>OU426941.1:1333207-2773832 GCA_911387795.2 Apamea monoglypha | reverse complement strand
TTCCCACAATGGTTGTACCCAGTCTCGAGTGGCGCGCGTGGAACACTGCGGCACCAACTCGGGCCTGTCTGGTCGGTCGACGGAGTCCCTAGTCCGCCACCCGCAGGCCACCTCTCATAGAGGTCGCAGATCGTTTTGCACCCTTCCCGGGCGCCCGTTGTGTCTCCTGCGGGAGAGGCTTTACTTGTGGTAACCAAGTGCACTAACACTGTGAATGTGCGTGTGAAGACTAGTAACGTCAGCACATAACACACAAACACACACTTCTGTCTCGGACAGTGTCTTCTGCCATTGTCTCGGACGGTACCGAGAGCTCCTGTGCCTTGGCACTTCATCATCGTTTCAGCCGAAAGACGTCCACTGCTGGACATAGGCTCCCCTTAAGCACCGCCACTTCCAGCTGACGCCTTGGCACTTATAATTCTTTTTTTTTTCCTGGCACACAGTCAAATATTCGTAAACGCAGATGGCCTGTCAAGCCATCGCTGTAGAAGACGCAACCGGAAACGGAAGTCCAAGGACAATCTTATATGTATACCTACTGAGGAAGACTTCTTGAAGGTGCGTGTTCTCATTTCCTTGTTCTCCTATACACGGCCCCGCGGAGACGTTGTTTCTAAAAAATTTAAAAAATAAAACTTATTTTGTATAAAAAATATCTTACATACTCACATAATTTTCTTTCATATTTTATTTTGTGTAAGTAAATAAGCGAATAAATAAATAATCACGACCTTGAAAGTAGGAATATTTATTTTGCATACATTCAAAGTACACAAAAATAAATAAAACTAAAACTAAACTATAATTAAAGTACCGAGAACCAACCGTATCGAAGTCGGGTATCGACACTGGCCTAGAATAAAGAAGAACGCTGGACTAAATATACTATACGAAATGACAGTTGTTTTTTGTGCCGATTCAAAGCGCCCCGCTCGAGCGTCTCAGGAACTAAAATTCATACCCTGTTGCAAGTGGACGTCGTGTTGTTTTGGTACGTCCTTTTTTGTGTATTTTGTGTTTGCTACGAGATATTTAGAACATTTTTTATCATGAGAGTATGCTCATTTTGTACAACTCACTATCAAAAATATTAGTTCCACGGACGCTCACGTTGCTATCAGCGCCAAAATGGCGAAAATCAAATGTCTTCATTTTGTCATCGATGGTATGATGTCTAGCGTACTTGTATAACATTGGTCAGTGGGTATCGATTATGAGATATCTAAATTCTAAAACTGTCATTGCTGTGAATTTTTTCCAGCTAATTTAATTTGACGCAGTATTTTGCAACTATGATGCTATAATACAATATTATTATGTCGCAGAGAGCTCAGGGACGCCCTCGACCAGCTGATACGTCAATAGACAATGATATTTTTACAATCGTAAGTACCACAAATATTGTAGTAAATCCTATCCCACTAATATTTGTATAATGAACGTTCCCACTGCTGGGACACAGGCCTCCACTTTGTGAGAGGGAATTGGCGCGTTCCCACTCACAAAGAGGAGGCCTGTGTTCCAGCAGTGGGAACTTTATAGGCAGATTATGATGTTTCTGATCCATACAAGACAGCTGGTCTTGTGGCTAAGTAATAACAGCCGCACGGGTCGATCGATCAGGTTAAGCTACACTTGCCCGATAACCCGTTGGTCCCGGCTGTCATTCGTGGATCTTTGACAGTCGTTACAGGTCGTCTGAAGCCCGAAAGTCTGACAACCAGTCTTACCAAGGGGTAACGTATTACCCAGTAACTGGGTTGTGGAGGTCAGATAGACAGTCGCTCCATGTAAAGTACTGGTATTCAGCTGCATCCGGTTACACTGGAAGCCGACGCCAACATAGTTGGGAAAAGGCTAGGCAGATGATGACAAGACAGCAGAAGGCCAATTCTCGTAATTCAAAACGTTCAAAATCTAGTCGCAGTCTCATCTCGGCGACGAACAAATGTCAAAAACCTGTCAAATTTAGGGAAATTAGACGTATGTCTGACAGATTGAGACTGAGATCAGACTGTGAACGCTCTTAAAATTACGAGAATTGCCCCTCTGGTCTAACCTTGTTCCACCCACTGTTGTGTGCCTAAAACCTAAAATATAAAACGCTTTATACAAAGTTCATTATTTAAATACTCTCAAACAGAAAAACTAACAAGCTCTTCAGTTGTATTAATTGTATTGATGACACTTTTTTTCCACCTTTTTTTCACCTTCTCCCCTTTTTTGTAATGTAATAAACACGTCTTATTTATATTGCAGCGTCCTCGTAAACGTCGCAGCCGGGAACCGACCTCCAACCCTCAGGTGGTGACCTGCCACAACTGTAACGAGTCCTTCACGTCCAAAGTTAGGCTCAAGTTTCATATGTAAGTATTTTAAAGATAACAATTGTCCGTACTTCCGTGCCACTAAACCTTTTAGATTCCACGAAAATTAAACTGGATTACTTCATCATCTGCCTAGCCTTTTCCCAACTACATTGGGGTCGGCTTCCAGTCTAACCGGATGCAGCTGAATACCAGTATTTTACATGGAGCGACTGCCTATCTGGCTTCCACAACCCAAACTGATTACTTACTGTGTTTAGTCGCGCGCGCACACCCAACTGCGTCGGGTGTTTTGTATACGGAGCGTGGATTCGTGTGTTTACAACAAAATGACGAACGTTGCGAAGTGTAATGTGTGTAATATCGTAATTGATGAGATGTTGTCGTATATTCAAAGTAAAATATCAATCATAGACGAAGAATCACTGGTGCGTATCTGCAAAGCTACATTCACTAGTGACGAAATCAAAAACTCGAAGTCACTCCTGTTTGAATCCATCCCAACGGATATAAGAAAGATATTGCGAAAGAACAAAGGGAAGGAGGAGCGTGATGTAATTGATATTATACATCTATTTAAATCGACTGAGCCGGACATCATTCCAGTTTTTGTAGCAAGACAGCTGGATAAATTACCGCCAATACTGATGGATCACCTGGATTGTTCCAAATTACTAAAGGACCTGCAAGTATTGAAAGCAGACATTGAAGATATAAAATCGACTTATGCTACATTAGACAGTGTGAACAAATTAAAAACCGACGTTCTTCGCATAAAAAACGACTCCCTGCCGCCGGCGTCGGCGTTCAAAGTAAACGTGAGACGGGGTGCTTGGTTGGACAGTGGTCCTATAGGACTTCCACATGATTGTCATAATCTCAGTGATGAGTTAGATGCGAGCAACAGAAATATTGAAACTTCGAATATTCAGTCACCTTTACCACAATATAGAAAAATGAGGGTAGATGAGGTAAAACAAACTGATCGTGAATCGAGTGAGCGGCAACGGTCGAAAGTTGATAGCCGGTTGTCGCTGCCGCGTCATGAGGCGAACGACGGCACTGACTGCAGGGCGGAGGGGGAACACCTGTCCGTGACTCAAGCGGTGAACGCGCGGGCCGATACTGTGCTCAGTGCTGCGATGACGTCTCGTGCGCCTAGTATGCCTTTGCCGATAGCGGAACAGCTGACTTTAGATGCTAATGATGAACATAGCTCGGCAACGGGACATCATGGATTACAGGAATCGGTATACGTATGCGAAACTACGGCCGAAACTACGGCCAAAACAAACAATTATAATAACGAAGGATGGCAGAGAGTAATGCATCGTAAAAAGTCACCTAAATATCGTTTCGTAGGCAAATCTGGTGTAGCCAGGGATTTGCAATGTACATTTCGTGGTGCAGATAGAAAAATTCCAATGTTTATTACGAATGTCCACCTGTCGACTATAGAAACTGACATAATAAAACATATTTACAATAAGACAAGGGAAACTGTGACTTTAGAGAAAATAAATATGAAGTTTGAAAGGGGTCACAAAGCGTACAAGTTTTTTATATCAGAGACCAATCTACCAATGTACATGGACGAAAGTTTATGGCCTGCTGGCGTTTTATTTCGGCGGTTTGTGAACTTTAAACATAGGACACGAAAAGATGCACTTCGTACTGAAGTCAACGGTTCATGTAAGTTTAATAATGAATAGTGGCCCTTATCGATTTGCTACTTTTAATTGCAAGAATGTAAAACGCTCCATTGGTGACGTCAGAGACCTGTGCCGTATGTGTGACGTGGTTTGTCTCCAGGAAACTTGGCTGATGCCGCACGACATACCCTTTATCAGCACGATTGACAGCGGTTTCGGATACACTGCTACGTCTGCAGTTGATACGTCCGCGGGGATACTGCGCGGGCGTCCCTATGGCGGCGTTGCGTTGCTATGGAGATATAGTGCGTTTAAACAGGTGTCAGTGATACAGTGCGATAATGCCCGTATTTGTGCGATTAAAATTACTACGAGTGATAGACAAGTGATCGTAATGAGTGTTTACTTACCAACTAACTCTGTCGATAATTTGCAAGATTTTACGGATTGTTTGAGTGAGATAAGTGCCATTATTGACGAATATGGAATCGAATCTGTTTTTATTTTAGGAGACTTTAATGCAGATCCGGGTGAGTTGTTTTTCAGTGAACTTTTGCATATTTGCAGCGACCAACAATGGTCATGTGTAGATGTAGATATGCTAGGGTTAGACTCGGGTACTTTTACTTTTGTAAGTGATGTGCACGGGACTAACAGCTGGCTGGACCACTGTTTAGCTACTCACTCGGCTAAGCAGGCTGTTGTGAATGTAGATATTGAGTATGACACTCTATGGTCTGATCATTTTCCACTTGTGGTTACATGTAATTTAAAATTATTATCCCCAAAAGTCACATCGCAAGTTGTTAATGTAAATAAAGACGTAGTGTGGGGTATAAAAAGTGAGGAACAAGTTGCTATGTATGCCAAGGAGTGTCATAAGCTACTTAAAGAAATTGACTTCCCATCTGAGCTTGTAAACTGTGCTGGTAGTTTGTGTGGTGACCGTGGTCACAGGCTTATTCTGGATACGCTTTACTGCGACATCGTGACCGCCCTCCGTGGCGCGGCAGCGGCGAGTCGGGGAAGCGCGCGTGGCGGTGTGGGTGGCTCGTGCGTAGTAGGGTGGAGCAAACATGTCAGCGCGGCTCACAGTGTGGCTAAATCGAGGTTCCTAGATTGGGTGTTGTGTGGTAGGCCTAAGTCAGGATTTATATATGAAGAAATGTGCGATAGCAGAAGAGTGTTCAAGTCTCGATTAAAATGGTGCCAAGATCATCAGGACCAAATAAGAATGGACGCTCTGGCTGTTAAGCATTGCAAGGGGGATTTCCGTGGTTTCTGGAAAGGCACCAAAAAAGAAAACTTACGGCCCAGCCTACCTGTGAGCATCGATGGTGTGAGTTGCCCGAAGGAGATTGCGAATCTCTTTAAGAACCATTTTTCAGTGAAGTCTCCTTTGGGTACAGCGACGGGGGTGCTCAATGCTGAAGTAAGCAGTCGATCGGTGACTGTATTTAGGGCGCGGGACGTAGCGAAGGCCATAAGGCAGATCTCGAGAGGTAAGTCCCCGGGTCACGATGGGCTCAGCATTGAGCACCTACAGCACGCCGGACCACACATTGCTAGGGTCTTGGCTATGTTCTACTCGCTGTGCGTGAGTCACTCCTACCTGCCAGCCGACTTTATGAGGACAGTGGTAGTGCCTGTAGTGAAGAATAAAACGGGTGACCTTACTGATAGAAGTAACTACAGGCCTATTTCTCTTGCCACAGTAATTGCTAAGGTGTTTGACGGTTTGCTGAATACACAGTTAAATAGATCAGTAACACTGCACGATAATCAGTTCGGGTTTCGTCCCCGTCTGTCTACTGAAAGTGCTATACTGTGTCTTAAGCATACCGTCAAATACTACATAGACCGTAAAACACCCGTGTACGCGTGCTTCCTCGATTTGTCCAAGGCTTTTGACCTTGTAACGTATGACCTGCTGTGGGGAAAGTTGAGGAGCATAGATCTGCCGTCGGAACTTATCAGCATGTTCCAGTACTGGTATGCGCACCAGTCTAATAGTGTAAAATGGGCGGGGGCTATGTCGGATACGTATAATCTCGAATGCGGAGTTAGACAGGGTGGCCTAACATCTCCTACCCTGTTTAATTTGTATATTAATGATCTGATCGTGGCGCTCAGCGGCCAGCACGTCGGCTGTCACATTGACGGCACGTGTGTCAATAATTTAAGTTATGCTGACGACATGGTGCTGATGAGCGCTTCGGTTTGCGGCTTGAGAAAGCTGTTACAGATATGCGAGGAATATGCCTGTGGTCACGGTTTATTGTATAACGTAAAGAAAAGCCAATATATGATCTTCGAGACCGCCAGTGCAAAATGTCCGGGAAACGTTCCGCCGGTTAGACTCAATGGGGTACCTTTGCAAAGGGTTGACACATTTACTTACCTAGGCCATGTTTTGACTGTCGACCTCAAAGATCACGCGGACATGGAAAGGGAGCGGAGGGCACTGTCTGTTAGAGCAAACATGATAGCCCGCCGATTTGCGCGGTGTTCAAATGAGGTAAAGGCTACGCTCTTTAGGGCTTACTGTACATCGCTGTACTCTTGCAGTCTGTGGGCTAATTACTCTAACAGAAGTTACGCGGCCATCCGCGTCCAATTCAATAACGCGTTCAGGGCGGTGATGGGGCTACCTCGATACTGCAGTGCCTCGGGTATGTTTGCAGAGGCGCGCATCGACTGCTTCCACGCGACTATGCGCAAGCGCGCCGCATCCTTGGTGAGCAGGGTTCGGGGTAGTTCCAACATCGTACTGGCGATGATTGCGGGAAGGCTAGACTGCCCCTTTCTCCGGCATTGTTCCAACAGACATGTTGCTGTACCCGTGTCGGAGAGAAGGTATTAATTTTATTGTGTGTATTTATTTTTATTAATTTGATTTAATTATGATAATTAATGTAATTTCGTACGATTTATTTCTTTTGACCTAATTTTATTTCAATTAATCTGGTAATCTAAATTTTAGTTATTTATTTATTTTTATTTTTATTTATCTGGTAATTTAATTTGATGTTTTGATATTTATTATGATTTAAAATTATTTTATTTGAATTTGAATTATGTACTGCAATGGGTGTAATTTACCTGAGAATAAATGAATTTTATTTTTTTTTTTTTTTTTTTAACGATGGTGGTAGTCACACTCATAATTTATTACTAAAAGTCATTTATCATAAGGCTTAGAAGGTTATAAGCTTTTTATCATCACGCTACAACCCTTGGGAGCCGAGCAAAATATCAGAAAGAACGCTAAGCCAAAGTGAAGTAATAGCGCGGGCGGGCGATGCGCAGCGATCGGTTCGTTCTCGCGGACGAAGTCGCGGGCAGAAGCTAGTGCTAGAAATACGCGAATAAACTGTAAAGCGCCCTCTCCTCCCAGGCAGTTCCACGAAACCTCAAACCAAGCTCGGTCAGACGGGCGTTACTCCTGCTCCGAGTGTGACGACGCCACTTTCGCCACGGAGACGGAGCTCTTCGACCACGTGCACTTCCAGCACGACAAGCAAAAGAGGTGGCAGTGTCCCGTCGAGGGCTGCGGGAAGACTTTCTTCCTCAGGTACCGATTGAATTTAAAGATCATTATTTTTAAACTACATAAGTACTTCTTTGCACTGTACCAAAAAAAGGACGTATATAGGGTGACTGGTAAATTAGTCCGCCGTACCAAAAAAAAGGACGTATATAGGGTGACTGGTAAATTAGTCCGCCGTACCAAAAAAAAGGACGTATATAGGGTGACTGGTAAATTAGTCCGCCGTACCAAAAAAAAGGACGTATATAGGGTGACTGGTAAATTAGTCCGCCGTACCAAAAAAAAGGACGTATATAGGGTGACTGGTAAATTAGTCCGCCGTACCAAAAAAAAGGACGTATATAGGGTGACTGGTAAATTAGTCCGCCGTACCAAAAAAAAGGACGTATATAGGGTGACTGGTAAATTAGTCCGCCGTACCAAAAAAAAGGACGTATATAGGGTGACTGGTAAATTAGTCCGCCGTACCAAAAAAAAGGACGTATATAGGGTGACTGGTAAATTAGTCCGCCGTACCAAAAAAAAGGACGTATATAGGGTGACTGGTAAATTAGTCCGCCGTACCAAAAAAAAGGACGTATATAGGGTGACTGGTAAATTAGTCCGCCGTACCAAAAAAAAGGACGTATATAGGGTGACTGGTAAATTAGTCCGCCGTACCAAAAAAAAGGACGTATATAGGGTGACTGGTAAATTAGTCCGCCGTACCAAAAAAAAGGACGTATATAGGGTGACTGGTAAATTAGTCCGCCGTACCAAAAAAAAGGACGTATATAGGGTGACTGGTAAATTAGACCGCACGCGGTCCGTATGTTTGTTAAATTAATGAAAAGGACTAATGCATGGTAAAAGTGGAATAGTTTTGTTTCCAAAAAGGGATTAGTAACTAAATTAAATTACAGCTGATGGTGTGTTACTCTTGTTACGTACTCAAAATTCTATTGCGGTGAGTGGGGGGTCATGCGCTTGATAAATTAAATTCATTAATTTCTTTGTGAAAGTTGTTTGTTATGATGAGTACAATCATGTGTTTCAATATCGGTCACTAATTACGTCCAACACCCTATACAGGGTGGCAGGGATATCGACACGCAACCGCTGCGTTGAAATTTTTCGTCGGCTTTTTCTTAATTTTTACGTTTTTTTCTGCAATTTGTTTTACTGTAAACTGTATAAAGTCATTATTTCTATCTAACCCAATGAGATTTTTAATTAAAAAATAGTAAATTCACTTGTTTCACTTAAAATAGTAATGTAAATAAAACTCGAAAGGGCAGCGCGTGGTATCGCGGTAGGTAGCGCGCGCCATCCGCGGAGCGTTTTGATCGCGTTGTTTCCAATACATTGCGCACTCAAAAATGTAAATTTTTTTAACCGGTCCTTTCCGAGATAAATGACTTTCGTATTTTTATTTATGGCATCAGGTATAACCTTTTCACGACGTTTGCGCGTCGATGACCCTGCCACCCTATATACGTCCCTTTATGTCATACGCCCCAAACTTTTAAGCCATTTTTTATGCTCCCACTGGTGGTATAATTTTGTGTCGGGTCCTCGAGCTCCCTAAGCTAAGGTTGAGCTCACGATGGCTGATGCACGTGTCGTCTGTTGAGACAGGTTCACTCAAACTGTTTCTGGTACTTTCCTCAAAAGGCCAGTCTGGAGATGCTAACCCTGTATTTTGTAGACTGACTCCGGAGTTTGTTTCACTTATAGAGGCATAAGGAACAGAGTGTAAAGTTCACTCATCCTCCATAGAAAAGGGAGGATTTGGAAGGGAGGATTGTCATTTATATATATTTATTTCAAACATTTACTTCTCAGGGCAACCCTAACAAAGCACAGTCGCACGCACACAGACACACGACGATATGTGTGCGTCACATGTAACAAGCGGTTTTTAGACAAACAGACGTTAGATGAACATGGAGTGACGCATTTACAGGTAAAATTATATAATCACCAGTTTTAGCATAGTTCACATAAAAATACATATTCGACGGGTGTTAGTGGAAACGAGGAGGGGCTCGTGACTAAATAATAACAGCCGCACAGGTCGATCGATCAGGTTAAGCTACCTTGCCGCGGTTGGTCTATGGATGGGTGACCATCTTTACATACCGAGGCCCCTCCGTGTCTCGGAAAGCACGTTAAGCAGTTGGTCCCGGCTGTCATTCGTAGATCTTTGACAGTCGTTACGGGTCATCAGAAGCCCGAAAGTCTGACAACCAGTCTTACCAAGGGGTATCGTATTACCCATTAACTGGGTTGTGGAGGTCAGATAGGCAGTCGCTCCATGTAAAATACTGGTTGGGAAAAGGCTAGGCAGATGAAAAACTAACTATCTTGTCTTTTACTTTAATTTGTTATAATCCTAAATTTAAGGGCTTAAATATTTCTCCTCGCAGATAAAACCCTTCCAATGTCACATATGCCTGAAACAGTTAACCCGTCGCTCGCGCTTGCGCATGCATGTGCGCGCGCACGAAGAGGAGTTGGCGCCGAGGCTTGTGCGCGTCTGTGCGGTCTGCACGAGGGCCTTTAGAGATCATCGGCATGCACAGGTTGGTTATTTATCTATGTACGTTGAAAATAAAAACAAAAACAGTATCAGTTTTTGGTGTGTTCAAACCACCACGAGCATTCGTTTATGAGTATTGTTTTTCTTAGCGAACGTTTACATGGTTACGTGATAATGGATGTTTAATGACCCCTGAATTCAGCGGGATTGTCCGAAAGGGTTACCGCTACCCCGGAACATAAAGGAAGGAACATGGGTGGGTTTTAGTCAGTAAGAGTCTGACACTCCCTTCCGCTCCACCCAGAGCGGGAGGGGTCATTTTATGATTTCCCATACGAAAAAAAAAAAAAAAATATTTACAATATCCGTAGTAGATGTAGTCAGTCCTAATACCATTTTGTTTTTGTTTTTTTTTTTTTTTTTTTTAATTTTAGTCCTAATACCTAATGCAAGCTATGTCCTTTTTTAATACTTTCTGTAAAATGTCGTCTTTCACTAGGAGCACGCATCAAAATCGACAGAATGTATCGAAGCTTTCGCAAACGAATTAAAAGAAGAAGCAGAAGAGGTGTCAGTACAGTTGTCGCCTACCAGTGGACTTGTCAGACATACTGTGCAGATAATTGGTGAGTTTACCTTATTAAAAAATATAAAGTATACAGGGTTATTGGTAAAACACCAACAACCTCTTAAGAGGTCATTGTACTCATCATTATGAACAACTTTTACTATGGGACCAAACCAGAAATCGCGAAAAAAAAATCAGCTGTTCCCTACATTTATGTTCGTCTAACTCATCAAAATGTTCAGCGGGATTGTCATGCATGTTGCGGGGAACATAAAGGGCGAAGGAAGGAACATGGGTGGGTTTTAGTCAGTAAGAGTCTGACACTCCCTTTCGCTCCACCCAGAGCGGGAGGGGTTTGACCTCCAGAACCTAGTTACTGGGTAACATGATACCCCTTGGTAAGACTGGTTGTCAGACTTTCGGGCTTCTGACGACTGTCAAAGATCTACGAATGAGAGCCGGGACTATCTGACCTCCACAACCCATATGGGTGGGTCAGATAGGCAGTCGCTCCATGTAAAATAATGGTATTCAGCTGAATCCGGTTAGGCTGGAAGCCGACCCCAACATTGTTGGAAAAAGGCTAGGCAGATGATGTATCTAGTCTTCACGTGTTTGTCCTCCAGAATCTCCGAAGCTATCAAAACCGATCAAACGCGAAGTGTCCAATGAAATGGGCGAGCACCTCCTGTCCCAGTTAGCTGACGAAGCGCGCGCTCTGATAAGGGTGGTCGAGATTGAGAAGGCGTTCCGCTGCGAGTATTGTGAAGAGTTAGTATTTATTACTACATATCGTCGCTCTAGATGTGATACCTCGTAACTGCAATTCATAATCCCCCATTCACGCAAAAACTACTGAACGGATTTGGATGAAGTTTGGCACACAGGTGGTTTATAACCAGGATTAACATATAGGATACTTTTTATCCCGATATTCCCATGGGATCGAAACTTATGCGGGTGAAACGGTTGAGCGCAGCTAGTCTTTGATAAATTAATTAATTTTGCCTATCAACCACACACCGACGATGACCGACCGTGTACCGGAAGACGTAGCGTTGGAAGGCCTCCCACAAAGTGGACCCACGAACTTGTGAAGGCCGCCGGAACCCGTTGGATGCGAGAAGCACAGAACCGGTCGAGGTGGAGGTGCTTGGGGAGGCCTATGTCCAGCAGTGGACGTCTTCCGGCTGAAATCATGATGATGATGATCAACACACACATTTTCACTATATTTTGTTTTGTTCTAGTGTTTTCTATTTGGAAACTGGTCTGAATACCCATCGTGCGATACACAAAGGAGTGAAAAATCCCTTCACTTGCCACATCTGTAAAGTTAGCTTCGCTACTTATTCCAGGTTTGTTAACTATCCATATACTGGGTCATAAGCAGCCAATAATCTCCTCTATGTGAGAGGGAGTGGGCCATAATCCACCAGTGCGGGTTGGTGGATGTCACATATCTTCTGGGACATGGCGGTTTCCTCGCGATGTTTTCCTTCACCGTTTTGAGATCAGGATTAAATTTTAATAAACGTGTAGCGGTATCTACAACGCCACATGCAATTACGCGTCAAACTGACGACACGCAAAATCCTGCATCGCGCAAGCAGAGTTTACCGCGCAATAAGCATATATGCAACAGCCCGACATGATTCATCGGGCAGTTGCCCGCCAGACACAACACCGTCTGGTCGGAGGATCCTCCCTTCTCTATGGAGGATGAGTGAACTTTACACCCTGCTCCTCATACCTCTATAAACGTATTCAAGAATATGAACAACTTTCAGGATGGTCTGGAGTCGAGAAAACACCTTTAATTTTGCAAACGTTTGTGATTCAAATCATATTTGTATTGTTTTTTATTCCGGTACTTCTTGAATGTATTCTTGTCTCCAGATGCACAACCCACAAAACAACCCACGGCTTCTACAAACGCTCGCTAGCCGACGCTAAGAAGCAAGCCAACGACCCCGCACAAGCTGATGCTGACTCCTCCGCCCGCTCTGCCACCGGCATACTGGGATACGGCGACTTTCCTGTCGTCAAACACTTCCTATGCGAGGTAACACAGAACTGACAATGGCTAATGAAGAAGCCTATGACTTGTCAAGAGCTAAAACATTCTTATAATCAAACCCCGGTACATTTATGGGCAGTTTCTATGTTCTATGTTATGGGATTGGTTTCCGCACTTAGTCCTTCAGGTGGACCATTGTACGTGGGCCATGGCGGCCGTCGGTGGTTATTCCAACTAGCCCACCTCCCTCCAGAAGCTTATTAGGTCTCCTGGTCTGTTAAGAACATCTGTGTAAGATTGGGTGTCCCGTGGGTTTCCGACCTAATCTGGGTGATGCCTGTGCACTCAAAGAGCACATGCGCGACGGCTTCATCAGCCTCCATGCAGGCTCTGCACAGGGTCTGCTGCACTGCATTCTGTCCGTTATACCTATCGTGTGAAAATGTTTGTTTAGTGAGCAGTGCCCCGTGATGGTCCCCGTCACCAGTCGCAGGCTTTTCCTATCCAGGCGTAGTAGTCTTTTCGTTAGTTTGCCATCTAGTAATGACATGGCCTCCTTGGACTGCCTGCAGCCCGGTGAGGAGGACCAGCAGTTCTCCGCTTGTGTATGGGTGTGCTCCTGTAGCCACCTGCGTAGCTGATTAAAGGGGATGGGCACGACTGGTTCTGGACCATAGACTGACGTGCTCAAGCACGTCAGTCTATGGTCCAGAACCAGTCCCAGCCCTTCTGGCCAGCTCGATTCACTGTGTCCTTTATGGGCAGTTTAATACACCGCTTTAGCAGTTTACTCTTATGCTACGGTTTCCTAGAAAAGTGATGGCCGCGCTTAACGGCCGTAGTGTTGGTTGGAAAGAAAGAAAGAAAAATGCGTTTATTGGCATTGCACAAAATGAATACACCTTAAAACTATAAAAACAGAAAACAACGATTATAATGCCCAAAGGGCCTCAGCTCAGCATCTGACGTTGATTTTCAGCTGCAACCCACGAGTGCCATACGCTGGAATAACAAACACATAGGGAAGTGTGTGTCCGTTATAATAAATTGAGAGAAATTAATTTAAATGCTAGAAATTATAGAAAAGCATGGTTGTCATAAAAATGATGACAGCGGCAAAGATTTCAATCGCTAGATTCGCCCTAAGACGTTAAAGGAGAGTCGCGTTTTGAAATCGTTTTAACACCAATGACACACAGTGATTTGATTGTCATGGAAATGCTATTTAATCATGTATGAGCTCACTGTTCTCATAAAGCCGTGTCTCCTGCGCGTGTTTTTTCGAAACATTACACAAAAACGTCAAAACAAAAAGGCGTGGCCATACACATTTGTGTATGAAAACACGATGTTTTTGTTTTCCGAGCTGCCTGGAAAACATTCCCCGCGCGGGTGAAGAGGGGAAGGGCTTGTTTCAGTTTCATCTAGCATTTAGGATTTTGAAATCTTAAAATTCCAACTGACACAGGGTTTGAGGTGATATTGTCTTGTGAATAGTTGACACTAATCTAAAAATATTTTATTACGCAGGAGACAGCTTGTGTATGAAAACAAATGTTTAGGTGTAAGGTTTTTTGTGTAATATTTCGACAAAACACACGCATGGAACACGGCTTTATGGGCACTTTTTTCTTGTGACTAAGTACGGTAAGGCCAAATCTAGTGATTCTTTGGGCAGCGGAGTTTCGACTTAATGTCAAATGCTGGTGTAAATGACAGATTTTCATGACGGCCGTTATAATATGACGGAACCGCTTTTCTAGAAAAACAAAACTTTACCCAATAAAAGATGCAATCATAAACAACAAAAATATGTATGGAAAGTTCCAGAAACATGCTTTTGATTATCAAATAAAATGTCCTGTTTCACCACATCTGGACAAGTTCTGTATAACTTATCTAGCAGATAATTTTATACAAATACAGTTTTATTTCTGAATTTATCTGGTAGATAGTACATATCCGAAGCCATTGAATCATGTTCATAATGCTTATTCCTTAGGACTGTGGACGCTCGTACCTACACTGGACTTACCTACAAGTACACAGACGCATGAAACACGCCAACGAGAACTTTTTGTACAAATGTAACCAGTGCGAACTTACCTTTCCTAACAGGTAAAATATACCTTTTTATTAATTATTATTTTTATTATGACTGACATATCTCGGAACTCTGTGGTCCTGACCTTTGGAAGGCGTACGAGGGGCCGAAGCCAACTCGCAGAGGTCCGTTAGACGCTTTCAATGAAATGAGGCACCAACTGACGATTATCCCTGTAATCGCCATGCAAGTGCACCCAAGGACAACCCCGGTTGGTGCAGGACTATGATTGATGATTTTAATTATTATATTTCCGTAAAGTCATATTTGTTACGGTCGCGAATCATATTTTAATCAGACTAAATTTAAGTTCAGTGCATCTTTTTCTTTCTATTTCATTAAGAAAAGGACAGAAGATAAATATTAGTTCAGTCCTGTCAAATTAAGATACTCCATAGACAAATTAGACGTGATTAAAACATGGCTACTAAAAATACGTCAATTTACGTCAGGCGCTGACTAATTTTACAGGACTAAATTAATATCTATCTTCTGTCCTTTTCTTAATGAAATAGAGAGAAAAAGATGCACTGAACTTAAATTTAGTTTAGTTTGTGAACAAGGGAATCGGCGCCACTGACCTGCAAATTTCAAAAAACGGAAGAAAATTTGAATTTTGCGGGCTACCTAGCGCATCCCCCTTAAGCAAGTGAGGCATCCCCTTAACTCCATCATCATTTCAGCCGAAAGATGTCCACTGCTGGACATAGGCTTCCCCAAGCACCTCCACTTCGACCGGTTCTGTGCTTCTCGCATCCAACGGGTTCCTGCGGCCTTCACAAGGTCGTTCGTCCACCTTGTGGCAGGTCTTCCAACGCTATGTCTTCCGTCTTCTTAACTCCGTATTCAACAAATATCATAGAGCCACTGAGAACATTTTGTATTTAACGCAGTTGGGGCTTGGATGCATATCCGCTAGGCTCTTAAATCCTACCCTTTTCTACGGGCACGTCTTCCCTACAAAAACCGCGCCCCCCGGTCTACTTCTTGATATACAATGGTCGCTGTAGCACCATGAACATGAGGCTACAGGAGCTAGTGCGAATCTTGGGGTTCATTCGATTAATCGAGTCTGAAGGCTAATTCTCGTAATTTAAAACGTTCAAAATCTAGTCGCAATCTCATCTTGGCGACAAACAAATGTCAAATACTTGTCAAAATGTAGGGAAATTAGAGGTATTTTTGACAGATTGAGACTGAGATCAGACTGAACGTTCTTAAAATTACGAGAATTGCCCCTCTGGTTAAACCACGCTGGGGTCGGTGCAATTCATTCATTCATTCATAACACAGTTGGGGCTTGGCGTACCATCGTAAGAAGGTGCACGGCAAGTCTGGAGCTGACGACCATGGAACCACCAACAAGAGCAACAGGGATGATTATAGGTATAATAAAAATCAATTCATTCATTCACTGACAGACAACGCACAGCCGCACGCACAGCACGTAAGGGACTAACGCATCCGTTCTGCTTTACGCATGCGTACGCATTCCATACAAAATCGTTGTTTTCTATGAACAAGAGCTGAATAAAGTAAGTGTGGTTAGTCCCTAAACTGTTGGATCTAGAAGCATGAAATTTTGCTCAAGAGTTCCTTATAACAATAGTGGCCAAGGACGCATTTTTAAAATTCATCCCCTTATGGAGTTAAATAGGGGATGAAACAGCAGCAGTTCGTCATTTTTACCGATGGGTCTTCATATCAGGCACTCAAACTCAAACTATTTATTTCAACTAAACCAATTACAGGTACTTTTGAATTGTCAAGGGTCGGTCAGTCAAAAAGATGAAGCTAGTTGCCCATTCCAAAGCGTAGTAGGTACCTATGGAGAAGAACGGGCAAGAAAGTCCATGGACACTCTTTTAAATCACAATAATATTGTTACAAAGTATTGGTTACATCATTCATATTAAAAATTATTCACGTGAGAACGATGCAGAACGTTAAAAGCGTCCATAATGAAAAGATAAAAAAAACAACTCAAATATTAATTTCAATCAAAATAAGCCATGGCAGCAAAGAGTTGACCAGTCCCTACTGACGGCGCCCAACAGTATGTAGGTAGGGTAGGCGTGTGTGAAGTATTTTCAAATGCTAAGCAATTTATTTATGCGTCCTGTGGAGCAGGACCAGCGTTTAGCCAAGCATTTTTGTCAGCGATGTAATCCCCCAATATAATATGCTTGGCTGCATAGTGTGCGTTTTATGTAAGATTTGAATTTCGTTTCATTGAGTTGGAGTATGTGGGGAGGTATTTACACTGTTTGTAATTCATAATATTTTAGCTTTAATATCACTATTTATTATTGCTTTAATATTTTTTTTTTTTTTTACTACAGAGCGATATCTCAAAATTTAATTTAGTAATATTGGTAAGTTAATTAAAATATAAAACAAAGAAAGTTAGCCTGTAAATTAATCTCTCTGTTTCATTTTAACTGGGGGCCAGTCTCTCATTCTAATGTAAGGATACCATTCATTTTCATTTAGGATACCGTGTCGGGATTGTGAAGAGGTGTTGCCCAGCAAAACAGCTTTGTATAAACATCGTAAGAAAGAACACAGCGATGGAACTGCGCGAGCTTATACTAAACCAGGTTAGAATACTTTACACATAATTATGTGATGGAAATGGGCCGGCCATGTCTCACGAATGCAGCCGGAGAGATGGGCAAAGATCACTCACTTGACGCCTGAGGGAGGACGTCGCCGTCGAGGTAGACCACAGTGAACGTGGTGTGACGATCTGATAACTTTTCCAGGGCCAGCATGGCCAGAGATCGCGCAAGACAGGGAGGTTTGGAAGGAAAAAGGGGAGGCCTTTGACCAGTAGTCGGACACAATATAGGAAAAAAACAGGCCATATAGGCAGGGTAAAATTGCTCCATGTAAAATACTGGTATTCAGCTGCATCCGGGTAAACTGGAAGCCGGTAAGAACGTAGTTGGGAAAAGGCTCGGTGGATGATGATAACTTGGAAGACTATTTCGTTATTATGATTTCTCCTTGTTTTATTTACATATTGAAGTGATTTGCAAGAGGGGCTAAGTAATAACTTAGCCCCTTTTGGAATGTATGCGTGGCTGTTATTACATCTACGGTTCGATCGATCATATTAAGTTACGCTTGCCGCGGTTTGGTCCGTGGATGAGTGACCATACATACCAAGACCCCTCCGAGCCTCGGAAAGCCGTCGGCCTGCGTGCATTTTTAGATCTTTGAAAGTCGTCACGGGTGGTCAGAAGCCCGAAAGTCTGACAACCAGTCTTACTAAGGGGTGTTGTATTACCCAGTTACTGGGTTGTGGAGGTCAAATAGGCGGTCGCTCCATGTAAAATACTGGTATCAGCTGCATCCGATTAGACCGGAAGCCGACCCCAACATAGTTGGGAAAAGGCTAGGCAGATGATGGCTCACCTCTATCAAGGTCATCCTGTATGTCGGTAAATTTATTATTGAGTCCTTATTCCACATGCTCGGAAAGCGAGATCATCTTTGTAATCAATTTACGTCTAGCTGATTTCTATACACAATAAGACTGTGATTTTTTATTTGATTTGATTTTGTCTGTCTAAAACAGGCATGTATGCGAGTGCAGAGTCAGAATCCACAGGCGGAGCGTGTTCCCATTGTCACGCCACATTCACGCACGCGATTGATCTGCACAAACACGTCAAGTAAGTGACCGTATGAAGGTATAGGTTCCGTTTTTAGCGTTCCGTGCCTCAAAAGGAAAAATGGAACCCTTATAATTTGTTACTGTACTGAGAGAGAAAAATATTACTAGCCTAGGACACATCTTGTATAAACATGATCACTCATAGCCAAGCTCCAACTGTTTACAGTTTACGAACTATAATAAAAAATCTAATCTTCATGTTTCCGAATTAACACCAAGAGGATTGAAGATTTTTCTATGGATCCTAGCATACCTACCTATCCAACATTTTGTTTTTTTTTTTTTCAAAATGGCTGCCACGCATTTTGTTTACTTTAAACTTATTATTGATTATTTCAAAAATCTAAACAACAAGGTGTACGCAAGTTCAAAAAAGTATGGATGTCACGTGATCAACTTGAACGTTAATATCTCTCAAACGTGACGCGATTGAAGCCATCAGCTTCAATCAAAGGATAGAAGGTAAAAAAAAAAAGATTTATTGGTCTGACGTTCACGGTCACTACGACCAGAATAGCCCTGACCCTGAAAATCTTAAGCTTTATTTTCAAGTACTATATCACACTTTTCCAGGTCCACTCAATCTGTGTGGTTCTTTCCTCAAAAGACCATTTCAGACATCAATCTACATGATCTGACCAAAATTATGTCTGGACTTTAAAAGAAACTGTGACCTCTGAGTTTGTTTCGGCCTTTCTTCTCAGACTAGTCAGATAGGAAACGCCGACCTCATCTAGTTTTTAAAAATATGATTTACGTGTAAAAGTGTTTGTACAAAACTACTTAAAGATATAAAATCATTTATCCTCATCCTAGAGAAGCCCACGGCAAAGACGATGAGTCCTGCCTATCCTGCAACAAGACATCGACCACGGAGGGGACATGTCCGCGCCGCCCGCACGCGTGTCCCGTCTGCGGACACACCTTCCGGACGCTATCTATGCGGAACGAACATCTGAGGGTACACACAGGGGAGAGACCCTTTCCTTGTGACGTTTGCGGAGTTGCGTTCAGGAGGTGAGTGTGATTAGGTCATTGGTCCATGGCCTTGACAGCGAGCAATAGACAAAAGTGTCAACATTTTTATGCATGAGTACGAGTCTTTTGACTATGTTTATCTTATGTCTTTTTTCGTTTTTATTTTATTATTATTATTATTTTTATTTGTAATTGTGCGTTTTGTTTGTGCAGAATAAAATATTTTTCTTTCTTTTCTATGTGTTTTTTAGAAAAGAAAACAACATGTATTTATTTTAAAAAGAGTATGTACTAGTTTCTCCTTCTTTTCGCTTGGATGGTATTCTTTCTCAGTGGTTTTTTTTGTGTTTTTTATATGGTTATGGCCCTGTAGGTGGCTACGTTGATTTAGTGACTAGCTAACACTTTATTTAGAAGCTCCTGAGTTTTCCCCAATCCAAAATGACACTAGTTTCTCCAAAACTTAAGGTTGAATTTTGAAAAGCAACTTAATTTTGGGTCGCCTCAAGGTTAAGTGCAGACAGAAAAATAACGATATAGCCCGCAATTTGGGAATTACAAGTGAAGACACAAACAGATGAATGCTCCAAGTCTCCTGCATAGCTCCACGCAATTTGTTTCAATTCGCGCCATTCACCTGATTCACGTACACCCGTTCTTTCGGTCACTTGCTCACTCGTTCGGTCACGGTCAGTCTTCACCGGCTTCTGCCCGCGACTCCATTCGCGTGGACGTCATAAGTCATAAGACACCACAATATAATAAATAACAGACACGTTCCGCCCGCGCTATTACTTCGTTTTGACTTAGCGTTCTTTCTGACTATTTATATATTTGCTCGGCTCTTAAGGGTCGTAGCGGGATGATGTACAGCCTATAACCTTCCTCGAGAATTGGTCTATCAAATGCAAAAAGAATTTTTCAAATCCGACTCGAAGTTCCAGAGATTAGCGCGTTCAAATAAACAAACGCTTCAGCTTTATTTCGATTCTAAATAGTATTTAAATAGTCAAGTATTTTTTTTTTATTGTAGCGCAAACTGAACTTTATTTGTTGGTGTTAAAGTAAGTTTTTGGATCGGCACAGACAAATGTCCACTGCACTGCGATAGGCTGAGCTGATTGACAGACAAATGTAAACCTTAAGTCCCATGTTGTCACAGTCAAAATGTACGGCAGCTACAGACAAATGAAAGTGTTTCCTCACGGCCACAGGTCCACGGCCATGCGCAACCACCGCCTCATCCACACGGGCGTGCGCGCGTGGGCGTGCGGCCGCTGCCCCAAGCGCTTCCGCATCCGCTCCGACCTGCGCACGCACCTGCGGCTCAAGCATCCCGCCACCATCGTCGTTGTAGAGGTGACCAGCTGATTATTTTCATATATTTGGTCCTTTTCTTTAATTTCTTGCTTTGTTTACACGACACAAAAAATATTCGATATTATTGAATGAATTGACGTAGTTAAGCAGAAAGGGCTCAACCCACATTTTTCCCAATAACTCGAAAATTGTGTTAGTCTTTGTAATACAACTTGACTCATAAAAATATTGGTATATTTGCCCATAAGTGACAATATTTCAAAATATTCCATATATAACATGATTGCAGCAATACACACCTAAACTTAAAACCTCGATAACTCAAACTACGTCCAATTGTCGAAATGAAATGTTTATCAATCCGAACGATCCGACCACACAGGGTGCTGAATTTTTGGTTTACTAACTTATTCATTACTATAGGTCAACCGCTTAATTCTCGCGTTGCCTGAGGTAGCAGCGCGGTGCGGGAGGGGTGTGGTGACGTGATGCGGGAGCTCAATGAGTCGACAACTTGTCACAACTGTCACCCCTCCCGCCCCGCGCAGCTACCTTTTTTTTTTTTTTTTTTCCTGGTTGGAAAATCCTCATGGATGTCCGCTGCCCTGGGGCGGGCGACGGGGGTCTGTCAGACTCTTACTGACTAAAAACCACCCCAGTGTTCCATCTCACACCTACGCCGGGGGTCGCGGGAACGTGAGATCCTTCCGCAACCCCCGACTGGTGCCTCCTCCTCGGGTCAGGGGGGGGGGTGAGTTGTTTGCCTTCCCTCTGACCCGTCTGATGTGTGGGGGGCGACGGACGTCCCCGAGTGAGTGCCCGGTACCGCACAGCTACCTCGGGCAACATCTCAGTTAAGCGGTTGACCTATAACTTCTGCTTGCGACTTCGTCGGCGGCAAATTTCTCGTTCCCCCGACCCACCCCGCCGCATTCCATCACCTGCCCGCGTTATCACTTCATCTTCGCTTAGCTTTGCTGACTTTTGACGGTCTTAGCGCGATGTTAAATAGCCTTCCTCAAGAATTTTGCTACCAAATGCAAAAACAATTTTCCAAATCCGACCGGTAGTTCCGGTAGACCGGGGAGCAGTTGTGGCCCAATGGTAATGGACCCGACTTACGAGTTATAGATCGTGAGTTCCAACCCCGTCAGGCACTTTACTTTGTGTAAATGATTTCATCACCACTGCTCTCAAAACGGTGAAGGAAAACATCGTGAGGAAACCGGCCTGTCCTAGAACCACAAATTCAAAGACATGTCACATCCACCAACCCGCACTGGGCCCGCGTGGTGGATTACGGCCCACTCCCTCTCACAGAGAGGAGGCCTGTGTCCCAGTAGTGGGAACATTATAGGCTGATTATGTATGACCGGTAGTTCCAGAGATTAGCGTGTTCAAACAAACAAACATACTCTTCAGCTTTATTATTAGTATATATATAGATAAGTATTATAATTTTAGATGGAAGGCATAAACCCGTCGTCTGAGGAAGTCCTGCAGGCGCTCGCTGCACAAGATGTTCCACACGACAAGCTTATAGACATTACGAAGATGTCCTTCGCAAAGGTAGGTTGTGATTTAAAAAGTGCGGACTTCTCCTTCTCTTCCTGTCGCTGACACGACTGGATTTTAAATCTTGTTGGCCCAAAACTTTGCCACTTCCACGGCGTCGTCAGTGGCAGCGCAGAGGTCACTTTGACTGCATTTTTTGGGACACAGACGGCAGGATAGGAGGTGGAACATGGTTTGTGACATAGCTCCACAATCACACCCTACTGCCGTTCCGTCAAGGTAGCCTCGCACTTTACCAGCTTGGACTTACATACTTAGTGCTGACTTAGATATCTCCTTTATGAGTACAGTCACGACCACTAATAGTATGTCAACACTTGGAAACTTTCAATAGCGATTTTTGCGTGAAATAACGAAAACAACAATAAAATACGACACATTGCAAAAACCTATGGGTTCGAAAATACTATGTTCGTAGCAACATAAAATTTCATTAAAAAAAGGAGTGAATCGCTTTTGAATAAAGCCAAGTATGTATACGTAGTCTTGCCATAAATATTGTCACGAAGAAAAAAAATTTTTTTTTATTGCAATTTATATTTATTACTTTTACAGTGTGTTAGTTTAATACATAAATATAAAACAATTTACAATATAAAAATCTTATTCGAAGTGGTCTCCATTGGCTGCAATACAGTCCTTTAAACGTTGAGGCCAGTTATCAATAGAAGCACGCACTCTTTCCATGGGAAAATTCTTCACTGCCAATCGTATGGATTGTTTTAGGGACTCCAAATTATCATGGCGTTTAGAGCAAGCCGTACTCTCTAAAACTGACCATAAATCATAATCCAGCGGATTAAGATCGGGGCTACAAAACGGCCAGTCTTCAGCTCTGATGAAGTCCGAAACGTTCACTTCCAAACAAGACTGCGTGGACCGAGCTTTATGACCCGGCCCCGAGTCTTGTTGGAAGGACCATACTTGGTTATTGAACATGGTGTTAAGGGGCTTAACTACCTTCTCAAGAATGGTATCTTGATACACTTGTGCCGATGTTTTGATACCTTTTTCACAAAAATATCAAAATGGCTCAGTCACTCCTTCATAGCTAACACCCCACCAAACCATCACTGAAGTCGGATAATGCCCACGTTGCACTGTGTCGACTAATTGGGAAGCTTCATTAGAGCTTTGACCGTATTTATACGGTCATTTTGTTTGTTAAAATGTTGCTCAATTGTAAAGATTTTCTCATCCGTAAACAATTTTTTTCTGTGACTTCCCTTTGCGTACCGCTTCAGTAGTTGTTTCGATTTTACCACTCTATTCTTTTTTAAATTATCAGTTAAAAAATGACCAGTGCATCTCTTATAGGCTGCAAGTCCTAAGTCATCTTTTAAAATACGCGACATGGTTCTGGGTGCTATCTTCATCTCCCGAGATAAAATCTTTTGCTTTCGGACAGGATTTCTTCGAATTCTTTCCCTTACTGCTTTGACCACCTTTTTCGTACGAACACTACGTTGACGGCCAGATCTTTTTCTGTCACAAACAGAGAAGGTCTCATTGTACCTATTAATAGCCCGGTACACAAACATTTGACTAATACCAAGCGTATGGAGAGTTTTAAAAATTGCATTTGGCTCCATACCAACTTTGTGTAATGCAATCACAGCGATTCGGTTCTCTTTATCACCCCACTCCATTTTAATATCGCAAAATATTGTACAATGTATTGGCGCCAAAATTAGAAAACTCAATGAACAATCGTATAAAAATGACAGATTCCAAATTCAAATGTAATATCTTTCTTATTTTTAATTGTATCAGTATTTATGGCTAGACTGTGTATACATACTCGCTCAAGTACATATATGCATGCTCGTGACTGTACTCTAGCAAAAGGCCCCGGTTTCGCACGGTTTTTACGACTTGACGAATCATCGAAATGTCTTTGCTATATCTAAGTTTAAAATATTAATGTTTAATACACATAAACCTTCTGAAATAAATTCTCTAAAGGAATGTGAAAATTGCATCAGAGAGCCAGCCTAAGCCAGAACTTTAATTGCGCAACAAACTATCGATCTCAATCTGAATGATTTTGAAGGATATTGCTAATCCATTGCTTCATATGTTCAAAAATGTGTCTGCTCAACAACGTAAATGACGCAATGAATGTTGTTGAACTGTCAAAATGAAACCCTTTGCTACTGATAGTGTGTTGCGCAATTACTCCGCTGGTATAGTTACGAGTATTTTATCAACATACTAGCTGCGCCCCGTGGCTTCACCCGCGTAAGTTTCGATCCCGTGGGAATTTCGGGATAAAAAGTATCCTATGTGATAATCCTGGTTATAAACCATCTGTGTGCCAAATTTCATCCAAATCCGTTCAATAGTTTTTGCGTGAAAGAGTAACAAACATCCATCCATCCATACAAACTTTCGCATTTATAATATTAATCTTCTTCTTCTTCTTCCTGTCGCTGGCACGACTGAATTTCATATCTTGTTGGCCCAAAACTTTGCCACTTCCACGGCGTCGACAGTGGCAGCGCAGAGGTCACTTTGACTGTTTTGGGACACAGAAGGCAGGATAGGAGGTGGAACATGGTTTGCGACATAGCTCCACAATCACACCCTACTGCCGTTCCGTCAAGGTAGCCCCACTTTACCAGGTTGGACTTACATCTTCCCATTTGATAATATTAATAAAGGAAATAATATAATAAATATTTTTATATTTTTTAATGTTTTTATATCTTTTATATTGTAATATTTAAAAATATAATTTCTATGTTTACATTGAAATAAAGGATATAATAATATATAGTAGTTCGCATTTATAATATTAGTAGGATGTAGGATAGGATTTTTGGGTATTTGTGTAAAAATAACCATCACACAAGTTTATATTTCAAACCAAGTTGCTGGTGAATAATCCTGGCTACTTGGTTATGCCTGTGCAAGTACTCGTCGTTGGCCAGACGAGAACAACCAGAGATAATATGTCTGATGGCCTCACCCGGACGGTGGCATGCCCGACACACGTCAACCGTCCCGTCCTACGGTATCCGGTAGTTATTCGTCAAGATAACTTCATCCATAATTGCACAGACGAAACCTTCAGTTTCCCCGAAAAGGTCACCAAAACGTAGCCAGGATACGCACGCTAAGAAATCTACACCGGGCTCATGAAGAGCCCGATAGAAGCGCCCGTGAAGCTCCTTGCTTTTCCATACCTTCTTGCGGTCATCGGTAGTAAGTACTACAGGTTCGCGCCAGTTCTCTTTCGCCATGGAGAGCGGGGTGAGCCCCTTGTCCATTGCGAATCTCGTACAATCTCTTAGTAGCACTTTTACTAAACATAGTTTATTACTGGATAATAATACTGTCCTGCTAATAGTATAGATGTGAATGGTATATTTGGATGTTTGTCACTCAATCACGCAAAACGGTAGTTTATAACCTGTTTTTTTTTTATGGCTTCTCGCAGTTCAATTTGTGAGGTTGTCGACTGCTTAACCGGGCTTGCCTGTGCATGCCTCAATAAATTAAGGCCAGGGCTTAAAAAACTTAGAAACTAAGCGACTATACGCTATGGGCACCCCCTGTGGAGTACGGACCTCGGGAGAGGGCGTTGCTGGGAGAGGGCAGCAAGGGACAGGCTGGATCAGAATTAATATAACCTGGATTAACACATAGGATACTATTTATTCCGATAGTCCGTCCTCCACGCGTGCGAAACCGCTGGCAAAAGCTAGTATGTACTCAATAAAAGTTTATTATCAAATAAATTAATATGTGTGTGTTTATTGCAGGGCTCAACGAGCGTGATACCTTCGTGCGCGCGCGCACTGTCAGCTCTGAACAACGTGCCGCGCACGCACGTCGCGTGCATCAAACCTACGCCCGCACGTATGTGTACGAGTATGTAAACCATTTCTGATATTTCTTTCAAGACATCTCAGAGTTGGTCGCATATTAAAAGTCGTTCATACATAATCATCCTATAACGTTCCCGCTAGGATACAGGCCTCCTCTCTATGAGAGGGAGTGGGTCGTAATTCACCACGCAGTCCCAGTGCGGGTTGGTAGATGTCACATGTTGTTGGTATTTAGTCGATTTAAATGTGCAAAAATTAATCGATTATTATTTTTTAATAATGGCAACAATGTCACTTAATGATTCGTATAAAAACCAACACCTCCTATCAGCTCGTTCCCTTTTTATATCCGCTGTGCTAGGAGTCAGACATAAACCTTCCCTGTGTCAAGTTAAATTAAATACAAAGTACATTATTTAATTTCATAAATTCCGTTTTTAATTCTCGTCCATAACCTGATTTCCTATAGGTTATGGGCCCAGTTACACTTTGTTAAGTATTGCGCTAATCAAGTAAGTGTTTAATTTGTTTCTCACTGGCTGTTATATTTCGTACCTATATTTTTCATTATGGAGCGAAACTAGAAGAAACCGACAAGGTGTCTCACTTACTTCTCACGTTGCCAACTTCATATGACGGTGTTATAACTGCAATAGAGACATTATCTGAAGATAATTTGACCTTAGCATTTGTCAAAACAAGATTATTGGATCACGAGGTTAAATTAAGAAACGAGGGTAGTGAGACCGTTAACAAGATTCTACACGTCGAAAACACTGCTCAAAATTTCAACCAACTAAAATCAGAACCTAAGAAGCCTAAAAACCACCAGCAAAGGTTCAAGGCTAAGAAGAAATTTTTCGTCCAGTGCCACCATTGTGGACGTAAAGGTCATGTCAAAAATGATTGTTACTACTACAAACGAATGAATCAACGTAAACCTGCAGATAAACCGCGAACTATTCAAGCAGTGGAGCTTACAGAAGGAGCAACATTTACCAGTGAAGCTTCCGGGTTTGCATTCATATTTGGTAATTACCCAGGTGTCACGAAGGGTAACCAAATAACATTCCTGCTGGATTCAGGAGCATCGGATCACATCATTAACAGGGAAGACCTTTTCAATACCCACACAAATTTAAATAATCCTTTAAAAATTTCAGTTGCTAAGCATGTTGCTTTTATTTCAGCCACCAAAAAGGGCACATTGCAAGTCATCAGTAACACTGGCATTCATGGTACGCTGGAGGACGTGCTATTTTGCCGTGATGTACCCTACAATCTCCTGTCGGTAACGAGGATGCAACAGGACGGTATGACAATCACCTTCGATCAACAAGGAACCCATATCAGTAAAGACGGTAAAATCATAATGCAAGGTATGGCTTTGAACAATTTAATTTCTACTGATTTTGTAGTAAAGATTAATCGATATGTTTCTCAATTATGCAAAAGTCATGATAATAATTACGATTTGTGGCATCAACGGTTAGGTCATATAAGTAAGCAAAAATTCATTGACTTGAAAAATAACTTTATGGTTGATGACGTAAGCTTAATTAAAACAGTATCGCCTGACAACAAATTGTGTGAAGCTTGCATAAACGGGAAACAGACACGATTGCCATTTAATTCCTCTAAAGATAAAAAATTACATTAAACGACCGTTATTTGTTGTTCATACTGATGTGTGTGGGCCCGTCACTCCTTCTACAATCGATAGTAAATGTTATTTTGTTTTGTTTGTTGATCAATTTACTCACTACTGTGTGGCATACTTGATACAATATAAATCAGATGTTTTCCCGGTTTTTAAAGATTTCGTAGCAAAAAGTGAGGCTAAATTTAATTTAAAATTGGTTAATTTGTATTGTGACAATGGAAGGGAATACCTGTCCAATGAAATGAAAGAATACTGTGTTTCTAAAGGAATTTCATATCACTTTACTATTCCTAGAACACCACAACAAAATGGCGTTTCAGAGCGTATGGTTAGGACAATAACAGAAAAAGCCCGTGCTCTAATTTACGGTGCTAAATTGCCCAAGTGTTTTTGGGGTGAGGCAGTATTAACTGCAGTATATTTAATAAATATTACACCTACCCGCGCTTTGAAACAAACTCAAACACCATTTGAATTGTGGCACGATAAAAAACCTATAATTAAATATTTAAAGGTTTTCGGTTCTACCGTGTATGTGCATAATAAGATCACTAAAACCAAATTGGAAGAAAAGTCTTGGAAGGGTATTCTGGTAGGGTATGTACCAAATGGCTATAAAGTATGGAACATAAAAAGTGAAAAATATGAAAGAGTTAGAGATGTCATAGTAGATGAAGAGAGTTTTCTGCAGTCGAGGCCTGCATTAAAATTGAAAGAAAATGAAATCGAACATTTCCTCAAAACTGATAATATGGACGTGACGTCAAAATCAGTGCCAATTAATTCTCAAAGTTATGACAGTCCTCGATCTGGTACTTTCAAAACTGATGGAACTAAATCCAATGATTCAAAATTGGATGGTTCAAAATCAGTGGAATTAAAATCAGATGGTTCAATAGTACATGATTGCAAATCAGATAATTCTAAATCTGATGAATTGGGTCGTTGTAGTAAAATTCGCAAGTAAATGACCCTAATAACATACTAAAGCCCAATGTTGATGATAAACAAAGTTCTAATAAAACTTCTTGCTCTAATAAAAATATCGATGATTCTTGTCAGTTAAGAAGGAGTGATAGGCTCAAAGGTCGTCCCCCTGTATCCTATAAAGAAATAGCTGATGTTTTATTATGTGCTGAATCAATCAATTGCAAAATACCTACTTCATTTCATGAAATAAAAAATCGGGGCGATAAAACTCATTGGGAAGATGCGATCAAGGTTGAATTAGATTCACTTTTAGCTAATGATACTTGGACATTAGTACCTAAACCTAATAATAAAAATATAGTGGATTGCAAATGGATTTTTAGTATTAAAAATGATGAATTTGGTAATCCATTAAGATATAAAGCACGTCTTATTGCTCGGGGCTTTAGTCAAGAGTACTTAATCGATTACAATGAAACTTTTGCCCCTGTTGCTCGTTTAGCCAGTTTTAGATTTATGATTAGTTTTACGAATCAATATAAATTATTAGTTTATCACATGGATGTTAAAATTGCATTTTTAAATGGAATTTTAAAGGAAGAAAACATGAAAGTTCCAGAGGGGGTATTTAGTAAAGACGATTATGTTTGTAAACTAAATAAAGCTTTATATGGGTTAAAGCAAGCTGCACGATGTTGGTTTGAATTGTTTGATCAATGTCTTAAAGAAAAGGGCTTTGTAAATTCATCAGTTGATAGATGTATTTATATTTTAGATAAGGGTGATATTAGTAAAAATATTTACATTTTACTTTATGTCGATGACCTAGTTTTGATATGTTCTGACCAGCATATAATGAACAGTATTAAGAATTACCTTATGAGTAAATTTAAAATGTTAAATTTAAATGAAATCAAATTATTTCTTGGCATTAGAATTACTAAACATCAAAATAAAGTAACATTAGATCAAAGTGCTTATATAAAAAACAATTATAGACAAATTTTGTATGTCTGATTGCAATCCTGTAAGTACCCCATTAGAAGTTAAACCTAATTACGAAGCTCTAAACATAGACAGTGAATATAATGCACCTTGTCGCAATCTTATTGGATGTTTAATGTATGTTATGTTGTGTACTCGTCCAGATTTAAGTACAAGCGTTAATATTTTGAGCAGATACACAAACAACAATAATAAAGAGTTGTGGCAATGTCTCAAAAGAGTACTTAGATATTTGAAAGACACAATAGAATTTAAATTAACATACAACAGGTGTAATAATTTTGATAATATCTTATGTGGGTATGTAGACTCAGATTGGGGTGGTAATGATGTCAATGATAGAAAAAGTACAACGGGTTATTTATTTAAATTATTTAATAGCAGTACAATAACCTGGAATACAAAGAGGCAAATGTCTGTAGCGGCTTCTTCGACTGAGGCCGAGTACATGGCATTATTCGAAGCTGTAAAAGAAGCATTATGGCTAAAGTCTCTTGCAAATAGTGTTAAACTTAATATTGTCAATCCAATTCCTGTTTATAAAGACAATAATGGTTGTATTAGTATAGCAAATAACCCGACTAGTCACAAAAGGTCCAAACACATTGACATCAAGTATCACTTTTCTAGAGAGCAAGTTGAAAACAATGTAATAAAATTGTATTATGTACCCACAGGTAAACAAATAGCGGATGTGCTGACAAAACCGCTACCAGCTGTCACGTTTAACCAGCATAGAGATGAAATTGGTTTATGTAAACAATGATTTTATGTTTATTGTGTTAATTGTCAATTGCATTAATTTATTGATTTTTATGAAATGGTCTGATTAGGTTTTCCTGGTTTTCCTAATCCTAGCAACAAATGTTGGACCATATATTGTTATTCTCCCAGGAGTCACTTGGAAGGCTTTTATGTTCTGATTATTTAGGTTACTTTATGTATATTGTAACAAATTAGCTTGTTGTGTTTGTGATTAATAATTAATTTTTGAGGGGGCGTGTTGGTATTTAGTCGATTTAAATGTGCAAAAATTAATCGATTATTATTTTTTAATAATGGCAACAATGTCACTTAATGATTCGTATAAAAACCAACACCTCCTATCAGCTCGTTCCCTTTTTATATCCGCTGTGCTAGGAGTCAGACATAAACCTTCCCTGTGTCAAGTTAAATTAAATACAAAGTACATTATTTAATTTCATAAATTCCGTTTTTAATTCTCGTCCATAACCTGATTTCCTATACATGTCTTCGGATTTTTGATTCTAGGACATGCCGTTTTCCTCGCGATGTTTTCCTTCACCGTTTTGAGAGCAGTGGTGATGAAATAAATTACGCCAATTAAAGCGCCTGTCAGGGTTCGAAGTTTCGAACGTGCGACCTGCAACTCGTAATTCGGAGCCATTATCATTGGGCCGCCACTTCTCTATGGTCGTTCATATTCATGAGTAATTTTGTACCCTGACAGGATGCCAATTGGGTAGTTGCATGATATTGAATACTATATATTCTAGTAGATAATATATTCACATGCGTGATACGATAACAGAATTCGAAATCAAATTTGAAATCGGTCGAAAAATAAAAAACTTATAACTTATAAAAGCTTTTAGTCTATCTCTTTCTCGCAAAACGAAGTTTTGCATGTAATTTATATGGCGATACTGAACTATGATGTCACAATTCAGTATTTCCCTCTCTGTCTAATTGAGAGTTTTGAACGCTTATATCTTTTTAATTTCCGAAGATATTAAAAAACTGGTTATACCCAAGCTATTGGTGAGGTAAAAAAGCTTCAATTTAAATAATAAAAAAAAAAAATAGTCAACTAGCCAATTATTTGAAATTAGCCAATATCGCACACAAAATAGTCGTTTCTGACGAAATCCCTATGAATTAGCCTGTATTTTCTTACTGCAGTTCTTTTCCTGCAAACGTAACTCTTTTGTTGAATGGGCAAGTCTATTGTCACACTTGTGCAAGTGTGACAATAGTCCTGTAGCGGTATCTACAACGCCACATGCGAAAAACGCGTCATACTGACGTCACGCAAATCCTGCATCTCGCAAGCAGAGTTTACCGCGCAATTAGAATAGATACAATTTCCCAACATCAAACGTTGGGCAATTGCCCGCCAGACACAACACCCGTCTGGTCGGAGGATCCTCCCTTTTCTATGGAGGATGAGTGAACTTTACACCCTGTTCCTCGTACCTCTAAATTCCTATCAGCGAGTTTTTCTATTATTTTTCTCAGTTTTCGTGTATGGTAATTTATTTATAGGAGAACCAACAACTATAACAGATGGATAACAATTGTATATGAGACATAGAGCCATAACAGGTTCTCACGGGTAAAAACACAAAAATTGTAGAAATTTTAGGATCACTAACAAGCACGATAGAAAAGAATAGACGCCAGCACACCAAGCTACCCGAAACTGTCAAATTTTCCCAATCAACCTTGAACCATAATGCTTTAGCGATAAATTTGAAAATCTATTAAAGAGATTTGACAGATTGTAGTAATTTGATGTGCTGGCGTCTGTACAATAAGCAGTATGCACTTCTAAAAAAGTCAGTGTTCAGCCGAGTGCGTGCAGAATAGGTTTTGGCGATAAATGGGTCAAATGAGAATTCTTTTCAAAGGATATTAAAGTAATATGGTTAACTTACAAGATCTTTTGAAAACAATTTCAGTGGAAGACTTTCAACCGGCCCGTCGAGGTCGCGGCATCGCTAAAAACCCGCGGCGACCCAAGATACTGCAGCGAGGGGAGACGGAGCCACACGACAACTCTGCCTACCCCATTGTTGGTGGCGAGGTGAATATGTTACGGATTTACTTACATTTAGCAGTAAAGCTCTTTGTGAAGGAACTTGTCCGGGGGAGTAATACCACTGGTCGTGATGGAGCAAAATGAAACTGTATACTTGTAGGTTTCACTCCTACCTACCACATACTTAGTTCAGAAATACGCCACTAGTAGCGCTGCTGAGTTGACAGCTATCTGTCATGGCTGTAACATACCGTCTGCTAATTTATTCAATAATTTCCGTGAATATCATTGTTGTGGATTTGTGATCGCGTTCTATATATTGGCGCCGATTCCCATGTTCACAAACTAAACTAAATTTAAGTTCAGTACATCTTTTTCTTTCTATTTCATTAAGAAAAGGACAGAAGATAAATATTAGTTTAGTCCTGTCAAATTAGTCAGCGCCTGACGTAAATTGACGTATTTTTAGTAGCCATGTTTTTAATCACGTCTAAACTGTCTATGGAGTATCTTAATTTGACAGGACTAAACTAATATTTATTTTCTGTCCTTTTCTTAATGAAATAGAAAGAAAGAGATGCACTGAACTTAAATTTAGTTTAGTTTGTGAACAAGAGAATCGGTGCCATTGTGTTTCTTCTGTCTATACTCCTGTGTCTATATTTATATTGTATATATCCCGTGCTGTGTACGGACATTATATTTTCGTAAATTCTACCTTGAATTTTGTTTCTTGTTCGTCTGTATATTTCCTACACGAGCTAAATACTATTTATCCTACTAATATTATAAATGCGAAAGTTTGTATGTATGGATGGATGGATGGATGTTTGTTACTCTTTCACGCAAAAACTACTGAACGGATTTGGATGAAATTTGGCACACAGATGGTTTATAACCAGGGTTAACATATAGGATACATTTTATCCCGATATTCCCACGGGATCGAAACTTATACGCTGAAACCGCGGGGCGCAGCTAGTATAATCCTACTAATATTCTAAATGCGAAAGTTTGTATGGATGGATGGATGGATGGATGTTTGTTTGTTTGTTACTCTTTCACGCAAAAACTACTGAACGGATTTCGATGAAATTTGGCACACATATAGTTTATAAACAGGATTAACATATAGGATACATTTTATCCCGATATTCCCACGGGATCGAAACGTATGCGGGTGAAACTGCGGGCGCAGCTAGGACTAATAATAAGGTTGAAGAGTTTGTTTGTTTAAACGCGCTAGTCTCTTGAATTGCCAGTCGGATTTGAAACATTATTTTTGCATTTGATAACCCAATCCTTGAGAAAGGTTATAGGCTATTTAAAATCATGCTAGAACTATTAGGAGCCGAACAAAAATAAAAATAAAGTAAGAATAAGAAAAAGGATTGTGTGGTTTTATAAAACCACGGTAAAAGTGAAACTTTTTTTCAAAAAAAAAACAAAATAAAAATTAATAAATAAAATAAATAACAACATTTACATTAAACACTGACAAAAACAAACAAAATAGCGTGGAACACTGGCACAAATGAGTAATAGTCATTACACCATAGAGAAAGTAAAATTATCCCTACTCCGCGGCCGACCGTCACGCGACATGCAACACACAGACGAAAAAGTGTGAGACGATGTAATAAAAGTTTCACTTTAAAATTTTACGCGGACGAAGTCGCGGGCTGAAGCTGGTGTATTGCCACATGATCTGACCAAGATTATGTCTGGACTTTAAGAGACTGACACTTGAATTTGTTTTGTTATTTCTTCACAGGCGTAGTCAGTCCCATCTAGGTTAAATGACGTGTAAAAGTGATTCTGTTATCCTATTTAAAGAATTAACAATTTTCTTTAAGTTCATTGTATTGCCATCCAAAAGGAAATAAAAAAAATACACATCACATCTGCATTCCCCGAAGATGTATGCAGAATTGCATAAAAAAGCATCAACATTGCAAAAATTACGTAAATATGCAAAAAGCCAACGTCACGCGGTGTTCATACTACATAAATATGACGTCACTCCTTGTTCATGGATACAGATTAATAATTTCGTTGATAATACCGCCAACGTCCATACTACGTTGAATACACCGGTTCTCGTCCGATCACCGAAGTTAAGCAACATCGGGCGCGGTCAGTACTTGGATGGGTGACCGCCTGGGAACACCGCGTGACGTTGGCTTTTTGTTTTTTAATGTAATTTTTGTTATGTAAGTGTTTTATTTCACCCGTGCCTACCCCATTAGGGAATATTGGCACGAATTTATGGTACAACTATATTTATACATATTAAAAACTTGGCGGCAGGTCACGGGAACAGTCTGCGACTCCCGGAAGATATACAAAACCATGGTTAGACCAGCAATGCGGTTCTGTAACCATCTCACCGTGAAAACTTAGGTGAAGTGAGCGTGGAGTGAGCTGTCATTCCAACTAATGCTAGGAATTGACACTATTGACAGCTCACTCTAAGCTTACTTCACCTAACTTTTCACGGTGAGATTTTTACAGAATCGATCGGCTGCTGTCTTGTATGGATCAGAATGTTGGGCCACAAAAGGGATGAATGAAAGGCAATTGCATGCAGCTGAGATGAGAATGCTGAGGGGGATGTGTGGTGTTACACGTATGGATAGAGTAAGAAATGAGCATATAAGAGGAAGTCTGAAAGTGGCACCGGTAACTGAAAAGTTGTGTGGAAACCGGTTGTCATGGTATGGGCATGTGTTACGGAGGAATGAGGAAAATGTCGTGAGGAAAGTTTCGAGTATGAATGTCGATGGCTATAAGAGTAGGGGAAGACCAAGGAAACGACGGATGGACTGTGTGAATGATGATATGGTTAGAAAGGTGGTGACTACCGAGATGGCGGCTAATAGAAGAGTATGGAAGAAAAAGACATGTTGCGCCGACCCCAAATAAATTGGGATAAGAGCAGGAGAATGATGCAGAGGCTTGTGGCTAAGTAATAACAGCCGCATGGGTCGATCGATCAGGTTAAGCTACGCTTGCCGCGGTTGGTCCGTGGATGGGTGACCATCTTTACATACCGAGACCCCTCCGTGCCTCGGAAAGCACGTTAAGCCGTTGGTCCCGGCTGTCATTCGAGGAGCTATGACAGTCGTTACGGGTCGTCAGAAGCCCGAAAGTCTGACAACCTGTCTTGTCAAGGGGTATAGTATTACCCAGTAACTGGGTTGTGGAGGTCAGATAGGTAGTCGCTCCATGTAAAATGCTGGTATTCAGCTGCATCCGGTTAGACTGGAAGCCGACCCCAACATAGTTGGGGAAAGGCAGGCAGGATGAAGGGCAAGAGAATGATAATGATAAATTAAAGTTTTTTACGTCTATCTGTGCAACTGCATTGTTCTTCTAAACTACGCAACGAAACCAGAAGGTTTATGTTTACAAAACACTAGCGACTGCCCGCGACTTCGTTCGCGTGAAACTTCTTGCTCCCCTGACCCACCCCGTCGCATCGCATCGCCTGCCTGCGTTATTAGTTCGTTTCGCTTGGCGTTCTTTCCGACTCTTTTTTTTCCTTTGGCTCCTAGCGTGAAGCCAGGGGGTCTACTACGAAGTGCAAAGTGCGAATGATCGGATCGGACCGACACATGGCCGAACCGAATATTATTGAAAAATGTGAAAACAATTCGGATCGGCTCAGTTGGGTCGGGACCATAGTCAATATTCGATAGAGTGTAGGAGTGTAGGATTGGGACCGACCGAACCGTAGCAGGAAACAGCCGAACATTCAGCCGATACCACTTCGGAGTAGACCCTCAGGGATTGGAAAGAAATCGGATTATTTGTTCATCACTTCGTTCTTTTCTTTTTGCTCGGATCCAAAGGGCCATAGCGTAATGTTAAATAGCCTATAGGTAGTCTTCTTTAAAAAACGGGCTATCAAATGCAAAATATTACGAATTTTCAAATCCGACCGGTAGTTCCAGAGATTAGCGCCTTCAAACAAACAAACAAAAAAGCAAACTCTTTAGCTTTATTATTATTAGATATAGATAGATGAGTATTGAACTTACATACTTATAACAACCGATGTGTTGTCAATTTGTAAAAGAAAGAAGAAAGTAATAAAGAAAGAAAATACGTTTATTTGCGGCAAACATGACGCATAAAAAAACGTTTTTGCAAAAAAAAAAACCGACTTCCAAAAAAGACACTACAAAGTGAAAAATTTTCGGTTTCGGGTTCGCATTTTCGTTGTTTGCACCCACTTCCGAAATTTAAAGTTATTTTTCACTTTGTAGTGTCTTTTTTGGAAGTTCGTTTTTTTTTTTTTGCAAAAAAAGTTTTTATTTTTCACTTATAAGTTGTAATTTTCACCAGTAATTTTAGTTTTAAAAAACGATGTGTGGGCCCATAAAATTTGAGGATTGCCCTCGATTTCTCCAGGATCCAATCATCAGATCCTGTCTTGGTGACTATGGGACCACTTCAGAAGTATCTCCTTTCGAACAAAAAAAGAATTTTGAAAATCGGTCCACAATTGGCGGAGTAATCGCGTAACAAACACACAAAAACAAAAACTCCTCCTTTTTTGAAGTCGGTTAAAAAGAACATAACCACAAAAAAAAGTATCAAGTTGGGGGTAAACATGCGTCACGTCCACGCAAACCGGCCATCGCTCAGCATAATGCTACGACCCTATGCGAGACAGAGCCCCAGCGCTGGTTTTCAGCGGCAGCCGGCGTTGACGTGATGACGTCAACCAGTGCAGCATGCAATTAGACATAAATAAATAAAAACAACAATCAAAACATGAAATAAAATAAACCATTGCAACATAAACCATGCGAAGCGGAGTCGTATCGCTAGTTATTTACAAACTAATTAATCAACATTATTCCCTGTTACAACGATTTTCGCAGGATGGCTGGTAGCAGCTGGATGAGAGTTGCCGAAAATCGAGTTGAATGGCGTGCAATAGGAGAGGCTTATGTCCAGCAGTGGACTGCTATAGGCTGATGATGAAGATGATCCTCTGTTCATTTCCATGTTTTCTTGTTTGTTTGTTCTCAGGAGCTGTCAGATCTGAACGTGCAACTCCTACTGCGGGATGGCGTTCTAGTCAACGGGAACCAGATGGTACAGCTACAGTTAGATGACCCTATTCTGATGGAGTAGCCACCGTCTAGGTACTTAGTATATTAGTGAAGATTTTATATTGCACTAGCTGTGCCCGCGACTTCGGTCGGAAATATATTGGGTTTCATGGGTTTTTGTTTTGCGCGGAACCCTAATTCTTTTTCTGATATTAAAGTAGCCTAAGTTACGCCTTATACGTTAGCTATCTCCTATTGAAAGTCTTGTTAAAATTGGGCCAGCCGTTTCGGAGATTAGCCGGATTACAAAAATTTTAAAAATTGATTTTTTTGTTGTCAGTACAGTGATACCCCGACTTATACTACCCCGTTTTACGCGAATTCGGGGATACGCGGTTTTTCTTTTTGATCGCCAGAGAGCACTTGAGAGACTAAGAGAAGAAGCTGGGGAGGCGACCAAAAATGAAGAGTTTAAAGCTAGTAACGGCTGGTTCAGCCGATTCAAAAGTCGTTGTAATTGGCATAGCATCGCAGAAAGTGGAGAGGCGACCAACGCTGACAAAGAAGCTGCGTCTCTTTATCCAGATAAACTCAAGAAAATTATTGAAGATGGTGGCTACTCTAGCCAAACCATTTATAATGTAAACGAAACCGGTCTTTTTTAGAAGAAAATGCCTAAAAGAACTTTTATTGCGCGTGAAGAGACATCCTTTCCAGGTTTTAAAGCCGCCAAAGATCGATTGACAGTGATGGTCAGTACGAATGCAGCTGGTGATTGTAAATTGAAACCTCTCTTAGTCTAAATTATTGTTTTCTTTTGATTCTGCCCCCGATTACACAAACTTTGTATTTATATGCAAAGTTGAACCCCGACTTACGCGAATTCGACTTACACTGTTATCGCTTGGTCCCACCTATCGCGCATGTCCGGGGTATTACTGTACCGTACTTATATACTTTCATATGCATTAAAGGAAAAAGCTGTTATTTGACATTGACATTACAAACGGACACTTCAGTTTTACTTATTATAGTAAATGAAATAAAGGCACTGACAAACATAACTGTCAACTCACAAACTTATCCAAAGATCTTTACGAGAACTTATCTGACCTGCGGGGTAATTGCGTACAGTAGGTAGCATTTTGACAGTTCAACGACATTCATTGCGTTATTTATGTTGTTGTGCAGACTAAATTCTCAAACATGTAAAGCGATGGAAATCAAATGAAATTTTGATATATTACTATATTTTATTAGAAATATCCTTAAAAATGATACAGATTGTGATTAATAGTGTGTTAGTAATTAGGGTGAATTTAGAAGAGTATTAAAATTTACAAGTTCAAAATCAAAAGTCATTTATTCAAATTAGGCTGAGAATCAGCACTTTTCGAACGTCAAAATTACAAAAGACAGTCCCCCAAAAACGCCCGCCCTTCACCACTTCCTAGTGCTATCGCTTCGTTCTTGTTCACCGACGACATTCAGCGAAGCCGTTGCTGTCGGTGAAGGGTTGTAGGACTGTACCATTAGACCTTCCAATCTTGGATTTTTATGCGTTTGGAACAAAGTGTAACCTCAGCATTGGCTAGATTAACCCGTTACCGAAAATGAAGTAATTTTTTTTTTTAATTCATTGCTGTTTTATGAGTGGCGACAATATCGCCACTCATAATATTTCATGTTATTTATTATCTATTCATAATTTCATATCAAATCGTGGCTATTGTAAATTCTCCTTCTGATGTTGCCCTCCCTGTAACATCCAAAATCCATGTCTAATGTTGTCTCATGCGAAATGTAAGTACAAATTATAAATTACCCGTTCAGAGAACACAGCTGCGATATTCTGTTATTTTAGGTTCCTTAAATGTCTCCTAGAACTAAAAATTCGAAGACATGTGACATCTACCAACCCGCACTGTGCCCGCGTGGTGGATCACGGACCATTCCCTCTCACCGAGAGGAGGCCTGTGTCCCAGCAGTGGGAACATTATAGGCGGATTATGTAATGCAATGCCTGTATACCAAAAAAAAAAAAACCACAGACGTACAAACACTCCTCGACTCCTAAATGGATCCACCGTTCATATTCCATGTGATGTATCTAAAGGCCTAGTGAGGGGCTTGTGGCTAAGTAATAACAGCCGCACGGGTCGATCGATCAGGTTAAGCTACGCTTGCCGCGGTTGGTCCGTGGATGGGTGACCATCTTCACATACCAAGACCCCTCCGTGCCTCGGAAAGCACGTTAAACCGTTGGTCCCGGCTGTCATTCGTGGATCTTTGACAGTCGTTACAGGTCGTCAGTAGCCCGAAAGTCTGACAACCAGTCTTACCAAGGGGTATCGTATTACCCAGTAACTGGGTTGTGGAGGTCAGATAGGCAGTCGCTCCATGTAAAATACTGGTATTCAGCTGCATCCGGTTAGATTGGAAGCCGACCCCAACATAGTTGGGAAAAGGCAGGCAGATGATGATGATGTATCTAAAGGCCTAAAACATGAAAATTATTAATGAGTTAAAGAAAAAGTTTTTATGCAGTTTTGATACTGGCCATCACTTTGGTGACGTCATTGTTCCTAATTTGAATTCATGACCATTTAAAAATCCATAGACTCCATACAAAAACAACAGGGTGCAGTACACTGACCTATATTATACAAGTACTCTGGACAACTTTATCGATGACAAAACGAAGGTATTGGATTTTCGCCATTTTGGCGCTGATAGTAACGTGAGCGTCCGTGGAACTAATATTTTTGATAGTGAGTTGTACAAAATGCGCATACTCTCATGATAAAAATGTTCTAAATATCTCGTAGTAAACACAAAATACACAAAAGTCTTATTCCACTATTTAGACCTAAATCATCACCGTGTCAGAGACGTGCCAAAACAAAACGACAGCCATTTGCGGCAATGTGTCAATATTTTTTTCCTGAGATGCTCGAGCGGCGCTTTGAATCGGCACAGAAAACAACTGTAATTTCGTATAGTTTAATTAGTTCAGCGTACTTGTCAGGGCAATGGTGCAGTAGTAAATTTAGGGGTCCGCGAATGGGAATGTATTTTGCGTTAAAAATGGTAAAAAAAAAACCGAGTGTGCTTATGACCACACGACTGAAGTGAAACTTCTTTCTCAAAATATTAATTCATTAAATTGTTCAAAACGAAATAGAATTACGAAAAATAACCAAAGAATCACCGTTCGCGTAACGCTAGTAAACTCGCAAACGAACTACTGACTGTGATATATACATATTTCACTTACTAGCTATAAGAGAAAGAGAGAAAGAAAATGTGCGCGCGCACTGTTCTCTCTTGCTCCTACACTGTGATACAGACAATAGAAAGAAAGAAAGAATGAAAATACGTTTATTTGCGGTAAACATGACGCAAAAAAGAACATAAAAAACAAAAAAAAAAACAATAAGAAAAGGTTGACATGCGTCACATCCACGCAAAACGGCTATCGCTCAGCATTATGCTGCGACCCTATGCAAGACAGAGCCCCAGCGCTGGTTTTCAGCGACAGCCGGCGCCGAATAGGCCTGCACTGTGCTTAGATATACGGAACGTATTTGGCTATGAGAGGAAGAGAGAAAGAAAATGTGCGCGCGCACTGCTCTTGCTTATATCCCCCACTCAACTCCCGTTCGCCTCGCCCGATCACACTTTTCGTAACGCTTACGTCACGCGTTCGCCAGCTTACTCCCCAAGTCAAGCGTGCGTAAAGAAGTTTCACTTAAAAAAAAACTTATATTTTCTATTAGCTATAATTTTTTTCGATATTAGAAAGTATTCCCCAATGACGTGTACGATTGTAATTAGGTTGGCTTTACCCAAATGTAATTATTTTTAAGTGCAATTCCTTAGCTGTTAATTTTCATATTTTATTTTCTAATAAATGTTTTGAATGTAACACGCTTTTTTTCATTTTGCTTCCCGTTGTTGTACAGACGCCAGCAGGTCAAGCTACCCGAAACTGTTAAATTTTCCCAATCTACCTTGAACCTTAATGGTTTAGCAATAAAGTTGAAAATCTATTAAAGAAATTTGACAGATTGTAGTAGCTTGATGTGCTGGCGTCTGTACTTTGATTGATATAAATAAATGAAAACTGAAGCCATGAATTCAGCACATGATTCTAAATGAGAGTAGAAATTTATCGTCGGTTATAAAAAAAAATGCGGTTTCATAGAAAAGTGCAATACCTACGCGGTCAAAATTTATGGAACAGCTATTTGTTTCTTCAGCATCATGTACTGAATCCATGGTAATGGGTTGCGCGTCGATGTCCCAGCCACCCTGTCTGTAGGGCACTTTTACACGTACAGTCGCTTGGCAACATTATCTGACCCACCCTAAAAACAAACGAATTTGGACCCTCTGCCTGTAACATTAAGGTTTATTCAATTTATATCAGCTTATCAGACAAGTGCACGAAGACTCAACCAAGATTTACAATAATAACACAGACATGCAAATTTGATCTTTATAACGTTACCATTAGGTTATATGTTACAACTACTTGTTATAATATAATTAGTGTAATAGCTTATTTTAAGGGTTGTGTTCAAGTAATCCTGGTCTCGTGGTCTGTGTATAAGACTGAGATGAACAAGTTGCGAGATCAAATCCTGTGACGAAGATATTGTTTTGCTTTTAATTTAGAATGTATTCCAAAACTATTTCATGTATTATTGTAAAGAACTATAGACGGATAATCTTCAAACATAAACTTTCTAAAATGGTAATATTTTCGCATAACTTGTAATAAGTGGGTAGTTGAAAAATAAATATTCGTATTCATTATAAAACTGGTAGGTATTCAAAAGCAACTAAGGGTATGCAGTGACTACGCGCAAACATGTTTTACCTTGCCTTACTAAATTGCAAAAACAACGTCTCTTTACAATTTTTTATTTTCTATTTTATAGGTCGTTTTTTTATTATCATGTCTCAATGGAGTGATTATTTAAAATACAAAATAATCTATTTGCACCAGGAGAAGGTTAGCTGCTTGTGCTGTGCAAGAATAAACTTTATCAAGTATACTATATGGTTCAAATTCTTTAGAATATGCGTCTAGTATTACAACTAAGATCAAATTTCAATGTGGCTTATAAGAGTTGAGTTGGTCTTGTGGTCGGTAGTGCGGTGTTCATCGTTGTCTAAGTTCGAAACCAAGTTTAACCTAAATATATCTTTTTGCTCAGCTGTTTTTTTTTTAATTATTTTATTACACTAAAGAAATGTAAAAAACATTTCTTTAATGGACGACGTAGGGTCTTGTCTTTTTAAACGGGTAGGTTGTATAGGAATAAAAGTAAACAATTGCAAGTTTAAAATGTTTATTATTTCATTAAAACACTTAGGTAAGATAAAGTAAGTAAATGCTCATATATATTCAAATTAATAGACATTTTATATTAGTATGCCATAATCAAATCTAACCATTTATAAACATTAAAAAAGGCGTGCTTATGCTTAAAAGTTTGTTATCGAGAAAATGAATTCATCTGTGAAATGCTTTACAGATTTATAGCTGCCTATATGTAGTGAATAAACATGATATTTAAATAGAAAAAATCTATTTATAACAATAACATCACCACATAATCTGCAACATTTTAATGGTTTAACAATCAATCCATTGAGCATTTACTTACATGGTGTGTTTAAAAATACCTACTAGATTACATAATTAGTAGTCCCCTGCTATAACTTGCTGTAAGCGGCTACGCATACCGCGCACCATATTCCAACACAAATCTTTGCCATTTAAATATTTCTGGGCAAAACGAACCCTTTCTTCGCGATGAGCAGGTGTCAATGCAATTTTCTGTGCTGGTTTATAATTCCTTATCTCAGCAGCGTATAAATGCCTTCTCACTGTTTCCTCTGAAATATTGTGGTTTATTGCGGTTACACGAATGGGCAAAAATTGATTTTCAACAGGGCTTGAAACCGGCCCCGGGGCCGGGCCCGGTGGCGTTAGAATACGGGACTATACTTAATGGCTTTTGCTCCTGGACGAATACGCTGAATATCTCCATTGTCTCCATAACGTTTTAGCCATAGTCTGACCGTATTTCTCTAAAACAAAAAAAAAAAACATTTTTGGAACCGTGTAGGTAGGTATGTAACTTGTAAGGAGTGAATGTAGTGGTAAAATAGCCAACTACGAGTTCATTAATCACAATCAATAAAATAAAATAGGTATAAAAACACTTACTGCTATATATTAAGTCGACGACCAATCTCTCTAATTCCAACATTCTGCTCATGTAAAAATATGATTTTTTGTTCGGTGTAGTCATTAAGTTGCGACATGATGCTTTTTTACACCAAATTGCTTAAAAATACTTAACGAGTTATGTGAAACGATTTACAAATGTGTGTGCGCAGTTACTGCTATTAGGTAGTTTAACTTTTGTCACATAAATTAATTTATTATCTACCTCACGAAGCAAATATATGTTTTACTTCGTATCCAACCATTCTTGGTAAATATAAATTCTGTGAACTTAAAGTTTTTTAATTTACCCACCTGTTTACAAGATAAGTTATTAGGCGTAAATCATATTGGTCGTTCTTTAATAATGCAGGCAATATTGTAGAAATGAAAACAAATTAAAAAAGAAACTCATAATAGGCGGACTGTGTTTTCGAACCCACATGTTGTTCGTCGCCAATCCAGCATCAAACCGCTAAGCCACAAGAACTTGTAGGGAATATGCGAAATTAAAGATTGGGTTCTAATTATGTAGTGTGACTTAAAAGCTTTTCAACTTTAATGTCAACGGGATAATGATTAAAATAGCTTAACAAAATGATATATCTATAATGCCGGTGGCTCCGACAATGTTGCACGAGCGCCGTCTGATAAGCTCATATAAATTGAATAAACCTTAATGTTACAGGCAGAGGGTCCAAATTCGTTTGTTTTTAGGGTGGGTCAGATAATGCTGCCAAGCGACTGTACCACATTCCAAATGCGCGGTCGCAAATTATGAAAATGCGTTATTTTATTCACACTGCTGGCCACATTATGCCGTCCAAGTCAACATGGAGGACATCGCAGCCCACAACGCCACCATCAGCGCTGTGCACCTGCAACACCGAGCCCCGGCCACATCGGGCAAAAACTAAGGTTGATTCGCCGTGTCTAGGCATGGTCGTCGAGTGTTGTATGGTTCACTATGGAAACTTGTTGACTACACGACCGCACTAAGGCACGGCGCCCTTTACCATAGAACCGTGTCATATACAAGGTCACACGTTTTATCTACGGCAAGGTTAACACGCCGTACCGTAAAGAAACCGTGTGGTGTACAGACGCCAGCAGGTCAAGCTACCCGAAACTGTCAAATTTTCCCAATCAACCTTGAACCTTAATGTTTTAGCGATAAAGTTGAAAATCTATTAAAGAAATTTGACAGATTGTAGTAACTTGATGTGCTGGCGTCCGTACAAAGGGCCTTATTATGTATAGTACGCGATATTCAGGGATCCTTTCTTTAAATCGGGATCGTGTAATAAAAGAAAGGGATGAAGGGGGATGTGTTTATTTTTATTAAAAGAACACATCACCTAAATATCGGGCCCTATACCCTGTCTATTAGGTTAACCGTTTTTTGACAGCTGTCTTAGAACGTACAGACGCCAGCAAGTCAAGCTACCCGAAACTGTCAAATTTTCCCAATCAACCTTGAACCTTAATGCTTTAGTGATAGAGTTGAAAATCTATTAAAGAGATTTGACAGATTGTAGTAGCTTGATGTGCTGGCGTCTGTACATATTCCAGATTAAGTAAAAGTTAACTTTAAAATGCGTAATAAAATAAATTTATAAACTGCCTTATTTTATTGAATTATCTTATTTATGGCTTCTTACAGACATTATAATACCGTACGTGTATCAATCAATGTATTGTGTGTTGCTACAATCTGTCAAAAAACGGTTTACCTAATGGACAGGGTGTAAGTATCGTAATAGGGGTTAAAACTCTCAATTAAAATGACTGATCCATATGATAGAAGCTGCTGCGAAAGCTTGAAGGACGTAATTAAGAACTTCAAAATCTATTCCCATCTCATCTCTGCAACAATCAATGTCAAAATCATTTATTTATTTAATTTTATGGTTCAGTTGCTCAAACGAAATAACGGAACCTATAAAGGATCACTTTGTTGTCTGTCTGTTTGTCAAGACCCTTTTTGAAGGTACAAAGTTGAAATTATTCATCAAATACGTAGTTCTACGGACTACGGTCCTGAGCAAAAAAAGGATCAAGCTTCTGAGTCAATGCAAGAAAAAAATACAGCCATTTATGCGACATATTTTCATACTCGCAAATAAATGAAACTCGTTGACCAATAATCATGAAATTTGGCAAGAACCCAAGTCGCACGGCACAAGTAGAGGTAAAAGTCAGAAAGTCGTTAATTTGTAGTTTAATTACATTTTTTTTTCGATTACCAACTTACATTTGCAGCTGGAGAAACGACCGAGACGAAAGACGAATATCCAAAAAAGGGAAAACATGTTTTTCAACTACAGTTATGTTTGTATTATTCATCCCAACTGCTTTTTTAAATGTAGCTGGGATGGAAATTTAAGAGCGTTTTCACTTTGTTATTGTGATGCCCTCGTGACGCGGATATGGACGTCCACGATAATAACGACACGCTATATTTATTATAAAAGCGCACATCAGAATGCGTACGTTCTTAAAAATACGGGAATTGCCCCATTCTTTACTTAGTGACGCTTAGTGGCGTCAATTATGATTTTGGTGAAAATTTACACCATTTTCTATTGGTCAATACTTGATAATAACATTTTATTTGACCTTCGAATTTTCCGAAGATAATCAATGCGACCTTTATTCTTATTCCTAATACAGACCTACTTGTGTATAGCTATCAATATTTTCATACATTTCATCATAGCCTCCGTGGCGCAATTGGTTAGCGCGTTCGGCTGTTAACCGAAAGGTTGGTGGTTCAAGCCCACCCGGGGGCGATTCTTTTTGTACTTTTTATGATTTGTTTGTCACTTTTTTTTAATGTGAAAAATATTGTAGGTATGGAAATAAAGTAAAGTGGCACTTTTTTCTCTATTTTTATTGAAAATTTCAGCATTTATAACCCTTTGGAGCTCGAACAGACGCCATTTTCTGCAATCCTCATTATTTTGTAGTTTCATTACTGAATATAGATTACTGTTAATAAATAGTGGCATTTTACTACGGTACGCTGGGTAGGCACTCAATACTCAATCGTTTATTGTATTACACAATGTGTACTCAAATGGCAACTTAAAACTAATGAGATCATTGTGGGCCCTGTCGAGCACAGCAAAATAGTAAAAGAGAGGAAGCTTTGGAAACTTAACTAATCAATATTTTTAACTAAATCTAATGTTATTATAGTTCTGGGTAACCTAGTCCACGTTAACCACCCAAACCCTTAGTTAAATATCTTTTTTTTTGCCATTTCCTGCAATAGTCCTGCGAGGTAATTAGGTAACACACAATCAGTAGCAGGGTTTCATTTTGACAGTTCAACAACATTCATTGTGTTATTTACGTTGTTGAGCTGACAATTCTTTCCAACATATGAAGCAAAGGATTAGTAATCACATTTCGTTTAAAATTATCCAGATTGAGATTGATAGTGATAGTAGATAGATATTAGAACGCATTTAGGGTGCTGCACCAACCGGGGGTTGTCCTCGGGTGCACTTGTATATTGCAAACAGGGATAATCGTCATTATACGAGCTACATTTGAAGATTTAGGTACATCCAAACAGAACACATTTTAAAGTTACGTTAATAATTTAATCAAACGCGATTAGCATTAAACATCCGATAAGAATGCGATACCAAGAAATTGATATGTTTTGATAAAAACTCATTTAGTTACAGTGATTTGGTTGTGGTAACACTTTAATAATATTGTTAAAGGTTTGTGATTTTATTTAATTGCTAATTTTATGTACGAATAAAAGTAGTTTTTCTTTCTTTCTGATATTCTATTAAATATAAAAGTACAGACTTCTTTAAATAGATTTACAATTTAAAACAAACGTACTAAAAAGAGAATTGTATTAGGTAAACTGTGAATGTTACATTCATTAAAAATTTACAGGTCGTTGTGCTAGATGAGGTAACTTTGAAATGATTCGTTTCTTATCCAGTTATCACACTTACTTTACATGACTGACCTAAAAATAGAGAAAAAGTATACATTACTAACACATAACAACGCCTGTAATTCCCCGAAGGGTATAGGCAGAGGTGTACATTAGCATATACACCCATATTTCACCAGTTATGTTTAAGTCCCATGTAATAGGGGACGAGCCTATTGCCATCAACTGGACACATAGGTATCCAGACTCCGGGCTGCCATTGAGAAATTCCTGTTAGAAAACTACCAATCTAATTTCTAAACGATTTTTATAACAAAAATCTAGCTAAGTACTTAATTTTATTCATTATTCTACTACATAATATAATAAACGTGAAAGTTTGTATGGACGGATGGATGTTTGTTACTCTTTCACGCAAAAACTACTGAACGGATTTGGATGAAATTTGGCACACAAATAGTTTATAATCAGGACTAACATATATGATACTTTTTATCCCGATATTCTTACGGGATTGAAACTTATGCCGGTGAAACCGCGGGGCGCAGCTAGTCATCATATAATTAGGTTTAAATGAAATACCTACCACTATTTTCACGACTGAAAGCACAGTCAACCACATGTCAAGTTTACTATGACAGCGCCCTTATTTTTTAGCTGTAAAGGGCGGTTTTCGTAGACCAACTTTTACCACTACCGACTTCTGACTCACTGTATCTACTATAATAGGTAAAACAGCATTTGCAAAGATTAGATTCCACGAACTTGGTCCATTCACTTCCTTTGCAACACCGCTCTCAGGATTAGTGTTTGTTTATCTAAGCGTGGAAAGAAAGATTATAAATAAAAACATTGAAAATGTTTTAGCAGTATCTCTTTAGATGACAATCTTGATATCATGAGCCTGTTTAGCTAGGTATTTAATGAGAACTACTTCTTGTAACACTAGAAGCAATAAATCAGTGCGAGGTCAGCGCGTTTTACGGTAAGAACGATATACATATGCCCTGGAATTAACATTGGAGGCTTTTGGTGTGGGATGCAACCCATGTTGACACCCTCGCGCAGTCTCATCTGCCTAGCACGATGGGCTGCGCTGGGGCGGCTGCTGCAGGAGCAGAAAACCTCAAACGGCGCAAATATAACAACCTTTTTGGGAGCTATATGTTTGAGCCGTTTGGGGAAACACTAGGGCCTTGGGGTCCGAGTGCTCATCGAATTTTTCGGGACATCGCCAAGCGGGTGGTTGAGTCTTCGCGTGACCAGAGGGCCCGAAGAATCTGCCAGCCTTTTGGGCACTTATCCCATTGACAGCGATGCGGACGAATTTTTTGATGCCCAATGAGCACCTGCCCTTTTCTTTATTTTTTTTTTATTATATACTTGTATATAACATTGGATGCGAATTCGGTCATTCTGTTTTCCTGCCATGCAATAATCTATAATCTAGCTCACTCTGAAAACGTCGCAATTCTGACCGCCATGATACAGGCAAATGCCTAGTTTGGGGGTCACCGTTCAATCTATTGTTGTATAATATGATTAATTTGAAATTTTAATTCTGATATTAAAGAAAAAATATTTTCTTTTTGTATTTTGCTGCATATTTTTTAATTTATTTATGTATTTGAGTAACCTTTTCCTCTCAATGTTCTCGTATGCCTATCCAGGTGCATTTCATGTAAACGACAATGGTTTGGATTCCCTGTATCGGTGGAACACGAGACGAAGTGGAAGAGCATTCTAAACAGATTGACCGGGAGATCAAACAATGGATCAAGTCTTACAATGAAGTGAGTATGAAGGAGAAGAGATTTCTTATCGGCAAAAATAACAATCACCCAAACCATCACCTATTTAATCCATGTGGTGACGAATTTTCCAAAAATTCTGTCCATTAAGTTAGCCGTTTTTTGACAGCTGTCTTAGAACGTACATATTCCAGATTACCTAAATGTTAACTTTAAAATACGTAATAAAATAAATATTTAAACTGCCTTAACTTATTGAATTATCTTATTTATGGCTTCTTACAGACATTATAATACCGTACGTGTATCGGTCAATGTACCTATTGTGTGTTGCTGCAATCACTAGTTCCATCTGTCAAATAACGGTTTACCTAATGGACAGGGCTCATCTTTGCTAAAGAAAGAAAGAAAGAAAGAAAACATTTATTTGCTGATAATGTAGGTATACATATAAGTTCGAATAATAGGTAGTGAATTGTCCCGATGCATTTTGCATTTTGCAATAGAAGTAATTCTTTGTACAAAATTGTATGCCTGTAGACTCAGCCGTTTAGGCTGTGTGTTGTCTGTCAGTGATCAACTGCTTGTCTTTATTGTATATTAATTAACACCCATTAAATATTTGCATACCACCACTACATGGCGGAATGAGTCTTTGCACTGATTTTTATATTATTATACAGTAACATCTTTTTATACTTATCACATCTTAAGCAAATAAACGATTTTGATTAGATTTTACTGACTATTCAAGTAGATATTATTGAGTTTCGTTTCTGACTGTACCTAGCCCGGTACGGTCAGCCACAGAAGTCGATTTAAAACATAGTTTATTTTGATCAGATAAACGCAATGAAAAGTATCTAAAGTCGACTTTTGTAAATGATTTTCAGGCAATTAAACTTTTACTACTGGGAACAGGGGAGAGTGGGAAAACAACCATTATAAAACAAATGAAGATTTTACACGTTCAAGGATTTTCTGCAAGGTACATATGCCTACTGTATTGTCCATATCTATGTACCTACTAGGTAACTTTTGTTTGATTTTTACCCGGCTGTGTTTTGGCGGACTGTAACCAAAGTAATTTTTGACATTCAAAAAGTGCTGATTCTCAGCTCAATTTGAATAAATGAATTTTGATTTTAATACTTCTAAAACCAATCAAATTGTCTATGCACTTTTCAGTGAACGTTTAGACAAAGCGAACCATATTCGTCATAATATTCATGAATCAATCCACGATATTGTAGACAACATGGCAATTTTGAATATACCACTACAAAACCCAAAGAATAATCTTTCTAAAGAATATATTCTGAAACTTGGTGATGACGGGCCTAAGGAATACACAGAAGTGAGTATTTTTGGCAATCAAAATTAAACTATTTGCAATAAAATTCAAAGCAAGGATTGGGAAAATAATTTTATTTTCTTGTTTCCAGGAGTATTTTGACCACATAAGAGCATTATGGAGAGATGGTGGAGTCAGAGAATGTTTTAAAAGATCTAATGAATATCAACTAATAGATAGTGCTGAATAGTAAGTTAACAAAATTGCGTGTTTTAAGACAACGCCATCTGTTGTACAATAGAAAAACTATGCAGACAATCTAGTTTTGTCGGAATTTTAACTTTTACTGCAACTTGTTGGTCATAATTTAAAACATTGCCATCTAGTGTCTAATTATATAACTAAATTACTATAAATTTATTCTTTGATAATAGATGGCGCTTTTCTAAATAGCTTTCATTTTAATCATCTATGCATCAGATGAACGAAAATCGCATGCTTAGCTGTTAATCTATGTATGTTATTATTTATATCAAAATTGTTATTGTTTCTTATTAGATATCTTTCAGTTTTCTAGATAGAATAGATCTCATTGAAAAACCCGAATATATACCATCAGACGCTGACATATTGAGGTGTCGACAGAAAACGACTGGCATACAGAAAATTGAATTCAAAGTTAAGGTAACAACAACAACAACATAACAACAACAAAACATAACATTTACATAATAACAACTGAGAAAATAGTAAATAGTTAAGTAATAATCACTAGAATGATTCTTTTTGATAGCACCTATGAGTTTAATTTATATATTTACCTACTGTTTACCTAACTGCTTTTTATTTCTAGGTCCCAAAATCAATGCACGGTGGCATACAAGATTTTTGGATGTTTGACGTTGGCGGGCAAAGGGGGGAAAGAAAGAAATGGATACAGGTAGGACCTAGTCAATAGTACTATTTTATGTTTTACCATCAACTTTTTAATTTCCCTTTTCTACTCTGGCGATCCTGGAGCGTCTCCGTTCCTTCTCTCCATTCTTGATCAATTTCATTGGGCTTTAAGTTGTTTGCTTCTTCATAGAGATCTACGTTTTGGAACGGGCAACTAGCTTCAACTTTCTGACTAACTGACCGACGCTTTGACAATTCAAAAGTGCCTTTAAATGGTTTAATTGAAATAAATACTTTGAGTTTGTAGATTTACTAACTGTAAATTTCAATGGCATCTAAGAAATGCCTTATTTGTACTGGTTTTCAAATGAATTCAGACATATCTGCACTATAGTTTATTGGGTAATACATAAAGATTGATTAGTAACACGTTCTCCAAACCCCTCGTGGTTTATTTTTAATAGTTATTTAAAAAATAAATAAATAAATAAATCCCTGGACATTTCACACAGCACCATTTGTCCCAAGCTAAGCAACCTAATGCTTATTTCATATTAATTTGTATCTCCTTTCAGGTATTTGAAGGTATACACGCCATATGGTTCCTGGTAGCATGCAGTGACTTCGACCAGACCTTGAGAGAAGATGGCACTCAGAACAGACTCAAAGAAGCGCTCGTTTTATTTGAAGATGTCTGGCAGAGCAGGTAACATGACAGAATTGAATTATGTACTAACTAACTTATAACACCAAACAACTAAATATATAAATATTAAACTATAATTTTATAATCTAACCATAAAACGTAAATTGGATTGGGTTCTCGTCGAGTTAAGCGCATTAACTGACAAACAGACAAAATACGTTAGTTAATGCAAATACTGGACAAAAAATGCATCGCAATTTTAATCATTTAAAAGATGTCAAAGATGGGCGAGTTTTCAGCATAAGAGTATGCAAAATTCAGATGGAGGGATATGTAACATACTAAAACTACATGGAAAGCTATGCACAGCCACAACGATATTCGATTAGATGCTTCTCGAAAACACGGTTAACTCAAAAGCGCCTAACCTTTTTTTCACCGCAAATCTCCACAAACAAATCTAATAGCCAACATTATTCTCACAGGTTCCTGATGGAAGCGGGTCTGATCCTGTTCCTGAACAAGCAGGACATACTGGAGAGCAAGGTATCACAGGGTCGCAGCATCGCCCCCTACTTCCCCAAGTACAATCAGTTCAAGGCAGCAGGAGATGAGTACACCAGGACCAAGATGTTTATCAAGAGCTTGTTTGTGGTGGATATTTTTTTATTATTGATAGCTTGATAGTCTTGCGTTTGACCATAAGTTTCGGGACTCGATAACCCAGAACGTAACAAAAAGCAATAATATAGTAATATCAGCTTGCTATTTGTACCACTGGTGGGCAAAAGTCCCTCCCCGTATACTGATACGGGGAGGGACTTTTGCCCACCAGACATTAGGGGGGGACTTTGAGGGGGGGGGGGGTGTCAGGGACATCGACGCACAACCTGTTACTCTGGATTCAGTAGGTATTTACCTACGCGATCAAAATGTATGGAACAGCATTTTTTTTTAATAACCTTCGAAAAATTCATTACAAATTAATGATTTCACAACCTCATTTTCTTTGCCTTCAATCCACCGAATACAACGTATGTTTGCCCTATTCCGATTGTCAAGGCACTTTAGTTCCAAATTCGCTCACATGGCGCTGTAACAACTTTCAACTACTTACGAATTTGCTTGCTATTCGTGCTAGGGCTACCAACAACAAAAAAATGTAATAAACATAAAAAAACATGTCTCTTTCCAGGATCTAATAACAAAAAAACGCGACCGCCGCGCTCTAGACGCGTCAGCAGAACGTTTCGTTGTTGCAGAGGCGCGTCGAGCTAGAGAGTGCTACTTCCACTTCACTACGGCCACGGATACCGACAATGTACGAACCGTCTTTAGAGACGTGCACCAGATCATACTCACTCATATGCTGAATAATTTAGGAGTTTATTAAAGTAAAACGCATTTGGGGATTGTCTGCTAGGTAAAGGAACTGCCGATCGATTCTGTAAAAATTTCACCGTGAAAAGTTAGGTGAAGTGAGCTTAGAGTGAGCTGTCAAACTCAAACTCAAAGTATTTATTTCAATTAAACCAATTACAGGCACTTTTGAATTGTCAAGGGGTCGGTCAGTCAGAAAAATGAAGCTAGTTGCCCATTCCAAAGCGTAGTAGGTACCTATGGAGAAGAACGGCAAGAAACTCCATGGACACTCTTTTAAATCAAAATATGGTTACAAAGTATTAGTTACATCATTCATGTTAAAAATTATGCATGTGAGAACGATGCAGAACGTTAAAAGCGTCCGTAATGAAAAGTTTAAAACAATCCAAATATTAAATTAAATTAAAATAAGCCATGGCAGCAAAGAGATAACCAGTCCCTACTGACGGCGCCCGTTCACGAACATGACGCATGGATTAGCACCATTCAGCTCAACCATTTTGAAGGGAGCTAAATGATCCAACACATGTGCCACCATCAGCGAGACATTTGAGTGAGCATGACATACTCCTCCTCCTTGGAATGACAGCTTACTCCACGCTCACTTCACCTAAGTTTTCACGGTGAGATGGTTACAGAATCGCACTGCTGTTTCAACAACATCAGGACAACTACTCGATACGCTTCCGTACCGTATCGAACATCAATCAATGTTAACGTAGAAGTGCTCTAACTCTAAACGCTGTTTTGAAGACCAAAACCCGAAAATTTTGTCAGTTTAAATCATATATACGACCACTATTCTTCCGAAAGCTGTTTGCTGTCGGGGGCAAGGCAAATAAGGTTATCAAAATGTGTTATTTTCGATACGATAGCCTGTCGTATGGTTGTGAATAGCTATGCAGGAGAGATTTTGGAAGTTAATACCAAGTTTTTGTACCTATTTAGTACTATTTGTTACCAGACATCAAATCTTGTCAACATCAGAACTTGATAAAACGCCTACATTTAGGTAAAACCGACGTGGTCCAGCCATTCTGAAGTCAGAAATTCCTCGTAATAGTTTTCTCTCTTTAGCGAGGTATCAAATTATTTGACGTCTGGTACCAAATAGATACAAAAACTTGGTATTGCTCAACTCTCACAATCACTCTTGGTCCAGTTATCCTGACGCAGACTCAATAGCTATGATTATGTTTCTGTTAACTTACTTGACAGATAATTCCATACAAATTCTGGAACCATTTTTTTATTTATTCGGTTAGTAGTGGATGTTCGAAAATTGGAGGTCGTGAAACGCCAATTTCACTAAATTCTGTTATTTATAAATATAATGTACTTAATCTGATAGCTAGTTAGAATATTATGCTTAATTTTACAACAAAATGTAATACAGTTAACCATATTGACGGACTTTGTCACAAAGACTAAGTCAAAATGGTACTCTACCTGCAATAATCAATAATTGTTTACCAACCTATTTTTGGTTACGCGAGGCGCTAGGTACCGCCATTGTTGAATTTAGTTGGTAACTTGTTAATCTTTAACTACCGACTAAGATATTTATATTTGCCATTAAAATAAGTTTTCGAGAATAACAGATTTATTTTATTAACCTACCTACCTTTCATAATACATGACAAAATCTAGACAAATAACACAACACAAAACAAAAATTTGCTTTCCCTAAAAATACAATACCTGGCTGACTATTAATTCCAGTAATTCGGCAGTATGGGGTAAGTATACCAAAAATATAAGAGTTTTACATTTCTTTTAGGAATACATACATACGGTATACCCGTCGATACGGTACACCGTACCGTACCGACGGGTATACCGTATGTACCGATGAATTCGTGAAAGCTTGTGATCATGAGAGCTTCAACTTCAATAGTTTGTTTTAGAGGTAAGACGCCAGCAGGCCAAGCTACCCGAAACTGTGAAATTTTCCCAATCAACCTTGAACCTTAATTCTTTAGCGATAACGTTAAAAATCTATTAAAGAAATTTGACAGATTGAGTTGCTTGATGTGCTGGCGTCTGAACCTACCTACATAAAACGGCAAGTATGCATTGTGGTACGAACAGCGATAAACTGAACCACTCAATCAACTTGTTTTTTTAAACGTTTTTAGACAAATCCATCAAGAAACAGAATATCTGCGGCCCTGAAAAGGGCCTTGTCAAACTGCGCCAAATAAATTAAATCACTGTAATTTCTTCAACATAACCTCAAAAAATCACCCGCCAAAACCGTACAGCGTTCTTCCTTGTCTCTTCAAAGCATAGACAACGTCCATCGCTGTCACAGTTTTTCTTTTGGCGTGTTCGGTATACGTCACGGCATCGCGGATCACATTTTCTAGAAATACCTTCAACACGCCGCGAGTTTCTTCGTAGATTAATCCTGATATTCTCTTGACACCTCCTCTTCTTGCTAATCTTCTAATAGCAGGCTTCGTGATGCCTTGGATGTTATCTCGAAGAACTTTTCTGTGGCGTTTGGCACCTCCTTTGCCTAATCCTTTCCCGCCTTTGCCGCGTCCTGTCATTTTGACGTTAACTTGTAACTTATGTAAGCAAGCAAGTCGAATGTGACAATTGCAAGATGTTGAATGCGATTTTGTGCGAGCGCGAGGAGTATTTATAAGCTAGGCGCGCGGATATTGTATCTGTTGCGGGTAAATTTGTTAGAAAAATAAGAAATTTGTGAAATAACCCTCGTAAAACAAATATTGATTGCGATAGTGCGATGTATAGTTGATTGAATTACATATTAGATTTCTATTTGCTATCCTTGACTTTAACTCTAAATAGGCAGGTACGAAGAATTAGTCGTAGCATTAAATTAGCAGCAACGTCATGTTCGTCATTAATTTCATATTAATCAATTTCATATTAATTTCATAGTTCGCTTTTTCCGGTATTCTTTATTACATGGGTAAATACAATACTCAAAACTGTATCGGTACTTGCCCGTGGTCCCCCAGTCTAGTTCCCCGTGGGGTACAACAAGCAAATATTTAAATTTGCCCGTGGAACCCCCTGAATAACAATCTTCTTATTAATATTGAACGCCCAGTATCCACATTATAAGTTGGGGGATTACATACCTAGTTGATAAAAATACTTGGCTCAAAGCTGGTCCTGCTCCTCAAGGGCGCATAAACTAATTAATTCACATTCGAAAATATTGTTGGAGCTGCTGGAGATTGCAAGACTATATTTTGTTTAGAAGGCCGCCCAATCATTAAAAAAAAAATGATGCGCCGCTATGATGGGAGGTTTGATTTCTGATCCAATTTATAAACCTAGATATTTATTTAGCACAGTCGTTGCGGGACGTCAGAATCCCGAAAGTCGGACAACCAGTCTTACCAAGGGGTATCGTATTACCCAATAACTGGATTGTGGAGGTCAGATGGCAGTCGCTCAATCAAAGCGGTTTTTTTTTTAATGATTTAAGCTAGTGTTCTAGTAGTTGAGTATTCTGGTAGCAGTAGTGTTCTTGATTTTTTTTTCAATATTTTCTTTATTTATCCATCTTAAAGTACCTATCCTACCTTTATGGATACAAACATCTTTATCTAATTATAAACATGGAGCAATTAGTCCATAACATACCGCGACCCCTCCGGCTCCGTGCCTCGGAAAGCACGTTAAGCTGTTGGTCCCGGCTGTTATTCATAGATCTTTGACAGTCGTTACGGACATTCAGAAGCCCGAAACTCTGACAACCAGTCTTACCAAAGCGCCATAGGGCCATGTTAGCCACTAACTGGGTTGTGGAGGTCAGATTCACAGTCGCTCCATGTAAAACACTAGTATTCCTATTCAGCTGCATCCAGTTAGACTGGAATCCGATACCAACAAAGTTGGGGAAAGGATAGACAGATGATGAAATAGAGAAAAAAATAATTACTTATGGCGTAATCCAAACATCATCTGCCTGCCTTTTCCCAACTATGTTGGGGTCGGCTTCCAGTCTAACCGGATGCAACTGAATACCAGTTTACAGTAATCCAAACGACATTAAATAAGTGGCTTGACCTCATCAACGCTCATGATTGGTCGATGATTTTACGTAGTTCGCACGTTCACCCACTATTTGCGAACAACACAAGTCCGCCTAAACCACACATCACACGACGCCGAACGTTATAGAATTAAATATCAAACCAAAACAAAAATGGCGCCCGTAAAAGTACCTAAGAAGGCTCTGAAACCAACTCCAACAAAGGACAGCGTCTCCAGACCAATCATGAAGACGAAAAAACTGAAGAAGAAAAACTACCAGAGCTTCTCCATCTACCTCTACAAGCTACTCCGAATGGTGGCACCAGAGAACCTGGGAATCTCACGAAAATCCATGCTTATAATGAACAATTTTCTCAACGATATGCTGGAACGGATTGCGATTGAAGCTGGCAGGTTGGCAGTACACAGCAAGAAGTCGACGATGGGTAGCAGGGAGGTCCAGGCTGCTGTCAAACTTGTCATCCCTGGAGAGCTGTCAACCCACGCGAACATAGAGGCTGTTAAAGCCATCAATATGTTCCATAAGAGCCATGAACGAGACGCTGCTGCGAAGCAGTGAGGACAATAGTTAGATGTGACAATGTGATGTGTTTAGATGTGAAGTCGAAAACAATATGACATTACATGAGTGTCGTACTTTGTAGGATACAAGTGAAAATTATTCTGTTGAAATTATTATAAAAGTTGATTGATGAATAAATGATTGTGAAGTTTGTCTGTGGTTTTATTATAGGTACCGATATATTACTTATCATCACCCCTGTGTTCCCCCAAAGGTGTGGGCTGAGGACTATAGCCACACACCACACATACACACACACAACCACGACCACCTCCATTTCATTCAGATAAGTAACCTCCTTTTTTACTGGGTAACTCTCATGTAACAGGGGGTGAGCCTATTGCCAGCAACCGGGCACAAATCCAGACTCTAGGCTGCTACCAAGAAATTATCGATGGAAACACCCATAATAACACTTTGCACGACCCGATAAACGAACCCAGTTTTTGCATTTAAGTACTTTTTGTCGTCATGACGACCAGATCACCTTACTTTAAACACGCCACATTATGTATTCTAAGCTACCGATACCCAGTAACTGGGTTGTGGATGTCAGATAGGCAGTCGCTCCATGTAAAATACTGGCAGTCAGCTGCATCCGGTTACTGGCCGACCCCAACTATGGAAAAAGGCTAAGTACGAGTAGGCTGATTGATTATTCTATGTTACAGATAGGCGATATAGATACATAGGTAGGAATTTTTTTCGGAAGGGCTAAAAACTTTTAGGAATATTCCTCTAATAAATGGTTTGTTTCGCACAATCAGCCTATATAATGTTTCCAATGCTAGGGCGCAGGCCACATCTCTTACCTTACCCCTTAGTGGAATATTTCTAGTTCTACAAGTTTTCGTTTTCACATACCGTGGGTAATGATGGCTCAAAACAATTGAAATCTACCCACATCATCTATAATTTACCTAAAAAAACTATAAAAGGCAGCGCTTCTCCCACTGGCGTCGCTCGTCATCGCATTAGCTCGTGTGTGAACGAAAACAAAATGGCGCGAACAAAACAGACAGCCCGCAAGTCTACCGGAGGCAAAGCTCCTCGGAAGCAACTGGCAACCAAGGCAGCAAGAAAAAGTGCTCCAGCCACCGGCGGCGTGAAGAAACCGCACAGATACCGACCAGGGACTGTGGCCCTGCGAGAGATACGCAGATACCAGAAGAGCACGGAACTGCTCGTCAGGAAACTACCGTTCCAGCGTGTCGTAAGAGAGATCGCGCAGGACTTCAAGGCTGAACTCCGGTTCCAGAACTCGGCTGTGATGGCGCTGCAAGAGGCCACTGAGTCATACTTAGTGGGGCTCTTCGAGGATACGAATCTGTGCGCGATCCATGCGAAGCGAATGACTATCATGCCGAAGGACATGCAGTTGGCGAGGAGAGTGCGTGGCGAGCGCGCGTAGTGTAATTAAGTTGTAGGTAGGTATTTATTTTTGACAAAGCCTTTTTCAGGGCTGCAGGGTTTTGACAAAGCCCTTTTCAGGGCTGCAGAGTTTTCTGTTTCTTTGGGGGGTGTTGTCAAAACGTAATAGGTCTACTTTCACAGATTTAAACATATTTGAAAGTGGGAACGCACACACAATAAAGCCCTCTTCAGGGCTGCAAGGTTTCTTTGGTGGATGATGTCAAAATGTTAACGGTGATGGATTGTGTGAGGAATGATATGAAAGAGAAGGGAGTGAATGATAGCGTGATGGTTGACAGGGGAGAATGGAAGAAGGAAACTAGGTACTTAGATATAGGCAGGGAAGTAGAAGGATATTGGCGAAGAGAGTGCGTGACGAGCGTACGTAGATTCGTATGTTTTCGCTGTTGTAGGTAAGATCTATTCAAATTCATGTTTCAAATTGATGTTATTTCAAGTTAAGATAATCACAAACCGGAAATTTAAAAGTTAATCTTATCAATGCTTTTTTGCTTGTTATCTACCGACATGAATTCTAACTTGGGTCTGTGCTTGGGTTGTTATCACGCCTGATAGAAAGAACCTGCCGATTGATTCTGTAAAAATCTCACCGTGAAAACTTATGTGAAGTGAGCTTAGAGTGAGCTGTCAATAGTGTCAATCCCTAGCATTAGTTGGAATGACAGCTCACTCCACGCTCACTTCGCCTAAGTTTTCATGGTGAGATGGTTACAGAATCGCACTTCTGGAAATAAGAGTTCTCTTACATAACATCAAGCCTGTTTTTCTTGACGGGATAAGCAGGTAGTAGAGGGCGCCTATATTGCCATAAACCGGATGCAAATTCAGTCAGGCTGCGTCAGAGAAATTCCTATTTGGAGGAACCACAGAACTGCGCAACACAGCGTACATAGGAATGGCTTTCATTTTCATATAGGAATGGCTTTCATTTTGACAGTTCAACAATATTCATTGCGTTATTTACGTTGTCGAGCAGACAAATTATTCGAACATAATTATGAAGCAATGGATTAGCAATATCCTTCAAAATGATTCAGATTGAGAATGATAGTGTGTTAAGCAATTAGGATGCAGGATTTACGTGTGGAGGAATGAGGAACCGACATCTGTGCTGTGCTGCTGGAGAGTTTGTTGCGCCACTTCTTCTAGCACTGCACTGGAAAGTGGTGAAGGGCAGGCGTTTTGGAGGACTGTCAATTGTCATAATTATGTAATTTTGACGTTAAAAATGTTGTCAAAACGTAATAGGTCTACTTTCACAGATTTAAACATATTTGAAAGTGGGAACGCAGACACAATAAAGCCCACTTCAGGGCTGCAAGGTTTCTTTGGTGGATGATGTCAAAATGTTAACGGTATCATAGATTGTGTGAGGAATGATATGAAAGAAAGCCTAATTTGAATACCTAAACGGGTTTTGTTTTTTTTTTACCCAAATCCCATTAACTTTTTGAAGGACTTGCTATCAAAAGTTGCGTTTGCGACCACTAGACCAAGTACAGACGCCAGCAGGTCAAGCTACCCGAAACTGTCAAATTTTCCCAATCAACCTTGAACCCTAATGCTTCAGCGATAAAGTTGAAAATCTATTAGAGAAATTTGACAGATTATAGTAACTTGATGTGCTGGCGTCCGTACTTAGGCAGTCTCCTTAAAATATTTCTTCTTTCCCTACTGTAGGCTCTTTTAACAGCTGATTTAGGTACTTCTCTACATAATATTATTACTATCGATGCCTTGTTGGTCTCGTGGTCGCAAGTGCAGAGAGAGAGGTCCTGAGTTCAATGCCTGGGTCAGCCAAAGGGTTTTCCATCCGAAATCTGGATGTGTCCTCGGATGATGGCAATACGCTCGCTCAATATTACATGCGACTTAAACATAACTGGCGAAAAGTCGGTGTACTTGGCACACCTCTGCCTAGCCCTTCAGGGGAATACAGGCGTTACGAGTATTATTACTATTCCAAGATCAGCGTGCTTTCGTAGATATAATAAATGACATAATTGTACGTTTGAAGGTCAAAATTATCGATTTTTGCGTGGGGCACAATAGGTCGATACGATACGGGTGCAGGGCGCGCACGCGTCCAGGTGCTGCCAACATTTTGTTGGGTACCATAAATAATATAACAAATTGTACAAACTGTAGCCGCAAAAGCCGAAAGGTGCAAATCTCAAATCGTTTATTGCAATCCATAATGTACACTTACAGGTATTAAAATGTACGCCTTTAGGCGTGATTGCGGAACCGCCGGTAGCTTGGACCCTGTTCCCGATACCGGTGGGCTACTATTTTTTATATTTTTAAATGTTTTTTTATCCTTTTGTATAAAAAAATATTTAAAAATGTAATTTATATGTACATATACTTAGTTGAAATAAAGATATAATAATAAATCATTTATTTAGGGAAGTAAATAAATTAACTTGCAATCAGGAAGCGATTTGCGGGGCTCGATAAGGTAAAGGTTTGCCGTACGTAAGCATTCATAGTTTTCTAATGAAAAATTCGGAATCATCGCGTTTAGTTTTGTATGTATTTTGATGCTTGAAGTTCTGTATATTGAACTAGCACTCCCTGAAGCATTATGTAGACTTAGTAGCCGTTGTTATTACCTACTGTATAAAGAAAACCTCTTCCTTTCGCTGCAGTTGAACATAGCCGTCGGCCTTACGAAGATACCTGCAGCCTGGACGTGCGGGACGTCAGCGCTGGATTATCTCGGTGTGAGGTTGAATCTGCCCTTAAATTTCAAGTTAAATGAAAGATCTAACCTCAGGACCGGTATAATCCTGGATAGTGTACTCCTCCTTCAGCACTTCGTCTCCAACGACAACGCCCGTCCGACACACGCAGTTCGTCATGTTTTAAGAGGTCAAGACTTTTAATCGTATTCAGTAATAGTTTTAGCAAAATAATCTTACCATACCATATTTATAGTGTTTTTTTTTATCCTTAATGTCCCACTGTTGGGCAAAGGCCTAGTAACATTGTGATTTGAAAACATTGTAAAAGCCAATTATTTTTAAAAGAGTAACTGGCGAATTTTAACAGTCGTAGATCGTCACTCACTGGACGCCTGAGGGAGGATATCGCCTTTGAGGTGGACCACGGCGAAGGTGGTGCGACGATGTGGTAACATTTGCAGGACCAACATAGCCAGAGATCGCACAAGACAGGGAGGGTTGGAAAAAACAAGGGGAGGCCTTTGCCCAGCAGTGGGACACAATGTAGGCTAACAAATAAAAAAAACCGTTGAATTTCTTGCCGACGAACGACCAATTGGAACCGTGAACCTATGTCTGACGTTTCGTTAGTGCCCATGTTGGTTTATGTGAAATAAAATATTTTAAATTTAGAATTTAGTTGTTCTGCAATAAAACCAGTATCATTGTTACGTCACCTGAACTTTTTATCGATCTTCACAAAATGTTGCGCGCCCCACCTCGCAGCTGTGTGTACCAGCAGCTGCCAGCGACCGTTACACTCGGCAGCACGTGCTACCCCTGCACAATAATAATAATTATTATTATTACGTAGAAAGTGGGGTGGGCAGAGAGGTCGTGTATTGGACTTTCGAATGAACTCGAACGCTCTGGAGAAAGAGACAGGACGGTGTTGAGGTTTTCACGTTCGGCAATGGTTTTTATACATGACACTTTTTTTTAACTCAATAGGGTAAAAAAAATGTTGGACCTACCCTGTTATTATGGACTTTACATAATATAATATGTGGTCTAGTTGAATAGGTCACGCATGGTGCTCATGATACAATGGCGCCGATTCCCTTGTTCACAAACTAAACTTTTAAGTTCAGTGCATCTTTTTCTTTCTATTTCACTAAGAAAAGAACAGAAGGTAGATATTAGTTTAGTCCTGTCAAATTAGTCAGCGCCTGGCGTAAATTGACGTATTTTTATTTGCCATGTTTTTATTCACGTCTAATTTGTCTATGGAGTATCTTAATTTGACAGATATTTATCTTCTGTCCTTTCCCTAATGAAATAGAAAGAGAAAGATGCACTGAACTTAAATTTAGTTTAGTTTGTGAACAAGGGAATCGGCGCCAATGTCAGTCTTTCACCTGTTGCTACACACTATCCATTGCTTTATATTTTCGAAAAAAATCTGCTGAACAAAATAAATAACGCAATGAATGTTCTTGAACTGTCAAAATGAAAGCCATTTCCTACTGTTAGTGTGTTACGCAATTACCCCGCCGAAGGCCGTTGTGAAGGACAATGAAGAGCATAATAATGATTGTTGAGTTTCAACGTGCAGCAGCCTAATTGCGTAACACATTTTCGGCAAATGATTGAGATTAATTGGTTTCGTTTCGATCGCTTTTTGTTTCATTTTACGATTTTCGTATTGCGTAACTCCACTATCATGTCATGGCAACAGCTGTTGGTTTGAAACGCTAAAGAGTGAACGATATGTGCTTAAGAAAAGCGTAAAATGAAACAAAAAGCGATCGAAACGAAACCAATTAATCTCAATCATTTGCCGAAAATGTGTTACGCAATTAGGCTGCAGGCAATATAGGAATAGAGACACAACCGTTGTACGGTACAGAGCATAGTCAGCCTATACTGTTCCCACTGCTGGGACACAGGCCTCCTCTCTTCGAGAGGAAGTGGACTGCAATCTACCACGCGGGCCCAGTGCGGGTTGGTAGATGTCACATGTCTTTGAATTATTGGTTCTAGCACATGCCAGTTTCCTCACGATGTTTTCCTTCACTGTTTTGAGTGCAGTGGTGATGAAATAATTTACACAAAGTAAAGCGGCTGCCTGGGTTGAAACCCTAACTCGTAAGTCGGGGTCGTTACCACTGGACCACAACTGCTCTTACGGTAGGTACAGACGCCAGCAGGTCAAGCTACCCGAAACTGTCAAATTTTCCCAATCAACCTTGAACCTTAATGCTTTAGCGATAAAGTAGAAAATCTATTAAAGAAATTTGACAGATTGTAGTAGCTTGATGTGCTGGCGTCTGTACATAAGCCACACAAAAAAACATTCAAAAACTGTCCAGACAAGATATTAAGAGAAACGAGTATTCACCTAGCTTCTACACAAAACAGGGAGCCCTAACGACACGACCCCTGATAAAAGGGACCTTCCTCGAAAGCTCATTGAATAATTGCACAAGGTAATACCAGTTTTACTATAAAACTTAATAGATTTTAAATTATCAACCTTTTCGTGCTAAAAAGAGGGTTTAAATTGCAATGACACCGTCTTCCATTGTATACATTTCCATTTAAAGTAACACACACGTTATATTCAACTTTAAACGCTGTGCGATAAGGTTTCTATTTGATTTGTTAAACTTTTTTAAACTTGGAATTCAAACAGCGCGTGCCCGTTTGCAGGGGTGCGCAAACGCCGCGCCGCCGTTTCCGAACCCGGTGTTTTTTTGAAAAAGGAATGATTTTACAGTTGACGGTTATACGTTGAACTGGATAGACGTGTGTTATCAATAGAATAATAATAGCTTTTAATATTAAACTAAGTGTAGGTAGTTCTAGTGTGGCTATAAGTGTTGAAGTGTCTTTAAGTGAACGAAAATTGAAAAAAATACCAAGTTTAATGGTTTAAAAATTAATTAAAAATCACTTTGAAAACTAAACTCTCTAATTTAACACAATTTAATTATAAATCAAGATAATTATTCTTATAATTTAAGTGAATTTAATTCCATAAGAAACCTAGAAGTTACGAGTTAAGTTTAAGTAAATGCACTGAACGTGAACGGTTCCGGTTACAGCCCACCCTTCTTTTATAACAAGGAATCATGCACTAACAATTGCACGGGGAAAAAATACGCTTACAAAATGGATTCACCGAAAATCGTGTACAAATATTACTCTAATCCAGCTTTCTGCTCACAAAGCGAAGTTGTTTTTGCACAAAAATCATGCATGACAAAGATTGTGTCACCGGAGAGGCAGAGGATGCCTCCTTTAGGCGCGAATTCACCGAGAAAGATCGAAATAAGTAATAGGATTATGAGGACAGATATCTCTGATAATCCTTTGAGAATATCTCCAGCTGGGGCTCCAAGATACAGAGAGGAACCGCCGGAATTACCACCCAAACCGCCCAAGTTTCAAAACAGGAGTTTCCAAAGACAGTCCTCTTTAGTCTACAAACCTTCTCGTTCAGTAAGATGCAGGACAAGAAGCGAGGACTTAGAAATGGCTCAACTAAAACATCAAAGACAGGCAAGGTATGACAGACGAGCAGACAGCGACGATGGTCTTGAGAACAGCAGGACAAAACATAGGTACGAAGTTATCGAAGACTTCGATGATATCGTGGACTATTCACCGACGAAGAAGAGAATAGTTGAAGCGAACGCTGATGAAATTGAAGAGTACAATGTAGATGGACCAGACGAGAATGAACTTAAAGAAATACCTACAGAAATTGTCAAAACTGTGAATGGAAGGACGCTGAGATACGCTATAATTCCTACGGAAGATGACGAGCCTAGAAAGTGTAACGTTACTTTCACATCTCCCGTCATGACGCAGAAGAATTTGATAGCAACGCAGAAACTCCATGAACTGTTATCAACACCTAGGAAACTGAAGAGTTATGCCAGCCAGCCTTCAGTAAGAATAACTCCAAACAAATCTATAGAAAACAAATACTTAGAAACGCCAAGAAAATTCGTTTCCAGCACTCCCACTCATGGTGTCACTCCATCCAAATCCTGTGCCAACCTGACTACAAGAACCAGTGCAACAACCTCACCCATTTCACCGAAAGCCCAGCAGAAATTAAGCTACGGTCTACCTGAGAACTTACCAGAGAAACTGCCTGGATTCGACAGACATGACGTGTTCGTGACTAGTTTTAGAGACAAGAGTAGGGATCGCAGTTTTGATCTTGAGAGGGAAATGAGTAGAGAAAGACGGGATTATGATCGGAGACGAGACAGTCAGAGGAAGGATAAGAATACTGCTGTTATTGTTCCGAGGTAAGTAACTGCCCACGATTTTGACTGGGTGATGTTTTTTTCGTTTTTATCTAAAATGAATCGTACTATTGCTAGTACGATTCATTTTAGATAAAAACGAAACCCGCCGTGGCTTCGCACGGGTGCAATGATGATACTAAACAAAGACTACAATAGTATACTAATACTAAATAATAGACTACAGATTTTAGGCACGTGCCGCCCCGGCGCCGGCGGCGCCGCGGCGCGCGGCGGCCCCCCGGCCCGTACCGCCGCAACCGCTGTCCCTGCATTTTAAATCTGTAATATCTTCGAAAATATTCCTTTAAATTACATGCTGTAAAGGGCCATATTGATCTATATTATATGCACAATGTATTTAAGATACTTAATTGGATAAGGATTAATACTGTATTGCTTAAAATCGCTTCGTAAATAAGCCATTATTTCTCGTAAAAAGTAAAGGATAAAAAATGGTTATTGTGGGTTATCCCTAAGAGATAGACTCTTAGGGATAACCCATATACCATCGCGAACTTTTTTGGAGACCTTTTTAAGGTGTACAATACTGTAGTACATTATTTTGATCTATCTCATAGGGTTCAGCCAGCGTTTGCAATGTAAGCGCAAAAGAAGTGTTTATTTACGACATCACATTAGAAACCTCTAAAATTATCAGTGTTTCTCTTCTAAATTATGCAAGTATATACATATAAACCTTCCTCTTGATACACTCTATCTATTTAAAAAAACCGGATCAAAATCCGTTCCGCAGTTTTAAAGATCTAAGCATACATAGGGACAGACAGCAGGAAGCGACTTTGTTTTATACTATGTAGTGATGACACTCGGCAATAGTGAAATAAGCTTCCCATTAGTGAAATAATTTTCCGAATCGGATTTGTAGTTCCGAAGATACAAACTTTACCTCTTCCGACATCGTCGTCCGCGTGAAATTTCTTGTGTCCCCGACCCACCCCGTCGCATCACCTGCCCTCAGTGTCACTTCGTTTTCGCTTAGCGAATTTTCTGACTTTTTTTGCTCGACTCCTAAGGGTCACAGCCATAATTCTTGAGGAAGGCTATAGTCTATTTAACATCAAATAGTCTTCCTCAAGAATTGGGCTAACAAGTGCAAAAATATTATTTTTAATCCGACAGGTAGTTTCAGAGATTAGAGCGTTCAAACAAAAAGTGCTCTGTGAACAAACTCTTTAGCTTTATTATCAGTAGTACAGAAGATTGGGTAGTTTCATGGCTACGTTAAAACGTAGAGGTACGAAACTAGTTAATTGTATATCACTAACTAACGAACAAAGGTTTATGTTTAGCTTTGAGCATCAAGAATTTACAACTTTAAAGTGATTAATACATTAAGTACCTACATCGCACAATTCAATAGTTAACTGTCAATAGTCACAGTTAAATATTTGTCGGTTACGTAACGATAACTTCGCGGTCAACAGCTAAAGCGTTGCACAGCTGGTTCACATGTGTAAAGTTTTTTTTTAACTTAATGGTCTAACGCCTGACACGAGCCTAAAAAACGACGCATTTTTGCACTATCGCTATTCATTTTATACAAGGCGTTCTTTGTTGACATAGCTACTCGAACTCAAACTCAAAAGCATTTATTTCAATTAAACCATTTACACTTTCAGCGGCACTTTTGAATTGTCAAAATTAAATATCATCCTCATTAGTCATATAGTCCGAAAGTTGAAGCTAGTTGCCCCTTCCAAAACGTAGATCTCTATGGAGAAGAACGGGCAAGAAACTCCAAGGACACTCTTTTAAATCAAAATCTTACAAAATCCTGGGTACATTACTCTTGTTGCTTCTATATGTGAGAACATTGTAATGTAAATACAATATAGCGTTAGGCACCTGTCCCATCGCACCGGCGATGATTAGAGAGAAACTAGTAGAGCTAGGAACTAGAAACTAGTTGGCAAGCAACACGCGGCGGTTGTAATGTTCGAATAGTTTTGTCGCTGGACAATGAGCAAGTGCGCGAGTGTGACGACTAAAATGACTGCCGAATCACTTAATGGTTGTATATAAAAAAATTGCAGTAATAACAGCTGCCCGGGTCGATCGATCAGGTTAAGCTACGCTTGCCGCGGTTGGTGGATGGGTGACCATCTTTACATACCATGACAGGGGTCTAGATATGTAAAGATGAGGCACGGAGGTCCGTGCCTCGAAAAGCACGTGAAGGCTGCCTGTCCATTGAAGCGTAGCGAGGCTGCGGAGCGGAGAAACGGAGAAATATTGCATAAAATCATAAATCCCCGCACCGCTCCGCTAGTGGTTAATATTTTTCCGTTTCTCAACCTCGCTCCGCTTCAATGAACAGGCAATCTAAGCCGGGTATCGTATTACCCAGTAACTGGGTTGTGTAGATCAGATAGGCAGTCGCTGCATGTAAAATACTGGTACTCAACTGCATCCGGTTAGACTGGAAGCCGACCCCAATATAGTTGGGAAAAGGCTAGGCAGATGATGACATATACTAATAGTTGATCGCTGATTGTTCACACCGCCCGGCGAGTACGCACGGCTACACATCAAGCTATACATAACCAGTATAAGCTGACTTCTGATTGTAAGAAAAACCTATACAATGCGAGGTCAGCTAAAACTGGAAATGTATAGCTTGATGTGTAGCCGTGTGTAGTCGTTTGTCTCAGCGACAAGAGCTATCAAAGAGAGTACTCGCTTAGTGACGCTCGCTTGGTATGTACTACTCAGTCACGGTAATGTTATGCGGCCCTAAGAGATAGACAGAGGTATATAGTCAACAAATCGCCTTTATTCATTTAGTTTTAACTATGTACACTAGATACTAAATTAAAAGACTTACTAACTACCTATATAAATAAATGCAAAAACAAAAGGATATTTAGGCGTCGAAGTACTCATCCGCATTGTTGTCATCCGGAAACGTGCCCAGAAGACTGACCGCTTTGCCACGTTGAATGGCAATGCTAATTCTTTGGCCAAAGAATTCGCCTTTTTTATTTAAGTGAGACCCCGATGTACCTAATTCAACAGAGAGTGAACCTTTTGTCATTACTTACCCAGGATCGAATCCAGACTTAGACTGATATAGAACCCACATTCAACTGCCTGACCCAGGGATAGAATGACTTGGCTTCTGTACCCGAATTGCATAACACACCATTAGTCTCAATCTAAATCATTTTGATGGATATTGCTAATCCAATGCTTCATATGTTCAACATATTTCTCGGCTCAACTACGTAAATAACGCAATGAAAGTTGTTGAACTGTCAAAATGAAACCCATTGCTACTGATAGTGTGTTACGCAATTACCCCGCTGGTCGTAAGATTTAATGACTGCTGATCGTGGGTCCCGGGGTTCGTCCAACGGTACGCAATTTTATGTTATACTTAAAGGCTTAATTAATAAAACAATTTCTCGTCGCTTTTAGGGTAGCATCCCCACCCTCAGTTTACTCCGAAGAAACTTACAAGTCCTTTTCAAGCCTCAAAACGATATCAGGAGCCACAGCGTCCCTGCTGATAGCAGCTATCATGCTGACTATGTGTGGCGGTCTTACTGCGGGGCTGAGCTTCTACATGATGTATGCTGTAAGTAACCTTGATTTACTTAAGGTTTTAGTCATGTAGATGGACAATAATATAAAGATTATGGGTAAGTTCTGGCCGAATATATGATGATAGTAGAGCATGGATGCGTGATGCATTAAAAGTGGGGTAATTGCGTAACACAATATCAGTAGCAATTGGTTTCATTTTGACAGTCCAACAACATTCATTGCGTTATTTACGTTGTTGAACAGACAAATTTTTCGAACATATGAAGCAGTGGATTAGCTACATCTTTCAAAATGATTCAGATTGAGATTGATAGTGTGTTCCGCAATTAGGGTGCTGGTGTGGGTGCCGTATCTCTAAGACGTAAAAGTAATGTAACATAATATGAGAAAGTGAGCATTCCTGCATTCTTCTAGTCGGTACAGACAGTCTGTGAGATGAGATACGCATTTATTCAAAATTAGCTCGCTTTGCATGTTGCATTATGGAAAATCGATGCTGGCCAATCGCCACCTTTATATTTTACTCTGTGTCTGTCTGTCAAGTGGGTTTGCCTCGGTGTATAATTAACAAATCGTAAATACCCGTGTCATAACTTTGTCCTGGCTTGGATTTGAATTTAGCGGTCTAGCATTGCGTAGTTTCTAGAAAAAACAATGTTTAGTTTTCAAATTAAATGAATTTTTGCCACTATCAATGAATTAACACAAAAATTACAAAAAATCTACACTACAAACTTTTATTCTCATTTAGCAAAATTACTTTTCTATGAGCAAAGTTTTAACCGCTACATGTTGCTATTTTAGATTGGCAGGCGTTACTATTTGGACTTCGGCGTGCTTGCTGGCTTCACCTGCTTTTTACTAGGACTACTGGGCTTCAGGACGAGGAGGCAACAGCTGCTGCCTAACAGGAATTATATTTCTGGTAAGCACTTAAATATACTGTTACTCGCGAAAACACCTATTTTCTTTGGTGAGTCGTTCTGAGTGAGTGTTTATTGTTGTTTACAAGTTTTATGATTTAATTTAACGTTATTATTTTGCACAATATATTAAAATAAGTTTGTCAGTTCAGAAACAATAGAATATCTTTATGGTAACCATAAAAACGCATACGGGTGAGCAGGTGCCAATACTTTTATGGATTCATTGGCTCCTGTGCATTTAAACCTAAGTATGTTAGTGTGCATGTACACGAGCGACATGCGTCCACAACAGAGGCAACTGCAACCGGCGACGTGTGTCGGCGACAACATGCTTCTCGTGTATTTGAGTACGGTGTCCGGGAAATATGGCAGAAAAAAGGGGAGGCCTATACTTAATTGGCCAGGCTGTCAGATTATCATACTGTTATTTATCACTATTGTATTTAGCTGTAAGTCTTTCAAAGTCCTTAAATAAATAAATACCCAGCAGTGGGTGATTCCGGACTGAAATGATGATGTTGATGACCAAAGTAGTGTGAAGAGCAAAGACCATGACAGAGAAGAAACAATGCACACAATGCTAACGTCTTTTGTTTTCTCTTACAGGTTACATCGTCCTTTCCTCCTTTTCTCTCCTAAGCGCCTTCGGATTACTAATTCTCCTGTCAGTGGAGCCAAAACCAGGGATGCCATTGAACGACATCACCTCAGGGGCTGTCTGTGGCGTCAGTATACTGGCTTTGTGTCTGGCGACTGTTGGTGTACTCGCTTCTTACTGCTGTGTTAAAGACCCGCCAGATAATAGGGTCGGGAGTACCAGGTGGTATTGAAATAGGCTTGTACTAAAAAATTATGAATAGGAATAGCAAATCTTTATCAAATCCCTTGTCGCAATGACGCCGCGAAGCAGCGTTGCTATATTCCAAGTTGTAGGCGCCTGCGTAATTAGAATCAACGGTTTTTTTTAATTAGATTGAATGAGTAATAAGTTCATAGCATGGCCCCGGATTATTTCTACTTATATGAAACTGGCCAGTTTTAGCCCCATTTCCGACATACATTCATAGGTAACTAATATTAATTCCTTGATGAATGTTTTGTATACGAGCAATGGATGTCGAGAAATCATGGTCAAAATTGACTTTTGTTCTCTAAAGATTATCTCAGAGCTATCAGGGAGGTGCTTATTGAAAGTCTAGGAGAAGTCCGGTGGCCACGGTCTATTAATAAATTGCTCTAAGTGTGCATATACACGAACGACACGCGGCTGCCGCCGACAATGTGTCGCTTATGTATTTGAATAGTGTTAAAACACAAAGCGTCATGTTGTTGGCAGCAGCTGCCGACACGTTGTCCGTTGCCACCGACACGCGTCGGCGGCTGTCGCCGATACGAGTCTTGAGTCAATGCTTGCAGTTCGTCTGTCGTTGACGTGGGTCGCTCGAGTGTAAGCACAGTAAGAAGAGAAGAATGAAGATTAATATAAAGAACATCATTTAAATATTATTTAAATAACTACCTATGTTTCGTGTTTTCTAATAAGAAAACACGAAACATAGATGATGATGATGTTGATTTTCTTTTTTAACACAATAGTGTTAAAAAAGAAAATCAAATTATGCTTAAGGGTTGATTCCATTACGGTTTTAAATATTATTCTTATTAATTTATTTCCTAATTTTAGGAGTTTCTTTTTCATAAAGTACGATGGAGTTGGTCTTTATAGCTATGTTTTATTATAATTGTGTAGTTTAGATATACCAAAGCAGGTCCAATTTAAAATTGATTGTATTTTATTATGTAATTGTTGTGAAATTTTAATAAAATTGGATTGAATTTTACGTGTTTGCGTGTTTTCTTTAAATAAATAACTCTTTCACCACAAGTCTACTCACGTCCAGGATTTAAATACGTAGATAGTTTCATTCAGCATGTACAGACGCCAGCAGGTCAAGCTACCCGAAACTGTCAAATTTTCCCAATCAACCTTGAAACTTAATGCTTTAGCGATAAAGTTGAAAATCTGACAGATTTTAGTAGCTTGATGTGCTGGCGTCCGTACTAGGTGGCGCAAAAGTCGTCACCCTATCGGAAGATGCTGTAATTTTTGCAAATGGTGGCAAAGGGGAAGGGCTGGACCACAGAGTATATTTTTATATAGGGACCGCTGGACTGTGCCAAAGATGATATTAGCCATATCATCTTTGACACAGTTCAGCGGTCCGGATAGGGGGTGACTACCTACCGAGATAGCGAAAATATTAATAGAAGGGCAACAGAATGATGATTTCCTGAATAGGAGCTGCTTTTCTTTGCTTTCCTATTACCTAAGTCACAAGATAGTGGATGACCTTACTTACACTTACCACAGCGTAGTCACGGTCGACGGTTTAACTACAAAAAGACAGAACTGTTCTTCACAAGGTACAGCAATACATACCTAACCTGTTCTGTATTTGGTTAAGTAATAATAGGTAAGCAAGCAAACGGTCACGGACACCACTTGCGACACGGCGACATTGCTATGCAGATTGCAAACACGGCGCTTTATCACTGTTTTTGTGAATGAACAGGCTACAGTGTCCCTAAAAGAGCTTAGGTACTGGCTCAAGATATTACGAGGTTTTCTCCAAAAAAGGTTGGTTGCAATAAAAACAAGATCTCCCCGAAAAACAGAACCGTTAAACGTTCCGGCTCACGAGCCTACCCAACTGAATGAATTGCATTGTAATTTCTTACTTTCATAATTTTTGTAGATCATTTGACCATTTTTTCTTTATACCATATATTTTTTCAAATAAATAAGATACTTTATATAATTGGTAAGTAAATATAAAACGCAAGTTTATAAATTATTTTCTGGAATTATATGAAATGGAACGACAAAAGTAGTTGTCAAACTATGCGTCAACAACGAAACGTTCCAATATTTACATAAGAGAGACCGAAGCATTTATGGATTGCTGTTTTTGTCCAACTCATGTACAAAAGGATACTAAACTATCCCGCTGTCTCATAAACAGGAACGAGTTTCACAAATGTTCACCTCTCGACTGTGATTTTCTATTCAGCTTTTGTGCTAATTTGATAACAATTGAACTGTTTGATAACAATTTATAATTGACTATAAAACGAGATGTAGCTTTGATTATATCATATAACCTGTCAGCTGCATTTATGTCAACGCCCAGCGAGACATGCATTTCGTAAATTAAGTTGTTAAAGTGTTGTTGATAGTACAAAACATGTAAGTATTTGTTTTACTACGTTTTTTTTTTATTAGGGTGAACAAGGTAGGTGTCGCAGGCACCACCGCCCCATCTTAATTTGCTCATTAATAAACATAGTGTTGTTTTTTTAAAGATTGCAGCAGAATGCAACTTTTGAAAAAGTAAATAATTTGAAGGTCGAAAAATAAATAAAATATGTTTTTCATTGTTATTTCATGACGCCCAGCTGTTCATAGTTACGTGTTTAATTTTGTTATTATAACCAAACGCCTGTTCATATCAGAATAATGGGGCAACATATCAGTTATTGAGATAAACAAAGTCTGAAATTCTACAGGCCTATTTAACTGGCCCAATTATGTTATCGTTATTAATACTAGCAGCACTATTGCATGGTTACATTACCTACAGTGAGTCAGTCATACCAAGTGTATTTTCAGTGTACATAATGGCTTGCTCATTGTAAGTGTCCATCTTTTTTTTTTTTTGACAAATTGTCATGACATAACTGCCTTGCCAAGTAGTTATTCAATACAGCATTGACTGGTTTTGTCTTGCTTGTCCAAATATAGTAACAAGTTCTTTATCTTGGCAGAATAGTCAACGTCGGCTCGGTTACCAAGGAAAAAAAAAATCCTTTTTCAAACATTTAAAATTATCATAAAAAGAAATCTTCTATTTCTATTTATTCTTGACATTTCTTTTTGCACTAAGATGGATTTCTAATTCAGGATATATGGATGTTCGATCATAGCTCAAAACTGCTGATCCCATTTGACAAATACAATGAAAACCACATTTATTTAATTTATTATTTGTAAATATGACAAACATTTGTTTTTTTTTTTGTTTTACCTTTGTTGTTCCGCTGTTGAGCAAAGGTGTCCCACATAGATTTCCAATTTTCTGTGTTTTGTCTTCTCGGGTCAATCAATCAGGAATGAGTTAATTTAACAAAGGATAATTTTAAATTATTCATTCATTATAAACTATTTTTAACTAAATATAAGACTGTAAACAATGATAAAGACATACACGGGTATCAGGCATTGCTTTCAAGATAACAAACATACTGATTTACAATTGGATTAATAGATTTTTACTGCTTTATGCTAACTATTAAAAAAAACTAGTTTCTGCCCGTGGGTTCGCTCGGGGGCTTTGCAAATTATCCCATGGGAACATACTTAATCTGCCTAGCCTTTTCCCAAGTATGTTCGGGATCAGCTTTCAGTCTAACCGGATGCAACTGCATACCAGCATTTCACACGTGAGCGTGAGCCAGTTACTGGGGTACACAGTTACCCCTTGGTAAGCCTGGTTGTCAGTCTTTTGGGCTTCTGACTACCTGTAACAACTATCAAATAACTATAACATGACAGCCAGGACCAACTGCTTAATGTGAGTTCCAAGGCACAGAGGGGTCTAGATATGTTATGGATGCTCACTCATCCACGAACCGATTTGCGGTAAACGCACCTTCAGCACTACCGGGATAAAAAGTATCCTACTAACAGTGGACAATGGAGTCCATATGCAAAACAAAATAGTCCTATGTCCTAACCCAGTTCATTTTCATTTCATTTCATTCATTTTTTTTTAAAAACATTGCCCCCACACTAGGAATTTCTCCTGTATTGTTCATGGTCTAACTGTGTGCCAAATTTCATCTAAATCCATACAGACAGACAAAGTTACATACATAAACTGATACCTTCTTCCCATGGGGTTAGGCAAAAATTACAGAACCACTTGCTATGATCCTTACATACTCCTTTTGCATTAATAATATTATTATGCATAAACCGAGGACCTATCATACATCATACTACATTTATGGTGAAATGACACACATAAATAATAATTTATTTGTTAGAATACAATAACAAACATCAACATACATGACATTGGCCTATATATCCTTAAATAAAAAAAAAAACAAAAATTCAAAATTATTTATTTTGGGACAACTAGATCCACCGGTTAGTATTCAAAACTTATAAACTATTGTTAGTACCTACTTAAATACAATAGCAAAGGACAACACTCATCATAACCATCACAAATACCCCTGTGCTGAGACACCCCGCCCCATCAAAATAACCAACAGGGAGATACCTCCCTAAAAGATCACCAGACGAACGAAATGCCTCAACACAGGCGCACGCACATCTTCAGCTATGGTTTTCAGGATGCTGTTGTGACTCCCCCGCACCCTCCTCATAAGTGACACGACTTTGACGTGAGTGAAATGACTCATATATGAAAATATTTCCCAATATTAAATCATTCATTTGTTGCGGTCAATGGTCATTGAAAAGACCCGTCATCATTCTCCTGTCCTTATCACAATTTATTTGGGGTCGGCGCAACATGTCTTTTTCTTCCATACTTCTCTATTAGTCGTCATCTCGGTAGTCACCCCTTTTCTAGCCGTATCATTTATCACACAGGCCAGCCATTTACATTTATCTTCAAAACTTTTCTGACGACATTATCCTCATACCTCCGCATCACATGCCATGACAACCAATTTCCACACAACTTTTCAACCACTGGTTCCACTTTCTTTTCTGACGACATTATCCTCATACCTCCGCAACACATGCCCATATCATGACAACCATTTTCCACACAACTTTTCAACCACTGGTTCCACTTTCAGACTTCCTCTTATGTACTCGTTCTATTTACTCGTGTACCAAACATCCCTCTTAGCATTCTCATCTCAGCTGCATGCATTTTTATTCATCCCTTTTGTGGTCCAACATTATGCATGATAATGTATGCATACACAGGCTGACAGATTTTCCAAGGGGCTTCATGTTACCCAGTAACTGGGTTGTGGAGTTCAGATAAGTTGTCGCTCCATGTCAAAATACTGGTACACAGCTGCATTCGGTTACACTGAAAGCCGACCCCAACATAGTTGAGAAAAGGCTAGGCAGATGATGATACAGACTAGACTATCCATATTACCCAGTAACTGAGTTGTGGAGGTCAGATAAGCTGTTGCTCCATGTAAAATGTTATAGTAATCAGCTGCATCCGGTTAGAGTGGAAGCCTACCCCAACATAGTTGGGAAAAGGCTAGACGGAAGATGATGAGGCTGATAGACTTTCTAATTTATTTATGTATTCATTTTATTGCACGTAATAGCAGCATATTCTATGAATCTCATTTATTCTATGAATTGATTATTATAAAATTACTAGCTGCGCCCCGCGGTTTCACCCGCATAAGTTTCGATCCCGTGGGAATATCGGGATGAAAAGTATCCTATGTGTTATTCCTGGTTATAAACTATCTGTGTGCCAAATTTCATCCAAATCCGTTCAGTAGTTTTTGCGTGAAAGAGTAACAAACATCCATCCATCCATGTATCCATCCATCCACTTTCGCATTTATAATATTAATAGGAAGTAATTTATGACTAATATGTGGTCACTGGGTCCTTATCAAAATCTCTATTATGCATGTATTGACAATAAATTGTCGATGATTGTTATTGCTATGTAACTATCTCATTACTACATATACTTAATGGAGAATGTGTTGTAGTAATTAATAACTCCTAATACCTACATTATTTATGTCGATTTATTACTGTCAATTAATTTTAAATATATATCTATAATAACAATACTAATAATTGTTTATTGAAATAATTGATTTACATAAATATTTACAAAATAGGGCCTAAAACTAGAGGTAGTTAAGATATAATTGGATCTATAACTATACATTCATCAATTTATAACACTGCAACATATCTTTGTTACCAAGTGCTGACTGCACTTGGTAACAAAGAGAATTTTTATGTAACGAAAGTCGTTCAGCACTTCAGTTTTTATTAACCGACTACGCGACTCAAATGAGGGTAATGTGTTTATCAGCCGTTTGTTCGTTTGTGACGCTCTAGAGACCAAACGCGTGGGTCGATATTGATGATTCTTACGTCAATCGATCACCAATCAGCGGGGTAATTGCGTAACACACTATCAGTAGCAATGGCTTTCATTTTGACAGTTCAACAACATTCATTGCGTTATTTACGTTGTTGAGCAGACACATGTTTCGAACACATGAAGCAATGGTTTTGCAATATCCTTCAAAGCGTAACACACTATCTGAATCATTTTGAACACACACGCGCGCGCGCATACTCTCATTTCCGACTTCGCCCCTGTCTCGGACGTTACCGACTCCGAGAGCTCCTGCACTTACACACACATTTACAGCGTGTTTGTACACTTGGTAACCACAAATAAAGCGCGTGTCGCGTCGTGTGATAAAATGCTGTAATGTCGACTGGTCGACTGTACGCACGGCTACGCATCAAGCTATACATAACCAGCATCCTAATTGCGTAAACACCTCAATTTGAATAATTTTCAAGGAAATTTCTATTCTATTGGTTCATATGTTCGAAATAACAAAGTAAATAACGCAATAAATGTTGATGAACTGTCAAAATGAAAGCCATTGCTACTGATAGTGTGTTACGCAATTACCCCGCAATATAAGCTGACTTCTGATGGAGCGAAAAACCTATACAATGCGGGGTCAGATAAAACTGGAAATGTGCTGGATATGTAGCCGTGTGTACAGTTAGTTAGTACGTAACCAAACATAACAAAGTAATTAGGGGGTGGTGGGCCTGTGCTTAAATAAATATTGTTCATAAGTTAATAAGTCATTAATTTCTAATGATTCCAGAGGCCAGGATGTCGAACCCACACTATAGGGAGGCGGCAGAGTCGCTTCTTAACAGTGTTAGTCCACACCATCGGACGTTAAGTGAGTTTATTTTTATTATACCCAGTTTATTAGGTTAACCGTTTTTTGACAGCAGTCAGATATTCCAGATTTCGTAAAAGTTAACTTTAAAATGCGTGATAAAATACATATATAAACTGCCTTATCTTATTGAATTATCTTATTTATGGCTTATTACAGACATTATAATACCGTACGTGTATCAATTAATGTATTGTGTGTTGCTACAATCACTAGTTCCATCTGTCAAAAAATGGTTTACCTAATGGACAGGGTATAGTTACCGTTTTCCTGTAGAAACTACGTAAAAAGTTTTGTTCATACCGGAATAAAAAGTGCCCCATATTTACGTTATTTAATACAGGGTGGCAAGAATATCGACACACATCATTGTACCCTGGATACAGTAAGTACATGATTCTAAACCCCCTACAATGAAATTTTTCGTCGGTTATCAAAAAAAAAATTGCTGTTCCATACATTTTGATGTCACTCGGAAAGCTGCCACGCTAAAATGGAGCTGGGCTGGACATATCTGCCGCATGTAAGTCGAACAATGGGCCAAACTTACGACCCAATGGGTCCCTCTTTCAGCGGGATTGTCCGAAAGGGTTACCGTAGCGGTAACCCTTTCGGACAATCCTAAGGGTGTGTGAGGGTGTGTGTGTGAGTGAGGGTGTGTATGTGTATTGCGGGGTATGCGAGTATTGAGCGTGAGTGAGGGGGGTGGTGTTCAGCGGGATTGTCCGAAAGGGTTACCGCTACCCCGGAACATAAAGGGCGAAGGAAGGAACATGGGTGGGTTTTAGTCAGTAAGAGTCTGACACTCCCTTCCGCTCCACCCAGAGCGGGAGGGGTCATTTGATGATTTCCCACCAGAAAAAAAAAAAATGGTTCCTCTTAATGGCAAGCGACATCGCGGCAGGCCCAGACGGAGATGGCGGGATGAGATGGACTCCTTCAATAAGAACTGGTCCTTAGCAGCTTTTAACAGAGAGAAGTGGAATGAAGAGTAGGGAGGTCTTTGCCCTGCAGTGGGACATCACAGGCTGATAATAGTAATGCATTGTGACCGCCTACCTATTGCACATTTCTATGGAACAGCTGATTTTTTTTGATAACTGACTAAACATTCTTACGCTAAGGGGTCTAGAATGAAGCAGTCATGCTAGCGAAGGAGGTGGCGGGACGGATGAGGGAGAGAGCCTCCCGTCCAAGCCGCCGCGGGAGACGCCCCGGGCGTCGGGAGTCGAGAGACGACTACCGGCCACCGTAGGCGCGGGCCTGCGGGCGGAGAGCAATGGGTAGCTCACCGCCCGATCAGGACCAGGCCCGTGCCGGACGGCGCGTAAGTGTTCCACGCGCGCCTCAAAGAGATGTCAGCATCAGCAACGAGGGGCCCGTGAGGGTCGAAGCCTGCCGGGGCAGCGGGATTGTCCGAAAGGGTTACCGCTACCCCGGAACATAAAGGGCGAAGGAAGGAACATGGGTGGGTTTTAGTCAGTAAGAGTCTGACACTCCCTTCCGCTCCACCCAGAGCGGGAGGGGTCATTTGATGATTTCCCATCCCAAAAAAAAAAAAAAAGGGGGTCTAGAATTATGTGCTGGATTCATGGTTACAGTTTGCGCGGGGATGTCCCTGCCACCCTGTATGTTAGTGAGAAAAGGTGTCGTTTTAAAGTGGTACGCGTTAAATTTTTCTAAGAGGCTTTTCCATAACCTCTCTTTGTGTTGAAGCCCTACTTAACCGACTCCTGTTGATTGCTGTTACTTCAGGATGTACACCTACCGTGTAACTTTACGAGGAGGTAATTCCAATATTTCAATATTAAGCTACAGTATTTTCATCTCACGAAGCGACGCGTGCTTTACTTGTGGTTAACAAGTGTATAAACACGCTGTGAATGAGTGTGTAAGCGCAGGAGCTTTCGATACCGTTCGAGACAATAGCGAAGTCGGTATACTTGGTTATCACAAGTAAAGCGCGTGTCGCTTCGTGAGACAAAAATAATGTACGTAAATAATAATGTGTACCTTTGTACGGCAATGATAAATTATAGGTTACTGGACAGTGCCTAGCGCTGAAGTGCATTCCACATATTTGTGCAAATCAATAAACATATAGACATACTCGCACTTAATAAAAACAGATCGGTCGTTGTCACACATATACATCTGTATATCTAAACATTATACAACAGTTTTTTTTTTGGGTCAACCTTGAAGTACGAATTTAGACAATCATTTAGTGTACTCATCACGTCTGTGGAGTTTCGCTAGCTAATTTAATTTGACCCTGTAATCCTCTCCTAACTCTGTTGGTCATTGCAGTACCTAATATACTTTTTTCTTTTATTCCAGCACACTCCACCTCTCTAAACCTAGTATCAGAGGACCTGGTAGCCGGCCACAGACCTCAGGGCAAGATGTCCACTGTGCGGAGATTCTTCTGTCTGTTCGTCACATTCGATCTATTGTTCACTAGTCTTATGTGGCTAATATGTGTGATGGTGAGTTAATAGGGCTCTTCCTGGTCTAGTCTAGTCGACCAAGTAATTGATTTATCATCCTAAGACCGCTTTCACATCGCCGTGTCCTCGTAGAGGCGAACGGCAGCGGCGGCGGCCTCTCGCGCCCGGCCCTGGTACAAGCCATGGTCCGGGGCGAGTGGGAGTGGGAGGCAGTCGCCTCCTTCTGCGAAGCAGTCATGATAGCGAAGGAGGTGGCGAGACGGATGAGGGAGAGAGCCTCCCGTCCCAGCCGCCGCGGGAGACGCTCCGGGCGTCTGGAGCCGCGTGACGACTCCCGGCCACCGTAGGCGCGGGCCTGCGGGCGGAGAGCAATGGGTAGCTCACCGTCCGATCAGGACCAGGCCCGTGCCGGACGGCGCGTAAGTGTTCCATGCGCGCCTCAAAGAGTTGTCAGCATAATTTGAGGGGCCCCTTAGGGCCGAAGCCTGCCTGGTCAGTGGGATTGTCCGAAAGGGTTACCGCTACCCCGGAACATAAAGGGCAAAGGAAGGAACATGGGTGGGTTTTAGTCAGTAAGAGTGTGACACTCTCTTCCGCTCCACCCAGAGCGGGAGGGGTCATTTGATGATTTACATCCGAAAAAAAAAGACCGCTTTCACATGTAGGCGACTTTAGCAGTGCGACATTCGCGCGGCGACTGTCGCCCAGTCAGATTTTCCAAGTCCCAAAAATTATGAATTTTTAAAAATTTCCCAGAATTCGTAACTAAATATCACTTTTCTCTAAACCCTCAAATTGAATGGAATTCTTTGCTGTTTCATTGGGTACCTAATACTTTAATAAACCTTTCAATGTATCCAAATTTTCCAATATTAATTAAAACTCAAAGGAAGAAGTTAATTAACCATTTTCAAAAATCATCTACCTACAGGAACTTTGACAGCATTTTTTTTTTTTTTACTATGGCATTAACCGTACAAATTACGGAGAACACATCTTCATTTAATCAGCTATTTAACGAGGTACAGATGCCAGCACATCAAGCTACTACAATCTGTCAAATTTCTTTAATAGATTTTCAACTATATCGCTAAAGCATTAAGGTTCAAGGTTGATTGGGAAAATTTGACAGTTTCGGGTAGCTTGACCTGCTGGCGTCCGTACAAAAGTAAAAAAAAAAAAACATATTCAGAGCTGCCGATGAAACAGTCGATAATACTGGCTGAGGTCGAATTTGCAAATAAATGATTGAAATATTTAAAAAATTGTTTGATAATCGAATTAATTACCTGCTTTAGGCCCGATTTTTCAATCGACAGATAACTTTTATTCGTGGAATAAAATTGACGTCTGACAGATTTTGTATGGAAGAACTGTCAAAAATTCAAAATTATTCCTCGTATAAAATTATCTGGCGTTGGAAAAATCAGCCCGTACACATAAATTAATAGAAAACATATAATAAATCGAATAAAATCAGATAAAAACTGCATTTTGCCATGCTCAATCCAAATTATATTGCCAATTAACACATGGACTTAAACACAACTGGTAAAATGTGGGTGCACTATAGGCACACCTCTGCCTAACCCTTCGGGGAATATGTTATGTCCAATTAAATACTAATTCAATTTTATATTTCATTCTAGATGCGAGGCGAAACACTAGAACAAATAATGAACACAGAAATCCTACAGTACAACGTGAAGACTTCTCTATTCGACATAGTAGTGGTCGCTGTCTGTCGGTTTGTGGTGTTGCTGTTGTTCTACGCGATCTTGTATATAAACAACTGGAGCATCATCGCAGTGAGTACTACATACCTACACATCGTGACATTGCAGCCGTCGACGCCTCCCTACCTATATTTTTACAAAGTACCTGGTACTTGTTGTCCTTGTTGACAAGCCTGTCCTCCCATACCTATTGTATTAAACTCGGCACCTTTTACCGTATGATCCAAAATGAAATTCAAAAAGCAGATGAACGTTCATTCCTATGTAATTTGGTCGGTGTCGAGTGAACGTGGAATGAAATAAAAATGAACGTTCACTCGAGTAAAGTGTCTGATAACAGAAGGCCAATTCTCGTAATTTAAAATATTCAAAATCTAGTCGCAGTCTCATCTCGGCGACAAACAAATATCAAAAATGTAGGGAAATTAGAGGTATTTGTGACAGATTGAGACAGAGATCTGAGGGGCAATTCTCGTAATTTTAAGAACGTTCACAGTCTGATCTCAGTTTCAATCTGTCAAAAATACGTCTAATTTCCTTTGACATTTGTTTGTCGCCGAGATGAGACTGCGACTAGATTTTGATCGTTTTCAATTACGAGAATTGGCCTTCAGACTGTGAACGTTCTTAAAATTACGAGAGTTGTCCCTCAGATTTAATGCCTACGTTTATAACCCTTTAATAAAAACCTTTTTTTCTCGGTTCCCTAAATGCGGCCACAGACGGTGTTGCATTCACGACTGACGGGCGAAATGTGGGTTTTACTAAAGTTACACCTCTACCTAACCCCTCGGGGAATACAGGCATGATTATAGTGACAGTGGTGATTAATATAAATGCTTCATCTAAACTTACTCTAAATGTTTTTTGGTTTGTTTCAGTTATCAACAGGGAGCACCTGTGCGCTGTTAATAGGAAAAGTTTTCGTTTTTGACGTAAGTACTTATTTATTTATTTACCGTTAGCTGCGGCCCGCGGTTTCATCCGCATAGGTTTCGATCCCGTGGGAATATCGGGATAAAAAGTATCCTATGTGTTAATCCTGGTTATAAACTTTTCATCCAAATTCGTTCAGTAGTTTTTGCGTGAAAGAGTAACAAACATCCATACAATATTTTACATTGTTTTTTTCATGAATTAGTTATACAGATTGTGGGAAAAAGATGTGGTCACATTACAAATCTACGTACGTAGTCGCACGCGTATAAAGGTCTAGCGTAATAGGTGCTTCGTCCATTTTGGTTTGTTTTGATTGTACAACGGAAGTTTGACAGTAATTTATGTAGTTAATTATTTTTGGGATAAAATGTAACCTAGGTATATTAAAAAAATGACAGAAATCGATTCAGTAAACGATTCTGAACAAACTACTTTCATAATGTGCATTACATTGTCTAACAGACAAGAAAAAACAGAACAGAAAAAATTGGTACAGACGTGATGCTTATTTCATAAGAAATCTCTTCCAGCATACGTGCACCTGCCGATCGATTCTGTAAAAATCTCACCGTGAAAAGTTAGGTGAAGTGAGCTGTTAACTCCCTCTCTCTAGCAACCCGCATCGGCCCGCGTGGTGATTGTGAATTACAGTCCACTCCCTCTCACAGAGGCCTTAGTTCCAGCACTCGGAACTTTTAAAGCTGATCATGTTATGTTATTGTCAATCCCTAGCATTAGTTGGAATGACAGCTCACTCCACGCTCACTTCACCTAAGTTTTCACGGTGAACTTCCTTACATCACGAAATGTACGAAACAAGCATAAAATAAACAAATAAAATGAAACGTCAAACGTCAAAATTTCCGAAGTGACAATTATAATGTAAAGGATCTTTTGGCGCTAAATGTATTGAAAAAAAACAAGATGGCAGCATTAGTTCCGATTTTGACCACGCGCCATAAGATTCTTTTACAGCTTTTTTTTTTCTTTTTTCGCAACCGAGTCGATGTATACTATTCTGCCAGTGTCAAAAGTAAATTTTTTATATCTTTTTATTTGTCTCTATGGTACTTGTCAGAGCTATATGACAATTTTGTAATGTTCTAATTAAATGAATATCAATATTATAATGGTGGGTATTTTTATGCTTGGAGCTCACTATAATGCCGTAGAAATATAACCGTGTAATTCACAACCGCCAGGAGTAGTCAAAAATCAAGAATCAAAATATTTTATTTCACTTAAACCAACATGGGCACTTATGAAACGTCAGAAGCTAGGTGCACGGTTCCAATATTGGTCGTTTCCTATGGAGAAGAGCCGGCAAGAAACTCCACGGTTACTCTTTTAAAAGTCAAGACGCCCGAGAGTCAGACATACAATTAACAGAAGCGACAAATATTTAAAAAGTGATTTTATTATGTTACAATAAATAAGCTAACATTTAAAATAATCCTACTAATATTATAAATGCGGAAGTTTGTATGGATGGATGGATGGATGTTTGTTACTCTTTCACGCAAAAACTACGGAACGGATTTGGATGAAATTTGGCACACAAATAGTTTATAACCAGGATTAACACATAGGAAATTTTTTATCCCGATATTCCCACGGGATCGAAACTTATGCGGGTGAAACCGTGGGGCGCAGCTAATAATATATACATGTGAAAAAATATGCAAAAGAATCATAGGGCATCAAAAAATTCGTCCGCATCGCTGTCAACAGGAACAGTGCCGAAAAGGGTTCCAGCATTGACACGTTGTATGCCGATGCTAATTCTAATTTAAAGAATTAGGCTGGCAGTATTGCCACGTGGCAATGCTGCCAGCCTTTTGGGCACTGTTCCTGTTGACAGCGATGCGGAAGAATTTTCTATAATTCTTTTGCTTATTTTTTCAGCGACAAATTGCTTCAATTTTATTGTATGCCACATGCATATATCATGCGTATCGAAACACTGTTTAGAAGGTGCAACTTTTATTCTTGCTTCAATTTCTGGTAAAGAAAGCTGTACAGATCATCTCAAAACGGTGAAGGAAAACATCGTGAAGAAACCGGCATGTCTTACAACCAAAAATTCGAAGACATGTGACATCTACCAACCCGCACTGGGCCCGCGTGGTAGATTACAGCCCAGTCCCTCTCGAAGAGAGGAGGCCTGTGTCCCAGCAGTGGGCACATTATAGGCAGATTATGACAGATCATCTAACAACACATTTTCGCCCAACAGTGGCCGAACGCGGTGCAGCCAGTGTACGAGGTGTTCCTGATCCTGACGTCATTCACTCTCGCGTGGAGCGAGGCTTGGTTCCTAGACTTCAGGGTACTACCGCAAGAGTTCCAGGCTAAGACGATACTGGAATCTATAGGTATGTATTTGGACAATATGGTACAATAACGATGGCCTTTGGTCCTGCTCCTGGGGGTCTACTACGAAGTGCAAAGTGCGAATGATCGGATCGGACCGACACACGGCCGAACCGAATATTATTGAAAAATGCGAAAAAAGTTCGGATCGGCTCAGTTGGGTCGGGACCATAGTCAATATTCGAAAGAGTGTAGGAGTGTAGGATCGGGACCGACCGAACCAAATAGTAACTTCGTAGCAGGAAACGGCCGAACATTCGGCCGATACCACTTCGGAGTAGACCCCCTGATCTCTCTCCGGTCGTGTCGGATTACCGTCCCATCAGACCGTACCGACCGTCCCGTCTCATTGTCTCGTACTATTTTGCAGGTTTTGCTTTAGCTTTTTAATTTGTTCTCCATTCTAAAAGTAATTTTCGTGTATTGTATTGTGATTTAATTCAATGTGTTCGTCCTTGCCAAACTTGCTGTACCTAGTGAATGAGGTGGTCGCCTATAATTGGGTAGTTGCATGATATAGAATACTATATATTCTAGTAGATAATATATTCACATGCGTGATAAGATAACAGAATTCGAAATCAAATTTGAAATCGGTCCAAAAATAAAATAAACTTATAACTTATAAAAGCTTTTTGTCTATCTCTTTCTCGCAAAACGAAATTTTGCATGTAATTTATATGACGATACTGATCTATGATGTCACAATTCAATATTTCCCTCTCTGTCTAATTGAGAGTTTTGAACGCTTATATCTTTTTAATTTCCGAAGATATTAAAAAACTGGTTATACCAAGCTATTGGTGAGGTAAAAAAGCTTGAATTTAAATAATAAAAAAAAAATTGTCAACTAGCCAATTGGAGGCGCACACTTGTATTTGCCCTTGTTCATGTTTACATGCATGTAACTGAGTATCCTCTGTTGGCGATCCAATAAATAAATAAATAAATAACAATCAGACCATGAGTGAGGGAGGAGAGAGTGCACCTGTGTCTTCGCGCACACTTGCGCACTATAATATCTCCCCCACCGTAGGCTGGTCTCCGTTGAGATTGGCTGCCATGACTGAATTACGGTCTGGAGGGCTATACAGGGTTATTGGTAAAACACCAACAACCTCTTAAGAGGCCATTGTACTCATCATTATGAACAACTTTTACTATGGGACCAAACCAGAAATCGCGAAAAAAAAAAACAGCTGTTCCCTACATTTTGACGAGTTAGACGAACATAAATGTAGGGAACAGCTGATTTTTTTTTTTCGCGATTTATGGTTTGGTCCCATAGTAAAAGTTGTTCATAATGATGAGTACAATGACCTCTTAAGAGGTTGTTGGTGTTTTACCAATAACCCTGTATATTATACAGAAATGATAAAAATTGTGTGTGTAATTTAAAAAGCGATGACTTTGGTGAAATAGGTAGTTTGAATTAAACGTTATTTTATTTGGTGATTTTATCCGTGTTGCATAACAACTTTCTCTATGGAACTGGCACCCTATGCGTAATACACTATCAATCGCAATCCGAATCATTTTGTAGGATATAGGTAATCCATTGCTTTATTTACGACGGCACGGTTGGCGCAGTGGTTAAGCGATTGACTGCTGCGCTGCGTGTCGCGGGTTCGTTTCCCGCACGGAACAAATATTTGTATGTCCTACAAGTAGTTGTTCCGGGTCTGGCTGTTTGTGTATGTGAGTTTAAATGTTTGTAAACGCACCTACGATACAAAATAAATTCCTAGTGTAGGGCAACGTTTTAAAAAAAAAAAAAAATATGTTCGAAAAATTTGTCTACCTACTGCACAACGTAAATAACGCAATGTATTTTGTTGAACTGTCAAAATGAAACCCATTGCTACTGATTGTGTGTTACGTAATTACCCCGCTTTATAGTGAGCTCCAACTGTATAACTTTATACCAACGACCAATTTAAGATAAATAAACAATACGGCATACATTGCAACACAACAACACACTGCAAGACGGACTACGTAGATAAGACCAAGAATCATGATAACGTGACCCACTTTGTACTATGATAAGAGGTCATTGACACCTGCAGCAGTTCGAGATTTGATACAGAATTGCACAATTAAATAGCTCGCATGCTTTATTTTATACTACTGAAGTAGTAGGTAAAACAGCCTGGATTTATTGAGCTAAGGCTTGCTACACATTTCTTCGGGTTCGACACGATTCGGCAATGCCGCGCGGCAAAATATACATCTAATAATAATAATAATAATCTTTATTAATCCTTTTCAAGTATTGCAGTACATGGGTATATAAATTATGCATGGTAAAATTACAGGTTTGCTACAATTGTAGCGGGTGCAGTTCTGATCTCCTAACTAGGTTACAGTATAACCTGTATGTAGGAGTGACAGTTCCGATCCCCCTTGTATTACAAGGATTTGTATTTTTACTATTTGGGATTATGTATTTGACTGCTATAGAAATATGGTTTAGCTAAATGCATACAAAGAAAAAAAAAAAACTATTTTCATATACTTCGACTAGCTTTTGCCCGCGGATTCGCCCGCGTGACGGGTCAGAAATTATCCCACGGAAACTTTGTAAGTTGTCCATAGAGTTTCTTGCCAGTTCTTCATTACAGAAACCTACTTTGGAATGGGCAAGCTTCATCTTTCTGACTGACCGACCCATTGTCAATTCAAGAGTGCCTGCAAATGCTTTGAGTTTGCGTTGAGTTGACACTGATACGCGTCACAGACAGCAAATCAAACCGTTCGTTACCTGTTGTTATAACGAGGCTCAACACAACTATCACTGTTTGAAATTGAAGTGTCTATTACATACATACATAACCAGCCTATAATGTTCCCACTGCTGAGACACAGGCCTCCTCTCTTCGAGGAGTGGTCAAGTTGTATGTCAAGAATAATATTTTTTTTTTTTTTTTTATTTATTTCAAATAAGTTACAGACGAGAAAATACATTATATAGTCGTTATGGTTAGAAATAGGTAAAAAATGGATTACAACTGGTTGGCATAAGAATAAAGACGATTACTGGGTACTTAATTATGCTGTAACCACAAGGTCTGTACATGAATTGGGTGAGCCCTTTTTTTTTTCTGGTGGGAAATCATCAAATGACCGCTCCCGCTCTAGGTGGAGCGGAAGGGAGTGTCAGACTCTTACTGACTAAAACCCACCCATGTTCCTTCCTTCGCCCTTTGTGTTCCGGGGTAGCGGTAACCCTTTCGGACAATCCCGCTGACCGATTGGGTGAGCCCTGCCTCTTAAACTGGGATGACCTGTATCTTAAGAGACAGAAGGGGAAGGCAGAGGTGCACCTATAGTACCTCTACCTACACATTTCTCCAGTAAAGGTTTAACCTCCCTTGTAACGCGTATGGGGCCTGTTGCTATCAATCGGGCATGAACCCAAACTCCGGCAATGAGAAATTCCTAACGAAATGCGGATAGGTAGATACAGTCTGTTGAAATGGCAACCACAACCATAATCATACTCAGCCTTTAATGTTCCCACTGCTGGGACACAGGCCTCCTCTCGGTGAGAGGGAGTGGGCCGTAATCCACCACGCGGGCCCAGTGCGGGTTGGTAGATGTCACATGTCTTCGAATTCTTGGTTGTATTCTTTGTTCGATGTTTTTCTTCACCGTTTTAAGAGCAGTGGTGATGATATAATTTACACAAAGTAAAGACCCTGTCTGGGTTCGAACCTACGACCTACAACTCGTAAGTCGCGGTCGTGACCACTGGGCCGCCACTGCTCCTTTAAGTGTATGTTGGTAATGCAAAATAACAGCCTTTTACTAAATGCTTATTCATACACCAAATATCTAAAGGGGCATTGTATTCATCATTACGAGCAACTTTTACTATAGGACTAGGGGCTGATTTTTCAATCTTCTGATTATTTTATTCGAGGAATAATTTTGAAATTTTGACAGTTTTTTCATACAAAAACTGTCAAACGTCAATTTTATTCGAATTCGAATAAAAGTTATCTGGCGATGGAAAAATCAGCCCTAAACCTGAAATCCTTCTCTACATGCATTTTCGCATTTATAACTCGTCAAAATATAGGGAACAGATGATTTTTTTACGCGATTTCTGATTCACTACGTTACTTCTAACAAAAAAACAATTCTTAAAGTTTTTGTCTGTCTGTCTGTTTCTTCCAGCTAATCTTCGAAACGGCTGGACCGATTATGACGGAACTTTCACTGGCAGATAGCTTATAATGTTATAAGGAATAACTTGGACTACTTTTATTTTATAAATATAATTAGCAAAGAGACACACATTCTTATTTTCCGACATCCACGCGAACGGAGTTGCGGGCACCGCTTGTTTTAAGTATGTACAGACGCCAGCAGGTCAAGCTACCCGAAACTGTCAAATTTTCCCAATCAACCTTGAACCTTAATGCTTTAGCGATAAAGTTGAAAATCTATTAAAGAAATTTGACAGATTGTAGTAACTTGATGTGCTGGCTTCCGTACTAGATAATCCATACGAGACAAGGCGTCTACTACGAAGTGCAAAGTGCGAATGATCGGATCGGACCGACACATAGCCGAACCGAATATTATTGAAAATTTCGAAAAAAGTTCGGATCGGCTCAGTTGGGTCGGGACCATAGTCAATATTCGAAAGAGTGTAGGAGTATAGGATCGGGACGGACAGAACCAAACAGTAAGTTCGTAGCAGGAAACGGCCGAACATTCGGCCGATACCACTTCGGAGTAGGCCCCCTGGACAGGATGATAAATACACCTCGAATAACCATCTTCCTTCTTCCACAGTCCACCAAGGCGCCTCAGAACGAACCCCCCTTCTACAACCACACGCCTCCCAGTCCAACTACGCCGAGTCCACCGTAAAATGGTTCTCCCCGGTGGAGACGCCCGAGTCCAGTCCGCGGGTCAGGAGGCCGGGCGAGCAGATCATATTGACGCAGGAGCAGGTATGTGGTCTTTCATAAAGGTTCAATATTCCATTGGTTGAGCGACTTGAGCAGCTTTGCCGCTCTTGTATTCCAATTGTCGCGCGAATATTGACCAAAAAAAACCGGCCAAGCGCGAGTCGGACTCGCGCACGAAGGGTTCCGTACCATCATCTATAACAATCACGTCTGTTGTATGGGAGCCTCCCTTAAATATATATTTTAATTTAATTATTATTTTTAAAGTGAATATACAACTAAATATTCTGTAAATATTTCAAACGTCGAGCAAAAAACGGCAATAAAATCACGCTTGTTGTATGGAAGCCCCACTTAAATATTTATTTTATTCTGTTTTTAGTATTTGTTGTTATAGCGGCAACATAAATACATCATCTGTAAAAATTTCAGCTGTCTAGCTATCACGGTTCATGAGATACAGCCTGGTGACATACAGACGGACAATGGAGTCTTAGTAATAGGGTCCCGTTTTTACCCTTTGGGTACAGAACCCTAAAAACCGCTATGCTAGTCTTTAGTCCTTATTCAAGATGTCTAGATCTTGCTCGAAGCTAAAAATGACAGGGCAGTTGCACATGAACGAGCAGTGCATTTGTAGACATTTTTTTTGCGATAATTTGGCCAACTCTTGCGCTGCTGTTTTAAAACTGTGCTGTTACTCTTGTTACTTAATTACTAACTTAACTACTTGCCATCAGAAGGCCAATTCTTGTAATTTAAAACGTTCAAAATCTTGTCGCAGTCTCATCTCGGCGACAAACAAATGTCAAAACTTATAATAAGATTGAGACTGAGATCAGACTGTAAACGTTCTTAAAATTACGAGAACTGCCCCTCAGGTGTACCGCGTGCTTGTTAAGCATCTGATAACTTTTCGGACATCATTCACGTGTCGAACATTTTATACCCAAAAAAAATAAGTACTATTTTCTTATGGAGGACAAGGCCATCGAGGTAAACCACGGCGAAGGTGGTGTGACGATCTAGCGAGGTTTGCAGGGCCAACATGGTCAGAGATCGCGATCTTATGAGAAATAACATCTTGACCATTTTTTACTATTACAGAGAAAGTTTATTACAATTTACCTCCCGGCTGTTATTTGAGATTGAAAATGCCAAAAATCATATTTTTATAATCATCTCTACCATGGGTGGCGCCCAACTCAATTTAAATACGGTATAGCTTACCTGCTATATCGTAGGATGCAACTTCAAAACATGTAGTGTATGTAGTAAGTTCTTCATCATCATCATCATCATCATCATCATCATCATCAACTTCCTGCCCTTGTCCCATGTTACTTGGGGCTATAGAGGTATGAGCAACAGGGTGTACCGTTAAAGTTCACTCATCCTCCATAGAAAAGGGAGGATCCTCCGACCAGACGGGCGTTGTGTCTGGTGGGTGACTGCCCGCCGATTGATGTTGGGACGTTGTATATTATGCTAGTTGCGCGGTAAACTTTGCTTGCGCGATGCAGGATTTTGCATGACGTCAGTATGAGGCGTAGTTCGCGTGTGACGATGTAGGTGCCGTCACAGAATCGGCGCAATACTTTTACTTCCTTTCTCCCCTGTCAACCGTCACGCAATCATTCACTCCCTTCAGTAAGTTGTAATATCAATCAACTCAGCCTATCGCAGTCCACTGCTGGACATAGGCCTCTCCCAGGCTACGCCACAATACCCTGTCCTCCGCCTTCCTCATCCAGCAACCTTCTTTAGGTCGTCCGTCCATCTAGATGTGGGGCGTCCCACACTACGCTTGCCGATACGCGGTCTCCACTCCAGGACTCGTCTGCTCCACCGGCCATCGGTCCTTCGGCAAACATGGCCAGCCCACTGCTACTTCAGTTTGCTTACTCTGCGTGCTATGTCGGTAACTCCGGTTCTTTTCCGGATAATTTCATTCTTGATCTAACCTTCAAAGAGACTCCGAGCATAGCTCGCTCCAGAGCGCGCTGAGCGACTTTGAATTTGTGGACCAGCCCGACCGTCAGTGTCCACGTTTCAGTGCCATATGTCATGACGGGGAGGACGCACTGGTTGAAGACCTTAGTCTTCAAACACTGTGGGATAGGCGACGAGAAGACTTGAGTTGTAATATATTATTACATATTATGTATACCTCGTGAAAGCCGAGAAAGATAAACAAATCAAGTATCTTGACTTGGCTCACGAGGTTGTCGACATGTGGGATGTGGACTCTGCGATCATTGTGCCGATACTTGTGACAGCCAATGGTTTAATAGCCAAGAGCCTCGACCAACACCTGAGGAGGCTCTCGTTGGGTAGCTGGATTAAGGACTTGATTCAGAAAGCGGGGTTTAATAGCCAAGAGCCTCGACCAACACCTGAGGAGGCTCTCGTTGGGTTGGGTAGCTGGATTAAGGACTTGATTCAGAAAGCGGTACTTCTATGAGGTTCCTTTCTCTGGAGCCCTGACCGCCGTAGCTTGGACCCTGTTCCCGATACCGGTGGGCTACTATTTTTTTTTTTTTTCACCCCTATATCTACTTACCTCCCTAATCTTAATAATCGTTAATCTAGATAAACTCGCCATATGGTACCTTATCTGCGTTGGTTAGTTTTTGATTAGTATAAAGTCGCCGCTGATTGTCAATTGACTTTAATTTCATGTAAATGAATCGTCCTTGCGTTTGTTCTGACAATTGCAGTTATTGGCATATTGTTGGTAATTGTACAATTGTATAGAATCAAGCTCTAACAGCGGTGGCCTATCGAGTTGTAGGGCGTGGGTTCGAACCTAGGCAGGTGCATTTTTTTTTACTAGCCTTCCCTGTCCTGGGCGAGGGCCTCCCTCCATTCCTTCCATCTTTCGCGAGCCCGCGCATCCACCTTCCAGTTTTGACGGAACCTATCCAGCTCGTCCCGCCACCAGGCAGGCGCTTTAATTTGTATATTTAATTTCATCACCACTACTCTCTTCACTCCACTCTTCTCTTCTACAACGAAAAAAAAAATAAAAAGACAAATAAACGAAAATTAAATAAAAAAACCGCACGCACAAAACGGCCGCACATTCGGCCGATACCACTTCGGACTAGACCCCCTGGTATTATTATTTCGTTTATTTATTTTTATACTTATCTATTAAATACATTTTTATAAAAAAAAAAAAAAACATTAAAAACACAACAAAAAAATTGTGGCCTGCCGGTGTCGGGAGCAGGGTACAAGCTACCGGTGGGTAAGGCTCCAGAGACAGCAACCTCCTCACGATGCGAGCCGTATCGAGGAGAACAGCCTTCTGAATCAGGCCCTTGACCCAACCACCTAACGAGAGCCTCGAGAGATGTAGTTATGTACCGTTATTATTATTTATTAGGAATCCCCCAGATAAGTTAGAGCATCAGACTAATATAAGATGCTAAACCGAGCAAAGTTAGGAGAATAAGAGAATGTAGGATGCAAGAGCGAGCGAAGCGAGCTCGAACGTTTTAGCACCGCTCGTTTATATTAGTGCTTGCGATCAGGTGGGCCGCGCGGTCGTTTAGCATGATATTTTTTTCTGGTTCGTAAATTTGCTCCCAAATCTCATTTTTATCTCTGTTTTGTGATTGGTTTACTAAAAAACAACTACTTGGCATAATCAGCCTATACTGTTCCCACTGCTGGGACTCTTCGTGAGGGTGTAGGCTATAATCTACATGTGACTCAGGTTGGCTGGACAAATCTTCAAAATAGCTTGCATTTAACTAGGTCAATAGGTCACTTTATGTGACGGCTAAACACCCTTATTTCAGAATTTGTGACGCTACAGAATCTTAGATAATCGATCGAAAACGTGTCCAGCCATCTTGAAAAACCACTTTTCGCTGGTCTCTCAATCTCGGTAACGGAAGTGATTTTGACGACTTTTTGCATATCAACAGGCGTCACATAAATTTGTGACGGGCACCGAGCTAAAAGTTTTGTGATAAGTACAGTGGTTTAGTAGAAAAATGCAAAAAATCTGTGTCCAGCCATCTTGAATTCACGTATAAAACTTATGGCTGGCACTTCCGAATCTCAATAACGGGGGCGTTTTCGAATATGGTTCCTTTACTAATACTTGGTGACGCATTGTGTGACAGTAATAACTTTTGATTTATGGCGTCACATGTAAGGGTTTACGAGAAATCAATAAAAACTTAATGTCCAGCCAACCTGAGTTCAAGATGGCTGGACACATGTATCTCCACTGCCTGATGATCTACGACCTTCGAAATGTGTTCAAAATGTTGTGACGGGGACGATAATGATGACCTGAAATTGTGACGGAGAAACTTTGCGTAGTTTCAAAGATATTGACCATTTAAATTATTCCATACAAACATCCATTAATATTGTGAGGTGACCATAATTTTACATAAATAAAGGATTTCTTTTTAATCGATTAATTGGCTGGTAGGTAGCATCCACGCCTGCTTTGTATTTGATTTCCCCGTGGGAATAAAAGGTTTTCCTGCAGTGAAAAGAGTAAGTATGTGTTAATTCAAAATAATAATTGACCACCAGCGCTGCAAGAGAGAGCCCACTTGTATTTCGCGTTTAGTTCATTATCTTATGTAACTGAAAATGAGAACTAAACTCGACAGCCGGCAGTGTATGTACTTACTTTTCGAAGTGTTATCACTAATCAGAGTACTAGTAACTATTAATTAATCTGCGGTAAGACAACCTAAATAAGAGTTAAGATTCGACCAGTTGTCCTAGTAGTACCAACTTTAAGCAATAGATGGCGAGACCAACATCAGCTATCATGGCAGTATAGTTTGTCTTGTCCTCCGACGTTTTCGTGGTAGCCCGCGAAATTCAATTTTTCTTGAGTTTTTTGCAGTTATTTTTTTCGTCCGCGGAAACAAATAACTTATAGATATGTATGATGATTCTTATGGTTATAATTATGTAAATACATACTTGCTTATACATACTTACCTCACATTAAATACATTTTTTACGCAATTTGTTGATTTCAAATTTTGAAATCGATATTGTTTATTTAATTATTATTCTGATAATTAAATAAACAATACCTAGCTGCAACTTCATAACATTCAATCACAACTGACTCATTTCTATGAATTAGCAGCATGAGCGATTTTAGTGTTTAGTGGGTTTTAGTGATTTTAGTATCTGCACGTAAATAATCAATAACATTTAAAAATTACACCCCCCCTTCCTCACTTCTACATTTTTGTCTTCTATTGATTTAAATATCTACAGTTGTTCGTATTAGTATCACCAATACACGGATTTTCGTCCATTAAAGAAAACACCTTAAAATGTACTTGTCCTACATAAAACCTACAATATTGGTTACCCTACTGCAGTGTTTGTATGGGGAAATTTAAATGATCAATATCTTTGAAACTACGCAAAGTTTCTCCGTCACAATTTCAGGTTATCATTATCGTCCCCGTCACAACATTTTGAACACATTTCGAAGGTCGTAGATCATCAGGCAGTGGAGATACATGTGTCCAGCCATCTTGAACTCAGGTTGGCTGGACATTAAGTTTTTATTGATTTCTCGTAAACCCTTACATGTGACGCCATAAATCAAACGTTATTACTGTCACACAATGCGTCACCAAGTATTAGTAAAGGAACCATATTCGAAAACGCCCCCGTTATTGAGATTCGGAAGTGCCAGCCATAAGTTTTATACGTGAATTCAAGATGGCTGGACACAGATTTTTGCATTTTTCTACTAAACCACTGTACTTATCACAAAACTTTTAGCTCGGTGCCCGTCACAAATTTATGTGACGCCTGTTGATATGCAAAAAGTCGTCAAAATCACTTCCGTTACCGAGATTGAGAGACCAGCGAAAAGTGGTTTTTCAAGATGGCTGGACACGTTTTCGATCGATTATCTAAGATTCTGTAGCGTCACAAATTCTGAAATAAGGGTGTTTAGCCGTCACATAAAGTGACCTATTGACCTAGTTAAATGCAAGCTATTTTGAAGATTTGTCCAGCCAACCTGAGTCACATTAATCTACCACGCGGGCCGAAAACGGGTTGGTAGACGTCACATATCTCAGAATATTTTTGGTTCTAGTACATGCAGGTGATGAAATTATTTACACAAAGTAAAGCGCCTGTCTGGGTTCGAACCCACGACCTACAGCTCGTAAATCGGGAACATTACCACTGGGCCAACACTGCCCTCCGCAAAAAACAACTACTTAATGCATGATATTTGGGAACAGATGAAATATTCAGTATCTCATCAGTTTTGGAAATACTGAATAAAAACAAATAAAAACCATCTTTACATACCGAGACCCCTCCGTGCCTCGGAAAGCACGTTAAGCCGTTGGTCCCGGCTGTCATTCGTAGATCTTTGACAGTGGTTACGGGTAGTCAGAAGCCCGAAAGTCTGACAACCAGTCGTACCAAGGGGTATCGTATTACCCAGTAACTGGGTTGTGGAGGTCAGATAGGCAGTCGCTCCATGTAAAATACTGGTATTCAGCTGAATCCGGTTAGACTGGAAGCCGACCCCAACATAGTTGGGAAAAGGCTAAGCAGATGATGATGATCAGTTTTGGAAATATAATTAAAAGTTGTGACGTTATTTTATACCTATGCCAATAAAATGTCTTCGGTTGTTCATTGTGAAGGTCAAAACTGTTCGTACAATGTAACGTGCACTGCGGTGCAAAATAATTTGGCATGTACGTATATTATTAAAAAACTACTTTTTATTTTTTTGATAAATAAACTGTTGTACTTACTGTTGTAACTGGTGTTGTGAAATAAACAAGTTTTTGTATAGAAATAACTTATAAATACTTATCATACACATAACATAACATCACTGGCTGGAGGCCTTAATTTATTGAGACATCCACAGGCTTGCCCGGTTAAGCAGACGACAACCTCACAGGTTGAACTGCGAGATGCCATTCCCAAAAAAAAAACAACATCACGCCTGTATTCGGTTCTGTTAGGCAGAGGTGTACTTATAGTACAGTCAACAAAAGATATAAGTATGCAGGGTCGTCGGATATAGTTGAAGTTTACTAAGAAACAGTCGGATGTTTTCGTGTGAAATTTAGTTTGATAAGTGAACTGTTTGTTATCTATTAATGAAATAAAATTTTATCCGAAAACATCAATCCGTTTCTTACTAAACTTCAACTATATCTGACGACCCTGCATACTTATCTCTTTTGTTGACTGTACACCCACATTTCGCCTGTTATGTAATAGTCATCAGTCAGTCATGTAATAGTTATCAGTGTTGTGACACTTTCTTAATTTACATTGTATTTGGACATTCAACAAATCCATGCACTAATTCCTGATACGTGTTATCTCTGTATTTGGTATTTATCCAAATTAACACAGATAACATAGTGTGATTGAGTAAAACAAAGACATGTCTTATATTACTTAAACTCAAACTCAAAGCATTTATTTCAAATAAACAAATTACAGGCACTTTTGAACTGTCAAAGGGTCGGTCAGTCAGAAAGATGAAGCTAGATGCCCATTCCAAAGCGTAGTAGGTACCTATGAAGAAGAACGGGCAAGAAACTCTACGGAAACACACACGTATCGTGATATTTCACATGAACGAATGATGGTTTATTCCGTTTTCTTGCGCAGGAGTTCTTTGTGATTGTCTAGACGGTCAGAAGCTGTGACAATAATGCGCTCGCGCAGGGTAATTATCCAATAAGTAACTGTTCCGTGTTCAGGTTGAGAAAAAACGTAGAACTCATTGTCAATAAGGTGGCTGGCGATTCTGTTGGTAAACTCATAACCCTCCTTTGGCTTCGCTGTAGTCGGATTAAAACACATCGAACGGTTTTATTTTATAGACAATGCTTGTTTCTCTTATAAAATGACATAGTTGGGACATAGTTTAAAATTAAAAAGAAACAAAATAATTAATGTAATTTTTTAACAAGTATTTATGTTATTGTTTACCGCTACTAGATTTTTGCATCTTTTTCTCTCATGTATGTATGTTAAGGGACAGCAAGGTAAACAAAAACACGTTTTTCCTGTCCAATCCACAATACTGTCCCATTTAATTTGCACAACAGTGTACAACAATTAGATTATAATTCGAACAAACACGCGTGGACAGGCAGTCGCGTACCCACCGCGCACTGAATACGGTGTCATTACATAACGTTTACCGTTGAGTGAGCGAGTGAATAAACACGTGAATATTGCGGAAATCTGTATATTATACAGTACAATAATAATCTTATTGATAATCTTGACATTTTTGGAGTTATCGGTACAGTTGTGGATAAAGTGTTTTGTAATAAAAAATTAATTGTGCTGTGCTAATTTTTTCGGCCTCATGTGACTGGACTTTGAATTGTTTTCTTTTTTGTTGTAATTTATTTTTAGTGTTGTTGAAATTCTTAGGGATATAAAATGTAATCTAAGAAAAAGTACATAGTTACACCTGATGCCATAAATAAAATTACAAAAGTCATTCATCTCGGAAATGACCGGTTAAAAAATTGACATTTTTGAGTGCGCAATCTATTGCAAAAAACGCGATCAAAACGCTCCGCGATACCACGCGCTGCCCTTTCGAGTTTTATTTACATTACTGTTTTAAGTGAAACAAGTGAGTTTACTATTTTTTTTAAATAAAAATCTCATTGGGTTAGATAGAAATAATGATTTTATACAGTTTACAGTAAAAAAATATTGCGGAAAAACACGTAAAAATTAAGAAAAAGCCGACGAAAAATTTCAACGCAGGGGGGTCCAGAATCATGTACTGAATCCATAGTAAGCGGTTGCGCCTCAATGTCCCTGCCACCCTGTATATACATTTTAGGAAAGAAAATTTAATAGTAATTGTAATAATTCACTTTTAGAAACCCACTAAAATACCTAATAATAGTTTTTTTTTTTTTTTTCGTTTGCCAACATTGTGTCCCACTGCTGGGCAAAGGCCTCCCCTTTTTCCTTCCAAACCTCCCTGCCTTGTGCGATCTCTGGCCATGTTGGCCCTGCGAACGTTACCAGATCGTCACACCACCTTCACCGTGGTCTAACTCGACGGCGATGTCCTCCCTCAGGCGTCCAGTGAGTGACGATCTTTGCCCATCTCTCGGGGTGCATTCGCGAGACGTGTCCAGCCTACTCCCACTTCAGCCTGGCTGTTTTCTCTCCAACATCCGCTACTTGAGTTATGGAGCGCAGCGTGGTGTTTCTAACTCGATCTGTACGCTTAACACCTATTATGCTGTGCTCCATTGCCCGATGGCAAATCTTGAGTTTGGACTTCTATTGTTCTGTAAGTGACCAACTTTGTGCACCGTTGGTTAGGACGGGCAGGATGCACATGTCGATGAGTTTTCTTTTTAGTGATGTAGGAAGACTACCTTTCAAGTGTTCTTTAAGGGTACAGTAGGTGAGGACACGGTGGAGCACACGGTGGAGGTCTGCCCCGCTTGGGCGGAGCACCGCCGTGTCCTCGTGGAGGCGATCGGCAGCGGCGGCGGCCTCTCGCGCCCGGACCTGGTGCAAGCCATGGTCCGGAGCGAGAGGGAGTGGGAGGCAGTCGCCTCCTTCTGCGAAGCAGTCATGCTAGCGAAGGAGGTGGCGGGACGGATGAGGGAGAGAGCCTCCCGTCCCAGCCGCCGCGGGAGACGCCCCGGGCGTCGGGAGTCCATTGGAGACTACCGGCCACCGTAGGCGCGGGCCTGCGGGCGGAGAGCAATGGGTAGCTCACCGCCCGATCAGGACCAGGCCCGTGCCGGACGGCGCGTAAGTGTTCCACGTGCGCCTCAAAGAGATGTCAGCATAACGAGGGGCCCCTCAGGGCCGAAGCCTGCCGGGGCAGCGGGATTGTCCGAAAGGGTTACCGCTACCCCGGAACATAAAGGGCGAAGGAAGGAACATGGGTGGGTTTTAGTCAGTAAGAGTCTGACACTCCCTTCCGCTCCACCCAGAGCGGGAGGGGTCATTTGATGATTTCCCACCAGAAAAAAAAAAAAGGTTCCAGTAGGTCTTCCAGCATAATAGACACTTATCTATTTTTTTCTAAAATGCTGGTATTCAGCTGCATCCGGTTAGACTGGAAGCCGACCCCAACATAGTTGGGAAAAGGCTAGGCAGATGATGATGACTAAATTAAATGCCTAACTATACAAATAGTATTAAAAGTTAAAACAAATTTAATGCAGGTCATACAATCTTCTCTGCCTTTTGAACTCAAAAACTTGGGTCTCTCAGTGCGCAAACTGAAAGAAACCTAGACACCTAGACTATAGGGTATAAATTCGCCAACACGCAGAGTGTGATGTTTGAACCCAAGTCCTAGAAACGAATTTAGTTTTCATACATAAAAAAGAACCTAGAAACCTAGACGTTAGGGTCTAAAATCTCCAACACAGAGAGAGTTATGTTCGTTCCTTCTCCGTATGTAAGAAGGCCTTTGCCCTGCAGTGACTACCTGTATGTAAAATATGCAAATAAATGCCAACAGGTGCACTTTTAGCTCAGGCCGGTCATTGGCCTGCAAAGTCTTCTATAGTTTATTTCTAGCTGCGTCCCGCGGTTTCACACGCATAACTTTCGATCCCGTGGGAATATCGGGATAAAAAGTATCCTATATGTTCATCCTGGTTATAAACTATCTGTGTGCCAAATTTCATCCAAATCCGTTCAGTAGTTTTTGCGTGAAAGAGTAACAAACATCCATCCAACCATCCATACAAACTTTCGCGTTTATAATATTATTATTAGGATTATAATACGTTACCTACGTACAGACGCCAGCAAATCAAGCTACTACAATCTGTCAAATTTCTTTAATAGATTTTCAACTTTATTGCTATAGTATTAAGATTCAAGGTTGATTGGGAAAATTTGACAGTTTCGGGTAGCTTGACCTGCTTTCGTCTGTACATTGCAGTGCAATAAAAAAATGTAAATCCAATAACACTTGTCCACCGGATCATACCATATCAACTAACGCCTACGTAGAGATAACACAAAACATACATACACTACACAAAGAATATTTGTGACAGTTTATCATTCTATTTGACGCAGTGTTCACGTTTCACACAACCGTTTGAGTAACAACACGAGATTATAAACATTACTTTAATAATAAAAACTATAAAATACACACTGGTGTACCATAGGTACACCTCTACTTAATCCTTCGGGGAAATACAGGCGTTATGCTATGATCAAATAAAAATGTAATATGAAGACTTATTAATAAGTTGTCAAAATTTACATTAATATTAATTTTGATAGTTAATAGTGTGTTTCCAAAAAGCCGGGATATAAGAAAGAGTGTAAAAATAGTTTAATAGGGTGTATATTAAAAGTGCGTGGCGATACAGAATGTTATAAAGTGCGTTATTTCGGAGGATATAATTTTAGAAGGCCAGTTCCCGTACTTAACGATCAAAATCCAGTCGCTATCTCACCTCAGCGACAATCAATGTCAAGAACTTGTCAAAAATGTAGGGATATTAGAGGTATTTTTGACAGATTGAGACTGTGAACGTTCTTAAAATTACGAGAATTGGCCCCCAGGTGTATATCCAGGAAGTATATTTTGCAGGGTCTTTGAATCTTTGTTAGCTGGGTTGAGTATTGCTCATTACAGTTAACATCGAATATAGGTAATGTTTTTTGTTTATCTTCTTACTGATTGCATCGAGTCTTGATTGCTATGCATAATTGAAATGATAGCGCTTATTAAAAGATACGTTCGAAAAATATAAACTTTCTTTGAGGTCGGGTAAAAGTGGTACAATATGAATCGTAATGTTATTTTTTTCAATTATTTTAATTTATCGCTCCATGTAAATTACTGGTACCTATTCAGCTGCATCCGGTTAGACTGGAAGCCGACCCCAGCATGTTTGAAAAAAGGCAAGGCAGATTGAGTTTAATTTATTTTACTTTTTGATAAATTTTTACTACATAAAGTAGTAACTTAATACTTACTATCTACGATTAATCATTGTCGCCCATCCTTGAACTGGTTACCTTCTGAACCAGTCTTTATCTTTCAATAAACTGATCAATATTATATACTTATTTGTCATAATAATTCTATTATATTGAGGTTCCAAGGTCGAGGGAAACATACGGTAATGGTATTACGCGCTTTGACCCCTGTATCATAAAATTAATATGAAGCAAATGACGTTAGCTGCAATCGGAGGATTTAAAAAAAAAAAAACAAAAATGATTTAACTTAATTTATTTAAAATAAAAGAATTACATTAATTATATCTTAAATTAGCCTAAGTGCCTATTCGAAGCATGAATATGGAATGGAATTTTACAGAGATACAAGAATAATTGGGTAAACTAGGTCCGTGCGTCACAAAGAGCTATCTCAGCTCGCAGTTTCCGTCGTTCGTTAAATTTGCAGCGTATGTTTCTACAGGGTTATTGGTAAAACACCAACAACCTCTTAAGAGGTCATTGTACTCATCATTATGAACAACTTTTACTATGGGACCAAACCAGAAATCGCGAAAAAAAAATCAGCTGTTCCCTACATTTTGACGAGTTAGACGAACATAAATGTAGGGAACAGCTGTTTTTTTTTCGCGTATACCTATGTTAAATAATTAACATTACAAGACACAGAACATAAAATTAAATTATTTGCCATATGTCAGCTAGCCACGCCAATATACCAACAAATATAATAAAAAACTATATCTACGTACTCAAGCTAAAAAATAATTAATTAAAATTAAAATGTAAATAAAAGCCTCCAGGCATAAAGGGCGTGACAGCTTACATATTCATGCATTGTTGGGTTCTGTTCACATACAAACAAACATTGTTAGAAACTTGAGATTAAATCTTCATAAAAACACAGTACTTTTATTAAACAAGATAAAACGTATTTTTACTATAACGGTTGTGCATCTAACAAAAAAAATAACAATTCAACAGTCCAGTGCCATAAAAACAAACCAAAAACAAAAGTGACAGTTATTTAAAAAAAAGAACAAAAAGAAAAAATCCAAGATGGCGGCTTCACCTTCAGCCCTACCAGCTATAGACGACCCGGAAATAGAGAAGCATGTTCAAGAGCTGGAGAAGACGAAGACTCCGGAGGAGTATGAGGGGAAACTGAGCAAGATTGGCTTCTCCGTTGCCAACTGGATGAAGCTGCTGTTCAATAGTGCTCCACTGGAGGAGTTTCATGCGGAATGGTCGACTGTAAGTGTTTCTAGAATTGGGACGTCTAATGTCATGGAGAAAAGGTTGATGGCTATTTGACAGACATAAAGTACTGACAGCTGCTTTAATTGGATGCCCCCTAAAAGTAAAGGGGGTAACCAAACCCCTTCATTATTTGGTTACTGTACATAAAGATATTTGCTTGCAACTCTTGCTAAATTCAACGGAATATTTAAAACGGATAATTCTTTAGAATGAGTAGGTACTAATTTTTTGTCTTTTTTTCCCTAAAAGTTGTTCCCAATATATTAAAAAAGGTACTGATAATAACTTCTAGATTGTGTTTTTTCAGCTACATCGGCTAAGTTATTACTTCATATCACAAAATGTCCAATCTGTATGATAATATTTACCCTGTGTAATAATTTGTACAGCCTGTGATATACAGGGTATATATATTATTACACAGGGTATATTTCATGATAGTCGTAACTTCTAAAATACTTAGGTACATTAAGGTTAGTAGATAGCGGCTATCTTTTTTACCGTCTGAATACAAACAGGGTATAAAAGGTGAACAGAGTAGCAGCCACAAGTACAGATTTTTTTTTTTTCACAAAAAATAAAATGTATTTTTTTTTTTACTTTTTATTTTAAGCCGACCGATGGCTTCAATCTTTCCGCGCGCCTTTAAGTCGTTTTTTTTATATTATTTGTAGATTTATTCGTTATTTTTTTTTTTGTGAAAAATAAAATATTTTTTTGTGCCATGGGCTTCTACTACGTTCGTCTTTTATACCCTGTTTTTGTCAAAAAAAGTCAGCCGGTGTAATAACAATTTTCTAAATGACTAGCTGCTCCCCGCGGCTTCACCCGCATAAGTTTCGATCCCGTAGGAATATCGGGATGAAAACGTATCATATATGTTAATCCTGGTTATAAACCATATGTGTGCCAAATTTCATCAAAATCCGTTCAGTAGTTTTGGCGTGAAAGAGTAAGAAACATCCATTCATCCATCTATACAAACTTTCACGTTTATAATATTAGTAGGATAGGATTAAAATCTATAAAACTAGATTTTTAAAATTTAAAACACAACTGGGAATGGTCGTATATATTCGGCGCAATAGTAAGAAATAATAAGGAGGACTTCCCCGACCAGGGAAATATTTTTTTTTTCGCTGGCCCAACTTTGCATGAAACGTCACTCGTCTCCTTTTACTGTTTACTCAAAGTTCGCACAATATAAATCGGCGGTCTGTCAACGAAGATACAGTCCCGTCCGAAAGTAATTGATTCGTCCGTCAAAACAAGTAACAAATTACATTTTTGGACGGGCAAAAAATCATCGGGATTAGGGACAACTGTCAAATAGTGTTGTTATTCATTCTTACTTCGGGCATCGAACTAATATTATGTCCGTAAACGCTACGGAGTAGAAAAAGCCCGTAACTTCAACTGAAAGTACGGATTTCGTGCTTAGCGTGTAGACCCCCGGAGGCGGAACGCGGTCCGGACTCGCACAGCATCATGCTGAGTGGGGCTTCCACTTCTTGTCATGACCGTGCAGCCGTCGAATATTTCTGTTTTGTGCTCGTGATTATAGATATATTTTGTTTTTATTTACCCTTATTATTAGAATTAATTATATTTTTTTATGCACGTATTTCTGTGACAAATAAACCTATTTTTCTTTCTTTTTTATTTCTTATGCTATAGACTTCTTCCTACCCTTTCAGCAAATATAAGGGTGACATTATGTTAATCCCATCTCCTCTTGTCCACAGATAGACGAATACAAAGCGCAAGCGCAGGAGAGCATGCACAACGCGTGGCGCATCGTGAACCTGCCGAACTGGAGCCTTGAGAAGAAAGGCTATCGAGGAGACATTGTGGAGTCCAAGAGGACCGAGCAGTATGGGAAGGTTTACAGGTTTACTGTGAGTATTATAAACATTTCGGTCTTATTACAAACCCAGCGGTGTCATTGCGTAACAGTAGGAATGCCTTTCATTTTGACAGTTCAACAGTTTCGTGGATGGGTGACCATTAGATATACCCGACCCTCCGTGCCTCGGAAAGCACGTTAAGCCTTTGGTCCCGGCTGTCATTCGTAGATTCGTAGTTTAATTGAAATAAATACTTTGAGTTTGAGTTTGAGTTAGATCTTTGACAGTCGTTACGAGTAGTCAGAAGCCCAAATGAGGTCAGATAGCTGTCGCTCCATATAAAATACTGCTGCATCCGGTTAAACTGGAAGCCGACCCCAACATAGTTGGGAAAAGGCAGGCATATTGATTGAGTTTTTTGAAGTGAAACTTCTTTACGCACGCTTGACTTGGGGAGTACGCTGGCGAACGCGTGACGTAAGCGTTACGAAAAGTGTGATCGGGCGAGGCGAATGGGAGTTGAGTGGGGGATATAAGCAAGAGAAAGCAGTGCGCGCGCACATTTTCTTTCTCTCTTCCTCTCATAGCCAAATACGTTCCGTATATCTAAGCACAGTGCAGGCCTATTGTCTGTATCACAGTGTAGGAGCAAGAGAGAGCAGTGCGCGCGCACATTTTCTTTCTCTCTTTTTCTATATCTCAGTCAGTAGTTCGTTTGCGAGTTTACTAGCGTTACGCGAACGATTCTTTGGTTATTTTTCGTAATTCTATTTCGTTTTGGACAATTTAATGAATTAATATTTTGAGAAAGAAGTTTCACTTCAGTCGTGTGGTCATAAGCACACTCGGTTTTTTTTTTTTTTTTGACTAGCCTTCGCTGTCCCATTGCTGGGCAACGGCCTCCCTCTACTCCTTTCATCTTTCGCGACCCCGCGCGTCCCTCTTCCAGTTTTGACGGAAGCTATCAAGCTCGTCCCGCCATCTCCTACTTGGACTGCCGCGACCCCGACTCTCTAATTGAATTAATATTTAGCATTTTTATTAATAATCTTAACTGATTGATATTAAATTAATACTAACATTAAGTTATATATTAACATTTTATGGGTCGTTATCTGAAATAAAATATTTGAATTGTATCAAAATTACATTAATACGTGCCTGATAAGGGTGTTAATATGTATTTTATTTTACCTACGTATGTTCAGGCCAGTCATGATGATTAAAATTGTGTTTGAACGGATGGACAAACAGACATGATAGTTCATGTCTGTTTGTATCCGTTCAAACACAATTTTAATTTGAACAGTATATCAGCGGGGTAATTGCGTAACACACTATCGGTAGCAATGACTTTCATTTTGACAGTTCAACAACATTCATTGCGTTATTTACGTTGTTGAGCAGACGATTTTTCTAAACATATGAAGAAACTGATTACGAATTTTCTTCTGCCGGTGCTGGATTGATTTTTCTTTCAGAATTCATAAACCTATCCTATTATTAGTGTTGATTTTTCAATCAACAGATAATTTTTCTTCGTGGAATAAAATTGACGTCTGACAGTTTTCGTATGGTAGATGGATAGATCTGTCAAAAATTCAAAATTTTTCCTCCGATAAAATTTTATCTGACGTTGGAAAAATCAGCCCTTAGACAACTATGCCCAGTGTTCTTTAAGATTCTATATACAATGTAACGTTTTTTTCTTCCAAACCTTCATGTCATACCTAAAATGTTAATGTATGTATTTCCAGGGACTCGTAGAAGCCCCACCGAAGTTTTTATACGAAGAGTTTAAGGACAATATCACTAAGCTGCCAGAGTGGAACCCCACAATTTTGAAGAGTGAACTTATAAAGGTACGTGTCTCATTAGTAACACTTTTTGTAAGTAAATCCCTGCCTACCAATTTTACTGCTGCTAATCTGTAGCTTTCTGTAAAGCTTTGGTTTCGTAAGAAAGCGTTTCCGTCATTTTGTAACGGACGTCATGAAAATCTGTCATTTTCGCGAGAATTTGACATTAAGGTGTCAAATAACGCTCTAGAGGTCAACAACAACTCCTGTTTAGGACAGTAAGGGCTGTCCCAATGGACAGCCCTTATTGTGCTAAAAACGAGTTGTTTGTTGGACAGAGTACTTGCCAGTGGTGTTATTTTTTAAATTGGCATCTCATTGTTGACCATTGTGAGGTCGTAACTACTTAACCGCACTATCCTGTGCAGTGGCGTGCATTGGTTTTCAGATACGTACGCACTTTAAGTAAAAATAAAAAGTTATTAATTTACTGGGTATAAAAACGGTGTGTGGTCGGGGGAACTGTGGTTGCCATAAGTAAACTCAAAGCCTGCAGCCAGGGGAGAATATGTAATAAAATTAAGCGACTACACGCTAAGGGCACCCCCTGTGGGGTACAGACCTCGGCTTAGCCTCGGCGTCGCTGGGAGAGGGCAGCAAGATTGGACAAGCTAGATCAAATTATTATTATTTAAAGCTTGATGAGATCTGCGTTTCCTATCTGACTACTCTGAGAAGAAAGGCCGAAACAAACTCAGAGATCACAGTCGGGAATTTAAAGCTACAGTCTCGGCTACTGCGCGGGCTCGCACTTCATCGGGGGGACGTTGCCAAAGGTGTGAACGGTCGGAGATGTTTAATATATGTATCTTGTACTGGCACGTCGCTTCTTCGCAGGCGGAGGGAGAGGTGCCTAAGATATTTTGAATTTCGCGGGCTATACAGAAGGAATCACCTTACTCTTAATTATGTTTTCAGGAAGTAGGTCCCGGCATAGACCTGTCGTACCAGGTGACGGCGGGGGGCGGGCGCGGCATCATAGCGCCGCGCGACTTCGTCATCCTGCGCTGCACCGCGCCGCTGTCGCGCGACGGGCAGGTCGTGACGTCGGAGCCCTACAGCTACATCAGCAGCGGCGTCAGTGTCACGGTACCTGGCTACCCGCCGCATAGGGACCTCGTTAGGTAAGCCGGCAACCATCACCTTCACACATTGTTGAGCTTATTATGAGCAAGGTTTTTAGATCAATGTTTAAAGAGGCTAACCAAAATGAAATAAATATTTTTCAGGCATCAAAAATGCTTATATTATTATGATGTATGAAACAGCATGGCAGTGGAGAGTATTTCATAGTCATAAATATCTCACTGGTGGTGGCGCGTGTGTTGGATCATTCGGTTCCCTACAAAATGGTTGAGCTGGATGGTACTGATCCACGCGTCATGTTCGTGAACGGGCGCCGTCGGTTGAGACTGCCAAAGTTTATTGAAGTGAAACTTCTTTACGCACGCTTGACTTGGGGAGTAAGCTGACGAACGCGGGACGTAGGCGTTACGAAAAGTGTGATCGGGCGAGGCGAACGGGAGTTGAGTAGGGGATATAAGCAAGAGAAAGCAGTGCGCGCGCACATTTTCTTTCTCTCTTCCTCTCATAGCCAAATACGTTCCGTATATCTAAGCACAGTGCAGGCCTATTGTCTGTATCACAGTGTAGGAGCAAGAGAGAGCAGTGCGCGCGCACATTTTCTTTCTCTCTTTCTCTTATAACAAGTAAGTGAAATATGTATATATCTCAGTCAGTAGTTCGTTTGCGAGTTTACTAGCGTTACGCGAACGGTGATTCTTTGGTTATTTTTCGTAATTCTATTTCGTTTTGAACAATTTAATGAATTAATATTTTGAGAAAGAAGTTTCACTTCAGTCGTGTGGTCATGAGCACACACGGTTTTTTTCAATCTTATATTTTCAATTGTTTTTATTTTTATTTTTTTACTGTCGAAACATCAAGAAAAATGTAACCAAGATTTTGTAATATCTTGATTTAAAAGAGTGTCCTTGGAGTTTCTTGTCCGTTCATAGAGATCTACGTTTTGCAATGGGCTTCAACATTCTGACTAACTGACCGAATCTTTGACAGTTCAAAAGTGCCTGTAGATGGTTTAATTGAAAAGATGCTTTGGCTTTGATTGTGAGTAAATTAAATGAAACACACATATTAAGAATCACACAAGTCTAGACTCCACGCTGCTACTCAAAGATTACCCAATTACACTTTGCCCGACAAGATCCAATTGCACTAGGTTAGTGTAATTGGATCTTGTCGGGCTAACCTAACCTAACTCAGGACCCTTTGCTCAGCAGTCAAGCTTGCGGATGCTAGACTAATGAGCCAATAAAATAAATAGGAAAAAACAATTTAATTAACTTTCTTTTTTTTTTAACTGTCGTATTTTGTTTTCAGAGGTCAAAACAAGGTTGGTTGCTGGTTCCTGAAGCCGCGAACAGTGCAGACTTCTGGCGGCAAGATTGAGACACACACTACCTTCCAATGGCTCTTGTGCTGTGATCTTAAAGGTAAATTTTGTAGCTGCACTATTTTTTGTGCAAAATGCAAATGCGTTGAAGTTCAAAGTAACTGTGCCATTTACTTTGTAGCGGTATTTACAACGCCACATGCGAAGAGCGCGTCATACTGACGTCACGCAAATCCTGCATCTCGCAAGCAGAGTTTACCGCGCAACTAGCATAAATACAACTTCCCGACATCAATCGTCGGGCAGTTGCCCGCCAGACACAACACCCGTCTGGTCGGAGGATTCTCCCTTTTCTATGGAGGCTGAGTGAACTTTACACCCTGTTCCTCATGACTCTGTAAGTTTAAAAAGTAAATAATCGAACCCCCCTCTCTTTAATAATTCCCATTTTTTGCTGCTAAACACAGTGGTAGCCCAGTGGTAACGGCCTCAAGGACTGACTAACGAGTTGTATGACGTGGGTACGAACCCAGGCAGGCACTTTACTGTGTGTTAATAATTTCATCACCACTGCTCTCAAAACGGTGAAGGAAAACATCGTGAGGAAACCGGCATGTCCTAGAACCGAAAATTCGAAGACATGTGACATCTATCAACCCGCACTGGGCCCGCGTGGTGGATTACGGCCTACTCCCTCTCATAGAGAGGAGGCCTGTGTCCCAGCAGTGGGAACATTATAGGCTGATTATGAAATAGTACAGGTTGGTTTAGTTTTGTGAGAAAACTGCATAAATTCTTTCTTCTTTTTTCTTCATTCTCAAAAAGCGTCCTGTTTAAAAATAAGATTATGAATTCCGAACTTTTCGCCCTTTTCTGATTATCTGTACATACAAATAAATAAAATTGAAGTGTCTGTTTGTAATATCAAAATAACAGGCTTTTTCTAAATGCATACAAAAGTACACACATCAAGTGTCTAGGGATCAAGTACATTTTTAACTATAAAAAATTTTCCAATTAATATTTACCAAATCTAGTTTTCCAGACTGGCTTCTTACTTTAATTCCTAAGTTTAAGTTAACAACTTATCCATCTGAATTATAAATCCCATACATTTCTGTTTATATTATATACTTACATAGTTAGTTAGGTACAGCCGCACGGGTCGATCGATCAGGTTAAGCTACGCTTGCCGCGGTTGGTCTATGGATGGGTGACCATCTTTACATACCGAGACCCCTCCGTGCCTCGGATCTTTGACAGTCGTTACGGGCAGTCAGATGTCCGAAAGTCTGACAACCAGTCTTACCAAGGGGTATCGTATTACCCATTAACTGGGTTGTGGAGGTCAGATAGGCAGTCGTTCCATGTAAAATACTGGTATTCAGCTGAATCCGGTTAGACTGGAAGCCGACCCCAACATAGCTGGGAAAAGGCTAGGCAGGTGATGATGAGTTAGTTAGGTACAGTAGATTTTGTAAAAATTAAGAAAAATTGCAATTTTTGTAAATTCTGGGAAATTAAATATTTCTTCAATAAAAAAGGCAAAAATGAGGACTTTTAAAATGTTGGTTGTAAAGATAAAAAAATAATAGTCTGTGTTTCCACCATTGACACGAATCACACAATCACAGCTATTTGACATGTTTAAAATCAGTTTATCAAAATCACTTTGAAGAATAGCCGCCCACGTTCTTACTAACAAGCCAAAAAGTTGTTGAATCCTGATTGACAGTTGATTTTCTATATTTAATCAAACCTTTAAGAAAATTCTTTATTCATATTGTCAAATTAACTAAAGAGAATCAATAACGATCCAAAAAAGTTAAAATAATAATCCTCAATTGCGGCGATACTCTAAAACGTACTTGATCCCTGGACACTTTTGATTAAAAAAGAAAACTATTTTTAAATGTTTGCCTGTCTGTCTGTTTGTTACGACTAATCTCCGAAACCGCTGGACCGATTTTGACGGGACTCACTAGCAGATAGCTGACGCTATAAGGAGTAACTTAGGCTACTTTCATTTTAGAAAAAGAATTAGGGATCTGCGTAAAAAATTAAAACCAATGAAATCCACGCGAACGAAATCGCGGGCACAGCTTGTTTATATTTTGTATGTATTATTTGTATTAGCCGTTAATGTCCCACAGCTGGGTAAAGGCCTCCCTACTCTCTTTCATATTTTTTTTCCAGTTTTTCCTATTTCACCTTTTTTTTTTGTTGTACGGACGCCAGCACATCAAGTTACTACAATCTGTCAAATTTCTTTAATAGATTTTCAACTTTATCGCTAAAGCACTCAGGTTCAAGGTTGATTGGGAAAATTTGACAGTTTCGGGTAGCTTGACCTGCTGGCGTCTGTACAACTCGGATACACTCGGCACACAGCCATCACATTCACACACGCAGCTACCAGCTACTAACTCGACTCAGCTATCCCGTAATGTTGCACCTGCCATGTTTTGTCTCTGCAGCACCCTAAGGTCGACTGGTAGAAAATGCCTCAGGCATTAAGTCCGCCTTTGTACAGTATTTTTTACTTGTGCATAAAGTTTTAGTAAATCACACTAATATTATAAAGGGGAAAGTTTGTGAGGGTGTGTGTGTGTGTCACGTCACTTCTTCACGCTCAAACTACTGAACGGATTTGGATGAAATTTGGCACACATATAGTTTATAACCAGGATTAACACATAGGATACTGTTTATCCCGATATTCCCACGGGATCGAAACTTATGCGGGTGAAACCGCGGGGCACAGCTAGTAAATAATAAATATGAAACACAATGAATATTTGTAATTCAATACACTTTTATCTCGATTCCAGGTAAAATCCCGGTTTTCGTGCTCGACGCGGCGTTCGCAACGGTGATGTTAGACTACATAGTGCACGTACGGAAGTTTGCTGCCGAGGCTAAGCAACAGGGACGGTTCTAAGCAACCATTCACTTCACACTCGCGAGGCAGCAACCATTTGCTACAACTTCGGTGATACCCATTTACTGATTGGTTTCTATAGACCAACCAATTGCTACGTACTTGTGAGCCAGCAACCAAACGCTGCGATGCAGTAACCATTAACTTCAGTGATTTTTGTGACAAGAACTTTTAGAGCAACCCATTTCTACTACTGCTTTGTTTTTAGCTGACGCTATAAAGCAGTAGCGCTTCTGAACAACCATTAACTTCACATTTATAAGTCAGCAACCATGCTATCAATATTCATGATACAAGTGGTCTTATAAAACGTTGACTTTGACTGTTCAATACAGCAACCAATGACGATATACCGGTGAACCAGCAACCTTTCGCTTCGATTTTTTTATTGGTCGATAATAAAAAAATCGAAGCGAAAGGTTCAGTGGTCCTTCTGAGCTTTACCTAATTGTTTTAGTACGGCTACGGTTGTTAGCCAAAGAACAGATGCAAACTATATAATACATAATTTGTGAAACCAGCAATTTTAATCACATGTGGTCTGAGGAAACGATGAAATGAAATGTTTATTTCTGTCAGTAGATCTTTTAAGACACTTTTACACGTTGATGCCAACGTTTCCTATCTGACTGATCCCTGAGAAGAAACGCCGAAACAAACTCAGAGGTCATGGTCTCTTTTAAAGTCCAAATATTGTATTATAACATTTTACGCGAGTCTAACAATCCAGAGCCATGTTTGGAAGGGACTTTTGAAGAAAGAACCATTGCAGCTTTAAGTTGACCTGTCCCAACAGACGGTATGCATGCATCAGTCATCGTGTAGCTCAACACTATTTTAGGGAGCTCCACGACCCGTCATACGACATTTGCATTGACATTGGCGCCGATTCCCCCTTGTTCACAAACTAAATCAAATTTAAGTTCAGTGCATCTTTTTCTTTCTATTTCATTAAGAAAAGGACAGAAGATAAATATTAGTTTAGTCCTGTCAAATTAGTCGGCGCCTGACGTAAATTGACTTATTTTTAGTAGGCATGTTTTTAATCACATCTAAACTGTCTATGGAGTATCTTAATTTGACAGGACTAACCTAATATTTATCTTCTGTCCTTTTCTTAATGAAATAGAAAGAAAAAGATGCACAGAACTTAAATTTAGTTTAGTTTGTGAACAAGAGAATCAGGGCCGTTGCCAGACAGTTATAAAGTCATGTATCTAGCATGTATCTTCGGTTCTTCTGCCAGGAATTGTTGACTCAAACGTGGAAGACCGGTGCTACTCAAATATGAACGTTTGTTTATCTAATCTGGTTGCAGGCAACTAGAAATTACAATTTTGTAATGGAGTATAAAAATATACATTATACGTACAGAGATATTTTAAATGAAAGTGAATGAGAACGTTAATTTTGTGGAACACTTTAGCAAACAATTACTAAAGAGTATGGGGTTTATTCATAAACGCTGCTTAAAGTTCTGTAATGATTAGCGAGTGTTTAACCATATATTTTTATATTTAAACGTTAATTAACGTTTATAAATGAAGGGGAAGTCTTTAGAGAGTAATGTTTTTTTTTTTTTTGTAAAGTATCATTTATTGTGTACATATTTTGTTAGAAATCAATAAAGAAATAAATAAATATTGTATAAAGGAGTTTTTTGCACATTTAATTTAAACGATGCAATTTTAAGACGTAGTAATTATATGAAGCAACTGCTTCGTGAAATTGTTCAGTGCAAGTTACATTTAGCAACCAAATGAAATGAGCAACCAGTTGCTTCGAAGCTAAGTAACCAATGACTTCTTGTACAGTGGTGGCAGGGATGTCGTCGCACAAATTGTAACCATGGATTACAGAATCCATGATTCTGAAATGCGGTGAAATTTTTCGGTTATAAAAAAAAAATTGCCGGATAAATTTTAACCGCATATTGCACTTTTCTATGCAACAGAAAATTTTTTTTTTTGTAAACCTTCGTAAAAATTGGTCTAGAAACGTCCTGGGGGTCTACTCCGAAGTGGTATCGGCCGAATGTTCGGCCGTTTCCTGCTACAAAGTTACTATTTGGTTCGGTCCGTCCCGATCCTACACACTCTTTCGAATATTGACTATGGTCCCGACCCAACTGAGCCGAACCGAAGATTTTTCGCATTTTTCAATAATATTCGGATCGGCCATGCGTCGGTCCGATCCGAACATTCGCACTTTGCACTTCGTAGTAGACCCCCAGAATCCATGGTGCAACAGGCTGCACGTATACACTATTTAGAACGCTCGCCTAATTCTATATGACCACTTAACGATTCCTCGCTTCGAAACCACGACAACTCCTTAGTTAATCACGACATCTGCTATAAACGTATTCTCTATGACAAAATGTCGTGGTTTAAACTGTCAAAATACATGTTGTCCGTACGGGTGACATTTCGATTCCTTGCCGTTAAAAAGACACGATATTGACGTGGTTTGCACGTGGTAAGATTTCGCGGGGAATAATACAGAATTGAGGCCCTGTGTTATAGTGACTGTAGGTGGTTCGCCAGAGCTTGAGCTCTGACAAGGCTAGCATAAATCGTAGGGATGAAGTCTCAAATAAGTTTTCTCAAAGACCGCATTGTTGGCTGCAATATAAAAGAAGGTAATACTATATTTGTGTTAAAAATGTTGGTTAATGTGTAAATACCAAAAAACTTACAAAATTGTAAAGAAAAATACAAATCGTGCATTTAAAAATAATATAATCATAAAATGTTTAGTTAAGTCAAGCTTACAACGCAAGTTTTTAAAGCTAAATTCGTCAATAAATAAAAATATACATCAGCGGTAGCCCAGTGGTAACGGTCGCGACTTACCCAGTTGTAGTTCGTAGGTTCGAACCCAGACAGGCGCTTTACTTTGTGTAAATTATTTCATCACCACTGCTCTCTAAACGGTGAAGGAAAACATCATGAGGAAACCGTCATGTCCTAGAACCAAAACGAAGACATGTGACATCTACCAACCCGCACTGGGCCCGCGTGGTGTATTCCAGTCTACTCCCTCTCGCAGAGAGGAGGCCTGTGTCCCAGCAGTGGGAACATTATAGGCTGATATACTATAGAAAAATATACCTGTATGAGAATAGGTGCAGTGGAATTATCCAAAGTCAATCATGCTGTAAAAACTCGCGTTGTTATCACAATCGACTGACATACACGTTCGATTCCCGAGTCGAACAAGTTAATAGCTATAAAAACACATGACAAATGAATAGCATTCATTGATCGAACGAATGAAAGAGTGAACGAAATCCTTCATTCTTGGTATTATTATTAGCTAATTGCCAATTAGTAGGGTGAAGTTATTTAAGGTATTTAAATATAACTGATTTTCTATATTGACAAAGGCTGTATGTATATAAAAATCTAAATTTGTAATAAATTTTGAACGCGGACTGTAACTGGTAACCTCACCCTAATTGTTAGTATTTGTCGATAAAAGGCCTTTTAGTGAAGACGAATGAACGATAATGGTAAAAATGAGTGAATGATTGAGCCTTTTTAATGATGTATAAATAGTATGCAGTTTTACATAAAATATATTCGGGGAATTAAAACACTGACATCGTCTGTAAAACACTGAATATTGTAATCATTTTTTACTATAGTTGTCACGTTTTAGCATGACAAAAGCGGTCATTGACCCAACTACATTTTTTAATATCAAAAACTGAAATAATGTCTGTCGTCCTGTATCTATATATCTATCCAAGATATCGTGATCTTCTACATTTTACAATAAGGAAAAACCTTACAAAGTTATTCGTTTGGGTTCCTACGGAGAGTTTAGTTCTGTCAAATTAGTCAGCGCCTGACGTAAATTGACGTATTTTTAGTAGCCATTTTTTTAATCACGTTTAAACTTGTCTATGGAGTATCTTAATTTGACAGGACTAAACTAATATTTATCTTCAATCCTTTTCTTATAGAAAATAAAATATTTACTGAACTTAAATTTAGTTTAGTTTGTAAACAAGGGAATCGGCGCCAATGTCATGCTAAAACCCAACAATTATACCTGAATGCTTTATGCAAAATAGAATAATTTGTACAAATTTAAACAGCTTAGTATCTATTTTAGATAATAAATATAAAACACGGAATGCAAAAATAAATGTTTGGGTATAATATTCGATATGCAGGTATGTGTGTGTGAGTAAAAATAAAACATGTTACTGATTCATAACACGTAACAGGTATGTTCAGACTTCAGAGGGGCAATTCTCGTAACTTTAAGAACGTTCACAGTCTGATCTCAGTCTCAATCTGTCAAAAATACCTTTAATTCCTCTACATTTTTGACATGTTTTTAACATTTTGTTTGTCGCCGAGATGAGATTGCGACTAGATTTTGAACGTTTTTAATTACGGGAATTGGCCTTCTGGTAACTTACATATTCCGTCAGATGTGCGATCACCCTTAAGGCGAAGAGAATAAATATCGCTGGAGAGTAAAAGCGAAAGCGATTCGTTATAAATTCGAAGTTTCTTTAGGCTCAGCACAGACAAAGCAGCATGCTCTAGCATATAGGTTCCCAACGTGGGTAATAGCGCCCCCTCGTGGGCGTTTGAGACCACAGGGGCGCAGAAGATGGCCCAGATAAAATTATAAAATATATTCTATTCTATCTTACGACCATATAATACTAGCAGCGCCCCGTGGTTTCTCCCGCATAAGTGTTGATCCCGAAGGAATATCAGGATAAAACGTATCCTATATGTTATTCTGATGTATAAGCTATATTACTGTAAAGTTTAATCGAAATCCGTTCAGTAGTTTTTGTGTGGAAGAGTAACAAACATCCATCCATCCTCACAAACTTTCGCGTTTATAATATTAGTAGGAAGTAGGATTACAATACAAAAAAAAAACTCAAAGTGGGGGTGGGCAAAATAAGGTTGAGAACCTACGCCCAAGCATGTTCTTTGCTGTCAATTTTCAAGTGGCCACAGGGAAACATCTCTTGCTATTTTGAGATTTATTTTAGTAGTGGTTTAGTTCATTATTGAAAAGCTACTCGAGAACTTTGCTGCAATGTCTGTGCTGACATTTAATATCGTTTCGCTGGTTGAAAAACGAGGGTAATACTGTTTTATATTGACAAGATTCGTAGGATGCAATATGGTCAGATAGTACGCAATCTTTTACCCAATCATGGGTATTTAAATATCCCTAGGTAGTACCAATGCGCTAGAACCAATTAAATGCAAGCAATAGCTAATATTAAAATAACGTACCCCTACACTCTAGTTGTGTAAAACACTACCTGCCTACTACAAACATACCCTATCCATTAGGTTAACCGTTTTCTGACAGCTATCTTAGAACGTACAGACGCCAGCACATCAAGCTACTACAAGCTGTCAAATTGCTTTAATAGATTTTCAACTTTATTGCTAAAGCGTTAAGGTTCAAGGTTGATTGGGAAAATTTGACAGTTCCGGGTAGCTTGACCTGCTGGCGACCGTACATATTGCAGATTACGTAAAAGTTAACTTTAAAATGTGTAATAAAATAAATATATAAACTGCCTTATCTTATTGAATTATCGTATTTATGGCTTCTTACAGACATTATAATACTGTACGTGTATCAATCAATGTGTTTTGTGTTACTGCAGTCACTAGTTCCATCTGTCAAAAAACGGTTTACCTAATGGACAGGGTATACTTTCATTTTGACAAGTCAACAATATCAGTTGCGTTATTTTTTGTTGAAAAGCAGACGATTTTTCAAAATTACGAAGCTGTGGCTTTTTATTTAATGTCAAAATGGAAGGGATTGGCATTGTCATTACACATTCTATCATAATCCGAAAGAAACTCATAAACCTAAATTTTGAAACATATGAAGCAATGATGTTTCAAAAATTAGGTTGCTCGACAACGTAAATAATGCAATGAACGCTGTTGAATAGTCAAAATGAATGGCGTTGGGATTTTGAGTGGGTTACGTGGTTACCCCGTGTGCATTTCGCAATTAGAGTGCAGCAGCCTAATTGCGTAACACATTTTCGGCAAATGATTGAGATTAATTGGTTTCGTTTCGAACGCTTTTTGTTTCATTTTACGATTTTCTTAAGCACATATCGTTCACTCTTTAGCGTTTCAAACCAACAGCTGTTGCTATTACAAGATAGTGGAGTTACGCAATAAGAAAATCGTAAAATGAAACAAAAAGCGATCGAAACGAAACCAATTAATCTCAATCATTTGCCGAAAATGTGTTACGCAATTAGGCTGTAGGTTTGTGCGTTTTGCAATTATTATTAGAAGTTTTCTGAGGTCGATTTAATATAATCTGTTGTATATCATGTCAAAATAGTTGGTTTTAGTTATTTTGATCAATCAATTTTATTCTTATTTTTTTTTCTTTTTCTTTATCTTATTCTTCTTCTTTTTCTTGTTCGGAAATAAAGACATTATTAATATTATTTACCAGCTGCACTGTTCCAAGGACCTTTTGGCGCCCGTATGACGTTGACAGTTGTGTGCAATTTTTTTGTGCAGGGTATGGAAAAAGCCAAGATGGCGGCGTTAGTTCCTATTTAGACCACGCGCCGAAAGATCCTTATTGTACTGCTATAACATGATGTGACAGCAGATTTTCTGATCAGGTTTTCAGAAATATTATGAAGATAGTTGCAGGAAAGACCAATTTTAATAAATATGTCAACATTTGGAGGAAATAAAAATGTATGTGATTTTAATATGGCCACTAAAAAACTAAGCCGCAAAGGAAATTGGACTATATAAATTAGGTTTACGGTTTATAATCGGAAAGTACGCGATTATAAAACGTAAACCACGTAACGTTTATATTAGATGTATTTATTGAAAGTGGTCTGCTAATGCAACACAGTACATAGTTATAAGTTAATGTATCTTAGATGTAAGGTAAATAAACGATTTTTATACTGTACACCGGTTTATCAATTTCGAATATCCATCATCTGCCTAGCCTTTTCCCAACTATGTTGGGGTCGGCTTCCAGTCTAACCGGATTCAGCTGAATACCAGTATTTTACATGGAGCGACTGCCTATCTGACCTCCACAACCCAGTTACTGGGTAATACCTACGATACCCCTTGGTACGACTGGTTGTCAGACTTCGAATATCCTTAATCTAAAAAAAAAAATACGGGTTTGCGCCACGCCTGACCAGCTACCAAATAGCTTCTTCGGTTCTACAAAAAATATCTGGGTTTGCGGCTCGCCTGACCAGATACCAAACAGCCGCTTGGGTGTTACCACACCGCAAACATGCTAGTAAAGGATTCCTAATAAATAATAATAACGGTACGTAACTACATCTCTCGAGGCTCTCGTTAGGTGGTTGGGTCAAGGGCCTGATTCAGAAGGCTGTTCTCCTCGATACGGCTCGCATCGTGAGGAGGTTGCTGTCTCTGGAGAGCCTTACCCACCGGTAGCTTGTACCCTGCTCCCGACACCGGCAGGCCACAACTTTTTTGGTGTGTTTTTAATGTTTTTTTTTTTTTGATGTATTTAATAGATAAGTATAAAAATAAATAAACGAGATTATAATACCAGGGGGTCTACTCCGAAGTGGTATCCGCCGAATGTTCGGCCGTTTCCTGCTACGAAGTTACTATTTGGTTCGGTCGGTCCCGATCCTACACTCCTACACTCTTTCGAATATTGACTATGGTCCCGACCGAACTTTTTTCGCATTTTTCAATAATATTCGGTTCGGCCATGTGTCGGTCCGATCCGAACATTCGCACTTTGCACTTCGTAGTAGACCTCCTGCCTGTAACTGTCCCTCTGCAGGCCTAATGCCTCTTCACATACAGAGAGGACGAGCATTGATGACCACGCTTGCTCAAGACGGGGTGGCTATTTCAGACCACCAACCGTCGATGATCGGACGGGCGACGACAGGCAACCGCAGCTTATCTACTTAGCCTATTCCCAACTATGCAGCTGAATACCAGTATTTTACATGGATCGACTGCCTATCTGACCTCCACAACCCAGTTTTTTTTTTTTTTTTTTTTTATATAACATTGCCCCACACTAGGAATTACTCCTGTATCGTGGGTGCGTTTACAAACATTTAAACTCACATACACAAACAGCCAGACCCGGAACAACTACTTGTAGGTCATACAAATATTTGTTCCGTGCGGGAATCGAACCCGCGACACGCAGCGCAGCAGTCAATCGCTTAACCACTGCGCCAACCGTGCCGTCTAGGTAATACGATACCCCTTGGTAAGACTGGCTATCAGTTTCGGGCTTCTCACGATCCGTAACGACTGTCAAAGATCTACGAATTCTTCATCAAAGTAATTCAATCTGCTACTTACTGCATGCTAGACTGATCGTATGTTTCTGTTAACGGCTGAAGTTAACAGAACACAGTTCACAGTCTGATCTCAGTCTCAATCTGTCAAAAATACCTACCTCAAAAAAAAAAAAAAACCGCAAAAAATACTTTTTCTTTCTTTCTAATTTCCTTACATTTTTGAGAAGTTTTTGACATTGATTGGCGCTGAGATGAGATTGCGACTAGATTTTAAACATTTTTAATTATGGGAATTGACCTTCAGATCTTGTAATTCAGAGATTTGCTGGTAACCATGAACTCAGCACATAAGACCCCCTAAGAAAAAAATCATCTCTTTTCTGTATCTACGCGGTCAAAATGAATGGAACAGCAATTTTTTTTAATAACCGCGTCACACTTATAGGATGCATCTAGAAAGATGCGCCAAAGTCGTCACACAGTGGGTACCTGAAGACGGGCGACGTCACCGAGGCAGGCCTAAGAACCGCTCTGGCGTGACAATTTGGACTGAGGAGCGATTGGACGGAGGAGGCACAACACAAAGAAAGGTGGAAGAATATGGGGGCCTTTGCCCAACAGTCGGACAATATAGGCTAACTGAAAAAAAAAACCGGCTAAAAATTCCAACGCAGAGGAATTTCATCTAGAATCCATGGTAACAAGTTGTGCATCGATGTTCCTGCCCTGTACAGATAGAATGGCATGCGTTTGTCCACCTACTATTCATCAAATGACAACCCATGATGCGGCTGATAATAGTGCCTATTCACTCAAGACTCATAGGTGGAAAAAAGCACTTGCAGACTATAAGATGCCCGGTTTTCCTGTATTGGTTTTTTACTAACTGTGTTTACGTCTCTCACAGACTCACCAACACTCCTGTCGAAGGTCTGCTGGAAGAAATTTCTTTGTGCTCTTCTATCTTTATGTATTTTTCTCTGGTAAGTACCTAGTAGTCCAAGTGTTATGTGTGTATCCTCATAAATAAATAAAGTTGAAGATGATTCATTTGGAAAAACAAGAGTAGGTACAGACGCCAGCACATCAAGCTACTACAATCTGTCAATTTTTTTAAATAGATTTTCAACTTTTCGCTAAAGCATTAAGGTTCAAGGTTGATTGGGTAAATTTGACAGTTTCGGGTAGCTTGACCTGCTGGCGTCTGTACTGTACAGAGTTTGTAGTGTCAGGTTCTGAGTTTTAAACAATGGTCTACACATTTTGGCATACACAATGGCATACAAAATAAAAGTTGCATATACCTACACACGAGTACGGTCACCAAAGGAGATAAGTAACCAGAGTCGTCAGATATAGTTGAAGTTTAGTAAGAAATCGATGGATGTTTTCGAATAAAATTCAATTTAATTAATATAAAACAAACGGTTCATTTATCAAATTAAATTTCATTCGAAAACATCTATTGTTTCTTACTAGACTTCAACTATATCCGACGACCCTGGTTACTTAACTCCTTTGGTGACTTTACATAGGTAATGAATTACCCGTAGGAAACAAAAAAATAAAAAAGCAGTCTTATATAACAAATTCAAAAGATAGTTGGTCGGCTAAATTAAATAGCAAACTAAAAGAAAATTATCTTTCTATCTAATTTGTAAAATAATAGGTAACTATGTGCGACAGTCATTTGGTGGACTAATTTAATTTATTATATGTACCTACCGACTGAAAACGGGCGTTGCTTGTTGATCCGTCCTCATCGAAGAAACTTGTTCACGTGCAATTTCTGTACGTAATCTACATTGCTTTATTCAAAGGAATCGGTTTAGTAGGTTGCCCGTGGAAAAACCAAACAGACAGCTGAAGATCATATCAGAAGTCAGGTACAAATTGGAGAATGGGGGATTTTCATCAATCATATCATCTTGTGTTAATAGATTTTTATATTTTATGTTTTATTTATCCTTTTGATAGATTATTTTAGATGTTGTAAAGGTAAGGACTTTGTAAGCCTTGTAGACTTTAGATCTGTAGACCATTTTTTATTTGATCAAGTACCTGGTACTTGTTGACAGGCCTACGCTGTCCTCCCATACCTACTGTAATTTGAAAACATTGTAAAAGCCAATTATTTTTCAGAGAGTAACCGTGGAGTTTCTTGCTGGCTCTTCTCCACAGGAGACGACCAATTGGAACCGTACACCTAGCTTCTGACGTTTCATAAGTACCCATGTTGGTATAAGTGAAATAAAATATTTTGATTTTGAGTCATCATCTGCCTCGCCTTTGCCCAACCTAACTATTTTCATCACTACTTACTTACCTACACTTAGCAATATAAAATATTGGCTTCTGGCCACGTGGAGGTCCCAAATTCCGACTATTATCCAATGAGAACTTACTACCGAGATGAAAAGTAGGTATCCTAACACAGATTATGGGTCTATCCGAGCGCCAAAGCCGTTTAGGCGTGAGAAGAATAACAAATACACAGTTTCTTTCGAATTTATACTAGGCCTTGTGGCTAAGTACCTAATAATAGCAGCACGGATCGATCGATCAGGTCAAGCTACTCTTGCCGCGGTTGGTCTGTGGATGGGTGACCGTCTTTACATACCAAGACCCCTCGGAAAGCACGTTAAGCCATTGGTCCCGGCTGTCATTATTGGATCTTTGACAGTCGTTACGGGTCGTCAGAAGCCCGAAAGTCTGACAACCAGTCTTACTAAGGGGGATTACCAAGTAACTGGGTTGTGGAGGTCAGATAGGGAGTCGCTCCATGTAAAATACTGGTATTCAGATGCATCCGGTTAGACTGGAAGCCGACCCCAACATAGTTGGGAAACGGCTGGGCAGATGATGAAGTAAGTATTGGATAGTTTGATAATGTTATGAAAAACGGTGCTACTGCTCACCCGTTGACAGGACTAAACTAATATTTATTTTCTGTCCTTTTCTTAATGAAATAGAAAGAAAAAGATGCATTGAACTTAAATTTAGTTTAGTTTGTGAAGAAGGGTACAACAACACTATAAAACTAAATAAAGTAGGTCTAAGAACCTACCTGTTTTCTTCTTCATCTTTTCGTGTCGATGGTACCTTTCTTCGACATTTTATATTGTTTGAGCCCAGTAGGTGGCCACGTTGATTGCGGCGTCAGTGGCATTCATTAAGTCATCCAAGGTGCAGGTGAACGGGCACTTAGTGCATTCCAGCATGTGGGGCATAGTCTGATTAGAGGCACCGCACTCGCACTGGGTATTGGATGGGTCAGTAATCCCCCCATTTCGACAAGTCGTGTCTGCAGCTACTAAGGTACGCAATCGATTGAGAACTTTCCATATAGGTCACTGCAGATCACGGCCGAGAGGCAAATGTTTTTGGGGTTTCGAAGTCGGGAGGCGGTGGATGCTTTTCTTCCTATGTTTTGACATCATCCATCATCATATTCACACCTTTCTCTTTCATATTATTTCTCACACAATAATAAGTCATCCACCATTACAGAATAAGTAGTACCCCACTCCACTGTTCACTTTTTTGGCAACACACAAAAGGGCTTTTTTGTGTGTTTTCTCACTTTCAAATATATTATTTAATTTAAGAAAATAGACTTATTTCGTTTTGACAACGTCCACCAAAGAAACAGAAAACCATGCAGCCCCGAAAAGGGCTTTGTCAATACCTTGCAGCCCTGAAAAGGGCTTTGTCAAAATCCTGCAGCCCTGGAAAGGGCTTTGTCAAAAATAAATACCTCCTACAACTTAAAAATTATACTAATTACACTACGCGCGCTCGCCACGCACTCTCCTCGCCAACTGCATGTCCTTCGGCATGATAGTCACTCGCTTCGCATGGATGGCGCACAGATTCGTATCCTCGAACAGCCCCACTAAGTATGACTCAGTGGCCTCTTGCAGCGCCATCACAGCCGAGCTCTGGAACCGGAGTTCAGCCTTGAAGTCCTGCGCGATCTCTCTCACGAGACGCTGGAACGGTAGTTTCCTGACGAGCAGTTCCGTGCTCTTCTGGTATCTGCGTATCTCTCGCAGGGCCACAGTCCCTGGTCGGTATCTGTGCGGTTTCTTCACGCCGCCGGTGGCTGGAGCACTTTTTCTTGCTGCCTTGGTCGCCAGTTGCTTCCGAGGAGCTTTTCCTCCGGTAGACTTGCGAGCTGTCTGTTTTGTTCGCGCCATTTTGTTTTCTAACGACTGTGTGAGTAATGTGACGAGGAGCGATAAATAAATGTACTCTGTGACGAGCGACGCCAGTGGGTGAAGCGCTGCCTTTTATAGTTTTTTGGGTCCCACTCTCGGAAAATTTGAGAGATTGTGGGTAGTTGTAGATTGTTTTGAGCGAGAACTACCCGCAGTACCTAAATTGTGTGGAACTTATAAACTGCTAGGAACATTCCGCTGGTACAAATACATTACGCGTTGTACACACGGCTACACATCAAGATATACATTTCCAGTTTTAGCTGACCTCGCATTGTAGGTATAGGTTTTTCGTACAATCAGAAGTCAGCTTATACTGGTTATGTATAGCTTGATGTGTAGCCGTGCGTACGTGGTTTGATTTTGAATCTATTTTTCTGCAGATTTTTCTCAATGGGTAGACAAACAGCACAGCAGTAGGTACCACAAGCAGTACCGACCTAGCTATCATTATCTAGTATAACTACAATTGGCGTTAGATTAGATAATCATCCCTAGAAATAGGGGAGGAGAGTTTTTTTTTTTTGTAAATTTCCCCTTTAACATCAACATCCTATATTTGATATTTGTTTGGGAAATCCGTAATCCATACCGAACGAAATGTCGGGCAAACGCTAGTTTCAAAAGATATTAGGTCGTCATCTGCCTAGCCTTTTCCCCACTATGTTGGGGTCGGCTTCCAATCTAACCGGCATCCTAATTGCGTAACACACTATCGATCTCAATCTGGATCATTTTGAAGGATATTGCTGATCCATTGCTTCGTATGTTCGAGAAATGTGTCTGCTCAACAACGTTAATAACGCAATGAATGTTGTTGAACTGTCAAAATGAAACCCATTGCTGAACTGTAGTGTGTTACGCAACTACCCCGCTTGTCAGTGGCAGGTTGTATATTGATTATAATATGATTCGCGAGCGTAACAAATACTTTTAGCTTTACAGAATTATAATCATTAATTAAAATCATACCTACAACCCTCTAAGTTCATATAATCCTATTAAATGACTATTTCATGAAATATCAATCACCCTACAACCTTAAAATAACATATTTGGTAAGGAAAAAATCTAATAAACCTAAACCTTTTACCTATTTCCACACACACAAAAACCCTCCATAAATTCTAGGCACCTAAAAAAGCATGACTAACTCACCAGAGCATGAGCTCGCGTGTTGTTAACAACCACCCAGGTCGCTTTTAACGCATAATTAGGTAGTGTTTATACCTTATTAGCAAACCGCGAGCACCTGTTGGCCGGTGGTCGCATCCTGCAGGGCGTCAGACCGTGTGTAGGGTGCCTATGACAGGTTGAGACTTTTTGCAATGGTTTTTGTTTCGATTTGTGTGGAGACGTAAAAAGTTGTGCTTTTTGTGGCGTGAGTAGGTGGTTTTAATGGTTGAATGTTATCATATGATTATGTTGGAGTTCATTGCGTTTTTATGATTGTTAAATAATTAGTTTGCGCGTTTTTATTCAATAATCCTACCATAGTAGTATCTACCTACGCACGACGACATTCACATGATTTCCACTCGACCAAAATTCAGCGCTTCCGTGCCGTCAATCAATAGGTACGGACGCCAGCAGGTCAAGCTATCCGAAACTGTCAAATTTTCCCAATCAACCTTGAACCTTAATGCTTTAGCGATAAAGTTGAAAACCTATTAAAGAGATTTGACAGATTGTAGTAGCTTGATGTGCTGGCGTCTGTACATCAGTTATTTCGATAGATTCAGTTTAGTGAAATATTTAAAAGTAGGTTTAATAGATTCTGTAAAATTGCATGATTTTTTGTGAATGTAAGTATCGGCGGGCGTATTGTATATAGCATCAGCGGGGTAATTGCGCAACACACTAACAGTAGCAATGGGTTTCATTTTGACAGTTCAACAACATTCATTGCGTTATTTAAGTACCTACGTTGTTGAGCAGACCAATTTTTCGAACTTATGAAGCAATTGATTAGCAATACCGTTCCTTCAAAATTATTTAGATTGTGATTGATAGTGTTATACGCAATTCTGCTGACTTTTTCAATCAACCAAAAAAAGTAGCAAAATCAAAAATATGACGCTGTAAGGCGCCTACAAAATTCAAGTCGGCAAGTAGTGGGTAGAGCAACTATTTCGCAAGATACAGAAGTGTAGCTTCTTTCGAATCGATATAGGTAAATTGAGTGCTTTGACTTGTGGCTAAGTAAAAACAGCCGCACGGGTCCATCGATCAGGTTAAGCTACGCATGCCGCGATTGGTCCGTGGGTGGGTGACCATCTTTACATACCAAGACCGCTCCCTGCCTCGGAAACCATGCTAAGCCGTTGATCCCGGCTGTCATGCGTGGATCTTTGACAGTCGTTACGGGTCGTCAGAAGCTTGAGTCTGACAACCAGTCTTACCAAGGGATTTCGTAATATCCAGTAACTGGGTTGTGGAGGTCAGATAGGCCGTCACTCCATGTAAAATACTGGCACTCAGTTGCATTCGGTTAGACTGGAAGCCGACCCCAACATAGTTGGAAAAAAGGCTAGGCAAATGATGACGATGATTGCATCGAATTCATCGAATGTTAATTGTAAGTAGGTCAGTTCAGTCAGCCCAGACTCAGCCTTAAACAGATGTTGATATACATCGACAAGAATTAATTCATTTGTCCTCAATATCCTGCTAATATTATAAACGCGAAAGTTTTTATGGATGGATGGATGTTTGTTACTCTTTCACGCAAAAACTACTGAACGGATTCCAATGAAACTATACAGTAATATAGCGTATGCATAAAAATAACACATAGGATACTTTTTATCCCGATATTCCAACGGGATCGACACTTATGCGGGTAGAACCGCGGGGCGCTGCTAGTTTATTCATTAATATTGTATCAATGTGTAGCAAAACATGTGAAGAGGTAGTGCTTTAGATGAAAAATACATGTGGCACTCACCCCAAATAAATTGGGATATGACCAGGATATTGACGACGTGTAGCCACAAGACAAGTTAGACATAAAGTGCTCTGTGAGTTAGACGTTGGGTAGGTACTTAAGTTTATCTACATATTTATACATTAAAACCTCAATATGAGTTGATCACCTTCAAATTCACAATTCCGGTTCGATTCAACTTGGAACGGTTAAAAAGTTACAAGGTATGTACGTTCTTAAACATATATTTTTGTTATCTATTTGTCTTGTATTAAGACGTTCATAAATACTTGGATCTACGTACCATCCTCGTTCTTTTCCTACCCTTATCCCAATTTATTTGTGGTCGGCGTAACATGTCTTTTTCTTCCATACTTCTCTATTAGTCGTCATCTCGGTAGTCATCTTCTTTCTATCCATATCATCTTTCATACAGTCCATCCATCGTTCTATACTTGGACCTACGCACGTAGTTAAATATACCTACACATTCATAATTTTATCCCCACCTACGGCGAACCAAAGCAACCCAGACGCGAACTCATTAGCTACTAAACAAATTACAGGGCGAAACATCTTTTATATCATACACACTCCACAAACATTTACGAACTACCCACATTTTTTTAACAATCCCCCCAAGTCCTCGTTAAGGTAAAGATCTCGCCTAACTAACTGCACCGAACATTTACAGAAATGTTTAAAAAACTATCTCTTTTTATCCACAAACACCCACAATGTCGTCCGGAGGATCAGAGTCTGAGGGCTCAGATATTCAAATACAATCTGCGTTGCCAAAAATACCACAAAAGAAGTTGCCGAAGAGTCCATCAGATGATTTACTGAAGAAAAAGGGAGACAAGAAGTTGACCACGAAGGTTATGATACATCAAGCACTCATAGACTTGAAGAGTCGAAAAGGAGTATCATTATACGCCATGAAGAAGTACATAGCGGACAAATACAACGTGGATACAGATAAACTCAATTACCATATTAAGAAATTCATAAAATCTGCCATAGAAGAAGGAACTATCATACAAACTAAAGGAGTTGGAGCCACAGGATCCTTCAAACTAGCCCCTATCAAAGAAAAGAAACCCAAAACGAAGAAACCGACAAAAAAGAAGACTGAAAAGATGAAAGATCCAGAAAAGAAGACGAAAATAAAAGAAAAGTCGATAAAAGCTGAAGGGAAAAGCTTGAAGTCGAAAGTGAAGACTAAGGACAACAAAGAAGATAAACCAGTCAAGCCGAAGAAAAAGATGGACGCGGAAAAGAAGCCGAAAGAAAAGAAAGATGGCGGAGAGAAGACGAAGATAGTGAAGACAGCCAAGGACACGCATACGCCCTCGAAGAAGAAGGCCATGATAAAGAGAAAAAGCATCGGTTCAATTATAAAACCACCGAAAATGAAGCCTAGGGCGAAGAAATAAACAGACATTTTTGTAATCATTGATCATTTGTAGATTTTTTTTATATATTTGAGCGAATAATGTTGATTTTTTAACGAATAGACAATTGAAATTTTAAAACTTGTTTTCTTTTGATACAAACGCTTAACAACACTTTTGATGGAGCTGCGTTTCCATCAGATATGTGTGTGGTAGCTAAACGGTGAAGTTAAGGCACCTGTCCTACCCAAACACTACTACACAAACACGACGTTGCGTAGTTTTGTGTATGGACCTAGTTTGATCACCATCTCAATGATGTGATCGGCGATAGTGTACGCGTGGCTTTTCCAATTGGCACATGTTGGTAGCACAATAGTTTCCCTGCGGGGTAATTGCGTAACACACTATCAGCAGCAATGGCTTTCACTTTGACAGTTCAACAACATTAATTGCGTTATGTACGCACGGCTACACATCAAGCTATACAAAACTAGTATAAGCTGCCTTCTGATTGTACGAAAAACCTATACAATGCGAGGTCAGCTAAAACTGGAAATGCATAGCTTGATGTGTAGCCGTGTGTACAGACGCCAGCAGGTCAAGCTACCCGAAACTGTCAAATTTTCCCAATCAGCCTTGAACCTTAATGCTTTAGCGATAAAGTTGAAAATCTTTTAAAGAAATTGGACAGATTGTAGTAGCTTGATGTGCTGCCGTCTGTACGTTGTTGAGCAGACAAATTCTTCGAACATATGAAGCAATGCATTAGCAATATCCTTAAAAATGATTGAGATCGAGATTGATAGTGTGTTACGCAATTCGGGTGCTGGTTTCGGCATAGAAATGTACAGACGCCAGCACATCAAGCTACTACAATCTGTCAAATTTCTTTAATAGATTTTCAACTTTATCGATGAATCATTAAGGTTCAAGGTTGATTGGTAAAATTTGACAGTTTCGGGTAGCTTGACCTGCTGGCTTCTGTACCTATATATGAATACCTGAATATAGATAAATCGTCCGTCGTCGTTGTGCGTCCCTCCTCCTGCCCGTATATAGGTCAACTAATGAATATCAAATGCAACGAACTGAGTTAGTTAAATAAGTAGATATTTTTTCGTGAAACAAAACAGGCAGGATTCTAAACTAACTGAAGATCTTTCACTACGTTTGTGAGGACATTTCGATTAGTAAGTTTTTGCTATTATACTCCTACGCTTTGAAATTCGTGAACATTGTCATCTGCCTAGCCTTTTCCCAACTAGATTGGGGTCGGCTTCCAGTCTAACCGGATGCAGCTGAATACCAGTATTTTACATGGAGCGACTGCCTATCTGATCTCCACAACCCAGTTACTGGGTAATACGAATCCCCTTGGTAAGACTGGTCGTCAGACTTTCGGGCTTCTGACAACCCGTAACGACTATCAAAGATCTACCAATGACAGCCGGGACCAACACGGAGGGGTCTCGGTATGACCGCGGACGGACTAACCGCGAGAAGCGTAGCTTAACTTGATCGATCAACTCGTGCGACTGTTATTACTTAGCCATAAGCCCCTCGCAAGCCTCACTAGCCAAATTCGTGAACAAAATCGTATCAATAATTAATTTAAAGTTTAAGTCATTAAAAAGTAACTAAGTTTAAATTAATTTTTATGAAAACCATTTTTATTTAACAAAAGTAAATCGAGTACCTACTTAGTCCACCCACTCGTCACTTAAAATATTTTGCTTGCAATTCACATACCCTACGCTGATTGGCCGATTCAATTTTCTTAATCTGACTGACCCCACTACTTCTACTAACGTGTCAAACTACCTAAGCGCTATTTGTATGAAAGTTAAAATTACTCCGACTGTTTTACATGTTTTCCAATAGAAGTGTTCCTGTAGATGATTTTAGGCTGTTTTAGGTTCGGGTCCAGACAAGAAAGCCATTTTCGATACGCTATTTTGGAAAGCTAATTTCCATGTTTACACGACACGAGCAAAATTTTTTATATTATGTAGGAATGAAGTTGAATCTGCTTTTTTCATTCCATTGTTTCGATCATTCAGTACCTAGAGCAGTGAAAGATCGGCGGGGTAATTGCGGTACACACTGTCAGTAGCAATGGCTTTCATTTTATTTATTTAAGCTTTTCGCACAAAAAGGTACAAAGGCGGACTTAATGCCTTAGGCATTCTCTACCAGTCAACCAAGGGTAGTGAAGAGATTGGATGGCAGGTGCTTTGGTTGAGAGGGACAATGATAAAAAAAACTCTTAAAACTAGGTAAACAAATACATAAATAGGTTCTATACACATACATACCATTACTATAATATATACTTACATTTTGACAGTTCAATAACATTCATTGCGTTATTTACGTTGGTGAGCAGATTTTTTTTTATCTACATTTTTTCGAAATTCGGACGGTGTTGAGGTCTGCCGAACTATTCTGTAACAATCTCACCTTGAAAACCCATGTGAGGTGAGCTTGAAGTAAGCAATATACCCAGTCAATCAGGGAGCAATCCTCGTAATTTTAGGAACGTTCACAGTCTGATCTCAGTTTCAATCTGTCAAAGATACCTCTAAAATCCCAACATTTTTGACAAGTTTTCGCCATTGATTGTCGCTGAGATGAGATTGCGACTAGATTTTGAACGTTTTTAATTACGAGAATTAAACTTCAGGTAGAATGACAGCTCACTTCATCTAAGTTGGGATTTAAGATTTTTACAGAATATTACTCCTGTCTGAAAAAAAATCGAAAAAAAAAATGCCGTCATCAAGTTTCATTTTTCATTCAAAAAAGAAGAATAGGCCAGAATATAACAATGGCCGTTCGTGAACATCGTAAGTACTTAAGTTAAAACGAAATTGATCAAAAAAACAAGACAAACGTTACAAGTTACCTACAACCAAGGTAAGCACCCCAATCATTTTTAATTCCTATTAAAATGCTTTCCATTATTCTTACTTAGAAATTATTTTGTTTTTTACACGAACTCTCTTACTCAAAATATCTTTCGATTTTATTTTTGCCGCCAAAATGCGTGTTGTTTCTTCCCAAACTTTTTTTTTTTAAAGCGCGTTCTATTTGACTATTTATTTACATAAAATGCTATTTCTTTCAACCCTCCATTGTTAATGGGCGTTCGTACACAATACGAAAGCATTTAAGTCACCACATTTTTTTAGAGGGGAGATAGGGGCAAAGTTAACACGGGTTACAAATATGTGTGCAATAAAATATAATAAATTATTTTATTATTCAAATTTAATATCACCGTTCTTCGTTTTGTAGTACATGTTTAGCAGTGACTAAAAGGATGCTACAGTAAAAAAAAATCGCCCTAAATAAATACGAGCAGTTTTTTTTTTTATGATTGCTTATTTTTTTATTTCTTCCAGACACACCCTCGTTCCATTGCTAAAAAGAGGAACTATGAAATATAAATAGGGGGATTCTTACCAAGGTATCGTAGTACCCAGCAACTGGGTTGTGGAGGTCAGATAGGCAGTCGCTCTATGTAAAATGCTGATATTCAGCTGCATTTGGTTAGGCTGGAAGTCGACCTCAACGTAGGTGGGAAAAGGCTAAGCAGATGATGAATTGATCCCTGGGGAATAGATACATGCTTTAATGCAATGTCTTTGGTGCCCAAAACTGGTACGCATGTTACGCAAGTGTGTCGATTTTCTGCGCTTGCGTCCTTCGTCATTGCTTTGATAATGATTTTTAGTTATCATCACAACTGGGGTGTTCAAGGTTTCGTACGTTTCGTGAAAATAAATTGTCGAGTCGAAACAATTTTTCTTTTACGTTTATTATAAAAATGCAGGAGTTTTTTTTACGCAAACTGACTTCTGCAAGATGCTGGAGAACGTTTAGAGGAGAGGCAAATATAATCATATTCTTTCAGTTTTGAATAAATCCAGTATATTCCTATTTCATTACTATAAATAACTAAAAAATATCAATTTAAAATGAAAATCCATATTTTCTGTAAGAATCTCAATCAGAAGTTTCCGACGGGAAACTTCAGTCGATTGAGTCTGGCTGATTCAACACTTAGATTTCTATTAAATAAAATACATAGTTTCTGTAAATGAATATATATTTAAACAAAACATCACTGACGTATTATAAATAATAGTTTAACAATGTAACATGAACCATAAACTCAGCAAATAGGCCCAAATCGTGTGAATAATTCATTATATCGGCCATTCTACTTGGATGACATCACTAGGCAGAGAGCACAAACTTACTACATGATAATCAACCTTATGCACCTTTAATAAAGCTGATTATAAATCAATTACTGGTCAAAAGTAATTTCTTAAGTCGCCTTTCCGTTTAAATCTGAAAAAAATGCATTCGATTTCTCGCTCCAACTTGTGCCTAATCCCCGTAAGTAAGAAAGAGACACACGTACATTTGTTGAGCTAACCCGTCTCGTAGAGAGGATATTGGGGTCATGGAACGTGTTTGAATTTCGAAACACGTTCCATCCAATACCGTGCGTTGTTATTCACTGTTTTATCATTGGTTAGGCGGCCTCCGTACCACAATGTTCCGCGTTTAATAAAATCGATACGAATTTGTACGGGGATATCGCTTCTCTGTCGTTTATCAGCGTCGCTTCGAGTTTTGTGGTAGTCAAGCTATACACTGTGACCGTATCTTTTATGTTATTCGTGCAGCCATTTCGTTTCGAAAGATGTCCGGAGTGACTTTAATCGTGACGTTTTGATACGTTTTCTATAGTTTTTTGACGTTTAAGAAGACACCATTGCTGTGGATCTGTGACGGTAAGTAGTTTGCACCTTATTTCATAAAGATATTCATGTAAAATTGTGTTTCAACCGTGATTTTGGAGGAAAAACGTCAAAAATTCCAATTTTAGTACCAGAACTGTGTTGTAACACTGAAATAACTTCGAAATTCGTGCGTGACGTCACGGCCATTTGAAATTGGTATTAAATTACTGATTGCGTTAGTTTTTTAATCGATTTGGTTTTAGAATATCGTGATATTTTTTAGAAAATTTGTTTTTATTTAAATTTTATTTAAGAAATCGATTTTTGACGTTTTATTGTTGTTTGTTTACATATCTTTTGGTATAGATATAGTGACTAACATATATTTTTAGTATGTAAGATGGCTTCAAATGACAATTTGCGCTGAGATATCAATAACATGGTTTCTTATTACTTCCCAGTAAAGACTATAATGCTGTTACTGCATATTTTGATTGGATATTATATTCTGTCTCTTTCTAGCCGTGTTTATTGTTGTGTTTGCGTCTCTTTCTAGCTCATGCGACTTATTTATAGAGAACGCGACGTGTATGCCGTTCCCCTGTGGCGCCCTACATTTGCGATAGTGTTGTAATTTTGACGTGTCGTTTTATCGATACAATTTATTGTTATCGATAACTTTGTTATTTTTGTGTGGGTCGTGCGATATTTTGTTGTTATTTATTTACGTCTTGTTTCTTCTCGCGATTTATTCGATAAATGCATAAAACTAAGAACGTAATATGGAGATACTCACCTCTACATAAAGTTAGATAGATAATTCATGTTTTCCTTGTTAATATTTTACCCTGTGCTGGGGAACTGTAGCCATCTTAGATAATATGTTTTGTGGGGTACTTGTCACTCGTTGTAAGACATATTTTTTGAAGCTACCTGAGTAGTAAGAGGCTAAAACTGAGGTATTTACCATACATTAGGCCTCAATTTAGCTTCTTTAGCTACCGTAATGAAGTATCGTATGTGTAATATTCCATTTTGACTTTGCAGCTACCGTTAAAAATAAACCACCTCCTCTCTTACCGTGGGTATAAAATGCGATTATTGAAGGAGAGGTAAAAGCATCATTTTGTACGCAAGTAGCATTATACTATCTTTGCCTAAGTCCTCTCAGAGCCAATTATTCCAATTTGCGTTGTAGACCAAGAATGTTCCAGGTTTAACTTTTCCTTCAAAGAAAATCTCTTCATCGGAACATAAGTAATTCATGTTCTTTACCGCCACCAGCCATATGCTAGTTACCGTCATATGCTAGTTATTATTAAGCAGTCATAGTTGTCATGTATTTGAGACTTTGCTTTCCATCCATCTGTCAATATAATGCCAAAATCATCTTTAAGTCTAGATACATCCTTTGTTTTTTTTCCATGTTTCGTGAAACCTCACCAATTCACCATCTAGGTGTTTCTAGCTCCAATTTGTCGCGTTCTAGTTTCATTCATGTTTGTCTCGATTTTTTTCTGCAGTTATTATTTTTATCTACCCTATCAATTCTGTCCGCTTAACAAAAAACCAAAATCATATTTAGCAAACAGGAAACAAAAATTACAATAAATATTCTCAGGCTAGTTAAAAACCTCAATTTCCGAAAATAATAATAATTCCTATCGACTTTCACCACATCACTATCAGAGATAAAAAAATAAAATGTCTGCCGCCATCCGCCGTGTAGGGATTATTATTACTCCCATCCCTTATATACATAATAAACCTTATTTACTAAGTACTAAAGTCCATATTCTATTGTTGTACATGAATACCTTTGTCGATGAAGGGATTTTGATATGTCATTGGAATTTGGACTTAGTGTGGATGTGGTACGGTTTGAAATGTTAAAAAGGGTTTGATAATAAAAGCAAATAGTTCGGTTCTATTGAAATATCTCTGTTGATTTACGAGGGGCTAAAGATGGTGGGTTAGGAAAGCTTATTTCGATGTTTTTATCCACGTTGGGATACTGTCTGTGTGTGCCTTTCTTCGAAATAGCTGGACAGATTTTGGTGATGTCGTTAACTACTCATTGTGTGTTTATTACTTTGTGTTAATGGCTATGTTTTGTGTTTTAAATTATGTTGTTATAGAGAGGTGACTGGTTTTTTTTTTATTATTTCCAAGTATTTTGTTCACTGCGTTGTCTGATTAGTCTAGTCTAGTGGTTGTAAGGACGTTTCCCAAACGCGAGGTCCTGGGTTCGATTCCCAGATAAAACACCGTGTTAACAGAAGTTTCTATACGCATAAAAATAGTCAGTTTCGTATTTTGCCCGAAATGACATTTGGTGTTGGGTCGTCGTCAGAGAAATATATTTTATACTAGCTGCGCCCCGCGATTTCCCCCGCATAAGTTTTGATCCCGTGGGCATATCGGGATAAAAAGTATCCTATGTGTTAATCCTGGTTATAAACTATCTGTGTGCCAAATTTCATCCAAATCCGTTCAGTAGTTTTTGCGTGAAAGAGTAACAAACATCCATCCATCCATCCTCACAAACTTTCGCGTTTATAATAAACTAGCTGCGCCCCGCGGTTTCACCCGCTTAAGTCTCGATACCGTGGGCATATCGGGATAAAAAGTATCCTATATGTTATTCCAGATTATAAACCATCTGTGTGGCAAATTTCATCCAAATCCGTTCAGTGGTTTTTGCGTGAAAGAGTAACAAACAAACAAACATCCATCCATCCATCCATACAAATTTTCATGTTTATAATAGATATTATTAGTAATTAGTAAAATTAGTAATTAATATTAGTAGGATTCAGCATTGACAATGCCTTTAGAGAATTTAGCGACCTTTTTTTCAAAAAATTCTTTATGAGGATAGTGATAATGAGATGATAAACCATTAGCATAAACAGATATAGTAAACCACTCATCAGTGGTCAAACAACCAGTATAAGCAGGCCTCGCGTTCTATTGAAACTCCGTACTACGCTAGGCCAGTTAAAAGTCAAAGTCTTTCCATCGACCAAGCCACAGATCATAGAAAGGAGTCTGTGTTTTTATGATCTGTGGACCAAGCGGTCTACCGTATCATCGTCAATCTTAAATAGACCATATGATGTGAAACCGTTAATCACCTAGTGATCATTATCATTTTCATGTCCTTATCACAATTTACTTGCGGTCGGTGCAAAATGTAAAGAAAGAAAGAAAGAAAATACATTTATTTGGCACAAACCATCCATACCTACTTCTGTATTAGTAGGTTCACTACTAGAGGCGCTTGTGGTTAAGACAACAGCCGCATGGGTCGATCGATCAGGTTAAGCTACGCCTGCCGTGGTTGGTCCGTGGATGGGTGACCATCTTTACATAATACCAAAACTATTCAAGACCCCTCCGTGCTTCAGAAAACACGTTAAGCCGTTGATCCCAGTTGCCATTCGTGGATCTTTGATAGTCGTTACGGCTTGTCAGTAGCCCGAAAGTCTGACAAGCAGTCTTACCAAGGGGTATCGTATTACCCAGTAACTGGGTTGTGGGGGTCAGATATGCAGTCGTGTTAAGTAAAATGGGTACTGGTATTCAGCTACATCTGGTGAGACTGGAAGCCGACCCCAACATAGTTGATAAAAGGCTAGGCAGGTTGATTTGTCTTCTCTATTCTAGTCATAATCTCGGTAGTCACCCCTTTTTTCGCCACATCATCTTTCACTTTTTAGGGTACCACATATGTCATAATTTTCGAATCTGATATAACATATCTACAACGTCATTCATGTACAACAAGATGAGAGATTTTGTCTTTGTTGCGAAAGGGGTGAAGTGGAAATGAGGGGGCGAGGGGAGCCACTTTTGTAATATTTGTATGGTAGCTAATTGGGTTATGAAGCCCGCTCAAAATAATTTAAGAACCTGAATATTTACTTCACGAGGATTGGGACAAAAGGTTTTTTTTTGGGTTCCGTATCTCAAAAGGAAAAACGGAACCCTTATAAGATCACTTCGTTGTCCGTCTGTCAAGACCCTTTTTCTCAGGAACGAGTAAAGTTATGAAGTTGAAATTCATATCAAATACTCAGGGCTGCAATCCCTTGAAGCAGTGGAAAAATCAAACTTCTAAGTCAACGCAATCAAAAGATACGGGCGTTTATGTTCCGTTCATGCCGCATATTTTGACACTCGCAAGGGAATCAAAACCTATAGGGTACTTCCAGTTGACTAGAATCATGAAATTTGGCAAGAGGCAATGTCATGTAGCACAAGTAAAGGAAAAAATCCGAAAACCGTAAATTTGTAGTTACATACCTACAAAATTTGTACGGAACCCTCGGTGCGCGAGTCCGACTCACACTAGACTGTTTTTTTCCTTAAACCTCCCGTCCGTGTTACCTTGTTCCAAAAAGGTTGGGTATTTTAATTTAGCGAAACGTGACGAAGCCTCGTGTCACGTGGGTTTCAATCATAACGTTGAACGTTCATAGTAAACTTGATCCTTTTTTCTGATTTTTCCTGCACCAAAATACTTAGTTTAAATTTTGGGGTCGGTTGAATGCCGTGATCACTTTATTTTCACAATTTTACGGGTAATTCCTTATCCATTGCTTAATATTGTAGCGGTATCTACAATGCCACATGCAAACTGCGCGTCATACTGACGTCACGCAAATTCCTGCATCGCGCAAGCAGAGTTTACCGCGTAATTAGCATATTATATACAACAGCCCGACATGATTCATCGGGCAGTTGCCCGCCAGACACAACACCCGTCTGGTCGGAGGATCCTCCTTTTTCTATGGAGGATGAGTGAACATTACACCCTGTTCCTCATACCTCTATAATATGTTCGAAAAAAATGTCTGCTCAACAACGTAAATAACGCAATGAATATCATTGCGTTATTTGCGGTGCTAGGCAGACAAATGTCTCGAATATATACAGCAATGTATTAGCAATATCCTTCAAAATGGTTCATGTGCTTGATAGTGGCCTACTGGTAACGGCCCAGACTTACGAGTTGTAGGTCGTGGGTTCGAATCCAGGCAGGCGCTTTACCTTGTGTAAATAATTTCATCACCACTGCTCTCAAAACGGTGAAGGAAAACATCGTAAAGAAACCAGCATGTTCTAGAACCATAAATTCGAAGACATGTGACATCTACCAACCCGCACTGGACCCGCGTGGTGGATTTCAGCCCACTCCCTCTCAAAGATAGGAGGTCTGTGTCCCAGCAGTGGGAACATTATAGGCTGATTATGATTCTGGATTTAGCTTTTGTCCTTTATGGATTAAAAAGGTGAAGCGACATACGCGATTTTACCTCTGATTCAACATCCATGTCAAAATCAGAGTGATCTTTATTACGGTGACAATAAGGTTGATTTTGAATTGCTGCCACTGACAAGTCTGTCAAAATCACAGTGATCTTTATTGTCATCACAATAAGGCTGTCGTCACCGAGAAGTCTGTCAAAATCACAGCGATCTTTATAGTCATCACAATAAGTTTGCTGTTGGGTTGCTGCCACTGACAAGTCTGTCAAAATCATAGTGATCTTTATTATCCTTGCACTAGGGTTGCTGTTAGGTTAGCTGTCAGAGGTAAAATAAATCTGAAATGACTGCACGGTTTCTGATTTGAGTAAGTTTGACAAATTCTCAATTAAAAAACCGCCCACAGAATAGGCAAGCTGAAGTGCCAATAGGTCGATGGGAACCTGAAGACCGTTGGGGTAGACATATTTTTGAGAGAGACGGAGGCTGCAAATTGGCAAACCCAAGGCCACAGTTTTATGTACGGACGACAGCAGGTCAAGCTACCCGAAACTGTCAAATTTTCCCAATCAACCTTGAACCTTAATGCTTCAAAGATAAAGTTGAAAATCTATTAAAGAGATTTGACAGATTGTAGTAGCTTGATGTGCTGGCGTCTGTACAATCCAATAAAAACTGTAGTGCCTTCAGGCTAGGTGGAGTCACGACTTCGAAAGAGGTGACTGGTAGTACAGGAGGTAGATGAGAGTGGCGGAGGATCGAGTGTAACGGCGTCCAATTGGACAGCCCTTTGTCCAGCAAGATGTGGACTTCTTTAGGCTGATAATGACATGTCGTACTTTACGACATTTTCCGGCCTAACGTGTTTGGTACTTTCAGACTTTTCTTTATTAGGACTACCATTATCCCTTGCCACTATGCCATTGTTCAAAAAGTTTACAACATGCCTAGACCTGATTCGTCATGTCGATTCGCGTCCATTGCCCATGTAGGACTATCGATTAAGGAAAACCAACCAACCTTGAATAGGTAAATACACAAATTAATAGTGGACCTATACTATATTATTTGTTTCTATTTGTTATCAGATGCAGCAGCCAATGAATCAACCAGAACCCATAGGGTAAGTTCGAAAATATAATAATTAAAATTATTTATTAATACAATACGATTTCAACATGATGAAGGAAAACTTAGTAGTAGTAGGAAACCGGCATGTCCTAGAACCAAGGACATTTAAATACTTGTAGAACCAACAATTCAAAGATATATTACATGTGACATCCACCAACGTGAGTTGGATTAAGACTCTCTCCCTCATACAGAGAGGAGACCTGAGTCCCAGCAATGGGAACGTTTCAGGCTGATTATGATGATGGGTGGAAGCAAACGATTGACAAAAACTCAAGAAATGATAAGAAATATGCGACTACCCTCATTGTAGAAAATAAGAATGCTAATCGCGAACAGAGCAAATCGTTAGCATTGTGTTTGTCGCTTGATTACAATGTGAGTTGACGGTACTTTAGAATAAATTTATAGTCATTTTAATCATCATGAAACGCACTTTCTGTATGTATAATTTTGATAGTTGTAAGTTTTACACTTTTTGAGAAAATCGAATCAGAGTCCAAGGTAGCGGGTGGCCCGGTTATTTTGCCGTTGGCAAAGTCGTTGTCACGGTAATTAAGTATGAGTATTGGAGAAGGCCTATGTGTAGCAGTAGACGTCTTTCTGAATGATGATGAGGATAATGACGTATGATGTGCAAGGATTGGTGATCCCAGCATGTTCAGACAGCAGGACGCTGTTGGCCATTTTCTTGGCGTAACCCCTTAGTCATCTTTTACGACACCCCCTGGTGGCGAGTGGCTGTAGCAAGTTCTTTGTCGAGAACTGCAGCATGATGGTATTCCATCGTATCTGCTCACTGAACCTCCTTGTTAGTTTATTTTTGGGGGAGGCCTATGACTCCCTCTCATCGAGAGGAGGCCTGTGTCCCAGCAGTGGGAACATTATAGCTATGACTAGCAGTGGACGTCTCTCAACTGAGATGAAAATGGTGATGTTGATGATGTAGTACGGTGTGCACGGATTGGTAATTGCAGTACTTATATTGTTATCAGCAGACAGGAGGACGCTGCTACTACCCATCAACTTGACCAAACCCCTTATGCTTCTTGTTCGACATGTCTGGTGGAGAGGCCAAAACCTTCCCAGGAACACACACACACTTAGACGATTTATTACACATATTATAGGCCCACTTTCTAGCTGATCAAGACCTTTATCCTTTATATAAGTTCTCTGTCTCAACAAAACACATGATGATATTTTTGTCTGCAGGGGCCAGCAGGCGGTACAACAGCAGATGGTACTGTGTCCAGTACGGTTTGTGTACGAGACGCAGGTGTTGGTACAACCTGGTGAGTGTTGTTTAAACAAGGGTCGACCATGGTCTGCCAATCCTTTGATAGACTCAGTTCTGCTTTCATATTTATGTTGTTTGAGAGATGGATTAGCGATAACAGTATCTGTCTAGCTTTTATCTCGTTGCGGTGAGCTGCATATCAGTGTTTTACGTAAAACTGTTATCAGATCAACGCAAATGCCCAAGCTGTTAAGGAAATCCAATATCCTGGGGCTTGATAGCTGTCCTATCCTATCGTTCGATGATTTAGCATGTTCAAAATATGAAGTTCATATTCGAAGAAAATATTAAAATGTACGGTCAGTAAATAGTAATAAATTGTTCCAGGAGACCAGATCCAGCCAAACCAGACCTTCTTCATAAACCCTCAAAACCCACCACCATGGATGCAGAACAGGCCCCAGCCCAACCCAGTGGTCTACGTCCAACAACTGCCCAACAATATGATACAACCAGTCCAACAGCAGATGGATCAGAATCAACTGTACCTCCAACAAAACTTCGCCAACTTCCAACTCCAACAACACATGTTGGCGCAAAACCACCAAGATATGAGATCGATGCAACTCGCCAACATTGTGCCAAATATGGTTCAGAATGTACAGCAAAGCATACAGAGCAACGAACGAAACATCAACCAAAATCCTAATACAGGACAGATGCAAGCTAATGCACAGAATATGATGCAAAATCAAATGACTGTCGCTAGGCAGGTCCCTAATCAAGGCAATCAAGCTGTTGAAGTCCAAAGACAAGTCCAGTTCATGAACGTGCGGCCACAGATGAGCCAACAAATGAACATGACGAGGCCTGTAATGTCTCTGAACCAACTACAGAACATGCAGGCGATGACCAACATGCAGAATCTACAAATACAACAAGCCAATGCTGGACAAACGTTTGTGCAGAATATTGGACAACGAATGCCTCAAAATGTGAATGCTGTACGGCCTCAGATTATGCCGAACAATGCGATGAACGTACAAAACGTTAGTAATAATAATAAACTAACCAACCAACCACCTCCTCCTCAAGAGGCCAATAAAGCTATGAACAATACAGTTGGATCTCCATTGCCAAATGTAAGAAACTTTGCACAGAATTATAATTGTCGTCCGATACAACCGAGACGGCGATTCGTTGAAAACAATGCTAATAATTTACCAAAAATGCAACAGCAAAATGCTCCTGTGCAACAGCCAAAAATACAACAACAAAACGTTCCCCAAATCGTACAACAGCAACAACATATACCAGTCCAAACTCCACCAACACAGCAACAACACCAATATAACCAGGAGAGAGTGAACAGCCATAAAATTGCAGCTAACACAGCTGCTGCCACAAACTACTTAAATAATCCGAATATTAGTCGAAAACGAAAGAGTGAATCTCCAGATGAAATCCAAAACAAAATGGCTGTGCCTCCTGGGTCGCAACAAATTTACAAAAATCTTCAACAGGGTATTATTATCACTAAGCTATGTAATGAAATAGGTACTAACACAAGTCCTGTGCACAAACCTAAATTAATCGCTAATAACCCAAGCAACCAAGCAGTTCAAATGAATCAGAGCACGCCCATGGTTATAGTAGAAAACACAGAGCACAGCAAACAAGATGTAAATCAAATTAAAACTGAAACTAGAACTGTGATAACTCCAGCACCTAGTGAAAACGATAAGCTCATTCGGAACACAGTGTACACTCAAGCTCGAGGTAGACTATTACAGGATAAAATAAGTGATAATATGCCGCAACAGGTTATAGAAAATAAACCACCTGAAAGTGTTCAAAATACGACTGAAACTAAGGCTAATATTGAGCCACAGACTGATAACAATACAACGATGACTGAAGTACCCACTGATAAAGTTATAACAGTCACCATTCAATCTGAAAAGGGAGCGTCAGTAACTAAAGCGCAGGCTGAAACAATTGAAAGTAGGATAATACAGATACTTGAAAGTATTCCTAAGAATAAAAATACGCAAACACCAGAAATGAAACCCAGAGAAGTGAAAAAAGAAGAAGTTAGTAAAGAAATTAAAGTTGAAGATGTTAAAAAAAATGAAAGCAGTGTTAGCAATGAAAAGAATGCTAGTAAAGCAATCAAAATAGTAGCAGCAACAAAGAGTGAACCAAAAAGTGAGCCACAGGAGGAGAAGATAGAAATAAAAGAGCAAAAAACTGAAGTTAAAGATGAAAAACTGCCAGCTACTGAGAAAGTTGTTACGAAACAGGACATACTGACTCATGTAGTGGACGGATATGTAATTCAAGAATCAAATTTTGCTTTCCCAGTAAGTACAAAAATGCATATTTTTTGTTTGCGTTTTAGAATGAATAAGTTGCCAATTCATAAAATTACTCAAGCGACTTTCTTTAGAGGTTTTAAATATATTTGCGTAGGTACTCCGATACATATTAACTCAATGGTTTATAATATTTATATATTGTAAAGTCGCTAAGCACCGCTTCATGGTTGACTGCCTCGTCGGTTTAGTTGTCGCAAGCGCTACTGCTGAGCACGAGGTCCTGGGTTCGATTCCCAGGTCGGGCAGTTTCTATCAGAGATTCAGTAGCAGCTTGGAGTCTGGATTTGTGCCCGTTTGATGGCAATAGGGTCGCCCACTAATACATGCGACTTAAAAATAACCAGTGAAATGTGGGTGCACTATACGAGTAGGTACACCTCTGCCTTACCCTCCGGGGAAAACATGCGTGATGTTATATATGTATTATTTGTATATGAAAACCATTCAACAACATCCTTATCTTATTATATTTAATTAATTACAGATCAGAAAACCTTTAATAGAAAAAACGCTACAAGCGAACCCAAAGGCAGAAGCGGAATCGATGGACGCTCTAAAAGAATGTATGAAGGAAGAAATGAAGAACACAGGAGTGGACGTGCAGCTGCTGCCTTTCCATTATCTTCTCCTGCATTGTGAGAAGAAGAAGGAAGAAGAGGAGATGGCGGATAGTAAAACGCTGAACCCGTTTACTGATTTACTGCATAGTACTGTGAAATCTTGGACGGTAAGGAACTTTATTTTTACACTTTACCGCCGAAGTGACAGCTGTCATGAAAATGATGACAGCGGCAAGGATTTAAAACGTTAGATTCGCCCCACCGCGTCAAGAGATAGTCGCGTTACTGTTTCGTTTTGTTACCTCTGACACACAAAGACGTAGTGACTTGACTTTACTGTCACGGAAACGCTATATAATAATGTGTGAGCGCACTCTTCATATGGACAGTTTTTCGCGTGACTAAGTACAGTGAGAGGGAATGACTAAGTACGGAAGCAAATCTACCGATTTAAATCTTGGACAGCGTTGGTTCGACTTCATGTCAGATACTGGTGTAAATGACAGATTTTCATGACGGTCGTTATAATATGACGGTACTGCTTTTCTACACGTCCTATGTCTTCAGACACGTGTCACACACGTGTCGTGACACGTGTATTGTAGTTTGACAGTCAGTGACAGAATAAACGTTTTAATACCGAGTTCATACGGTTCGATTTTGGTTAAACAACTTTTGTTGTTCAACTAAAAATACTTTGAATTTGAAATTCCGAAGTGGTGGCCAACTGGAAACGGCCGTGACTAACGAGTTGTAGGTCGTAGGTTCGAATCCAGACAGGTGCTTTGCTCTGTGTAAATTATTTAATCACCACTGCTCTCAAAAAAGGTGAAGGAAAACATCGTGAGGAAACCGGCATGTCCTAGAACCAAACATTCGAGGACCTACGACGTCTATCAACCCGCACTGGGCCCGCACCCAGAGGAAGCCGGTGTCCCAGCAGTGGAAACATTATAGGCTGACTATGTTCCAAGTTTATTTTGTATCTGTTTTACCTGATTCTAAACATTTCTTCCCCAAATTCACAGGTTGAGGACCTATCAAACCATCTCCTCAAATACGACTGGAACGAAACAGTCTCAGTCTTCCAAGACCATGAAATAGACGGAGAGTCCCTATTCCTGGTCTCGAAGCCACAACTCGTAAACATAGGAATCACCGAGGAAAATGCCGAAGCCATCTGTGCATTCGTCAGGAGCTGATCAGCGTTAGGACGGGAGGACCCGATTCTTATAGACTATGATAGTGAAATTAAATCAAATATCATTGAAGTGTCACCCTGTAATCGGTCCTCCAGAAATCGGTTATGTAATAATCGGTCCTATTATAATCGGTATACCAGACAGTCCTCATACTCGTATTTAAGTTTTTGCAATTGTGTGTCCGTTAATCGATCATATTACAATCGTTTCTCTGTTACTCGAAGCAGTCTAAGGTTCAAAAACCACAGACAAATGCCTTTAAGAAGACCTGTAATCCAGCATTCTATTAGGCGTCCAATGAATCCAGGAGCTCAAATAAATACTGTACTACAAAGAATAACTAATGATATAGTGAACATAGAACTTGAACGCACCTCTGAAGTTGGTGTGAGAAACACAAGGAAGTCCACGCTGAAATGTAACTGCAGACTTACATTAAAAAAGCTACTAAGACACGGAAACTGCAGTAATAAAGATACTAAAAAAGAAATAGATATAAAAAATACTCCTCATGAAGCTAATCGAATTAGCTATGGAATAGAAAATGATGGAGAGGAGCCTGAAATCTCCGAAAACGATTCATTTATTCAAATATCTGATATCAATACTGAATACGATATTATAGCTCCTGAAATCAAACAAGAAAAACTTGAAATAGACATTGAAAATCTTGAAAATATGTTTGAAAATCTCGTAACGGAGTTTGAAACCCCTGGAAACTATTCAAATTATTTTGCAGAGGAAATCGAAAACCCTGTAAATAAGTCTGAAATTGATGAAGAGACTGAACAAGACTTGCAAGGTAATGACGAATTTAAAGTTGATTATGATAGTGAGCAAACCATTGAATATGCTCACATGTTACAAGCAAATGTTGAAGATGCTGAAATGCTACAAGAAAATGAAGAAGCAGGTGTATCAAAACCGAATGAAAAGTCAAAGATTAAAATCTTAGAAGATATTGTTATTAAACATGCAACTAAAAGTCATGCTGAAATATTAAAAACTATTGGGGAAATAATTGTTTTAAAACAAGGAAACAGTTCTTCAAATTTTGACAGTACAGACGATGTTACTGCTCAAGAAGTATTTGTTGATAATAGTACAGTTAATGAAGAAATCAATGATGGGAAAGATAAAATATTACAAGCAAATAATGAAATGAATAGCAACGTCGAAGGAATACACAATATTGATCATAAAAACAACGAGCCTGCGACTGAAAATACATCAACTAGAAGTAGAGAAACAGAAATAACTGATAAATCTCATAACGAAAATACTGAAAAAGCACCACAATTTGATCATTTCAAAGTGCCGAAGGAAGTAACTCACTTGAAGAAGAAAAGGGTCAAGAAACAGCAAACAAGATTCGTTTTGACTCATGTCGTGGGCGGACACATTATTCAGGAATCAAATTTCGCTTTTCCGGTGAGTACAAAATGTATAAATAATGAAATATAATCTAATCTAAGGTTTGGAGTAAAATAACCCTTTATTTTGTAAGTTTTTAAAATGATAACAGCCGCACAGGTCTATCGATCAGGTTATGCTAAGCTTACCGCGGTTTATCTGTGAATGGGTGACCATTTATACATACCGAGACCCCTCCGTGCCTCGGAAAGCACGTTAAGCTGTTGGTGCCGGCCGTCATTCGTGGATCTTTGACAGTTTTTATGGGTAGTCAGGAGCCCATAAACCTGGCAACCAGTCTTACCAAGGGGGTATTTTGATGGCCTGGTACCGGGTGGCGACGCACCAAATGGGAAACATTGGACTAGAGAGCAGGCCCCCTGGTCATGCGGCAGGGTCGCATCCGTACATTATTTTGGAGAAACCGAAACTGTCTTTTGACTTTTGTGCTGAGACCAGTCTCCGTCAAGTTCATTTTGGTAGGACTTCAGAGTCTTCGACCTACACGAAGATTGTATGCCTCTAGTCAGAAACACTAGTTGATCTAAAATCTGCACTATATCCCTTTGGTATACACAATCAGCCTAAAATGTTCCCACTGCTGGGACACAAGCCTCGTCTTAGTAAGAGGGGTGAGCCATAATCCACCACGCGAGCCCAGTGCGGTTTGGTAGATGTCACATGTCTTCGAATTTTTGGTTCTCTTTCTTTTTTCCTCAACGATGTTTTGTTTCACCGTTTTGAGAGCAGTAGTGACGAAATAATTTACACAAACTAAAGGGAGTGACGAGATTCGAACCTACGACCTGCGACTCGTAAGTCGCGGCCGATACCACTGGGTCCCCACTGCTCCTATCCCTAATCGGTATCCTTGTTAATAAATTGGCCCTGGCCAGACACTGGCTAGCTGCTAGTAGACTAGAGACAGATTTATTTAACAAAATATTTTATCATTACAGATCAGAGAACCACAAAGTCAAAAGAATATACCCCAGAGCTCCAACACAGAAGTAACAGCTCCACGAATAGATTTACAAGAAGCAGAAAAGGTTATTGAAGAAGAAAGTAAAACAGAAGATTCTGCTCCTACAGAAATGAAAGAAGATGAGAAAGTTGTGCAAGAAGAAACTGTAACAGAAGAACCTACTCCTATAGAAGAGACAGAAGAAGTGCCAGTTGTTAAAGAAGATTGTGTAACAGAAGAACCTGGTCCAATAAAAGTGAAAGGAAAAGAGCAAGAAGATCCTCGATCCTCCATTAGCTCTCTATTAGATTTAGCTAATGGCGAGCTTAATCCATTTGCGAGGTTACAGCAGTCTACTGTCAAATCTTGGACGGTAAGAGATTTTATTGTAACTCCTATTTCTTTACCCAGTAAAAGAGTTCCAGTTCCAGGAAAAGTAGTAGTTCCAGGGACAGTAATTTTTTTTTTTTTTTATCCCTTTTCGAATTTCTAGTATAAGCTGACTTTCCTTGTACGGACGGCAGCACATCGAGTTACTACAATCTGTCAAATTTCTTTAATAGATTTTCAACTTTATCGCTAAAGTATTAAGGTTCAAGGTTGATTGGGAATATTTGACAGTTTCGGGTAGCTTGACCTGCTGGCGTCTGTACGTAAAGCCATTGCATAATGCAAGACCCGCACCCTAATTGCGTAACAAACTATCGATCACAATCTGAATCATTTTGAAGGATATTTCGTTTATTTGCATAAAATGTGGTAGGTACAAAAGATGGTAAATATAAAATTGTAGTGCAGACACATTCCGCCATGTAATGATGGCATGCAAATATTTAATACATGAAGTAGGTATATAGTGACAACATACAGTAATCCTACTTCCTACTAATATTATAAACGTGAAAGTTTGTGTGGATGGATGGATGGATGGATGTTTGATACTGTTTCATCCTATTTCCTATCCTACTATCCTACTAATCCTACTATATTAATTATTAATTAATTAATATTATAAACGTGAAAGTTTTTATGGATGGATGGATGTTTGTTACTCTTTCACGCCAAAACTACTGAACGGATTTGGATGAAATTTGGCACACAGATAGTTTGTAACCAGGATTAACATATGGGATTTTTAACCCGATATTCCTAAGGTATCGAATCTTATGCGGGTGAAACCGCGGGGCGCAGCTAGTATACTAATAACGCAGCTAACTAAATCAACAAAGGAACACAATAATTAAAAATATATAATTACAATTAATTTTTGAAGTGGTAGGACTGACAAGACTTGGTTCACAAATTTGCCGACAGAATAAAAACTGTGTAGTTATTATTCTGTCGAATATATGAAGCAATGCATATTGCTTCATATATTCGAGAAACTAGTAATATGAGCCATAATACGGTTTCCTAATTCTTTAACTTTTGCGCTGGGGTTACGGTGCCAAATTTGAAACAAAGGAAATTGAGGAACACCCTCTGAGCTCCGAAGGTTTGTTTATGGAGAAAATAAAGTGACACTGAAAAAGTTAGAAAATCGATGTTTATTAAAGTTTGAAAGGTCAAGGTCATCTTTGTAACCGACTTCAAATAAAGGAGGTGCCCAATTCGTTTGTTTCTTTTTTATACTATACCCTTGGCTAAACTCCATGTAAAATACTGGTATTCAGCTGCATCCCGTTAGACTAGAAGCCGACCCCAAAGGGGAAAAGGCTAGGCAGATGATGATGATGACCCTTTTTTTTTTTTTTTCGGGTGGGAAATCATCAAATGAGCCCCCCCGTTCTGGGTGGAGCGGAAGGGAGTGTCAGACTCTTACTGACTAAAACCCACCCATTTTCCTTCCTTTGCCCTTTATGTTCCGGGGTAGCGGTAAGGGTAACCCTTTCGGACAATCCCGCTGACCCGGCAGGCTTCGGCCCTAAGGGGCCCCTCAAATTATGCTGACATCTCTTTGAGGCGCGCGTGGAACACTTACGCGCCGTCCGGCACGGGCCTGGTCCTGATCGGGCGGTGAGCTACCCGTTGCTCTCCGCCTGATGATGATGACCCTTGGCTAAAATCCTATGATATCCTATCCTACTTAATTTTACGCATCAAACATGCTCCTGCGGGGTAATTCCGCAACACACTTAACAGTAGCAACAGCTTTAACTTTGACAGTTCAACAACATTCATTGCGTTGCCATGTTGTTGGGCAGACCAATTGTTCGGATACTTATATGATGCAGTGGATTAGCACAATATCCTTCAAAATGATTAATATTGAGATCGATAGTGTGTTACGCAATAAGGATGTTGTTTCCGTTTATTTCGAGCTTTCCATCTCGAAAACTAAAGCAACTCGAAAATAAAGTTATAGATACAACCAACAAACTTGATACATTTAATACCAAAAAAAGGTATATTCAGGAAACAATTAATAATGTCAATATAATGACGAACTAACAAATAAATCTAAATTAAATTGAATTCAATAGAAGGTATACAGCTTGTAAGGAAGGGCTTGTGGCTAAGTAATAAGAGCCGCACGGGTCGATCGATCAGGTTAAGCTACGCTTGCCGCGGTTGGTCCGTGGATGGGTGACCATCTTCACATACCAAGACCCCTCCGTGCCTCGGAAAACACGTTAAGCCGTTGGTCCTGGCTGTCATTCGTAGATCTTTGACAGTCGTTACGGGTCGTCAATAGCCCGAAAGTCTGACAATCAGTCTTACCAAGTGGTATCGTATTACCTGTATTCAGCTGCATCTGGTTAGACTGGAAGCCGACCCCAACATAGTTGGAAAAAGGGTACGCAGATGATGATGAGAAGGTATACAGCTAGCAGACAATCACCACATACAACTATAACCTATTCGCACACCCATTCGCAACTCCTCATGCACACTCCTACACACTCACCCACACTGTACACTTAGCAATGCTTATATGGTGCTATGGTGATGGTGCGCTTCATTACGGATGTTTGTTTCTGCTGCATATATTGTATATGTCGACGGCTGAGAGGTCTGCGCAGCTCGCCCATCATCAGTATGGTCCTGAGGTAGAGATTCCATGGCGTAGGTCTCAAGTAACACAGTAACAATACCAAATACTTGCACAAAGGTTTATTTGAATAATAGCACAGCACAGTTTGAATAATAACGGTTATAATAGTTAGAGACAATACTAATAAGGAACGTGTGAACCAACGATCACGATTGGAGGTCCGATCTGAAGTATCGTTCTGAGCCAAGTTTGTGGCCAAGTTCTCTTGCGACTCGCGCTTTTATAACTTTAAAATCGACACCCCTTCAACCGATTCCGTTCACGTGACATGTGACGTCACTGCGTTCTCCTGTATTACAAAAATCAATTGAGCGTCTAAACCAATAAATAGTCAAAGATGCGACATATAGTTATTAAATTATAAATCCGTAATTAGCTGTAAGACTAGTTCATATATTTTAAGATAAAATTTCAAAGAGCTGTGGATTTTGTGTATAATAAATAAATAAATAAACCATATACAAATAATTTTTACATTCATTTACAGGTAGAAGATCTATCAAATCATCTCCTCAAATGTGACTGGGAGGAGACGGCTTCACTTCTTCAGGACAACGAGATAGATGGAGCGTCCCTGTTCATGGTCACGAAGACGCAGCTGATGATCATAGGAGTCAACGAGGAGCAGGCTGATGTCATCAGTGAGTTTGTTCAGAGTGGGTCGTCGAAGGGAAATTGAGGGAGTGGAGTTTGGAAGGTGGTGAAGGTCTTGAAGTGTTAATTGGTGAGGAAATTCAAATGATCGGTCATTAATTATGTAGGTCTACAGTTAAGTATACAAGGTCAAATTAAATTAGCCAGCGAAACTCATAGATGCAATATCTAATGATGATAAAAACAAAAAAAAAATATTATGAATTTATGGATTGATCGTCTGTGTAGTTTTGTTAGTCAATTTAATTTGAACTTGTAAATACTAATGTAAAAATAAATGAAGTGAAGTGAAGTGAATGGGCAATGGACCTACTTAAAAATAAGTTCAGTATGTAATGTCCCTAACGTTGACAGGTGGTCTGGAAATAGGCCAATGTGTAGTGTTACTTTTACCTGGCAAATTTATGTTAATATTTACGAATGGCTGTTGAATAAGGACTTTATACATAGACAATTTACAATAGCTTTTCTACAATATTCATAAATTACTTAGTTGTAGCAATTTATGCATTTAACGGAATTCGGTTTTCGAGAAGAGGCCATATTTTCTCTATGACTTGAAAACTCTTCGGACTCTGTTATCTAATGTTAATAAAACAAATTCAACCGTTTAAAATACGAGGAAATAATCTGCATTCGCAATTTATTTACCAAAAACGTAAACAAATATGAGTTTATGGAAAAATAACTTTAATTCCTACAAAATAAAGTTCAGTTTATGCTACAACTTCAAACATTTTTGTAACTTTTTTAATAGGGCTAGGGTTAGTCACTCTGAAATCAACTTCATAACCATTGAAATAACGTTGATATTTGTTGAACTTGAAATAACATCAATTTGAAACATTAGTTTGAATGAGTAGACTTTAGTTAGGATTTGATTTCTGGAACTCCCAGATAGGACAATTCTATTGTAAATATTTGTAAGGCCCCTAGAGCCTATTTCTCTAAGCCGTCGTGAGGTCACATACCTACTGGCGCCGATTCCCTTGTTTACAAACTCAACTAAATTTAAATACAGTGCATCTTTTTCTTTCTATTTCATTAAGAAAAGGACAGAAGATAAATATTAGTTTAGTCCTGTCAAATTAGTCAGCGCCTGACGTAAATTGACGTATTTTTAGTTGCAAATTTTTTAATCACGTCTAAACTGTCTATGGAGTATCTTAATTTGACAGGGCTAAATTAATATTTATCTTCTGTCCTTTTGCAAAAGTTGCACTGAACTTAAATTTAGTTTAGTTTGTGAACAAGGGAATCGCGCCACTGTCTTTGTCACTTTAACATATATGTAGAGACAGAAATACTTTTAGGCTGGATTTAGTGTTGCGCTGACGTCGGTCGCGTACCGTCAATCACTCGTAGCAATACGCTGACGATAAGGCGCGAAACACGGCGGGGCGGGACAATCTTTTTGACCGCGAAGCAATAAAGACCGCGTCTGAACGTCGATTCCCGCGGCTGCCCTCACCGCGAACATAAAGCACACGAGGGATGAAGGCAGTTAGTTCACGACGTAGGTTCTAGTCAATAACATCCATCACTAACAAGCGCGGCACTAACGGCGCGGACTGAGCTAGCCGCAGCTGCCCCGCGCCGCCATCTGCGTTACTGCATACAAAGTTACAAACTGGTTTGTGTGATCCATGGCTGGCAGCCATGTGCGTTGGTAGTATAGGATTCCCTTTGCACTAACGTTCGCGGTCAAATTGACCGGTCCAGCCCGCACCGCCGTGTGTTTCGCGCCTAAATGGACTTGTATATTGTAGCACTGACGGTCAGCGAGCGCAACTCCGTATAAACCGGTACGCGACCGATGTCAGCGCTCCCCGAGACCCCGACCGTTGCTCGAGCCAGCCCGCGCCGCTGAGCTTGTAATTTTAAAGTCGTCATTCATTCGCCTGTCCCTTGCTGCCCTCTCCCAGCGACGCCCCAAGCCGAGGCCCGTACCTCACAGGGGGCGCCCTTAGCGTGTAGTCGCTTAGTTTTTAAGGGTTTTAAACCCTGCCTGGAGGCCTTAATTTATTGAGGCATCCACAGGCAAGCCCGGTTACGCAGACGACAACCTCATAGGTTGAACTGCGAGATGCCATTAACAAAAAAAAAAGGATCTCAGCACTGTGACCACTAAATCCAGCGTTATGAACGTCTTGAAGTTATGTGGCGTTTGAATTCGGGAGTAAAATGTCAGTTTTCACTTACACTAGCTGACTAAATCCCTAAAGAAAAACGTGCTGTTGGATTTTCAACTCTTGGCACTGAGCAGGGGGTTGAAAATCCAGGTTGCGTTCTTGCCAGTGAAAACGAGCAAAAATAATGTTAAATTTTGCAAGGGATAAGCTAATAAATATTATGTACAGATTTGATTTTGTAAGACCTTCGAATAGAATTATAGAATTATTTATATTTAAAATAAGTTTTTAGAATATAAAACGTCTCCGGTTTCTAACCTTACCTTGATAATATTCCTCTTTGTGTCGCTGACACGACTGTATTATATAAAAATGTTATTTTCCCAAAACTTTGCCACTTCCACTGCGTTGTGTATATATTGATTTAACTAGATGATACTCTTAGATTGTAAATCTGCTGCTTTATGTCAAAGGCGTTATGATTGGTTGACAAAATTAACAACAACCAAACGTAAACTTGACTGACTTGACATAAGATTTGACCACAGATTATTAAATATTGAATAGTGTATCAGAAACCAGCGGGATAATTGCATTACACACTGACAGTAGAAAAGGCTTTCGTTTTGACAGTTCAACATTCATTGCGTTATTTACGTTGTTGACCAGACAAATTTTTTGAACATTTATGTAGCAATGGATTAACAATATCCTTCAAAATGTTTGAGATTGTACTTGATAGTTTGTGTTATGCAATTAGGATGCAGTTTATGTGTGATAAAATAAGTTTGTACAGGATTTGCTATTAAATAATTAGCTCTGCATATGGCTCAAATCACACCGAGATGGCTGCGGCCGGCAGTTAAGCGGCGAGCAGTTTCAGTGTCATATTTAAACTTTATTATATACCTAATTAAAAGACCAGGGGGTCTACTACGAAGTGCAAAGTGCGAATGATCGGATCGGACCGACTCACGGCCGAACCGAATATTATTGGAAAATGCGAAAAAAGTTCGGATCGGGTCAGTTGGGTCGGGACCATAGTCAATATTCGATAGAGTGTAGGAGTGTAAGATTGGGACCGACCGAACCAAATAGTAAGTTCGTAGCAGGAAACGGTCGAACATTCGGCCGATACCACTTCGGAGTAGACCCCCTGTATTGCTTGAAAAATTCGCGCAGCCACGCGCGTCCGCTCGCGGCGACACGTACATTATTATGGTGCTTTCTGGCGTCGCTGTCGGCCGCTGCCGGCCGCTGCCGGCCGCTGCCGTTCGAGTGTGAAGTGGCCCTATGTGTGACAACCGCTATTGTATAGAATTTTAATAGTTTTTCATTATTGCATTGTATCGTATCATTATTAACACCTGTATTACCAATCGTTGCTGACTACTAGACATTTTTGACGTTTAAACATCCCTATACCCTGTCTATTAGGTTAACCGTTTTTATGACAGCTATCTTAGAGCGTACATATTCCAAATTACGTAAAAGTTAACTTTAAAATGCGTAATAAAATAAATATATAAACTGCCTTATCTTATTGAATTATCTTATTTATGGCTTCTTACAGACATTACAATACTGTACGTGTACCAATGTATTGTGTGTTGCTGCAATCACTAGTTCCATCTGTCAAAAAACGGTTTACCTAGTGGACAGGGTACGGACGCCAGCACATCAAGTTACTACAATCTGTCAAATTTCTTTAATAGATTTTCAACTTTATCGGTAAAACATTAAGGTTTAAGGTTGATTGGGAAAATTTGACAGTTGGCCTGCTGGCGTCTGTACAAGTTGAAGAAATGTTTGTAATTAAACACCTAAGATTAGGGCCATATAGATGCAAAGCTCATTTCTTACAATCCGGTCACAGTATTTTGACCTCTGATAGCAGCAACCTATCAGCAACCTTATTGTTACGAGAATAAGGATCACAATGATTTTGGCAGGAACCCAAAAGCAACCTTATTATAGAGAAAATAAAGACCACTTTGATTTGGACAGTGATGCAAAATCAGAAGAAAAATAACTGTAGGTTTAACTTAACTTGTCAGTCAATATTTTTACTTTGGCAACCTTTCTATTTACTTAAATCATTTTTTTTGTAATACTGCTAATCTGCATTCGCGATTTATTTGCCAAAAATGTAAACAAAGTTTATGGAAAAATAACTTTAATTCTTACACTATAAAGTTCCGTTTACGCTACAACTTCAAACATTTTTATAACTTTTTCAATAGTGCTAGTCACTCTGAAATCAACGTAATTACCATTATAATAAAGTTGATATTTGTTTAGGTTGAAATAACATTAATAAATTTACAACATAAGTTTGAATAGACTTTATAAATAGTGTGGATAAATAAAGATTCACTGAATCGATACTGCCGTATGTGTTTCAGCGGTTTTTTAAGTTAAATTGACTGCAATTTTATTTAACGTATTTCTAAAATTGATGTTTCGTTACTAATTTTCTAATTTGAGTCGATTTAATCGTCAAAATCTCAATGTTCTTTTCGTAATATACGAATTATTGTACAGTTAGTTAATAAATCTTAAGCAAATTTACTTATTTATATTGTATTATTTTACCCTCATTGTATTTTTGTATCGACTGTAAATAAAAACGAAATAAAAAAAATATTAATATTATTGCAAACTTTTATTTTTAAACACCGTTACAAAAGACAATATTTTTTTTACCGAAGCGGTTGTTTCTAATATTACAAGTTAACCTTGATGTCTCATTATTTCATAAAAAACACAGTTATATATATCTACATTCTTTTAACAATAAAGTAATACAAAACTTGTCACCGCTAGCCATAACACAAAAAAGGACATTACTATGACAGCTGTCGCACAGATACAACTCAACGCCAACTCGATTCGAAGTAGATTAATGAAAAGTGAACTTTTTATCATGTCTCTTACAGTCACATTTTCAAAATTACGAGACAACACACGTCACGTTAACAAAGCACAGTCGACACTAGAAAAGTTATCTTACATTATTTTCAATTATTTACTTCGAACCAAGTCGGTGTGCGACAGCGATTACAAATAAAAAGAAAACTACAAAAACAAATACACACAAAAAATCGACTTAGTATCTACCGGTGGAGGGACAGTCGATCATCGTGGCACGGCACTAATTTCTCCTGGTCGTCTTTCCCATAAAATTTACGACTTGTTGGAATGGCGCGAATTTGCCTCGCCTTCCCCGTTTTTTTAGGCCTAGTTCCTGCAAAACATCATCAGATTCTACTACGGAAGAATCCACATTCTTTGATTCCATGTCTTCGGAGTAATCTTCGCTGTCATTCTTGTCTGTATCTGACACTTCTCTAAACTTTCTAGTATACTCTATTTTATTTCTAGCTAAACTGGCGTCTCGTCTTTTCATAGATTCTGGAGAGCCGAATTTCAGATGGTCGGCCGGCTGTTGGCACATTAGAGTTTCGTAAAAGTACCTGTCGGCTCGACCGTCGGCCTTCTGCCTGGGTTTTTGCTCTTCGTCAGAGCTTTCGTTTGAGGAGTGCAGTTGTGGGGAACCAGGCGCTGACTTCTTGTGCAATGACCTTTGGCTGGAAATACATTAAAAAAAACTTCAAACAAGTTGTTTCAGGATCTTTTCGCTCTCAAATGGCGTAAGAACGCCGCTTTAGCCGTTTTGGCGTGAAAGCGTAACAAACAAACAAACTTACTTTCGCATTTATAATATTAGTTAGGATTTTATGACAAACTTTGGTGTAGGTTATGTAAGAATGTCAAAGTATTTCACCATCGTTTGATGTCCACGCCAGCTACCATGGTGGGTCGCGGTGATTGCGGCAGGAAGGCACCCGGCGCACCAGCTTCGTCTCCACTCATCGCCTGCTTGAAGAGAAATTGACATTAGCACTACTGCTGCCCTCGTCAGGCAGAAGCCTAAAGGAATTACTGCTGCACATAGGCATGTCGAATTGTGTACAGGGTCAAATTAAATTAGCTAGCGAAACTCTGCAGACGTGAAGGGTTTCGAAATCTAGACACGATAAAATAAAAGTAAGACTCGTAAATCGCAGCCGTTACCACTGGGCCACCACTGCTCTGCACGCGTAGCATGACCACCATAGAAACGGGTTTTGTCGACGGAAGAGTAGGCAAAATGCTGTTCCAACCCTTTTTTTCCAAGTCCAAGCTAGAAAGAATTGGTATAAGGGGAACCCCTCTTATGTTTTTTTAAAGATTATCTATCAAACAGAAGACAGAGTGTTAAGACCACACCACACCACACTACATCACACCACACCACACCACACAACCACATTTCCCTCCTTTAACACACATCCTTACACATTAATAGCCGTAGTTCATTATAGGTTCAAATGTTATGAACTTATCACACTTATATAAAGGATTTTCTTGAACACGAAGTTACAGTAGAATACTGACTCCTAAGTCACAGGGTCCCCCCTAGTTTAGGAGGCAGGGTTTTCACTATTTATGCAACCTTTGTTTCCCAAAGTTATGGCCCTGTTTGAACTGTATGAGCTTTGTATATTAAGGTTTTTTGTGTTAATAAACTTATTTTATTTATTTTTATTTATTAAGATAGGGACATACATCAGTGATGACGTGGACGTATCATTCGGCGTGCCTCAAGGAAGCCTATTAGGACCTACACTTTTCTTAATGTACATAAATGACCTATGTAACTTAAAAGTAGATAACGCAACAATCTTTTCTTACGCCGATGATACTTCCATTGTCTTTTATGAGGATAACTGGTCCGAAGTAAAGCTTAAAACGGAAAGAAGTATGGCTCAAATTGCTAACTGGCTTAATGAAAACCTCCTTACGTTAAACGCAACCAAAACCAACTATATGTGTATTACAATTAGAAACCGCTCACAACCAGATCAAGATTTAAATATAAAAATACATTCTTGTAAACGAGCCATGAATTATGCTTGTACATGTCCTATAATTAATAAAGTAACACAGACAAAATATTTAGGTGTCATAATTGACCAACATTTAAGTTGGTACTCCCACCTTGAACATGTTGCTGATAGAATACGAAAAATGGGATGGATATTTAAATCATTAAGATACGTGACCCCTGCAAGTATAGCTGCAAATGTGGGCGCCAAGAGAAATCTTCTAAATTAAATCTACACAGCCCTCGCACAATCTGTGATAGTCTACTGTATACCTGTATGGGGTGGGGCAGTGAAATCAAAATTTATAGACGTTGAACGAGCGCAAAGAGGTCTGATAAAAATAATATACTTTAAGAAACGGAGATTCCCTACTGAAAGTCTATATGAGATTAGTGGCCTGCTATCTGTTAGGAAATTATATATCTGTGCCTCGATCTTAAAAAAGCATAAGACACTTACATATGATAAAAACATAATGTTAAAGAGAAGAAAGGATATTGTTGCGCAAGTGCCACAATCCAAAACCAATTTTGCTGCTACACAATATACCTAATACTCATTCAGCACGGTTATATAATAAAATTAATAAAGACATATACATTTACACTGAACATCTTCATAAAGGTAAGAAAATGCTAATAGAATGGTAAAAATCACGCACCTATGCAGATATTGAACTATTGTTACAATAAGTGGAAATTAGTCAACTGGCACCGCTACACCCACACGCACATCCAATCATACACACATCCACACCAACCACACACCTCTCACACCTCGCACAACCCAAACACATCACACACACACACACACTCGACACACTAAACACACCCCTCACTCATCACACACGCCGCACACCCAACACAATTAATGTAAAAAAGTGTAACTTGAAAAACTAAAAATAAAATAATTCTGTAAGCTGTACAAACAGCCAAAGCTATGGAAGTGCGGAGTCTCCTAACACAGGCGTCATCATGCTTAAAAGAAGGCTCAAATCATAAACTAATGTAAACTAGTTGGTACAGAAATAAACATTTTGTATTTGTATTTGAAATGACGGATTGTTGATGTGACAGGTAGGCAGATTTCTAAAGAAATCTGCCTACCTGTGGTGGATTTCTAAAGAAATCTGTCATTTTGTCTATTCCATCTGTCATTTTGTCTATTCTGTTTGTCAATTTGTCTATTCTATCTATCATTTTGTCTATTCTGTTTGTCATTTTGTCTATTCTATTTGTCATTTTGTCTATTCTGTTTGTCATTTTGTCTATTCTATCTGGCATTTCGTCTATTCTATCTGTCATTTTGTCCATTCTGTTTGTCATTTTGTCTATTCTATCTGTCATTTTGTCTATTCTATCTGTCATTTTGTCTATTCTATCTGGCATTTTGTCTATTCCATCTGTCATTTTGTCTGTTCTTCCGTAGACAAGACCCGTTTCTATGATGATCATGCTCCGCGTGCTGGTATAATTCCTTCTTATCCCCCTTAAAGTTAGCATCAGCCTTTTTATTTCCCACGCTATTTCATAATTTGCAGCTTACCTTCGCGAATTGAAAGTAGCAGTGCGTGACCCTGTCGATGTCTGCCCACGCGACGATGTACCTCGCCATCGACAACGGTATCTTGGGCAAGAAGTTGGAATGGAACTTGCCCTGGCAGTAGATTGTGATCACGTCTGTGTCCTTTATCTCGAATATTATTCTGAATATTGTGCCTGAGGGATACGCGAAATGATATTTGATAATTAGTCTATAATGTTCCCACTGCTGGGACATAGGCCTCCTCACTGTGAGAGGGTGTGGGCCACATGTCTTCAAATTTTTGGTTCTAAGACATGCCGTTTTCCTCACGATGTTTTCTTTACCGTTTTGAGACCAGTGGTGATGAAATAATTTACACAACGTAAAGTGCCTGCTTGGGGTTCGAACCCACGCCCTAACTCGGTAAGTCGCGGCCGTTACCACTGGGCGACCACTATTCCACTGAGTTGAAACTGCGAATCAGCAAACGTGAAGTAAGACGCCAGGCTCGGTGAGGCAATGATCTTCGCCCCTACGAACAACCAACCTTATCAAGATGAGAGTAGCCAAGGATCGAGTTAAATGGCAAGCGAGTGGAGAAGCCTTTGTCCAGCAGTGGACTGCTATACGCTGATGATGATGTGACCTCTGGCATCATTATCATCATCAGCCTGAAAGTGGCGCCGGTCTCTTATGTGATGCAGAGGCAATCCTCTCATTAAGCTCTCATTTGAAAAGTTTTGGGTGTATGAATATGGCCATAAAAGTTAGGGAAAACAAAGAAACAAAAGGATTGTGTGATAAATGATAATTTGACTGAAGGGAGAGAATACTGAGATGACGGCAGATGGAGATGTCATGAAAGAAGACGATAATATACTGATTGCTGACTACAAATAAATTGGGATAAGTGCAGAGAAGGATGTTGCCTAACGATATATGTTGGCTTTCCAGTGGCTCGATCCGCGGGGTAATTGCGTAACACACCAATAGTACCAATGGCTTTCATTTTGACAGTTCACCAACATTCAGTGCGTTATTTACGTGGCCGAGCAGATACATTTTTTCGAATATAAGAAGCAATGGATTAGCAATATCCTTAAAAATGATTCAGTTTGAGATTGATAGTGTGTTACGCAACTTATTGCGTAACACACTATCAATCTCAAACTCAAACTCAAACTGAATCTACTCTGAATGTACTCTGTGTACTAGCACCCTTAGGTGCTGGTACACAGAGTTTGAACAAACCTGGCACAAACATATTATAGTTGGTGTCATAGTTGCCGCTGCCGATCCAGATGCCATTCTTCCGCGATAAAGAGATGATGTTGTCTCGATGGAACCTCACGTCGAAATGGAGAACCACGTCGCGTGGCTCCTCACCCTCCTGCGCGCATAGGTTCACCGACATTCTGAGGAGAAGGCGTGAGATTGTACCTTAGGGTTGTTGGGTGGGTTGTATTGCCTTGAGTTATGGATGGGTGACCATCCATTACATATCAAGACCCCGCAGTGCCTCGGAAAGCACGTTAAGCCGTTGATCCCGGCTGTCATTCTTGGATCTTTCACGGTCGTCAGATGCCCGAAAATCTGACAACCAGCTTTATCAAGGCATACCCAGTAACTGGGTTGTGGAGTTCAGATAGGCAATTTAAAAATATTGGTATTCAGCTACATCCGGTTAGACTGGAAGCTAATGGCAAAGGCAAATCATAATGATGACGATAAATTAGGAAGAATCATGGAAGGCTGGTGTTGGTGGTAAGCTTGGATCATACATGGATACTTTAGAGGTATGAGGAACAGGGCGTAAAGTTCACTCATTCTCCATAGAAAAGGGAGGATCCTCCAAGCAGGCGGGTGTTGTGTCTGGCGGGCAACTAAGAGATATAAATCTATGGTTCGTTCATGCGACTCGGTAAGTCGGGGCCTCTGGACCAACACTGCCGTGTCGTGGTTAAGAAACCACGACACCACTGGACTAAAACTAATATAACACATAACTAAATCTTACTTGCGAGCATTCTCTTTAATTTTACCCCCGATTTCAATTCTATCGCCGACTTTGAGGGTTCCAGGAATGTTGGCAGTGAAAACGGGCATTTTCTCCAATTAGTATTTATTATATATCTGTATATGCCTGCCCCAGTGATCACTAAGTCAGGGCCAGTTGTGTATATGGACATTTTGAACGACAAATTTATACATTACACAATAGTGTTTATTGAGAATGGTTTTGAAAGCTCAGACAATTTTTATGGTTAGAATTGACGCATGCCAACGTGACGCAAGTCTGGCTTCATACTTCTTCTTCATTCTTTATTTTTGTTTTTTATTGGTGTCTGATGTTGACGGAGTGTTTATTTAGCAGGTTGTTTTTGGAACGATGTTCCGGCAGAATGTATGATATAAATAAAAAGGGAATTTATACACCGTGTTCTTCACGTTATCCATAAACTTTGGCAAACACTTCTATAGCTTCTAAAAATCAAATCTAACAAAGGAAGTAGTACTTAAAAAGCCTTCGTTAGAAAGATATTTGTAATTTCATTAATGAAATTTAATTGAGCTATACAGTAAGAAAGGGCCACTTAGTGCAATTACAATGTTAAATCTATCAAAATCTTCGGATAAAGAGATAAAGAGGCATGCATATCAGGTGATTTATTTAGTTTGTATGAAAATTAACAAAAAATAAGAATTCACTAATGTGTCCATAATGAAAAATGCTTATTTCCTTGGTCTGAACATCTGGTCAAAATTTATATATATCGTCCGGAACACGGTGTATAGGATATAATTTGGTCAGTTCCCCTGCTAGAAGCGCCCGTGGGCCGTCCGGCCTGCTACCGTTGTCTGCTGGCTGGCATCGACGAGTGCAACAAGCTGGCTGGGGAGACTACGTGTACTCCGGTGGTGTTTGCGTGATGCTGGAACATATATTCTAAAAATGAGCGCAGCTTGCGGTAGGACTTGACTAGTAAAAATCGTCACGTAAGGAAAAAGTAGTATGCCTCCATGCGACTTTCTCTCTCTCCCTCTCTGTCTATTTGTATTATTTACGAGTGTCTGTGTGCGTGCAATTATCGCGTACGGAACTTTGTTCTCGGCGGGGGACTCCCAATCGCACGTTTTTTTTTTTGCTGATCGTTTATTTTTCATCTTTATCGAAAATGGGCTAAGCCTATTTAGTATAGGTAATACATGTTTATGTTATGTTTATGGCACGATATGTTAGTGGTTAATAGAACGGTTCAAGCTGTGGTACGGACGCCAGCACATCAAGTTACTACAATCTGTCAAATTTCTTTAATAGATTTTCAACTTTATCGCTAAAGCATTAAGGTTCAAGGTTGATTGGGAAAATTTGACAGTTTCGGGAAGCTTGACCTGCTGGCGTCTGTACAAAAAAATTTCAGCCTTTATTGCAAGTGGTAACAAGATGGCCACCTTGCTAGCACAGGCAAGTCGTCAAGCACAAACTATCAAATCAGCCTACAGCAGTCCACTGGTGAACATAGCCCTCTTCCAGGCCGCACTATAACACCTTGTCCTCTGCCTTCCGCATCCAGTCTGCTTTTTAGGTCGTCGCTCCATCTAGCTAAGGGGTATTCTACACTACGCTTGCCGATACGCGGTCTCCACTCCAGGCCTCGTCTGCTCCACCAGCCATCGATCCTTCCACAAACATGGCTGGCAGTCCACTGCCACTTCAGTTTGCTTACTCTGCAAGCTTCGGTAACTCCGGTTCTTTTCCGGATAATTCCTGATTTTATCCTTCAAAGAGACTCCGAGCATAGCTCGCTCCGTAGCACGTTGAACGACCTTGAATTTCTGGACCAGCGAATTGGTGGACCAATGAATTTATTCTACAGTCACTGTCCACGTTTAGGCACCGTATGTTATGACGGGCATGATGCACTGGTTGAAAACCTTAGTCTTCAAATACTGCGGTATAGGCGACGAAAAGATTTGACGAAGTTTGCCAAATGCTGCCCAACCCAACTAGAACCTTCTGTCGGCTTCTTTCTCAAAGTTGTGTTTACCGAGCTGGATGACTTGCCCTCAAGAGCTCTCAAGAAGAGATTTTTAAGGAACATATTTCCTAGCAATGCTATTTTTTTTCGATCATAAAATAATTTAAATTAATGTGTTGTTCCATCGGCAACACTGTTATTGCTGCCAGCGAGCAAATGTCATTTCAATTTTATAATATTTTTATTTATGTCATTTGAGTTTGACATTTCTGACCGTAGCTGAGTTAACCTATACAGTGTATTTTTGCAAAAAAATCACGTTTTTTGTATTCATTCAGTAAGTTTTTTGTGCGAATAGTAAATAAGAAGAATTAACTAACTAACTAAAAACAGTTAACGGTGAGTTTAATGTTTAATTAACATACTTTTCGCAGAGTGCATGATGCAAGTTTGTGTCGAGAAATTGCAATCTTAAAACAACAATGTTATTTGTTTTTCCTTAGCTCGGCTTACGTGTGAAGATTTTTAACCATTTTCCGCAGATACATCGCTTAGTTATTTTATTTAGAAGCCAGTATTTTCCGTTTAAACCTTAGTTGAAAACCGGCACGTGAACATATAAAGTGTTTTAAAAATCGTTAAAATACTAGCGAAATCTAAATAAAAGTAAAGTTTATCTAACCGATAACCTGTGCGCATCCGTTTCATTATGGTTTCTGTGATAATATCGTATCTATGCGAGTATTATTTTAATTTCATAGAACATTACAAAATTGCATCAATTCGTGATGTCATTTAGGTTCCTACAAGTACCCACTTGTGTACATTAATAATAATTAGTGTAGGATTACTGTGTGTGTATCAAACACACACACATCCGTGTGTGTGTTTGTTATTCACACTTTATCATTGTACTCTTGTTCCACATATGGAATTCATTTAGTGTTATCACCACTTGCTTCAAGCTGTTTGCAATAATCTGTTCAATTTTACTAGCCGAAAATACTCTATGAAGAAGGCACTTTATTTTTTAAATTACAGTCAAAACTGCTTATAACGACATTGAAGTAACCGTCCAAATGCTAGCGTTATAGCCGATAGTTGTAGTTGTTTGGGTTCCTATGGTGAGATTTTTTTTTTTTCTTTGGCAACAGCCTTGTCGACTATTCTGCCAGCGTCATGTGGTGATGGCAATGCAGCAAGGTTTACCGCAGCCGTCGAACTTTGCACTCCGTGGTAGTTATGTAGTTATATGTTAGTAGCTAACTACAATTTCATTTCATTTAAGAAGAATTGTAAAATTTTTATAAGTTTAGGAGAAAAGTTAGCCAAGAGGGAATGGAAGTTAGTAGGAAGAGGGATTTTAATTTTGGAAAGCTTATGATACAATTCAACGGATTGGGAGTCTAAAGGGCAAGAGAAAAAGATATGGTCCAGAGTACCATCATTAAGACTGCATTCGCACAAGGAACTGTCACGAGAACAGATTTTATTTAAGAATACTGGACTGCAGCAATGACCAAGTCTCGATCTACACAAGGTAGCAACAGTTCTTCTGGAGAGATATCAGGGAAAGAGCAATGGCCGCTGTTGCATGCTAAAGCAATTTGGGTATACCGGTTACTGTTAGCCTGATTCATCCCACTGCTGGGCAAAGGCCTCTCCCCATGACTTCCATGCTCTTTTGTTCCAGGGCTAAAGTGGACCACTGGTCATTTGTTTTCAATTTGGGTACAGTATTGAATAAAAGGTTTTCTATTCTAATTGGCATCAACTACCACATCCTCACAATTCTCCTATCCTTGTTCCAATTTATAACATGTCTTTTTCTTCCATACTTCTCTATTAGTCGTCATCTCGGCAGTCACCCCCCTTTCTGACCATATCATCATTCGCACAGCACATCCATTGTTTCTTTCATCAACTACCACACTTATTGAGTTACAATAAGCATGTTCTTATCAGATATTAGCAATAATTTGAAATTGTTTTCTGAACAAGTGCTGATATGAAAGCACTTGAATATGACACTTATTGTTCATACAATGGAGCAGTGGTGGTCCTGTGGTAACCGACTTACGAGTTGTAGGTTGTGGGCACGAACCCAAACAGGCACTTGTGTAAATTATTTCATCACCACAGCTCTCAAAACGGTAAAGGAAAACATTATGAGGAAACCGGCATGTTCTAGAACCAAAAATTCGAAACCATGTGACAGCCAGCAACCCGCACTGGGCCCACATGGTAGATTAGAGCCCACTCCCTCTCGAAGAATGGAGGCCAGCAGTGAAATTGTTTATTCTGTAAATAGGATTTCGGAATCAATTTTACGCATCATATTGTAAAAATAAAATAATCTACATGAGATTGGCGTTTCCCATCTGACTACTCTGAGAAGAAAGGCCGAAACAAACACAGAGGTCAGTCTCTTTTAAAGTCCAGACATAATCTTGGTCAGATCATGTGAAGACCATGTAGATTAATGCCTGAAATGGTCTTTTAAGGGAAATACCACACAGATTTGAGTAGACCAGTCCAGTCAGTGCAAGCATTTGTCAGTAATCGTGTATCTCCCAGAACTTGAGGAGTGGAAATATTATAGGCAGATTGTGCTATATATAGTCATATTGCTGTGTATATTCGCACTCTTAACCTTGTAGCAGAGGAGATGGACATTTTTGCCTGTGCACTGAGTGAATTCACAAGGATAACATTATATGTAATAAGTTTTAGACAGTAAGTTGATAGTATTAGGTTTGCTTCACTATTGCATTGGGTTGTACAGACGCCAGCAGGTCAAGCTACCCGAAACTGTCAAATTTTCGCAATCAACCTTGAACCTTAATACTGTAGCGATAAAGTTGAAAATCTATTAAAGAAATTTGACAGATTGTAGTAACTTGATGTGCTGGCGTCCGTACCTGTAATAATAGTTGTAAGTGATTAAATAATTAAATATATTATTTTAATTTATTATTGATTCTAAATGCAAACACAAAAATAAAGAGCTGCCACTATGGCGGGCTCAGTGAATCCTAATTTTCAATCAGCATATTGCATATTACACGCTTGATTTGATAAGCCTCTGTTACCAATTGAACTCATTAATTTAAGATTCTATGCGTGCATTTTAAGATAGAATAGGCACACAAGACTAGAGGGCCAATTCTCAAACATATACAGACTCACGTCTTCTTCCCATAGGGGTAGGCAGAAACTGCAGAACGCCAACTGCTACGACCCTTGCATACTACAGAACGCCAACTGCTACGACCCTTGCATACTACAGAACGCCAACTGCTACGACCCTTGCATACTACAGGACGCCAACTGCTACGACCCTTGCATACTACAGAACGCCAACTGCTACGACCCTTGCATACTACAGAACGCCAACTGCTACGACCCTTGCATACTACAGAACGCCAACTGCTACGATCCTTGCATACTACAGAACGCCAACTGCTACGACCCTTGCATACTACAGAACGCCAACTGCTACGACCCTTGCATACTACAGGACGCCAACTGCTACGACCCTTGCATACTACAGAACGCCAACTGCTACGACCCTTGCATACTACAGAACGCCAACTGCTACGACCCTTGCATACTCCTTTTGCCTCGTTTACGTTCATACACGCGCGCCGGTTGCGAGAACTACGCACTTACCTTTTTGAAGAACATCAATAATAAGGTCACTATATGTCCTCCTAGGGCACCCCCCCCCCCCTCGGTATTTCCACTTACATCTGTTGTCTTGTAAATACCTTTTGTTAATTGCCTTTTGAAATGAACACACCATTTAAGCATACTCTTTTCAATCTTTGTCACTACATCTTCTTTTGAACCGCACCATTGCCTTATCACATCATTCCTCATTTTTATAAATGATCCAGGTCTAGTTTCTCAGCGGGATTGTCCGAAAGGGTTACCGCTACCCCGGAACATAAAGGGCGAAGGAAGGAACATGGGTGGGTTTTAGTCAGTAAGAGTCTGACACTCCCTTCCGCTCCACCCAGAGCGGGAGGGGTCATATGATGATTTACCACCAGAAAAAAAAAAAGGTCTAGTTTCCACCTGTATACCTCTGAATGAGTAGGTAGAGATATAATTTGTGTCATTAAACAAACAATTGAAAATGGCGGCAAAACAAAGGAGCTTATCATGCCCTTTCACTCATTCATTTCTCCTGTCTACCCGTTAGTCTCGTGGTAGCAAGCGCGACTGCTGAGCGTAGATTCCTGGGTTCGATTCTCAGGTCGGGCAGTGTTATATTGGGTTTTTCCATTAGGAATTTCATAGTAAAAGCCTCGAGTTTGGAAGTTAGCGGTATGATACCCCTGTGCCTCGAAAAGCACGTTAAGCCGTTGGTCCTGCGTCTGTTTTCTCTCCGGTCGTGTCGGATTGCCGTCCCATCGGACTATGAGAGTGAAGAAAGGAGATGGTGCAGAAGCAGGTGCTGTCACCTGTTTCTGCACACATACTTGTGCACTATAATATCTCCCGCGCCGAAGGCTGGTCGCCGCTGAGATTGGTCGTCATGGCTGAAATTCGGTCTGGAGGACTATTATTACTCCTGTCTTAAATGTGCAAGTAACAGTGCCATGGTTAGCGCCGCCATTTTCTGTCGCGGGTTAACCACTAACTTTTCACCAGTTATTTTTAAGTCTCATCATCATCTGCCTAGCCTTTTCCCAACTATGTTGGGGTCGGCTTCCAGTCTAACGGGATGCAGCTGAATACCAGTATTTTACATGTAGCGACTGCCTATCTGACCTCCACAACCCAGTTACTGGGTAATACGATACCCCTTGGTAAGACTGGTTGTCAGACTTTCGGGCTACTGACGACCTGTAACGACTGTCAAAGATCCACGAATGACAGCCGGGACCAACGGCTTAACGTGCTTTCCGAGGCACGGAGGGGTCTTGATATGTGAAGATGGTCACCAATCCACGGACCAACCGCGGCAAGCGTAGCTTAACCTGATCGATCGACCCGTGCGGCTGTTATTACTTAGCCACAAGCCCCTCTTTATTTTTAAGTCTCATGTAATTTGAATATGCCACATTTAAATGGAATTGGGCTGGACACATCTGCCGCATGTCAGACGATCAATGGGCCAAACTTACAACCCAGTGGGTCCCGCTTAATGGCAAACGACATTATGGCACGCCCAGACGGAGTTGGCGAGATGAGCTGTACTCCTTTAATAAAGATTGGTTCTTGGCAGCTCCGGGCAGAGAGAGGTGGATAGAGAGTAGGAAGGCTTTTGCCCAGCCGAGTGACATTAATGGTTAATAATATATTTCACTGGTTATTTTTATTTTACCAATTGTTTGACTAGTCAATTATTGAAAGTCCTCGCAATAAATTATATTAATTATTACAGAAGTCATCACAAAATGGTAGTGTCAGAAGAGCAGTCCCCTGTAGTGGAAGGCGATGCGGCCGCCAGCAAGAAGGCAGCCAAGAAAGCTGCCAAGGCTGCAGAGAAGCAGCAGAAGAAGGCTGAACACAAGGTATAGAAAGATAATTGTGTTTGTTGGTACACTTTACAATTGCAAAAAGAAAAAAACCGAGTGTGCTTATGACCACACGACTGAAGTAAAACTTCTTTCTCAAAATATTAATTCATTAAATTGTTCAAAACGATGTAGAATTACGAAAAATAACCAAAGAATCACCGTTCGCGTAACGCTAGTAAACTCGCAAACGAACTACTGACTGAGATATATACATATTTCACTTACAAGCTATAAGAGAAAGAGAGAAAGAAAATGTGCGCGCGCACTGCTCTCTCTTGCTCCTACACTGTGATACAGACAATAGGCCTGCACTGTGCTTAGATATACGGAACGTATTTGGCTATGAGAGGAAGAGAGAAAGAAAATGTGCGCGCGCACTGCTTTCTCTTGCTTAAATCCCCCACTCAACTCTCGTTCGCCTCGCCCGATCACACTTTTCGTAACACTTACGTCACGCGTTCACCAGCTTACTCCCCAAGTCAAGCGTGCGTAAAGAAGTTTCATTTCAAAAAGGTAAATTTAAAATATCCAAAAATCAACTGCGTAAAAAGTGAACTTTAAAAAATATAAAAATTCTGTCTGCAATCCCACACCCCGTGAGTACACCCTGAGCCGTACAATCTCATGCAGTCGGAGGCATCTTCTTGAATGTAACAATAAATACCTATTGCCTCCGACTGCATGATATTTAATAGCGAGTATTCTATGTAATCTAACCACGCACACTTCCGGTATGCGGTCACGCCAGAACTTTTTATCCCTATCAGCCATCCAATCAAAATGCTACTTAAATGTTATGTGCTAAAGTGCTACTTCATACCAATTCCTTAGGCTATGTTATACCAGTAACTCATCCATTTTTCTATCTCCCAGGCAGCCTCAGGCCAACCACAAGGGGAGGCCGAGGCACCGGAAGCCGACGTGTCCGTAGGCCGGTATGGAACCCTAAAGATGATCCAATCGACCGGAGAGAATCGCGACAGAGTGTACACTGATGTCAAGGAGCTAACTGTCAAACTGAACGGACAAAATGTGTGGGTTAGAGGTGAGATTACCATCATTTGTCTCCTGCCCTGCTGTCTTTTTCTTCCATACTTCTCTATTAGTCGTCATCTCGGTTGTCATCCTTTTTCTAACCATATCATCATTCACATAGTCCATCTATTTTTTCTTTGGTTTTCCCCTACTCTAATAGCCATCGAAATTCATCAAAACTTGCCTGACAACATTTTCCTCATTCCTCCGTAACACATGCCCAAACAATTTCCACACAACTTTTCAGTTTCCGGTGCCACATTCAGACTTCCTCTTACGTACTCATTCCTTACTCTATCCATTCGTGTAACATCATACATCCCTCTTGGCATTCTCATCTCAGCTGCATGCAATTGCCTGTCATTCATCCATACATGGCGGCACGGTTGGTGCGGTGGTTAAGCGATTGACTGCTGCGCTGCGTGTCGCGGGTTCGATTCCCGCACGGAACAAATATTTGTATCACCTAAAAGTAGTTGTTCCGGGTCTGGCTGTTTGTGTATGTGAGTTTAAATGTTTGTTAACGCACCCCCGATACAGAACAAATTCCCAGTGTGGGGCAACGTTTAAAAAAAAAATACCTGTTGTGGCCCAACATTTCTGATTAGATTACCATGACAATTATATTATAACTTCAGGATAAAGACCTATTTTCATGCAGAGAAAGCAGCATTGACGAAAATGCTTTAAAGACACAAGGCTTGACCTCCAACAGATGCTACACAATTCTTGCAAGTTTACAAGAACAGAGGATTTGGACTATTTTAGGTCTTCATATTTGTTTAAGGACCTCTGTATTGTTTTCAGTCATCATCTGCATAGCCGCAACTTTGCTGTGGTCGGCTTCCATGTAGCGACTGCCTATCTGACCTCCACAACCCAGTTACTGGATAATACGATCCTTTTGGTAGGGCCGGTTATCCGACTGGCACTGGTAGTCACTTTGGTAACCGCTAAAATGTTCCATTTCTCCTTTCAGCTCGCCTCCAAACGTCCAGAGCGAAAGGGAAGCAGTGCTTCGCTGTGCTTCGGCAGAGTAGCAGCACGGTTCAGGTGCTGATCAGCGTGAGCGACGAGCGAGCCGTCAGCAAGCAGATGGTGAAGTTCACTGGCAAGTAGGTATTACTAGCTGTAATGGCAATGGACTCGCCCGCTATAACATTTTATTTTATTCTGTTCGGGAAACTTAAGGTGAGTATAGACTAGAGCATTTACTTGTAACAGAACAACGGGCATTCGCCATTTTATGTTTTTTACGAACCGCACTTCGAACACGACGCTCGATATTTTGTTACAACCAGGGGGTTTACTAGGAAGTGCAAAGTGCGAATGATCTGATCGGACCGACACATGGCCGAACCGAATATTATTGAAAAATGCGAAAAAAAATCGGAGCGACTCAGTTGGGTCGTGACCATAGTCAATATCCGAAAGAGTGTAGGATCGGGACCGACCGAACCAAATAGCAACTTCGTAGCAGGAAACGGCCGATACCACTTCGGAGTAGACCCCCTGATTTCATAATCCAACAAGTGTATTGGAGTAACATTTTATGGAGCACAGGCACGAGCGCAAGAACGCACAATCATCAACAATGAACGCGAGGTAGAAAGAAATGTTACAGATAAATGCTCACTCGCCAGGAGCATTACGTCGAACATTCGCAGGAACGTTACATTACATGGAAATGCTCGAGAAAATGCTCCAGTGTCCACCTTTACAGCTAACTTATTTACGATGTTCTTAAATAATATGAAATTAAGAACAAGTTTCTGCTGATAACCACTAAAACTACTAAAAACCTTAGGGGTTGTCTTTTGTAACTTTAGGAGCTGTCTTTTGTAATTTTAGTCTGTCAAAATCTGCTAATTCCCGACCTGAATTTTGAAGACTAACCGATAAAACTATCTCCGTCTCTTTCCAGCATAACCAAAGAGTCAATCATAGACGTGTACGCGACGGTCGTGAAGACGGCCACACCCATAGAGTCCTGTACAGTGAGCGACGTGGAGCTCGTGGCCACGCAAGTGTGGCTCGTGTCCGCGGCGCGTGCGCAGCTGCCGCTACAGATCGAGGATGCGGCCAGGCCGGAGAAGAACGATGTGAGTTAGATGACTTTGTCTAGTATTGGTAGGATTTATGTCAGAATAAGTCGTTCCATAATAATAAATAATAAGAATAAATAATGAGAACCTCGTGAAAGCCGAGAAAGATAAACAAATCAAGTATCTTGACTTGGCTCGCGAGGTTGTCGACATGTGGGATGTGGACTCGGCGATCATTGTGCCCGATAGTCCTGACAGCCAATGGCTTAATAGCCAAGACCCTCGACCAACACCTGAGGAGGCTCTCGTTGGGCAACTGGATCAAGGGCTTGATTCAGAAAGCGGTACTTCTGGACACGGTTCGCATTGTCAGGAGGTTCCTCTCTCTGGAGCCCTGACCGCCGGTAGATTGGACCCTGTTCCCGATACCGGTGGGCTACTATTTTTTATATTTTTAAATGTTTTTTTATCTTTTTCTTTATAAAAATATTTAAAAATGTAATTTGTAGGTATTTAAATGAAATAAAAGAAATAATAAAAATAAAACTTTCATTTACCGACTACATAGGCCTTGTGTTAGGGTCTAAAATTATCTTATAAGCTATGTTAGTATATACTTAAGGTGATAATATAACGACCACAGATAGTTTCACCACGCCCCATGTAATACATGAAGCTTGATAAACCTACCCATGGTAGACCCATCCAGCCTTTCAGCAAACACCCTCAGGATACTGTTGATGCTTCCTCCCACTCTCCGTGTCATCGAGGAAACAAAAAAAAAAAATTCTACTACACTGCCAATATTCATTTTAATTGTGTGCGTTTTGCGTTAGGACTTTAACGCCTAAGAGTAAAATACTTGACTACTCAACACATTTACAAAGTTTTATTAGCTTCCTGTATATCAGTGGTGGTTACCAATTTGGTTATTTGCACCTCATACCCTTTTTATATAGTACTAGATTCTGCCAGCGACTTCGGTCTGCATGACATTTTGGCCCCAGTCCCACCGCGTCGCATCCTATCGCCCGGTCGCGCTGTTACTTCGTTTTTTTACTTTTTCTCTTTGCTCGGTTCCTAAGGGTTGTAGCGTGATATTAAATAGCCTATAGCCTTTCTCAAGAAATGCCCTATCAAATTCAAAAATATTTTTTCAAATCCAACTGGTAGTTCTAGTGATAACGCGTTCAAACAAACAAATTCTTCAGAATTATTACTAGTATAGATAGATAGATTCTAGAACGCTACAGAAACATTAACCTTGATTAAAAAGTATAGATTTAAATTGAGATTAGAATATAACATTCCTTTTGTCATCCATTGTTTTATGTGAAGTGCATTCGTTAAGAATACTTGCCATAAACTATACAGTTTCTTTAATTCTTAATATTTCTTTATTCGCAGGACCCGGAAGCCCTAAGAATCCGCGTGAACCAGGACACTCGTCTCGACAACCGCGTGTTGGACCTGCGTACACCCGCCAACCAGGCCATCTTCAGGCTGGAAGCCGGAGTGTGTCGCCTGTTCAGAGACATACTAACTCAGAGAGGTACTGTAGATATTGTAGCAATTTTTCCTTAATCACCAGTGAGTTTACCAAGTGTAGTGATTACGGAAAAAACGTCAAACTATTGTCAAATGAGCAGGAACGACGAGGGCTATTTCTGTATTTTGGAAAATGTTTGCATTCTAATCTCAGTCTCAATATGTCAAAAATACCTGTGGTTTGCCTACATTTTTACTGCTTCGGCTTGCTGCGGCTGTTTGTGTATGTGAGTTTAAATGTTTGTAAACGCACCCACGATACAGGAGAAATTCTTAGCGTTGGGCAACGTTTTTTTGACAAAAAATTTTGACAAGTTTTTGACATTGGTGTCGCGGGAATCGGCCTTCTGGTTGACATGACCATGCCCCCAATCAACATGATCGATAATCACCAATAAGTATACCAACAATTTTGATTAAGGCATAATTACTGCAATGACAGTACCCTTGCTAGAGTCGGCATTAACCGAAGAAAATTAAGTTCAACTCATTTTTTCAGAAAAAATCCATCGTAGCAACAGTTAAAAAACACATTTACCTAGAAAATGCTGAAAAATGCCTTTTGCGAAAAGAATAACGTTGATGTTCGTGCGATTTAAGTTTAAACGGTTTAAATCAATGATTGACGGCACGGTTGGCGCAGTGGTTAAGCGATTAACTGCTGCGCTGCGTGCCGCGGGTTCGATTCTCGCACGGAACAAATATTTGTATGACCTACAAGTAGTTGTTCCGGTTCTGGCTGTTTGTGTATGTGAGTTTAAATGTTTGTAAACACACCCACGATACAGGAAAAATTCCTAGTGTGGGAAAAAGTTTAAAAAAAACAAGAAAAAAAATTGCCGGACGAAAATGCAAACCGAATTTCGTTTTCGGTCGAACTTTAACCCTCACACACATTGGTCATTTAATCCATGCATTTTTTAATCTTGCCTGAATTCCACTTATTATATACCTTGAACCTATGAGACTCATCACCATTTTGCCTCCATCACAATTTGTTTTACCTATGGTACAAAATAATAACCAAATCCCATTACTCCGCAGGTTTCGTCGAGATTCACACGCCTAAGATAATCTCCGCGGCTTCAGAAGGCGGCGCCAACGTGTTCACAGTCTCCTACTTCAAGTCTTCTGCCTATCTAGCGCAGAGCCCCCAGCTTTACAAGCAGATGGCCATCGCCGCTGACTTCGACAAGGTTGGTGATTAACACAAATGTTGAGGATTAACACATGTTGACTAGATAGTCAACATGTGTTTATCATCAAAATTTGTGTGCGCTAAATAGCTGATTTCGACAAGGTTGGTGATTAACACATCATCGTGTGTCTTTTCATATTTTACATTAAAACCTACATTGACATATCGAACGAAGTACAAAATGAGATTGGGTTGTATTGGCGTTGGCAATGCCTGGCGATTGTGGCTATGAAAAATAGTGTCGTTGTTATGAGGGAATATTAATGTTGATAACGTTTGGTTATATTTTACATTTACGGTAGGACTTGGTAGAGGGGCTTGTGGCTAAGTAATAACCGCCGCACGGGTCGATCGATCAGGTTAAGCTACGCTTGTCGCGGTTGGTCCGTGGATGGGTGACCATCTTCACATATCAAGACCCCTCCGTGCCTCGGAAAGCACGTTAAGCCGTTGGTCCCGGCTGTCATTCGTGGATCTTCGACAGTCGTTACGGGTTGTCAGTAGCCCGAAAGTCTGACAACCAGTTTTACCAAGGGGTATCGTATTACCCAGTAACTGGGTTGGGGGGGTCAGATAGGCAGTCGCTCCATCTAAAATACTGGTATTCAGCTGCATCCGGTTAGACTGGAAGCCGACCCCAACGTAGTTGGGAAAGGGCTAGGCAGATGATGGTAGGACTTGGTAGATAATAAAGGTGATAAAATATGAAATAAAGGTTTTGTCTTTCATTAAGTGGTTTTATGACGATGCTTGGGGAAGGCCTTTGTGCAACAGTGGACGGATGCAACCAAAATTATATATAATACGACATTTTTCTAAGAAAATCCTATGTAATTTTAGTCGACTAATCACCGCAGCTAACTTGGCGTCATTTTATCATTAACAGAACTCAACCACGAAAGCCGAAAACCCGGATTATTGTTAATATCACTACTACCCACATTACAGGTGTTCACAGTAGGCGCAGTGTTCCGCGCCGAAGACTCGAACACGCACCGTCATCTCACGGAGTTCGTGGGACTCGACCTGGAGATGTCCTTCAAGCACCACTACCACGAGGTCGTGGACACCATCGCCGGGACTTTGACGGACATGTTCAGGGGACTCAGGGACCAGTGAGTAACTTGTGAATCTTGTAAATAGCCTTCAATCTCATATTGTTTAAGAACTTTGTATAAATTAGTTGTAAGTATCCCCATCTCATCTGCCTAGCCTTTTCCCAACTACGTTGGGGTCGGCTTCCAGTCTAACCGGATGCAGCTGAATACCAGTATTTTACATGGAGCGACTGCCTATCTGACCTCCACAACCCAGTTACTGGGTAATACGATACCCCTTGGTAAGACTGGTTGTCAGACTTTCGGGCTACTGACGACCCGTAACGACTGTCAAAGATCCACGAATGACAGCCGGGACCAACGGCTTAACGTGCTTTCCGAGGCACGGAGGGGTCTTGGTATGTGAAGATGGTCACCCATCCACGGACCAACCGCGGCAAGCGTAGCTTAACCTGATCGATCGACCCGTGCGGCTGTTATTACTTAGCCATAAGCACCTCAGTTGTAAGTATCCCCAATAGAATAAAATAAAATCCATACTAATATTATAAAGAAAGTAACTCTGTCTATATGTTACCTTTTCACGTCTAAATCACTGAACGGATTTCGATAAAATTTGGCAAGGAGATAGATCGCATTCTGGGGAAGAACTTAGGCTACTTTTTGTCCTAGTAGCACGTTCCCGTGGAATAATTTCCGAAATCTACGCGGGCGAAAACGAGGGCAGAAGCTAGAAAAATAATAATTTCCTATGTTTCTAGGTTCGCGTCAGAGATAGCGACTGTGGGTCAGCAGTACCGTGTGGAACCGTTCAAGTTCCTCGACCCGCCGCTCAGGCTGGAGTTCCCTCAGGGCATACAGATGCTAAAAGAAGCAGGTAACCATTTTGTGTTAAATATTATCCGGAAATCGAAAATTTTTAAAGAGAATCTTCGACATCGAGAATATTTGATCGAAAATCGGCGATATCCTTTTACATCGAGAACTTCTGAATTAGTTACTGCGCAGAGACTCGCCCTATGTTCCGAGCCGCCATAAAGTATGAATTGGGCTGCACCTTCAGGGAATTGATCCGTAATTATTATATTTCCATCTTCCAGGAGTGACAGTAGGTGAAGAAGACGACCTCTCGACCCCTGACGAGAAACTCCTGGGCAGGTTGGTCAGGGCCAAGTATGACACTGACTTCTACATCCTGGACAAGTACCCGCTGGCTGTCAGGCCTTTCTACACCATGCCTGATCCCAATAACCCGGTGAGTGAACTGAATAAAACATGTGTGTTCATTCTCATAGAATTTGTGTTTTTTACGTATTTCACCATAATTGGAAAAAAATCTAAAAACAAATGATGCGTCGGTGACATCATGAATGAAATGAAGAGGATAAAAATCAAATTCTTCTTCTTCCGTTAAACGAAATTAAAGACATGTCACTCGATAAGTCTTATGACGTTGTCAGTGTTGTTTAGCTTGTACTGGAACTATTACTGTGTACATTGTTTTGGTCATAATTGTGTGTAGATATTTTGGGACTAAATTATTACTTTTTTTTGGAAAAACAAATAGTATACAGTAAACAGTAAATAGTTAATAGTAAACAGTATCTATATACTATATTTTGTAGGTACAAAATATAGATAGATAAAACGTTTATTCAGTGCAACAAAAGACAATACAAGTAATAAAAAAAAAACATAAAAAAGGTGAAAAAAAAAACAAAGATTAAAAAGATAAATTGACCCATAGGACACCTCGTATAAGTAAATCTATAGGTAACGGTCGATCACTACTGGGCGGTGTGTGTCTCATGGTTGCACCAAATGGGAGTCCAGCTCAGCAATGCCAGGTACAATACCTGACGCTGGTATTCTGCTGCATCCCGTTAGTGACACACAATATAGTATACTATTTATTTTCATTCCATTTTTCCATAAAATGGTTTTAGACATTGCAATGGTTCCTTGTCCGTGTATACATCTTTTTGGGGCTGACTGTACTGATAAATGATATTACTGTTGTTGTTTTATATTTACTTTTAAAACACCAGTAGCCTAGCTAAGACAACCGCTCCAGCACTTGGAATATGCATATTTTTTTTTCTTTTCTTTCTTTTTTTTTATATAAATTCTTATCTTTACAGAGAGTGTCGAACTCCTATGACATGTTCATGCGTGGTGAGGAAATCCTCAGCGGCGCGCAGAGGATACACGACCCGGAGTTCTTGACGGAACGCGCCAAACACCACGGCATCGGTGAGTGAATAATGTTATATCAGAGAATAATATACAGGTTGTAAAAAGACACATTACATAGCCGTCAATTACGCATTAAAATAAGTAACATTGCACACAAGTAAATTGTTGGGAAACGACTTTTATTTTTGGTGTGAAAAGCTGTTTGCGGTAGTGCGCAATGTAACGCGCGCAAAACATTGTGCTTAGCGGTGCATTCAACGGTACAGGGGTTGTGGGGGTATTTAAAGTTATGTTATAACATTAAAAACTTGTTTTCGGCAAAAAATTTCAGTAAAAGTTTGAATTTTGATCTTCAATATCTCCGTAAGTAGAAGGTTCCCAGGCATGGTGCAGTACATAAAAAAAATATTACAATGTCGGGGAGTAACAGTGACTCTCGGCTTTGTTAAGTGTATTATTACACCCATTATTACTAAAAAAATATGCGACACTGATTTCCTTCACTAATTTGTAGTCCCCCTCAATGCACCTATGGAAAAGAATAGGACACTTTTACGCACACAAACAAAACTTGTGCGGACAAGCCGGTACTTCCCTACCTTTTTAACCCGATCATAACAAGAAATATCCAAACGCCACAAGAGCAAATAACAGCAATCATTAAAATTGTTCTATTTCTCATTTTTCAGATATCACCAAGATTGCCGCATACATCGAGTCGTTCAGATTGGGATGTCCTCCTCATGCAGGTGAATAGTGATTTAATTATTAATAAGATCTGTATAGTTGTTAAAAATCTCAGGTTATTGACTCGGTTCTAAATACGATCTGGAAGCCGCGTAAAATATCTATATTTGTATGGCTTTTCAGGGAAAGGTCACTACTGGCTACACTGATTTCAATTCTGATTCGATACAGAAATCCCTAATCAGCCAATAATGTTCCCTCTGCTGGGACACAAGCTCCTCTCTTCGAGTGTGGGCTGTAATCACCCACGCGGGCCCAGTGCTGGTTGGTAGATGTCACATGTTTGGAGGTATGAGGAACAGGGTGTAAAGTTCACTCATCCTCCATAGAAAAGGGAGGATCCTCCGACCAGACGGGTGTTGTGTCTGGCGGGCAATTGCCCAACGATTGATGTTGGGAAATTGTATCTATGCTAATTGTGCGGTAAACTCTGCTTGCGAGATGCAGGATTTGCGTGACGTCAGTATGACGCGTTGTTCGCATGTGGCGTTGTAGATACCGCTATATATGTCTTCGGATTTTTGGTTCTAAGACATGCCGGTTTCCTCACGATGTTTTCCTTCACCGTTTTGAGAGCGGTGGTGATGAAATTATTTACACAAAGTAAAGCGCCTGTCTGGGTTCGAACCCACGACCTACAACTCGTAAGTCGGGCCTTTACCACTGGGCCACCACTGCTCTCACACTAGACATCACTTTAGGGTTTTATTAGATTCATAAATATCGATTTTAGTTATTTATCAATTTTTTCAAATAAATATAATTATGATCTTTATCTCCCTTCAGGCGGCGGCATCGGCATGGAACGCGTCGTAATGTTGTACCTTGGACTGGACAACATTCGCAAGACGTCCATGTTCCCGCGTGACCCCAAGAGAGTGACCCCCTGATGTGTATATATTTGTATATTGTTGTTATACTGACGACAGATCAATAATAATAAAATGTTTATTAAAAATTTGTTTGGTTTTATTGACTGAATAAACTACTAACGCCGTCTACCGGCCATGGAAGACAACCGGTCGAACAAAATAACCTATCATATATGTCACCAGTTTTGGCACACTGGAGGTAGAAAATTCTATTTATCTCTGGTTTTAACGTCCTTTAGAGATTGAGGAACAGGGTGTAAAGTTCACTTATCCTCCATAAAAAAGGGGTGATCCTCCGACCAGACGGTTGTTGTGTCTGGCGGGCAATTGCCCAGCGATCGATGTTGGGAAATTGTACCTATGCTAATTGCGCGGTAAACTCTGCTTGCGAGATGCAGGATTTGCGTGACGTCATTATGACGCGTTGTTCGCATGTGGCGTTGTAGATACCGCTACAGTTCCAATAATCTAAGTAATCTTACCGGCACACGCTATCTATCAATGGAAGGGTATACTGCTTACTACGGATAGCTGGTCCGGCCGTTACCAGTAGCCAAAATCTACTGATGCCACCTCACCATCTGCCTAGCCTTTTCCTATGTTAGGGTCAGTTTCCAGTTTAACCGGGTGCGGCTGCGTACTACGCTAGGTTATCTCAAGGTCGAAGTGTTGCCTCCGAAATGCGGTCGACTATACAGTGTGGACTATACATCGACGCGCAACCGCTTACCAAGGATTCAGTACATGATTCTGGACCCCCTGCGTTGAAATTTTTCGTCGGCTTTTTCTTAATTTTTATGTTTTTTTTCTGCAATTGTTTTTACTGTTAACTCTATAAAATCATTATTTCTATCTAACCCAATGAGATTTGTAATTAAGAAATAGTAAATTCACTTGTTTCACTTAAAACAGCAATGTAAATAAAACTCGAAAGGGCAGCGCGCGGTATCGCGGTAGGAAGCACGCGCGCGCGCGCCATCCGCGGAGCGTTTTGATCGCGTTATTTGCAATACATTGCGCCCTCAAAAATGACAATCTTTTTAACCGGTCTTTTCCGAGATGAATAACTTTCGTAATTTTATTTATGGCATCAGGTGTAACCTTTTCACGACGTTTGCGCGTCGATGTCCCTACTACCCTGTATACCTTAACAGCTAAATTCGTATCTGAGAGTTAAGAGCTCAGTAGTGGATTACGATAGGCTTAGTTTTTTAGTAGTATTCAGCATATAGAGGCATGAGGAACAGGGTGTAAAGTTCACTTATCCTCCATAGAAAAGGGGTGATCCTCCGATCAGACGGGTGTCGTGTGTGGTGGGCAACTGCCCAACGATTGTTTTTTTTTTATATTGGCATCTCTTTTCAATCTAGGAGGTTGTCGACTGCTTAACCGGACTGGCCTATGGATGTCTCAATAAATTAAGGCCTCCATCCAGGACTTAAAGTGCTGGAGTCCAATGTCCAGCATTGGACAGCTCATATTTTTGAGTGGGTATTTAGGGGATGAAGCAACAGGGTGCACAGTTCCTCTATTGATAAGGGGGATCCTCCGGCTAGACGGGTGTTGTCTGGTGAGCTACTGCCCAATGATTGATCTCGGGCTGTTGTATTTGCGTCATCTTCAATACTGTTTGTGACGGTATAGGTGTCGCCAGTTCGCCACAAGTCTTTTTTACCCGACTACGGTATAGGAAAAGGTTATGAATCCCACTGACTGACTATTATATAATTGAAGCGGCATGTACGCGGTCAAGCTTTGGGTTCACATGGCAACATTCCACTTTTCATATGGTTAAAAAATAAATGCAGTAAAGAAAAGCCATGTATCCATCCATCCATCCATACAAACAAACTTTCACATTTATAATATTAATAGGATAGGATGTAGCAATCTTGCTCTTTAGGTATATTGCTGGCATTTGGTACGGTCGTTTCTTTTGTACAGACGCCAGCACATCAAGCTACTACAATCTGTCAAATTTCTTTAATAGATTTTCAACTTTATCGCTAAAGCATTAAGGTTCAAGATTGATTGGGAAAATTTGACAGTTTCGGGTAGCTTGACCTGCTGGCGTCTGTACAAAACGAAAACCTGCCGATCGATTCTGTAAAAATCTCACCGTGAAAAGTTAGGTGAAGTGAGCTTAGAGTGAGCTGTCAATAGTGTCGATCACTAGCATTAGTTGGAATGACAGCTCACTCCACGCTCACTTCACCTAAGTTTTCACGGTGATATGGTTACAGAATCGCACTGCTGTATCAGATTGGTTGATGAGGCCCGTAAGTGATGTTTTGTGATTCCAAAATTAACAGTAAAATATTATAGGTACAGCCCATTCGCAGTTTTTTTACCTCTGATTTTGAATCACTGTCGTGATCTTTGCTATCGTTACAATAAGGTTGCTTTACAGTTGGGTTACTGCTGTCAGAGGTAAAATAATACTGTGAACGGACTGCACAAGAGTCTTTTGGCGTTCGAATGACGTTGACAGGGGATATAGTTTGTAAACATTATTCTGTACAACTGTTTTTTTTTAAATGTATTGAAAAACAAGATGGCAGCGTTAGTTATGATTTTCGCCGCGCGCCTAAATAACCCTGTAGCGCTTTACCTATGTGCAGCAGTGCGATTCTGTAACAATCTCACCGTGAAAACTTAGGTGAAGTGAGCGTGGAGTGAGCTGTCATTCCAACTAATGCTAGGGATTGACACTACTGACAGCTCACATCAAGCTCACTTCACTTGAGTTTTCACGGTGAGATTTTTACAGAATCGACCATCATGAGTGTTGGGGGACTGAATAAAATACAAACCGTTTAAAAATTATGAATTTGTATTATATTTTATTAGAATATATAACAAAGTATGTTCAATTTTAATTTTTATCACACATCTCTCGCATAGAGATCACATTCTTACACATTTTTATTAACATCACGGTAGGAACCTTAGGAGCCGAGCAAAAAGATATAAAGTATGAAAGAACGACATATTTATAAACTAAAGGGAGATATGGTGTGACTGCCCAACTGTTCGAGTCCGGCTGTCGCCTTCAAAAATTATAACTACATACGAACACGCGCTCACTCACACTATAACAGTCACCACACTCAACGCGAGCCAATCGCGTAACAGCAGATCGCAACGTAGAGACGTAGTTGCGTTCACGACTAATCAACGGCGCCCGCGTTTGTTTCTGTTTTGTGCATACATTGTTCGCACGCGCCACGCCCCCTTGGCATGTCTCCCTTTAGTTTATAAATCTGTGGAAAGAACGCTAAGCGAAAATGAAATAATAGCACGGGCGGGCGATGCGATGCGACGGGTTGGGGTTGACAAGAAATTTCACGCGGATGAAGTCGCGGGCAGAAGCTATGCAGTATAAAACAGCCTTGTGATCCCAAAATTATACAGTAAAATATCGTACTGCTGGTCATCCTTGTGGGACTTAACCATCAGAGGGAAATATGGTTGTGTAGTGTGGGGGGACTGAATAAAATAAAAACCGTTTAAAAATTATGAATTTGAATTATATTTTATTACAATATATAGCAAAGTATGTCCAATTTTCATTTTTATCACACGTCTCTCGATCACATTCTTGACATTTTCCTTATATCAGCAAAAACTGAGAACTGTCAGTCTTGCCTGACAGTCTCCCTCAGTCTGCACTGACATTCACACTCAACATCCAACATGATTTGCGAACACCAATAAAATCAAAAATCACTTAAAAATTACTTACATAGTATACAATCTGTGTTTCTACATATTATTTTGTCTTCATTTAACTTTTAAATATTTGTTCATGAACAGTGAAAAGCTGGTATGACATTATTGTACTAGATATTTCTTTTACGGCTTCCTTGTTAGCGTACTAGTCGCAAGTGCTACAGCTGAGCATGAGGTCCCGGGTTCAATCCCCAGGTCTGGTAAAGTGTTATTGGGGTTTTTCCATCATGAATTTCTCAGTAGCAACCCCGGGTGTGGATTTATATCCGGTTATGGCAATAGGCTCGCCCCCTATTACATGGGACTTAAACATAACTGGCAAAATGTGGGCGTACAGTCACGAGGTATGTCAACACTTGGCGACATTCAATTACGATTTTTTCGTGAAATAACGAATGCAACGTTGAAATACGACACATTACATAAACCTGTGGGTTCGAAAATGTTATGTTCGTAACAACATAAAATTTCATTCGAAAATAAAGGAGTAAATCGCTTTTGAATAAAGCAAAGTGTATACATACTTTTGCTCGCGACTGCGGGCACACATCTGCCTAACCCTTTCGCGAAAATTGAAAGATTTTTTTAAATAAGAACTATCTTTTAAGACCTTTCTTTGCAGATTTGAAATACAGACATCGAGTATACTTAGCATTTTCTTTTTCAGTTCACTTGAACATACCATTAGAGTATAATTGTGACCATTTTGAAGCATATAATTAGGCCTTTGCGCATCACAGAAATGAACAAGATTTCACTTTATTGACATAACATACAGACGCCAGCACATCAAGTTACCCGAAACTGTCAAATTTTCCCAATTAACCATGAACCTTAATGCTTTATCGATAAAATTGAAATCTATTAAAGAATTGAATTATTGAATTGAATTGAATCTATTAAAGAAATTTGACAGATTGTAGTAGCTTGATGTGCTGGCGTCTACAAATCCATTTTCGAGATATCAAAAGTAATTTTGGTTCATGAAAAAATATGTTAAAAGTAAAATTACTCCACACGTTCAATGGTCCATATCATTTGAAATAAGTTAGCCTCAATGATGACGTCATTATCGACATCGATAAATATCGCTAGTGTTGTGCTCTAACGACATTTATCGAATCGACATCACAATTTATCGACAGCACAGCATTTTATAGACAAAAAGCAACTTGTGTAAAATATCAAACTTATCCAATTTATTAAAAAATGAAATGCATTTCAACGGGTTTTTACTAAATAAAGTAGGTATGCACCTTATGTAATTAAATATTTTTTTCGCGAGTTTTTTTTAGTCCGTTGTCCACTTTTGTATCCGATACAAGTATCGTATCAAATCAAAATAGTACTTTTTTATACAGGGTTAAATTAAATTAGCTAGCGAAACTCTGTAGATGTGATGGGTATCTAAACATAATAAAATAAAAGATTTGATATATTTTTGAGGGGTCAACGACCGCTGGTAGTGCTGTTACTTGAAGTATAAGATGAGAAAATCTGTTCTTTTGTTTTATCGTGTTGAGATATCGATACGAAACACGTCTGTGAAGATTGAACAAAAAAAAAGTTTAAAAAATTATAATACAAGTGTCTACACTCTACACTGACTGCGGTCGTTGACCCCATAAAAAGTCATCAAAATAACTTCTTTTTTGTTTTATCATGTTAAGATATCTATACCCGATCACGACTACGGAGTTTCGCTAGCTAATTTAATTTGACCCTGTAAAGTTGTGTTTTAGCGTGGCAATAGCGGTCATTGCCCTTCCCCTAACATCTCTCCGTTATTGGAACATGTTGAAGAACACGATAGATATTCGAACTTTAGCTGACTTTAAATCAGTTTTTTAAATAAAAAAAATGCTAGAAAAATATAGGTGGGTCAATGACCGCTATTACCATGCTTAAACGCGACGACTATAATCTATAGCAACAAAACAAAATAATAGAAGATATTTACAGGAACATAACTGGCGACATGTGGGTGTACTATAAGCACACCTCTGCCTAACCCTTCGGGGGATACAGGCGTTATGTTTAGTGTAATATACAGGGCGTCCCACGGATATGCCACATGGAGGGAAACTACCTTGAATATTGTAGATGGAACATTTTACTGAAAGAAGACATTATTTGAATTTAAAAAACAATTTCGATCGGTAAAATAAGATCGGTATGATAAAGCTACAGGTGATTATTTTTCTCATGTAACGGGTTCGATTCCCGGTTCAACCATGTAATTATTTAAATATCTATGAATGCAGTTTAAATTGTTTTTTAAATTCAAATAATGTCTTCTTTCAGTAAAATGTTCCATCTACAATATTCAAAGTACTTTCCCTCCATGTGGCATATCCGTGGGACGCCCTGTATAGTTACCGGTACGTAAGTTGGCAAAAGATTTAGTAGTGGGGGAAGTTCGCGCATGTAAAAATGTATGAAATTGTGCGTGCGCGGACTTCCCCCACTACAAAATCTTTTGTGCCGGTAACTATACAAGAATACAGAACCATGTAGAGATGATTTGTATCCGATACAAATGGTGGTTCTAATATACATAGATATTAATAACACTTACTCACAATATTATAAGTGCAGTCGCTTGCACATCAAGCTACTACAAACTGTCAAATTTCCTTAATAGATTTTCAACTTTATAGTTGAAGATTTAAGGTTCAAGGTTGACTGGGAAAATTTGACAGTTCCGGGTAGCTTGACCTGCTCTGCTGGCCGTCTGTACAAGTTTAGGAACAAAATGCAAGAGGAAATCGTCGCGTCAAATTGCTTCTTTTATATAATACTCTTGTTTTAACAATCCGACTCGAATTTCACTAATATTTATTTATTTATTTAAACTTTTCGACACAAAAAGGTACGAAGGCGGACTTAGTGCCTTAGGTATTCTCTACCAGTCAACCAAGGGTGGTGATAATATTTTGATAAAGTAATGCACCGGAATAATTGTGACACGAGGTAAAAGGAGTACGTAAGGATCGTAGCAGGTGACGTTTCTGCCTACCCCTATGGGAAGATGGTGTGAGTTTATGTATGTATGTATACTCACTACAGTACACTAGCAATCTCTTTCATTTTGACAACGCAACAACGTTAATTTCATCATTTACGTTGTCGATCTGATAAATTTTTCAAATGTATGAAGCAAATAGCTGCGCCCCGCGGTTTCACCCGCATAAGTTTCGATCCCATGGGAATATAGGGATAAAAAGTATCCTATACGTTAGTCCTGGTTATAAACCATCTGTGTGCCAAACTTCATCCAAATCCGTTCAAAAGTTTTTGAGTGAAAGAGTAACAAACATCCATCCATCCATACAAACTTTCGCGTTTATAATATTAGTAGGAAATAGAATAGTAGGAAGTAGGATAGTAGGAAGTAGGATAGTAGGATAAGATATTAGGATAGGATAGTAGGATAGGCATCAGCAATTTCCTTTAAAATCATTCGGGTTGTGACTGAAAGTGTGTAACGCCATTTGGGTGCTGTACCCTAATTGTATAACACACTAGGTATCAATCACAATCTGAATCATTTTGAAGGAAATCCATCGCTTCATATGTTCGAAAAATTGGTCTCCTCAACAACGTAACTAACGCAATGAATGTTGTTGAACTGTCAAAATGGAAGTCATTGCTACTGTTAGTGTGTTAAGTAATTACGCTACTGTTCTTTATGTCACATAATAAATGTTTCAATAGCTCATTACAGTGGCAACACGAAAAGGCAAATCTTCAACAATAATTATTACGAAATTCTTCAAAGTAGGTTTACTTTTAGTCCGTTCACAGTTATTTTCCTCTGATATTGCATCACTGTCCAAATCACAGTGACCTTTATTCTCATTCAAATAAGGGTGCTGTTGGGTTGCTGCCACTGACAAGTCTGTCAAAATCATTGTGCTCTTTATTCTGGTCACAGTAAGGTTGCTATTGGGTTGCTGCCACTGACAAGTCTGTCAAAATCATTGTGATCTTTATTCTCGTCACAATACGGTTGCTGTCGGGTTGCTGCCACTGACAAGTCTGTCAAAATCATTGTGATCTTTATCACACCACAATAAGGTTGCTGTCGGGTTGCTGCCACTGACAAGTCTGTCAAAATCATTGTGATCTTTATCACACCACAATAAGGTTGCTGTCGGGTTGCTGCCACTGACAAGTCTGTCAAAATCATTGTGATCTTTATTCTCGTCACAATAAGGTTGCTGTTAGCTTGCTGCTGTCACAGGTAAAATAACTGTGAACGGACGAGTTGGAGTTCAAAACAAGAGTATTACAGTAAGAATCACCTCAATCTCTTTCCACCAATCCTACTATTGTTACATAGAAAAAGTTTTGATATTACAAAATCTACAGTTTTCTGATAGCCATGTCACAACCATACCTAAATATACCCTTATTTTGTTATTCAAGCTTTTTCCGCATCATTTATCTCTGGGAATGAAGGGGGGAATGAAGTATTAATACCGTTATGATTCCAGAAAGAAAATATGATGCTACGTGTCATGTATCGTCTCTCTCTCTCTCTCTCTCATAAAAAAAATTATGTTTTCTTTCTCATATCGCAACGGAATACAGGGTCAAATTATTTTAGCTAGCAAATGTTCGCAGACGTGATGGGTATCTAAATTTGAATCGCGACATATTCGCCAAAAATGTAAACAAATATGAGTTTATGGAAAAATAACTTTAATTCCTACACAATAAATTTCAGTTTACGCTATAACTTCAAACATTTTTATAACTTTGTCAATAGTGCCAGTCACTCTGAAATCAACTTAATTACCATTAAAATAAAGTTGATATTTGTTTAACTTGAAATAACGTCAATTTGAAACATAAATAAAATTTAAATATATAAGTAAACATGATAAAACGAAAAAAAAATCGATGATATATTTTTGGGGTCGACTATCATAGGCACTGTAGTTACTACAAATGTCGAGTTCAGAAAATCAGTCACCTTTTTTGTATTATCATGTTTAAATATTGATACTACATCACTCGGGTAAAGCTTACAATAAAAAAGCTGATTTTTCTAAAACTTCAAATAACTATAGAGGTATGAGGAACAGGATGCACTATCGCCAAAACCTATATCTGACCATTTAGAAAACAAAATCCCGTGCACATGATGACCACAGCTGCGTCCGTAAGTAAAACAAAAGAGGATCCTTTTTAGGTCGGTAACAATATGCGCTGCAAGCAGGAATAGTCTTTACGGTGGTCAGATAACGATTTTGGCGACAATTCACTCATCCTCTATAAAAAAGAGAGGATCCTCCGACCAGACGGGGGTTGTGTCTGGTAGGCAACTGCCCGATGATTGATGTCGGGACGTTGTATATATGCTAGTCGCGCAGTAAACTCTGCTTGCGCGATGTAGGATTATACATGTGAGGTGTAGTTCGCATGTGGAGATGTAGATGCCGCCACATAACTATGCGTCTACAAAGTTTCGCTAGCTAACTTTATTTGATCCTGTTGTATTTGAGAACGATAAATGATTTTATTCAGTAAGTAGGTTTGTACAAACACTTTTACACGTCAATCACATTTTAAAAACTAGATGAGGTCGGCGGTTCCTATCTGACTACTCTGTCTCTTAAGTCCAGACATAATCTTGGTCAGATCATATGAAGACCATGTAGATCGATGTCTGACTAGCTCGTGACGTAGTAAAAATATTAGCCAATCTGCAAGACGGCAGCAGAGTTAACAGCACAGGGCGTTTATTAACGTATGGTTGTAGTATGACAATAGCTAATTAAAGCATATACAATAGGAAGATTCAGTTAATTCTATTTTATTTATGTATTTACATGCTAGATAATTAGTTTCTGGTAGGTAAACTGGTTTGATAACGGTGTAACAATAATCTTGCATGCTGGTTAGATTCATGAGTTGCGTCTCCAAAGTATATAAAATGTTGGCTTATAATGTTTTTTGTTTGACCAATTGGTGACTTGCATTCCAGTACAGTCACCAGCACTAGTATGTCAACACCTGGCAATTTTGAATTACGATTTTTTCGTGAAATAACGAATGCAACGTTAAAATACGACACATTACATAAACAACAGCTCTAAAGATGAACAATCGAGCCTCAGAAGCAGTTAAGGAACTAGACAAACGGGGAGCTGGTGTTCGGATGGTGGAGTGACGCAATACGAAAATCGTAAAATGAAACAAAAAGCGATCGAAACGAAACCAATTAATCTCAATCATTTGCCGAAAATGTGTTACGCAATTAGGCTGCTGTTATAAAAACATAATCGGGAATAATGCGATTAGATGTTCAGAACATTATCAGCCTATTTAAATACTGAATAGAAGAAGTAATTGTTAGTCTATGTAGCCCCATTTGAAATGGAACTCCTACAGACGTTACAGTCCAGGGGGTCTACTACGAAGTGCAAAGTGCGAATGTTCGGATCGGACCGACACATGGCCGAACCGAATATTATTGAAAAATGCGAAAATATTTCGGATCGGCTCAGTTGGGTCGAGACCATAGTCAATATTCGAAAGAGTGTAGGAGTATAGGATCGGGACCGACCGAACCAAATAGTAACTTCGTGGCAGGAAACGGCCGAACATTCGGCCGATACCACTTCGGAGTAGGCCCCCTTTTTTTGTACTGTTTGAGAGAAATGGGTATGCCATATTGTACACCACTATCAAGCCATTATAAAGTTCGTGAACAACTATGAAGCGACAAAAATATTTTAGAAAAACAAATTTCAGTCAATTTAATGTCTATTTGAATTACAGCAAAATTTGCTTAGTAGCATTACTATTTCTATTAGTATTCCTGAATTAACCAGTTTCTCTCATAATGTATTAAATATAGAATTTTTGAGCTTTTTAAGTACACATAACTTGATTTTTATGTCACTGTATTTTTCGCATTCTTATTCGTTATGAATGATATTTCTACTCATTGTATATTTTACGTTTTACAAATGATTTTTGAAAACTGTCATCTTTTGAGAGGAACTTTTAAAGGCTATATAACTTTCAGTTAGCACCTATCTAACTGTTTATTTAAAGAGTCTGTTTCACAAAAGAACTCCCGCGGCAATAAGAGGAATTAATTTATTATTTTACAAGGTGTAACAGAATAAAAGTTCTGAAAGTAGTTTGTTCATAATTGACTACTGAATCGATTTCAGTAACTTATAATACAAGTTTTTTTTTAAATTATGTATTTTGTCGTACTGCCTACCGATTGAGCCAAAGAAAATTAAATCTTATTTTAAGGCAATAAGACTCAATTTTAAATGCAGTAATGCTAGGGTTTCCATCGCCCGACAGTAGCGCCGCATCTACGAGACTTCTTCGTGAAACGAACTTTACACGCATGGATCAGCATTTTCCTATATCCTGTATCCTGCTATCTCATTCTGTTACTTAGAGGCGTCGTTTGCTAGAGCGAAAAGTCCGCCCGCAAGCGTCCGCACTCATTCGCATTGACAGTGCGTTTAAGTGCGAATGAACTTCTCGCTCTAAAAGAAAGAGAGAGAGGAGAAGTACAAACTGTATGTAATTCTAGTCTTTCTATGTTGAGAGTTATATTCCGATTGCACTAAAGCAGTATTCTGTGTTAATTTCTAGTGATATTCTTGGAGATATGGTTTGGTGAACGGTATTGTAACAATTTTATGAATATAAATGCATATTGTTGGTTTTTTTGTTGCTCAATTACGTCATAACCGCTACAAAAAATTGGATGAAACCTTGTATAGGAAGAATGATTCTAGTATTTAACAAATTGGTTAGTTGAACATTAATTTTAACCCATAAAATACAGTTATAGGGAAAACTTTCTTTTTAGCAGATAGTTGCTAACTGAGAGTCATATTTTATCGAAAAAGACACGTAATTTGAAAAAGCCATTTTAAAACATAAGTACATTTAATTTATTCTTACACATTACAGTTATCGTCAGTTTTAACAATAGTTTACAGTAAATTATATTCGAGTTTAAAAGTAAACAAGTTTAAGTATTCGTAGTAACATTATCACAATTTATTTTTTATTTTATTTTATTTACATTTTTTAATAAGTACCATCAAATTCAAATTAATTCCTTCTCAATCATAGAGTTCTATAATTAAGACCAATTTATTTTAATTTAAAATAAAACCATAAAGTTTAAAAATCATAGACAAATATGTATACAGGTTGTTTTTAAATTGTACTACAAGAAATTTCAAAATTAAGTAAGTATACACAAGTGTTTTGTGAATCTCAAAAACTACTCAAAAACAGGTGACACAAATAGCACCAAGAATGGTTAAAATAAATGTAAGTACAACGGAACAAGGAGCTTTTGGCGCGTGGTCAAAATTGGAACTAACTTCGCTATCTTGTTTTTTCAATACAATTTTTGTGTCACAATTTCACATATGTTTACCAACAACGCCCCCCCCTGTCTATGTCGCTCAGGCGCCAAAAGATCCTCGCAGTATTCGAGATCTTACCATCTGACATGACATTTTTCAAAACTCATTATTTTTTTTATTCACATTTTTCTGTACACTATGGTCACAGACCATAAACATAGTTTTGCTTATAGCCACTAACACTTGCAAATCAAGCTGTTTAAGTCCGATTGGCACTTAACACTGGGTTCACCACCAAATTCTTACGTTATTCACATTTTGCACAGGATTCCAATATTTTGCACTGGTCTTGGCCACTTTGCACAAGTTGCACAAAATTTTGCACAGCTTTTGTTACCCTGAACAAGTTGCACAAAAATTTTGCACAGCCTTGGCCACTTTGTACGTTGCACATTAACCGAATAAACTCTTAAGGTCCTCTTCGTAGAGGGCAATGACCAGCATTATGCCGATGCCCGTAGCCAGCCCCATCAGTTGTAGTATGCACTGGCAGAGAGTACCCTCTTTGCTGTGCGATGTACTTAGTTCTGGCATCTGTGGAAGAAAATGAAGGAATATTAGATTTTAGTGTTGAAAATCTTTGCTCAAACTATGGAATTTCTCAGGACAAATATCGTTTAAACGGCAATTTGCTAGAGAATAAGTCACACAATATTTAGAAGAGGTCTTTACCTAGCAGTAAGTCCAATGAAGTCGAGCTGTGGATGTCAATCGAGAGGCAGAATATCAAATGTGGCAGATTGCACGAGCCTATGTCAGATTGCACATTCCCCTATAGCTTACCTAACGACTTCTCTTAGGTAACATATATCACACTTAGCTGCCAGATTGCACTATCCACTGTCAGATTGCACAACACACTGCCAGGCTGCACAACACACTGCCAGGCTGTACAACACCCAGCGAGACTGCACAATACACTGTCAGATTGCACAATCCATTGTCAAATTGCACGATTTGCACAATCCATTGTCAAATTGCACGATACTATGTCCGATTGCACGATATTATGTGCAATATTGCACAATCCTCTGTGCAATACAGTACATAGCCCTACAAGTGGGCACACTCACCATATCAACGAGCGCAATGTACAAGAACATGCCGGCCGCGGCCGCGAACAGCCAGCGCGTGGCGGAGGGCGCGTGGCCCGCCAGCACGCCGCACACCATGCCCAGCAGGCACAGCGCCGACGACAGGATGTTGTAGCACACCGCGCGCTTCACCGACATACCAGCTTTAAGGAGGACGGCGAAGTCACCTGGGAAGGAAAGAAAGTGGTTGAGATTATTACGTACTTTAATACGAGTAAACTGACTGATTGTCTTGTTGGTATTGTAGTCGCAAGCGCTACTGCTAAGCATGAGGTTCTGGATTCGATTCCCGGGTCGGGCAATGTGTTTTCCATCTGAAATATGTCTGTAGTAGCCCGGAGCCTGGACTTGTGCCCGGTTAATGGCAATTCGCCCCCTATTACATGCTTAACATGCGAGAGGCTCGTGGCTAATTCTGGGGTATTTCATTTAATTTCTTTATAAAGGCATAGGAAAAAAATACGAGAATTAACATACCCAATTCATGAGGCAGTTCGTGGCACAACACTGCGATGGCTGTCGAGAAACCGCCCGCTATGTTTGAAGCGAAGGCGGCGCCTGAAAACGTAACACTTGTATGTTAGTAAATATAGCAATAGATAAAGTATGAACAATTCTTCTTCGTAAGTGTTGCCGAGGCTGACTGATCCCAGGTTGCAAGCCTAAGGTAACCACTTCTCATCATGCGTGTTCATCCTGCTGGATGACAGACATTTGACAGCACAAAACTCAGGTATCACAGTACCGTCCCACTTCTGAAGCCCTGATCAAGCCGCTAATCAGTAACTGTACTGCCAAATTAGCTATTGCGATGGTTGATCAATTTATTTGAGCTTAAAACCAGATGAACAATCGGTTTTTTTGCTTACTGCAACTCTTGGCTTCACAAACTTTTCATTTATGTGAAACGTGTCAACGAAAGACACCACTTCTTCTCTCGAATCCCACACAAAGTTTGCCAAGTCAAAGTTTAGCCAGTCGGTTGATAGTGACTGCCCAAGTTAAATCTGGGTAGGTTCTTTTTCCGCGTTCTGGAAGACGTGGCGTTGGATGGCCTTCCACAAGGTGGAACGACGACCTTGTGAAGGTCGCAGGGACCCGTTGGATGCGAGAACCACTAAACCGGTCGAAGTGGAGGTGCTCGGGCGAGGCCTATGTCCAGCAGTGGACGTCTTACGGCTGAAATAATGAGGTCCTTTTAATACATAAACTTACCTATTGCCATGCCGTCAGTAAAGTTGTGCAGCCCATCCCCCATGATGACCATCCACGCGACGGACGCGATGGAGGACGGGGGAGCGTGCACGTGGCCATGTGCGTGCGAGTGGCCGTGGTGGGCGCGCGAGTGTTCTCTGCGGGTACAGAAATACGGTTAAAATGGAAGAATTATCTTTATAAATGTGATGATATAAGTAGGTAAGTCTGGAAATATCTATCACTAAACATGACATTGACTTCCTGGAAGATCTAAATATGCATCCGGCCCGCCTAATGTCTGCTTCAATGAACCAGGGGAGATGTTACCATAGCCAAGAGGCTTGGCAGACGGATTAAAGAAGGCAGTGTGATTTTGGCTGCTGCATTCAGTCGCCTTCTATCATACCTAAGAATTGAGAAGGATATCCTATGTTTGTAATAAGGCCCATAATAATATTGAAAAAGTGGTTCATATTAATAACGGTATTTGAGGGAATACAGTCAACTTGCCACTGGAGAATGTTGGTATCGATAAGGAGACTAAAACCAGCCATAGATTGGTACTCATGTCAATTACTGATCTCCGTATAAAGCCGTTCGGACATCTTGCCCAAAGTGGGATTATCATAGACGAAAAAAGTCAACTAACCTCAAAATCACAGTATAACTGTCACCATCCTTCAGATCCTTAACCCCGTCTTCCTTATGTTTAATATTATTCATCTCCACAACCGCTGGCTGGGACTCAGCCTTCAGCAACCAATCCTTGGCTGTAGGCTCCTCCTTACCCTCAGGGTTGAGGGCATTTGAAGACACCACACTCACGGAGTTATTGTGTTTCTTCCCATGCTTTGGACTTGAAGGTATACCATCCCTTAAGTGATGGTCATCATGGGTATCAGTATCAATTTCGTCGTAACAATAAGGATATTCGGAATACTTATGCTTGCAGGTTTTGGTAGTAGGATCTCCCTTTTCGTCTCTCTTGAAGATTTTCATAAGAGAATTTGATGTGGAGTTTGTGACTGCTGATTTTGAGCCTCCGGAACAGCCCATTACGGTCTCGTCTTTAAGAACGCGGACTCTTGAAGGGAGTTTGTCCTCCTCCAACTTCTGGCGACGCTTCCTCCACTCAACGACAACTGTTAAGCCCTTTTCGGTGAAGTAGAAGAATACTACACCCAGCATGGCAGCCAGTCCCTTCCACATGCCATCATCGTGAGAGGCTCGTATTTCTACCTCTGTTTGGCCATGACTGTGACCGTGCTCATGGTCTGCGCTCATGGCATGAGGCATGAGATGCAGCAAGGCATCCCCACATAGCGTTCCAACTGCCAACGCTACCAAGAACTGCAGTAGATGGTTATAGTAAGTCTTATGCATGATAGGGATGACTGCGACTCCTAACAAACCACAGGCACTGATCGCCAATATACACAAGGATGAGTACAACCAAACGGCGTACATATTTTTAGTGTACGCCATTTCTTGGGGTACGTGTACCGGTACATTTTGTGGTACATCTGTTTGTTCTCTCGTTCTTTTTCCTATGCTGGTTTCTTTGACGCATCCTGTTCGTTCTATGGATGTGTTGGCTAGTTTTTGGTACAGGAGTATAGGGCATATAGTCTGTAATGTGGTCTCAGTTATGATGGCGTCTAAGTTGTGGTTGTGGTCACTGTGTTCTGAGTGTGAGTGGTCGTGTGTTGGTTTTAATCGTGTGTTCACTGTTGTGATTAGGTCGGAGCTGTTCATACACTGGAAAGAAGGAGAAAATATTGTTATATTAGAGTTACAGCAAAATTTTAAAGGAGTCATCATCTGCCCAGCCTTTTCCCAATTATGTTGGGACCGGCTTCCAGTCTAACCGGTTGCAGCTGATTACCAGTATTTAAAGGGAGTCTCGTGGTATAGATATAGTATAAATTATTTATGAGAAGACTTTCCAGCGCTCTTGTATAGCCTCTATTTATATTAAATCCGAAACTGTAATTAGATTACTTCCGCAATCTGAGAGAAATTCAGTTCTTGAAAATGCAATTGTTTATTCAATATATTTCATTTGCAATATTCAAAACATTTTTATGAAAAACTTGAATCAATGGAAGCAGAGAAGACTTTCACATAACACAAAAAACATATCAAAATACTCACATTAACAACTTCATCTTTAACATTCTTCCCATACATATAATCCCGGCTCTCAGTATTCTGTCCGCCCTCAACCAGCTTATGAAGATCCAGCTCCTCAAGCATCTTATTAAACCCTGTCAAATTCATTGTCATACTACCCACATCTCCATACAACCTAAATATCTGCGTGACATACGTGTCAGGGTTAACTTTGACCTCCCTCTTGTCTTTGCCCTGCCTTATCTTCTGTAATTTCTGTTGGTATCGAGGAGAAAGTTTTCTCTCCTCATCTAAGTCTATATGTAAATCATCTACATCATTTATATTTGCATCGTAGGTAAGTGCGCCATCGTTTTGTATGTCTATGTGGGACCCGCACGAGTGTGCCGCGCAGAGCAGGCAGAACATGCACACCGTCACAATGTGACGAGCCATGGTTATACTTAGGCTAAATATGATTGGCTTATATTATAATATAAGGCTAATCCATTTGTTGCGTAGCGGCGCGTGGTTGGCTGCTATTGATCTGTGGACAAGGAGAGGTAGGATATTAGTTACGTTATCATAAGACGAAACCGGCATGGCCTAGAACCAAAAACATTTGAAGATATGTGACATTCACCAACCCGCACTGGGCCCGCGTGGTGGATTATTGCCCAGTCCCTCTCATAGAGAGGAGGCCTGTGTCTCAGCAGTGGGAACATTATATATACAGGGTTATTGGTAAAAAAAACAGCTGTTCCCTACATTTATGTTCGTCTAACTCGTCAAAATGTAGGGAACAGCTGTTTTTTTTTTGCGATTTCTGGTATGGTCCCATAGTAAAAGTTGTTCATAATGATGAGTGCAATGACCTCTTAAGAGGTTGTTGGTGTTTTACCAATAACCCTGTAGAAACATACGTATATAGTGGGCTGATTTTGCTATCATAAGACTAACGTATATTATCAGTAAAGGAAATACTGGACTAAAGGCTGCTTTTCGAGGCTGCTTTTTGTAGAGCTGTTAATCAATAATTCCTGTGATGAAATGATACATGATTTTATTTGTGTAGGAAGATTTGCACAAACACGTCAATCATATTGTAAAAACTATTGCCATAAACCGGGCACAAATCCACACTCCGGACTGCGACTGAGAAATTCCAGATGGAAAAACCTAACAACACTTTCCCGGGCCTGGGAATCGAACCCGAGATCTCAGCAGTAGCGCCTGTGACCAGCGAGGCAGTGTTTTACTATATCAACTCTAGCCTAGGAATCTAGAATGCCTGCCAAGTCGTCAGCCTTCTTCATCTTTTCAATAACGTTACTAACAAAACAGAACTAAGGATTCCTTTTACTATTCCTTTTCGTCTCATGAGTCAACGCAATGGATAATTGTCGTAAAAACTAAAGTTATGTCTAGTAGATAGTTTTTTCGGCTCCCCGACTGACCTTGTACCAGATAGTCATTGTGGGATGTTTGTTCCGACAATGACTTGTTGATGGTTCCCTTTATTTATTCGTTTGTTTGCTTTTTAAGTATGAGATATCCGATTTCTGAAATCCTTTTTTAATTTGAATTTTAGGTTGTAGGTGCAACCTTCTAAGCCGGAATTAAGAAGGGCTCACCGATAAACTTATGGGAAGTTGTAAAAATTGGTTGAGACAATAAAAATGTCTGTATTATCATTTGAACGTAAATATTAATAAAATGATTATAATGTTTATTTGTTGTTCTTAGTACCTATACGTTTCTTGAGATTTTTTTTTATTGCCAGCATAAGATTTGATGTCTCGACTTCGCTGCGTAATGAGCGTCTGTAGGGGTTCCGTCACCATCACTGTCCGGCCATGTATTAAAGGGGTTTCAAACATTTAATTTAATTAATTTCTATTATAACTATTATACGCCCTAAAGGCCGGGACATATGATCACAATTTAATTATTATTTAAGACCTGTATTATGTACCTACCTATGATCCACAATAAAGATTGATTGATTGAAAAAAGTTAATTAAAATTTATACGTCATCCAGAGGGACAATTCTCGTAATTTTAAGAACGTTCACAGTTTGATCTGTCTCAATCTGTCAAAAACACCTACATTTTGACAAGTTTTTGACGTTTCTTGTCGCCGAGATCAGATTGCGACTAGATTTTGAACGTTTTAAATTACGAGAATTGGCCTTCAGGGTAAAGTCACACCATTACTCAATTCCATAACAATTTTTAGTTACATAACAACTCTCGCGACCAAAACCCACTGTTACAGCCATTTTGGCTTAAAACGACCATTATCTTATGCACAATGGTCGCAAGTCGCATGCAGTATTATCACGGTACGGGAGCAAACGACACAAACATCTTCTGGCGGGCTGCCAGCGAATTACGACGTTATTGACAAAAAAATTTACGCTGATATGAAAGATTTCGCGGGAATCGTAAGTTTTCAACAGTAGTTTCCTTGTTGATTTTATACAGTCTTTTCAAAGTTATTTAACATGATTTTACATAATTGTCAAGGATTCGAATACAGGGGGCTTACCACCAGCTCTTATAGCAGGGCAGAAGTTGAATTGCACTGCTGTTTTGTTCTATGACTAAGTACAAAAAAAGCAGTGCAGTTCTACTTCTGCCCTGCTATAAGAGCTGGTGGTAAAGCCTCTGACCGTCGAAGAGAACAGACGTGTCCCGTCGTGATTTCACTTGCACCACATGTGGTTGGTTGACTGTGAGTTTGAAACTCGAATTTGAAATTTGAATGGTGTTTCGCGTGTTGTTTTCGTGGGTGCAAATTAAAACACCTTAAAACGATGGAAAAGTGACATACGTGCGTTCCTGCCAGAGGCCTAGGCTTTCCGACCGAGGATCCTGGTGACGTCGAGTGACTTTGAGAGTTCTTTGCGGGCCAATCTGGTGAGATCTTTCCGTTTATTTCAGGGATCTCCATTGGAAGCTGTATCCGGCTGGGTCTTAGTTTGTTGGGACTTTTGAAGCCACGCGCGAATTAACGTCATTTTAAGCTATAGTTAAGCTTTAGGACAATGTTTTCATATGATATTTAGTAGGGCGGCATAAAACTAATACATTCTATTCTTGCGGTATCGTTTTAGATTTCGTACTTCACGCTTTTCTTATTGTAACATTGTACTAAATTACCAAAACTGCCTTGAACAAGTTATCTATTTTCTAACTTGTGAGTAAAGTTTCTACACCCAAGACCGCCGCAACACAAAAAAAAAACGACGCTTTGCAACAAAAAACTACCCCGAAGTCTTAAGTTTGCATAACAAGATGTATTTCTAAAGATAAAAAAAAAAGAGCGAAGCTCATAAATCTCATAGTTCCGAGCACATGTGTCGAGAAGCTCTTGTAACACCATAAAAACAAAAGCTATTGCAATGTATTGGCATAATTGTGCCGATGACAAAAACGGGAATTCTTTGTTCCGGGCGAACCAGTAGCCCACCAAATAAATATGGGTTTAACTTTCGACCACGTGACTGTCTGTGAAGACCTCGCTTCATATTAACACTTCTAAATAATATACAAGAATCTCTCCGTAACAGCAATCTCTTCCAGAAACAAAGGATAACAAAATACATAAGCACGCAGTTTAACATGACGTTCTGGGGAGGAGAGGATAATCTAATCCTAATCACCGCATCATACCAGCATCACACTGGTGTATTCAACTACTGACGAACCAGAACCTGGCAACATATACATCCAGTAAAAGCATCAAGCAAAGCATCAAGTAAAAGCAGCAAGATCAGCATTATGATAGCTGGGTCATGACCGACTACAAACATTACAACAGCAACCCGATAGTTCTAATCCAAGAACGAAACAACCAACGTCAAAACACCACAACATATTAAGCCTTTAGTTAACCAGTACAACACACGTGAAGAGCAAGGACAATCCATGAAACCCCAGTCTCAAACAAACAGACCCCAATTGGCTAGCTCATTAACACAGTATGAACAACAAAAATGTAGTGGGAATCATTAATAAAATGCGTAACGGGACAGCTCCCGGAACTGACCAAGTGGTAATTGAGATTTACAAAGCGATACCCCATTTATTACAGGAAACCGTCACGTGCGTCACCAAACACATGGACAAAGCCTGGACACAGAACGAAACGCCCAACATGTGGCTGGAGCAGGTACCAATTCCGAAAAACAATAACCCTAAAGATACGAATGAATAACGGAGTTGGGCAACTATCAAGCTGCCTTTTTAAATAATAGATCAACAGACGAACACATATTTACGCTTAAAAGGGTCTTAGATGAAGAACGGCTTGCAAGTAAAAGAATTTATGTACTCGCTATATGAGCGAGTTATCATGAGAGACAGCCACGCTAGGAATAAATCTAGACAAAAGGAAATGCATGAAATCTCAGGTGAAAAAACTGTTACCAAACGCATCAAGAACGACAGGATGTGCTAACTCGCACATGTTCATAGGCGCCGCGAACTACACCTGCTGCATACAGCAATGCAGTACAAGGCCAAATCCAAGAAAATCGACCAACCTATTTACACATGGAACGACAACTCAAAATAGGACATGAAATACTTCGACAAGGGAATCAATTTTTGGAGGGATACGGCGGAACACAGAAATAGGATCAAGAAACCTGCTAGTGAGATTTACAAAAACACTGGCAGTAAAACGCTGACAGTAGCAAGACCCACGACGAAGACATTAAAACAGCAACATTTAACACAGCAGAGCAAGGATACAGAAAAGAGCCAAGAAAGCAGTTGAAACACCGCCAAAAGATTCACAGGTGAAACTGCACCTGGCCGCAAAGTCGTTAAAAGATGCCCATCCATAGACAAAATATCACCCATCTCTCCACTAGTCCAATGCTTACTCTAGGATGCATATCCGGTAGGCTCTTAAATCCTATCCCATCCTCGGGCACTTCTTCCTTACCATTGCCGCGCCCCCCGGTCTACTTCTTGATATGCAATGGTCGCTGTAGCACCATGAACATGAGGCTACAGGAGCTAGTGCGAATCTTGGGGTTCATTCGATTAATCGAGTCTGGTTTAACCACGCTGGGATCGGTGCAATTCATATTCATATTCATATTCATGATTTTACATAATTGTCAAATTCACTATGATATTTATTCTCGTTACGATAAGTTTGTTGTCAGAGGTAAAATAACTATGAATGGATTTTTATTTCTAGGTTTGGTAGGCTTGGTTGAACAATAACAGTGGAAACGGGAATTTTTCAGTGATTCTCCGAACCTTATCCCAATTTATTTAGGGTAAGCGCAACATGTCTTTTTCTTCCATACTTCTCTATTAATCGTCATCTCGGTCACCCCTTTCTAACCATATCAATCAATCAATCAATCAATCAACTTCATGTTCTCACCACAATATACATAAATTATTTTACAGTCAGATTCGACAGATGCACAATTCAGGTAAGTATATATTGTGGGAGACTGGTGTCTAAGGAAACTAGATATCATCGTTATTATAGCATCATTCACACAATCCATCCATCGTTTTTAAGTAGACACCACCGTGCACTTTAAATAGGAACCATATCTTCGGTACAAAGACGAGCCCATCAATTTATCGGCACGGGTATTTAGTGACGCCGAATCAATTCGCCACAATGTCGACAATTGTATGAAAAACATGTTAAACATCAATGGGTAATGTTTTCTTTTAACTTATTATGTGTTCAAAAGAGGTCATCTTTCTCAAGATTGAGTTATATGACGTTCAAACGTCAAAATGTATGGTTAAATAGTCGCTAATCATAATACCCTGTCCATTAGGTAAACCGTTTTTTGACAGATGGAACTAGTGATTGCAGCAACACCCAACACATTGATTGATACACGTACGGTATTATAATGTATGTAAGAAGCCATAAATAAGATAATTCAATAAGATAAGACAGTTTATATATTTATTTTATTACGCATTTTATAGTTAACTTTTACGTAATCTGGAATATGTACGTTCTAAGACAGCTGTCAAAAAACGGTTAACTGAATGGACAGGGTATAGGTACCTACTTAACTTTAAACAACGTTAATGAATAAAGGGGGTTGTGATTATAATCATACTTCATAGAAGGTACCTATAAGATTTTAATTTTAATGTTTCTTGAGGGCGAAAAAATCTGATCTGAAATCTGATTCTTTTTCCCTCCTGATATAACCCGGTTAAAATATCTGCCAGATAATTCTCTGCCGTAACTCTGACCGATATATGAAAAAAGTTGGATAATGGCTGTCAGGAAACCAAGAAACAGGAAACGGGCGCTTATAAAATAAGTATTTGTTCATTAAAATAATAAATAAATATTAACAAAGAAAACAATGCACCAACAAAACTTGCGTTACTATAACACGACACCATTCCATTCGACCTCGCAGACAAGCAAACACACACTAACGCTTGGCCGTCTAAAAAAGATCTAAATTTAAGACTCGTGCGCACGTGTACACTGTACAAGTTCAAGGCGTAAAAAGTGATCTAGATTACATTTTTTATTACATACACACGCTACATTTGTGTTGTCTTTACGTCATGTGTCGAAGGAATTAAAATGCAAAAATAATTTGTGATTCAAGGACGCTTACAAATTTTCAGTAATAGAGATGCTCGTGGCTAAGTACCCACTGTAACGCTTGCCGCGTTCAGTCCGTGGATGGGTGACAATCAGGGACCTTTGACAATTGATACGGGTAGTCGGAAGTCTAACGGTCAGTCGTGCAAAGGGGTATCACGTTACCCAGTAGCTGGGTTTTTGAAGTCAGATAGGCAGTCGCTCTATGTAAAATCTGCATCCGATTAGACTGGAAACCAACTCCAAGAGAGTTAGGAAAAGGCTGGGAAGATGATGAAGAGCCAGAGATTCATCTATGGAGTATATGAAGAATTCAGATCAGAAATAGTGTGGTAAAAACTCAGGCGCCACTAGATATTTTCCCCCAACTTGTACAGACGCCAGAAGGTCAAGTTACCCGAAACTGTCACATTTTCCCAATCAACCTTGAACCTTAACGCTTAGGGATAAAGTTGAAAATCTATTTAAAAAAATTGGCAGACTTTTTTGTGTTTTATGTTTTTTCTTTGCGTCATGTTTACCACAAATAAAACTATTTTATTTCTTTCTACTTCCCCGAACAAACTCCTTCATAAAGAGCTCTAAAACCATAATATTGCAGTTCGCCAGATTGATAATTGTTACTATGACGTCACAATCGCGGTCACCGATCAATTTCTAGGCCTTGGACAACGTACGTGCAGACGCGTGAAAGTGATCTACATACTGATTGGTAAAGTAAACCACGTTTTGGTTGGTTAACGAATGAAAATATTGTTTGACAAGACCATATAAAAATATTGTTTGTAAACCAGAGACGAAAACAGAGATTTAAATGGTGATTTGCCCTCACCGTACTTATGTCGCGCGAAAATTCCATAAAGGGTCTCAATTCACTGTGAGCACTTAATTATTCTTTACTCCGAAACCACGTCAATTCACGAATTCACGACATCTGCTATTAACGTATTCTCTATGACATAATGTAGGTACGGACGCCAGCACATCAAGCTACTACAATCTGTCAAATTCCTTTAATAGATTTTCAACTTTATCGCTAAAGCATTGGGGTTCAAGGTTGATTGCGAAAATTTGACAGTTTCGGGTAGCTTGACCTGCTGGCTGGCGTCTGTACATAGCCGCGCGAAATGAACGCGAAGATGGCGTGGTTTGAACTGTCAAAATACATGTTGTCCGTACGGTTGACATTTCAATTCCTTACCGTTACAGGGGTTTCTACCAGGCACGATATTGACATGGTTTGGACGTGGTAAAGTTATGTGGGGAATAATCCTACTAATAATATTATAAACGCGAAAGTTTGTAAGGATGGATGGATGTTTGTTACTCTTTGACGCAAAATCTACTGTACGGATTTGGATGAAATTTGGCACACATATAGTTTATAAATGGATTAACACATAGGATACTTTTTATCCCGATATTCCCACGGGATCGAAACTTATGCGGGTGAAACCGCGGGGCGCAGCTAGTAATAAATAAAAAAAACAGGCAGAAAAAAATCGATGGCTCTTTAAAAACATCAGTATACTTAGTACATTGCTTAATTAGCAATTAATGCAACAATCAAAAAGTGAAATAAAAACGCATTGTTTACAAACAATAAAAAAACAATATTCACTTTTTTTTACATGGAAACAATAAAATACTACAGAAAATGACAAAAAAAGTAATTTATTTTTCAATTAAAGACTTAGGATAATCATTTGACAGTTGTTCTTTTATTCCTATATCAAACTGAAAGAATTCTGAGAGTTCGGATAGCCTACCCTCTTTTACAGAGACAGCAAACGCACCTACCGACATTTCAATCATCACCTACATCATCTGCCTAGCCTTTTCCTAACTATGTTGGGGTCGGCTTCCAGTCTAACCGGATGCAGCCGAATACCAGTATTTTACATGGAGCGACTGCATCTGACCTCCACAACCCAATTACTGAGTAATACGATACCCCTTAACAAGAAAGGTTATCAGACATTCAGGCTCCTGACGACCCGTAACGACTTGTTATGTGAAGATGGTCACCCATCCACGGACCAACCGCGGCATACGTAGCTTAACCTGATCGATCAACCCGTGCGGCTGTTATTATTTAGCCACAAAGTCTACTATAAAAAATAACTAAAAGATCAGCCTGCAAAACAAAACCGAGGGTTTTAACAGTCAAGGCTAAATTTTATTTGTTCGTTACTACCACCCAAGGGCAAAGATGATACTTGGGGGTGTATTTAGGGGTTCAAAGTCATGGCACATCGATTTTAAACTATGCTATACGGAGTTAGGAAGTGATATTTTTGAAGGAGGCTCTTGGTAGCATATAGCTTTGAATGTTGCCAGATACTGAAATAGTAAAGAAAGAAAGAAAGAAAGAAAGAAAGAAAAAAGAAAAGAAAGAAAAAGTAAGAAAGAAAGAAAGAAAAGAAAGAAAAACTATTTATTGTGACTCGTAAAGGAAGATAAGGAACTAAACTAAAAAAAAATTAAGAATATTTTTTTTTAGTTAGTTTTTTAAAGAGGTAATTATAAAGAGGTAAAATTTGTTAGTTTGTATGTATGTATGGGGTAATCTCCGGAGTTAAAAATCCAATTCTAAAAATGTTTTCACTGGTAGAAAGCTACATTATGTGTGAGTGCTATAGGCTATCTTTGTTAATTTTGTTATTTCCTTGTGTTATTATTTTTTTTTAAATTATATTTTACCTAACCTACTTGGTATGTATTTGTGTCACTTTGTAGTTTGTAAATTGCGCTGTACAACGCCTTGGGATTCAATTCTATAATGTTGTGCATGAATCTAAAATAAATAAAATAAAAATCATGTATAAAAACCAAATAAAAAAAAAAACAGAAAGTCCTATATGAGGCCTAAATGCTCTCTCAGTAGAATATTTCCTCAGAGGATTGTCCACAGCAAAAATGGAAAAGCTAGACTCGGCGCACAATAATCCCCTAATATTTTGTCTAAAAATTCAGACTACATTAATATTTTGATGTCGCGTTTTGTTTTGGTGTGCGGCGCACCCTACCTATCAGCAACGTTATCAATTGTTAAAATGAATTGAAACCCTACGTTTACAATTTGCCGTGTAATAGCCATTTCATACAACTTTCAAAGAATATACGGAAAATTTAAGTTGACAGTCAATTTGCTTACAACAATGACAAAACTAACAGGGATTTGTTGGCATGCACTATACAGATATTTTAGCAAGGCCGGACAGAACTCCATAATATCCCTATATCTGGGGGGCAATTCTCGTAATTTTAAGAACGTCCATAGTCTGATCTGTCTCAATGTGTCAATAATACAACTACACTTCAATTTCCCTACTTTTTTGACATTTGTTTGTCACCGAGGAGACAGCGACTAAATTTTGAACAATTTAAATTACGAGAATTGACCTTCTGTTTATCGGAAGACCACCATCCACTTGTCCAGTCCACCCATACACTACACATTTCAACGTACATAATATTAATATGAAATGAATTTCTCCGGCCTTGGGGTCGCCCCAAAAAAATCCATACATTAATAAAAGCTATTGATTAAGTGCTACACTTGAAACTTGTGGTTTTGCGTACATCCAGATGATTAAAATTAATGGAGTGGTAATAATATGTATTGAATATTGCAGCTGTATATCGAACCTATACTGTTCCCACTGCTGGGACACAGGCCTCCTCTCTTCGAGAGGGAGTGGGCTATAATCTACCACGCGGGCCCAGTGCGGGTTGGTAGAAGTCACACATCTTCGATTTTTTTGTTCTAGGACATGCCGGTTTCCTCACGATGTTTTCCTTCATCGTTTTGAGAGCAGTGGTGATGAAATCATTTACACAAAGTAACTCGTAAGTCGCGGCAGTTATACCACAGGGCGACCACTGCTCTCATGTTGGTCTTGGAAACTTAGACAGCTTTTCGCAGGCGACAGGATACTGCACTCATTAAGCACGTATCAGCATAAACCATCAGCCTATAATGTTACTACTGCTGGGACACAGGTCTCCTCTCGATGAAAGAGAGTGGGCCGTAATCCACCATGCGGGCCCAGTGTGGGTTAGTAGATGTCACACTGAACGGACAGCTGTGCTGCTGGGGAGTTTGTTGCGCCACCTCTTCTTCCTAGCCAAAGCTCTAGGACGCGGTGAAGGGCGGGCGTTTTGGGGGACTGTCTTTTGTAATTTTTACGTTCGAAAAGTGCTGATTCTCAGCCTAATTTGAATAAATGACTTTTGATTTGATTTGTATACTATTGACCCAGTACACACTGGCACTCCATTTCTTCCTACTCCATGTACCAGGTATTTAGGTAAACCTTGACGGGTTTGGGGCGTCAGAAATACGATGCCGCGATATCTCTGACTTGAACTTGTATTTCATACATACTATATACATATGTAGAAAACCTACGTATTGTATATTATAAATAGCTCTAATAAACTTTGTGCACAATGCGTGTTTGGTTAGAGTCAGGTATGTCAATATTTTCCTAATAATTTATTGCCATAATACTTTCCAGTAGTAGTAGTTTCCAGAGTTTCCTGATGGAAAAATCCCAATAACACTGCCGGACCTGGGAATCGAACCCAGGAGCGCATGCTCAGCAGTAGCGCTTGCGACCACTGGACTAACGAGCTAGTCCTACACAGTCATACTAAGGAGTATCGTGTTACCCAGTAACTGGGTTGTGGAGATCAGATAAGCAGTCGCTCCATGTAAAATACTGATATTCAGCTGCATACGGTTAGAATGGAAGCCGACCACAACATAATTGGGAAAAGGCTAGACAAATGATGAATATTTTCCAGTTACGTGTGTATCTCCTCCTATCCTAAGTCCTGGAGTGGAGACCGCGTATCGGCAAGCGTAGTGTGGGACGGACGACCTAAAGAAGGTGGCTGAGACAGACTGGATGCGGAAGGCGGAGGACAGGGCGCAGGGCCTGGATACAGGCCTGGGAGAGGCCTGTGTCCGGCAGTGAACTGAAACAGCCTGAATTATTGATTGTGTGTCTACCCAATAGGTACCACATAACTAGAATACATAACATAATAGATAAATGCTATGACGTACACATTACGAATCTCACGAGACCTTGTATTATGTCGCGGTTGCCTAATTCTAGGCACCTTGAACTCGCTCGGACTGTACAGTACAGTCAGTCAACCCAACGTGCAATGTTCGAAAACCGTCCTTATGGCTACAACATAAACGAGTTGTCAAATCTGCCTAGCCTTATCCCAACATAATTGGGGTCGACTTCCAGTCTAACCGGATGCAGCTGAATACTAGTATTTTACATGGAGCGACTGCCTATCTGACCTCCACAACCCAGTTACTAACTGTAAGACCGTAGTAAGACTGGTTGTCAGACCTTTGGGGATTCTGAGTAGTCCATGAGCTGGGTAATAACATAGACTACTTTTCATCCTGGATCGCAGACGAAGTCGCGGGCAACCGCTAGTAAACCATACATTACAAACTTGGCTTCGGTAGAATCCACTCTTCAGACCAAAAAAACAACAAAAGTTATAAGGAAACGACAGTATAGACATGAAAAAGAAACTTTTCAGTCGAGTACCTTTACCTAAAGGCAATGCAATCATTCAATCTAAGTGAATTATAAGGAAATGGCTTTGAAATGCTTTTTTGTAACATCAAACACACCTTAGGATCACCAAAGCATGAAGATAAGGCATTCATAAACGAATTTCCTTAACAAAAACTTCAAAGGAACCCGAACCAATTCACAAACAAAAATTGGAAGGTAAAAAACTTTTTTCTAAATTAAAAAAAAAGTTTGACTGAAAGCCGACACGCCCGAGCAAATAAACAAATTAAAAAAAATAAAGAATGCCAATACAAACTTCCTTTGCCTAAATAAAAAAGGTTGCGAAAAACATCGGAAGGAAACAGAGAAAATAAATTGATTTAACGTGTTGTATCGATTATTTTGTTTGCTCATTCGATTATAAGTATACATCGACAGGTCTGATTTGGGCGCTCGAGGTGTGTCTCGTGATAAGAGGCAGGAAGAAAATATTTGCTGAATGTTGAACTTTTTGTGCAAATAAACATTATTTTATCTTTAGAAGGAAAATTGTGTATTGCAAACTTATTTGACTTTCTAAGCTTCAAACTTTAAGACTCTGAGAAAGACGGTGGGTGCTCTGAAGTAATTAGGACTATGTAAAGCAATGGACGACATCCAGAGCTAAGAGAAGATGGCGGGACGAGCTTGACTCCTACAGACAGGATTCAATTGGTCCAGACTATCTCAAGAGACGAGTGGAAAGGAGAAAGGCCTTTGCCCTGTAGTGGGACAACATTGGCTAAAAAAGCGAGCTAACCTAACGTTGAATCCTACTAATATTATAAATGCGAAATTTTGTATGGATGGATGGATGTTTGTTACAATTTCACGCAAAAACTACTGAACGGATTTGAATGAAATTTGGCACACAGATGGTTCATAACCAGGATTAACATATATGATACTTTTTATCCCGATATTCCCACGGGATCGAAACTTATGCGGGTCAAACCGCGGGGCGCAGCTAGTAGGCTATAAATGGACTTAACCGAACGTTAAAGTGAATTCTACCCTTGAAAATTTATCAATTACCGTCCTACAAAGAGTATGTAATCATCATGTATCATCCCTCTTCAAAACTATTCAAGTAGGAAAGTATTATAAGTTCACTTCATTACAGTCTAGAATCGTTACATGAAGTCGTTATCATAAACACGTTATCAGCAACGAAATCAAAACAAGGTGATACCGTAGATAATGGGCACATGTTTCTGTTTCGTGTCTTTAGTTGTCCTAGATGAAGTCACATTTGTTCTATGTTTAGACAAGACTTTGCTTCGTTAAGTACACAAATATTGTAAGAAAACCAAATTAAAAAAAACATAATATGCATGATGTAAAGGAAACCCGAAATACAGACGAATAAATAAAGTTTGAGGTTTATCGTCCGCCATATTGAATTTCCTTTGACGTCAATGAGGCTAGATAGAGTACACTCTGGCTGGATAGATGACAAGTTCACTGACACAGCACACATAACATAATCAGCCTATAATGTTCTCACTGCTGGAACACAGGCCTCCTCTCTCCGAGAGGGAGTGGGATTATAACCTTAAACCTACCACGCGGGCCCAGTGCGGATTGGTAGATGTCACATGTCACTGACATAGCATTTTGTTGAAATTGTTTTAGTAGTTTTGTGAGGCAACAAACTAAGTGATGCTTGCAATTAAGAAAAAAGCATATCCAATTCAGTCGTTTTAGTTTCAGGGAAGCGTATTACATATTTACTAAAAACTTGTAGGTTTTGTTTTCCAAACAATACTTTTTTTTCTGCTACGCCTGATTGCTTTTGAATAATGTTTTATGCACTAAAAGTAATCAATTTCGTCTATCGGCTAAACACAAACCTCATCCAACGAGGCATGAATTTCTATCAAAATCTAACATTTCTTGGAAAAGTGACAAAGAAAATCCCTCGCAAACATTTTTGTTGTCATTTCTGACCTGATTTAATTTCAGAACCAATTCGAGCGCCGGATATCATGTTGTTCTGTTATAAATATACACTCCCATACGTTTTAATCGATTTGTTTATCGAGAAAAACATTGATAAGGGCTTACTGTTGGTTACATAATATTCGCGTAGAACGACCTAATTGATAGGGTCGACGAACGGTAATCACGTGTGGGTTATGCTGTTTATTTAGTGCAAAAAGGGCTACAGTGATTTTATTTAACTCGAAGATTAAGTTTTCAAACCGGTTTTATTCGGTTTACATGACATAACATACGTTTTTTGGCATAGATGATATTTCATCATCTATGTAGCCTTTTCCCAACTACAATGTGGTCGGCTTCAGTCCAACCGGATGCAGCTGAATACCAGTATTTTACATGGAGCGACTGCCTATTTGTCCTATACAACCCAGTTGCTGGATAACACGATACCCCTTAGCAAATAAGTATATAAAAAAAAACAATAAACTTAAAAGTGTTCAAACTTCATAAAAAAATATATGGCACGGCTTTATAATATCTATAGTTCCTTAAATAAAAGAATAACTTATGTTTGTTCTACTAACGAATTGATAGCAAACAGTAATAAAATACTGTTGAATCTGAAGGCTGAATTTCAGAAGGAAAAAACATCGATTTCTTTATCCTTATACAACATGTCCCGGAATAAACGCACACCACCAAACCCCAATTAGAATATTATGTTAAAATCATAATACACATACTGAATTTTTACTATCTTAATTTACAATATAATTTTTCTGTACGTGTGTTTTTCACCTAACTCCTCCTACACGGCTGGACCGATTTAGATGGAATTTTGTCTGTATGTTTCAATGAATTCCTGGATGGTTTGAAAACACAATTGGACCTGCAGCCTAATTGCGTAACACATTTTCGGCAAATGATTGAGATTAATTGGTTTCGTTTCGATCGCTTTTTGTTTCATTTTACGATTTTCGTATTGCGTAACTCCACTATCGTGTAATAGCAACAGCTGTTGGTTTGAAACGCTAAAGAGTGAACGATATGTGCTTAAGAAAATCGTTAAATGAAACAAAAAGCGATCGAAACGAAACCAATTAATCTCAATCATTTGCCGAAAATGGTTACACAATTAGGCTGCCGGTCGGGCAGGACGACGTCTGCTGGGTCCGCTAGTTATGTATAAAATGTTGTTTATTTATTATGTTAGTAAAGTGACCACTCTTTTCCCCTCTATAAGTGTATTGAGGGGAAAAGAGTGGTCACTTTACACTTACAAATCTACGCACGCACACGGTCGCACACGTATAAGGGTCTAGCGTAGTAGGTGTTTCGTCCATTTTGGTTTGTTTTGACTGTAAGCGTAAGTGTGACGGTAATTTACGTAGTATTAATTATTTTTGGGATAAAAAAATTACCTAGAGTCTATTTGAAGTAATGTTTCAAATTGATGTTATTTCAAGATAAACAAATATCAACTTTATTTTAATGGCAATTAGGTTGATTTCAGAGTGACTAGCTACTAGTGAAAATGTTTGAAGTTGTAACGTAAACTGAACTTTATTGTGTAGGAAATGTAGGAATTAGTCATTTTACCATAAAGTCATAATTGTTTACATTTTTGGAAAATAAACCGTGAAAGCAGATTATATTAAAAATGACAGAAATCGATTCTGTAAACGATTCTGAACAAGCATTAATTCAGTTACACATTGAAGATTTACTTTGAGGTAAATATGGTAAAATACTCTAGGAGCATATAATAAGATAATTAATTATAAAAAAAACAGGAAATTTATAGTAAATTAAACCCAAATATTGAACATGATATTGTAATTTTTTTAAATCTAATTAGGTTTACTTTTGACATTTAGTATCTTTATCCCATCATTATTTAGTTATTAAAAAATAATGAAAGAATTTGAATTAAATTCTTTAAAACAGTTAAAAATGAAATTAATAAGCAGTCCACTTTATTTAAAAACATTTTAGAGTAAAAAAGTGTAAGCACCGTTTGCAAATAATTTCTCAAAAAATAATTAAATAAACAATAATATATTATATTTTTAAAAATATGTTAAAGTCAAAACACATACCCTCCCTTTTCCAAGTCGGCTGTCTCAACTATAGCCCGGACAGTGCAACCATCAATGACTATATTGAAAAGATAACCGTATTATCTCAAAGATAAACGAATATTATCAGAAGCACTTATCTTCAAGTAGCGAACGCCGCTAACGGATAGCGCCCGTTAAACAAACACATGCACAACGAAATGAGAACGCACAGTGAAATCAGTCGAACGAATATGATACTACACTTGCCACACAAAAATAAACCTTAATGCAACAAAACAACGCGTAAATTAACGAAAAACAAAGACTAATTTTAAAAAAAGAAACTAAAAACAGACGCTAAACTTTCAAGAATAGAACACACATTCGCAATTCATACGTTCGAATTATGATTTATTTTGCGAAACGGTCTCGAACGATTTCAAAATCTGACATTGGCTTGTGCAATTTTAAACTGAATGAGACTCTGTATGCTGTGCACAAGACTTATATTCAAACGGTTAGCCTAACACTTAACAGGAAATGTTTTAACATTACGTCATTGGCTATTTTTGTATGCGCATGATTCAGCGTCGTTAAACGGAATAACGAAACGCGTCGTGATGGATTCGTTAGGGCGGAAATATACTAGTAACGCCAGTATGCCACGTTATGTAAACGCTTGGCGGTTACTCATTGGTTGGATTTTATGGCGGTGTACATCGCCACGTATGTGTAAGTTTCAAGTGTGTTAGCACCTTTTTGTGAGGTTAGATGCGCGTGCGCATTTGCTCATTTTAAGCCACGTAGGCTGTAGATTATTGAGTATTTATGTTAGTACTTATTCCACTTTTATTAGTCTTATCAGAGCTAGATAAAACGACCAATAAATTGAGTGTAATGTAGGCCGAGCCATATTAGTTCTACAAACAGCCGTAATATCATTAAAATAGGAAGGTGATTGTTTCAAATCTGGGACTGTAAAGTTGTTTCCAGATTTTTGAGAACCCAAAAACAATTTAACTTGTACAAGGGGACTCTCCCCTTCTTGAGTTGTGACCGCGTACCGGAAGACGTAATGTTGGAAGGCCACCAGGTGGACCGATGACCTTGTGAAGACCGCAGGAATCCTCTGGATGTGCATGGAAGCACAGAGGTGCTTGGGGAGACCTAGGTCTAGCAGTTGACGTCTTCCGCCTGAAATGATGATGATGAAGAATGGGGAGCATAGTTATTCTTTAGGACTCTGAGAAACACCACGTATGTGAACTTATAATTTCCTACATTTTTTCAAAATAGTTTATCCGGATCTTTCTAAATTCACCATATTATATTAACATTCATTTCTGTTCTAGACTGTTCGAAATCAAAGCCTGTTTCGGAACACCACACCCACACAGCTCTAGTGCCAATTAATTTGATAAACAAAAGTCGTCACAATGACGACGCAATTAATTTTCCCTTCTAAAATATTCTAATTTCAAAGCCTGTTTCTACGCCGAAGGGCACTGTTCATGCATTAATAAGGCTGGAAGGTTGTAGAGCCGGAAAATTGTGTGGGCGTTTATGATAAGGGTATAAGGAAATAGGAAAAGTCTAGCTAGAGCATCAGCCTACAATGGTCCCACTGCTGGGACACAGAGGGGCTCGTGGCTAAGAAATAACAGCCGCACGGGTCGCTCGATCAGTTTAAGTTACACTTGCCGCGGTTGGTCCGGCCATGGAAAGCACGTTAAACCGTTGATCTCGGCTGTCATTCGTGGATCTTTGACAGTCGTTACTAGTCGTCAGAAGCCCGAATATCTGACAACCAGTCTTACCAAGGGGTATTGTATTATCCAGTAACTGGGTTGTGGAGGATAGGCAGATAGGCAGTCGATCCATGTAAAATACTGGTATTCAGCTGCATCCGGTTAGACTGGAAGCCGACCCCAACATAATTTGGAAAAGGCAGATGATGCTGGGACACAGGCCTCCTCTCTTCGAGTGAAAGTGGACTGTAATCCACAACACGGGCCCAGTGCGGGTTCGTAGATGTCACATGTCTTCGAATTTTTGGTTCTAGGACATGCCGGTTTCCTCACGATGTTTTCCTTCACCGTTTTGAGAGCAGTGGTTGGGGATAGGTGTACCTATAGTAACCTCTTTCGCCGGTTATGTGAAGACCCATGTAATAGGGGGCGAGCCTCTTGCCATAAACAAGAATCCGGGCTGCTACTGAGAAATTACTGATGGAAAAACGCAAAATCACTTTGCCTGAACTGGGAAGCGAACCCAGGACCTCATGCTGAGCTAGAGCTAGCGACCAACGAAGCAGTCTAATCTAATTATTATTAAAAACTTATATTTCAAATGCATTCCTCACGACCTTTGGTGGTGAAAGGAGAAATCTAGCAGACAGTGAAGTACTAATATTTGAAGTAGAGTAACTACCTGCATTGACCTGAATCTGTTGTGCAGTGGCCTAAGAATATTGCTTTCTCTCGCTAACAGGTTAGAAAGAGATGGAAGAAAATTGGAGATGTCAGATTTTGATTAGACGACGCACCAGAATGGGCGACGCTAAGTGACAGTTTCTCGAACGAAAATTGTCTTAAAATGAATGTGGTATATTATAGTGAAGCGCGCGTACACGGCTGCGATTGGCTGTTGGTAAATCATTCAACCAATCGCAGCAGTCCTAGAACCAACAATTTGAACACATGTGACATCACCCACATGGGCCCATGTGGTGGATTATGGTCCACTCCCTCTCACAGTTAAGAGGCCTGAGTCCCAGCGGTGGGAACATTATAGGCTGATTTTGCTGTGCTTATGCATGAACTACCCCTATAGACTATCATCATCATCATCATCATCTCAGCCGAAAGACGGCCACTGCTGGACATAGGCCTCCCCCAAGCACCTCCACTTCGACCGGTTCTGTGCTTTTCGCATCCAACGGATTCTTGCGGCCTTCACAAGGTCCACCTTGCGGGAGGCCTTCCAACGCTACGTCTTCCGGTAAGCGGTCGCCACTCCAGAACCGGTCGGTCATCTGTTCTGCGAGCAATGCCCACTGCCACTCATTAAAAGTATTTCCACTACAAGAAAAGTATTTTGCCATCAATACGCTAAGAAGATTATTCCTTCAAAAGTACAGCTGAATAATTGAAGACCTCGAGGAGTTTCTAACCCCAATCATCATCGTCATCTCCTGTCCTTAACCCAATTTATTTGGGGTCGGCGCAACATGTCTTCTTCCATACTTCCAAATTAAGTTTCTAACCTAAATAATTGAACTTTATTTAGCTCAGTAAGCTACATAGTTACGTCCGTCTCTGTTAATTATATCTTGTCTAGACTGAAACAATGAATTTAGTTAAAACTAGATCTATTAGAGACTGAATGACACTGCTGTAATTATTTTATCTGGAGTAATGGACTTTGATAATTACATATATGGAAGTAAAATTTTCCATGATGGAAACTTAAGATCTATGAGATGTAATATAATAGCCACTCTGAAGCCGTAAACTGGGACCTATATATTGACGAGATTCGTAAGTACCAAGTGGAGGTCAGATAGGCAGTCGCTCCATGTAAAATACTGGTATTCAGCTGCATCCGGTTAGACTGGAAGTCGATCACAACACAGTTGGGAAAAGGTCAGGCAGACCATGATGACTTGCCACTCTATATAAACTAAGGTGAAGAGAGCTGTCTCTAGCATCATGTGAAATGACAGCCCCTTTCCAGCTCACTTCACCTAAGTTTTTAAGGTGAGATTTTTACAAAATAGCCAAATTCCAGCTGTTGATGTCATCATAATCAACCTGTAACGTTCCCACTGCTGGGACACAGGCCTCCTCTCTGTGAGAGGGCGTGGGCCGTAAACTACCACGCGGGCGCAGTGCGGGTTGGTAGATGTCACATGTCTTCGAATTTTTGGTTCTAGGACGTGCCGGTTTCCTCACGAGGTTTTCCTTCACCGTTTTGAGAGCAGTGCTGATGAAATAATTTACACAAAGTAAAGCGCCTGTCTGGCTTCGAATCTACGACCTACAACTCGGTAAGTCGCGGCCCCGGCTGTGGATGTAAATGAGTGCAAATGGAAAAATGTCGAAGATGAACATGTAAAGAAAGATGTGTGTAAAAGATACCTTGGATGTTGACCTAGTCCTGCCTATAAGAAGACCATGGTTGCCCAAATAAAGGCAGACATATTAAAGACCGTACTATGAGGAAAACCTTAAATAGAGCTTGGCTAAGGTCGGAACCTCGGAAGTTATTTAGTTAGGTCATAGTAGGAGCGACTACCTATTTGAACTCAAGAGTCCAGTTACTGGGTGACACAATTATACCCTGTCCATTAGGTTGACCGTTTTTTGACAGCTGTCTTAGAACGTACAGTCGCCAAAGGAGCTAAGTAACCAGGGTTGTCGGATATAGTTGAAGTTTAGTAAGAAACCGATGGATGTTTTCGAATGAAATTTAATTTCATAAATGAACTGTTTGTTTTCTATTAATTAAATTAAATTTTACTCAAAAAGATCCGTCGGTTTCTTATTAAACTTCAACTATATCCGACGGCCCTGGTTACTTATCTCCTTTGGTGACCGTACATATTCCAGATTACGTAAAATTTAACTTAAAAAAGCGTAATAAAAATGAATATATAAAATGCCGTATCTTTTTAAATTATCTTATTTATGGTTTCTTACAGACATCATAATACCGTACGTGTATCAATCAATGTGTTGTATGTTGCTGCAATCACTAGTTCCATTTGTCAAAAAACGGATTACCTAATGGACAGGGTATATGTATAACGTGCAAGGGCATCACGAAAGACAAAGGCGAAGATGGCGGGAAGAACTAGACGCTTATATGACGAATTGGCCCATATTGCCTCAGGATCGAGTTGAGTGGAAAAAGGAAAGGCAGGCCTTTGCCCAGCAGTGGGACAAAACAAGCTTATCAAGAGATCCAGTTATTTTTATGCCTAAGGCAAAAACACAGTTCTCCACAAACAGGTATAGCAAGTGATCTTTGAATATTCTGCAAAAAATATACTTTCACTTTAATGCTAAGTGCATATTATTTTGATTGCACAACTGGCCTGTGTTTCTCAAACTGTTCCATTTTACTCGATACCCCCAAAATGTTCACGGACAAATATAGGTTTTCTAGTAGCCAAGTAAAAGAAACAATTAAGTACAGACGCCAGCAGGTCAAGCTACCCGAAACTGTCAAATTTTCCCAATCAACCTTGAACCTTAATTCTTTAGCGATAAAGTTGAAAATCTATTAAAGAAATAAGCAGTACCTTTGTACTCATATTTTAAATGTCATATCGTTTATGTGTTTTACTGTGTGTACATAAATAAATAAATAAAGAAATTTGACAGTTTGTAGTAACTTGATGTGCTGGCGTCCGTACATCACCATGGACATTGCCATAATCACCATACTTGGTTAAAGGGTCGATTTGTTTCAAAAGAATCCTGTCATACTCCCAAGAATAACCTGCGTGTGTGTATGGCCAGACGTATGAACGTAAAAGAAGCAAAAGGAGTATGTAAGGATTGTAGCAGGTGGCGTTATGTAGTTTCTGCCTACCCCCATGGGAAGAAGGCGTCAGTTTATGTATGTGTCCTGTTATAATTATAACCTGTTGAAAATTCTTACAAATACTTCTAACATTACGCCTGTATTCCCCGAAGGGTTAGGAAGAGGTGTACCTTTAGTACACCCACAATTTAGCCAGTTATATTTAAAAGAAAACTTCTTCTTAGAAAACTTCTAGTTGTCTGTAAACTTGTTAAAATAAAATGGAGATCTTAATTAAAACTTTGAGAAACACAACATGTTTAACAACGTAGTGCACTTGGCAAATATTATGATAGCAGATGATTCTCCGAAATATGTTAGTCGCTAGTAAAAATAAAACATGATAAGGTTTTTAGTCGTGTTGCGAATGCGACTGTACAAAAAACATCTACACTTAATTTTATTTGGAAGAACTGTAACTGCAATAGAGGCTGTGATTCTAATAAATAAGAACGTTGGGAATAGCCTATTAACACCGAAAAAATCGCCTCCTTTCCTGAATCAAAATAGCGCGGCGTGACGAAACCTCCCTCAGGTTTCGTCACGCCTACTCGGAAGTGGTATCGGCCGAATGTTCGGCCGTTTCCTGCTACGAAGTTACTATTTGTTTCGGTCGGTCCCGATCCTACACTCCTACACTCTTTCGAATTATGGTCTCGACCCAACTGAGCCGATCTGAACATTTTTCGCATTTTTCAATAATATTCGGTTCGGCCATGTGTCGGTCTGATCCGATCATTCGCACTTTGCACTTCGTAGTAGTCCACCTGGACTTAAAGTTATTACAAGTCTCAAAGTCAAAGCATTTATTTCAAATAAACCAATTACAGACACTTTTGAATTTTCAAGGGGTCGGTCAGTCAGAAATATGACGCTAGTCGCTCATTCCAAAGCGTAGTAGGTAACTAGGTACCTATGGAGAATAACGGGCAAGAGACTCAACGGACACTCTGTCACACGGACAGTCTGAAATCGCCAATCCGCCATTAGCAAGCGTGGTGACATCTACCAACCCGCACTGGGCCCGTGTGATTACAGCCCACTCCCTCTCGAAGAGAGCAGGCCTATCATATTCCCACTGCTGGGAGCCAGTGCGGGTGGGGAGGAATAAACGTAAGGTGGGACGCCCTCAGGCTAGGTGGAGCGACGATCTTCGCAGGATGGCTGGTAGCAACTGGATGAGAGTTGCCGAAAATCGAGTTGAATGGCGTGCAATAGGAGAGGCCTATGTTCAGCAGTGGTCTGCTATAGGCTGATGATGATGATGCTGTGTTTATGCATGAACTATTCCAATAGATGTTCCTGCTAATATAAGAGAAATATTTTGGAATACTACTGATTTACATTCACCCCAAAAAGGTGCCCAGCAGTAAACTCTTTTAATCATAAAATCACTATCAGATACACGTCCAAAGATTATAGGTAGAGTTAGCACACCGCATATTTTTACATGCATAATATTTAATATTTATACATGCAATATAAACAGGAGATAAGTCGTGTGAATCGCTGCGCCATGTACGTCACAGATCGAAGAATGTCCGATATTACGCGATGATCGATATCGAGAATGAACTTTATTTATTTTGGAAAAATAGGGGGACCGGAAAGGAAGTTCATTGCAGGGTGGGGCCCGTGTTTGTGTCGGCCAGGTTCCACCATATAAATAAAAAAAAATATTGAAGACTATTTACTGAGTGCGCATACATAGATAAGACAGCCATTAAACATCAAGAATTTTAGATAAGTACTAGCTGGGCCCCGCGGTTTCACCCACGTAAGTTTCGTTCCCGTGGGAATATCTGGGAACTATCTGTGTGCCAAATTTCACGCAAACCTGTTCAGTAGTTTTGGCGTGAAAGAGTAACAAACATCCGTCCACCCACACAAACTTTCGCGTTTATAATATTAGTAGGAAGTAGGATTTTTGATATATCCTTTAGGGATGTAAATTTTCATGTCTTTTAAAAACGTAGGGGACGAAACCTAATAATGTCTACGCTGCTGGGCAATTTTTGCGCCACTTTTTCCCAGCTAAAGAACCAGGAAGCGGTGGAGGGCGGGCGTTTTGGGGGACTGTTATGTAATTTTAACGTTCAAAAAGTGCTCGTTCTAAGCCTAACTTAAATAAATGACTTTTGGTTTTGATTTTCCTACATCATAAGCATAATCAGCCTAAAACGTTCCCACTGCTGGGACACAGGCCTCCTCCTTTCGAGAGGGGCTATAATCCACCACGAGGGCCCAGTGCGGGTTGGTAGATGTCACATGTCATCGAAGTTCTAGGACATGCCGTTTTTCTCACGTGACCTCCTTTTGTAATTATCCTACATCTGTCATTAAATAAAAGATTGGGAAACACTGGCTTTTTGTATTTATATTAGTTTGCACTTAGTAACGGAATCATATTTCAGCGATACAACAAAAAAACTGTCCTATAATCAACAACAACGCTCTATATGGAAGATACGAGTTAATAACATAAATATAATATTACGAACATGATAATTATATTTATATGCTGACATGAAAGAGCGTACTGTTTCTCGTATCAGCCATTTTTAGTGAATAGTGTATAAAATCTGGGGTTCTGGGGTTGCCGTGGCGATGTAGCGCGTCTGGGATGTTCGCGGAAGCATGTGTCGACGGGTTTGCCGCGATCATGCGAAAGCGATGCGTTTCCATGATGGCGCGCTTGCGCTACTCCTCCAATAGCATCCTGAATGTGTTCATGGATCGGTGGGACTCTCCCCTCATACGTAGGTGGGTAAGTGTTCAGACACACTTACCCAAATAGACTGGTGTACCACGGAACGAACAGCTCAATGGTACACTAGTTGTTAATTATTTTAAATTTAATTAAATACTAACATTTAGGCTAAGTTATACTACTACTAACACTATATGGATATTATTTCTGAAATAAATTATTTGAATTTGAATTTGAATAAAATTACTAGCTTCTGCCCGCGACTTTGTTCGCTTAGAAGTAGTAAGATATACAATAACCTAAAATAACAGCCGTATTTTTAGAAAACTGCCTCGGTCTCCGACCCGCCGCGTCGCATCGCATCGGCCGCCCGCACTATAATTTCATTTTCGCTTAGCGTTCTTAATGACTTTTTTTCTTTTTGCTCGGCTTCTAAGGGTCGTAGCGTGATGTTAAATTGTCCTAACGAATGCTAAAGGAATTTTGCACCCGAAAGGTAGTTCCGGAGATTAAGGCGTTCAAACAAACTCTTGAGCTTAACATTATCATGATATTACGAACATGATAATTATATTTATATGCTGACATGAAAGAGCGTACTGTTTCTCGTATCTGCAGATTTTTTTAATAAAGAGAATGGTACTCTTTTTGCAAAAACATTTATTACTCTACTGTAATCATCGTCTGCCTAGCCTTTTCCCAACTATGTTGGAGTCGGCTACCAGTCCAACCGGCCGCAGCTGAATAACAGTATTTTACATGAAGCGACTGCCTCCACTCTGATCTCCACAGCCCAGATTATCTACAAGCTTCTGCCCGCATGGATGTTTGGATGTATCCTGATGAGACCTAGCCTATGTCCTTCCCCAGGAAGCCATCTATCTCTTACCAGCCAAATTTTATCGAACTTCGTTCAGTGGTTTAGGCGTGAAAAGGTAACATGCAGACAGAGTTACTTTCGAATTTAAAATATTGGTAGGTATGGATGGATACTAATATAATAAAGCTGAAGAGTCTGTTTGTATGAACGCGCTGATCCCTAGAACTACCAGTCACATTCGAAAAATCTTTTAGCATTTGATAGCCCAATTCTTCAGGAAGGTTATAGGGTGTTTAACACCACGCTAGGTCCCTTACGAGCCGAGCTAAAGGAAAAAAAATCAGAAAAATCGCTAGACTAAATTGAACTAGGTGGTCGAAATAGCGCGGACGTGCGGTGCTATGCAACACTTTGGGCCGGGGTTGGGGCCGAGGAAGTTTTTAAATATGGCTGTTATTTTAGTATATTGTGTATAGAAAGAAAGAAAGAAAGAAAATACATTTACCTATTTAGCACAGACTAACAGACACAATACACCAGATACTTCATCAGAAGGCCAATCCTCGTAATTTAAAACGTTCAAAATCTAGTCGCAGTCTCATCTTGGCGACAAACAAATGTCAAAAACTTGTCAAAATGTAGGGAAAATAGAAGTATTTTTTGACAGACTGAGATCAGACTGTGAACGTTCTTAAAATTACGAGAATTGCCCTTCAGATAGCTAATAAAAAACAAATAGAAAGTATAAAGACCGATGTAAGAAATTAGCAGGAAGGGGTGCCTCACGGCTGCACCAAAAAGGCTCAGTTCAGCAAAAATGCCAGACAACTAGTGCCTGGCGCTGGTTCCCAACTGAACCTGATGTGTGAGGTGACGGGTTTAAATCAGTTTTACACTGCAACGTGACGTGTGGATGCATACTTAAATAAGATAAATATGTATCTTACGACTTCCACGCGAACGAGTCAGTAGGTCATAATAGGAAATCAATAATGTTTTTATGGGTTAGTTTCAAAGCTAAACTAGAATTGGATTGAATGAGTGTGGGAATATGTGGGTTGCCGTAATGGCAATAATTAACTCTGCCGATAAATATCGTGAGAGAACCGGCATGCCTTTGAACCTTGAACCGAAGATTCGCAGACATGCGACATCCCGGGTGGATGTCGCATGTCTGTGAATCTGCGATCTCGGAGAGAAGCTAAAATAAATAAAGACTGGGATAGAGATTTTATACTTATGACTAGCGACCCGCCCCTGCTTCTCACGGTTTTTACGACGTGACAACATTGAGATTTCTTTAATATTTATGTAAGTTTAATATTAAGGAATTATGCACACAATTATGGTCGTGGGTTCGCCAGCTAATTTAATTTGACCCGGCATGAGACTAAAAATAAAACGAGCGAGAATTAAGTGTGTTTAACACCTTCTGCTTACCACTTCAAGGAACACAAGCTTGATGTTATCTTTTATTAATTTATAAATATTTGATTCATATAAAAATATGCTAACAAAACTAAAAGAACAAAATCTTTCAAGCGAACGCTGCTAAAAAGTCAACGCCAACTCAATTCTTGGCAGCGGTCCGGGGTTCGATTCTCCGCTGTGATAAAGCATTGTTTAAAGTCCACGTTCGACCCTCATCTTTTTGGAAGTCAAATTCTTTGGATGTATAATGTACATTTTAAATATTATGGAATGCTAAAAACAAAACATCTCTAAAATAAATGTTTGATTTTGTATTTATTTTAGTGTTTTGCACCATCTGTTATTGTATTCATTTAGATTTTAATCTGTGGTTTGGGACACGATTATAAAGAAAATAAGGTCCCCTAAGAAAAGAGTATTCCACCAGACCCAGTGCGGCTTGGTAGAGGTTACATGTATTCATATTTTTGGTTCTAGGACGTGCCGGTTTCCTGACGTTGTTTTCCTTCACCGTCTTTGAGAGCAATGTTTATGAAATAAATTACACAAGCGCCTGTCTGGGTTCGAACCCATGACCATAATCGGCTTCCTGACGATGTTTTCCTTCACCGTTTTATAGTAAAATTCTTTACCATACAGCTGCACAAACCGTCAAAAATATATCCCATCACGTTAACCATTGAATGAAATACGTGAATATTGTGTTTTTTCTTCTCTTTTATTGTGAATGCTGTGCACGTTTGTAATTGACGTAAACACTAGTCTATGTCTCTGTTATTTGTAAATGTTTGTGTTGTTGATGTGCCTTAATAATAATAAATAAATAAATAAATAAACCATAAACCTTATTTAATACTACATATATACTTCTAGCAACAAAATGATTAGAACTGTACAGTATGATGAAAACACATAATAGTGTCCCTTTGTAATGTAAACTGTGAAAATGACGTAAGCGAGCGTACGTTAGCGTCATCACCGCCATTACATACTAGCTCTGAAATGTACATAAAAAACTAACACATCGAAATTTGGAGAAATATTATCGTAAGAAATGTGAACATCAGCCTATATTGTTCCCACTGCTGGGACATAGGCCTCTTCTCGGTGAGAGGGAGTGGGTCGTAATCCACGACGCGGGTCCAATGCGGGTTGGTAGATTGAAAAAAATGTGAAAAGGAAAATGATATGTTGCTCAAAACATATAATTGCATGTGTTTGCATTAGAAAATTATAAGATGCGAAAACTAACATAAAAATATTAAACTAGAAAATAATAAAATGAAAAAAAAAAACTCACATAAAAATTCAGCAAGCGTCAAAAAGGTAGCAATTTCAGAATCACTTTAAAATTAGAACGGCGCGGCTCGTATGCGTCTGCGCAGGTACGTTCTAAGCGCGTTGAACGGCGCACATCGATAAGCTATCGTCGATAACGTGCCGTTACGTTCGTTCGTTCGCTAGCACTCGCTATAACGATGTCGTTAGGATGCCATAGATTAATTAGAGTTAGGGAAAAGAGGTCACGGTGCAACAAGGGCTTTAAGTGGGGGCGAGTTTGTTACCTAATTGTGTGTCGCTGAATGTGAGGTGTGGTATGAATGGCTAAAAGAGTAGGGGAAGACCAAATAAACGATGGATGGAATGTGTAAATGATGATATGGTTAGAAAGGGGGTGACTGTCGAGATGGCGACTAATAGAGAAGTAGGGAAGAAAAGAACATGTTGCGCCGACCCCAAATAAATTGGGATAAGGGCAGGAGAATGACGACGATGATGCTGAACGTGAAGTGTTTTGAGATTAAAGGGTTGTGATTAAGTGTTCATTAGATACGATTATCGGGATGTGCATTTGATTTTCTAATAAACAAACAGTTATCATTAAACTTCAAGAAAGTTTTTCTACACAAACAAAACGCACATTACAAAAATTATGCACGATAACAATAAAGCCAAAAGTTAGGTAAGATTTGTAATGAAAAATTATACAGTTGGTTATGTTAAACGCGGTTTAGCGACGATTTTCGCAGGGTGGGTGGTTGCAGCTGGATGAGAGCTCGCGAATTGAGTTGAATGGTCTGCAATAGGGGAGGCCTATGTCCAGCAATGGACAGCTATAGGCTAATAATGATGACGATCAATCAAACAGTTTGACTAAACTCAAATTACTGTATTTCACACAAACCTACATGGATACATAAGAAACGTCAGAAGCTAGGTGCACGATTCCAATTGATCGTTTCCTATAGAGAAGCACTAGCAAGAAACTCTACGGTTATTCTTTTTTACCCAAGATAATGTAGGTAGCAGACAAAATCACGTAAACGTTTGAAAATTCTGTCTGAGTAAACAGTTAAACATGCCTACGCAGACAGAACATAAGAAAAACAGAGTTGGGTTTAAGGTGGGAGGTAGACATTAAATGAAACCTAAGCAAAGCAAATCTAGCGCTCACAAAGATGTTAGATATGACTTTCTCACTAAAAATCTAAAAATAATTCCATCATCTTGAGACGAGGCCGTACAATTAAAATTATCCTTCAATTAATAATGATTCTATTTCAAAACTCGGTGAGTGTGTCTTGTGCTGAATGTTTTGGCTCGTGTTCCGCTATAATGTCTGATAAATCATGCAGTTTGTTAGTCAGCGATGACGAGGAGAATATCTTACAGGGATTAAGGGGGAAATGGTTGGACTGTGAAAGGCAAAAACTGAAATCATCAAAAAAAGTAAACGTATTTTTGTTAATTTCCGCATTGTATTTTTTATTGTATTTAGTAATTAACGACAAACCATTGTCTGGATTGTTGGAGTCTGTAATACTGGTATTCAGCTGAATCCGGTTGGACTGGAAGCCGACTCCAAAATAGTTGGAAAAAGGCTAGGCAGATGATGATGAGTCTGTTAGTTTATTCTCATTCTATTTTCACATTTTACCCGTCAAAAAGTTTTTTTTTTTAAATTAATTGTAGAACCTACCTTCCGGAATCAATTCACGTGAACTTTAGATTCCGATCAACAAAACACATCCAAGCATCTTCACAACTCACAACTTTCCTCTCTGAGGCAACGCTCAATACTACCTATTTCCCCATCTACGGTTCTTTACTCATAGGCACACCACGTGACGCGCTAAGGAAAATGCGCGGGCGCAAGCCTTGTGATCGGAGGCCGTGTAATGGTAATTCAATGGATGGATCCACTGTTTTATTTCATTAGTTTTATTATAGTGTGAAATGAGTGGACTAGAGTAGGACCTAGATTCATGACATGGATCGTTAGTCCTTTTACATTGTGCTTTCACAATGTTAGATGGTTGAGATTAGCAAATCTGCCAGATAACTTCACGCCTTGAAGGGTTAGGCAGAGATATCAGTATCTATAATACACCTACATTTGCCCAGTTATGTTTAAGTCCCATGTAATAGGGGGCGAACCTATTGCCATCAAGCGGGCACAAATCCTGACTCCGGGCAGCTATTGAGAAATTCCAAATGGAAAACCCAATAACACTGCCCAACCTGGGAATCTAACTCAGGACAGCATGCTCAGCAGTAGCGCGTTTGTTTGTTGTTAAAACAATTTCATGTAAGCAAGCAAGTCTGTCAGATACGTCTGTATTTGAATACAGACAGCCATATGCTCTGGATACCTAGGATACCTAAGGGGTATCGTATTACCCAGTAACTGGGTTGTGGAGGTCAGATAGGCAGTCGCTCCATGTAAAATACTGGTACTCAGCTGCATCTGGTTAGACTGGAAGCCGATTCCAATATAGTTGGGAAAAGGCCAGGCGGATGATGACCTAGGATACCTAGGCCAACAATAATTCCATTACGACGAAGTAGGTATCAAGTAGTTTTTTTACGTTAACGAAAATCGACAAGCATTACTTCAAAATACATAAAAAAGTGACCAACAAACACAAACTGCGTACAATTGATTATATAATACATTTATACCACCTCTGATAAGACTAGTCAAACAAAAAACCTCGTCTGTCCGTCTGTCCTTCAATAGTACAAAAACTTCGCGATCAGTTCGTCGACCCGAAGTTTGACGAACGCTCGCGAAATGATACGAGGCCACTCGAACGACGTCGTTAGGAACAAATTACGAAGTCTGTCGAGTTTATGAGATATTATGCTTTACAGTGAAATTATTGTTACAATAAAGATGTATTTGTTTCTGTAACGTATTTATTGCATTTTTTTAAAGACCTTACCACCACTCTGGTGGTAATAAGGTCATAGTGACCTAATTAAACCGTCCGTCTAATGTCGCCATATTTCAATTCAAGGTTTCCATCAATAATCATGAATAGATTGTCATCTTGTCAAAATGCGGATGAAATGGAAGTAGTTCCATGAAAAGGTTACATTTTACCTGACGTAATATTTCTATGAATCTACATTTCTAGGATGAAGTCAAGCTTATAACACTACTGGGACATAGGTCTCCCATCTTCGAGAGGGGCCATAATCCACCACGCGAGCACGGTAATATAGATAATAATATTACCGTGACGCGAGCCCAGTGCGGGTTAGTGTACATGTCTTCGAATTTTTGGTTCATGGACTTAGGTTTTTTTTTTAATACAGATACTCGTGTCAGATAGGCAGTCGCTCCATGTAAAATGCTGGTATTCAGCTACATCCGGTTAGACTGGAAGCCGACCCCAACATAGTTGGGAAAAGGCTAGGCAGATGATGATGATGACAGATACTCGTGTTTCCGGACAGTTTACTTTTGGGGGGTCACTAAGTCCACAAAAGTTTGAGAAACGCTGTTTTATTAGAAAAACGTTTATGTTACAAATGGTAAATTATTCCTTTAACATTGTGATTACTTAGTGAATTTAAAATAAAACCTTAGTGGGGCATATCTGAATACAATTAAATTTTTATCGATTCATGCATAAAAATTAACATTACATGGCGCAATTTCTAAGAAAAAATGTAACTAGATATTGATAGCGACTCATTAAAATAACACATAGATTAAAGATTTTTTTTTTTAAGCTGAAGATTATGTTTGTTTGAACGCGCTAATCTACGGAACTACCGGTCGAATTAGAAAAAAATCTTATTGAATTTGATAGCCCAATTCTTGAGGAAGGCTATAGGCTATTTAACATCACGATACGACCCTTAGGAGCCGAGTAAAAAGAAAAAAAAGGCAGAAAGAAAACGAAGTAATAGCGCAGGGCGCAATGCTATATGACGGGGTGCGTCGAGGGAACAAGAAATTTCACGCTGACGAAGTCATGGGTAGAAGCTAGTTATAAAATCAACAAAACATGTTGTCACCGAAACCATATTACACTGATAAACATCAGCAATGCGAACCTGACACCTCACATCAAACGAATGTTACAAATAGCAATATTTGCGAATCACATGACACCGAGTTAACGAGCCATTGTTTTGATATAACTACAGATAATAATGATGCTATTAGAAGATCATTTGGCATACATATGGATGGCAGACAACGTCACTGCAATTCTGGTCAGGACTTCGTGAATCAGCAGGAAAGGTCTACTGAAGATCATTATCATCATCATCAGCCTCTAGCATTCCCCTGCTGGACATAGGCCTCTCCTATTGCACGCCATTCAACTCGATTTTCGGCAACTCTCATCCAGCTGCTACCAGCCATACTGCGAAGATCGTCGCTACACCTAGCCTGACGGCGTCCCAACTTACGTTTACCGATTCGCGGTCTCCACTCAAGAACACATCTACCCCAACGGTCATCGGATCTACGGCTAAGTTGCCGGCCCATTGCCACTTCAGCTTGCTTATTCTGTGAGCTATGTCTACGGAAGATAGGCTTCCAATATTGGGATCGCTACCGGTAAACAAGCATAACCTACGACCTTACTTACTCTCCCTAGCCTTTTACCAACTATGTTGGGGTCGACTTCCAGTCTAATCAGATGTAGCTGAATACCAGTATTTTATATGGAGCGACTGCCTAACTGACTTCCACAACTGGGTACTACGATATTCCTTGGTAAGACTGATTGTCAGATTTTCGGGCTTCGACTGTCAAAGATCCACGAATGACAGCCGGGGCCAACGGCTTAACTTGCATTGCGGGACACGGAGGGGTCTTGGTATGTAACAATGGTCACCAACCGCGGCAAGAGTAGCTTAACCTGATCGATCGACCCATGCGGCTGTTATTACTAAGCAACAAGCCCCTCTCCGGTGCGCGACTTGAAACTATTTCTAAAAATATTAAAGATTTGATTGCTTAAATATGGACGATTCAAAAGTGCTAAATGCTCTAATTGAAAAAACTGACATCACTTTGACTAGACCAAAAATCCGTACGGTAAAATCTAAAACGGTTCCACAAAGGCTGCTACGTAACAGTAGTTTTTAAAGCCTTATCGCAGAACAATAATAAATGCCTTTGTTTTCTCATAAACCATTAGGTACATTATCGTTTAACTGTAGCCAATGTTTTGTCACGGCAGTCACATAATTCATGAAGAAATACTTCTGACCTACAATATTATAGGAACTAAGTCACGTAAAGAAGTAAATAGATCAACACGAGGCTGGTTAAAGATGGATGAGAGTGGTCAAGGATCTGGCTCAGTGGGGTGGAATTGGAGAGGCATGGCATTGAAGGCCGCAGGGATCCGCTGGATGCGGGAAGCACAGAACCGGTCGAAGTTGCGGTGCTTGGGAGAGGCGTATGTCCAGCAGTGGACGTTTTTCGGTTGAAATGATGATGATGTCCAGCAGTGGACTGCCCCGAGTGATGAAAAGCCAGCCTGATAAGCCTCCGTTAGCTTATCTGGCTGAAATATGTAAATTACTTTTCATCCCTGCATTAAGAGGGAATTGAATCCCGTTTCCAGTGGTCTTGGACTCTTGGTCAACCAACCAAACTAGTTTACGTAAGATTTGGCAGCTTAATGGCCAGAGGTTTCCCAAAATCTTGAAGGAAGGGGTGATAAAAAAAGCGGTTGCAAAGTTCTGAAAATAATCACTCTGTCAAAAGACAGACAAAAATGCTAAGCCAAAAGTTCAAAAAGGCTCTCGAAATCCTTCTGGATGAAAGCTAACTCCACCAAATCCTTGATCAGTTAGAACTGTCATTGCGAAAACAGTTTTTAGCTTATACATGTACGTTTATGTAAATGGAGAGACTACCCGCTCTGCGACAAAGTAAATAAATTATGAGTCTATTCGGTTTTATTGGAGCTTCCTTTTTCAGTAAACCCTGAATGGATTACGAGGTGACTTTTTTGGGTGCTGTCCTATTGGCATTTGGGTATTATTTTGGTAAGTGGGTCTTTAAAATGCTGGTCTTAATTGTATGAATTTCTCTGCCAAAAATGTATTGTTGCACCAAAAAAAGCTTTCTTGATTTGGAGTTATCCAAATCAAGAATGTTTTTGAATATGTTATGGTATGGTAAATATTGATTGCTTAAGTTTTTAATGATGTAAATTTTTAAGAAGATTATCTTAAATGCAATGTAACTCCAAATCAAGAAAGTTTTGTAACATGTAATGTTAAGTATTTGATTGAGTAAGTTTTTAATGAAATATTTTTTAAGACGCGTAATTTATAACTAAATAGAAAGTAAACTCACCAAGACAGGACCAGATCAATGAAGGCAATCCAAATCAGACACCACTAAACAACCTCAGGGGATGACTGTCATCCCGACACTGACGACACTACGTCACAAATCACCATTTTATACACAAAACACGCGGGAAAAACGAACCGACCAATACGGAAGCAGGAAGGATGCGTTTTTATTCCGTTTCAATTTGAAATTCGAACGCTCCATTAGGCAAATTGTTCCCGCTCTTTGTCGAGTGAAGATTAGCTTTTTATGGCATTCTAATTGAAACTGAGATTGGTATAAAAACTTCTGTCATATTTGCATGTGTTTTTATGACGTTTTTTGTCAGAGAATACGTTACTTTTGCAGGAAAACGATGCTTTGTTGTTTGGGAGCAGTTGTCACTTCATCGTAGTGACGGTTAGGCGAAATCAGTGCCGGTTCTAGCTTCAAAATCTATAGACGTTTTTGGAGCAATTTCAAAGTCTTTTAGACTAATTGGTACGTCAAATGTGGCAATTATCAAACCAAATGTACAAGTAGAACAGTCTGCAACATTATTACATTTGGAATAGTGTAGGAGGTATCTTCAAAATTCGTGCGACATTCTGCAACGACCACCCAAAATAGAAGATTGCTTTAAGAAAAAAAGTTATCAACCCATTGTGGAGTACCCCGGACTAATAAGTGTGTGATAACGACAAACATAGTAAATAATGACGTCATTTGCCGCCAAGTTCTTCAAAGTTTTGTGCAAGATTTGGACAAGGCGTGATGAGGAGGACGAAGAAGAAATCATTTGGAAAATTGAAATGTGTAAGTGTGCATATTATTTTTATTAAGTCCGAGCTTTAGGACCGATGGCCGGTGGAGCAGACGAGTCCTGGAGTGGAGACCACGTATCGGTAAGCTAAGTCTAGGACGCCGTCCAGCTAGATCGACCTATGACCTTAAAAAGGTGGCTGGGACAGACTAGATGCGGAAGGCGAACGACAGGGGACAGCGGGCTTGGCTTAACTTGGCTGGTAACTGGCTGAATCAACAACTACCCACTCTTTGGCACGACTCCCTGACATATTGTAATGGTTTCGTGGTCCTTACGGTATTAAACACCATTAGGCTATTAAGTTCTCACTGCTGGGACATAAGCCTCCTCTTTGTGAGAGGGAGTGGGCCATAATCTACAACGCGGCCCCGGTGCGGGTTGGTACATTTATGTCACATCCCACCGGTCGAAGTGGCGATGCTTGGCGGATGCCTATGTTCAGCAGTGGATAGCAATGATGATGATGACTGAACACTAACCTGTTAGTTAATGGCCTGCGCAGTCTACCTGCAAAGCCTTAGCCATTATACCATGGCCACACACAAACGGAGACTGCTGGACATACGGTGCAACTTACGGTAAGGTGCACCGTATGTCCAGCATGAACGAAGACTTCGAAAGCATGTGACATCTATCAACCCGCATTCGGTTTTCCGCAGCACCCCGCAGTTTTCTGAGTCTCCGTTTGTGTGTGGCCGTGGTATAATGGCTATCGTGGTATATTTATTATTATTTATTTATTTATTTATCCATTTATTTCAGGCATCAAGGCCCATAAAAACACATACAATACAATATTAATATAACTAAAAAATACTATAAATACATACAACATTATAATTCCACTAAAAACAAACTAACGGACACGAAGTGTCTGTGTCGTGTTTCGCTGACTGGTGTCATGTAGCCGACCACGAAACCGGCGGTACACAACACCCTTCGGCCAGAACTCTTCCTTGAGGAACTTCTCGAGATGATGTGTCGGAACACGCACCACGAACGACTTGAAGTTCGAGTTGTGACGCGACTCCAACTTCTCGACCCTCAAAGTCCAGTCAGTCTGTATATGGCGTGGTATCGTGGTTATCAGCCTGCGCAGCCTACCTGCAAAGTCTTAGGGCTTTTGTAGGTAGGCTGCGCAGGCTGATAACTAACAGGTAACCTTATGGTGATTTACGATAACTACAAGTATATTAAGCAGCTTACTTACAGCATTTACAAGTCCTAATTTCTGGTGCTTCGAGCCTATAAAGATGTAAGCTGCTCTTGATCCTCGGGAGATCTTCCCTTCACCTTTACTATACATTTCGGTTAACGGCGGAGTGGAAGCAAAAATGCCCATACCTGTAACAACAAAAAAAAAAACATTATTAGTAATCTGTCACCTAGATCCAACCTTAAAAACACTGTTAGGTCAGATTCTGAGTGATTCTGGGGACATCAACTAAGACAGACAGACGAAGTCGCATAAGGTTTTCTTGTTGACCATTTTGGTTCGGAACCCTAACGTAACTATTGCTATCTCATGTTCGTTTATAAACAAGAAGGAAGCAGAAGTACCCGTTAAATATTTTTTCCCGCAATGGATTATCTCGTTGTTGAGCCGATCATTGAGAATCCCACAGAGCGCATCCCAGCGCATCGAAAAACACACAGTTGGAATTTCAACTCTCGGCGCTAAGCAGTGTGTTGAAAATCCAGTGGGCGATAAAAAAATAACGTCTGAGGGTATGAGGGCTTACAATCTCTTATGACCAGCACCCTAATTGCGTAACACACTATCAATCACAATCTGAATCATTTTGAAGGATATTGCTAATCCATTGCTTCATATGTTCGAAAAATTTGTCTGCTCAACAACGTAAATAACGCAATGAATGTTGTTGAACTGTCAAAATGAAAGCCATTGCTACTGTTAGTGTGTTACGCAATTACCCCGCAGTTTAAGTTTAGTAAACACCTCAGGTGACACCTCAGAACAAACAAGCTAAAGTTTGACATGTGTGCCCCAGTTTGACAGTTCTGAAGTTGGAGAGAGATAGTTATACCCTTGTTTCTTGCACTAAGTAGTAACTTCCTATTGATTTATAACTGTAACTTTTTTAAGGACGAAAACTATTGAAAATGTCTTAGAAAATTACGTTAGATTTAGCGATCCAGATTTTATTCCTCAAAGATGTTTTTTCTAGTACCTGCTGTGTAACAATAACGATCAATTGACCTGAACAAGGAGGGGCTTGTGGATAACTGCCGCAAGGGTTAATCGACGGTTAAGCTACGCTTGCCGCGGTCGTATCGTGGATGGGTGACCAAACATTATATATACCTACCGAGACCCCTCCGTGCCTCTTAAAGCATATTAAGGAGTTGGTCCCGGCTGTCATTTGTTGATCTTTGGCAGTCGCTATGAGTAGTCAGAATTCCAAAAAAATTGACAACCAGTCTTAAATGGGTTGTGGAGGTCAGATAGGCATCCGGTTAGACTGGAAACTGACACCAACATAGTAAAAGGCTAGTTAGATTGATTTTGCTGTGTAATAATAACCTGAACCAAACGTTTGTTTACACAGCAAACATTAAAAAAACAAGTTTGCGTGTCATACATGTAAACATGCACGTTGACAATATTGTAACGTTTACAATACGTGCCTTGCCTACGTGCTTTTACAAAAATGATAGGAATTAACATTGGAAACGATGCAGAAATTATAGAGCCAGTTATTACAGTAAAATGCAGTTGCATTGTATATGAAATTATTGAAATTATCTATGGAGCGAATTAACTCATTAGAAATTATGAGTAATTTTATAATTCGCTTCAATTTTGTGATTAAACCACTCGATTACCGATAGTAGTTGATACCCGCTCTTAACTCTGGTTAGTAGTGGTGAGAGGGGGCTTGTGGCTAAGTAATAACAGCAGCACGGGTCGATCGATCAGGTTAAGCTACGCTTGCCGCGGTTGGTCCGTGGATGGGTGACCATATTTACATACCAAGACCCCTCCGTGCCTCGGAAAGCACGTTAAACCGTCGGTCCCGGCTGTCATTCGTGGATCTTTGACAGTTGTTTCGGGTCGTCAGAAGCACGAATCTGACAACAAGTCTTACCAAGGGGTTTCGTATTACCCAGTAACTGGGTTGTGGAGGTCAGATAGGTAGTCACTTCATGTAAAATACTGGTACTCAGCTGCATCCAGTTAGACTGGGAGCCGACCCCAACTTAGTTGGGAAAAGGCTAGGCAGATGAGGACTTTGACTTTACATAACTTTTCGTAGGTAGTTATCACCTCCATCCTACTAATATTATAAACGTGAAAGTTTGTATGGATGGATGGATGGATGTTTGTTACTCCTTCACACTAAAACTACTGAACGGATTTGGATGAAATTTGGCATACATATAGTTTATAACCAGGATTAACATATAGGATGCTTTTTATCCCGATATTCCCACGGGATCGAAATTTATGCGGGTGAAACCGCGGGGCGCAGCTAGTACTAAATAAATCAAGCACCCAGTCCACATCGGAGCTCTTAACATACACGTTACATGTCGTAATATGTTCGATTCGATCGTTGAATAACAACGAGCGGCATTGATTCATCCGTGACCGCGAGGTCGCGGGTTCGAATCGAGCCATATCGATAAAGGATGCCTGCATTCATTACTTGTTATGGTCAAGTATTTTACTTTAGTAAAATCGAGAAATGTGATTGTATGACGTGGAGATAAGAGAGAAAAAAGCGGCCAAGTGGAAGGCAGACTCGCACACGAAGGGTTCCGTATCACCGTAAAATATTGAGCAAAAAAAACGCCGAAAAAAAAACACGTTTACTGTTATTTTTTTTATTATTTGTTATTATTATAGCGACAATAGAAATACACTCTCTATGAAACTTTCAACTGTCTCCCTATTACGGTTTATGAGATACAGCCCACTGACAGACGGACGGACAGCGTTGGCACACTTTGGGTATATGGAACCCTAAGAAAGACAAAATGTATACATGTTATCTTTTTTTATCGACCTTGATTCAGTGACGTGCAAATCTGAAAATAACTTATTTGAGATCCGATTCGCTACACCTAGACATCGTGCACACGTTTCATTTCGGATACGTATTACAATATCTAAAATTAAAATAACTAACGTAAAATGACTTACGTTCAAAATCCCTAAAATCTAAATACCTAATGATTGTTTCACTCATATTCAAAATACCGAAAGCTTAAAATGTCAAATGGATATGTTACTGAAGTTCATAAAGCTTGTCGCCATTTATGTTTACAAAAGCATTGATTTACCATTCGGTTTGTTGTCGTAAAGTTCTAAAATCAACACTATGAACCACCCTATAGGAGGACTAAGTACTCTCTTAACGAACAACCATCGTGAGGAAACCGGCATGTCCTAGAATCAAAAATTCGAAAACATGTGACATTTACCAACCCGCACTGGGCCCGCGGTGGTGGATTAGCCCACTCCCTCTCACCGAGAGGAGGCCTGTGTCCCAGCAGTGGGAACATTATAGGCTGATTAATATGCTTATGCTGTGCTCCCTTAGCACGATCTTCGTAGTTTACTTCGTAGGCCATAGATACGGTCGTTTCCTACTCGTATCACTTACGGAATAAGATTAGTTTGGAGCCCAAACTAAGAATGAATGAGAACACGAATTGACCGTTGTCCCTAATTCCGAAGCGTTTCTGCCCGTCCGAAAAAATGAATCTGTCACTTGTTTTGACGTATCTACCCACTACTTTCGAACGGGCCCGTATCTTCGTTGTCGGACTTAGAACGTAAGCCCTCAGATGTGGGTGCCCAAATTAATTAGTATTATCAGCAACCCAAGTCAATTAACATAGATAAATGTAGGATTACATATTTAATTACACGCTCCAATGATAATTATTGTGTATTTAAGATAATATCTTAAGTTATTTATCAATAACGTTTTGCTTGATTAATTTATAACAAAGCGAAGCAAGAATATAATGAAAACAAAAAACCGGTGAAAAAATATTTTAAAGACTACATAAGAAACTAATTTATTTCTTTATGTAAAACAAGTATGCTGAACAAAAGAAATGTCATTAATTACAGCTAATTGCAGTCAATCAAATAGGTGTGACTCAACTTGCCCGGTTGACGGCAATAGGCTCGCCCCTATTACATGGGACTTAAACATGACCAAATGTGGGTGTATTTTAGGTGCACGTCTGCCTAACTCTTTCGGGATTACAAGCGTAATGTTATGTTTTGTTTTACGTTACCACCCACCCTTTAGAACGACTCCCTACATATTGTAAGGGTTTCTTGTTCTTTATGGTATCAAATACAATCAGCAAACACGAATGCAAGCTAACCAAAAGATTACTACGCCTGGACAGGAAAGGCCTGCACCTGGTGACGGGGACCATCATGGGACACTGCTCACTAAATAAACACTTCCACACGATAGGCATAACGGACAGCCCCCTGTGCAGAGCTTGCATGGAGGCTGATGAAACCGTCGCGCATGTGCTCTTTGAGTGCACAGGCGAGGGTTTCCGACCTAATCTGGGGATTAGGTCGGAAACCCTCGGGACACCCAGATCTTACACAGATGTTCTCAACAGACCAGGAGACTTAATAAGCTTCTGGAGGGAGGTGGGCTGGTTGGAATAACCACCGACGGCCGCCGTGGCCCACGCACAATGGTCCACCTGAAGGACTAAGTGCGGAAACCAAACCCGTACCTAAAATAGAACAATCAGCAAACATGTTTCCACTGCGGGGAAACAGGCCTCCTCCCTGTGAAAACGAGTGGGTCATAGTTCACCACGTAGGCCCGTACAATGAGTACACCTCTGCTTAACCCTTCGGGGAAACAAGGCTTGATGTTAGATATGTGTGACTTTAAACTTTACGTTAAGACCGAAAAACCATCGAATCGGTATTTGCCATTTGCGCTGCAGAGAGGAATAGTTGAGAAAGGATGTTTCGCCGCGTGTCCAAAATCGGAACTAACGCCGCACTCTTGTTCCTTTTTCAATATAATTTCACAAATGTTTACTAACAGCGCCCCCCTGTCAATGTCATTCAAGCATCAAAAGATCCTTGTACCATAATAGCTATATACAGACGCCAGCACATCAAGCTACCACAATCTGTCAAATTTCTTTAATAGATTTTCAACTTTATGGGCAAATTTTTAAGGTTCAAGGTTGATTGGGAAAATTTGACAGTTTCGGGTAGCTTGACCTGCTGGCGTCTGTACTTTCATCATGTGCAACGTCCGTTTTACTTTCCACCAATCACGCGAAAAAAACTACCAATATGGTAGAAACTACTTTAACATGGCAACACAGAACTGTACAACGCGAGCAGTGTGTGTTATCGCCTAAATTAAGATAAATCTTTGGTTAAATTATACGTATTCTATTTACGGACATTATAAAGATAAATGTCAGTAGTTCACCTTTAAACAGTATTTCGATTACGAGTATATTGAGTCGTTAGTTTTAACGATGTAAAACTTTTAAATGTTGTTGCTAAAATGGTGTTGGTATTGATTATTAACAGATCCTCTACGAACCATGTGCAAACAGCATCTGTATAAATATTATGGCTAAACGCTTGGTCTTCAAATCCAGGCATGACCTGACCTAGACAGCCACATCTACACCAATATTATTAGACGTAACTAATACGATAATAATAAAAAAACTTTCACTGGTAGAAATCTAGACTGTCTCTGCCGAAAGTCATAGGTTATATTATGGTATAGGTATTTGACTTTCATGCGGATGAAGTCGCAGGCAGAAGCTAGTAAAAAATGTTTTCGCTGATCTTCACGGCATGACCTGAAGGCCAATTCCCATAATTAAAAACGTTCAAAATCTAGTCGCAATCTCATCTCAGCGACAATCAATGTCAAAAATGTAGGGAAATTAGAGGTATTTTTGACAGATTGAGACTGAGATCAGACTGTGAACGTTCTTAAAATTACGAGAATTGCCAATGTGACCTTGTTTTGCATTCTTGGTGTCAATATGAGACTAAGAGAAGATTCCACGGTCAGGTTCTATTTTTGAATTAGATACGGAAGTGTGACCAGTAAATGATTTCAAAAAGCAAATTTCTACCATAAAACATCAATATACAAACTAATTGATATTCTTGTCTTAATCAATGAAAATCGATTGTTTTTATAAAGCCACTGACGTATTCTTACGTAAAACAGGCGCACATTGACCTACTCAACATACAATTCATAACATTCTACACACACACTGAACACACCACTCAATACACAACAACATGACCAATCGTTATATCTGTTTGTAAGTAACAATTAACCTCAAAACTACCAATAGCAGACAACTCCGTATGTCCGGATAAAGGTGACTTTCCACTATCTTAAAAGGTCCTGATCTTGGCTTGTCCCACCCCGAAAAATATGTTGATAACGTTCACGATAATGTTGTTTACTTTCTGTTAATTATTCACCACTGAAACCGTTATGTTCTAAAACCAAAAATTTAAAGACATGTGACATCTACCAACCCGCACTGGGCCCGCGTGGTAGATTACGACTAGGGCTGCCATCCGTCCGGGTTTCACCGGATTTGTCCTAGTTTGAAGGGCGTCCGGGGAGCATCGGTCGGGCGTTTTAAATAAGTGAATTTCTGTGTAATGGGAAACCCGACTTTGAATAAAGCATAAATCATAGTTAAAAATTCGCCGCGCGGCAAATACACCCACCCGTGCGCTCGTGACAATTCATAATTTGCTTTTGATTTAAATTTTATTTTTAATTTTCATTGACGCCTAAAAGAAGAGCGTTCTTAATTATTTTTGTTAACAGAATACTTTTCACATAGAGACGAGTTCAAATCATGTTGTCATTCCTTCTTAGTTCGGGGCCCAAACTAATTTTATGTCCGTAAGTGACAAGGATTAGGAAAATACCCGCAACTTCGGCTGTATGTACGGTCTTCGTTCTCAGGGAGTAGACCCCCTGATTCGTTTGATGCCCTATCCTGCGTCACGACTCAACCCAACGAAGAAATATGCTGGTCGCTTTATCTATGTGCACACAAGTGTTTTTAAAACTAACCTACTGCATTGTCACTGTATAATAGTCTAAAAATTATCATAATTCATTACGCGTCGACGTCTCCGAGTCGCGTGACGTACATCGCTGGCCCACTGACCTACACGCAGTAAAGAAGACACACCTACGCTTCAATGGAACGCGTCTCGCGATAAAATTACATCGCTTCTTTTATATGTTTGCCTAGTAACATAGAAGCTATTTTAGTGGCTAGAATTAAAGTGCATTTACACACTTGTTCTGCGCAGTGATGAGGTAATCAGAATAAATTGTAAAAGTACACACAGCACAGCGCAAACAATCATTATCTTTCAAAGTGATATTAGATTACTGTAAAAATCACAGTGATCCTTATTCTCTTTACAATAAGGTTGTTGTTGGGTTACTGCCACTGACAACTCTGTCAATATCAGTGATCTTTATTCCCGTTAAAATAAGGTTGATGTTGGGTTGCTGCTGTCAGATGTACTCGTAAAATAACTGTGAACGGACTGTACGTCGGCAACTGTCATTGGTATGACTTTTAACCCCGTATCCATTATACCTACAAGGATATTTTGGCGCGTGTCCAACATCGGAACTAATGCCGCCATCTTGCTTTTCCATACAAAGGGAAAATGGCGCTGTCGTAGCTAGTTACCGAAATAAGCTAAAAATACACGGTATGAGGTGTTTTTTAAATTTATTTTTGTGAAAACGCAAAAATCTCGTTGTTGTGTTCCCAGATGCTCGAAAATTGAGAGTCTACCATTTTCCGAGAGATAAATTATTTTAATTAAACAGAGTTCGAGATTAGGTAGGAAACATTTAGCAGAAAGTGATTTCGAGGAAATAAGCAATATTAATTATGACACTTTCCATGTCGAATAAATATTGAAATCACCGAAGATCATGCAATAGTGTAATAAAACCATACATGAATGAACAAGAAATGGAATAAATGAAGGAAATGTCAAATGTATTGTAGGCCGTAGGAACCTAGCTATGGTAACGCCATCTACAATCAGCTTTGACCAACTTTTCACAATTTCTGTGACAGTTCCACTAATGTTTACCAACAATGCCCCCTGTCAATGTCATTCAGGCATCAAAAGATCCTTTGTAGCATCTATATCAATCATTTCTAAAACAGCTGTCAAAATGTAAACGTCATCAGTGTCATGAACACAAAAGGTGTTGTTTTTAAAATAACCTGCTCCTTCTAATGAGTAAAGAAATATTTCTTATTCTTTTGGTCTTGAATGAGACAACGGTCGAAACTTCAAGATGTTGATATAACAATATTGAGCGCTGATGTAAACATTAATTAGCATTGTTTCGCACTTCATTATTATCTTTGCCTTTCTTAATTATGTAGGTCAACTTTGTATCTGCTTGCTCTCTCTAATCTAACTGGATATAGGCCTTCCCCAAGCACCTCCACTTCGCCCGGCTCTGTGCTTCCAGCGGATTCCTGCGGCCTTCACAAGGTCATCGGTCCACCTCCTGTGTCTTTAATGCTCCTAATTTTATTCTATTAGGTACTCACTTGCCTATTAAAGAGCCAAGAGAGCTTTCATCGCAAATTCTGTTGAGCCATTTTCATAACAATTTAAATGAGTATCCAGCAGTCTTGTACCCCACAAGTAAAGTTTAGCATCTAAAAGATGACATTATCAACTATTATGTCAGTTGATATCTTCATTAACACCGGAATTATGAACGGTTGTCATCATTAAGCCCAGGGGGTCTACTCCGAAGTGGTATCGGCCGAATGTTCGGCCGTTTCCTGCTACGAAGTTACTACTTGGTTCGGTCGGTCCCGATCCGATCTCTTTCGAATATTGACTATGGTCCCGACCCATCTGAGCCGATCCGAACTTTATTCGCATTTTTCAATAATATTCGGTTCGGCCATGTGTCGGTCCGATCCGAACATTCGCACTTTGCACTTCGTAGTAGACCCCCTGTATACACGACGACGTCGCATCGGCGTCGCGTCGCCGACGATTTAATATGCGGCTGTCGAGACAAGGTCAACTGATAAGTCTGCCGTTAGTTTCTGTAACGACGTAGTACAGTAGTGAAACTGTAGCGTAATCGTGTTGTTTTTGCAATTCAGTAGCGTAACTTCTGAGGGCCAATTTCCGTAATTAAAAACGCACAAAACCTAGTCGCAATCTCATCTCAGCGACAATCAATGTCAAAAATGTAGGGAAATTAGAGGTATTTTTGACGAATTGAGATTACGGTCAAAATCTAGTCGCAATCTCATCTCACCGACAATCAATATAAAAAACTTGTCAAAAATACAGGGAAACTAGACGTATTTTTGACAGATCGAGACTGAGATCAGACTGTGAACGTTCTTAAAATTACGAGAATTGCCCCTCTGGTCTCAAGTTCATGCCATGATAAACTGTTTCTTAGTCAGCAAGGTGGCAAAAATACTGACTGCTTAGGGTACGCTGTCAATAGCCACGGGTCATTTAACAAACATCTCTTTGTCATAGGAGCCTCAGAAAGGTCACTGTGCAGGGCCTGCATGGAGGAAGAAGACAGCAACTCATGTGCTTCTAAACTGCCCGGTGGTTGCCACATAGAAGACAAAGTACTTTGTAAACGCAAGTACGCTCCGTGAGCTCGTCAGTAACACCAAAGCGTTTCTGGTCTTCCTTGAGGAGCAGGGTGGATCAAATGATCGATTTTCCCACCCGTACCCGGCCAAATATGCGCTTGGACGTGGAGCTGACGGCAGCTCGTCCTACTAGTACGCTGAATGGATTTTAAGTATAGCCTGATGATATGATCTAACCAAGATTAAATCTGAACTATAAAAGAGACTGTGACCTCTGAGTTTATTTCGGCCTTTCTTCTCAGAGTAGTCAGCTAGGAAACGCCGACCTCATCTAGTTTTAAAAATATGATTGACGTGTAAAAGTGTGTGTACAAACCGTCTTACAGAAATAAAATCATTTATCATAGACACTTGTGGATGCTTTTTTGACGATTTGGGACTGATGTTTCCATCGCCAGATAACTTTTATTCGAGGAATAAAATTGACGTTTGACAGTTTTCGTATAAAATAACTGTCAAAATTTCAAAATTATTCCTCGAATAAAGTTATCAGATGATTGAAAAATCAGCCCTCAGTAGTAAGCGAAACATCGTCAATTGTTTAAATTACACATGCCTGCAGTCAATGGTACACAGGGCTACACATCAAGCTATACATTTCCAGTTTTAGCTGACCTCGCATTGTATAGGTTTTTCTTACAATCAGAAGTCAGCTTATACTGGTTATGTATAGCTTGATGTGTAGCCGTGCGTACATGTAACGCATAAAACATCTTTACAAAAGGATGTAATAATTTGACAAAGTGACATAGGTTTCTGCACATGGTCTTGTGATCTTGTCACAGCTGCAAGCCTGCAATGCATTCTGCGTCGATTGTGACGTTTCATTATTATGACTAATGTATACCAGAACACGCATAATTATTCACGTACACATAATACGCCTTGTTTCCCCGAAGGGTTAGGCAGAGGTGTACCTACAGTGCACCCACATTTCGCCAGTTATGTTTAAGTCCCATGTAATAGGGGGCGAGCCTATTGCTATCAACTGGGCATAAATACATACTCCGGACTGCTACTGAGAAATTCCAGATGGAAAAACCCCATATCCGTTTGCCCGACGGCTAAAAAGCAGGCACAGCTTCCTGAAATCGACAGCGTCACTGTCAGGAAACCCAGCCGACGCCCGTTGCAAACTATGGCAGGATACTCTTCCCCCTCCTACTTACAATCTACCATCAAAGGAGCATCTCCCTGCAGGGTGTAACCTTCCGTGGTCCACCTGGAAGTCCCTGAACCGTCTCCGGACACAAGTGGGAAGATGTAAGTCCAACCTAGTAAAGTGGGGCTACCTTGACGGAACGGCAGTAGGGTGTGATTGTGGAGCTATGTCGCAAACCATGCTCCACCTCCTATCCTGCCCTCTGTGTCCCACAACATGCAGTCAAAGTGACCTCTGCGCTGCCACTGTCGACGCCGTGGAAGTGGCAAAGTTTTGGGCCAACAAGATATGAATTCAGTCGTGCCAGCGACACGAAGAGGAAGAAGTTTACCCGACCCGGGCTCTAATTCACTATGACCACTTGTTATTATTGACAACTTTTTATATGCTTGAGTACGAGGCTTTTGACTACGTTGTAAGTGTATATTTTATGTCTTTTTTTTTGTAATGTGCGTTTTGTTTGTGCAGAATAAACAATTTTTCTTCCTTTCTTTCTTAACGATTCCTTGCTTCGAAACCACGTCAATTTCTAGTTAATCATGACTGCTATTAACGTATTCTCTATGACAAAATGTCGTGGTTTGAACTGGCAAAATACATGTTGTTCGTACAGTTGACATTTCGATTCCTTGCCGTAAACAAGACACGATATTGACGTGGTTTGCACGTGGTAAGATTCCACGGGGAATAATCCAGTATTGGGGTCCGGGGAATCGAACCCAACCTCATGTTCAGCAGTAACGCTTGCGACCACTAGACCAATGAGGTATAGACTAATCAGCCTATACTGGTCCCACTGCTGGGACACAGGCCTCCTCTCTGTGTGAGGGAGTGGGCCATAATCCACGACGCGGGTCCAGTGCGAGTTGGTATAGTTATTGATGAAGCATAATCATTAATAATGATTTATATGTATGTGTCATTTAGTTACGCCTACGCAATGCTGACGACTGATTAGATCATAAACTTGTGTTGTCGTAAAAATAATTTACTATACACATTTCAATCATCATATTTTATGTCGCAGTTCCCAGGAAATACAATACGTTATAGTGAATTGCTGGGCATAGGCCATTTTAACCAGGATAAATGGGCAAAGACTGTCACTCACTCAGCGCCTGAGCAAGGCCATCGCTGTCGATTTTGACCTTGGTGAATATTGAAGTTATTTACGGGACAGCTGACACTTATTTCGCGATTACGATTCAGCCGATCGATTCTGTAAAAATCTCACCGTGAAAAGTTAGGTAAAGTGAGCTTATAGTGAGCTGTCAATAGTGTCAATCCCTAGCATTAGTTGGAATGACAGCTCACTCCACGCTCACTTCAACTAGTTTTCACAGTGAGATGGTTACAGAATCGCACTGCCGGTCCCAAGGGAAAAGTTGTTCAGTTTGATGGTCTGAAAAATGATCATACATCTCTGCTACACGCTGTGTTTGCAGAGAAGACGTGGCCAGATACCTAAAAAAATAGAGAGGTTTCGAAGGAGAAACCAAATCAAATTAGGCGTAGAATCAGCACTTTTTGGACGTCAAAATTATTTAAGACAGTCCCCAAAACCGCCCGCCCTTCACCACTTCCTAGTGCTTTAGCTGGGAAGAAGTGGCAACAAACTCCCCAGCAGTGGGTGGGTGAAAGTAGACCGCGAATCGCGACCGATCACCGTGGATTCAAAATCCATGTTATTTATTTATAGGAGAACCAACAGCTATAAATTCGAAAGTAACTCTGCCTGTCTGTATGTAACCGGATCACGATTTCAATAAAAATTGGCAAGGAGATAGATGTATCTTCTTGCCAATTTTTATCGAAATCCGTTCAGTGGTTAAGGCGTGCAAAGGTCCCATGGGAACATGCTATCGGGACAAAAAGCCATCACTTTTTGTCCCGGTAACACGTTCCCGTGGGATAATCCACGCGGGCGAAACCGCGAGCAGAAGCCAGTGTGTCACAATGTCGTCGATCAACTGCGATCTGGTTGCACCCTAATATCTAAAATAGAACAACTATTTTTAAACCATATATTTATAGAAAACCCAGTCATTGTACTTTCTTAGACGATGGCTCAGACCATTTTTTTGAAGATGAATACTTGTCAAAATATGTGTCTGAACTCTGACGTAGATGTTTCCGAGTGCCAAGTATATTAAAATGTCGCTAAACCATGCAAAGAACATGTCAAAATACGGTCATTAGCAAATCTGTGCTAATCATATTAAAAGCTTGTTGATTGCCTCCGCCTCGTTAGTGTAGTGGTTGCAAGCCCTATTGCTGACCATGAGGACCTGGTTTCGACTCCCAAGTCGGGCAAAATGTTATTGGGTTTTTCTATCTGGAATTTCTCAATAACAGCCCGGAAGCTAGACTTCAGATCGCTTTCCATCAGGCCTGATGGAGTTCAATAGCAGGCCCACTAAGCAATAAAAAAAACCGAGTGTGCTTATGACCACACGACTGAAGTGAAACTGCTTTCTCAAAATATTAATTCATTAAATTGTTCAAAACGAAATAGCATTACGAAAAATAACCAAAGAATCACCGTTCGCGTAACGCTAGTAAACTCGCAAACGAACTACTGACTGAGATATATACATATTTCACTTACTAGCTATAAGAAAAAGAGAGAAAGAAAATGTGCGCGCGCACTGCTTTTTCTTGCTTATATCCCCCACTCAACTCCCGTTCGCCTCGCCCGATCACACTTTTCGTAACGCTTACGTCACGCGTTCGGCAGCTTACTGCCCAAATCAAGCGTGCGTAAAGAAGTTTCACTTCAAAAACAAAATTGCGCCCGGTTGATGGGAATAGGCTCGCCCCCTATTACATGGGACTTAAACATAACTGGCGAAATGTGGGTGTACTATAGGTACACCTCTGCCCAACCCTTTGGGGAAATACAGGCGTGATGCTATGTTATGATGTAGGCAAAAAGGGGGTGAATACTAAGATGACGGCTGACAGAGAGAGATGCTGCGTCAACCACAAATACAGCCAGAAGAATGAAGTGATTTGAACATCACGTCTTACGGTAGGAAGGAGAAGCACCGGTTGACGTCATCACGTCATACCCGACTGGGCTGGACTGGGGCTCTGTCTCACATAAGGTCGTAGCATTATGCTGAGTGATGGCGGTTTTGCGTGGCTGTAACGCATATTTTCCACCAACTTGTTCCTTTTTGTGTAACGTATTTTTTCTTTCTTTCTTTTCTTTTTTTTTAAGACTCAAAGAATTCAATGATCTAAAATTTCAGCTGGAAGCAAAATTGAGCTTACAAGTTCTCCTTAACAATAATAATGACATTCCATCTCATATACCACGAAATCTAAGACCGTTCAGATTCGCCGAAAAACCGATACGATATATTTGTAAGATGAGAATTGAAATTGTTCGACTGCACTCCGCCATTCGCGTAATCTTCCAGCGTCCGTTTCATAATAAAAAGATGCCAAAAATACACGTTGTCGTGTTGTAACAGGTCTATTTCTGCACACGCACGTGAGCAGCCGCATGTTCGGATACACGACGGGTTATATATTTACATAGACGGTGTTCACGCCATCTTCTCATTAAATTAAGATCGTTTTTGGATGGTTATTAGTGGAACAATGTAAGTCACTTCACCATTTGGTATTTCAGGCTAATTCAAAATTGATGACTGCAAAATTGGGCCCAAAGTCCCGATGGGTTACATATTTACATAGATGTTATTCACATCTGCTCATAAGATTAAGATAATTTAATTTTTTGAATGGTAATTTGTACAAAAATGTAGGTCACTTCACCAGTTGGTATCTTTGGCTAATTCAAAATTTATTTCTGCAAATAAGGCCCAAATATTCCGATGGGTTATATATTTACATATATGTTATTCACGTCTTCTGCTCATGAGATTAAGATAGTTTTTGGATGGTAATTAGTAGAAAAATGTAGGTCACTCTACCACTTTTAGTGTTTTTGGCGAATTAAAAATTGATGACTGCAAACTTTGGCTGAGGACCTAAAGTTTTTGAAGGTTAGAAGATACAACACTTATACACAGGCCTCCTCTCTTCGAGAGCGTGGGCTGTACTCTACCACGCGGCCCCAGTACGGGTTGGTATAGATGTCACATGTCTCCGATTTTTTGGTTCTAAGACATGCCGGTTTCCTCACGATGTTTACCTTCACCGTTTTGAGAGCAGTGCTCCTAAGTCGGAGCCATTACCACTGGGCCATCACTGCTCCCAAAAGTTACAAAATACCCTAATTAAAAAGCATTCCCTTTTCACCGCTTCCTAGTATTTGAGTAACTCCCCAACAAAACGTTCATTGCCATGGCGATGAACCAGAAAACCTGAGACAATGAAGCTAGACATATCCCAAGAAATGATTAAATTTTTTTGGCACCGGAAAAATATAATTTGTGAAATGGTTAACAACAGCTTCTAAATGTGTGATGCTTGCCAGATACGGACTGGGACTACGTCAGTAGTGTTCAAAAGTGGAAATCAAACGTGTTCTGTGATTTTTGACATAAACCAGCTCCTATTTGCCCGATCTTGTGACACAATTCTTTTGGGATGCTGTGTTCTACGTCAGACCCAAATTTGGTTTGTCCTCGTAGATTTACTGCCTCGTTGGTGTAGTGGTCGCAAGCGCTACTGCTGAGCATGAGGTCCTGGGGGTCTACTACGAAGTGCAAAGTGCGAATGATCGGATCGGACCGACACATGGTCGAACTGAATATTATTGGAAAATGCGAAAAAAGTTCGGCTCGGCTCAGTTGGGTCGGGACCATAGTCAATATTCGAAAGAGTGTAGGAGTGTAGGATCGGGACCGAACGAACCAAATAGTAACTTCGTAGCAGGAAACGGCCGAACATTCGGCCGATACCACTTTGGAGTAGACCCCCTGGGTTCGCTGTCCGGGTCGGACAAAGTGTTATTGGGTTTTTTCATCTGTCGTTTCTCACGGGGCTGCTACTGAGAAGCTCGGTTGAAGGCAACAGGCTCACCCCTTCGTACGTGGGACTTGAACATAACTGGCGAAATGTGGGTGTACTATAGGTACACCTCTGCCTAACCCTTCAGAGAATGCAGGCGTAATATTATGTTATCATTGAATCTTCTCAGATATTAGCTGCACTATTCAATGCAGCTCAGTACTGCTTTTATACGTTTCTAACTCACAGAAAAGACGAAATCGGACTATAGTCTACCGAAAATGCTTAAGCTGACACCCATATTCTAAGAAGTAACTTCGAAAGTTCCTCCACCTCCACTCATTCGAGGTTACCTTAAGGACTACCTCAAGTCGAGGTCGAGTCGAGGTAAAACGTCATTGAATACGTCATTGAATCATAGACTACAGTATACACTTTGGTTTTTTTTGTCTATGGTCACTCAAAATTGTCAGATTGCGGGTTTTTTTTATCAGTGTGATCGCGTACGTCCTGTCATCCTGTGTTGGTAGGTTTACGCATGGTTTACGTTACGTTGAAACTTTAACAATTTAATTGTGACTTGGAAGTTTTACTCCGTATTTATTTTTATTGTTTCACGAAATATGTCTGGGAGACAAATATTCAGTGAGTCAGAGAAGGCGTGTCTCCAAGAATTAATTATTAGGTATAAGTTCAGTTATTGAACACAAGCGGTAACAACATAATCAGCACTGTTTCTTTCCTAAAACGATAGCGTTTTTGGAATTCTTCATTGTCATAAAATTCTATGGGATTTTCTGCATCCCGCAAATAACGGCGTGCGGGGTAATCGTACGGACTATCATACAGATAATTTAGAAACTGTTGGAAATCCATTGAAAACACTATTAGAAAAACTATTCAAATAAATTAATCAGTTCTGTTTACAAGCGTGAGCGAAAACAACGTAAAGAATGGCGTAAATCTTCCTTGAGTGTTCCTTAAGGTACGTCGCGATGTACCTTGAGTTTCACAGTTGTTTCTTCAACTTGACTGAGGAAAAATGTCGAGGGACGCCAAGTGGAGGTGATTTTTTACAACTGTGAATACCGATTTCCTTGAATGAGGGTGAGTGGAGTCGAGGAAGTTTCGAGGAAACGTCTTGGAATATGGGTGTGAGTGTCGACCAACGAATTCGAGTTCAAATCGCGTGTATAAACTCCATCCATCATAATACCAAAGAAATGGAGCAACTATGTAATATTTATTGGAGTTAGCGGGTCAGTGTTACTGCTTGTATTGTTAACACTAATGGTTGGTCTCGAACCACGCACTCGAACATCGATATGTGTGCGGGACAGCTAATTGTGGACATATATAGTGTATAAACTAATTGTGGACATAGTGTATAGTTATACCCATTAGTATTAGTGTATAGTTATACCCATTAGGTTTGATAGTGTGATATTTTTATTGTATAGATTATAGTTTATAGATTAGAAGAAGCATAGTTATAGTACACAGTAAGTGAAAAGTACGATGAAAAATGTACATAATGTTATGCGGTTCTCATTACGGTAACGTAACATTGTACTTAAGCCTACCGAACTTTATGTGGCTCTCGTTACGGTAAAGTAGCATCGTACCTAAGCTTACTGTGCCGAGAGCCAAATGGTACGCGGCTCTCACTACGGTAAAGTAGCGTCGTACTTAAGCGAACTGCGCCAAAATTCGACTTTACGCCCATTGGCCAAAATTATTGCGCTCTGATTGGTTGACGAATCAGAGGGCCGACATTTTCTTAGAGTATTTTGTATAAATATCGGCCCGTTTCCGACATCGATACAGTCGGCGGGCACCAGTAACAGGAAGAACACAAATAAAGAAGAACTACTAAGAAGAACTCCGGGTTTCATTCTCCACCAATCCAGTGTCTGAATGTGTATACTGCACATTTAATGGTCCTTCGAGCCGGATGTAGTGAAGAATAATTTCCTGAAGAATTTGAAGAATAGTACTACAGTGTTTCAAGACTCAAGACAGTAAAAGTGCTCAAGCCTATCGACAGTAAAATCAGCTGACAGCATGCCTATTACACGCTCAGTCGGTAAGGGCCGCAAACAGTCGGGGGAACAGAAGCCGTCGTCGTCCGAGGCCACTACCTCGGCGACCGGTACCAGCACGGAAGCAACCACGGAATCAACAGTAACAGGGACGACCGCTACGGAGACTACAGAACAGACAGATTACTCCGCGGCAACCGATCCATCCAACGTGACTTCCGCGACCGCTGCAAGCACCTCGACCGCCGCCGCCCCCGCCTCAGCTGTAACCGCCCCCCCCGCCTCGCACCCCACCAGTGTCGCCGCCCCCTCCGCAACCCCTTCCGCTGCGACAACGCTAGCTGCGGGTGCGATGGCCAAACAGCTGATTAAGACGCCCGCCGCTGTCAACACCAGTGAAACTCGCCAAGAAACAGAAACCTCTACAGTGAAGCGAGTTATGAAGAACACAGCCGGTCAATCAAAGCCAACCGGGCTACAGGACCCGCGCCCTCGTAGCAACAAGGGAGGATCTACTCACAGTAGAGCAAAGCAACTCAAGCTTGCGAAGGCGAAAGAAGACTTACTACGCCTTCAAGTAAAATTAGCCGCGGCACACCTAGCTGTATTGGAGAAAGAAGACTCAGAAGAGGAAGAAGATAACGTCTCCCTCTACTCGAAGTCAGAAGTTAATGCAAGAGTGGACAACTGGTTAGAAAATCAAGTGAATCGTCCGGTGTTAGCGATCACCAACGAGCCTCACCACCCACCAGAAGAGCCAGCAGTCGTCCACATAGAAGAACCAATACCAGCGAAGTGTGAAGAAACACGTCAGCCACCGGCGGGAGGTCAAACCGACCTAGCCCTCCTAGCTGAAGCCATCACCCGAGCTGTCAGCGCCGCTCAGCGACCTAAATTCGTTGAATTACCGATCTTTAGTGGGGCTCATCAGGAGTGGCTACCCTTCCGCGCCGCCTACCATGAAACAGAAGCGATGTTCAGCACAGTTGAAAACACGAACCGACTTAGAAGAAATTTGAAAGGCAAGGCCAAAGAAGCGGTTGAGGGTCTATTAATGACCAACGCGCACCCAGCTGAAGTGATGAAGACTTTGGAATCAAGATTTGGAAGACCAGAGTCAATAGCCATGCTGGAGATGGAGACGCTTCGAGGTCTGCCGCGCCTTACTGAGTCACCAAGGGACATCTGCATATTCGCCACTAAGGTCTCCAACGCAGTGGCAACATTGAAGACTTTGGGTTGTTTCAACTACATGTACAACCCTGAGCTCACGAAGACAATGGTGGAAAAGCTGACACCGACGCTGCGATACAGATACTACGACTTCTCAGCCACACAGCCACGTGAAGATCCTTGTCTGATCAAGATTGAAAAATTCTTCAAAAGAGAAGCAGACTTGTGCGGACCTTACGCGCTGCCTGAACAAGTGGCAGCACCTGCTACAGCCGTAACACAGAAGAGGACGCAAAGGGTCAACAATGTGACTGAGAAGACGCAAACACCGAAGTGCTTCATATGTGAAGACGCAGGGCACACCAACGCAACAGAATGTGAACACTTCAAGAAGTTGGATTCGAATGCGAGATGGGACATGGCCAAGTCTAAACGTCTCTGCTTCAGGTGTCTCCGCTACAGAAGCAAGACACACCACTGCCGACCCAAGACTTGCGGTGTAAACGGCTGCAAGTACTCGCATAACAAGATGCTGCATTACGACACGAAGACAGAGAAGGCAGAAAAAGACGAGGCAACGGAGGTCATCAATTCGGCTTGGACAGTCAAGAAACAGTCATACCTAAAGATCCTACCCATACAAGTCGAGGGTCCAAAGGGTACAGTAGACACCTTCGCGTTGATGGACGACGGGTCAACGGTCACGCTAGTCGACGACAACGTGGCTAACAGCATCGGAGCGACAGGACCCACGGATCCATTGAAAATCGAAACGATCAACGAGTTGAAGGCGTCCGAATCAACTTCACGTCGAGTCAACATTAGGTTGAAGGGACTCAACAACCACGGAGAGCAAGTACAAGCCCGCACAGTGAAGAACTTGCATGTTTCGTCTCAACGGGTACCAGCAGAAACAGTAGAAGGATGCAAACATTTAACAGACATCCGCGACCACCTCACATATGGAAATGCGAAGCCGCAAGTGCTAATAGGACAAGATAACTGGCATCTTCTGTTGACATCAGAAGTCAGAAGAGGAAACAAAAATCAACCGGTGGCATCTCTCACACCACTAGGTTGGGTACTCCACGGCAGCCAGACACGAACCTTCGGACGCAACATCGACTTCGTGTCTCATATCACAGAAGAACCAGAAGATAATCTAGAAGTACTAGTGAAGCAATACTTCGAGATGGACGCGTTATGCATCAACCCCAAGAGACCAAACACCGACCCAGAACGGCGAGCACTCCAGATACTAGAGAAGACTACCAACAGAACAGAGGAAGGAAGATTCCAAACTAGTCTTCTCTGGCGCAAAGAAGATGTCGTATTCCCTGACAACTACGCCAGCTCGCTGAAACGACTCTTCAACATAGAGAAGAAGCTCGATCGTGATCCAGAGTTGAATCAGAAATACACAGAACAGATGGAAGCTCTCATCGTGAAGGGTTACGCTGAGCCAGCTCCGACACAGAAGACTCCGAACAAGACCTGGTATCTGCCGCACTTTGCTGTTGTCAATCCGATGAAGCCAGATAAGCTACGAGTCGTCCATGACGCGGCAGCCAAGACCAGGGGAGTGGCCCTTAACGACATGCTGCTCAAAGGGCCTGATCTCCTACAATCACTACCAGGCGTTGTCATGAGGTTCCGGCAGCATATGATCGCGGTCACAGCAGACATCAAAGAAATGTTCATGCAAATCAAGCTACGAACAGAAGATCGAGATGCACTGCGCTACCTATGGCGTGGGAATCGAAGAGACGACGAACCTCCGACAGAATACAGAATGACGTCTCTGATCTTCGGCGCATCAAGTTCGCCATCAACGGCGATATACGTCAAGAACCTGAACGCCAAACAACACGAGGAAGCTCACCCCGAAGCCGCAGCAGCAATAGTGGAGAAACACTATGTAGACGACTACCTCGACAGCTTCAGAAGTCTCGAAGACGCCAAACGCATCGCGAATAGTGTACGTGAAGTGCACAGGAAAGCCAGCTTCGAGTTGAAACAGTGGAAGTCGAACTCAGCATCACTCCTAGAATCGCTTGGAGAAAACAGCCACACAGAAGACATGGAACTCTATAAAACGGAAGACAAGACTGAACGAGTCTTGGGAGTCATCTGGAAAATCAACTCAGATGAGCTCACCTTCGACCTCAACTTAGCCAGAATACCTTCCACACTCATAGAAGGTAGACAGCCGACAAAGAGGGAAGCGCTGAGAATAGTGATGTCGCTCTTCGACCCACTCGGGTTTGCTTCGCCTGTCACAATCAGAGCGAAGCAACTCCTCCAAGAAGTATGGCGAAGAGGGACAGCATGGGACGACAAGATCGACGAAGACCTGGCAGAGCAGTGGGAAACATGGATGGGGCATCTAAAGAGCCTCCACGAAGCAGCGATCCCGCGGCCATATTTACATTATAGCGACGCCGCCTCCTTAGAACTCCATGTCTTCAGCGATGCCAGCGAGTCAGCCTACTCTGCAGTACTCTTCTGGAGAGCGGTGACAGCAGACGGCGAGGTCGGCCTATCACTAATCATGGCCAAGGCGAAGGTAGCACCACTGAAGCTGACGTCAATCCCGAGGTTGGAGCTACAGGCAGCAGTCATGGGCGCCAGACTCGCAGAGTCAGTGGTCGAAGAACACGAAAGGAAACCTGACCGCAAAGTATTCTGGACAGACAGCAAAACGGTACTAACCTGGATACGAACAGGGTCACGTTCATACAAACCCTACGTGGCCCATCGACTAGCGGCAATAGAAGAGAGTTCCAAAGTCAACGACTGGCGCTGGGTTCCGACGAGACTAAACGTGGCAGACGACGCCACACGAGACGTACCAGCCACATTCAACAGAGATCATCGATGGTTCAAAGGGCCAGACTTCCTATGCCAAACAGAAGACGCCTGGCCAACAGAAGCTACGAAAACAGCACCAGAAGAGCCCTCCGATGAAGAGAAAACGTATCACGTAAGCGACAAGAGACGATTGAAGCTTGCAGAGGGTCTGCCTGATCCAACGAAATTCTCCAACTGGGACCGACTCCGATACTCGACAGCCCGTGTTCTGCAGTTTATTCAACTCTGCAGAGCTACCAAACAAAGAGTCAACTACAGGAGAACGAAGAAAAATAAAGAGTCCGATCCCGCTTGGAAGAAGACCAAACCCACAGTGAAAGGGCAGGCACACACGACGACAAAAAGGCCAGCACAAGGAGAGAAAAAGTGGTTGCCAGTAACAGCCGAGCTGATCAAGACGGCTGAAGAACTCCTAATGCGGTCTTCTCAAGAAGAATCCTTCGCGGAGGAAATAAACAGTCTGAACAGAGGAAAGTCGATCAATAAAGAAAGCCGCCTTCACCAGCTCAGTGTCGAGTCCATAAACGGCACGCTTAGACTCAGAAGCCGCATTCGAGCCGTCCAAGACATGAAGGAAGACTTCAAAAATCCGCTTGTAATCGACGGTGATCATCCTACGGTCAAGCTCTGGGTGCAGGCTGTACATCGACAACTCCATCACGCCGGTGTAGAAGCTACGGTCAACGAGTGCAGACAGCAGTATTGGGTACTAAGACTGCGCCCTATCACACGCACAATACTGCGAAGATGCCTATTCTGCAGAATGAAGACGCAAGTCCCGCCACATCCGAGAACCGGGGACTTACCAGCGTGTCGCTTAGCTCATCATAAGCGACCTTTCACATTCACTGGGGTCGACTACTTCGGACCTCTATCAGTGACCGTCGGACGAACTCGACAGAAAAGATATGTGGCCGTCTTCACATGCCTCACGACACGAGCCATACACTTAGAAATCGCTGGTTCGCTTAACGCCGACTCAGCGGTGATGGCAGTGAGAAGGATGATCGCACGACGAGGATGCCCGACTGAAATATGGTCGGACAACGGCACCAACTTGAAGGCCGCAGACAAAGAACTACGACAGGCGATCGACGCGGCGACTGCAGAGGAGGTAGCGAAAAGAACCATCCCCTGGCGATACATACCACCCGGAGCTCCATTTATGGGCGGAGCTTGGGAGCGAATGGTTCGATCCGTCAAAACCGCTCTCACCGCGACGTTACATGAACGTCATCCAACAGAGGAGGTCCTCGCGACTCTACTGGCGGAGGTAGAGAACACTATCAACAGTCGCCCGCTGACTCACGTCTCAGTCAGCGCAGAAGATCCCGAAGCCCTTACACCCAACCACTTCCTGTTGGGAGGACCAGGGCGCGTGCCGCAGCCAGGGACTTTCACCGAGAAGGACACCATCTCACGGTCCAGCTGGCGAGCCGCGCAGAGGCTAGCAGACATCTTCTGGCTGCGCTGGGTAAAGGAGTACCTCCCCGAGCTCCAACACAGGCGGGAGCCCCACGGACGAGGGCGACCAGTGTCAGTGAACGACCTCGTACAGGTCGTTGACCCGAACCTGCCCCGAAACGTATGGATACGAGGGCGGGTCATCGCGACGTATCCTGGCCCCGACAACATCGTGCGGACGGTGGACGTGCAGACCAAAGGAGGTGTCCTGCGCCGACCTGTGAGGAAGCTGGTGATCTTGCCCCTGCCTACGGACGACGTGCCCGCACCGGAACGAGATGCGACGCGGTCGCACGGCGGGAGTGATGTGCGGGACAGCTAATTGTGGACATATATAGTGTATAAACTAATTGTGGACATAGTGTATAGTTATACCCATTAGTATTAGTGTATAGTTATACCCATTAGGTTTGATAGTGTGATATTTTTATTGTATAGATTATAGTTTATAGATTAGAAGAAGCATAGTTATAGTACACAGTAAGTGAAAAGTACGATGAAAAATGTACATAATGTTATGCGGTTCTCATTACGGTAACGTAACATTGTACTTAAGCCTACCGAACTTTATGTGGCTCTCGTTACGGTAAAGTAGCATCGTACCTAAGCTTACTGTGCCGAGAGCCAAATGGTACGCGGCTCTCACTACGGTAAAGTAGCGTCGTACTTAAGCGAACTGCGCCAAAATTCGACTTTACGCCCATTGGCCAAAATTATTGCGCTCTGATTGGTTGACGAATCAGAGGGCCGACATTTTCTTAGAGTATTTTGTATAAATATCGGCCCGTTTCCGACATCGATACAGTCGGCGGGCACCAGTAACAGGAAGAACACAAATAAAGAAGTGTGGCGTCTTCATTAATTATTTGTTAATATTATAGGTATGACTTTAGTGAACTTAGTATAATGTACCGTTAGCCTTAAGTTTCTCACGGCAACCCCGCACGTGTTGTATTCTCCTGTTCCTTAGTTATTCAAGGATTTCAATGGTTTATTGTAGGGTAAATGTTCATTGCCCAATTTGTGTATTGCTTATACTAACTTTAAGAATTTAGAGTAATATAGCCATTAATGTTTTGTTGAGATGCCGACGGTTCTTTTGTATGTATTTGACTGTGTTATTTTTATTGTGTGCTATTTTTATTGTGCAACCTAGCTGTACCTTTGTATAGATTTAGTTTTTAACGTGCCGCTTACGACCCTTTCCAAGTCTTCTATAATTGCTCAAATGTACATGCTAGTTAGTAACTTCTCATCTCTGGGATCGGTCGGTCGGCAATCTTCCTCCGTGTAATTTATTTTAATAAACCGACTCCATCACCAAGTAACTTCAGTACTTATTTTGCGATTCCCATAACGCCGACACTAGTTAACCGACCAAAGAGCGCACGTGCGCAAAAGTGGTGACCCCGACGTGATTTGAACACGAAAACTGTGCGCGGACGAGTATTAGTTTATCAAAGAAATATATTATTACAAAATGAACGCGGTGATAACCAAGACGGATGCCACGCTGAATCACCTTGCGGATATGGCAGACCTCATCCACGAAAACCATCAGCTACGATCTAGCCGAAATATCTGCGCCACTGTAACCGCTGCGCAACAAGAGCCCGCAGCGCCGCCTGACGGACAAATAGGGTTGTTACTAGCGCAAATGCAGGCCCAGTTAGACGAGTTACGAGTATCCAGAGAACGCAGCCGCTCCCGATCAAGGTCAAGTCGCAGCCACTCCAGAGGCCGATCAAGGTCGAGACCAGAAGGGTGGAAGTGTTGGTACCACCATAAATTCGGCCCTGCAGCAAAGAGGTGTGTGCAACCCTGCGCATACAAATCACCACCGGTGGGAAACGCGAGCGGAGGTCATTAGTGGCGGATGACGCAAACTCCCAGCCACCGACACGCCGCATTTTTATAAAGGACAAAAGCAGCAAGGTAGATTTTCTTGTCGATACCGGTGCAGACCTATGCGTTTATCCAAAGGCACTGATCCATACGGCTCGCCAAATGTCTGCCTATGGGTTAGTAGCCGCTAATGGCACACAGATCGCTACATATGGTACGATCCCACTGACGCTTAACCTAGGCCTACGCAGAGATTTCCCGTGGATGTTCGTGGTGGCAAATGTATCGAAACCAATAATTGGCATCGATTTTATAGCGCATTATAATATAATGGTCGATGCGCGCAATCGACGACTTGTAGATGCAACTACCCAGTGTACCGTTAATGGACAGGTAGTTGGGTACGAAACCGAGTCGGTCAAAACAATTAACGGTGAAACGCCGTACCACCATCTGTTAGCACAATATGTCGACATTACTCGCCTTGATGGGACCATGCAGAAAACGGTCAAGCACAACACTCAACACCACATAATTGTTACACCCGGTCAACCGGTTGCACAGAAGCCTAGACGTCTAGCTCCGGACCGCCTTATAGCAGCGAAGAAAGAGTTCGAGTCGATGTTAAAATTAGGCATCGCTCAACCGTCGAAAAGTTCGTGGGCTTCACCGCTACATATGGTTCCTAAGTGTGAAGACGAGTGGAGGCCCTGCGGTGACTATCGTGGTTTGAATGATAGAACAGTGCCCGATCAATACCCAGTGCGACATATTGAAGACTTCGCTCAGTGTTTATGTGACAAAAAAGTGTTTTCAAAATTAGATCTAGTGCGTGCGTTTAACCAAATTCCTATCGCTGAAGAGGACATTCCAAAGACAGCTATAACCACGCCTTTCGGTTTATTCGAGTTTAAGTTTATGACGTTTGGCTTGCGTAATGCAGCACAAACTTTTCAACGATTTATGGACGAAGTGTTAAGTGAACTTGATTTTGTGTACTGCTACATAGATGATATTTTAATCGCATCTAGTGACGAAACGGAACATTTAAAACATTTAGAGACTGTATTTGTTAGGTTAAGGAAATACGGAGTAGTAATAAATCCCGCAAAATGTGTGTTCGGGAAGTCTCAAGTTGAATTTCTAGGTTATCAAGTCTCAGCAGCAGGTACGCGTCCGCTCCCTAAAAGGGTTGAAGCAATACGTACCTACCCCTTACCAACCACTGCAAAGCAGCTACGCCAATTCCTAGGTATGTTGAACTTTTACAGAAGGTGCGTACCTAATGCGGCGCGTAGCCAAGCTAGTTTACATGAATTACTGAGCGGCAACAAAAAAGGGAAAGTACTTATTACTTGGAACGACCAAGCTAAACGTGACTTTGAGTCGTGCAAGGACAGCTTAGCTGAAGCTACGTTGCTAGTGCATCCAAAGCCCGATGCGGAACTTGCTATTTTCAGTGACGCATCCGACATGTCCATAGGCGCGGCTTTACAACAGAAAATCGACAATGAATGGCAACCAATTGCTTTCTTTTCTAAGAAACTTTCGCCTGCTGAACAGAAATATTCAGCCTATGACCGTGAATTACTCGCAATCTACGCGGCGGTCAAACATTTTAGACATTACGTTGAGGCGCGAAGTTTTACGATTTTTACGGACCACAAACCAATAACTTACGCTTTTAAGAAGAAAAATCAGCAATGTTCCCCTAGACAATTTCGATATCTAGACTTTATTGGACAATTTACTACAGACATACGTCACGTCAAAGGAGAGGACAACATTACGGCCGACCTACTATCTCGCATAGAGTCAGTATGTACTGAGATAGACTGGAAAGCTCTCGCATTCTCGCAACAAAATGACGCGGAGCTTAAAAGCTTAATTGATAATAGGAACTCGTGTCTTAAATTACGTCTTGTTCATTTGCCAGAGTCAGACCAACCAATTTTTTGTGACTTCTCTACACTAACAGCTAGACCTTTTATTACGAAACCATTCAGAAAGTCCGTTTTCAATATGCTTCATGACACCTCCCATCCAGGTAGTAGGGCTACGACTAAGCTTATCACTACACGATTTGTTTGGCCCTCGATAAATTCTGATTGTAAGTCATGGGCCAGAGCATGTATTGATTGTCAACGATCAAAAGTTTCTCGTCACGTCGTTACAACGCCAGGAACTTTTACACTCCCGTCATCTCGATTTGATCATGTACATATTGACATTGTAGTAATGCCCTATTCTGAGGGATACCGTTATTGTCTTACTGCTGTAGATCGATTTACAAGATGGCCGGAAGCGATTCCCATTGTCAATCAAGAAGCTGATACAGTAGCACGTGCATTTTATTCCAATTGGATTGCTCGTTTTGGCATACCACTTAAAATCACAACTGATAGAGGAAGACAGTTTGAGTCACACCTATTCAGAGATCTCAATGCCCTGATCGGTACGTCTCATTTTCGAACGACGGCTTATCACCCTGCAGCTAACGGCATGGTCGAGCGTTTCCACCGTCAATTAAAGAGTGCACTAAAATGTCACAATGCAGCAACCAGTAATTGGACGCGAATTCTCCCAACCGTTTTGCTAGGAATTAGGTCGTCTTGGAAGGAGGACTTGAAAAGCACATCCGCTGAGTTAGTTTACGGACAGAGCTTACGCCTCCCCGGGGAATTTTTAGGTGACAATCCGACTAACGGAACTGCGCAGACTGAATTTGCTAAAGAGTTACGTTCGCATTTTAATAACCTTAAGCCTGTCGCTAGTACTCAACACGGACAGAAAAGCACTTTCATTTTCAAGGACCTTAGTAACGCTACTCACGTGTTGGTGCGGAACGATACAGTCAAAGTTCCATTACAGCAACCTTACGACGGCCCTTACAGAGTAATTTCTAGGAAGGATAAAACATTCGTATTAGATATACGTGGCCGCGAGGTTACGGTATCAATCGATAGACTGAAACCAGCTTATTTTTTAAGGGATCCTAATTGTCATCCCGACAGCGCTACTAATATTGTCGTAGATCTCGCTCCCGAAGTCACTTCACGTTCTCAAACCGCACCTGAATCAGTTCCCCAATGTTCGCCATCTATACCTCAGGTTCCTGAACCGCAGGGGCCGCGAAGGTCTGGTAGACGCGTACGATTTTCTGATTACTACCAGGCCAGTCTTTCGTGATCTCGATCACTGGCAGGGGGGTACTGTGGCGTCTTCATTAATTATTTGTTAATATTATAGGTATGACTTTAGTGAACTTAGTATAATGTACCGTTAGCCTTAAGTTTCTCACGGCAACCCCGCACGTGTTGTATTCTCCTGTTCCTTAGTTATTCAAGGATTTCAATGGTTTATTGTAGGGTAAATGTTCATTGCCCAATTTGTGTATTGCTTATACTAACTTTAAGAATTTAGAGTAATATAGCCATTAATGTTTTGTTGAGATGCCGACGGTTCTTTTGTATGTATTTGACTGTGTTATTTTTATTGTGTGCTATTTTTATTGTGCAACCTAGCTGTACCTTTGTATAGATTTAGTTTTTAACGTGCCGCTTACGACCCTTTCCAAGTCTTCTATAATTGCTCAAATGTACATGCTAGTTAGTAACTTCTCATCTCTGGGATCGGTCGGTCGGCAATCTTCCTCCGTGTAATTTATTTTAATAAACCGACTCCATCACCAAGTAACTTCAGTACTTATTTTGCGATTCCCATAACGCCGACACTAGTTAACCGACCAAAGAGCGCACGTGCGCAAAAGAAGAACTACTAAGAAGAACTCCGGGTTTCATTCTCCACCAATCCAGTGTCTGAATGTGTATACTGCACAATATGACTGGGTATTATTGGGTAAATATTTAATGAGGGCTTTACCGACTTGGTCAAGGAAAATTGTCATTATTCAACGTTTTCTGTACAATTTGACGGCTTCCAGTCTAACCGGATGCAGCTGAAAACCAGTATTTTACACGGAGCGACTGTCAATCTGACCTCTACAACCCAGTCAATGGGTAACACGAAACCCCTTGGTAAGACTGGTTGTCAGATTTTTGGGCTTCTGACTACCCGTAACGCCTGTCAAAGATCTACAAATGACACCTGGGACCAACGGTTTAACGTGCTTTCAGAGGCACGGAGGATTCTCGGTCTAGTCCTATACAGGGTGGCAAGGACATCGAGGCCCAACCTGATACCATGGAATCAGAATCCCACTGCGTTGCAATTATCGTAATAAAAAATAAAAAAATGGATTTTCGAAAAGGGAGGATCCTCCGGCCAGACGGGTGTCGTGTCTGGCGGGTAATTGCCCAACGATTGATGTTGGGAAATTGTATCTATGTTATTTGCGCGGTAAACTCTGCTTGCGAGATGCAGGATTTGCGTGACGTCAGTATGACGCGTTGTTCGCATGTGGCGTTGTAGATACCGCTACAGGTCATTTAAAAAAAAAATTGCTGTTTCATACATTTTGACCGCGAAGGTATTACCATTTTCTATGAAATAGCCAATTTATTATTTTAATTTCTATTCTCTGGGGTTTAGGTCCAAAATCATGTGCTGACTTTCTTTTTTCTGGGTGGAAAATCATCATATGACTTCTCCCGCTCTGGGCGGAGCGGGAGGGCGTGTCAGACTTTTACTGACTAAAACCCACCCGTGTTCCTGCAGTTGTTCCTCTTTGAGGCGCGAATGGAACATAACGCGCCTGAAAGAGCAACCAGAGCGGCATCATGTGCTGACTTCATGGTTACAGTTGGCGCGTCGATGTCCCTGCCACCCTGTATGGGGCTTAGTTTTGCAAGGAGCCCCCTTTTTTCTTTATGGAATTATTTGTTAGCCTGTTATCCAACCTTTAGGGGGCGACGCGAGCTAAGGATAGCTCGCGACGCGATATGTTTATAAACCATCTGTGTGCCAAATTTCATCCAAATCCGTTCAGTAGATTTTGCGTGAAAGAGTAACAAACATCCATCCATCCATCCATCCCTACAAACTTTCATGGTTATAATATTAGTAGTTTATAACCAGGATTAACATACAGAATACTTTTTATCCCGATACTCCCATTGTTCGCGCAGCATGTTTATTTGCTACAGCCAAAACATTGTTTTTCTCCGAGTAATGCATATCATGACTAATATTCGCCAAAATATGTATGTATATCGTTGTGTTCGTTGTAGAGAAATTAGTCATTCTTTTGAAATGTGAATTCGGTTTTTTTTCTAGTTAGACTGAGTCAATGAAATTTTCTGATGTGGCAATCATTGAATGAATCTTAATCCCTACCTTCAAAGAATAGCATAAGACATTCCAAGATATGTAATACCCACCAACCCGCACTGGGCACGCGTGGTGAATCACAGCCCACTCCTTCTCACACAGTGCTCCAGCCCCAGCAGTGGGAATTCAAACATGTCTGCTTCGTTGGTCTAGTGGCCGCAACCGCTGCTGCTGAGCATGAGGACCTGGATTCGATTTCCGGGTCGAGCAGTGACATTGGGTTTCCATCAGTAGCTACCCGGACTCCGGATTTTTGTCCAGTTGATGGCAATAGGCTCGCCCCCCATAAGTGGGGCTTAAACATAACTGGCGAAATGTAGGTTTGGGACCAAGCAGTCTTGGGATCGGCTGCACTTGGTGATGGGTCCGGTAGGCATAGCGGGCTGATACCAGTCGGGGGTGTGGCGAATGTACAAGTAACTGCCGGGCCCCCGACTCATGGTACTAGAAGGAACAGGGGGGTCAGTAGGAGTCCGACATAACTCTCCGTTCTTCCCAGACGGAGGGTAAACATGAGGTTTTCACCGCAAAAAAAAAGCCGATGTAGGTGCATCTCTGCCTAACTCTTCAGGGTATGCAGGCGTGATGTTGTGTTTCAAAGAATGACACAATACTATATAGAGATATAGTTCTTTACGTAACATAAGGATTCATTCCGTCTATACGCTATGTATAAACAGAAGTTTGAAAACGAAACACATTGACAACGACGTCCTCCCTTCGGCGGTCACGTTAATAACCACGAATCAATATAGATTGAGAGACAATTAACTCAACAGCTAACGAGTACGTAGACATAATAGTGTAGTTAGCCGTATCGATTTTAGAGTTGTGCGGCCCAACCCAGAGGCGGGTTCGAACCTAGGCAGGCGCTTTAAATACATCTATCTAGCCTTTTCCCTATTATGTTGGGGTCGGCTTGCAGTCTAACCGGATGCAGCTGAGTACCAGTATTTTACATGGAGCCACTGCCTATCTGACCTCCATAACCCAGTTACTGGGTAACACGATACCCCTTGGTAAGACTGGTTGTTACACTTTCGGGCTTCTGATGACCCGTAACGACTGTTAGAAATCCGGAAATGACAGCCGGGACCAACGGCTTAATGTGGTTTCCGAGGCACGGTTTTTGGTATATAAAGATGGTCACCCATCCACAGCCCAACCGCGGCAAGCGTAGCTTAACCTGATCAATCGACGAGGCTGCATGCGGCTATTAATACTTAGCCATAAGCCCCCACAGATAGAAAGAATATCCTTTATTATTTACACAAAAAAAAATTACAGATATAAATAAAGAAATTTTACATAAGGTGAAGACTGCATAAGCACGGCAATAATATACCACGACATTTGCAACATTATTTGTCGGCCTAATGACGTCTTGCGCCCGCGCATGTTGATTTATATTATGCCTGCTGCGATGCAGTTCAACAAAATATTATTACAAGCGGAAATAGCCGAACGGCTAAGATTTTCGGATGGCACATGTGGCGATTAAAAGCGTGTCGCGGAAAATTTAATTAGAGACTTTTAGCTGAGGAATTTGATGCGCCATGTCTTCTTGCAAGCGTGAATAGTAGGAAATAGTGAAGTTTGGATACTGTCATCTGTACTAATAATAAAGCTGAAGAGTTTGTCTGAACGCGCTAATCTCAGAAACTTACAGTCGGTTTTGAAAATATAATTTGGCATCTGATAGTCTAATTCTTGAGGAAGGCTTTAGGCTTTCAACATCACGGAGCGGTGAGTGCTTATGTGAATCCCGCACCCTCGGCTATACCTATGGTAGAGGTGGAACACGGCGGTGGTTTTAGCCGGTAAGAGGCATACCCCTGTCACCACCACGATGGAGGAAGCCCATGAATATTTCCACCGCGAAACCATAAAAACAAGGTTTTTAACATCACGCTAGAAACAAAGCAAAAAGAAAAAAAAAACGATTTAAATATATAGCGATGACATATAACATATCGCAAAATTATACCGCCATTTTTGTCACACATTTTGTATTTTTCGAAAGAAAAACATCATCCAAAGAGAGCATTATAGCAACCCAATACACAAAGGCAGACGAAACCTTTTATAATAAGGAATGTAGGGATCGAGTCCCACGTGGAGAATTGGAGCATACTTATAAAGGAACTCTAAAAATGTACTTGTGTATTCTGGGTTCTGGGGTGATTGCGGGTCAGATGACAGTCACTCTGCGTAAAATGGAGCGAGGAAAATGACGTAAAGAAAGTTTTGAGTATGAATGTGGATGGCTGTATGTAGGGGAAGACCAAAGAAGCGATGGATGGACTGTGTGAAAGATGATATGGCAAGAACGGGGATGACTACCGAAATGACGACTAACAGAGAAGTCGTCATCTTCTGCCTAGCCTTATCCTAACTATGTTAGGGTCGGCTTCCAGTCTAACCGGATGCAGCTGAATGAATACCAGTATACGTCAGTGTGATTGCGTTGTCTTTGACAGTCGTTACCGAGTCCTCAGAAGCGCAAAAGTCTGACAACCAATGTTACCAAGAGCATCGTATTAACCAGTAACTGGGTTGTGGAGGTCAGATAGGCAGTCGACTGACAAAATTTTCGGGTTTTGGACTTGTGAACAGCGTTTACAGGACTCCTACGATAACATGGATTGATGTTCGATACTGTACGGAAGCGTATCAAGAGGTTGTGAATAGCTACGCAAATTATCATTTCCAACTAACTTTCATTGCTTAAGGTAGATAGTCAGAATAGCATTATTACTATCGATTTAAGTTTTCTTAGTACTGTCAAGGCGGACCTTCCCTGTCGAGCTAAACAAACACTAACAACTGCTATTTGATTACTACAATGACGAATCGAATCGATATTTACGTTAGTTCGAACACACGTATAAATCTGCTATATACATACGCAGCCATAACATAAAAATATGCTCCGTGGCTTGGCTATCACTATGTTATATCGACCGGCTTGAAATAGACTTTCTGGAAAAGCTTCTCATACAAACATGAACAAACAAACAACAAACAAAAACAAGAACACATGCACACATACATGAACACATCAACACACACATGAATGAACATTGATCTCCAGGCAAGCGGGGTGATTGCGTAACACACTATCAGTAGCAATGGCTTTCATTTTGACAGTCCAACAACATTCATAGCGTTATTTACGTTGTTGAGCAGACATATTCTTCGAACATATGAAGCAACTAGCTGCGCCCCGCGGTTTCACCCGCATAAGTTTCGATCCCGGGGGTATAACGTGATAAAAAGTATCCTATGTGTTAATCCGGGTTATAAACTATTTGTGTGCCAAATTTCATCCAAATCTGTTCAGTAGTTTTTGCGTGAAAGAGTAACAAACATCCATCCATCCATCCACACAAACTTTCGCGTTTATAATATTACTAGCTGCGCCCCGTGATTTCACCCACATAAGTTTCGATCCCGTGGGAATATCGGGATAAAAAGTATCCTATATGTTAATCCCGGTTATAAGCCATCTGTGTGCCAAATTTCATCCAAATCCGTTCAGTAGTTTTTGCGTGAAAGAGTAACAAACATCCATCCATCCATCCATACAAACTTTCACATTTATAATATTAGTAGGATAGTAGGATTAGTAGGATACAGTAGGAGTAGGATGGATTAGCAATATCTCTCAAAATGATTCAGATTGTGATTGCTTGCTAAGTGCAGGTCGTGGACATTCGGGTAAAATATAATTAGGGACATCCCAGTCTAGCCAGAACTTTTATTATCTTCTTATTTCAATGTCAGTCAATATCAGTCTCCTTGTCATTAAGTCCGCCTTTGGACGGTTATTTTTAAAAGTTTAGTTTTAATGAACAAATAAATAATGCCAAGCTCGAATCATTTTATGTTACTACCAAGTCAGTTTTGATAAGGGGTCCGTGGCTAAATAATAACAGCCGCACAGGTCGATCGATCAAGTTAAGCTATGCCGCTTGTCGCGGTTGGTCTGTGGATGGGTGGGTGACCATATTTACATACCGAGACCACTCCATGCCGTCCCGGCTGTCACGCGTAGATCTTTGGGTCGTTACGGGTCCAGCCCGAACCAGTCTTACCAAGGGGTATCGTATTACGCAGTAATTGGGTTGTGGAGGTCAGATAGGCAGCCGCTCCATGTAAAATACTGGTATTCAGCTGCATCCTTAATCTAGAATTATGGTTACAGCTAGTGATGGGTCGAGAAACTTAAACTCAAATCATTTACTTCAATTAGACGATTTACAGGCACTTTTGAATTGTCAAGGAGTCGGTCAGTCAAAAGCTTAGCTGTAGCTTCACATTTAGCTAGTTGCCCATTCCAATGCGTAGCAGGTACCTATGGAGAAGAACTGGTAAGAAACCCCAAGGACACTCTTTTAAATTATAGTGTTACAAAAATATTGGTTACATCGTTAATGTTGAATTTATATGTAAAGACGAGCCTTTGGCTTATTCAGCGAGCATATTCAGCTGCATCCGGTTAGACGGGAAGTCGACCCAACAAAGTTGGGAAAAAGCTAGGCAGATGATGAAGATGTGTGAACGATGTAAAAAAAGGGGAATATTCTCTTACGGAGAATTTATTGAGAACTAGCTGCGCCCCGCGGTTTCACCCGCATAAGTTTAGATCCCGTGGGAGTATCGGGATAAAAAGTATCCTATATGATAATCCTGGTTATAAACCATCTGTGTGCCAAATTTTATCCAAATCCGTTCAGTAGTTTTTGCGTGAAAGAGTAACAAACATCCATCCATCCATCTATCTATCCATCCATCCATCTATCTATCCATCCATCCATCCATCCATCCATACAAACTTTCACGTTTATAATATTAATAAGAAGTAGGATGTAAGTTGTGGAATAGATTATTTTGACGTCAACTTCGTAAAACGTTCAGATGCACTCAAAATTATTACTATAGAAATAGATCGATACAATTAGCGAAATCCACTTTTTTATTCTCTACCAAAAGAATATGTGTTCTCGAAAACTTAACAGCAAAGTTCTCGATAATGAAATGAAATATTTATTTCTGTAACTAGATCTTCTAAGACACTTTTACACGTCAATATTTTAAAACTAGATGGCGCCAGCATTTCTTATCTGACTGACCCCTGAGAAGAAACGCCGAAACAAACTCAGAGGTCATGATCTCTTTTAAAGTCCAAATATTATTTATTAGGCTTTTATGTGAGTCTAACCATGCAGGGCCATGAATAGAAGGGCCTTTTGAAGAAAGAGCCATCTTTGAATTGACCTGTCCCAACAGACGGCATGCATGCATCAGTTATCGTGTAGCTCAGCCCTATGTTAGCGAGCTCAACGACCCGTCACACGACGCAAGATAGGAGAATGTTCTCGGGAATTTACCATCACTGTACCCGATCCATTAGGTAAACCGTTTTTTGGCAGACGGAACTAGTGATTGCAGCAACACACAATACATTGATTGATACACGTACGGTATTATAATGTGCGTAAGAAGCTATAAATAAGATATTTCAATAAGTTAAGGCAGTTTATATATTTATTTTATTACGCATTTTAAAGTTAAACTTTTACGTAATCTGGAATAATATGTACGTTCTAAGACAGCTGTCAAAAAATGGTCAACCTAATGGACAGGGTATAGTCACAGCAATTATAACATAGATAAAATACTAAAGTATTTCCGTACAAGTACATGATACAGTCACGTCCGTATCTACTCGTAATGATAAAACGGATTGTCGTTAGCGTAACGAGGGCTCGTTACAACAATTGCCGGCGGGCGGTCGTTACGTCCGTACAATGAGTGTGTGTGGCCGCATCGGATATTATTATATGTATGTATATTTATATTATACATACACTGTTGCATAATCATTAATCATATGCTTGTTTACAGTAGATTTGATACCGGTTTCAACTTGGGGTGGTCTTTGGAAACGAATAAGCTAATTTTTCAGCCAGAAGGGCATTTGGCATTTCTAAAGTACGTCAGACTGGGGATTCGGCTCTGGCTACTAAAAAAAAATAATGGTGAAGATAATTCATTTTCTGATACATTTTGCAATTCGTTGATTCCGAGGCGGCACGAAGATCGCCGGGTCAGCTAATGTATAATTTAGGTGAAATTAACTTTCTTTATACATCGAGTAGTCACTTCAATCTCGGAGTAGAATATTAACTTTCATACATGATATTAAATTGCAGTTAAACATGTATATCTACATACTAGCTGCGCCAAACGCTTTCACCCGCATACGTCTGGATCCCGTGAGAATATCGGGATATAATCAGCCTATGATGTTCCCACTGCTGGGACACAGGCCTCCTCTCTTCGAGGGGGAGTGGGCTGTCATCCACCACGCGGGCCCAGTGCGAGTTGGTAGGTGTCAAATTTTTGGTTCTAGGACATGCCGGTTTCCTCACGATGGTTTTCCTTCACCGTTTTGAGAGCAACCAGTGCTCTCAGTTGAAATAATTTACACAAAGTAAAGCGCCAATCTGGGTTCGAACCTACGACCTACAACTCGTAAGTCGCAGTCGTTACCAAATTTCACAAATTCTACCGCTTTATAAGATAGGAGAAGAGCAATAATCAACACGCTTACTCAATGCAGTTTGGCGCGCAACGGCCATTACAAGTCCAATTATTTGATGTTTTTCATATAACCGCAACGATTTTTTGGCACAATTCTTGCGTTGCGGTTGCGGCCAGTCAGAAAGATAATTCCCGTAATTAAAAACGTTCAAAATCTAGTCGCAATCTCATCTCAGCGACAATCAATGTCAAAAATTTAGGGAAATTAGAGGAATTTTTTACAGATTGAGACTGGGTTTGTGGCTAAGTAATAACAGCCGCACGGGTCGATCCATCAGATAAAGCCGTTGGTCCCGGCTGTCATTCGTGGATCTTTGACAGTCGTTACGCGTCGTCAGTAGCCCGAAATCCGAAATCTGACAACGTCTTACCAAGGGGTATCGTATTACCCTGTAGCTGGGTTGTGGAGGCCAGATAGGCAGTCGCTCCATGTAAAATACTGGTATTCAGGTGCATCCGGTTAGACTGGAAGCCGACCCCAACATAGGTGGGAAAGGGCTAGGTAGATGATGACTGAGATGGGGTCTACTCCGAAGTGGGATCGGCCGAATGATCGGCCGTTTGCTGCTACGAAGTTACTATTTGGTTCGGTCGGTCCCGATCCTACACTCTTTTGAATATTGACTATGGTCCCGACCCAACTGAGCCGATCCGTATTTTTTTCGCATTTTTCAATAATTTTCGGTTCGGCCATGTGTCGGTCCGATCCGATCATTCGCACTTTGCACTTCGTAGTAGACCCCCAGACCACGGTAATAGATGGATAATATTACCTTGCCCAGACTGTGAACGTTCTTAAAATTACGAGAATTACCTTCTGTTGTAAACCCACACTCTTATCAAAAAGCAGGTGGTTGCGTGGTGAACTGTTGGCATAACAAGTGGCTCGGAACTGACCTTACTCAATGTTACCTTTAGTGGCATAGGACTAACGACTGCCGATTAAGAGTGTAAAAAAAATACTATTGTTCAAAGTTGCCATGACAGAAAATATTTATAAATAGGTCATGTACACATACATAAACTCAAGCCGTCTTCCACGGGGGTAGGCAGAAACTACATAACGCCATCTGCTACGATCCTTAGATACTCCTTTTGCTTCGTTTATACATCTGATTCTAAGGGTCAGTTCACACCGAGACGCGACGCGACGAGACGCTGCGCGCACACTTTAAAACGACCTACTGCACCGCGCAACGCATTCTGAACTCTCACAATGCAATTTGTACCTTTTCGTGTAGAAAATAAAGTATATTTTGAGTCACTCTTTTAAAGTGTGCGCGCAGCGTCGCGTCGCGTCGCGTCTCGGTGTGAACTGACCCTAAGAGTAATTTTAAGAATGTTCACAGTCAGAACTGTCTCAATCTGGCAAAAATACCTCTAATTTCCCTAAATTTTTGACATTGATTGTCCCTGAGATGAGACTGACGTTCGACGAGTCTGACGTTTTTAATTACAGTTTTTTTTTAAACAATGCCCCACACTAGTAATTACTCCTGTATCGTAGGTGCAAACATTTAAACTCACATACACAAACAGCCAGACCCGGAACAACTACCTGCAGGCAATACAAATATTTATTCCGTGCGGGAATCGAACCCGCGACACGCAGCGCAGCAGTTGATCGCTCAGCCACTGCGCCAACCTATCGTGTCGTCGTCCGAATTGGCCTCCTGGTCATACACGCACGCCGGTTGCCAGTACTACGCACCTGACCTTTCTGAAGAACATCACCAATAAATAAAAAAAATAAAAAAAATTCTTTATTTCGGACAACGTAAGATCCACTGTGTTAGTAAAATCCTTATACTTAATGTTAGTGCCATATTATCCTTTAACACTTGTTTATCCGAGGTCATTTCAAGTGGACGACGCACAAGCGAAGGGAAAGTACTTCACTTGTTCATCACCCCTACAAAACGTCTCAGAATAGGAGAGTAGATGCTCTCCGCCACTGTCCTCAGAATACTGTTGTCACTGTCCCGCAGTCTTGCCTTGCTTGTTTACCAATAAGGTTATTAATAATTATATTATGTCCGACGGTGTCCCATAACGGTGTTAACAAAAATTAAAAAAATAATAACATTTGGAAAAAAATGGGTGGCTCGGGAGACCAAGAAATTACACGCGGTAATTAATATACAGGATAAAATCAAGTTTTAATAGCGTTGATACAGATTAGGACGGGATACAGGAAAATTATTCATTGAATGTTAACTTATCAAAAAGGAACACCTCAAACAAAATAAATGAACAACACCTTAATTATTTTTTTTTTTTTTTTTTAATCTTTATTGAAAAAGGAGGATTTGATCATGCATGATCATGTCATCCCCATAGTTACATACATCTTACATATTCACATCTTTCTACGTTTTAGGGCACAGTCAACCATTTTATAAACGAATCTTGCTTCCTCTGATAAGGGGAAAGCAAGAATACTGTTACATACACCGGTGTCGTGCAAGCCAATGCCGTAAGCAAGCCTAAAAGATAACCTCTCGGCTTCGTTCCGAACACATTCCACTAAAATATGAAAAACGTCTTCAATAAAATCGCAGTCAGTACAATTCTTAGAAGCAACTTTGCCCATTAGGTACGCAAAACTATTCAGTGGGATATGTCCGGAACGCAGCCTCATAGCAGATACTATGGTGTGTCTAGACAGTTCTGAATTAATAAACCAAGGAGAACGGGACAAATTATTTTGTATTGTTTTATACCATATGCCTTTTACTAGAGAGCGCTCATCAAAATATTCGTTCCACATGTTTCTACATTTACTCCTTATCATATAAAAAACATCGGTACAATAGGGCAAACAAACCATAGGGATACCATCAGATAATGCTTGTCTAGCGAGATAGTCTGCCTCTTCATTTCCTGCCAAGCCTACGTGTGAAGGTATCCATTGCAACACTATTGTATAACTTTTAGTGGCTAATGTGGAAAGTGACTCCAAGATGCTGTATGCTATCGGAGTGCCTCGACTATTCGAGGTGCATCGAGCAATGTGTTGTAGTGCACTCTTGGAGTCTGTTAGAACAACGTATTTGCCCGACTGAAAAGATCGAATATATGAAATTGCTTCTGATATTGCTATCAATTCTATCAACATTATCGAGATGTTTGAGTCAATACGTAGTTTCACTGAACTACTAACTTGCGGATCATAAATAGCTAATCCGCCACAATTACTTTCCTTCGAACCGTCTGTATAAATTTTATAATAATTTGAATACGTGTTTTTAATAAAACTATTACATAATTGTTGTAAAGCTAACGAATTATAACTTCTTTTAGCGTTACTTACGGCATCTATGTTAAACTTAATTATCTTTGAAATATCCACATTGCTGACCCAAGTATTAAGTGCAAACATATCTAATTGTTTACTAACATGTACAGCAGTATCTTTAAGGTAACTATGAACTAAAATTAAAATGGGCTTTTCTTTGCACCTCCAATAAGAATTTTGACTACAAGGAATTAAGTCGACCAAAATTTGAATAAGCTTATGGTTAGAAAAGGATTTCGCTTTTAACCAATATTTTCCGGCCAGGTAATATCTTCGTACACTTAAAGGCGGTAGGTGTAGTTCGCACTCCATGACGTGTATAGGTGTCGTTTTAATAAACCCACCTATTACCCGCATACACTGATTCTGTATTTTATCCAGCTTGCTTGTATGTGTCTTACAACTATTACCATAAAGGAAACTTGCATAATCTAGTCTGCTACGAATACACGATATGTATAAACGCCTTAAATTAGTTGGGTGAATGCCCCAACCTGTCCCCGCTAAAACTTTAAAAACATTAAGAAGTTTTGACGATTTTTCTCTTAATTCATTTATTTGTTTAGACCATCGTAACTTCCTGTCTAACCAAATACCTAAATATTTAACACAATCCACTACTTCTAAAGCGATACCACCAACAACTAGAGACACAGGGTCCCGAATAAATTTATTTTGGAAAATACAGATTTTACTTTTGAGTGCTGAAATTTCTAACCCGGCAAGAGAAAGAGTATTAACAAATTGATTTAAAGCCACTTGTAATTGGTGTCTTCCTTCTTCTATATTACTACAGGTTACATATAGCACGAAGTCATCTGCGTACTGTGATATAAAGACATTATTTATTGAATTGCAAATCTCCATTGTTAAGATATTAAATAAAAGCGGGGAAAAGGGATCACCTTGAGCCAAACCGAAACAACATCTCCTACTTATGACCGAGTTATTATCTGTCTCAATACTTAATTTCCTCTCTTTTAAAAAACACCGTAGGTACGTACATACTTTATTACCTATCCCTATACTATCTAAAATATATAGTAAACGTTCTAAATTAACATTGTTGTACGCATTATCAATGTCAACAAAACAAGCGATCGTTGATTGTTTTTTAGAAAATCCTAGTTGGATTCTCGACACCAAGGTAGACAAATTATCTAAAATTGAGCGCCCTTTGCGAAAACCAATAGTATCGGCCGATAACATGTTATTGTGTTCAATAAACCATTCTACTCTTTTAATTAATATATTATGTAGTGTTTTACACACACATGAAATCATAGAGATAGGTCGCAATGAAGAGTCGGACTGAGGGTCTCGGCCGGGCTTAGGTATAGGTATTATAGTGATATTACGCCACTGCTGTGGAACAAAACCCATCGTAAAAAAAAAATTATAAAAACTAACTAAAACCTTAATTATTTTATAATACCATATACCACCACCATTTTTTTTTTTATAATTATTTTTTGATTATTATCATTATTTGACAGTTTAAATTATATTTGATTATTATTTGACTTAATTTTTCTTTTATACATGTTCTGACATTCACGATTAATTTTTATAATATTTTTAAATTATTGTATTTTTTTTTTTTATTTATTCATCTTTATGTTCTATATTGTTTTTATGTAATATTATGAATTTTTATTATCTGCAATAAATAAATTGAATTGAATTGAATAATGTTCATTTTTTGTGATGTACACTTTACCCGACTCGGGAATTGAACCCAGGACATCATGCTCAGCAGTAGTGCACTAGACTCACGAGGCAGACAAGCAAAAAGTTACTCAATAAACATTTAATAACAAACCAATATGTCTACTCTCATTGTAGCCAATCAAAATCAATCAATCACATTGAATGTATTTGTAATGTATGACATAACATAACATCACGACTGTAATCCCGCAAGTGATAGGCAGAGATCCCGAGTACTCTCGTATTTCATCAATTATGTTTAAGGGTGATGCTCTAGCTAGTCCGCCAAATTCAAATTACCATACAGCCATATAGCCTTCCTCAAGAATTGGGCTATAAAATGCAAAAAGAACCCTCGGGACACCCAGATCTTACACAGATGTTCTCAACAGGCCATTAGACTTAATAAACTTCTGGAGGGAGGTGGGCTGGTTGGTATAACCACCGACGGCCGCCATGGCCCACGCACAATTGTCCACTTCTTTTTTTTTAAAAAACGTTGCCCCACACTAGGATTGTCTCCTGTATTGTGGGTGCGATTACAAACATTTAAACTCACATACACAAACAGCCAGACCCGGAACAACTACTTGTTGTACCGTACGGGAATCGAAGCCGCGACACGCAGCGAAGCAGTCAATCGCTTAACCACTGTGCCAACCGTGCCCTCAAACTTGAGTCCTTCAAGTTTGAGGGCACGGTTGGCGCAGAGGTGTAAGTGCGGAAACAAAACCCATAACATAGAACATGATGCAAAAATAATTTTTCAAATCCGACTTGTAGTTCCAGCGTTCAAACAAACAAACTCTTTAGCTTTATTGTTGGTATGATGGCATTTGTATGTTATTTACAGATTATGTTATTTATCTACTTAATGCTTGTATTTTATTACAGCTGTTTTGTATTAGACGCACATAAAACTGTTTGTACCTACTACCTTACTATTATTAGACGCAAGAAAGAAGTTTTCCTTTACTTTTGTAAGTCCACAGTAATGTAACACCACGCCTATTACCTGAAGGGTTAGGCAGAGGTGTGCCTATAGTTTACACACATTTTATCAGTTATGTTTAAGCCCTGTGTAAAAGGGGGCGATCAGCCGGGCACGAATCCAGGCTCTGGGCTGCGACTGAGAAATTCCAGATGGAAAAATTTCCTCAACCCGGGAATCAAACCCAGGACCTCATGCTCAGCAACAGCGCTCGCGGTCACTAGACTATTGCGGCATTCTACCTAATACCTACCTACCTTCTACCTTTTACTTGTAATTGTGCGTTTTGTTTGTGCAGAATAAAATATTTTTCTTTTCTTTTTCTTTCTTTCTTGCTAATATTAAGCAGTAAATATGTATAGTTGTAAGATTTTAACTGTGAAAATATTGTAAGGAAAGTTTTGTGTGAATGTGGATAGGAAGTAGCATAATAATTTGCTCAATTTGAATATAACCATAATTAAAATAGATAAATTATTTATTATTAAGAATTTTAGATAATACTTATGTATAAGCACTTGAGTGAGGTACCTGAGATACAGGTTTATTCCTAGTCCAGGTTAGTTCTTACCTACCTCTAGTTTAAGGCCCTCAATGAATTCAATAAACAATTTCAATTATTATTAAATTGCAGATATAAACTAATAAATAATAATAAATAATAAATAAATAAATAAATAATAAATAAATCCCTGGACATTTCACACAGCACCATTTGTCCCAAGCTAAGCAACCTAATGCTTGTGTTATGGTAACAAGATGGCTGATAAACTACTTATATACAATTTTTTTTTTTTTTTTTTTGTAAATACATACATATTATAGATAGAAAAACACCCAGACTCGGAAACTAAAGTAGTATTGCGATTTATAGAACTAACGATTGATTATATTTCACAAACTACAGGGCACTTAATAATATTGTGTCCAGCATGTCCTATTACCTGCATGGATCTGATGGATGCCACTAAAGGTTGGACACCATGTTCTATGTTATGGGTTTGGTTTCCACACTTAGTCCTTCCAACGGACCATTGGAGGACACAATTTAAATTGCTATAGAAATGCTAAGAAGAGAGACTACTGTCGTTTTGAAGTAGCATGGCTGCAGAAGTAATTTAAATAGATTTTTAGGTTGCTGGATAAAGCAGTATAAATAGAAAATGTCATCATTACTTGCCTAACCTTTTACCACCTGTACGCAAAATACGCATTGACATGGACTTGCGGATACCAGCCCGTATATTACCTATTACCCAGCCTTTTTCCAACTACATTGGGGTGGGCTTTCATTCTAAGCAAGTATTTTACATGGAGCAAGTCCCTATCAGACCTCCACAGTCCGGCTTCTGGTTGGTTGATAGTAAGACTGGTTGTCAGCCTATTATGCATCTTCATGGCCTTGTATTAGACTGTAAACTTTAAAGAAAAGCAAGGTTTTTTATAGGTAAATATGCTTTGAGGATTATTTTAAATTTTTGTGAAAGAATCTGATCTAAAGCAGTAACCAGGACAAGACTGCATGCTATATCTTGCCTTCTGTATTTCTTTTGATGTCATATTAAAGTTAATTAGAAAGGAAACTAAGAATTGTATTTTGAATACAAAAAATTGCATTAGCAGTTAGCATTCTGTAGTTTCTGCCTACCCCATGGGTAGGTGTGAGTTCATGTATGTATGTATATTTGAATTATTTAAGATTATTTATTATACCTAGATAGGATTTGGATACATGAATTAGCTGATGAATTATATTACTATTATGATTTGATTATTATAAAAAAAAGGATAGAACTTGTCAATATTTACATAACCTGCATTTCTATTTCTTCTTCAATTTAGGCCAGATTTGTAGAATATATATGAATTAAATGTAAAATGTAGACTGGGTACATTTTTCATTTAATATAACAACAAAGTTAAATAAAAAAACTTTTCCAAACAAATTATTAATGAAAAGTATGCCTAATTAATGTTTCTATATCAATAATTTCTTTACGCAAATTAATTCAAGAGTGTTCAAGTAATAAACTTCACAAAAATCCGTGACATTCCAGGCGATAAAATGTTTTAATTCTCACAAATTCCTATCCACATAAAAAACCTTCACGGTTCTATGAAAGCGCACATTTTTCAGCGATCTAACCTTCTACCGGCATTCGAATCGGTAGCGGCAACAGCAACAATCAAGTTATAATAACTTCGTACAAGCCGCTCGTTAACACTTTCCAAATTTACGCTCGAGACTCGGCAACTAGCCGTACCAAATTTATACCGATTTTTTTACATGAACGTCTGTTTTAACGGTACATACAGCCCAAAAATGAGTCTCAAAGATACAGAGAATCTAATTAAGCTACACGACACCGCGAGAAACCTCAGAATACCCAAATAAAGACAACAAAATATACAATGTCCATCTTCAGTTACACTGACCTGTATCTCGTTATTGTAGCATCAGCGGCCCGCAAATAGGTTTCCATCAAACATTTAACACTGTACAGAACTTGAAAGTTAACAATAAATGTTTATTTCACACAATAATCATTCAGTTTTTGCGATTTTTTTTTATTGTGACACTCGCGGGTTACAGGAGACAGCACAACGCGTTCGCGAGTTTTGAGTGTCGCCAGATATCGGTTTACGATACTACTATTTCCACACAAAAAAAATGTTAAAAACTAAAACCCAACTACGACAAAAACGCCAATAATTATAGTTATAAACAAGACGTTACATACAGACTAATTAAAAGTAAAATCGGTTTTCTTATAACCGGAGTCACACATTATTACTTGTATCTCATTTATATAAGGCTTAAATCGTACAGTTACGTATGAGTTCGATACGAATACCGATCTTATTTTTACCCGACTACGGCAAAGCCAAAAAAGGTTTATGATTTTAACAATATATGTATGTCTGTGTGTATGTTCATCTGTTCCCTCATAACTTCTAAATTACTCGTCGTATTTTGACAATTAAGATATCGTTGAAAGCATAATGTTGTTCTAGGCTGTATGAATTCACATGAAATCTAACATGGCGGCTTAGAGCTGATTGCAAGTTGATACCGAAAAACAAAATTAAAGTAGCTTGTAGTAGTATAGTAGTGTAGTTGTAGTTTTGAGAGAGTTTGACATTTAATTATAATAAAAGGTCTCAAGGAGTACTTTAAAAAAAATATTGTTTATCTATAATGATTCATACACAAACCTTGGGGTTTCCGTATAATTAGCCCATGGACTTAAGTCTATGATATAACCAATCACATTGGAAGCTTATCAGTAATCGTACGCATTTGGATGCTTCTAGTGAGATAAAAACTAAAAACATTATATTGTAGGTTTTTATGTTGCCAAAGTGATATCAGAGGGGCAGTTTTCTTAATGTTAAGAACGTTTACAGTCTGATCTGTCTCAATCTGTCAAAAATACATCTAATTTCCCTACATTTTTGACAAGTTTTTGCAATTTGTTCGTCGCCAAGATGAGACTGTGACTAGATTTTGAACATTTTAAATTACGAGAATTAGAATTCTGATATTTTTCAAGGTATCACTTTACATTCTTCAAAATTTACCTGCCTAGGCAGATATTTATAACGCAATATAATTATTTCCTATATTTTGGCGTTGATTGTCTCGTCAGAGAGTTTTGGTGTTCCTTCGATATCACATATTTGTGCTGCTACTTGTAAATACCTTCCACAAATGATCACATATATTTGCTATCACCTTGGCGACAGCTATTATTGGATGAATCATGAAATCAGATATCATTGCTGAGCTCAGAGCTGTTTATAGTAATATTAGCTGCGCCCCGCGGTTTCACCCGAATAAGTTTCGATCCCGTGGGAATATCGGGATAAAAAGTATCATATATGTTAATCCTGGTTAAAAACCATCCGTGTGCCAAATTTCATCCAAATCCGTTCAGTAGTTTTTGTGTGAAAGGGTAACAAACATCCATCCATCCATCCATACAAACTTTCACATTTATAATATTAGTAGGAGATAATTTATGCTCGTGACTGTACAAATTAGTTGAGCGGCTTAGGCAAGTGGTTTTCTGCCAAAATAACAAAAATAAAACGCCTCCCATGCATTTTGTAGTGTAATGAAGCGTGATTTTCGGCAGTTTCGTCGCAACAGGTCGCTACAGTCTTACTAAATGTTTTCTTAGATTTATAAAACGAGTCTGGTCTAATTGTTGATATATACAAGAGTCAAAACTGGAACGCGATAACTATTTTTAATCTATGTATTGACAACTGACGCGTGTTTTGTTTCAATTTCGGAACGAAATTGTTAACGTCACTGTCTAAACACAATCGATAATTTTCGTTCATGATTGGATTACAATAGATTTATCAATTAAATAAATGAAAATATAGTAATTAGTTAACTTTGTAGTTAATTAGCACAATGATTAAGGCCATATTGGTGTTCAACAATCATGGGAAGCCGAGGCTATCAAAATTCTACCAATACTTTGTGAGTGAAAGTTTTTTTTCTATTTTGTGTACACAGGAATGTGTATCTAATACGCCTATATTTTTGGTGACAGCAGTTTATGACAAATGGAGCTTAATAGGATTACATATTTTATAATGTCATGTAATTTTTTACATACTTTTTGCTTATCTTTTCCGGTTTTATCGTTCGAGTGTGCAAACATTAAATACGTTATTCTTTATAATCTACTACATAGCCTAAAACCGGTAAATGTAATTCCTTACGTGACTAGGTGACTACTACTGCAGCCCGAAGCTGCTCTGTCGTCAGCCAAGCATTTTGCCCAACCAGTAAGCCAGATTTCAGTGCCACCAAATATACTTGAATATCATCAGTATTTTACTTAAGAGCTCCAGCCATCAGACTTTCCAGAGAACAGCTATATTCTGACAAAAAAGACCATCAGAAATATGATTTTTATTAATACCAAAATTTCTTCTGAGGTAGCATAATCAGCATCAGAATGCTTTATTTGTAAACATAGGTCAAATTACAAATTTAATTAACATCGTCAAATTTTTTACTTTTAACACCGATTTAACTTTTGAGATATCATAAAGTAGTAGAATTATGTAAACTTTCACAATAGTAACGAAAGTCAATATTAATAAAATGTTATTGGATTTTTTCATGAGGAATTTCTCAGCTTGGAACCTGAATTTGTGCCCGGTTGATGGCAATAGGCTTGCCCTCTATGACATGGGACTTGACCATAACTATGAACACAAAAAAAATGTGGGTTAACTACCTGTACTATCGCCAAAATCTATATCTGACCACCGTAAGGACTATTCCTGCTTGCAGCGCATATTATTAGTCAACTTAAAAAGGAGTCTCTTTTGTTTTACTTACGGACGCAGCTGTGTTCATCATGTGCACGGAATTTTGTTTTTAAAATGGTCAGATATAGGTTTTGGCAATAGAACACTTCTGCCGAACCCTTCGGGTATACTGATGTGATGTTATGTTATGTAATACTCTTTGGATATAATTAAACTAATCATTATCAACCAGTTTGCTTTATCAGTAGTATAAAACACTAAAAATGGAAATATATAGAATTACCATGCCAGAGGCCTACGGGCGGTTTAAACTCTGACACCAGGTTGTTCATCAACCATACGATAAGAGAGAGTATAGAATTACTTGTAAACATTTTTCCTTGGGAACATTTTATAAAATCAAAATTAAAGTATATTATTTAACACAAACCAACATGGGCACTTATGAAACGTCAGAAGCTAGGTGCACGGTTCCAATTGGTTGTTTCCTATGGAGAAGAGCCGGCAAGAAACTCCACGGTTACTCTTTTAAAATCTCTATGACCATTCCTACATCTGTTTTTTAGAGTCAAATATATTTACCTTGAAGGCATCTATTGCATTTGAGAGAAACATTTTAGTGAAGGAGGCTGTTTCGTGAGGGGCAATTCTCGTAAGAACGTTCACAGTCTGATCCCAGTCTCAATATGTCAAAAATACGTCTAATTTCCCTACATTTTGACATTTGTTTGTCGCCAAGATGAGACTGCAACTAGATTTTGAACGTTTTAAATTACGAGAATTGAATTTCTGATAATTGCGCGCCCGACGTGACAGAATGTGATGAGACCATTTATTAATTTAAGATCATGTAATGTGCCATATTTGGCGGGATGAGCTGGACTTCTTTAATAAAGATTGGTTTTGATTGGTGGCAGCTCTAGACAGAGAGAGGCGGAAGGAGAGAAAGGAGGCCTTTGCCCAACAGTGGGACATTAACGGCTAAAAAAAATGTATTATATTTGGTCAAATAAATGAATTTGAATTTCGCCGTTCGTGTATCTTCGGTTCCACTCGTCGAGCGACCTCATATCGACCTGATGCTTGACAAGTGATACCTGAGCGGGCAGCATGACAGTAATTTTATTATGGTTCCAAATCAGTGCACAGACGTGTCATGTTATGTTAGAAAATGGCTTCTATGTTGTGGGTTTGGTTTCCGCACAATGATGTGATGCATTTTTCCCTAGGGATTGGAGGACTGAGGCGCTGTCAGGGAGTATGCGAATGTAGGTGTCCGTAACTCTCCTGGGGGTCTACTCCGAAGTGGTATCTGCCGAATGATCGGCCGTTTCCTGCTACGAAGTTACTATTTGGTTCGGTTGGTCCCGATCCTACACTCCTACACTCTTTCGAATATTGACTATGGTCCCGACCCAACCGAGCCAATCCGAACTTTTTTCGCATTTTTCAATCAACGGTTCGGCCATGTGTCCGATCCGATCATTCGCACTTTGCACTTCGTAGTGGACCCCCCGGCTTCTATGGCATAAGCCGCTTGTATAATACCCACACACTCCGCTTGGTAGACCGTGTTGAGCATTCCCAGAGGGCTCCGCAGTCGGTCTTTGATGCGTCAGTGTATATCTACTCTCAACTTTTTCGGGCCTGAGAAGTCACTGCTCCTCTTTAAGCACTATGTTGTAATGCTTTTGAAAGCAGTATTTTTTCGGGGCTAGAAAATGGCATACGGTGCCATTAAAACGAGAATCTAAGTCATCCAATATGTTAACACTGATATTCTTGTTGTTACAGAATGAAGACATGCAGCAACAGATAATAAAAGAGACATTTCAACTGGTGTCGAAACGGGACGACAATGTGTGCAATTTTCTTGAAGGAGGAAGGTACGAGTATGTTATGTCCTTTATTACTGCAGAAACAACAATTTTTGCAAGCAGCCGGTTCACCTGAGTGGCAATTCTCGTAATTTTTAGAACGTACACAGTCTGATCTCAGTCTCAATCTGTCAAAAATACCTCTAGTTTCCATATATTTTTGACAAGTTTTTGACATTGATTGTCGAGATGAGATTGCGACTAGATTTTGAACGTTCTTAGTTACGGGAATTGGCCTTCAGATGGTTACTGCCGCCTATGGAATTCTACCATCCCCGAGACCGAGCTAAAAACACCCTTTGCACGTGAAATTACACCGGTATCCGTAATTGCGAATCCGTCAAACTGAAGGGAGCCGTAATCCACCATGTGGTGGGCCCAGTGCTGGTTGGCGGATGTCACATGTCTTCGAATTAATGGTTCTAGGACATACCGGTATCCTCATGATCTTTTCCTTCACTGTTTTCCTTCAGTGTCGATGAAATAAACTGACACCTGTCTGGGGAAGTTCAAATCCACAAACCCTCAAATCTACAATGAGAAAATCAGGGTTGTTACCACTAAGCAGCCCCTGTTCTACCTACCGTTAATCTTTCTCCCACTTGCTGAATAAAAACGAATTTATAACATAATCAGCCTAAAATGTTTTCACTGTTGGGACACAGGCCTCCTCTCTGTGAGACGGAGTGGGTCGTAATCCACCACGCGGGCCCAGTGCGGGTTGGTAGACGTCACATATCTTCGAATTTCGGTTTCCTCACGATGTTTTCCTTCACCGATTTGAGAGCAAGAGTGATGAAATAATTTACACAAAGTAAAGCGCCTGTCTGGGATTACTACGACGACCCGCAACTCGTAAGTCGCGGCCAGCACTGCTTGCAAACTAATTTGTATTTTTTTTTTGTGTCTATTTCAGCCTAATAGGTGGTTCAGACTACAAGCTGATCTACAGACACTATGCGACGCTATACTTCGTCTTCTGTGTAGACTCCTCCGAGAGCGAGCTCGGCATACTGGACCTGATTCAGGTAATCATTATTTTATTATCTTTTCATCGTATTTGGATGGCTTTTAGCTAACAATACGAAAAGTAGTGATTATATGTAAGTTGAAACTTGTTCCCTCAAAAACAACTTAATGATCTCCTAAAACAGGGCTTCCTCTCTCCTACCCTTTTGCTGTGCCCTACAGGGTCCATAACTATCAAAACTATGTAGTTGCCATCTAAGTACACATTATGGTAAAGCAATAAAGATATTGAGTATATTCGCAAAGTAAATTACGACCAGCCTTTCCAGTTACCAAAAGAGGCCGTGGGATTAGTTCAAAAAAACTGGTTATAACGATAATTTTAGTTCAGCCCAGTGGCGTAACTATACCCTTTGGTGCCTGTTACAAATTCCTCAATATAAAGAAGCTTAAACGTTAAATTTTTTTTTACTGGAACTTCTTTCGCTACTTTGTCCGCACAGATTTCGTATTTCCCCTACTAAATTGAATACCTGACTGCTTCGTTGGTCTAGTGGTAGAAAAGTTTGCATGTCTATACTTATGTTAGGATCCTCCTGGGCTCATGGCCCTCTCGGGCTGGGGGCCCTTTCCGGCTGGGAGCCCGTGGCATTTTGCCCCTCCTGCCACCCTATTGTTACACCACTGGTTCATCCATTATCAAGCGTACCGCGGGACAGTCTGGAATTAGTGTAGTGGCGCAGTTTGGAGAGCTTCAGTATTAAACTGCGATAAGCTGATTTTTTCAGGCCCATATTCATTGGTCTTTCATAATTAATAAACTGATGACTGCAAGAGTTAAACGTGGTACAAGTTCCGTTCTAACGTGGTACAAATTCCGTTCTAACGTGGTACAAATTCCGTTCTAACCTGGTACAAATTCCGTTTTAACGTGGTACAAATTCCGTTCTAACGTGGTACAAATTCCGTTCTAACGTGGTACAAATTCCGTTCTAACGTGGTACAAATTTCGTTCTAAAATCTCTCAATTTCTTATGTTTTATGGCATGAAGTTGGGTGAATTTTGTACCATTTTTAACAATTTTTTTTTCTTATATTCACCAATCCATCATCCCCAGGTATTCGTTGAAACCCTAGACAAATGTTTCGAGAACGTCTGCGAGTTGGACCTGATCTTCCACGCGGATGCAGCACACCAGGTCTTGGATGAACTGGTCATGGGCGGCATGGTACTACAGACAAACATGGCTGACATACTCTGCAGGTTGCAAGAACAGAACAAAATGCAGAAGGCTGAGGTTAGTAATAGGATTTATAGGGATTATATTCAATAATTAGTTGGTTAAGGTAAATAATTAGTTGGTTAAGGTAAATAATTAGTCAGTAAAGATAAATAATTAGTCAATAAAGATAAATAATTAGTTGGTTAAGGTAAATAATTAGTTGGCAAAGATAAATAATTAGTTGGTTAAGGTAAATAATTAGTTGGTTAAGGTAAATAATTATTTTGCGAATGTTAAATAATTCGTTAGATACGGAATAATTAGTTGGTACAAAGTAAAAAGTTGGCTAAGAAAAATAATTAGTTGCTAAAGATAAATAATTATTTGGTAAAGTTAAATAATTAGTTTCTATCGTAGAGCTTGGTAAAAAAAGAGTACACATAACGGCGACACTGTCGCTTAAAGCCAAGCGCACATTACAGCCGCAACGGACCGCAGCGCAACGCATTTTCACACAAACAAGTGCGGTTAGGCCCACGTGTCCTGTGCGTAGGTTCATAGAAAATGCACGGAAGTGATGAAGGACAATTTTTGTAATACATTGCGTAACACACTATCAATCTCAATCTGAATCATTTTGAAAGATATTGCTAATCCATTGCTTCATATGATCGACAAATTTGTCTGCTCAACAACGTTATTAACGCAATGAATGTTGTTGAACTGTCAAAATGAAAGCCATTGCTACTGATAGTGTGTTACGCAATTACTCCGCGGCTTTTAGCGTTTATGTAGCAACTGAAGCAAGTTGTTTTTAGTAGTAATTTGGATACAAATAAATATTACTCTATTCTGTTATCTTTATTACAGAATATCGAAGTAAGTAAAGTAAAACTAAATAAACATCTCGAATAATATTTTATAATAATCAAGTATGTTGACTTGGCTCGCGAGGTTATTGACATGTGGGATGTGGACTCAGCGATCATTGTGCCGATAGTCGTGAGAGCCAATGGCTTAATAGCCAAGAGCCTCGACCAACACCTGAGGAGGCTCTCGTTGGGCAGCTGGATCAAGGGCTTGATTCAGAAAGCGGTACTTCTGGACACGGCTCGCATTGTCAGGAGATTCCTCTCTCTGGAGGCCTGACCGCCGGTAGCTTGGACCCTGTTCCCGATACCGGTGGGCTACTATTTTTTATATTTTTAAATGTTTTTATATCTTTTATATTCTAATATTTAAAAATATAATTTATATGTTTACATTTAAATAAAGGAAATAATAATAATAACAGCGGACATGAATGTGTATGTGTGTATGTGTTGGGGTGTGTGTGGGGTGTGTGGGTGTGTGTGGTGAGCTTATGTTTAATAATTATGTAGTAAATAGAATCGCTATGATTCTTACTTTAATGAGTCCTTGTAATAGTTCATTTAAAATAAATAAAAAATGCGAACTGTACGAGTAAACATTCATTGTAAACCCTGTGACCTAGGTGAGCGACGATTGCGTTTCGATGTGACGTAAATTGACGTATTTTTAGTAGCCATGTTTTTAATCACGTCTAATTTGTCTATGGAGTATCTTAATTTGACAGAACTAAACTAATATTTATCTTCTGTCCTTTTCTTAATAAAATAGAAAAAAAAGATGCACTGATCTTAAATTTTGTTTAGTTTGTGAACAAGGGAATCGGCGCCAGTATAACAGTTTTAGGTAAAGTTAAACAAGCCTCCGTGCCTCGGAAAGCACGTTAAGCCGTTGGTCCCGGCTGTCATTCGTAGATCTTTGACAGTCGTTACGGGTAGTCAGAAGCCCGAAAGTCTGACAACCAGTCTTACCAAGGGGTATCGTATTACCCAGTAACTGGGTTGTGGAGGTCAGATAGGCAGTCGCTCCATGTAAAATACTAGTATTCAGCTGAATCCGGTTAGACTGGGAGCCGACCCCAACATAGTTGGGAAAAGGCTAGGCAGATGATGATGAGGTAAAGGTAAACAAACTTTCCACTTCACTTATGGCATACTACGGCGCCCCGCGGTTTCATCCGCATATGTCTCGATCCTGTGGGAATATCGGGATAAAAAGTATCCTATATCCTAATTCAGGTCATGTTGTACTCATGTGCCAAATTTCATCCAAACCCAAACAAACATACAAAAATCGAATATTTTCTCTATTATATTAGTTTAGAATTATGAGAGTGATTAATTTGACAACTCACCACACTCACAATATTGTATATTAAGTAGTTTTTTTTATTTGTCTCACTCAAAGTACGGGTTTGTATGACAGTACTGGGGGTCTACTCCGAAGTGGCCGATACATGGCCGAACCGAATATTGTTGAAAAATGCGAAAAAAGTTCGGATCGGCTCAGTTGGGTCGGGACCATAGTCAATATTCGAAAGAGTGTAAGAGTGTAGGATCGGGACCGACTTAACCAAATAGTAACTTCGTAGCAGGAAACGGCCGAACAGTCGGCCGATACGATACATTTACTACTTCGGAGTAGACCCCTGTTTTTGTCGCGTCGCTACATGCGCAAATTAGTTGCTGAGACAAAAGTTGCTCGTGGGCGTTCTGCCTTACTGTTATCAGCTGCATCCGGTTAGACCAGAAGCCGAAGAAGGCTAGGCGGACGATGATATATTATTTATCTGTTATTATCTTTGTCTTACAGGCGGGTATATCAGCCGCGCCGGCGCGTGCGGTGTCTGCAGTCAAGAGTATGAACCTTCCGCAACAGCTGAGGGACATGAAGCTCCCCGACCTTCCGCAGGCTATCAAGGTGAGGAGTGGATGATGACCAGTAGTACCTATACAGGGTGGCAGTGACGCGCAAACTGTACCATGAATTCAGCACATGATTTTAGACGTAGCAAATTTTACGTCGGTTATAAAAAAAAAAAATACTGTGTCACACAACAGTGTAATAAACCTACGCGGTCAAAATGTATGGAATAGCTAATTTTTTTTAATGACCTTTTAGAGGCATGAGGAACAGGGTGTAAAGTTCACTCATCCTCCATAGAAAAGGGAGGATCCTCCGACCAGACGCGTGTTGTGTCTGGCGGGCAATTGCCCAACGATTGATGTTGGGAAATTGTATCTATGCTAATTGCGCGGTAAACTCTGCTTGCGAGATGCAGGATTTGCGTGACGTCAGTATGACGCGTTGTTCGCATGTGGCGTTGTAGATACCGCTACAACCTAATAAAAATTTCAATGTAGGGAGGTTCAGAAACATGTACTGAATCCATGGTAACAGTGTGTGCGTCGGAGTCCCTGCCAACCTGTATATAATCCTTAAATGGTTTAGGAAAATGATTGTTTTTTTCTTACATCGGACTTTACACTTTCCATTTGATTTTTTAATTTCATTTGTTCCTAGCAGAGGGGCAATTCTCGTAATTTTACGAACGTTCACAGTCTGATCTCAGTCTCAATCTGTCAAAAATCCCTCTGATTTCCCTACATTTTGACAAGTTTTTGACATTTGTTTGTCGGACGAGATGAGACTGCGACTAGATTTTGAACGTTTTAAATTACGAGAATAGGCCTTCTGATGTATGTATCTGGTGTATTGTGTCTTTTAGTCTGTGCTAAATAATTGTATTTTCATTCTTCCTTTCTTTGAATGGGTTCTGCTGATCGATTCTGTAAAAATCTCACCGTGAAAAGTTAGGTGAAGTGAGCTTAGAGTGAGCTGTCAATAGTGTCAATCCCTAGCAATAGTTGGAATGACAGCTCACTCCACGCTCACTTCACCTAAGTTTTCACGGTGAGATGGTTACAGAATCGCACTGCTGTATGAAGGCTGTTTCTTTTCTGTTGAGAAATCAATGAGTACCTAGTATTTTTTTTAGTTAATAAAATAATCTTTTGAATTTTTTAACATACTCAGGGTTAATTTTTCAATCGACAGATCATTTTTATTTGTGGAATAAATTTGAAGCCTGACAATAAAAAAAAAAAAATATGTGTGACATAAAATTGACGTCTGACATAAAAAAAGATGCACTGATCTTTTTTTGACATATTTTGTCAACTGAACTGAAGAACTGTCAACAATTCGAAATTATTCCTCGGATAAAATTATATCTGGCGTTGGAAAAATCAACCCTTATTCAACTACAATGTTATTATTAATTATTGACAATTCATACAAAACTCCTCGAATGTGTAATATAATCCTTTTTAAGTCGGTTATAAATTTGATAATACCCAAATAACTACCATAATTGAATACTATATTATGCATTTTTAACAAAAAATAATGATGTCCGTCGAATCGACCAATACTATTTTAGGATTTTTTCCCTTTTTACCGACTTCACAAAAAGGAGGAGGTACTATGTTCGGATGATTGTATGTTTTTTTTTTTTTGTATGTTTGTTCATCGAATGCTCCGCCAATTGTCGACGGATTTTCAAAATTCTTTTTGTTACTTTATTTGTTTATTTTATAAAAAAAACCGCGTTACAGGATTATCCAGTGTCGCTGTATCAATAGTTAAAATTTAGTCAATATTATGAACATTTTTGTCATATGAAAAAAATGAAAAAGTAACTATGAACGGCTATGCAAAGATGCTGTTTGTCTTACCAAAAAGCCAATTGGCTAAACTAAAAAGCCAATTGGCCAAAACCAAGATGCTGATTGGCTAAACGAAGCTTCGCAGTGGCCAAAAAACGCCCCAACATGCAGCTAGAAAATTCAAACTACTACCTCATCGTCGACAAATCAATAAAAAAAATGTTAAAAAATAATTTTTCTTTGGTTTTTTTTTTGTATTTATTCGTTTGAAACTTTGGTCGACTTCTTTTTAATCTTTTGAAGAGTAGTGATCTGATATGCAAAGTTCCCCATCAAGTAACATGATTTCGAAAAATCACTATATCATACTTAGTTGATAGGGAAGCTTTCGTCACTTTCACATTTAGCCCAAAAACGTATGGACGGTGAAAAAGTTCGACAGGAGATGAAATATGATTGGGCTCATTCCTATTTCTGACGGTGAACAGACATACAGACATTCCTTCCTTGGATAACAAGCAAAATTGAATGATGGGCTACAGCCTATCGCTGTTTTATTCAAAAGTCATCAGGCGGGCCAACTGCCTGCTCCATCAATACTAATAATAAAGCTGAAGAGTTTGTCTGTTTGAACGCGCTAATCTCTGGAACTAACTGTCGGATTTGAAAGAATATTTTTCCATTTGATAGCCCAATTTTTCAGGAGGCTATAGGCTATTTAACATCGCGCTATGACCCTTAGCACCCGAGCAAAAAGAATAAAAGAAAAAAAAACTAAGCGAAAACGAAGCAATAGCGCGGGCAGGTGATAAGAGCCGACGGGGTGGCCAGGGTGGGTCGGGGGAGCAAGATAGGGTGGCAAGGGTGGGTCGGGGGAGCAAGATAGGGTGGCAAGGGTGGGTCGGGGGAGCAATATAGGGTGGCAAGGGTGGGTCGGGGGAGCAAGATAGGGTGGCAAGGGTGGGTCGGGGGAGCAATATAGGGTGGCCAGGGTGGGTCGGGGGAGCAAGATAGGGTGGCAAGGGTGGGTCGGGGGAGCAAGATAGGGTGGCAAGGGTGGGTCGGGGGAGCAATATAGGGTGGCCAGGGTGGGTCGGGGGAGCAAGATAGGGTGGCAAGGGTGGGTCGGGGGAGCAAGATAGGGTGGCAAGGGTGGGTCGGGGGAGCAATATAGGGTGGCCAGGGTGGGTCGGGGGAGCAAGATAGGGTGGCAAGGGTGGGTCGGGGGAGCAAGATAGGGTGGCAAGGGTGGGTCGGGGGAGCAATATAGGGTGGCCAGGGTGGGTCGGGGGAGCAAGATAGGGTGGCAAGGGTGGGTCGGGGGAGCAAGATAGGGTGGCAAGGGTGGGTCGGGGGAGCAATATAGGGTGGCCAGGGTGGGTCGGGGGAGCAAGATAGGGTGGCAAGGGTGGGTCGGGGGAGCAAGATAGGGTGGCAAGGGTGGGTCGGGGGAGCAATATAGGGTGGCCAGGGTGGGTCGGGGGAGCAAGATAGGGTGGCAAGGGTGGGTCGGGGGAGCAAGATAGGGTGGCAAGGGTGGGTCGGGGGAGCAATATAGGGTGGCCAGGGTGGGTCGGGGGAGCAAAATAGGGTGGCAAGGGTGGGTCGGGGGAGCAAGATAGGGTGGCAAGGGTGGGTCGGGGGAGCAATATAGGGTGGCCAGGGTGGGTCGGGGGAGCAAGATAGGGTGGCAAGGGTGGGTCGGGGGAGCAAGATAGGGTGGCAAGGGTGGGTCGGGGGAGCAAGATAGGGTGGCAAGGGTGGGTCGGGGGAGCAAGATAGAGTGGCAAGGGTGGGTCGGGGGAGCAAGATAGGGTGGCAAGGGTGGGTCGGGGGAGCAATATAGGGTGGCAAGGGTGGGTCGGGGGAGCAAGATAGGGTGGCAAGGGTGGGTCGGGGGAGCAAGATAGGGTGGCAAGGGTGGGTCGGGGGAGCAAGATAGGGTGGCAAGGGTGGGTCGGGGGAGCAATATAGGGTGGCCAGGGTGGGTCGGGGGAGCAAGATAGGGTGGCAAGGGTGGGTCGGGGGAGCAAGATAGGGTGGCAAGGGTGGGTCGGGGGAGCAAGATAGGGTGGCAAGGGTGGGTCGGGGGAGCAAGATAGAGTGGCAAGGGTGGGTCGGGGGAGCAAGATAGGGTGGCAAGGGTGGGTCGGGGGAGCAATATAGGGTGGCAAGGGTGGGTCGGGGGAGCAAGATAGGGTGGCAAGGGTGGGTCGGGGGAGCAAGATAGGGTGGCAAGGGTGGGTCGGGGGAGCAATATAGGGTGGCCAGGGTGGGTCGGGGGAGCAAGATAGGGTGGCAAGGGTGGGTCGGGGGAGCAAGATAGGGTGGCAAGGGTGGGTCGGGGGAGCAATATAGGGTGGCCAGGGTGGGTCGGGGGAGCAAGATAGGGTGGCAAGGGTGGGTCGGGGGAGCAATATAGGGTGGCAAGGGTGGGTCGGGGGAGCAAGATAGGGTGGCAAGGGTGGGTCGGGGGAGCAAGATATGTTATGCGGACGAAATCGCGGGCAGAAGCTAGTCACCTTATAAAACTATACAGACAACAGCTTACTGTGTAATATTGCTCCTAAGAAAGAATCCTGTATCCAAATAAAAATAAACTAAAAATAAAAACCCAGGACACAGAGTGACATAACTGGACCTTAGTTTGGAGGTATGAGGAACGGGGTGTAAAGTTCACTCAACCTCCATATAGAAGGGAGGATCCTCCGACCAGACGGGTCTGGTCTGGTGGGCAACTGCCTGACGATTGATGTCGGGACGTTGTATATATGCGAGTTGCGCGGTAAACTCTGCTTGCGCGATGCAGAATTTGGCGTGACGTCAGTGTGATTCGTAGTTCGCATGTGACGATGTAGATGCCGCCACATTAGTAGTAACTTAACTGGACCCTCTGGACCTTAAGAGTTACTTAATGAGATCACACATTTAGGCGCCATCTCCACGGGCGAGAGAATCGTAGCGATAGTCTTGCTGTGCCATCAAATTCTCGCCGCGATGATATCGCCGTGTGTAGACACGTTCTAAGACAGTGTATAGAAATATGTGGCACGACGATAATATCGCCGCGATTCTCTCGCTCGTGGAGACGGCCCCTTAAAGTGCCAACCTCCTTGCGCTTTTAAAATAGAATTCCTCACCAAATAACACCACTTGCCTGGAAATAAATAAATACAATTTTATTGGTCTGAAATCGATGCTTGTTTCTTCCTGTATGAGAACTATTCCTTGACAAGGGACAGTAAATGACAGGCGCTTGATATAATTTCGAAAGTGTCCCAATAGTTTAATTAAAAAAATAAAAATTACATTAAAAGTAATTGACAAACAAGGCCATGAATTCCCAACCTCCTTTAATTTTAGAGAAAATGAAAAATAACAGCACTGATATATACAAAGAAAACCCGAGGGGCAGTAATCGTAATTTTAAGAACGTTCACAGTCTGATCTCAGTCTGAATCTGTAAAAAATACCTCTAATTTCCCTACATTTTGACAAGTTTTTGACATTTGTTTGTCGCCGAGATGAGACTGCGACTAGATTTTGAACGTTTTAAATTACGAGAATTGTCCTTCTGATTTTAATGGTCTAAAATAAATGCTTTTTATTGTATGAGAGGCAGACCGCTGCTATTAACGGGGATGCTACGTAGCCCGCGAAATTCAAATCTTAGGTTTTTTTTAAAATTTGCAGGTCAGGGTCGTGTTGTGTTTTCAAAAAAAAAAATATGATTAACGAGCGTAACAAATATGACTTTACAGTAAGTATAATAATAATTAAATAAATAAAAAGATAGATAAACAAATCAAGTATCTTGACTTGGCTCGCGAGGTTGTCGACATGTGGGATGTGGACTCAGCGATCATTGTACCGATAGTCGTGATAGCCAATGGCTTAATAGCCAAGAGCCTCGACCAACACCTGAGGAGGCTCTCGTTGGGCAGCTGGATCAAGGGCTTGATTCAGAAAGTGGTACTTCTGGACACGGCTCGCATTGCCAGGAGGTTCCTCTCTCTGGAGCCCTGACCAGCGGTGGCTTGGACCCTGTTCCCGATACCGGTGGCCTACTATTTTTTATATTTTTAAATGTTTTTATACTTTTTATATTCTAATATTTAAAAATATAACTTATATGTGTTTACATTCAAATAAAGGACATTAAAATCATTAATACGACCCTCAAGTTCATGTAATCCTATTGATGTTACATGAAATAGTAATTGAGTACATACGAGTAATAGTAATAGATGGGCTAAAATGGGCTTGTGGCAAAGTAATAGATGGGCTTGTGGCTAAGTAAAAGATGGGCTAAAATAGGCTTGTGGCTAAATAATAAATGGGCTAAAATGGGCTTGTGGCTAAGTAATAGATGGGCTAAAATGTGCTTGTGGCTAAGTAATAGATGGGCTAAAATGGGCTTGTGGCTAAGTAATAACAGCCGTGCGGGTCGATCGATCGACGAGGTTTAGCTACGCTTGCCGCGGTTGCTCCGTGGATGAGTGACTATCTTTACATATCAAGACCCCTCCGTGCCTCGGAAAGCACGTTATGCCGTTGGTCCCGGCTGTCACTCGTGGATCTTTGACAGTCGTTACGGGTCGTCAGAAGCCCGAACGTCTGAAAACCAGTCTTACCAGGGGGTATCGTATTACCCAGTAACCGGGTTGTGAAGGTCAGATAGGCAGTCGCTTCATGTAAAATACTGGTATTCAGCGGCATCCGGTTAGACTGGAAGCAGACCCCAACATAGATGGGAAAAGGCTAGACAGATGATGAAGTAATTCAACAGAATACACGACCTGGGGGTCTACTACGAAGTGCAAAGTGCGAATGATCGGATCGGGCCGACACATGGCCGAACCGAATATTATTGAAAAATACGAAAAAAGATCGGATCGGCTCAGTTGGGTCGGGACCATAGTAAATATTCGAAAGAGTGTAGGAGTGTAGGATCGGGACCGACCGAACCAAATAGTAACTTCGTAGCAGGAAACGGCCGAACATTCGGCCGATATCACTTCGGAGTAGACCCCTCGATACTGACCTGCAAAATCCAAAAAAAAAACTAAAGAAAATTTGAATTTCGTTGTCTAGCTAGCGCATTCCCCTTAATTCGAAAGTGCTTTAAAAATGGTCCCATTAGAATAAATATTTAAATGAATACCACCACAAATTACAAATTATCCCCAAAGCTGTTCTGTCCATCGCACTCAGCTGCACCAGTCTTACTGATTATAATATTTAAACAACAAATTGCCTGTCGACTGTCGACTGAAGATAAGATGTAGCCCATATTTGCTAAGAATTTAGATATGTCGCGTTTGATTTATTAATATGTAAACGTTGTGATTGATGTGTACTGTTACGAGCAATAATATGTATACACTCAGTAACTTTTACAAGTTATTTAACGTAACATATATAAAAAAAAACATAACATAAGGCGCATGTTTTCTAAATGGTTACGCAGAGGTGTATCTGTGAAATGTGGATGTACGATATAGGGTGAAATCAAATTAGCTAGCGAAACTCAAGTTTCAGTCTGTTATAAATCCAGGTTCTCAGATTTTTAAACACCAAATTTAATAATTAAAGCAGTTTTCTCTTAATATTTCACAATATTTGACTTTAACTTAACTTTGCATTCAGTTTAAGATTAATAAAGAGAAAATACCTAATCTGCATTCGCGATTTAGATGCCAAACATGGGAAAAATAACTTTAATTCCTACACAATAAAGTTCAGTTTATGCTACAACTTCAAACATTTTTATAATTTTTCAATAGTGATAGTCACTCTGAAATCAACTTAATTTTCACTAACATAAAGTTCATATTTAAATAACATGAATTGGAAACCTAAATTTGAATAGACCCTAAGTAATTATCTAGTTCTAGATATTTATGAGCTTAGACGCTGCAGTGGAACAATATCAAGATGATAAATACTTCTGTAATTTACATGTATAGCTTAATTCAAATTCAAATACAAATTCAAAAATCATTTATTTCAATCCATTTAAGATCATATGTTTTACAACTGATATAAAATTAAAATTTTATTCACAATAAATACATATACTTACTTAAAAATAATTACTAAAATAATATAAATTAAATTAAAATTATAAAAATAAATTAAAATCATAAAACAAAATAAAAAGTGATTAATAATACGCCTGCCTTTGAGTCATTTGTTTGTTTGTCATTACATTAATCATATAGCAATGGTTAATGTACTGACAATCAAACCTGTTCGCAAATACGCTCAGGATGGTGTTGGAGTTGCTCCGGAGCCTGCGCCCCAGAGATGAGCACCGCTTTCGCATCGCAATATGGCATCAATATTATTAATATTATAATAGAAGAAGCAACTATGTCTAGTAATTAGGTTAATTAACGTATAGATAACTGTTTATTTTTGTGTTAGAACTGACATATTGTGAATGTTCTTGTGATAGCTTAGAAAATCAAATGTACAGACGCCAGCACACCGAGCTATTACAATCTGTCAAATTTGTTTAATAGGTTTTCAACTTTATCGCTGAGGCATTAGGTTCAAGGTGGATTGGGAAAATTTGAGTTTCGGGTAGCTTGACCTGCTGGCGTCTGTACAAAATATTTTATGATCTTAAATGGATTGAAATAAATGTTTTTTTTTTAATTTAGTATGTAATTTATGTGTGTCCTTTTCTTACTGAAAGCCTTTGTGTCCCGTGTCTATTTTTTTTTTTGTCTTTCTGGTATAGCAGAACTTAAGACCAATTCTCATACTTAAAAAAACTGTTGCGGTATCCACAACGCCACATGCGAACAACGCGTCATACTGACGTCATGCAAATTCTGCATCTCGCAAGCAGAGTTTACCGCGCAATTAGCATAGATACAATTTCCCAACATCAGTCGTTGGACAATTGCCCGCCAGACACAACACCCGTCTGGTCGGATGATCCTCCATTTTCTATGGAGGATAAGTGAACTTTACGCCCTGTTCCTCATACCTCCAAAAACGTTCAAATTCAAGACGCAATCTTATCTCAGCGACAATCAACAATATTAAAAAAAATCGACTTAAATCGACTCAGCCCACTGTAGTCTACTGCCGGACATAGGCCTCTCCCAGGCTGCGCCACAACACCCTGTCTTCGGCCTTCCGCATCCAGTATGTCCCAGCCACCTTCTTACGGTCGTCGGTCCGAATAGTTGGGGAGCGTCACACGCTACAACAATAAATAAAGAATTTACTAAAATAATCAATCTCTCTTTCCAGGACCTGAAGTTCTGACCGATACAACAGGGGGCCTACCCCGCCACGCCGGTCGCCATAGCAACCAACATCCTGAACACCATCTACCCGCATAACGAGAAATATCAAAATCTACAACGGCCTGCAGAGACTTACACTACGAAATTCTTCGGCTCGGAAACGTTGAGTACGAAATTTTCGGAAACGTTTTCGGAAAACTACCAACAGACAGAAGGGGTTAACTTTCCTAATTATGAAAGTCAGAAGTCGGATGGGTACCAAGACTTGAGTGGTACTACAGTGGAATACGATTACAGTGAAGTTAGAAAGAGAAAGAAAAAGAAGAAGGGAGGCAGAAAGTAATCATATCGATTTTTAGTGCTGTGGTTTAATTGCGTAATACACTAACAGTAGGTAGGTTTCGTTTTGACAGTTCAACAACATTCATTGCGTTGTTTACGTTGTTCAGCAGATGTTTTTGTCGAACATATGAAGCAATGGATTCGCAATATCCTTCAAAATGATGATTCAGATTGTAATTGATAGTGTATTACGCAATTAGGGTGCTGGGTTCTCTGGTTAGGGCAGTGATACGAGAATTTTATGAAACTTTTTAAATTACATTTGTGTAATGGACTTGGTGTTGTTAGTGAACCAGCTTCTACCTACCGTCAGACTCGCTTAAGCTCCGGTTTCCCAGGAAAACGGTTCCGTCAGAAAAATCTATCATTTTCACCAGTATTTCTCATAAATTGATATTTCATGGAGATAGTCATTCAATCCTACTAATAATATTATAAACGCGAAAGTTTGTGTGCATGGATGGATGTTTGTTACTCTTTCACGCAAAAACCACTGAACGGATTTTGATGAGTCTTTACAGTAATATAGCTTAAACATCAGAATAACACACAGGATACTTTTTATCCCGATATTCCCACGGGATCGACACTTATGCAGGTGAAACCGCGGGGCGCAGATAGTAGGATTATAAGAACTTAGAGGGTTGTATGCATGATTATAATTCTGTAAATTCATACTTGTTGCGGTCGCGAATCATATTTTGTTCAACATACATCCTGACCATTTTTTTTTTCTGGTTGGGAAATCATCATATGACTTCTCCCGCTCTGAGCGGAGCGGGAGGGCGTGTCAGACTTTTACTGACTAAAACCTGCCCGTGTTCCTTCAGTTGCCTATGCCAGGGACCACGGTATCTCTTTCGAACAACCCGCGGCCCTGGCAGGCATCGGCCCTAGCGGACCCCGTCACTTCGTGCTGACATCTCTTTGAGACGCGCGTGGAACACAACGCGCCGTCAACCCGGGCCTGATACATACATCCTGACCCTGGCCTGCCAATTGCAAAACACTTAAAAAAAAAAAGAACTTCGCGGGCAACCCTGGCGCTTTCGTGGCATTAAGGTTGAAAGAAAACGCTCTGTATGTGGACAGCCATATTGTGTGACCGTTGTTTACACTTTCTAAGGAAACCCAAGCTTCAGAGGTTGAGTTTCAGAAGACTTTTTCGTAGTGCAAATCTGCACTGTATAAGGAGCAAATCTTACAGATTAGAAATACTATCTTAACCTTCCATACTTTACTAAAAATAAACTCACAAACATACATGTTGTGTACACCCTGAAAACATAACGCCTCCTTTTTTTGGGCAAAAAAGCACTGCTGTAATAATAAAATTAAACTTCCAAAAATTAAGTTAATATTTTTGTGTCGATCATGATATTTAAAACATTGTAAATGACCTTTTTCTTGGTGATTATTGTTTAATTTTGACAGCATAATAATTCTTACTTACACCATAAAGAAAACTAAACAAGCTCTCTTTTTTTACTTTTAAAAGAAAAATTATACTGTCGCTAGATCAGTCTATCCATAAAGAAAATTAATAGACATCATCATCTGCCGAGCCTTTTCCCAACTATGTTGGGATCGGCTTCCAGTCTAACCGGAGCTGAATACCAGTATTTTACATGGAGCGACTGCCTATCTGACCTCCACAACCCAGTTACTGGGTAATACGATACCCCTTGGTAAGGCTCGTTGTCACAATTATTAGACATAAATATTAAAATTTAACAAATAAATAAATGTATGTAAGTAGATAATAAAGCTTATTACTAATCGTTATATAGATGCATTGATTATTGTAATTATAAAATTAAAATGTAAGTATTTTAATCATTCCGTGTTATCACTGCGTGGAATTTGTGTAAATTTTGATTTTACGGCTCACATGGCGCCCGCGTGGCGATTTAGATTTAAACATAGCTTATTATCATATAATTATGTATTTAGGCAATAAGAAATATATATTTTATGTTACATGTTTGAATGTTTTATTTTGGAGCGTTAAAAGAGGGTAGAAACATGAACATGCATGCATGTGCATGGCTGGGACCATGTAATAATGTATTTTAAAAAAAACTTTATATACCATGTTTTATGCAAATAATTTCTAGAAAATTCATAAAGGGTTCAGACTTACGGGGCTGTTTGTGTGACCGCAAAAGTTGCCAACTGGCTAATCTTTACAAATCACATAAATAACTATCTTTTAAGTTGATTTGTGTTAGTTCTGTGGCTAAAGAAGAGTACATTTTTTAAATACAATTTAAATATGTTTAAATATTTTAATCAAATTTGTATCAGCGCCATCTGTCGCTTGAAAAGAAAGTTTCCCGTCTTTGAATAATCGGTCTATGCGCTAGTTCCGTTACGAGCAGAGATGCAAGCACAATAATTAAAAACTGCAACAGATGGCGCTGTACTTACATCTATTAAATTTAATTTCACCGCCATCTACTCACAACACTAGACAACAATTTGATCTTGGTGCAAAATTCTCACATGCTGGTAAAGCTACTGGATACTAGATGGCAGCACCTACACATTTAAAAATGGTTCTGCTTTTTGATACTAGATGGCGTTACTAATTTTTAATTTAAACAAATATTATTTTTATAATTGATAATATTCTTCATGAAAACGTTTCAGTAATTGAAATAATGAATCGTTTCAACACTACAAAGAGACAAACTTATTAATAGCGTTTGAAATTAATTTTAGTGCTAGTAAACCTAGTAATTATGTACCTACTAAACTACTGAAGTTCTTTACGGTCCCATCATAATTTCAGGGCAAACGTTCCATCTCAGGTGTTATTGTATGACATAAATCATACTCCTTATTGCCACATAATTGCGGCTTGGAACGGAACCAACACACCTGGTGCTGCTGTTGAGACGTGTAAATTAAATTACCTTCAAAACACCGCAACGATACGTGCGATTAATTTGGGTATCTTTCATGTCATTTAATGGAGCTATATTATCATTAATTAAATGGGTCATATTTACAAGATTATTGTTGCTAATTAGTCTAACTATGACTATCTTCACTAGTTCGATTAGAACGCCGCTCATAGATTGTTGATGCAGCCCACATACTCGTATATTTTACTAGTTTCTGTCCGTGATTTCGTCCGCGTAAAATTTCATGTTCCCCCGACCCACTACTGGGACACAGGCCTCCTTTCTGTGAGAGATGTCAGGTTGGTAGATGTCCCATGTCTTCGATTTTTTGGTTCTGGGGCATGCCGGTTTCCTCACGATGTTTTCCTTCACCGATTTTGTGATACACAAAGTAAAGCGCCTGTCTGTGTTCGAACCTCGACTTACGAGTTCGACCAACTCGTAAGTTACCACCGGACCACCACTGTTCTCAACTCATGGAGGGTAATTTTGGTAAGAAACAAAAAAATTACTTTGAAAACGAGGGTGTCTGCATGTGGGATACCTACATAGCCCGACACCTGAGGCAGCTCTCATTAGGTAGCTGGCTCAATTGCTTGATTCTGTAAGTCCACGGCGAGTATTGTTAGGAGGTTTCTCTCTCTGGAGCCCTGACAGTGGGCTGCTTGAACCCTGTTCTCGATGGGATCGGTAGTACTTGTTTCAAAACATTATATAATAATATCAATCAGTCTATCGCGGTCCACTGCTGGACATCGGTCTCTTCCAGGCTGCGCCACAACACTCTCTCATCCGCCTTCTGTATCCAGTCTGTCCCAGCCACCTTCTTTAGGTCGACCGTCCATCTAGCTAGGGTGCGTCCCATACTACGCTTGCCTAAACGCGGTCTCCACTCCTGTAGGTACTCGTCTGCTCCACCGGCCATCGGCCATCTTTCGACAAACATGGCCAGCCCAATACCACATCAGCTTGCTTGCTTAGCAAGCTATGTCGGTTACTCCGGTTCATTTCTGATAATAATACGAAAAGAAATAAATAATGGATATTTTAAGTATGGTAAACCTACAAACATTATTATTTTGGTCAACTTTCAAAATCTTTTTTTCAAGACCACATTCAATTGACCACAACTCAAAATCGAACTTTCCCTTAGTGTTAAACTACAACCAAGTAGTAACATTATGTTACTTCCTTCGTCCATTCTTTATCCAGCGTAATTATGAAAACCTTGTATTTATTCAAGAATACAAAGTATATTGTAAATATGTATAATTTCTTGACAACGTGTGGTCAACAGATGGACATGAGGAATTGGGTCATTCCTTCCGCTAAGAAAGTTTGTTTTGTGGTCAAGTTGAGGATACAATTTTGAGGTTCCGTCTAAATAATTTTAGGAAATCCATACTTAGCAGGAATTTGTGTTAAGATAAACATACCTACTCCTTCTAGGAGCACGGTTCATCTCATTAGTGCAACGGATGGGAGTCTCACCACCTCTGGCTCGCTGTCATCAGTCAGCGATTGAACTAATTTGAAATAATTTTCCTTTTATTCATAAACCTTGCTTAAATATAGTAGACATCTAAACGTCAAAAATATATGGTTAAGCAACGTTTATAAATAATCCCCTTTTATCTTTAACATTAAATATTTGGAATTAAGCAAGATTTGGCAAGTTTATCTTAAAAGACGTCGCCAGGTACTCATTATGTCTTCCAAACTGTTTTGTGACTTATGAGAAGGCTGCTGCTAAAATAATGACACGGAGCATTATTTTCAAGATTCACTGCCTCCATAAAATACCGTAGGTTCCTACTTACCTAATGAAAATCAGTAACACTAATTACCTTTTCCCAACTGTTTTGGAGTCGGCTTCCAGTCTCACCGGATGCAGTTGGATGCCAGTATTTTACATGGAGCGGCTGCCTATCTGACCTCCACAACCCAGTTACTGGGTAACGCGATAGGTATTTCATTCTACTTTCAGATCTCTTCACAAAAACCTGACCCTTACTTCAGATTATTCCCAAAAATTCGAAAGATCTCTAAAAATCACCTGCCATCATAACACGACAGTAGTCTCTTATTGACATATGTAATGTAACAAATTGATCTGTAATTACGTCCGCGGCCGACAGATGTCGCTGTGGTCAGCACAATCTGGAGCAGCATAAGTACAGGGATCACGCGAATTAGGAGACATCTTGGACATACAAGTTGGGGAAAAAAAAGCATAATTTGTTTTTTTTTTTTGTACAGGAGACCAGCCATTTTGATTGTAAATTACTAGTAAGAAGTAGGTACTAGTATCTAGTTGCTAGTAGTAAGTATTGCTCTTAAACCATCTATCTAAGGAAAAACATATTTTTATTTATATCTTTATGTCTTGCAATGGCTTAAAGCAAAGGTACAATTACGGCAATACACAATACAGCAAAACAGTCTTATTAAGGGGTTGGGAATTGGGTTGTGGAGGTCATATAGGCAGTCGCTCCATGTAAAATACTGGTATTCAGTTGCATCCGGTTAGACTGGAAGCTGACCCCACCATACTAGGCAAAAAGGCTAGGCAGATTTTTGACACAATACCTACAGCAAAAGGTAAAAAAATAATTCTTAAAAAATTAAATTAGAATTAGGAAACCATTAACAATGATTAAATATTATGTTATCAACATCAATTAAGTAAATTATAACATTTATTTATATTGAGATCAGTTAAGGGTACATATTAATTATCCGGTAAGGTAATTTCAAACATATATTAATATAACATGTTTGTGCTACAATTGGCCTCAAACACTAGTGCGAAGAAATTGGAAACACTCGACAAAAAAAAAAAAATCATAGACGCATTTTACCCGCGTTAAGAGAAGTCGATAGTCCGTTTAGGTTACAAGAGTAGGTAAGCACCAACACCCGTATTATGTGTTTTATGGTCGATAAGAATTCATTTTTAATTAATTCATACCGACTATTAACCACACCTGCAGCTATGATACAAGATAGCAGAGTTCTTAAAAAAGACTAGACTGCGATGTTCAACACTCATTCTTGCCACATTCTTGAAGTCTGTCAGAACATAATTTTTAATTATGTTTTATGCACAGAACATATTTAAGGAGGATTTTGGATTGGAGGGGCTTGTGGCTAAGTAATAAAAGCTGCATGGGTCGATCGATCAGGTTAAGCTACGCTTGCCGCGGTTGGTCCGTGGATGGACCCATATTTACATATCAAGACGGACGCACGGAGGGGCGTCGGAAAGCGCGTTAAGCCGTTGGTCCCGGCTGTCATTTCTGGATCTTTGACAATCGTTACGGGTCGTCAGAAGCTCGAAAGTCTGACAACCAGTCTAGCTCAATTCTTAAGGAAGGCTATAGGCTATTAAAAATCGCACTAGGTCTCTTAGGAGCCGAACAAAAAAAAGGCTAAGAGAAAACGAAGTAAAAGTGAGGACAGGCGATGCGATGCGATGGGGTGGGTCATGGGAACAAGAACTTTCACGCGGACGAAGTCGCGGGCAGAAGCTAATATATTATGTTTATAAACAGACAGAAGAGCCAGGCAGTTCACTATTTGCGATTGTTTTTCTCTAAGTAATTCTATAGCCAACGCAGAATTTAAGAAATAGCTATTGCAAAAGTGAGTAGGTATCGTTTGCGAAAAAATATAGATGAAAAAAGAAAAACCTATCTTTACAAGCAATCTTTTACATCAAACCCAAAACAAACCGCCCACAAACCTCACCGATCCACAATTAATTTATCAAAATAATTACCATCGACAAAAACGACCTAAAAGCGCAATATTTTACAAAAAAAAAATTTGGTCCTTTGTAGTATTTTGTCACTTTGCGACCACCCAGGCTTAAAGTCGCCGCCAGACTATTACCGTGATATATGGCGGAGTCACACACAGGTAGGATTGTAGGATACTATTGACGTTTAAAGGTTGCCGCCTCAAAAGTCACCGAAAACCATAAATTTAATGCTTTTGTTGTAAACATGTCAAAATATTTGAATCGGTCTCAATTGTGAATTGATGCGATCATTTTTAAAGTGTTTTTTGGTTTGAGAATTTATAAATTGTAGAGATTTTCAACTTCTTCTTTTTAGTGTGTCTATGGCAAAAATATCCTTTTTCACATTTAAATTAAATAATATTATTTTTCTTTAAGTACGCTGTACTGGTACAGCGTCCTAATAATTGTTTGCTGCACCGCACGACGTCATTACGTCGGCGCCGGCTGTCGCTGAAAACCAGCGCTGGGGCTCTGTCTTCCATAGGGTCGCAGCATAATGCTGAGCGATAGCCGTTTTGCGTGGATGTGACGTATATTTCCCCCAAACCTTACTTATTCTTTTTTGTTTTATGTTATTTTTTGTTTTTCTTTGAGTTTTCTTAAATTTGGCCCAAAATTCAGCAACGCCGATACCATTCGCTGATGCAGCCGTTAGGTCCTCACGTGTGCAGGTGACAGGGCATGTGGTGCAAGATGGAAGGTGAGCCATTGTCTGTGGAGAGACACCGCATACACACCGGAGCCGGAGGTTTGAGCGTTCCATGAACCCCCACTTGGTGAGGTTGTCCTTGCTGCGGCCTACTTGGGTTCGGAAGTCTATTTAAGGTTTTCCAAGTTTGTAGGCCACGGTAACTTGTGCCCGGATGAGAGACTATGATGGTTTAATAAAGAGATCTGGAGGTTTCATTTTCAACTAAGATTAATAAAAATTGTTGTGGCTCTGCGTTTGCAGGCAGCTTTTCTAAAAGTCTAAAAGCTGCAATGGATCTTGCATGCAGTTGATGAAGTTAAGGCAGAAGAGTCCTGATAACTGTGTTGTGATTTGATTGCCGACTATGTGTCTTTAGGGAGTTGGTTAGCGAAAAAACTGTCATTGACAATCTCGAAATAAATCCTGGTTTAGCCACTGTAATTCAAAAAGATTGTAACAGACAATTATTTTTAAAAGAGTAACCGTGGAGTTTCTTGCCGGCTCTTCTCCATAGGAAACGATCAATTGGAACCGTCCACCTAGCTTCTCACGTTACATAAGTGCCCATGTAGGTTTATGTGAAATAAAATAATAATTTTCGGGGGCCCATTATTGAGTGTGCAAGTCACCCCCTGCCATTTCATCTGTGAATATTATATTTCATTGGTCAGGCAGGGGACATAGACCTTCCATAGTTCAAGGTAACCGGATCCACTATAGCCACCCAAACCCATAGCCCGGTATATTTTGTTTCCATGTTCTGCAATAGTCCTGCACTAACCGGGGGTTGTCCTTGGGTGCACTTGCATGGTGCATACAGGGATAATCGTCGGTTGGTGCCTCCTCATCCTTTAAAATTGTGTAAAGGGCCTCTGCGAGTTGGCTTCGGCCCCTAGTACGCCTTTCAAAGGTCCGGGACCCCAGGGTTCCGAGATTTGTCAAAAAATAATAATAATTATGATATTATAATGTTTATGGTAGATTTTGTTGAGTTTTTTCTAAACAATTTTGGTCTTAGCTCGACGCAATGGTCACCGACACGCGGCCGATCTATCTCGCTTCTCCAGCTCCCTAATCAATGGCTTACCTATCATAGATGTAATATATTTATTCCTATTCGTACATACTTAAAGGCATATAAGAAATTTATATTCCCTTCATTAGAATCCTCCGTGATGACAAGCACCTTGCATTTCACATCTCTTTCAAATTCCCACACGAAAAAAATATATTACCTAATAATTTCATGGCTGGAAAAAAAATAAATAAAAAAGCAATAGATAATATAGAGTCATCGGGCCGACCATAGATTATATGAAGTCATCCCGCGGCTACAGATTGCCGCCATTATTATTTGGAGGGAAAAAATCCAAGATGGCTGACGCTAATGTATGGTGACCATGAAGGAATAGGGGCATGTTTTGGTACTTTTAAAGGATACACTAAGTTTTATTTAAGTTGTACAACGTCTTGGTAATGTCTGCCGGTCAATAGGCATGTTCTAGATAAAGCTTTTGTCGTAGTGACTCTGGAGAATTATGTCCTACATGTTTTCTTAGCAGTAGGTTTAAAAATTGTCTAGCACTCGTCTAACATTTCTAATGACACAATAAGGCTACCAGTAAATTCTAAAAGCAGTAAAACTAGTTTTACTTAGTAATGTTATTGTTCTCACCAGTACCTAAAGCCGTGTCTCCTTCGCATGTTTTTTCGAAATATTACACAAAAATGTCAAAACAAAGAGGCGTGGCTACACACATTTGTGTATGAATACACTATGTTTTTCCGAGCTGCATGGAAAACATTCCCCGCGCGGGTGAAGAGGGGAAGGGTTTGTTTCATTTTCAACCGCCACGCGCACCGCGCACACCGCGCATTTAGCATTTTGCAAGTTTAATTCCAACTGACACAGGTTTTGAGGTTATATTGTCTTGTGAATAGTTGACACTAATCTAAAAATATTTTAATACGCAGGAGACAGCTTGTGTATGTAAACAACTGTTTATGTGTAAGGATTTTTGTGTAATGTTTGAAAAAAAACACGCGCAGGAGACACGGCTTAGTAAAAACCATACAACATTACGAAAAGTCTGAATAACTACATGATATTCCTAACTAAACATCCACCTTTGCCCTATATCCCAGTATTCCCTACAAAACAGTCACCCTACAGTTAATTTCGAAACCAAAAAAGGCCAAAATGAGCCCAAAGATAATTATTATTTTACCTACTCCGAGTAAATTATATGTAAGCCATAGTTGCTAGAAAATAGGCCCAGGACCAACTCAACTTGACCCCTTACCTAGACCAAAACCCTCAGGACCAGAGCTCGACGTGTCCTGGTCCTATAACTTATTAATTTCTTCACCATTTTGGGTGAGAAAGAGGCAAGTATAGCTATTAGCGTGTGTTAGAAGGAGACGGCGAATGTTTTTTTTATTATATCGGAGTGCATGGGCGGTGTGCTTTGGTGATTATTGTTTTTATACACAGGGTGTTCGTGTTTTACCAAAGTTAATTTTGTTGTTTTTCTTTGTATGGCGCGGTTGTAAGATTCCTGTTAGTGCAAAGTATTTCAGTTAAATGTACTTGTTCTCAGAATGGGTTAATTAGAACCATGGCATGATTGTGTTAGGCGTGAGGTAGCGGTGTTAGGAACGCTTTAGCGCTAGTTAAAAAACTGATTTCTAAAAACACAGTTTGGCTTTAAATGTAGTAAGCAGAGACGCCAGCATATCAAGCTACTCCAATCTGTCAAATTTCTTTAATAGGTTTTCAATTTTATCGCTAAAGTATTAAGGTTCAAGGTTGATTGGGATAATTTGACAGTTTCGGGTAGCTTGACCTGCTGGCGTCTGTACGTAGAATTTAACACATAATGTCAACACTTACCTATATATCAGTACGTTAATTGCGTAACAACACTTTGTTGGCTTTCATTTTGACAGTTCAACAACATTCATTGCGTTATTTACGTTGTTGAGCAGACAAATTTTTCGAACATATGAAGCAATGGATTAGCAATATCCTTCAAAATGATTCAGATTGAGATTGATAGTGTATTACGCAATTAGGGTGTTGGGTTCTCAAAACCCTGAGGTCCTGGACAAGTGACAATCGCTTTCAAACCGTTTAGATTTTCTATAACTGCTTTCAACAGGATTGACACGCTTTCCTAGGCATCACACCACCAGCTTCCAAACTCCGGGTTGTTACTGACAAATTCCTAATGACAAAACAATAACAACAACTCAACATCAAACAATAACAACAACAACAACAAACAACAACAACAACTCTTATATTTTTTTCTGTTCTGTTTTTCTTGTCTGTTTATATATGTGAGTACATAAATGGTATGTGTGTGTACACTTCGCCAGACCCGGGAATCGAACCCAGGACTCCACGCTCAGCAGTCGCGCTTGCGACCACGAGATCAACGGGGCAGTTAAATTTGATAGGTCAGTCAAACGTAGGACTTATCTAAGTCCAACGTTAGGTATCTACCTAGGTACTTAAGTATCTGTCAGTCTACAGTAGTCAACTGCTGGGCATAGGCTTTTCCAACCGCACGCCATTCAGCTCGATTCTCAGCAACTCTCATCCAACTGCAACCAGCCACCCTGCGAAGATCGTCGTTCCACCTAGCCTTTGGGCGTCCCACCTTACGTTTGCCGATTCGCGGTCTCAATCTCCACTCAAGAACACGACTATTCCAACGGTCATCGGTTCTACGGCGAATATGGCCGGCCCACTATTTACATCCTATTTTGGCCAAATTACTGTTCCTTATGAACCTGTATTTTAACTCAATTCAAGTACAGACGCCAGCACATCAAACTCAGCGGGATTGTCCGAAAGGGTTACCGCTACCCCGGAACATAAAGGGCGAAGGAAGGAACATGGGTGGGTTTTAGTCAGTAAGAGTCTGACACTCCCTTCCGCTCCACCCAGAGCGGGAGGGGTCATTTGATATTTCCTACCAGAAAAAAAAAAAAAGCACATCAAACTACTAAAATCTGTTAAATTTCTTTATTAGATTCTCAACTTTATCGCCAAAGCATTAGGTTCAAGGTTGATTGGGAAAATTTGACAGTTTCGGGTAGCTTGATTTGCTGGCGTCTGTATCTACACCCTTGTTTGCCCTTAAGAGTAACTAACCATTTAGGAATGGTTAGTTACTCTTTATTCATCAGACTAGGGTCTGATGAATAACATGTCAATGTAATTCCAACAGCCTGTATAAAAGTTTCGGTTCTAACAAATGTGATAATTTAGTTTCCGAGACCACGCACACATACGTACAGACAGATGGAGTAATGATTTTATTTATAGGCCCTCTATATTATTAGGGTACCTTGAAATGTGTATGTTATTTAAAAACCTTCAGTTTTTGAAGCTTTTAACCAACTGTGGATGGAAAAAGGAGGGAATGAAATTGAAGTTGTGAAAATTCTATGATTTTGAAAATATCCTTGAGTTTAAATAGTGCAATTCAAGCATGTACCTGTAGTTTATTCATCACCTCTTCTGCCTAGCCTTTTCCCAACTATATTGGGGTCAGCTTCCAGTCTAACCGGATGCAGCTGAATACCAGTCTTTTACATGGAGCGACTGCCTATCTGACCTCCGCAACCCAGTTACTGCGTAATACGATACCCCTTGGTAAGACTCGTTGTCAGACAGACTTTTGTACCCGTAGTTTATTACGGATAGGTATTTTTCATGCAACAGTTCTGGAAACCATAAATACGTTTTTCTCGTGAGAAAGATACTTACCTATAGAAGCGTAGTCTGTGCGCAGTAATATTATAAGATGGTCAGAACCCTACTTGCGTAATACACAATCGTTCTCAATCTGAATAATTTTGAAGGATATTGCTAATCCATTGCTTCATATGTTCGAAAAAATTGTCTGCTCAAGAACGTAAATAACGCAATGAATGTTGTACACAATTCCCCCGCAGATCTGCAGACTGTCCACAAAATTGAATACTAAACATAAACACTTGTTTACTAATAAATTGCTTAAAATATAAACCTTTAAACCACAAAAAGAAAAACATAACAGTTTTCCTACTGTAGCAAAGTATTCCAGCACCATTTTCCTAGAAAATTTGATATTGATAAAAAAAACTACAAAAATTTAAAACTACGGAACCAAACACCTAATGGTTATCAGAAACGCGTGGGATTTCCATAAAAACTGCGCACCGAGACTAATCGTCTTCACAGAGCACTTTTATCTCTATTTTGAGTGTGGGTATCATCAAGTTTTTCTTCCGTAAAAGCTGGTGCAGGAAGCGTGAGCTTGAACGCTATGATAGTCTACCGTATCTCTGGCTGAGGGTGTCGGAAAAGGCTAGGAAGAAGACGACAATGAATACGAAAAGACAACGATTTGATGTTGTTTGAAGGATTTGAGATGCAGAGACGCAGAGGCGATGAAAGTTTGGAAAAACTATTTGTGGTTGGGAACAGTGAAGTCAAGCGATCGCGCGGTTGTTCACCAACACGATGGACCGATCAGGTGTAGCAATCATCGTCCTCTAAATTCTGCACGGTGGTAACGGATGCGCTGGACAGAAACCGGTGGAGGCGGATCATCCGCTCCAGATGCAACTCCGAAGCTGACCACGATCCTCAGACATGAGGGACTGACTACAGAATGAGAAGGGTTTCAGATTAGGGATAGATCTGGGTGGAAAACCGCGAAATTACACTAAGCATGACGCTTTTTCTTAGCGTATCAATGACAAAAAGTTCCGGATGCAGCTGTATACCAGTATCATATATGGAGCGACTGCCTATCTGACCTTCACAACCCAGTTATTGGGTAATACGATACCCCTTGGTAAGACTGGTTGCAAGACTTTCGTGGTTCTGTCGTAACGACTGTCAAAAATCCACGAAAGACAGCCGGGACCAACTCCTCGGAAAGCTTAACGTGCTTTCCGAGGCACGGAAGGGTCTTGGTATGTAAAGATGGTTACCCACCCACGAACCAACCGCGGCAAGCGTAGCTTAACCTGATTGATTCGTGAAGCCGTTATTACTTACAAACCATTTATTTCAATTAAACCATTTATAGGCACTTTTGAACTCTCGGAGAATTCAAAAGTACCTAAAAGAGTCGGTCAGTTAGTCAGAAAGTTGAAGCTAGTTGCCCAACAGTGGTCATTAGGTACGCATCTGGGCTACGTTTTGTTGAGGATAAATATCATTTTTACAGCTAAAACACGTCTACTGCTGAACAGAAGCCTCTCCCTAAAGATTGGTGGACGTTGAAAGGAATAAATGGACTGGAAAAATATTGTTGGTCAGTTTCTTGATAAAACAAATTAAGAATCATGAAGTATCTCTTCAAAGAGGTTATATTTTTCAGTTACAACTGCAACAAAGCGATATGAAATTCATCATTTCGTTTTCGGATTCGTTTTGATACTTTTACTGTTCTATCTGGATTTCTCTTGAGCAGCCTGGAGTGTGGATGTGTGTCCGGTTGATGGCAATAGGCTCGGCACTTATTATATGGGACTTAAACATATCTGGCCAAAACCTATATCTGACCATTTTGAAAACAAAATCCCGTGCACATGATGACCACAACTGCGTCCGTAAGTAAAACAAAAGAGGATCCTTTTTAGGTCGACTAATAATATGCACTGCAAGCAGGAATAGTCCTTACGGTGGTCAGATATAGATTTTGGTGATAGTACACCTTTGTCAAACCCTTCGAGGAATACAGGCGTTATGTTTGAAGCTTTTAACGAAACCGTTAGCACCAAATCAAACCGCAAATTCGAAAGATAGCCATCAAAATACATAACATATTTCACGAAATTAAGATTCAAATATTTAAGTCCCAACTAAAAGGCCGGTACCTAAGCCAAACCCAAAAATAAATTGTTATCGCCATAAAAAAAAAAAAACAAAAAAAAAAAGTCAATTAAGTAAATGCATTTTAAAAAGACCGCGTGATATAAAGAATCCTTAGGCTCCGTAACTTAATGTCGTTGCTTAAAAAAAAGTGTGGTCCTTTTTTAAACGAGCCAATGAGAGGTCCCGGTACTTAATGTCCTACCGAATTTTGAAATTGGAGATTTGAAAGTAAGAAATGGAGTCGTTTTGGAAATATATTTTTTGTTTTTAGTTACTTTTTAATCTTTGAACGCGTTTTTAGAAGCCAAGCAGGTTTAGAGGCAATAGAGGCTGTATCAAGTTACCATAGGATATAATTAACTAGAGAGTCTCGAATATGTACCGACACTACACTACCTACAAATATAGAGCCTAGATTATCGGACACTATTGAGTAATGCGGTAAAAAAAAATACCTTAGTTAGTGCTCATCTATCTCGTAGTTTTCTCTTTTAAGTGTTTTGTGTCCACAAAAATAAAATATAAGTACAAGTTTTCAGCTATCTTTTATTAGTAAGATTATAGGCGAATTTCACCAAACTTTTATACGTCTTATCTTGAGAATAAATTTTGAATGTTTGACAGTTTGTCTATTACTAGAACTGTCAGACGTCAATTTTATTCCATGGATAAAAGATATCTGATTTTAGTAAAATCAGCCCTGAAACATGAAAAACTAAAAAAGACGTCGCTTTCTCTGACTCTTCATCCGCGCAACCAAAGAGCCACAAAAATACCATAAACGAAATAACAAAAATGATCAACTCTACGCCATTTTATAACCGTGCAATATTGCAGCCGAAATTCAAAATAAGAGAACACCGAGCTCGAACCGAAGTGAGCCGAGCGGACGTTCTTATTTCAAATGTGAAGCGACGCGCGATAAACCACTTGCAGACTTATTTGTTGATCGTATGCGATTGTGAACTGACGTGTGATTTTATTTTTAATATCATGACTGTTATTTTGAAACGGGATGACATTTGATGTGTCCAATCCTTCCAAAAGTAAACTACAGGACCAGAAAACAAACTGTAACCATGAATCCCTATAATTATAATATAATTCTAAATCCCCAAGAGTAGAGACCTTCTTCGTAATTTATATATAAAAAAATTGCTGTTCCATACATTTTGCCCACGTAGGCATTGTACTTTTCTTTGAAACTGCAGATTTTGTTTGATTATCGACGTAATATTTTTCTCCCTCTGACAGAGAGGAGGCCTGTGTCCCAGCAGTGGGAACATTAAAGACTGATTATGCTTACGCTAATTGTTTTGTGTCAGGCCCTAACTAAATCCATAAATTGCTGGTGAGTTTGTTGCGCCACTTCTGTTTCCCAGCTAAACCACTAGGAAGTGATGAAGGGCGGGCGTTTTGGGGGACTGTCTTATGGTATTTTGACGCACAAAAAGTCCTGATTCTGCCTAATTTGAGTAAATGAGTTTTGTGTGAATATTGGGCCCAAATGTTCTGAACCGTGAATCGAACTGATCTCAATTTCGGAGACATATAACTCCCGAACCAAAAGAGTGTCATTGAAAAATGTCCTACTCAACCGTATCAGAATTTAAACAAACATTTGAACTTAGAAGACAAAGCAATCAAACGGCCGTCAGTATCTATGGTCGCGTTCAGTAAAAATTGCCATAATTAAAATTTGTTCAGAAAAACTCGGAATGCACCCGTAACAATGGGCCATTAGGCGCGTTGATAAACATCTACGGAAGAATAGTAACGACTTTTTTGAATTTTGAATTTCGAATTTTGGAACGATTGTGTTTTTTTCTAAAGTTGCCAGTTTAGTGTTTGGGAAGCGTTGGAGACTTTTTAATAGACAACAAAACACATTTTTATTAGGCTTTGTATAGGATAAACGGGATTCTTTAGTTTATAATTTTTTCAGAGCAACGACAAACTAAACTTTTAACTGTCAAATACTGGCTGGCTTGGCTTGTCTTTTTTAATTCGATAAGGGCTCGGGCTAAGTGAAAAAAAAAATTTCGAACATATGAAGCAATGGATTAACAATATCCTTCAAAATCATTCAGATGGTGGTTGATAATGTGTTACGCAATTAGGGTCTAGAAAGGCAGTCGCTCCAAGTAAAATACTGGTATTCAGCGGCATCCGGTTAGACTGGAAGCCGACCCCAAGAGGCAGGCAGATGAGGCGCTAGTTTGATGACTTTCTCACAAAGTAGGTACATTTCTTTCGAAATAATAATCCTATGGTAAGTTTTAGGGAGCAGTGCTGGCCCAGTGGTAACAGCCCCGACTTACGAGTTGTAGGTCGTAGGTTCAAACCCAGGCAGGCGTTTAACTTTGTGTGAATAATTTTATCACCACTGCTCTCAACAAGGTGAAGGCACACATAGTGGAAATCGGCATGACCTAGAACCAAAAATTCGAAGACATGTGACATCTACCAACCCACACTGGGCCTGTGTGGTGGATTACGGATCAAACTCCCACTCCCTCTCACCGAGAGGAGGCCCGTGTCCCAGCAGTGCGAACATATAAGGTAATTATGCTAAATTAAAACGACACAGGCGTATTTGACTGACAAAAAAGGTTCTCGTTATTCCTTTTCTTTATCTACCGTAATTCCGCAACTAACGACCTCTGACAAAAAAAAAAAATCCATTAAAAACAAACCCATTTATTGTAAACTGCCGATAAATTGGAATTATTCAAATTCAAACATGGAACGTGGAACGCTGGCGCTAGCGGACCTCACACGTTGCTAATCCGCGCTATCGTCAATCAGTCACGTCGCGGATTTCGAGCGAGTCGCACGTCCTAATCAGTTCTGTTACCAGTTAATTAGTCTTATTTCTTTGAGAATATATTAATAATTTACCTTTTAAGATGTTGATGAGAAGGAATTTTGAGCATAAAAGTTAGAAGAATGATGGAAAACTAAGGAAACGATGGATGGCGTCTGAAAAATGATGTGGTTAGAAAGGGCTTGGATACTGACTAGATGACTGCTTATCACAATATATGGAAGATAAAGAATTATGCTGTATCGATCTAAAATAAATTGTCAATAATCAGCAGTAGTCTTTAGGTGATCCGACAGAGAACCAAAGTTGTCGAATCTCACAGCTCACAGAATAAGCAAGCTGAAGTGGCAATGGGCCAGCCATACTAGCCGTAGAACCGATGACCGTTGGGGTAGACGTGTTCTTGAGTGGAGACCGCGAATCGGCAAACGTAAGGTGGGACGCCCTCAGGCTAGGTGGAGCGATCTTCGCGGGATGGCTGGTAGCAGCTGGATGAGAGTGGCCGAAAATCGAGTTGAATGGCGTGCAATAGGAGAGGCTTATGTCCAGCAGTGGACTGCTATAGGCTGGTGATGTGATATTTGTCTTTAGGCAAGCAAGTTAAAGGAATGGACTGTTATAGTTAGAATGAGAAACACATGGCGGCGACGTTCAAAGTATTTTCCTGAAAATAAAGTATTATTAGTTTTAACATATCTCGGGACCATGGGGTCCCGGTGCTTTGGAAGGCGTACGAGGGGCCGAAGCCAACTCGCAAAGGCCCTTTACACAATTTTAAATGATGAGGAGGTACCAACCGACTATTATCTCTGTATGCACCGTGCAAGTGCACTCAAGGACAACCCCCGGTTGGTGCAGGACTATTGCAGAACATGGAAACAAAATATACCGGGCTATGGGTTTGGGAGGCTATAGTGGATCGGTTACCTTGAACTATGGAAGGTCTATATCCCCTGCCTGCCCAATGAAATATAATAATTATTATTAGTAGTATTTCCTAGTATTCATTATTATACTCGTAGTCTAGTAGGCTTGCTGCCTAGCCTTTTAACACCAGTCAGTGATCATACTCTCCCCTTTGCTTACCTAGTGCACATTCTAACACCATGTCCTCCTGTATCCTGTATTTACAGGCAAATAACAAAAAAACAAGTGCATGTCGGAATCGTCCACGAAGGATTCCTTACCACCCTACAATATTTTACACTACATTTTTTAAAAATAAAATACAAAAACACGTCGAAAAAGCATGTTACCTGCATGGGGAATTTATTTTTCAAATTTTTATTATTATAGCGGCCATATTAGTAGGTCCATTATCTATGAAAATTTCAAGCTCAACAGCTTGGCCTTTTCCCAACTATGTTGGGGTCGGCTTCCAGTCTAACCGCATGCAGCTGAATACCAGTATTTTACATAGAGTGACTACCTATCTGAGCTCCACAACCCAGTGACTAGGTAATACGATACCCCTTGGTAAGACTAGTTGTCAGACTTTTGGGCTACTGACGACCCGTAACGACGGTCAACGATCCACGAATGACAGTCGGGACCAACGGCTTAACGTGCTTTCCGAGGCACGGAGGGTTCTTGGTTTGTGAAGATAGTCACCTATCCACGGACCAAACGCAGCAAGTGTAGCTTAACCTCGTCGATCGATCCGTGAGGCTGTTATTACTTAGCAAGAAGCCTCTAAATTTCAAGTATTTACTTATTTCAAAAGATACAGACAACCCTGTGACAGACGGACGGATAGCAGGGCTTTAGTGTGTCTCGTTGGCACCCTTTGGGCGCCGAACCCTAAAAAACAATGTCTTTCTCATGAAAAACAACATTCTACACCCGCTGCTATTTTATCGACATACCTAACTAACATTAGCATATAAACACGAAGTTAATGTAAAATAAAATGCGTTTATCTACCAGCAACATCTGTTTTATGTAACACTGTGTTTGTTAGACCATGTGGTTATGTACACAGACTTTTACTGAGGCTCTAAAGTTTTTATTAGTCACAATATACACCGCGTTCTTCACGTTATCCATAAACTTTAGCAAACGCTTCTATAGCTTTTACAGATCAAATCTAACAAAGGAAGTAGTACTTAAAAAGGCTTCGTTACAAAGATATTTGTAATTTCATTTAATGAAATTAAATTGAGCTATGCAGTAAGAAAGGGTCTTCATTTGGCCTATGTTGCCGCTTAGTGCAATTATAAAGAGGTAAAGAGGCATGCATATCGGGTGATTTACGTCAAGGTATTTAGTTTGTACGAAAATTAACAAAAAATAAGAATTCATTAATGTGTCCATAATGAAAAATGCATATTTCCATGGTCTGAACATCTGGTCGAAGTTTATGTCTATCGTCCGGAACACGGTGTATAGCCAAACGTTTCATCAATGGCTTCTATGGATTTCAGCTGTTGATTATATTGGTTTAATATTTGGATTAGTCTAGATTCCTTTCACAGTTATTTTTTCCTCTGGTGTTGCATCACAGTGATCTGTATTCTCGTTACTATAAGGTTAGTGTCAGAGGTAAAGTTACTAAGAAAGGACTGTAACTAAGCTTTCGTATCAGACCAGGGATGGCCCAGTGGCCCCGACTTAGTTGTAGGTTAGCATAAGGATAACCAGCCTATAATGTTCCCACTGCTGGGACACAGGCCTCCTCTTTGTGATAGGAAGTGGGCCAAGTGGTGTTGCAGGCATGGGAGCAATTTATTTTGTGAATTTTTTTATCACCATTCTTTAAACGATAAAGCAAAAGATCGAAATGAAAATATCATTTCCTAGAACTATAAAACTAAGATATTTGACCTCTGATCTACCAATCCGCACTGAGCCTGCGTGGATTGCCTACGACCCACTGCGGGCACAGCGGTCTCTCAAAGAGAGGATGCTTGAGTCACAGCACAATTATAGGTGGAATACGATGACTATCATATAGAAATATAGTTGGATAGTTCTTCTACAAACTAAAAAAGTTCACATAGACTGGATACGTTATGTATGCCCGAGATGGAAATATGGATTTTATGACACAACTTTATAATGATATCTTTATTTACTATTGTCACTTACATCTATCAAATAGGTATGCATACAAAACGGTGGGAAAAAGCGTGCCAAAATTGCTCTAAACAAATACTACATCATTACAGGATTATAAAGAATGATATACAGCGAATGTGTGCCTAGAATAAATTAAAACATAATAGTTGTTATAATTTATAAAAGTTAAAAATATATCTATCACTTTTTCATCCTAATCGTCGCCATTTTGTTCAAATGTCACGCTGACATAACATTTCGCGCGCTCCTGCAACCATAGATAAAGGGTTTAAATCTTTTTTTTCGGCCACAATAGCACAGATCGGGGTTGAAAAATCCAAGCGATTAATTTTAATTCTTCCATTTATATTCGTGTCACATAGTTTTAAGAGCGGAAGTGCGTTTTTTGATGCCATAATGGTTTCTTACATCCGGTTGTAATAGAAAATTGTTCGGTTTTAAGGATGGTAGGGCTGTTACCGCTATAAGTCATTTGTAACTGTTATAGTATTTTTTCAGTGTGTAATCGGATTAAATAAAGGTAACTGTAAACTCAAATGGAGTTTCTTGCCTGTTCTTCTCCATAGGAATCTACTACGCTTTGGAATGGCCAACTAGCTTCATCTTTCTGACAATTCAAAAGACCCTGTACTTAATTGGTTTAGTTGAAATAAATGCTTTGAGTTATTGTAAACCTTTATTTTCAAACAAGATAATATTTTCATGTGTAACAGACTAGAAATAATATTAATAATATGTACAGACGCCAGCACATCAAGCTACTACAATCTGTCAAATTTCTTTAATACATTTTCAACGTTATCGCTAAAGCATTAAGGTTCAAGGTTGATTGGGAAAATTTGACAGTTTCGGGTAGCTTGACCTGCTGGCGTCTGTACATGTACATAAGAAAAATAAGGAAAATAATCATAGGGCATCAAAAAATTCGTCCGCATCGCTGTCAACAGGAAAATTGCCCAAAAGGCTGGCAGCATTGCCACGTTGCATGGCGATGTCAATTGAATCTTTGGGCAAAAAAATTGAGTTTGAGTTTGACTATTTCTCAAAAATTTAATCATAAGAACTTGCATTTGTTTGATTTATTTCTGAATGTTGTTTGAGAGTTTCGCAGTTATTTTAAAATAACAATATGTTTAAAGTAAGTTATAAATAACGACAATCATGAAATTGTTTTGCTTGCGTGTTCTGAAGCTGTTAATCTCCGCTTAAAATTATTACGAAAAACATTGTTGAGTAGATTGGTTTGCTGGTTAAAAAAAATACTAAGCCAAATGAAAGATCTATGTGCTCATAAATACTGCGGCTTACTCATAAATATAATAATATCAGTATTCAGCAGTATCTATGTGTAGAGAAATAATTAAAAATCATGTCTCATCGTCTACCTAGGCTTTTCCCAACTATGTTGGGGTTGGCTTCCAGTCTAACCGGATGCAGCTGAATACTAGTATTTTACATGGAGCCACTGCCTACCTGACCCTACAACCCATACCCCTTGGTAAGACAGGTTGTCAGCGTTTCGGGCTTCAGACTGCCAAAGATCTACAACTGACAGCCGGGACCAACGGCTTAACATGCAAAAGATCGAAAAACTTGGTTTTATATTGAATTTCATTTTCGTGTTTATCTTTCCAGAATCTGGGTCTTTAATTTATCAAACTGCGACTAACTTGGATGTAGCCGACCAAAGTGTTTGGTCACAGTTCCAACCTATCCTAATTACGTAACACACTATCGGTAGCGATGGGTTTCATTTTGACAGTTCAACAACATTCATTGCGTTATTTACGTCGCTGAGCAGACAAATTTTTCGAACATTTATGAAGCAATGGATTAGCAATATCATTCAAAATGATTCAGATTGAGACCGGTTACGCAATTAGGGTGCAATTTTGTCTGGCCCTAGCTTAGTTACTGCGACCAAACGACGTCCGTGAGAAAAGAACAAAAAGATAAAAAAAGGATCAATTATTTAAAAAAGTGTCCATCATTACAAGATCAATAAGTTTTTAGGGGATCATTTAAATGTTTCCCCTATATTAATAGACTAATAAGCCCTGATGACCCTAGTATTAAATACTTGTATAATTTCATAGACAACGGTGGTTTATTTTTTTTATAAAGCGATTATTCCAATTTGGTAGCCAAACAACTGTTGTTAGATGAATTATTTAAATTACTACAAAATATTTGGGACGCCATTATGTTGTTTAGGTAAATGTTTCTATTATTTAAATAAAGGTTATATTGTAACTTGTTTTTTGTTAGGTTTATATTTATAAATTGTGTAATGGTTTTTGTGTAGCGGAAATATTTACAATGTTTTGTTTGTACCTGTATATTTTTGTATTGGAATAGATGGATCGTTGAATTTCCTTTTTATTTTAGGTACCTACTAGCTGCGTCCCGCGGTTTCCCCCGCATAAGTTTCGATCCCGTGGGAATATCGGGATAATCATCCAAATCCGTTTTGTAGTTTTTGCGTGGAAGAGTAACAAACATCCATCCATCCAAACTTTCGCGTTTATAATGTTAGTAGGATAGTTAGCAGGATAGGATTTGTCATATCTATACCTAATTCGCGCTGATTTTGTAAATCCCAAAAAAAGTCTAGGTTGAATGGTTGATTAGAAGCTGGCAGTTTCACATCATCATCTGCCTAGCCTTTTCCCGAAATGTTGAGGTCGGCTTCCAGTCTAACCGGATGCAGCTGAATACCAGTATTTTATATGGAGCGACAGCCTATCTGACCTCCACAACCCGGTTACTGGGTAATACGATACCCTTTGGTAATACTGGGGGTCTACTACGAAGTGCAAAGTGCGAATGATCGGATCGGACCGGCACATGGCCGAACCGAATATTATTGAAAAATGCGAAAAATGTTCGGATTGGCTCAGTTGGTTCGGGACCATAGTCAATATTCGAAACAGTGTAGGAATGTAGGATCGGGACCGACCGAACCAAATAGTAACTTCGTAGCAGGAAACGGTCGAACATTCGGCCGATACTACTTCGGAGTAGACCCCCTGGTTGTCAGACTTTCGGGTTTCTGACTACCCGTAACGACTGTCAAAGATCTACGAATGACAGCCGGGACTAACGGCTTATCGTGCTTTCCGTGGCACGGAGGGGTCACGGTGTGTAAAGATGGTCACCCATCCACGGACCAACAGCAGCATGCGTAGCTTAACCTGATCGATCGACCGTGTGGCTGTTGTTACATAATCAGGAGTCCCTTTCAATGGGTTAACACATATCATTAAATATGTAGGTAGAAGTAATACTGCTCAAGTAAATATTACATTACCGGCGAATTCCGAACTCCCGACGAGGAAGCGCCTTTATGCATAATCAGTCAACGTTCCCACTGCTGGGACACAGGCCTTCTCTCTGTGAGAGGGTGTGGGCCGTAATCCACCACGCAGGCTCAGTGCGGGTTGGTAGATGTCACATGTCTTCGAATGTTTGGTTCTAGGACATGTCTGTTTCCTCACGATGTTTTCCTTCACCGTTTTGAGCGCCTTTATTAATATGCTATATTATTTCCCACACACATAATAAACCTAACTTGGCGAATATTACAAAAAAAAAAACCCACGAACGACGAAAAATTTCAATCATCCGCCCAAACCAATTTGCACAACAACTACAAAACGTAATCCCTCACAAGTTAAATGAAAAAAAAAAAAAACATCTATAGACCAAAGACCCAATAACATTTAAGGTTTTAAAGTCGCGGCATCTCAAAGTCCGCCCCCGGGGCGCCGAGAGCGTATTTTCAAAATATTTTGACTTTAATAGCCCTCTTTGACATTACACTGACGTATTGTCGATGGTCGTGATTTTTTTTTCGTGAATCGGCAAAGGTATAGGTGTTGTTGTGCTTTTTTGTTGCTGATTGTAATAGAAGTCGGTGTCGTGTGTTCTGCGGGGGTGGCCGAATTTAATGTTCGTGTGTGATTTTTTTTTTTTTCTGGGTGGGAAGTCATCATATTACTTCTCCCGCTCTGGTCGGAGTGGGAGGGCGTGTCAGACTTTTACTGACTAAAACCTGCCTGAGTTCCTTCAGTTGCTATGCCAGGGGCCATGGTACCTATCTCTTCCGAACAACCCGCGGCCCTGGCAGGCATCGGCCCTAGTGGACCCGTCAGTTCGTGCTGACATCTCTTTAAGGCGCGCGTGGAACACAACTCGCCGTCGACCCGGGCCTGGTCCTTGCCGCGCGGCGAGCTGCCCATTGCTCACCGCCCGCAAGCCCGCGCCTTCGGTGGCCGGAGGAGACTAGGGGCGCGAGGGCGCAGAGATTGCCTCTCCCTCACGCGCTTCGTCTCCTCCTTTGCGAGCATTAATGCTTCGCAGAAGGAGGTCACAGCTTCCCATGCACTCTCGCTCCGTACCATGGCCTGGACCAGTGCCGGATGCGAGAGATCGCCGCCGCCGATCTCCACCAGGAGGACGCTGCGGTGCTCCGCCCAAGCCGGGCAGACCTCCACCGTCACCTCCGGGCGATCCCTAGTGGCGACACCCTGGCGTTTCCTCCCGCCTTATCCTGAACAGGAACCTCCCGAAACAACCGTGTCCGGTGAGGACCTGCGTCAGGCGGAAGGTGAAGGCGCCGTGGCGCCTCTCCAGCCACTCCTCAAAGAGGGAACTTATCGCCGCAATTGTGGCGTGCCCAGATCACGGTATAGCATACGCGTAGTCAGCCTATAATGTTCCCACTGCTGGGACACAGACACTGGCCTACTCTCTGTGAGAGGGAGTGGGCCGTAATCCACCGTGCGGGCTCAGTGCGGGTGGGTTGATATCACATGTCTTCGAATATTTGGTTCTAGGACATACCGCTTTTCTCACGTTGTTTTCCTTCACCGTTTGACAGCAGTGGTGATTTAGATAAAGTAAAGCGCCTGCATGGGGTGACCCACGATCTACAATACGTAAGTAAGTCGAAATCGTTACTAGTGGGCCACCACTGCTCTCAATAATATTTGCCGAAGCAAATACGGGCGGTCAACATTTTGCCAAACCAAGTCACCTCTAGTTAGATGTCATAACTTTCAAAAGCCATTACAAAACAAGAAGATACCGTCTCCAGAACCACAATAGCCACAAAGAGAAACCAGTACATTTTTTCGAACGTTTCAAACCAAACATGTAATCACATTACTTTATAATACTCGTCATTCTGTGTCCTTTTGATAACACGTGTCCAAACAGCGTTCACAATACAAACAACATCACACCCTGGCAGGAAACGGCTGACCGCCACAAAGCCTCTACCAAGCGGCTTTCTTGTAAAAAAAAACCGGATAATTTATGGTCAAGCCTGACAGCTGTCATTTTTCCCGCGCGCGGGAAACGTCAAAGGATCGCGTTTTCATTGAATAGGGATGGGCAATTGGTGAGTGGAGTTTGCAGTTATTTTTAATGGGTTATCATGCTGGGTACTTTGTGGGTGGGCTGTTTTTAATTCAGGTTTACGTTATTAATTTTATAATAAGGAGACTTCGTTTGATAGGCATTTGTTTTAAAAATACATCTAAAATTCAAAGGTGTACGGTTCCTAATGGTAGGTCCTAAGAACAATAACTAGAAAATACCTGGATGCAAGGTTTTAAACTTCGATCAATAATAGTAATTTTATTGATCGAAGGTTTTAAAAGAATTATTGTAATTTTAAGTTAAATTAGGCTCAAAACTTTTTAATTAATAAGGATATTTATCTAACTATGTATAATTATCTAGTCAGGTTTGTTCATCTCGCCTTTAAAAATCTATAGGTAAGTAGGTATTTAAGTTAAGTTTAAAGTAACTAAACAAATTAACGCGTGTTAGTATTTTCTTGATAATTTTCAATCAATTTATTTCATTCAAAGAAAACCACTAAAACCTACAACGACTTACGAAACTTTTCCAGCCAACCGATTCGATCCCTTACAAATCAACAAAACGTGCCCATCCCTACATAAAACTAAAAAAGTCGACGTTAAAATTTGTTTAGCAAATAAAAAAAAAGATATAGTTGACGTCAGAGCCATCAGCTGGCAACCGCAAACTGACCAGTAATGACGGATGCACAATGCACACAGCTTTGTATTGTTTGAAAACAATTGAAATACCCAATGACAGCACACATCCCTTTCTTTAAAATACTTACACAAATGTTGGTCCGATTTTGACGTACATTGTCCATTTTGAACAACTCATAATTACATATTCTAAACAGATCCAGCAATGGATATAAAAGTAAGGTTTGCATTGCCGCAAGACTTTCCAAAATTGGGCGAAATAAATTGGGCTTTACACCATTTTACAAAGACCTCTAAACGTTGCAAAGTTTGAAAGAAAACTGGATCTGCAGTAAACAGTTTGAATAACCATTTTTATAAGACCTTTTACTGCCCAGCAAATGAATTAAAAACAAAGCTTAGGCAATTCTGGACGTTAAAACCACCCAATTTAAAAAGACCCGCAATTGTAAACACAATTAAAGACAACACAGGTCAATTTAAATCGGTACTTGTTTCAAAAGTTGTCGCGTGCCGAAAGCACCCATAACCAAATGTTTGTAATTTTTTTCGCGTCAATTGTTCGGAGACAATGGACAACACGGGTACAGCCTTTTGACGGATTGTTTTGAATAAATAAAACTACCGGTGTTACTTGCAGTGAAAAAAATAAGACGATGATTTTTACTTTTTTTTTTGTTGTGGCAACTTTTGAAGTTACTGGTTGCGGTTTTGAATGATAATGCGTTGGTTTTAAGTGTTGTTAAATGTAAATGGGTATTTACCTGAGGGGCATTACTTAAATAGGTCTAGACAACGCTGACGGTTTATTTTTATAATATCCGGCTGTAACTGTCCCTCTTCAGGACAAATACCTCTTCTCATCTGTATGAGCCACCCAGCGTGGTCAAACTCAAACTCAAACTATCTATTTCAACTAAACCAATTACAGGTACTTTTGAATTGTCAAAGGTCGGTCAGTCAAAAAGATGAAGCTAGTTGCCCATTCCAAAGCGTAGTAGGTACATATGGAGAAGAACGGGCAAGAAACTCCATGGACACTCTTTTAAATCACAATAATATGTTTACAAAGTATTGGTTACATCATTCATGTTAAACATTATGCATGTGAGAATGATGCAGAACGTTAAAAGCGTCCATAATGAAAAGATAAAAAAACAATTCAAATATTAAATTAAATCAAAATAAGCCATGCCAGCAAAGAGTTGACCAGTCCCTACTGACGGCGCCCGTTCACGAACGTGACGCATAGATTAGCACCATTCAGCTCAACCATTTTGAAGGGAGCTAAATGATCCAACACATGCGCCACCATCAGCGAGACATTAGAGTGAGCATGACATATTCTAACTGGTGATCAACGGTCGCTCCTTCTCTGTAGAAGGAGCGACCGTTGATCACCACCCTGGGTTCAAACTGTTTCTTTACAATGTATACGTTTTTGTGAGCCAAAGATAACCTAGCTAGATAAAAAAAGGAAAAGCCTTAGCCTTTTCCCAATCATGTTAGAATCAGCTTCTAGTTTACCCGGGTGCAGCTGAGTACCAGTATTTTACATACAGCTACTGTCTACCTGACCTCTTCAACCTAGTAAATGGGTAACACAATACTTCTTGGCAAGACTGGTTGTCAGACTTTAGTGCTTCTAAGTACCCGTAACGACTGTCAAAGATCTACTTATGACAGCCAGGACCAACGGCGTAACGTGCTTTCCGAGGCATGAATTCTAGCCAAGATTTTCAGTAATAAGTAATTTATGAGCCTCAAATCTTTCTAGAAGGTGTTAATTGACAAACAAATTCAGAACAACCGCGCAATTTTGAACACCCAACTTCATAAAACATGATCAGCCCACTTGGGGGACCCATCAGTCCCCCGGGTGCTATAAAACAATTATTCCCCTGTACAAACAGATGAACCGCAGCCTCTCGACTAACCGTAATCTGTTTATGGTGTTCTGTTTACCGAATAGGGGTCGTGATGCGGGGGGACTTGGTAGGGGTGTCGGGGACGTGTTGAAGTTTTGGAGTTTTGTATGGAAGTTGTAAGTTGTGTTTACAATGTTTTTTTATGAAAGGTGTGTTCTGATATTATGTTGTAAGTACAGACGCCAGCACATCAAGCTACTAAAATCTGTCAAATTTCTTTAATAGATTTTCAACTGTATCAATAAAGCATTAAGGTTCAAGGTTGATTGGGAAAATTTGACAGTTTCGGGTAGCTTGACCTGCTGGCGTCTGTACCTATATATCCATATTTTTTTTTACACAAGGTGGAGATGACAATACCACAATAAACTTCGTAAAGCTAATGTCGTTCCCAGTCTGCATACAAAAAATATACCAAAATATATAATAATATAATAATATTTTATTTCATAAAAGAAGAAAAACACATTGCACTGTATACACTGTAGATTATAAATTTATCATTTTTCACATTATAAGCACAATTTTGAAGACTCCATCACTTAAACTAGGTCTAGCCTGTATCTTAAGAGATAGGGTATATCCAATAGTTTAGTCAATAAAGCTAGTCAAAGATTGGCAAAATCCATAGTTCGCTCATCACTAATATTTTTGTTTGATAAAATAAAGTTTTCAATTTCGGTGTTAGGATTTATTTAATAATTTGATAATATTCCTATGGCTTAGGTATTATTGCCAGTGTTTACATTTATTGTGGTCGCCCCATTGTATATTTTAACCTATACTGTACCTGTCCTATTGATTTTAGAACAGAAATCTTAGAACTAAACCCAAAAAAGGTATTTTTTCCCCTTGAAAATGTGGTCATGTTCGTGGTCCACTGCTGAAAATAGGCCTTCTAGTATGGTACCTATTGCAATATCTAAAATTAAAAGAACTAACGTAAAATATCCTACGTTCAAAATCCCTAAAATCTAAATACCTAATGATTGTTTCACTTATATTCAAAATACCGAAAGCTTAAAATGTCAAATGGATATGTTACTGAAGTTCATAAAGCTAAAACTTGAAATTTCCATAATAAATAATACATATTCCATAAAAATTTGTACAAAGTTCCATAAATTAGTTTACCTCACTGTTATATATAAAATATATATATTATGCGTATATCTTTTTTAAATCGAAACAGCTAGGTTAGGTTAGGTTAGAACTGTGACCACATAACGCACGAGTTGAGCGTGCCAGAAATATATTTTTGAATGATAGATATTTAGTCCAATCAGTATTTTAAACTTAGGTAATTCGTAGGTAGGTGTTAGTTACTTAGGTATTTAAAAACATTAGGTATTTAGATTTCAGCGATTTTTAACGTAGGTTATTTTACGTTAGTTCTTTTAATTTTAGCTATTGCATTACATACCCCTTCTAGTAACAATAAGAGTGCGATAGAATTTTCTTTATCACTAGTATTTTTTAGGAGCTTTGGATAGAGAGGGGTGGAGAGAGAGTAGAGAAGCCCTTGCCCAGTAGTGGGACATTAATGGCTAATAATATAATAGAATAAAACTAGTATTTGCAATAGCACAAAAATACTTTGAAAATATGGAAGGCGGAGGACAGGGTGTTGTGGCGCAACCTGGGATACGCTGAGTTAATTCATTGGTGTTGCTAAGTAAATAAAATAATAACGATCTCGTCACTGACTGACAGTCCTCAAATTATTTTGCCCCCGAAATATTCTCAATTTCTCTGTCACCGGTTTAGTTACACCCCTAACACAAGGGGTTGAATTTTAGCACCCTCTCGGGCGGATTATCACCGTTTTGTTACTTACCGCTGTTTTCGTGTTACGCAACGTTGTGTTACATTGATATTGTTATCATATTTTTGTTATTGTTAGTTGTTATTTTCGTGATTTGGTGGCGGAGGGTTTATTAGAAAATTTAATTGAATTGCTGACGTGGGGTATCGTTAATTTATTATTAGTAAATCATTGAAGACATGGTACTTACATCGTTTATACTTAAGTTTTTTCTTCTTAATAAGCAAACACATTTGTTACTATTTTGTAATGTAACTTTTTATACTAATGTATAGAATCAAGTTCTTCTAACTGAACAGACAGCTGTGCTGCTGGGGAGTTTATTGCGCCACTTCTTCTTCCCAGCGAGAGCACTAGGCAGTGGTGAAGGATGGGCGTTTTGGGGGACTGTCTTATATAATTTTGACGTTCAAAAAGTGCTGATTTGAGCCTACTTTGAATATGAATTTTGACTCGACTTGACTTTAAATAGCCTTCCTCAAGAATTAGGCTAGCCTGGGTTCGAACCCACAACCTGCAACTTGTAAGTCAGGGCCAGCATCGCTCTCAAAACGTTGAAGGAAAACATCTTGTAACCGGCATGTCCTACAACAAAAAAATCGAAGTCATGTGACATCTACACACCCGCACTGGGCCCGCGTGGTGAATTCCCCTGTCGCAGAGAGGAGGCCAGTGTCCCAGCAGTGGGAACATTATAGGCTGATTATACTAAGAATTAGGCTAACAAATGCAAAAAAAGAAAACCGGTAGTCTTAGAGATTAGCGCCTTCAACCAAACAAATTCTTCAGCTAAAATAAAAATAAAATATCGACAAAGAAGGAAAAATATCGACAGATCACCTAAAACTATGGCACTATCTACCCACCGACAATCGGGCCCTCATATATAACAGACCTACTCAGATATAAGGCCAGGAATACACACTTAACACCCACATATCCACCGCAACGCATTAAGAACATCCCTCACAAAAACGGCGCTTCCACAATCATCCTCGGCCGATATGAAACATGTATAACGTCGGTTGCGCCTCCCCGGTAAACAATGAGCTTCGAATAAACAGAACTACCCCTACAGCGGTGCTGTTTACGAATTTTCACCCCCGACCCGAGCGGTAATGGATTTTGTGAGGTGTGGCACAGGGTAAACGATGGAGCGGGGACTAGTATATTTATTTGACATGCTATAAAGAAGCCTTGAGAAAAGTAGAATAGTTTGAGGCACACATTTATTACAGTAAAAGAAAGAATTAAAATACGTTTGTTTAGCACAGACTAAGAGACACATACACCAGAGACATACATCAGAAGGCCAATTCTCGTCATTTAAAATGTTCAAACCTAGTCGCAGTCTCATTTCAGCGACAAACAAATGTCAAAAACTTGTCAAAAATGTAGGGAAATTAGAGGTATTTTTGACAGATTGAGACTGAGATCAGACTGTGAACGTTCTTAAAATTACGAGAATTGCCCCTCAGATTAAACCAAATAAAAATCAAATGAAAAAGTGTAAAGTCCGATGTAAGAAGAAATTAGTAGGAGTAGAGTGTTCATTAGTCACCATCATCGGCCTTTCCCAACTGTTTTTGGGATCGGCTTTCAGTCTAATCGGATACAGCTGAATACCAGTATTTATGTGGAGTGACTGCCTATCTGACCTCCACAACCCAGTCACTAGGTAACACTATACCCCTTGGTAAGACCGGTTGTCTGACTTTCGGGCTTCTGACGACCCGTAACGACTGTCAAAGATCCACCAATGACAGCCGGGACCAACGGGTTAACGTGCTTTCCATGGCACGGAGGAGTCTCGGTGTGGGTATGTACAGATGGTCACCCATCCACGGACCAACTGCGGTAAGCCCAGCTTAACCTGATAGATCGACCCATGCGGCTATTATTACTTAGCCACGAGCACCTAGTGTCCATTAGAATTTTCAGATAATCATAATGAAAATTATTTGAGGTTAAATTCTTGTCACAAAAGGTGCGGCCATTTTCTTTCATTCCGCTGCTCGCATATAACTTGTAACGAAAAACTTTCCAGCAAGGTGTGGCCCGTGATTGTTAATATCACGGGGGTGAGCAGAGCCCCTGTCGCATGTATTGAATGCTAATCACAATCTTTGTGGAGCGAGATTGTCTTTCTCTTATGTTTGTGTCGAGTAATTGGGAAGATGTGTTTTTGGGGCGTGATGACCTTAATTTTCCACATTTTAAGTTTTTTTATTTTTATTATGCGCCCTGGTTCGAATGGTGCGATCACAGAATAGAGACTCCGTGGGTGTGACAACAGAGTCAGCCAGCCTATTCTGTAAACAAACTCACCATGAAATCTTAGGTGAAGTGAGCTTGAAGTGAGTTGGCATTCTACCTGATGCTAGGAATTGCCGCTTCAAGTTCACTTCACCTAAATTGTCTCGGTAAAATTTTTACAGAATAGATCCGTGGTTTTTAGATTTACACGAACTGCAAAAGGATTGTATTTTAGATATGTATTGGCACGATCTACGACCAATTTAAACTCTTTTATTAACATACTGCTGAACGTTGGTAGGTCCCTACTCCTAGAAGAGTACTGTAAATTTTATTATTGCGATTGATTCGACATTAGAAGCCACACCAAACACTTACCTATTGTGACTGCAGATAAGCCATTCTGCATTACGTCTAACGTGGGTCTCAGTTTTGTGAAACGTACCGCAATGACATTCTAACTGAACGATTTTCAGCTGTTTTACACAACGGACCTGTTTTGTAAAACAGCTAGCGGTTATGTAAAACAGCGGATTCGATATCCATTTGCCACTAATAAATTGGTATTAATACCTATCCTTAATACTCTTAAAACCCAATAAAACAAACATTAAATAAATGTATCGTGAACGAATGATTAAAAAGAAAATATTTAAAAACAAAGACCAAATATTAACCTTAATAAAAAACATTAATACCACAAGTGAAACCACAGGAAACCAACAACAAAGAAACCATTTTCAGTAATATCTTCAAAAGCAATAAAAAGTCGCCATATTGGCGCGACATATGTTCTGAACGCTCCCGCGGTTTGTCTATGACAAAGTTTTTTTTTTCTATCTGTCGATGGGCAAAGGCAACTGCGTTTATTGGATGTATTCGCTGACTAAGTTCTCGTTCGGATATTGTCGTTTTTATTAGAAAATGGAACGCCGTAAGTTTGACTTTTGTGGGTAGATAACAAATATCATAAATGGGAGATTATGGCTCTTGGGTTGGTCGTGAGAATAGACAACTTTGTGGTAAGAGGAAATATGGTTTGTGAGGTGCGTTATTGCTTTTCTTGTGGACATAACTTAGGGTCTACTGATGTAGTTTGCATCTTAGCATATACTTGAAGTTAAGCGAAGATATTACTTATCGGATTTTTGTATATTTTCTAAGCATCTATACGTAAAATAACTATTTGATATGGATAACTAGGTACTTATCTAGTTATTCATGTCTCTGAAATAACCAATTGGAACTTTGCATCTGACACAGTGCAGTCCATGTAGATTTATCTATATAACGAATAATAAAGCTGAAGAGTTTTGTTTGTTTGTTTGAACGCACTAATCTCTGAAATTACCTGTCAGATATCAAACATTATATTTGCATTTGATAGCCCAATTCTTGAGGAAGGCTATAGTCTATGTAATATCACGCTAGGACCCTTAGAAGCCGAGAAAAACGTAAAAAAAAAATGGCAGAAAGAATGCTAAGCGAAAACGATTCACGGATTATAAATATAAATTTCACGCGGACGAAGTCGCGGGCAGAAGCTGGTATGAAATAAAATATTTTGATTTGATTTGATTGTCTCAGTGGCAGTTCTTTCGACCTCACAATTCAGATTCAACCTCATTGCAGGACGTCATGACAACGGGGGGCAATTCCCGTAATTTTAAGAACGTTCACAGTTTGGAGGACAATTTCCGTAATTAAAAACGTTTAACCCTAGAGTACTAATCATCGCCTGAGAGGCCGCACGCGGTCGGTTTTTTCTGGTTATTTTGAAATTGCGGGGACGTGTCGCGCCGTGCTTTCGCGCCAACTCAGTGTAGCCCACGACGCGGCGGGGAGAGCTTGCGCGCTCGGCGGGGATACAGCGTTCCCGAGATATTGCCTACGTGATCGCCTGGGAGGCGATCATTAGTATTAAAGGTAGGTTTTTTACTATTGACTTAATTTACATTTTTGAGTTTTTTCTTTGTTTACTCACTATTATAAGATATAAAATACATGTTTTATTTCATAGATGGATCTCAACGAGCAGCAGATAGCAAATTACTTGGAAGATGACACCTCTGATAGTGAGACCGAGGATAATTTAGAAGTCGCGGATTACGATTCTGATGACAGTGTGGTTGATCCCACTTTTGTTCCATACCGACTCGAAAATGAGTTACAAAGTATTGTGCTAGATGACCCTGATCCTCAAGACCGAAGCTCCCCAATACCGTCATCATCCGGAAGCACTTTACCAAATCCACAAACATCACCTACTTCAGAAACACAGACGACGGAGGAGCTCATTGTTTTGCCTTCTACGCCTGTTGTGAGAGGTAAGAACAACTATATTTGGGCTAGAGATTCTGGTAGACCAAGGTCTAATAGAACTGTTGCCAGGAACATAGTCCACATTTTTCCTGGTCCAAAACTAGATGGAAGGGATGTCATAAAACCTTTAGAATGCTTTGAAAAGTTTTTTACTCCTGACATGTGGGATGAAATACTCCTACGCACCAATGAAGATATTTCAGTCAAAGCCAGCAAATATAAACAGCAAAGCTCGACTATTGCACCGACTAGACAAGCAGAACTTCAGGCTCTTCTCGGACTTATAATTTTTAGTGGCGCTATGGGCAATAACGATTTACCAACGAAAGAACTTTTTGATCCTGTACTTTGCGGATCAAAATATATAGCTGCAATGAGTTTAGATCGTTTTGAGTTCCTTTTGCGTTGTCTCCATTTTGATGATCGTAGGACTCGTGAAGATAGAAAAAAACATAGCTAAGGCTAAGCCAATGAATAGAAGAGATTTCATGAAAGAACTAAGCGATGAATTGTGTAGACCGTGGTGTGCAAAACGAGCTGAAGAAAGACCAAAACTGAGGAAACGAGTTAGAGATGCTATACATGAGGTGATAAACACTGAAACTACAGAAAATAATGAAGAACCAAGTATAAAAAAAGACGCATGAGTGTTTATTACTGTGCTAAATGTAAAAAAAATTATTGTTTGGAACATCGATCTCCTAACTGCTATTCGTGTGATAAAAAATAGAAGTCTGAGTTCGACTTAGTCTGCAGTAAGCCATGTGATGATTAGAATAGTTTTTTGTTATGTTTTTCATACTTTATATATTATATTGTAGTTTTTATACCAAAACAGTGGTCCAATGTCAAGATTTTTTTTTTAATAAAAATATCCCTTAAGGCTGTATTAGAAAGTTAAGTATTATGTGTAAGGCTGATTTTAAGACAAATAAGAGTTTCTCAGATATATATTTTTTTGCATTTCATAAAGGCAGAGGTATGCCTGTTATTTTGTTATAAATTTTGTTACATTTTAATAAAAGTTTAGTACTAAAATTTTGCTTTATTTATAAAGTAGCCTCCCAGGCGATAATTAGTATTAAGCAGTAATAAATTTATATTAGTACTCTAGGGTTAAAATCTAGTCGCAATCTCATCTCAATACAGTTTGAAAGACAATTCCCGTAAAAATAAAAAAAAAATGACAAAATACCTCTATTTTACCTACAATTTTTGACAAGTTTTTGAAATTGATTGTCGCTGAGATGAGATTGCGACTTGATTTTGATCGCATTTAATTACGGGAACTGGCGTTCAGATCGCGATAAGTCGGTCAAAACCTCAAAATAAGTATTTAATTATTGGCATCACCCCTAGAGCCAAAGTTCTGAAAACCATGAGATTCTAAATTGTCTGTGATCACTTGAGGTTCCTACACTATACAGAATAATAAATACAATTCTGTTATCACTATTCGAATATCAAGTCACAAGGTTGCGTAACAAGATTTAAATTAAACCGCCAAAAGCCCTCGACACCATCTTTTTTGTCCTCTTCGAATTTTAAAACCGCCTAATCCCATGTCATGTCACGGATTACCACGAGATAACTCTCAACACACCAAAACATCCAATTCGGTTCCAATCTTATCAACAATAACAATTTTCCGTCAAATTTAATCACAATTTCAAATCTAATAACAAAAAAAAAAGATTACATACTATCCATGGCAATCTACCGCAGGCTGTAGCAACGAACGCCTTTGCCGAAAAGAAAGTGGAAAGATTGTCTATGGAAAAAGATGGCGGTACATTTAGGCGGCTTGTTTGACACGAACATCTTGTTAGCCTGTACCAAATACGTAGTTTTATAAATATAAATAAGGTGTAAAAAAGGTTGGTAAGTGTGTTTATGGTGTTTTTGTTGTGGGTTCTGCATCATGAGAGATTTATTTTGATATTGCATGGCTTCTTTCTTTATTGACATAGGAGTTTAGAGGACACATCCACACATCACAGACACTTGACATGGATGACATTTTCGTGTTAAATGTGCATTAAAAAAGTGATCCAGTTGCATGAGATAAAAATTTAGGTAAAAATAATAATATCATAATGGAACCTCTAGCATGTATAATTATACCAAAAAAAAAACTTGTGGGGTCAGGGGATTTCCCTTGGCAGGAACGAAGTTCCAAATGAAAATCCAAGATGGCGGCTGCGTAAATTTCAAAATGACGAAAAATATCTTGGATTTTCATTTTTACCTCTTTATTGGCTTTAGTACCCTCGAAAGCAATCAAAACTATCTCTCTGTCTCTCTCTATTACATATAATGAATCACATCGACGGGGCATAACGCTTTTTCGTTACGTGACGATTTCGACCAGTTTACTCCTACGCTAGCTCCGTTAAAGAGCTTCGTTCCAACAGGTAAGTACCTAAGTAACATAACGCGCCTGCGGAACCCCAAACCCCCTCGGATATAATACTCTTCAACACAATGGGAGTCCGTAACAAATGTAGCGAGTCGTTTTCTTGTCACTTTTTCTATGTAAATTGTCTGCGCAATTTGTGTCGCGACTGTCGTGCCTTTGTTGCCGGCAATTTTTTTGTTGCCGCCCTTTCGTATTCAATTAAACGTGTTGCTGTGAGCTGAAGTTGGATTATTGGATGGATTTATTTATATTTTACGCGGATTTAAGGGGTTTTCGAGTTAAGTGAGTTTGTGTCGTCAGGGCCTCAATGGGGGCGATTGTGTTGGTATGATTATTTGTATTAGTTGTGTGGTTTGTAGGGTTATTATTTGCTTGTGTGGTACTTAATGTGCGCTTTTGTGAAAGCGTCTTCATGTGCAGGGTCAGGTTAAATTTAATTAGATAGCGAAACTCTCCAGACGTGATGGGTAGGTATCGATATGTAAATACGACCAAAAAAAAAAAGATTTCATGTACTTTTTTCTGTAAGCTGCCACCAATGACGCCGTGGAAGTGGTGAAGTTTTGGGCGAATGAGATCAGAGGGGTAATTGTTGTAATTTTAAGAACGTACACAGTCTGATCTCAGTCTCAATCTGTCAAAAATACCTCTAATTTCCCTACATTTTGACAAGTTTTTGACATTGATTATCGCGGAGATGAGATTGCGACTAGATTGTGAACGTTTTTAATTACGGGAATTGGCCTTCTGAAAAACAGTCCAGTGCCAGCGGCACGAAGAAGAAACAAAGAAAATGCGTTTATTTGCGATAAACAAGACGCACAAAAAGAAAACAAACACAAAAAAAGGGGAAAACATGCGTCACATCCACGCAAAAAGGCGATGAAAAGTACGGTGTGGACAAATGTAATGAGTTTAATCTTTGCTTCTTGCAGGTAAATCGATCCGTACGTAGGTCTTATAATGATATTCCAATGAAGACTAATTTGCATACATAACATGCTTTGACATCGCCGCCAGGCAGCTAGTAAAGAGGATAAGTTCATAATATCATGTGGTCGAAGCAATAGTTTCTGCCTTTTTATCTGAAAAGGATTGCATACACCTTTTACGTTTTATACGATACTTACTGGCAACCCGCCCCTGGAGGCATAGTCTCAGTCTGTATACGAAGATACGGAGCCGTCCGTAAGTAGTTCGAGACTATGGATTGAACCCTACTCACGTGTACATAATATTTAATTTCATTACCACTGTGCTCAAAACGGTGAAGGAAAACATCGTGAGGAAACCGGCATGTCCTAGAACCAAAAAAAATTAACACAAGTAACATCCACCAACCCGCACTGCGCCCGCGTGGTGGATTATTGCCCACTTCCTCTCACTGAGAGGAGGCCTGTGTCCCAGCAGTGGGGATATTATACTCATGCGACTCCTGGTTAAATAACTAATAATTTCGGACAGGCGAAAATACATCGAAATTAAGGACAACTGCCAAATCGTATTGTCATTTTATTCTTAGTTCGGGCTCCGAAGTGATCTTATGTATCCCGTAACTTCGGGCGAAACTACGAGTTTCGTATTAGTGAGTAGACCTTCAGCTTCGTACGGTTTTTAAGAGTGGACAAATCCTCGATATTTACCCCTTTATTCATAAATGTTGTTTGAAGTTAAGTAGTGATTAGCGACTTTTAACCATAAATGTTTGACGTTTGACGTTTAAATGTCACTTAACTTTAATCATCGTCTTACTTAATCCTACTCTTACTATATAATATTATAAACGTGAAAGTTTGTATGGATGGATGGATGGATGGATGTTTGTTACTCTTTTACGCAAAAACTACTGAACGGATTTGGATGAAATTTGGCACACAGATAGTTTATAACCAGGATTAACACAGGATACTTTTTATTCCGATTTTCCCACGGGATCGAAACTTATGCGGGTAAAACCGCGGGGTGCAGCTAGTTTATAAATAAACCCCTTCTTTATTTTAAGTAAGTTTCAAGTTATTCAGTGTAAAGTAAGTTTAACGGTTAAAAGGTAAAACCACATAAAAAATCGTTGCGTAGTTTAGAAGCACAATGCACTCACGCCGACAGTCACAAAGCGGCTAAGCTGTGGCGGTTCCATTTGTTTGTAAAGTGCAGTTTTATACCTAAGGATTACGTAAGCAATACTTATTAAGTATAATGCTTGGGTAAGCATTCATATTTTTAAAAGCTTTGAACTTGTTGCGCTCCTGAAAAGGGAGCCTTTTTGTTAAGAAAGAAAGGAAGAAAAAAAAAGAAAGGTAAGAAAGGTTTAAAAATAGCGTTTTCTTGTGTTTAAATAAAAAATCGCATTTTAGAGCTAATATTACCAACCATCTTAAAGTGAACTGCCGGGGTAGTCCGCGAAATTCAAATTTTCTCACGTTTCGTGAAATTTTCAGGCCAGTGTCATGTCGAATGTTGAGAAAATATGATTCGCGAGCGTAACAAATATGTCTTTACATAATTAAAAACATTAAAGTCATCAATACAACCCCCTAAAGTTTGTTTTTTAATCCCAGATACTAAACTGACATTCAAGTCTTTTGTGTTTTGTTTTTTTTTTTGTTCAGAAATTTGACATTCTGTCTGTCAAATTAATATCTGGGTTTAAATAACGAACTTTAAGCTAATATAGGTAATCCAAATGTCAATCAATAGGATTATATGAACTACTAGCTAACCTAGTGCAGCCCCCTCAAAGAAAAAAGTAATATGATTAACATAGATGAAATCTCATAAAAAAATTAAAACTAAAAGGGACTAGACTAGTTACTATCTAAGTGCACGCAATTTTATATTCCCGTCCCTTCATAAAATTGACATAAAACCAGATTGCTGCGCTCAAAACGTAAAAACTCAAGTTTAAGACCAACTTCACAGCTTAATGAACACCAAATGATCCCTATTGGCTAATCCCCACTGATTATAACCTCTTTTAACCTCAAAACTCTTTTCATTTTTCTTTCTTTTTTTTACAAGCGCGTCCAATGACAATAATTGGTTAATTGATAACTATAAAGTTTGTTGTTTATGGTTGCTTCGTTTTTTATATTAATTGCGAGTTTTAAATTAAGTATTTATACGTTTGTGTGTAAAATGAGGAATTTTAATTATTGAGCGGCGATTGTTTTATTTGAGGTTATGTAAATAATTTAATTATGGGTTTTTCACAAGTTTGCGTTTGTATGAAGAGTTGTTGGTGTACCATCTGCTTATGTTATACCACACAAGACGATTGCCTGTCAGAAAAACATAAAAAATAGCTCTAAGTGACTTTGTCTAAATGTGGGAACGTCAAGTGCACCCAGCCGCGCTACCACCTTCAATCAACAATCAACTCATCCTATCGCAGTCCACTGATGGACATAACTCTCTCCCAGACTGCGCTAAAGCACCTTGTCCTCCGCCTTCCGTATCCAGTCTGTCCCAGCTACCTTTTTAAGGTCGTCGGTCCGTCTAGCTGGGGGGTGTCCCACGCTGCGCTTGCCATTCCAGGACTCATCTGCTCCACCGGCCATCGGTCCTTCGACAAACATGGCCAGCCCACTACCACTACAGTTTGCTTACTCTGCAAGCTATGTCGGTAACTCCGGTTCTTTTCGCTATCATATTGCTGACTGGCAAATATTTATACCACAGTGAAAAACAGAAGGTCAATTCTTGTAACTAAAAAACGTTTAAATCTAGAGTGCGCGCAAGATAAGACCGCGCGAAGTTTGACCTCCAAGATTATATCCCAGCCAACGCTTTTAATCAGTTTTGGCATAATGATGGCGATTATTTACTTTGGCAAACACAGCACACTCTCTTGATACCAGACATTAACGTCAAGACAGCAGCAAACGATCATTTCCGATTTTCACAGATTACTGACGTTGCTCAGAACGCACGTTAAACCGTTGGTCCCGACTGTCATTCGTGGATCTTTGACAGTTGTTACGGGTAGTAGAAGCCTGAAAGTTTGACAATCAGTCTTACAAAGGGTATCGTATTACCCGGTGACTGGGTTGTGGAGGTCAGGTAGGCAGTCGCTCCATGTAAAATACTGGTATTCAGCTACATCCGGTTAGACTGGAAGCCGACCCTAACATAGTTGGGAAAAGGCTAGGCAGATGACGATGATGATGACTGACGTTGCTCAAAAAGTCGCTAAGCTGAAGTGGGACTGGGCTGGTCACGTCTGCCGTATGCTCAATGAGCTATGGGCCAAAATAACCACTACTGTGACAGCGACAGCTAGAAGGCGTCGCGGCAGACGCCATGAGATGGCAGTGCTGATTCTTTGACCTAAAAACAGTCCAGCCCTCTGGTCACGTGAACAGTCGAACAATCGTTTAGCAATGTCTCGAAATACTCAATGAAAAAGCCTTACTCGATTGATTTGAAATCGATTACACAAAAATCGATTTCAATTCGATGTGTAACACGCAATACCGTCGATAATTGATTGCGTTCATCCTTCAAGACTTCTTAGCCATTGCATTTTTAATTCTCTGCAGGAATATCGTTGCTGCTTACATATGCATACGATGTGGTTCTGTCTGTTTGTGCAGCACGCGATGCGTTGAGAAGTTGAAAGTTATTGCTTCCCCTTGCTGCCGTATCGGGTAATGTTTTTAAATGTAGTATGTTCTTGTTAGCAGTAAAGAGGTGCTGAGCTGAAATGCTGGCTGTTTTATAGAGCTTGAATGATCAAATACAAAAAAAACGAGTTTTAATTGTCTATGGTACTAAGATGTTCCGAAAGTCCTACCTTTAAAAAAATGAAACTGTTTAAACGCAGAACTCGAGAATTTGTTAATGTTACACGTCCTAACAGTAGCAATGGCTTTCATTTTGACAGCTCAACAACATTATTGCGTTATTTAAGTTGTAATTTTTCTAGTTTTAATTTTTTTAACATACCTATGAAGCAATGGATTAGCAATGTCCTTCAAAATGATTCAGATTGTGATTGATAGTGTGTTACACAATTAGGGTGCTGGAACTAGAATCCGATGGATGCGGGTAACGCAGGACCTGTTGTTGTAACTATGCTTGGAGGCACTACGGTCTGACTTCAGACTTCAGACTGGCTGAAGAAAACTCCCGTAATTAAAAACGTACAAAATGTAGTCGCAATCTCATCTCACCCACAATCAAGTCCAAAACTAGTCTACCTAGGTAAATTAGAGGTAGATATTTATGACCGATTGATACTGAGATTAGTTTGCTTATAATACGGGAAATGGCCACCTGATATTTTGAACACAGCATGAACTATAACAGAAGCAGAGAACCGGTCGAAGTGGCGGTGCTGAGGGGAGGTCTATGTCCAGCAGTGGACCTCTTTCGGCTGAAATGATGACCTATAAAATAAAAAACAATAATACTCTAGTGATAACAAAAGTGTTTCGCAACTAGGATGAAAGATCTTCTGTCAAATTTAATCCAAGATGGCCGCCCCATAGACAGATCCGATTTCGGAAGCAATCATTCTGGGTTCCCATTCAATAGACAATTTATGAATAATTCATATTCCCAATAGTATTTAAATATGGATCGTTACCATAAAGTTCAACCGTAAACTTTTATAGATCGTAAACTTATTGGTCAAGTATTTGGTTTAAAGTAAAAATAATTTACGCTCCAAATTATTTCAAGTGTTACAATAAAAATTGGATGGGTTTTATTTGAATTTCTTTAAGATAAAGAAATTCTTATTGGTCCTTTTTTATTGGAGAGATTTTTGTTTTATGTATATGCCATAAAATGTTATTTAATTAAGTATTTCGTAAATAAATATTTTTGGTTCTGGAGTGGCGACCGCGTACCGGAGGACGTAGCGTTGAAAGTCTGGGAGGCCACAAGGTGGACTGATGACCTGGTGAAGGGCGCTGGAATCAGCTGGATGCGAGAAGCAAAGAACCGGTCGAAAGGTTCATGTTTGAGATGGGATAGCGCCTTCGGAAGTTTTGATAGAGCTAAGGTGACCTAGGACTTATAGAATAAATATATAGTATTGAAGACCCAGTGAGCAGTGGTGGGGCCGTGACTTACGAGTTGTAGGTCGTAGGTTCGAACCCAGTCATGCGCTTTACTTTGATTAAATTATATCATCACCACTGCTCTCAAAACGGTGAAGGAAAACATCGTGAGGAAACCGGCACGTCCTAGAACCAAAAATTCGAAGACATGTGACATCTACCAACCCGCACTGGGCCAGCGTGGTGGATTACGGCCTCTCACAGAGAGGAGGCCTGTGCCTCCGCTCTGTGAGAGGGAGTGAGCCGTGGCCGTGGGCCTATAATATTCCCACTGCTGGGACCTGTGTCTGTAGGCTGAGTATGTAATGGAGACCCATGATGGAACTGTAAGTTATATAGCTGTCATCTTTTAATTTAAATAAATTCAAGTTTATTTTTTTGTAGGTAAGTATAATTTCCCCCCTTGTTCTTGTCTATATTCCTGAGAACAATAAATTATTGTAACAAATTGAATTCCCATTGCTAAAATACTTCTAGGAATCCACAAGAACGCGAAAAACACAATAGCCCAACATTGTTAAATAAAATGTGAAATAACGACTTTTTCAGATGTTAATAGATAATAAAACTCCTCATAAAAAGTTATTAAATACACGCGAACAGAATCTCAAGAATCCATTTAACACAAGAAAAACTCATTTCATCTTTATCGAACAACATCTAAAAACAGGGCCATCAAAATTCTATCTCACAAACCTCATTACAAAAATCCAATTCTTTCTTCAAAATAACATCATCATTGTTAAAAAAAAAACACACCCCAGCACATCCCTACTATATTTATAAAAATAACCAATAACATGCGTTAATGTTGGCTGAATACATGCAGCTGCCGTTGCTATGAAAAAAGTTAGGCGCGTTGTCATTGGTCGGTGTCATGGCGGACGCATTAGCCGCATCTGTCATCTTTATATTGTTCGCGCCATATTTTTAGCGCTAATATTACGTATTTATGTGTTGTAATAAAATGTTATGTTTACGGTTAATTGCGTAAGGTATGGGTGTTTATTTTGTGAGGAATTTTATGGGAAATGAAACGTGTGGTTTTTATTTCAGTGTTGCGGACATACATAGGTCATGAATTTCGCTGACCGTTGACTACCGTTGATAGTCGATACAGACCCAATGACCATAGAATAGAATAGAATAGAATAGAATAAACGTTTATTTGCAAATATGGGTACACAATAGTTGTTATAAAACAAAATCAGTTCAGCCATATTTTACCATTCGGCATGCAAATATTTACAAAATTAACAATACCATTAAATTATCAATTATATAACATTATTATTAAAATTAACGTTAATTATCAATTATATCACATTATTATTCAAATTAAAGTATATTATTAAATTGTCAATAAAAAATAACATTGCTATTAAATAATCATTATCCTAAATATATGTATTTTTCTGTTAAAAACTCAGTTACACTGTAGTATGTTTTTTCTAACAAATATTTACGTAGTCTATTCTTAAACATTACTGTATTTAAATCTTTCCAACCACTTGGTAATTTATTGTATATAATTGGCGCCATGCAATATATACTGTTGCGCATCAAAGCGGTTTGAGATGATACCTGACACAGTTGGCTATTGTCACGCCTATTCCTTGGGAACACATCAGATAGGCGTTTAAAACGACTCGGATTTTGCTTCACAAACATAGCTACCTCGAATATATATATACAAGGAAGTGTGAGGATTTTGTATTGTTTAAAATAGGGCTTGCAACTGTCTATAGTTTTAAGTTTAAACATTGATCGGAGACATCGTTTTTGGGCCTTAAATGCTGTGTCTTTATCCGTTGAATTCCCCCAAAAAATGACGCCGTAGCGTAGGTGAGATTCAGCTATGCCGTAGTAAGCAGTTAGAAGTGCTTTTGTATCTACTATGGAGGATAATCTATATAAAACATAAGCAGATGAACTCAGTCTTTTACATAACATATCTATATGTGCTTTCCAATTTAAACTATTATCTATTTGTAAACCTAAAAATTTCGTATCTGCTGCTTCTTGAATATTATTATTATTGTGGTGTATGTGAAGATTAGTTAAACCGGGAGTACGCTGTCTAAAATGAATTATCTTTGTCTTATTTAAATTAATAACTAAATTATTCTTGTCAAGCCATTTAATTAATGTGTCAAGAGAGTTATTAATATCATTTTCATATGTAATTGCGTTATTACAAGGGATGGTTATTGTGCTATCGTCTGCAAACATTGTTATAGGTTGTTGAAGGGACATGGGCATGTCATTGACATATAATATAAACAAAAATGGGCCCATAACGGTTCCTTGTGGTACACCGTATGAGATTTTACGTTCTCGCGACCTTGCTACCTCCTCATGTTTATCAAGTACATTAATGCGGCTAACTTCGGTTATTTGTGTTCTATTTTCTAAATAGGATTTTATAAGATCAAGCATGTTACCTCTTATGCCGTAGACCTCTAATTTATTTAACAGTGTATTGTAATGGACATAATCAAACGCCTGGGTCATATCGCAAAATATTGCACATATAGGGGATCGTTTATCCATATTTCTGATAATATTATACAAAAAGTCATAAATTGCTAAATTAATGGTTTTGTGCCGTCGGAATCCTTTTTGTTCGTCGCAAAGTATACTATTTTTCTCTATGTAATTATAAAACTCTCTGTAGAGGTATTTTTCAAATATCTTTGAAATAACAGGTATGAGTGAAATCGGTCTATAATACTCCATCAACTCCTTATCTTCTTTTTTGAATAAAGGTTTAATTATAGATGTTTTTAAAGCATCTGGATATGTACCTGCACTAATAATGAGGTTAAGTATGTGACTGAGATGGCCGCATATCTCAGCAGACACTGATTTTAATATTTTTGTGGCGATTCCATCAAAACCCACACTGCTGGTGTTTTTTAGGGCCATTACAATTCTATATAAATCCTGTGGTGTGCTAGGGACCATAAACATGGAATTATGTTGCATGGATGGCATGCATGCCTTTGGCTTACATTCAGCTTCTATTTTTGGTTGTATCTTATCAACGAAAAAGTCATTAAAGGCACTAGCGATATCCAATGGTTTATATAGAATTTGATTACCAACTTTTATTTTCTCGATTTGTTGTTTAGGGATATTGTGTTTTGTTCGATTAATCACTTGCCATGTAGTTTTTGATTTGTTCTTAGATTGCTGTATTTTGTAGTTATTTTGAGATTTTTGTGTCAAATTAATAATTTTATTAAATAGTTTAGAATAAGCAGTGAATTTCTTTTTATTTTCGCGGTTAGGTTTCATCCTGGATTGCCATAATAGTTCCCTTTTTTTCCTACTGCATAATTTAACGCCATGTGATAGCCATTTTGGTTTATTTATAATATTGATTTTAATTTCTTTGCACGGGAAGCACAAGTCGTAAAATAATTTAAATGTGCTGATAAATTCATTCTACGCTACGTTGGGATCATCAGTAAGATAGATCTCTAAAAATTTAAGACTGTTTATACAATTTTTAAATTTTGTGATATTCTCGTTATTGTAATCTCTTCTAGTTATGTACCAGGATTTTATAGTGCATACATTGGCCACTGGGCATTGAAGTAGTTGTGCCGTATGGTCTGATAAAGCAAACTCCAGTACATCCGATTTACAGGTCTTTTTAAAATTATGTGCAAAATTATCTATGCAAGTCTTGCTAGCCATTCGAGTAGGTTGTTTAAGGGCAAGTTTTAAGTTGTAATTTAGTAACAGATACTCCAGTGTAGCCGAATTCCTATTCGTTTTTAGAATATCTATATTAAAATCGCCTGCAATCACAACATTCTTGGAATGGCAGTTGGATATTTTGTTGAGCAAAATTTCAAGTTTATTGAAACAATCATTCAAGTTAATAGCATGAGGCACTCTATAAATACATACAACCATTAATTTATAATTAATAAGCTCAATAGCACAACACTCGAAAACTCCTGGTAATGACAATTTTGATATTTGAGGTAATTCCTTCCATTGGTGACAATTATTAACAATGATACATAGGGGCGATTCTCGTAATTTTAAGACCGTTCACAGTTTGATCTCAGTCTCAATCTGTCAAAAAATATTTCTAATTTCCTACATTTTGATAAGTTTTTGACATTTGTTTGTCGCTGAGATTAGACTGCGACTAGATTTTGAACGTTTTAAATTACGAGAATTGGCATTCTGAGCAAAAAAACGTATAAATATTAATTACTTATGTAAGTTTCAAAACAGTAGATAAATAGTTTAGTTTATATTTTAAAATTAAACAGAATAGGCTGTACTGCTGGGGAGTCTGTTGCATCACTCCTTCCCAGCTAAAGCACTACGAAGTGGTGAAGGGCGGGCGTTTTGGGGGACTGTCTTATGTAATTTTGACGCTCAAAAAGTACTGATTATTAGCTTAATTTGAATAAATGACTTTTGATTTCATCATTTACTTACGATTCGAAATGCCAAACGCTAAAAAAGAATTAAACTTTAAGAAGGATATGTAATTACTGAACTAAACTAAGGAACAGTGAAGTAAATTATGCTCATATAACAGTAATTATTTAATTATTTTTATCTTATTAAAAGTAGTTTTTCCTTAATTTAAAAGCTTCGCCAAAGAGACCATGACCTCGGAGATTGTTTCGGCATTTTTTTTCAGAGATCAGTCAGCTAGGAAATGCCAGCCCCATCTAGTTTTAAAATCTTTACCAAATATTGACGTGTAAAAGTGTCTTAAAAGATTTACTTACAGAAATAAACATCATTTCATTTCAACACAGTAAAAAACAAAAAAAGGCGTCCCTAAAGGGTCTATCATGGGTCCTCTACAAAACAGACCTTTGAAAAGCGTTCGATCAACTCATTAAGAAAACTCAATCCAATATAAAATAGAGTCTTCACAAATCAACAGTATTATCGAATCAATACCCACTTAAAAGACCATGTTCTCTCAGGCAAATCAAACAAACATAAGCTATGCGCAACGTGTATATTTTTTACGAAATATATTGATAAACATGAGAAATCCAATGGTGTGAAAATTATAGTCGGCAGCCATGCAGGAGCAGCAAGAGCTGGCGAACTATACGTGGACTGAATACTAAGTAGAAGAATGATAGATACTACGTTTGTTAATGATGCGCATAAATGAGTAAATAACTTAGATATGTTTTCTAATGGTTCTTGCCTCGGAAAGCAAGTTAAGCCATTGGTCCCGGCTATCATTCGTGGATGTTTGACAGTCGTTACGGGTCGTCAGAAGCCTGAAAGTCTGACACACAGTTTACCAAGGGGTATAGTGACTGCCTATCCTAACGCTCCACGTAAAATACTGGTATTCAGCTGCAGCTGCTGCCGACCTCAACATAGTTGGGAAAAGGCTAGGTACTCGTAGATTGATGTTTTCCAATAGTCGTGATCTACGAGTTTACAGGCTGGGTTGTTATGGATTCAAAGATGGACGAATAGGGTTTTCTAAGTCCATAAATTTCTCTAAATGAGCCGCACGGGTCCATTAGGTGACTATCCTTTACATATCGAGACACTTCTGTGCCTCGAAACTCACGTTAACCCGTTGGTCCCGGCTGTCTTTCGTAGATCTTTGACAGTCGTTACGGGTAATTGGAAGCCGAAAAGTCAGACAACCAGTTTTGCCAAGGGGTATCGTATTACCTAATAGGTGGGTTGTGAAGGTCAGATAGGCAGTCGCTTCATGTAAAATACAGGTACTCAGCTGCATCCGGTTAGACTGGTAGCCGACCCCAACGACTCCGTATCAAAGTAGCGACAAATGTTAGGACGACAGTACGCAACATAGTTGGGAAAAGGCTAGCAAAACGACTCATGTCGTGGTAGAAATAATAACCAGTCAGAAAAATGGTAGCGAGGCTAACTGCACAGGGAGCCCCGAATGTATACCTACATCATCTAAGTACAGTGAAGGCTATTTTAAGCCTAGCTCAAAAAAGGCCCTCAAATTCTAACAAGTTTATTCCATCTAGCACCTCCACCTACCTCTGCATAATATAGAACAATGTAATCGTTTGCGCGCCGTGCCTTATCGCGCCACGGCCACCGTGCTTGACAAATAACAATTTATATGTTAATAATTCGGGTTTTACGAGCGGCTGGATGCGGTTAGTGACAGGAGGAACCTAACTGATACTTTTTTGTGTTCTTTTTTTTATAATTTCGAAGGTGGAATAGGTATTTCATGTTACGAAGAAGTACGTATATAATTTATTGCCCAACATACGTGAGGTAGGTTGTAGGTTCGAACTGGTGCCCGATGGTGTACCTATCGGTAAAAATTACGAGCTTCCCTCCAAACTTTTATCCCTTTATGAGCTGATTTTTACATAGCCGGATAACTTTTATTTGATGAATAAAATAGAGGCTTGACAGTTTTGTATGAAATAACTGTCAAAATTTCAAAATTATTCCTCGAATAAACTTACCAGATGATTGAATAATCCGCCATTTTGTGGCGGCGGCCATCTTGGACCGAATTTCATCAAACATAGCTAAGAACACTCCCGACTAATTCACCTTTCAAACAAAAAAAAAACAAAATCAAAATCGGTTCATCCGTTCGGGAGCTACGATGCTACAGACACACACACACACACACACAGATACCTCAAACTTATAACACCCCGTCGTTTTTGCGTCGGGGGTTAAAAATCAGCGCTTTGGGGATACTTTTTCAAAACTCATTCATTATGCATATCAGGAATCCTTGTAAAAATTGTCATGTTTCAAGACCGAGTGCTTTGGCTGTGCGTTCTGTCAGTGAATGAATTTAAGATTCTTATTCCGTAGATTGCCATTGAGTGAAATAAATATTATCTAAGCTTTGGGCTTGTAGCATCTGCAAGATGGGTTCATCTAGTATTCTAATAGCTGCTAAGCCCACCCATTCAATCATGCTCCACCACATTAAAAATACAAGTTTACCATCTTCCCCACACAGTTCAGCCCAGGGCTGTCACTTTACATAATTATGACGTGCAAACTGAACACATTATCAATAATTATCAACAATTATTGCACATTATATTCCTATGAGTACTACACCTGCCGTTACTGCACGTTTATGTAAAGATTGCTCAGCAGATAAGCACATAGTGTCAAGTGCTTTTTAATGCACATACTTAATACCTAATGATGCAGTTCTTAATAGGGTGAGGAGCTTGTGGCTAAGGAATAACAGCCGCACGGTTCGATCGATCTGGTTAAGATACGCTTGCCGCGGTTGGTCCGTGGATGTGTGATATTTTTATACCAAGATCCCTCCGAGCCTCGGAAAGCACGTTAAGCTGTTGGTCCTGGCTGTCATTTGTCGATTTTTGACAGTCGTTACGGGTCGTCAGAAGCCCGAAAGCCTGACAACCATTTGACGACACGGTTGGCGCAGTGGCTGAGCGATCGACTGCTGTGCTGCATGTCGCGGGTTCGATTCCCGCACGGAACAAATATTTGTATTGTCTACAGGTAGTTGTTCCAGGTCTGGCTGTTTGTGTATGTGAGTTTAAATGTTTGTTAACGCACCCACGATACAGGAGTAATTTCTAGTGTGGGGCAACGTTTTACGTAAAAAAAAAAAAAAATTGCCAATAACTGGGTTGTGGAGGTCAGATAGGCAGTTGTTCCATGTAAAATACTGGTATTCAGCTGCATCCGGATAGACTGGAACCGAAAAAAAAGAAAAAGGAAAAGGCTAGCAGATGATGATGCAGTTCTTAATAGGATATGCTGCGAGGTAATCACTAACAGTAGGAACGGCTTTCATTTTGACAGTTCAACAACATTCATTGCGTTATTTACGTTGTTGAGCACACAATTTTTTCGAACATATGAAGAAATGGATTAGCAATATCCTTTTTTATTTATTTTTTTCGGATTGGAAATCATCAAGTGACCCCTCCCGCTCTGGGTGAAGCGGAAAGGAGTGTCAGACTCTTACTGACTAAAACCCACCAATGTTCCTTCCTTTGCCCTTTATGTTCCGGGGTAGCGGTAACCCTTTCGGACAATCCCGTTGACCCGGCAGGCTTCGGACCTAAGGGGCCCCTCAAATTATGCTGACAACTCTTTGAGGCGCGCGTGGAACACTTACGCGCCGTCCGGCACGGGCCTGGTACTGATCGGACGGTGAGCTACCCATTGCTCTCCGCCCGCAGGCCCGCGCCTACGGTGGCCGGGAGTCGTCACGCGGCTCCCGACGCCCGGAGCGTCTCCCGCGGCGGCTGGGACGGGAGGCTCTCTCCCTCATCCGTCCCGCCACCTCCTTCGCTAGCATGACTGCTTCGCAGAAGGAGGCGATTGCCTCCCACTCCCTCTCGCCCCGGACCATGGCTTGCACCAGGGCCGGGCGCGAGAGGCCGCCGCCGCTGCCGATTGCCTCTACAAGGACACGGCGGTGCTCCGCCCAAGCGGGGCAGACCTCCACCGTGTGCTCCACCGTGTCCTCTGGGCGATCCTGGCATTGGTGACACCCGGGCGTTTTCTCCCGCCTGATGAATTAGCAATATCCTTCAAATGATTCTGATTGTGATTGATAGTGTGTTACACTATTAGGGTGCTGTTTTAGTGTCGTTAGTCTAGTATGTAGGTGCAAGCGCTATACTGCTGATCAGAAGAGGTTCGATATAATACCCAGGTCGGGGATGAAGTTTTATTGGGTTTTACCGTCAGAGAATTCTCAGTAGCAGCTCGGATTCTTGATTTGTGCCCGTTTGATGGCAATAGGCTCGCCCCTTATGACATGGGACTTGAACATAACTGGCGAAATGTGGGTGTTCTATAGGTACACCTCTGCCTAACCCTTCGGGGGATAAAGGCAAGTAGCAACACCTGCTGTCTTTACTGCACGTTAAGGTAAAGATTGCAGGGCAGATAGGCTCACAGTGTGAAGTGCTTTTTAATGCAGATAATTAATAGCTAATGATGTAGTTCTTAATAGGGTGAGCGGTTTTATGGTGCCAAAGGACATGGCCGGTCAACTATATCTCAGGGGTATATAATCAAAACTGGTTTTGTTGTACTGGCAAAAAAAACACACACAAAAAAACTTATATTTTTATTCAAAATTACAAGCAAATGAGCCTATGTTTGATTAAATGGTTTTTCGAGGTATCTATAATGTAGGTAGTCCCAAAATTAAAATGCTGCCAACGTTTTTCTTAGAAATGTAAAATTTCTTAAATATACCTAGGCTTTTCTTCTCAGACTAGTCAGATAGGAATCGCCGACCTCATCTAGTTTTTAAAATATGACTGACGTGTAAAAGTGTTTGTACAAACCAACTTAACAAAATAAAATCATTTATACATGATCCCTGAACTCTGATCTATTGATGGCAACACTGAGCTCCTAAAAAGTTCTGAGTTGAGCTACAGGATTAAAGAAAAATTAAAAAAAAATCGCCAAAAGACCATTTCAGACACTATAATCAGCATGGTCCTCATATAGCCTGAACCAGATTATGTCTGGACATTAAAAGAGACTGTGATCTCCGAGTTTGTTTCGGTCTTTTTTCTCAGAGTAAAACGTAATTTGATTTTGACGTGAAAAGGTGTTTTTTTAACCAATTTACAGGCATAAATATCATATTCTAGCTGCGCCCCGCGGTTTCACCCACATAAGTTTCGATCCCGCGGGAATATCGAGATAAAACGTATCCTATATGTTAATCCTGGTTATAAACCACCTGTGTGCCAAATTTCATCCAAATCCGTTCAGTAGTTTTTGCGTGAAAGAGTAACAAACATTCATCCATCCATCTATCCATACAAATTTTCACGTTTATAATATTAAGTAGGATTACATCCCCAAAAAAGCCGTTATACCATGTGTTATGATCTAGATAGGAGTGAGCATCATCATCAGCCTAGAGCAGTTCACTGCTGGACATGGGCAGAGGCCTATTGCACGCCATTCAACTCGATTTTCGGCAATTCTCATCCAGCTTGTATGTCATACCTGGAGGAACCTTGGCTCTAAAACACAGGCTTTTGGCCTAGCTTAGGAGGCATCAGTTCGCCCTTTAATGTGACTCTATTGTTCAATATATTTTTAATCCTGTGTACTTATGTATGTTTTTCAATGTGTACAATTTTTTTATTTTACGTTGCCCCATACTAGGACTTACTCCTGTATCGTTGGTGCGTTTACAAACATTTCAACTCACATACACAAACAGCCAGACCCGGAAGAACTACCTGTAGGCAATACAAATACCTATTTGTTCCGTGCGGGAATCGAATCCGCGACACGCAGTGCAGCAGTCGATCGCTCAGCCACTGCGCCAACCGTGTCGTCAAATAAAAATAAAATTTTATTATTATTTTTATTAAGCTGCTACCAGCCATCCTGCGGGGTAATTGTGCAACACACTACGAGTAGCAATCGGTTTCATTTGACAGTTCAACAACATTCATTGCGTTATTTACATTGTTGAGCAGTCACATTTTTCGAACATACGAAGCAATGGATTAGCAATATCCATCAAAATGATTCAAGTTGAGATTGCTAGTGTGTTACCCAATAGGGTACTGCGAAGATCGTCACTGCACCAAGCCTGAAGGGTCTCCACTCAAGAACACGTCACGAAATGAACATTAAAAGTACATAAATACAATATTACTTTCATAGTTGGCACAGTTAACCGGATGTAGTCCCCGGATCGTCAATATGACATTGTCAGTATGTTTATTAGCAGTAAAATAGTTTTTGTCTGACAACCAGTCTTACCATGGGGTATCGTTTTACCAAGCAACTGGGTTGTGGAGGATAGGCAGTCGCACCATGTAAAATACTGGTATTTAGCTGCATCCCGTTAGACTGGAAGCCGACCCCAACATAGTCGGGAAAAGGCTAGGTAGATAAAGCAGGTATGTAGGTTAGTTTTTGTAGAACTTGTATCAATTTGGCGTTAGGTTTATTTCGTAGCAGTGAGGTGGTTTTTGCTGTTTAAACTCACTCCGCAAATTCCTAAAACACTTTGTCTCACCAATATATCTCGTCACTGGAGGCATCTGGCAGAATATCAGCGTTAGGCACATGAATCAAAATCAAAATATTTTATATCACACAAACCAACATGGGCACTTATGAAACGTCACAAGCTAGGTGCACGGTTCCAATTGGTCGTTTCCTATGGAGAAGAGCCGGCAAGAAACTCCACGGTTACTCTTTTAAAAATAATTGGCTTTTACAAAGTTTTCAAATTACAGTAGGTATGGGAGGACAGCGTAGGCCTGTCAACAAGTACCAGGTACTTGATCAAATGAAAAATGGTCTACAGATCTAAAGTCTACAAGGCTTACAGGGTCCTCACCTTTACAAAATCTAAACTAATCTATCAAAAGGATAAACAAAAAATAGTATATAAAAACCTATTAAAACCAAGTGATATGATTGTCATTCCAACCACTGATACATGCTGAGCTGGGCTCCTATCTGATGCAACCTTGAGACGCACACCGCACTTTGTAAATATATTCGTTATTTTGTGTCTTCATAGTGTCACTTAAATTCTTTAAATATGTATTTTTTTTGTGTTTTGGCACCTTGTTGTTATAACTATATTCATGTAATTTGTTATCATTTATTTGTGCTTTTGTGTAGCACAATCAGCCTATAATGTTCCCACTGCTGGGACACAGGCCTCCTCTCTGTGAGAGGGTGTAGGCCGTAATCTAACACGCTAGCCCAGTGCGGGTTGGTAGATGTCACATGTCTTCGAATTTTTGGTTCTAGGACATGCCGGTTTCCACGCGATGTTTTCCTTCACCGTTTTGAGAGCAGTGGTGATGAAATTATTTACGCATAGGTTCGATATAATACCCAGTTACACCTACAGCGCCTGGGCCGCAACCACTGGGCCACCACTGCTCACTGTCTTTGGTGTGCACTGAATGAATGGTTTATCTATCTACTTAAATTCTTGTAGTAAGTATAGGAAGGAAAGATAAAAGTGAACCGATCTATTTCGGAAAGCATCCATTGCAGTAGACTGGGTTACTAGGGCTTCGCTTAAAGCTTTGATTTACTAACAAAGTGGAGCCGTCGTAGAACGGTCACGGCCGTCCGTTACAGAGCGTTTTTTGACACCATAATGTCAAATGCTGGTGAAAATGATAGATTTTCATGTCGCCCGTTATAGTAATGACGGTACCAGGTCTTAAAAAAAACTTATTAATTTCGGTCACGATTCCGTTTTGCTACGACAGCGACGATGCTTCTATCAACGCCATTCTTATATGAAAGTATATATTCGACTGGATCCAAAAAGACTAAATTTAAAAAAAAAATTCAACCAATTGAGAACCTAATCCTTTTTTTGAAGTTGGTTAAATTATTTATTAAAAGCCTGTGACGTCCCACTGCAGGGCAATGGCCTGATACTCTCCTTCCCTTTCTCTCCGTTTAAAGCTTCTGAGGACCAGTTCTTGTTGAAGAAGTGCAGCTCATCCTGCCATCTACGCCTGGGCTTGCCGCGTTGGCATGCTTGCCATTTTAAATATTTGACTGGATCCAACAACACTAAACTAAAAGATTGTTCCTGCCCTCATATTCAAAGATATTACACAAAAATGTTTCCCAAAAATATCCCCTCTCTCCCCTACCATGTTTACTTACTCCCCACAGACACATAATGCCCGAAAAATGATATAAATCACTTAACAATACGAAACTGGGGCGAAGCGGCACAATTAGACTCTAACTAGTCCAAATTACCCACATCTCGTCTCGGGGGAGAATGTAACAGATTATTGGTGTTACGAAGCGCTCGTGGGGGCGTGATGTTGCATTTTTGCCTATTCTATTCATAATGGAGTGGGGAGTTTGTTATTGTTACTGAGTGTCGGATTTTGTATCAGGAATGATGGTTTTAGTTGTGTATGGTTGATTGTGATACTGAAATATTGTATCAAAGGGGATTGGAGATTTTTATAGGGAGTCTGGTATACCTACTGTCGCGCCATTTTGTTTTTTTTCAAAATGGTGTTCGATGTAGCCGCCATTTTGAAAACAAAATAAAATGTCGGACAGGTAGGTATTCTACGGATCTTCAAAGACCTTTGCTGACTGGCTAATTTTACACCAAAGCATTTGATAATCTTCTAGATATTACTTCTATAGCTAATTACGGTAGATGCATTATCATTGCTAAAAGCCTAAAAGGGGCTCACGGCTAAATAATAAAAGTCGCACGGGTTGATCAAAGGTTAAGCTATGATTGCCGCGGTTGGTCTGTGGATGGGTGACCATCTATTACATTATCTAGACCCCTCCGTGATTACCTATATATTCAAAGATTTTTGCCAGTCGTTAAGTACTGGTAGTCAGAAGCACAAAGGTCTGACAATCAGTCTTACCAATCGTGTTACACCGTAACAGGGTTGAGGAGGTCAGATAAGCAGTCGCTCCAAAGAAAGAAAAAGTATTTATGGCGACTCGTACAGTAAGATCACAAACTAAAATACTAGTATTCAGCTGCATCCGCTTAGACTGGAAGCGGACCCAAATAAATTTCGGAAAAGGCTAGACTGATTTTCATTACAATCAATCAATCAACGATCTAAAACCATAATAATATAATTTGTAGCAACAACAATAAAATTCCCCGCCAAAACACAAAACACAAACGTCAAATTCAAACGCAGAACGCTACGACTAATCACCTTGAAAAAAAGAAACAAAAAAAAGACTCTCGCTCCGTTCCACGTAACGAAAACCCGAAAAACGATTACAAAAATAAGCCATACATACCCACACCTATTTTATTACATGCAGATAACAAAATAATCTTCAAAGGCCGAACCACATACTTACCGTGGATATTTAAAAAACTATAAAAAGTAAAACTGGTGATGTCGGCTGTTAAGGAGCGTGGTTCTGTAATAAAACATTGTTATTTATGGTCGGGCTTAGCTATGGTGGGACCGTTTATATTTATATATTGAGGTGTGATTCGAAGTAGGTAGTCGTGATTCGGTATTTGATTGGCGATTGCGGCGCGGCGATCGATTTTTTAGGTTCAGGGACGGTTAATTTGAAGTGTGTAGTTTAATTAAAATATTTAGGTACTAGCTGCGACTCGCGGTTTAACCCGCATAAGTTTCGATACCGTAGGAATGTCGGGATAAAAAGTAGCCTATATGTTAATCCTGGTTATAAAACATCTGTGTGCCAAATTTCATTCAAATCCGTTCTGGAGTTTTGGCGTGAAAGAGTAACAAACATCCATCCATCAATCATTGACAGTCGCCACGATTAAACTCAATGCAAATATTTCAATTAAAACAATTACCTACAGGCACTTTTGAACAGTCAAGGGGTCGGTCAGTCAGAGATATGAAGCTAGTTGCCCATTCCAAAGCGTCCCTATGGATAAGAATGGACGAGAAACTCCATGGATTCTAGTAACCCGTAGTAATACTTATTACTACTTATTAATATTACTTAGGGCTGATTTTTCCATCGCCAGATAACTTTAATTTAAGGAATAAAATTGACGTTTGACAGTTTTTGTATGAAATAACTGTCAAAATTTCAAAATTATTCCTCGAATGAAGTTATCAGATGATTGAAAAATCAGCCCTTAGCATAATAACGACTAACTAAGGTTTTTAAATTTGCTCATTCTAAAAACAGCCTGTTCGAATATTAGAATCCATTTTGCGTATCCTGTCACTGTAGTGTCTGCAATGGCGTCACAAAACTACTTCCAGCATTAATAATAAACATGAAACAACGGAACTTATTATGTATTAAAATTATTAACTGCTTAATTATAGGTTACAGAAAACTGATATTTTATGTAAATTGCTTGAACAGCAGAACAGCTGGAAGTCATAAGTTACCTGGTCCTGTGGTAATATTAAGTCCAATTATGTTGATAGAAATATCTAGTTTAAAAACTGGATTTTGTCTAGGGTGTATTTTAATTTTAATAATTATTTTGGTAGCAGTTCTTGCGACAGAGTTCGTACCGAGTAGTAAGGTAGGTGTTTACTGCAGAGCTCACAATGCAGAGTTAGAAAGGAGACACGGCATTGCCGCTAAATAAGATAAAAAAATCTAATTTTAGCAACCTGTTTATTTCAAGAAGACGTGTTCACTTTAACGCGCCTAATAGATAACAATGATGCCTTATTTAAAAACATTTTTTTTTCAATTTTGAATCAGATTCTAATGTCGAATAATTTTTCTGCCAGCCAGTATGATGTAAGGTTCTCTTTTGTAGACAACCTGTACGGTGCCTACCTACACATCTCACCAAGCGGCGTTGCTGGGCTGTGTCCCGGTTTGAAAGGTGCTGGAAAAATGACGGGTCTGGAAGAGATTTCTTGTGAAATAAGCATCACCTCTGTACCTATTTTTTCTGTTCTGTTTTTCTTGTCTGTTTATATATGTGTGTACATAAATGGTAAAATAAAGATCTATGTCAACTTCCTGGCATGTTTCATTATACATAGGTACGGCTTGCCCTATTCCTGTAATATTAATTCACGAACAGGCAACGCGCAGTCTATGCTGCTGAGTCTATTTAATTTTTATTTTATTTTTAACCGTTAATGTGTCACTGCTGGGCAAAGACCTCCCTCTGTCCAGAGCTGCCAAGGACCAATCTTTATCAAAGGAGTCCAGCTCATCCCGCCATCTCTGCCTGGGCCTGCCGCTGGGTCTAAAAGCTTGAAATTTTGGCAAAAAAGTTCCTTAAATAACGAAGAGCCAAGGAAGGACATTTGACCATTTGTCCCCCCAAAGGGGTGGAACAGGGAATACAAAGTTTGTATTGAAGTTTGTCATTTTTGTCGATTGGATATTTCATTGGACGTTCTATCTGGACTGAGCTTGTAATTTTATAAAATACTGTAACCGCTTTTCATGAGGTTGGCCGTCTGTGACTGCTGGGTTGTAACTTATATTACTTATAGATGATGTGTACAAAAATGGTTTTAGAAAATATTTTTTTTTATATTCTTTTATGTTTACATATATATATACCATAGTTTAGTAGGTACTTACTACCTAAGGTATGATTTGCTAACACTCCGACGCGATGGCCGCGGCATGCGGCCTCTCGAAAAAGGGAACAGTACAATAAGATTCTGCTTATTTTATAAGGATAACGTTTGAGAAGATCACAATAACTACTTACTAATATTGTTTTAATAAAATATTTAAGTAAGTACCGTATACATATTTGAATGAATCTTTTAAGATTCAGTAATTAATAATAATTTTGGTGCAATTATTTTTTTTAGCAAAGCGCGTGTAAATTGAAAATAGTGAGAATAAAATGCAATAATATTAAATCTCAAACCTCAAATCGTTTATTGCAATCCATAATGTACAATTACAGGTGGTAAATAAAAGAAAAATAATAGAAACAATTATGGACCCTGTCGGGCACAGCCAATTTTTAAATAAGTAGAGACTTTATTAATTCTCGTTGTTATTTAGTTACAATTATTTTATATCCTATTAATTATTTTATACCTATGTATTTATATTTCCATTCATTCAGTTATTCTATTAGTTCATTAGGACAAAGAAAATAAATAAATATATTTCCTTTGCGGCAAACATGACGCAAAGAAAGAATACAAACACAAAAAAGAACAATTTGGTGAAAAATATGCGTCACATCCATTAAAAGGCCATCGCTCAGCATAATGCTACGACCAGCGACAGTAAAGTTTTTTTTTTTTTTTTTCATTTCGTCATATTTTGGTCATCAGTCATAGCACTCCTTTCAGTAAAGCTAGGAAAGCGGTTCCGTCGTTATTATAACAGCCGTCATGAAAATCTGTCATTTTCACCAGTATTTGACATTAAAGTGCCAAAAAACGCTCTTTATTTGGACAGCCCTTATTGTGCGACCAGTCAGGTCGCACAATAAGGCTGTCGGTTTCTTAAAAAACCAAAACTTTACGTCTTCAGTCTTGTAAAGTTTTGGTTTTTTCCAGCAGTGCTATTAAAATCAACTTTCAGCCGTTGTAAACAGACATCTGGGGGCCTACTCCGAAGTAGTATCGGCCGAATGTTCGGCCGTTTCCTGCGACGAAGTTACTATTTGGTTCGGTCAGTCCCGATCCTACACTCCTACACTCTTTCGAATATTGACTATGGTCCCGACCCAACTGAGCCGATTCGAACTTTTTTCGCATTTTTCAATAATATTCGGTTCGGCCATGTGTCGGTCCAATCCGATCATTCGCACTTTGCACTTCGTAGTAGACCCCCTGGACTTTTCAGCCAAACTTGTCCGGTTTTGTATTTTTATTAATAGGTTTGACGCAACCGCGCCGCGCCGGTAATAAAAAGCAACCTAGCCCACTGCACAAACTCCCTGTTTTCCAAAGCACACAAATCAATATAAAAGCGAACTAAAGATTATAAAATCAAATGGAAGTTCTCACAATCGTTTGCTACTAAACTCCCCTCTACACGAGAAGGCGTGTATATAGCTAGCCTCGATGCCTTCGCTCTTAAAAAAAGAAAATTAAAAAAAAAAAACCACCCGACGATGAGGTAACGAACGAGGCGCGGTCGGCGCGTTCCTTTTTTAAAAACCTTCGACGTGTGTGGTCCGATTGGATTTGAAACAAGTGAACTTGAACTTTAATACGTCGCGAAATATGGTTGGTTTTCATGTGTTAATGTTTTAAAGAGATGTTTTTCTGTAGTATGTATGAATATTGGAGTTTTGAAGAACTTAATTGGTAGAAAATTGTATGTAATTTTTGTTTGGTGTGTGAGTGTTTTGACTTTCCTAATTCTTGTATGACTCAATATTGTGTATTGTTTCATTCGGATTAATTGGTTTAATTTTAGTAGTTAATTGTTTTACGGACACCTGGAATAATTCACGGATAATATTATTAATTTTTACGTAGTCGCTTGACCATAGACTCGCGCCATAACTAGCGTACCAAAGACAACAACAACAACATTTTCATAGATATTTTTATCGAGGGTTGTATAAAAGATTCTTGATTATATTACGAAAATCATTTCAGCCAAAATACGTCTACTGCTGGACATGGGCGAACCAAACGTTGCCCAAATGGGACTTACCTAGCTATTTTATAAAGGCACGATTCTTTTAATCAAATTATTATGCTTTGCTAAGTAGCTCTACCTTCCGAAAAACTTATTTGCATACAAAGTTTTGAAAAATGTTTTTATGCGAATAATATTTCCTAAAGTTCTCAATAGATGGCGCAGTAAATCCCATAAGCAGGGTAATCAGTGACTTGGGAGATTTTCGGCAATTCAAGTCAAAGTCATTTATTAGCAGTAAATGGGGTACAAAAGATGTCAGTCATATCATTTATTCCAAATAGGCACATAAAAGGCACTTTTGACCGTCAAAAATTACATTAAAATAGAATTGATTCTAGTCGCCCCTTCCAAGAGGTAGTTTTCGTATGGAGAAGAAAGGGCAAGAAACTCCTATGGGGAAGATGGTAGGTAGATTATATAAATAGTTAGTGCAATGACACATTTAGCCCTAAATTGGCATGTAATTATTACAAGGTGAAGGTCAAAGTGCTAATTTCAATATATAAAATATGTCTAAACAGTTGAACACAATTATATAAACACAACATAAAATGTAATAGGTACAACAAAAACATTACAACAAAAAATATTCCAAAAAAGCTGTTACAATTTGGACCTCAACCTGAAAAATAGCCTGAAAACAGTAGTTTTATGTAAAATACGGAAACACAGCCTTTTTAAATAAAGTCTACAACACCAATAGCACACAGGCATGGAATTAGTATGTACTATTTAGAACAACCGGACATACTTACAGATGGCAAAAAAAAAACTAATTAAAATAAAATATCAATAGAAAAACGGATTTCTTATTCCTAGTTTTTTTACCGTTCTGCAGTTTTTCACTATTACTCCTATCTATGACTGTAGTATATTTTTTTCCACAAAAATACTTTTTATTTTTCTCAGCCAAAAAAAAGAAGTTTTTTCTCTCCCGTCGGGTCGAAACGTGACACTTTAGGTACCAACCGGGACAGATAAGGTAATCAATTGAGATAAATGATCATTGAGCGGCCAGAAGGGGTCAATTTCAATCATTTATGGTTTTGTTGACAATGAAATAAGGATTCCGTTTGTGCCGCCAAGGAAGAAACTAAAAAAAAAGGTCTTTTTTTTTCTCATATAGCTATGAACTATAGGAGAAGGCATAATCATAATGTGTCTATAAAGTTCCCACTGCTGGGACACAGGCCTCCTCTATGAGAGGGTCATCATCTGCCTAGTCTTTTCCCAACTATGTTGGGGTCGGCTTCCAGTCTAACCGGATTCAGCTGAATAAATTTATTTACAAGAATAAATTAAAGACGCCCGGGTTTTTTTTAACAGTTTCTAAATCCAAAAGCATGCAATATGATGGAAATTATTTTTAAAAGAGTAACCGTGGAGTTTCTTGCCGGCTCTTCTCCATAGGAAACGACCAATTGGAACCGTGCACCTAGCTTCTGACGTTTCATAAGTGCCCATGTTGGTTTTTGTGAAATAAAATATTTTGATTTGATTGAATACATGAATTAAATAAGTGAAGCTAATAAAATTGGTACATAATTCATAGTTATGTCAAGTATTTGTCACAACTATTTGTTGTAACCACTATCATACCGATCACGTCTGCGGAGTTTCGCTAGCTAATTTAATTTGACCCGGTATTTTCGTCTGCCTCTATTCTTATAGCGAATGGCTCTTGCTGAATTTTAGGCCAAACAAATTTAAAAACCGGCCAAGTGCGTGTCGGAATACGCAAAATGAAGGGTTCCGTAGTTGGAATGAATTTATTCCAAGAACAAACTTAATATTGTAGTTGAAAAGCATGTTCTCAAATACATTACAACTGCAAATGTAAGTTGGTCGACTACTACTCGTAAATTTGTAAAGCTTACTCAGCTATGATAGTTTTCCTTTTAACATTCATTTTTTCTACATTCAGACATTACTTTTTTTATCACAAGTTCCTCATTGCACAAATTAATATATCTAAATGTCCTTTCAGGATAACCACCATGACTAACTCCTATTTCCAACAGTCCCATAAAAGGCCAACTTCTATAAAAGGAAAAACTATTTTTGGCAAGTCTTAGTAATCAATTATATCTTTAGTATTCTGCCCCAAAATGGCGTCCCTACACTTACTGCATACCTCCTATAAAATATGACTTCTTTACGGCCATTACCTGCGCCTGCGCACGTCAGAGTAATAGGATAATTACAGTGTTGCCAGCTAAAAGCGTGGCAAGTAATTATGTGCAGATAATTGGCGAAGATGGCGGGGTTGCCATGTATAATAATTGAAATGCCTAGCGTTGCGCTTGCGCTTGTTTGAGGAATTCTTTGGTTTTATATTTTTTTAATGGATAGGTGATTAAAAAGATATCGTCTTTATGTGGGTTTGTAGAAGAGTTAAAAAGATATTACTCGGAAACACAGAAATTTTAATAGCAGATAGAAAAACACTGCTGTTCATGTCCTGGATGGAATCTTGGATCTTTTCGCGTTGATAGGAGCTGTACGAGAAACATATTAGCCAGTCAGCATGATGGCAGAGGGGCTGACTGTCCACGGTGCGGTTGTTTGCTGATGTATGGTTGACTGTACCTACCTAAAGTCCTCCAGACCGATTTTCAGCCATGGCTATCAATCTCAGTGGAGACCAGGGGGTCTACTCCGAAGTGGTATCGGCCAAATTTTCGGCCGTTTCCTGCTACGAAGTTACTATTTGGTTCGGTCGGTCCCCAACCTACACTCGTACTCTCTTTCGAATATTGACTATGGACCCGACCCAACTGAGCCGATCTGAACTTTTTTCGCATTTTTCAATAATATTCGGTTCGGCCATGTGTCGGTCCGATCCGATCATTCGCACTTTGCACTTCGTAGTAGACCCCCAGCCTTCGGCGCGAGATATATTATAGTGCAGGCATGTGTGCGCAGACACAGGTGCAATTTCTCTTCCCCCACTCTCATAGTCCGATGGGACGATAATCCGATACGACCAGAGAGATCAGGCGCAGCACAGGGCCAACGGCTTGACGTGCTTTCTGAAGCACGGAAATCATACCGCCAACTTCCAAACTCTGGGCTATTAAGAAATGCCTAATGGAAAAATTCCAATAACACTTTGCCCGCCCTAGGAATTGAACCCAAGACCACGAGACCAACGGGGCAGTCAAACCAGCTACCTACTTACTAAAGTATCATCACCCGCAGATGCTCTTTTTAATGCTACATACACTTAAGTCGTATTCTTTGATAGAATATGTAAAAGAAAAGAAAAAGAAAGAAAGAAAAATATTTTATTCGATTCGATTCGATTAATGACGATATTACATAAACAGTTCATTTATGCATTTGAATGAAACCACCAAATCGAATAGTGTCAACTTATCAGTGAATAATTTAATGTTAGCCATACATTTTTCTGCATATTTCAATTCAACCCCCACTTTAGTTTAACCGTCAAAAATTGCCATAACATAAAAATAATACCAATATTTCGTGTAAAATTTTTTCTCATGGCAACACTAATGACTAATTAAACACCTCGTTACGACTCAACAAAGAGTGCATGTCTAGACATGTACCTTCAATCATCAGTATAAAGAAGGGAGGCGTGTCAGTATGTATGTGTTGTCTTGTGCATGCTACATCGAAAACCGCTGCGGTAATTTTGATGTTTAACGTTTTAACAGGAAAATTGCTTCATTTTTTCGTTTGAGCTGTATTTTGTATTTTGCACGCGTTTTTAAAAGGTCACAGTTGATGTTTCATTGTCTGCCTAGCCTTTTCCCAATTATATTGGGGTCGGCTTCCAGTCTAACCGGATGCAGCTGAGTACCAGTATTTTACATGGAGCGACTGCCTATCTGACCTCCACAACGCAGTTACTGGGTAATACGAAACCCCCTTAGTAAGACTAGTTGTCAGACTTTCGGGCTTCTGGCGACACGTAACGACTGTCAAAGATCCACGAATGACCGTCGGGACCAACAGCTTAACGGGAACTCTGTACATAGGAATTTCAAGTTTTGGCTTTATGAACTTCAGTAACATATCCATTTGACATTTTAAACTTTCGGTATTTTGAATATAAGTGAAACAATCATTAGTTGTTTAGATTTTTGGGACTTTGAACGTAGGTTATTTTACGTTAGTTCTTTTAATTTTAGATATTGCAATACGTACCCTAAGCTTAACCTGAACGATCGATACGTGCGGCTGTTATTATTTAGCCAAAATACCCTCTAAACTGTCAATAAACTGTTATTTAAATTGTTATTATACTTGAATCATGTACTGGAGTAGTAAAAGTCCAAAGGTTTGTTAAGCTTGTATTTGGGAGTCCAACAGACGGATTCCAATTTTTTATTTTCTAAATAGCAGGTCATAGAATACTGATAGGTTCCCATAATAATCTTATCATGCGTATTTCCCAGGAAAATTGGTACCGCACTTGGTGGTGGCGGGCTGATACCAGTCAGGGGTGCGGCAAATATACAAGTATCTAACGGTCCCTCGACTCACGAGTCGTGGTACTGGAAGCAACTGTGGAGTTAGCCGGCGCAGGAGTTCGACATAACCCTCCGTGAAAAAAAAATCCGCTGATTTTTTTTTTAATGATATATATAAACTAGTGCTTGACTGCAATCCCGCCTGATGGAAAGCAGTGATGCAATCGTTGATGGTAAAGCGCACTAATTTATTATGAGCCTATTCACTCTAGCCTTGAAGACACTTAAATTATAATCGGACGGGAAAACCGCTGCAGGCAAATTGTTCCAGTCCTTCGATGTTCGCGGTATAAACGACGAGGCCAAACGCTGTTAAAAAAAATAATCCGCTGATCTATACATTATGTCGAGCTATGCGAACATAAATGTATTGATCAGCTGATTTTTTCACGATTTCAGAGTAGGTTCCTTAATAAATGTTGTTCATAGAGATGACAAGCAAAACGATCAAAATGTAACGGAGTATACGAGTATGTCGTTGGACAGAACTAAAAATGAATATCGCGGTCTACCCTGACGCCTTAATAAGCTACCAAATGACATAAAAGATTTAAACTTGACTCAATTTAAACGCACCCTAAATAATTTTTTAATAGACAAATGCTATACTATACCATTGACGAATTTTTTGCTGACAGAATTTCTTGTGACTGATCCTGTATTTATGTTTTTGTAATGGAATATTCCTATCTAAAGACTTTTAATTGATTTGAATTGTATCGTATATAATGTTTTATTTAATTTCTAATATTGTTAAATTAATAGTGTGTGCCCTAAGACCTGATAAATCATCAAAAATTGCACTAATAAACTTGACTACTTTGACTTTGACGTCCATACGCGCTCCATTCCCACTTAACGTCATCAACATAAAGTGCGGAGTCACACCTGTCTTCAGAACAGCTGCTGCTAATTACGTACGAGAAAGGATATCAGGTGTCAATCAAATGATTAACTGCTTCGTTATTGATGAGGTAGCCATTTTGTATGTTGGAGTAATCTGTCAAATTGAAGTAGCATTTCATGTCCTCCTTTATTAATTATCTGTGAATATAAGCGCAATAATTTAATTAAAACTATAGAATAACTGACGCACGGGTTGATTGAAGGTTAAGCTGCGCTTGCTGCGGTCGGTTCGTGGATGGGTGAACCATCCGTGCATTGGAAAGCACATTAAGCCGTTGGTAGCAGCTGTCATTCCATCTTTAACAGTCAATTCTGACAGCCAGTCTTGCCAAGGGGTATCTTATTATCCTGTAACTGGGTTGTGTAGGCAGTCGCTCCATGTAAAATACTGGTATTCAGCTGCATTTGGTTAGACTGGAAGCCGACCCCAACATAGTTGGGAAAAGGGTAGGCAGATTGATAGCGCAATAACAGGTACTCAACTCCAAAACTCTAGAGCAGTGGTGGTTACGAGTTGTAGGTCGTGGGTTCGTACCCAGACAGGCGCTTTCAAAACGGCGAAGGAAAACATTGTGAGGAAACCGGCATGTCCTACAACCAAAAATTCGAAGACATGTGACATCTACCAACCCGCACTGGGCCCGCGTGGTAGATTGCAGCCCTCTCCCTCTCGAAGAGAGGAGGCCTGTCTCCCAGCAGTGGGAACATTAAGGGCTGATTATGTGAAACTCCAAAGCGCATCGAACCACAGAAAACATTACAATGACGATAATGATCGTTCCAAGCACGTCTCTAATCTATTTTTAGATTAAGTTTTTCTATCCTTCAAAATCGTTAACTTCACACCGGTTCCTCGTCCTCCGAGACAATAATCAAAGTATTTTATAAACTTTCCCACAAACTTTCATCTCCTATAAAAAATCATCTCCTAAAGGAGCTAACTCGGATGTTTTTTTTGGAAATTCTCCCTTAGTGCTAATTCCTACTATCCTACTTGTTAATATTATAAACGCGAAAGTTTGTGAGGATGGGTGGGTGGATGTTTGTTACTCTTTCACGCAAAAACTACCGAACGGATTTTGAAAAAACTTTACAGTAATATAGCTTATGAATAACACATAGGATACTTTTTATCCCGATATTCCCACGGAATCGAAACTTATGCGGGTGAAACCACGGGGCGTTGCTAGTTTTTTATAAGTTGTAGTGCCAAATTTCATGTTCCTTGACCCAGTGGTTTAGGCTGTGCGTTGGTTGTCAGTAAATTAATTTAAGATTTTTACTAAATAGCATGCAATCTGAAACGACCTCTAACTAGCTGACTTTACTGACAGGACAAACCACTCAATTTGTGTGATTCTTTCATCAAAAGATCATTTCAGACATCAATCTACATGTTCTCCACATGATCTGACCAATATTATGTGTAGACTATAAAAGAGACTGACGTTTGAGTTTGGTTCGGCCTTTCTGCTCAGCCAAAAAACGCAACGGTTTTCATTCTATTCGTCCTTAAAGAAAGACTAAAAACTCAAACCATTTACACAGGCACTTTAGAATTGTCAAGAGGTTGTTCAGGCAGAAAGATGAAGCTGGTTGCCCATTCCAAAGCGTAGTAGGTACTGCAGTAGACACTATAGCCTATTTGGTGCTTACATGAAACCTCCGCGAATCAGTTAAAAGTTATTCGCATGAAATACGAGACAAACAAACTTAGTTTAAGATTAGAAGACATTAGGCGTCAGGTTTGGCTGACAAGCCAAATGAAAAAGATTTCAAATACACGGTAGAATAATTTCTAGGAATAATTATTGAGTATACGATATAAACCGTGGTTTAATTTATTCCTCCCGGTACCCTGAAGCTCATACAGAGCTTCACGTAGATTTATACGGAGAAGAATGGACAAGAAACTCCACAGAGAAATCCGAAATACAGTTTCTGCATAACCGTATTTCAGCAAGACTCCAAGCAGAAATGACCACAGATTGCATAAAACAAACAGCCCAACGTTATCAACGAAATCTTTAACTTTAAATCCTCCTTTTGAAACCCAATTTTCGCCGCACCATTTTGGGTGCGGCGGGCGGGGATAAAAAACGTGAAACGGTTGAAAAAAAACGAGGTGAAAAAACGAGAAGTATTTTGACAGGTAACACAATAGCGGATCCCGTAACGCGCTGCATGTAGCCCCTAATCGGTTTTAGGCCCAGTATATGGTAATTTTCGGGGCTGACTTTTATTCTTCTTTTGTCATTCTTGCGACTGTATTTTTGTGTGCAAACGTAGGTATGTTGTTTGTCCTGTTAGGTTACGAGTATGCAGTACCAGCTCCGCCCCGCGGTTTCACCCGCATATGTTTTGATCCCGTGGGAATATCGGGATAAAAAGTATCCTATGTGTTAATCCTAGTTATAAATTAGTTAGTTCAGTAGTTTTGGCGTGAAAGAGTAACAAATATCCATCCATCCATCCATCCATACAAGCTTTCACGTTTATAATATTAGTAGGATATTTATTTACTTATTTACTTATTAAATATATTTTTAAATACATTTAAAAAAATAGTGATCCACCGGTGTCGGGAGCAGGGTCCAAGCTACCGGTGGTTAGGGCTTCAGAGACAGGAACCTCCTCACAATGCGAGCCGTGTCAAGGAGTACTGCCTTCTGAATCAGGCCCTTGATCCAACCGCCTAACGAGAGCCTCGATAGATATTGATCGAGGGTTTTGGCCATCAGGCCATTGGCCGATACGACAATCGGCACAATGACAGCTGAGCTCACATTCCACATGTCAACAACCTCGTGTGCTATGTCAAGATATAGTTAATAGATTTATTATTAGTAAAGATAGGATAGTAATATTACTAGTTTTTAATGCAGACACATAAAAATGTCTAGCCGGAGGATACGGCTTTATTTTCTACCTCAACGTTTTATATAAGCAGTAGGTACAACATTAGTTGAATAACATTTAAGTTTCTGAGATGTCTTATTTAATTGATTTTCGTCATATGACATACTAGCTGGGCCCCGAGGTTTCACCCGCATACATTTCGATCCCGTGAGAATATCGGGATAAAAGTATCCTATGTGCTAATTCTGGTTATAAACTATCTGTGTGCCAAATTTCATACAAATCCGTTAGGTAGTTTTTGTGTGAAAGAGTAATAAACATCCATCCATCCATACAAACTTTCGCGTTTATAACATTAGCAGAAAGTAGGATTAATAAAGTCCCATTCATGCCTTTTCAAATTGTTTTCTATATCTAATTAAAATTCCTGTATTTAAATTTAAAAAGAGTTGCACTTGCAACCAAGGAGTTATAAAGTGCCCTCCATAACTCAAGCAGCGGATGTTGGAAAACAGCCAGGCTGAAGTGGCAGAGGGCCGGACACGTTCACGAATGCACCCGGAGAGATGTGCAAATATCGTCAGTCACTGGACGTCTGAAGGTGGACAGCGCCGTCGAGGTAGACCACGGCGAAGGTGGTGTGACAACCTAACAAGGTTTGCAGGGAGTTTCTTGCTCGTTCTTCTCCGTATCAATCTACGCTTTGGAACTAACAACTGGCTTCAACTTTTGAGTTTAAGCTTTGGTTTCCTAGGATAGCGGTGGCCGACACAAAACGGCCGCAGTGACGGCCGTCATGTGGCAAAAATGATGGCAGCGGTGTTTGACTTTGTGTAAAAACTGCGTTTTCTGAACTATGTTGGAGTCGGCTTTAATGTGGGGGCAGTCTAACCGGTTGCAGCTGAATACCAGTATTTTTCATGGAGCGACTGCTTATTTGACCTCCACAACCCAGTTACTGGGTAACACGATACCCCTTGGTAAGACTTGTTGTCAGGCTTCGGACTATCCGTAACGACTGTCAAATATCTACAAATGACAGCCGAGATTAAAGGATGGGTCTGAGATGGTCACCCATCCACGGACCGACTTTAGCCACCGTAGCTAAACCTGATCGATAGACCCGTGCGGCTGTTATTACTTAGCCACGAGCTCCTTCACGAGTAAAATCGCGCGCGCGATCGTAAGCGCTGCCGCTTATCGCTGCCGCTCATTCCCATATCCTCTCCCCAACCCATGGTGGTTCCAAACACCATGAATACTTTCACCTCTCCGTTGTTTAGGTAATTAGCTCACCACGGGTATCATAGCATATTCCATTGTCCGCCATGTTGGATCCTAAAGAACAAATAATGGGAAATTGATGCTTTTTGTGGGTTTTTTTGAATAAATTGTTGTTACAACCTATTGGGGATAGGTATTACTATCAGAATGTTTTATGGTAAATAATATAACATAACATCACAAGCCACCCACATTTCGCCGGTAATACCCCTGTTGGCATAAAATTTTAAGGCATAATATAGTTTGGCATAACGTTTTCGCATAACTTTTATTAGCATAATAATACTGCTGCATAATAATACTTTGGCATAACGCAAAGGTTAGCATAACTATCATTTAGTCTTATATGTTTTGGCTTAAGTTGGAGTTGCATAAATTTTAAAGGCATTTAGCATAATAGTATTTAGGCATACAATTATTAGGTATGATGTTTCCTGATATTTACTAGGTACTGTTATTGAATCATATGGGTTAGGTTAAGTTAGAACAGTGACCATTAACGCGCGAAGGCGAGTGTGCCGCGGGAGCGGCCGCCGAGCGCCAGATCCCCTCTATTGTTGGTGTTGTGGTTTGGGTTAGAATGAGTTTTTAACATTATGCTTTATAAAATTATGCTTCATTATTATTATGCAAGCAGTATTTATGGCAACAAGCATTATGGCAAAACATTTATGCCAAATAATATTATGCGTAATGATCATTATGCTGAATTTCGTTATGCCAGTGTAAATTATGATAATATATTTTATGCTTATCATTAGTAAAACCATTTCACCAGCTATGTTTAAGTCCCATGTAATATCTATTTACCTACTCTTATATAAGTCTCTTCCTTTACCTACTTAATTAATAATAGTCTCCATTTTATCTACTTTAATATTATTCGTTAATTTATTTAAACATTATTGTATGTCTTACATAATCTAGTTTTAAAATAATATAGCCAAACTGTTTACGTCATTGAAAATATTATACCTTCTTTTCAATTTAGCTTCTAATACATTTATTGTTGTCTTCTTTTTAAATGTTTGATGTACATTGATGGCCTGAAACACAGGTTTTTCATAAACCTAGATCAGGCAGGTCTACATTACAAATCCAGACTGCTGCTAACTGAGAAATGTCTGATAGAAAAAACCACTAATACTTTGCCCGACCTGGGATTCGAACCTAGATTTCATGCTTAGAAAGAAAGAAAAAGCAGGCAGCTCTCCAGTTTTAAAACAAGCATAAATCGTTTTTCTTAGCTGTTAGGCTAAAAAGTCAAACCTAACAAAAATTTATATTTTGTCTGGTATTCTAGCACTAGATGGAATAATCGGTCTATAACGTTCCCACTGCTGGGACACAGGCCTCCTCTCTTTGAGAGAGAGTGGGCTGTAATCTACCACGCGGGCCCAGTGCGGGTTGCACTAGATAATACTAGGTTACCTACCTATAAATAGTGGAATTAATTAATGAAATTAAACATCTTTGCTGCGCAAATAGCCTATGTTTCTATTATGACAAACTATGGCGTTTGTTTTAGATTTTGACAACATTTTATTACAAAAATCTTCTAGGAGGACGAAAAATGTACGAAGATCCCAGAGTGGTTATTCAAATACACGTCATAGAGGATTTCGTGCTGAAGATCGATCCTTTGCTATCAAACCTCTTCGCATAATATTCAAAAAGAGAATTCCACGTAGAGCGGACATTTTTTCCTTTGACCCAAATCGATTTGGCGCGTAACGTTTGAAATAGGACCGTTCTCGCCTGTCAAACGTGTCGAGTGCACTTTGTTCTCGATTGCATGCCGCAGTGATATTGCTGGTTATCCTGTTCTCCTTTATTTGAATGTTTTTGACTGTACATTACTTGGTCGACTATACTGTAAAATTGTAGGTTGAACTCGTTATTCAGAATGTCCGTTATAAATAAACTTAAAACGGAATCTACTGGAATGCTTTTATCGTTTAACCATCTTTTGCCCGTGGCCTCGTCCGCGTGAAATTTTTTATGCCCCCAATCCACCCCGTCGCATTGCATCGCCTGTCTGCGCTATTACTTCGTTTTCACGTAGTGTTATTTCTGATTTTTTTATTTTTTCTCGGCTTCTAATGGTGCTAGCGTGATGTTAAATAGCCTATAGCCGTCCTCGGGAATTGGGCTATCTAATGCAAAAAGATTTTTTCAAATCCGACTGGTAGTTCCGTAGATTAGTGCGTTCAAACAAGTAAACTGTCAGCTATAGTAAGTATAGAAGATTAAGAGGAGCTCGGAACTAAGAGGGGCTCGTGGCTAAGTAATAACAGTCGCACAGTTCGATCGATCAGGTAAAGCTGCAGTTGCTGAGGCCGGTCCGTGCATGGGTAACAAGCTATTTCATGACGAGACTATCCCCTTCGTGCCTCGGAAAGCACGTTAACACGTTGGTCCCCGACTTTCATTTGTAAATCTATGGCAGTCGTCAGAAAGTCTGACAACCACTCTCACCAACGAGTATCTGTTACCCAGTATCGGGCTTGTGGAGGTCAGATAGCCAGTCACTTAATGTAAAATACAGGTATTTCAACTGCATCCGGTTAGTCCGGAAGCTGACCCCAATATTGTAGTTAGGAAAAGACTAGGCTGATGATAAAGCGCTATGGAATTACTTCAAATTCGATTTAAAATCAATGAAATTACCAATATTTGAAGTTGTACTTACAAAAAAAAACTGCACGTTCAAAAGTAAGTGCAAGTTCATCATTAAACGAAATTCCTATAAAGTTTTAGTCACACTGCAGGTATTATACTTTTATTTACGTACACACAATAACAATCGCATTCTTACCCGTAAAATTTTAAACCCATCTAAACTCTTTGCAGAAAAAAAAGTAACAAGCCCCAATCAGCCATGAACCGTGCCCGTCAACATATAAAAAAAAAAAATAAAGTCAAAACACTTGATAATCAATTTTACCGCGAAAATTGTACGCCGAAATATGTAACAAACTCGTATTTGCGGTTGTCAAACTGCGTTTTGTTCTGACAGCCCATAGATTGGGTGTTTGAATAGCTGTATTGGTAAGTTTGTGGGGTAACAACAATGGTTTCTTAGAATACCTGCCGTGAGTTTTTAAATCTGTTTTCATTAGCGACAAGCGTAACTTATAAAGCGTATGAATGCTGCACAAAATTGACAATGCGACCTGTATTTGACAGAAAACGCCATATTTCCGTATTTGAATTGGTCTGTTTGATATCCGTGGTCAAAAGCGTGTCGGACTCGCGCACTGAGGGTTCCATACAATTCTGATGATTTCTGAAAAGGTGCGTTATTTAGAGACATAGTTTTATTTTTCCTGTCATCTTTACATAAACTACACACTAACTACATAGAATAATTTTAGGTTTTTCTCTATGCAAACTTCGGAGATCGGGGGTGGGGGGGGGGGGTATTTTTTTTTACATTATTCATCAAAAGTCGAAAACTATGCGGCCTAAAAAAAAAATATTTGAGAATGTGCAAACAGCGCTCTTTCATAATATATGATACCCCACATGTCCTGGTAGCCCCACTTCGACTTTTTAAGACCCCCTTTCAGTCCCTGTTGCGAAAACAAATATATATATATATATATATATTTATTTATTTCTTATTTGCAAAATAGTTGGGCAAACTACAGCTAAAACTATTCCAAATTTCAAGTTGATAGCATCAGTAGTCCTTGAGATATCTAGCTGTGACAGACGGACAGACAGACAGACTGAGTCGCACCATAAGGGTTCCTTTTACCATTTTGGTAGGTACGGAGCCCTAAAAAGTTGATGATTTTTTTTGGCACGTCCGTTCCTACCTATTTCTTGTCGCTTAAACTTTTAACTAACTGGTTTCTATGCTAAAAACACTAAATATTTGTTAAAACAATAGGTACTAAAATGAAAAAAATGTCGTAGCGTGCGTAGCAGAATCGTAGACGTAGTTTATCTGTAAGTAATATCTAGTACTAGCTGAGCCCCGCGGATGTATGGATGTTTGTTACTCTTTCACGCAAAAACTACAGAATGGATTTGGATGAAATTTGGTACAGACGCCAGCAGGTCAAGCTACCCGAAACTAAAGCTTTAGAGATAAAGTTGAAAATCTATTAAAGAAATTTGACAGATTGTAGTAGCTTGATGTGCTGGCGTATGTACAAAGATGGTTTATAACCAGGATTAACACATAGGATACTTTTTATCTCGATATTCCCACAGGATCAAAACTTATGCGGGTGAAACCGCGGGGCGCTGCTAGTCATTTAATAAAGTAATGATTTAGATTTTATTCCTGGTTAAGAAAGCTCAATTGAACGGTTTCAAGCCACTACTATTTAAACGTAACTGATGGATTACTAACACATCAAATTTGCTGTAGGCATTTTAAAGTGTAACAGCCATGCATGACTAATTTTGTGTCAAAATTATCTAAGGTAACTTGGCACGTCGCACCTCATGGTGCCTAAAAACCCATTAGGCCCAAAGCGTGAACATTCCTCCACACCATATCAAACGTTTCCAAAAATCCCGTTGAACCCACAGGACATTACTAGTCAAAACACAAACTCCCACAGCGTTACAAATCGCGCCAAAATATTGACGTAAAGTTTGACAGCTCTTTGGAAAAACGAACACCGAATTGTCTCTGTCACCTGGCCATAGACAATGGTGTGTTTACACCGTCGCGAATTTGTGTTTTGAATAAGTCCTCTTTGTTGAAGACTTTTTGTTGGTGTTTTGAAGTAAACACATTGTTACGTACTCTTGTGTGTATTGTTTTATTCATCTTATTGTTGGTACGTACTACTGGGTATGTTACGCGTGCCCAATTTTATTTCTATTACCTGCAGCAATGAAGAGAGCAGTGGTGGCCCTGTGGTAATGGCCGCGACTTACGAGTTGTACGCGATCAAAATGTATGGAAACAGCAATTTTTATAGCCCTTTTATAACCCTCGAAGTATTTAAACCTAGAGGCGTTCAGAATCATGTACCTACATCTTGTCTGATACTCGCGAAACCGCTGGGTAATACGGATTTAACAGCTGCCCAAGTATTCTGCAAAAATTTCATCGTGAAAACTTGGGTGAAGTGAGCTGTCATTCCACCGCTAGCTATGCTAGGGATTGACACTATTGACAGCTCACTTTAAGTTCACTTCACCTAAGTTTTCACGATGAGATTTCTACAGAATAGATCGACCGAATCCATGGTAACAGATTGGGCGCCGATGTCCCTGCCACCCTGTAATGTACGGACGCCAGCACATCAAGTTACTACAATCTGTCAAATTTCTTTAGTAGATTTTCAACTTTATCACTAAGTCATTAAGGTTCAAGGTTAATTGGGAAAATTTGACACTTTCGGGTAGGTTGACCTGCTGGCGTCTGTACATATAAATTTCCCATAGCAAGTTCCCACGTATTGCCGGAGCAAATCAAAACGCAAGGAAATACAAAATGAAAATATAACTCGATATTTTCATTATAAAATCAATGGACGCATTATTGTTGACTGGGCGTCAATTCGGCCGTGAAATAAATAAGCGACCAACGACCGCCGACCAGCGACCACCGGTCACAATAACAATAATATTGTTTATGTGAGATTGTTTTACATTTTACTGCGTTTGCGCAATGAGGAAATTGGTTTTGGATTGGAGGAAAAAACGGCGGCGGTTGGAAAATGGCGTTTTTTTTTAAAGATGTTTGAAATTAGGTAATTATATTTCTTTTTGCTTGCTAATATTTTGGCTGAACTGAATAAGCAAGTTCTGTCATCATCATATTTTCAACCCGGAATTACCCACTGCCGGGTATATTCCTTTATTTTCAGACACCAATGATCCAGCGTGTTAGTAAACAATAAAATAACTTATTACTAGTGTTAGTGCTTAAACTACAACACAGAAGAACACAGACATATTAAACAGTATTGTGAAAAGGACTTCCCCAAATTAATGTTTAGTGATTGTTCTTCCCACATAATTTTTAATAAATTTCAGAGAGTTACTTTCCGCTATAGTTTTTAGAATGCTGTTACCACTCGTCCGCAACCTTGACAACAGCCACGCGGTTTTCTTGCGAATGACCGCGTGGAAGCCGTCAGTTCGGTTTTGCGCACAGATTTATAAAGAATGCCAAGGGGGCGTGGCGCGTGCGAACAATGTATGCACAAAACAGAAACAGACGCGGGCGCCGTCAATAAGAATTGTCAATGTAGTTGTGTGTCTCAACGTTACGACCTGCGTTACGCGATTGGCTCGCGTTGAGTTTAGTGACTGTTATAGTGTGAGTGAGCGCGTGTTCGTATTGTAGTGCATATGTAGTTGAAGGCGACAGCCGGACTCGAAACGTTGGGCAGTCACGCCATATCTCCCTTTAGTTTATAAATCTGTGGTTTTGTGCAAACATAGCAGAAGCGCTGCACAATCGTGGCAGTCCCAACATATAGTCACAGTATTGGCCTCCCCTTTCTTCTGCCATTCGTCCCAGTTCCGTGAGTGATCATCCAGGGCCCTAATTCACTATGACCACTCAATGAGTCCTTCCTTCGAAACCACGTCAATTCCTTAGTTATTCACGCGAATTCCGCGTTCATTTCGCGCGGTTTCGTTCATTGTGTCATAGAGAATATGACCTTACCAGGTGTTTCCCGCGACTTTGCCAATTTCATCAACCCAGCGCGCTTTTGGGCGGCCCTAGTTTCTTTGGCCTGACCTTGGCCACCATTCGGTCATAGCTTTACTCCATCGGCCATCTCCTCGTGTAACTAGATGTTCTGCCTCCACTAGAGGCGCATCGCCCTGTCCCCGACCTCGTAGACTTTCGACCGACGAAGGATTTCGGATCGGATACGTGCTAAGTAATCTTTTAAAATGACTAGTCTACAATCGTAAATGTCAAAATGTAAATATTTTTTTAGATCTGTGTTACCGTTTAGATATATGGTATAGGATCAAGTTCTTTTAACTGAACCGACAGCTGTGTTGCTGGGGAGTTTGTTGCGCCATTTCTTCTTCCCAGCGATAGAGCTAGGAAGTGATGAAGGGCGGCGGTGTTTTGGGGGACTGTATTATGTAATTTTGACGTTTGAAAAGTGTTGATTCTCAGCCCAATTTGAATAAATGACTTTTGATTGATTTTGTTCGGTCTAGTAGAGTTATGCAGATTAACATCCCTAATCTTATAAAATGATCTAGTAAATTTCTATAGCTGTTTTTTTATTTATCTTGGACATAGCGGTTACCATTTATATACGAAAGCTGAAGAGTTTGTTTGTACGCGCTAATCTCATCTCATCTCATCTCCTTTTTATTAACGTTGCCCCACATTAGGAATTTCTCCTGTATCGTGGGTGCGTTTACAAACATTTAAACTCACATACACAAACAGCCAGACCCGGAACAACGACTTGTAGGTCATACAAATATTTGTTCCGTGCGGGAATCCAACCCGCGACACGCAGCGCAGCAGTCAATCGCTTAACCACTGCGCCAACCGTGCCGTCAAATCAAATCTCTGGAACTATTAGTCGGATTTGAATAAAACCTTTTTGCATTTAACAGACCCATTCTTGAGGAAGGGTCTGTCCCTTAGGAACTGAGCAAATAGAAAAAAATCCGAAAGAAGTGAAACCGAAGTAATAGCGCGGGATGGCGATGCAATGCGACGGGATTGGTCGGGGAACCAGAAATTTCACGCGAAGTCGCGGGCAGAGATTAGTTTTAAATAAATCGTAAAATTAATAACGCGCGTCACGGTCGCCACTTGTTATTATATAAAAATCGTTAGGTTAAGTAAGTAATTGTGACTCTTTAACAAATTAATTATCTTCCCGCTCAATTAATTTTTATAGTTCTCAAAAAATATACTGTTACAGCGCTGTCTAATTAAAACAAAAAATAAATCAGAAACTCGCTTAATTTTCTAGATTATTCTCGTAATTATTTAGGGTTCCGTATCCAGTGGTGGCACAGCGGTATTGGCTCCAATTTACCAGTCTCTCGACCACTCTACTTTGTATACTTAATTTCATCACCACTGTTCTCGAAACGGTGTAGAAAAACATTGTGAGCAAACCGGCATGACCTAGAACCAAAAATTCGAAGACATCTGACGTACACCAACCCGCACTGGGCCCGCGGTGGATTACAGCCTACTCCCTGTCACAGAGAGAAGGCCTGTGTCCCAGCAGTGGGAACATTATAGGCTGATTATTCAAAGGGTTCCATTCAACCTTTCAATGGAAGTATTTAACTATTACTAAGCAAAAATTCCTAGTGAATAAATGTTATAACAGGTTAAGAATATAGATGGATACGTAATATGCGCAAGAGTAATTTATTGACATGTAATAATATGACAATAAAAATAGTGTGACATGCTATAATAATTTAATTTGACATCTGTATAATTTTATTTTAATTTGGACCAATATTTTTTTTTTTTTTTTTTTTGATTGTTATATCTATGACAGGTAGTATACATTTATAATTTATCTGACAATTTTTATATTTTAATTTAAACTTTTTCCGAATTTTTAATTAAAATTTTTATTGTTTTATTTTAATAATTTTTGAATAAGATTAATAATAATATATATATTTGCACACCTTATTAGGTAATGATACAGTGTACTTTATATCTATTTGTAACATCTGTTTATACCTACCTGTATTAAGCAAATAAATAATTTGATTTGATTTCATTTGGAAAGTGGTTAGTCTGTCGGTCTTTCTTGCCTGTATGTCAGAAATAGGGCTGTTTTTAGATCCGAATAGTTGGCTATTTACAATTTTCTCAAAATACGTGTAACTGTGGACGCTATCATACACATTTAGAGGTATGAGGAACAGGATGTAAAGTTCACTCATCCTCCATAGAAAAGGACACAACACCTGTCTGGTCGAAGGATCCTCTTCGACCAGACAGGTGTTGTGTCTGGCGGGCAATTGAATTTGTATGCTAATTGCGCGGTAAACTCTGCTTGCGAGATGCAGGATTTTCGTGACGTCAGTATGACGCGTTGTAGATACCGCTACACACAATTAATAAAACAGTCCTAACTAAACGTATTAATCGTACAGCAAATCTCGAAAAGAATGCAAATTTCATAGATTTTCACAGACCTGTGGGCAGACATGTGGCAATCTCTTCCAAAGCATTTCGTATTTCAATTACCTACCTACGTTTCCTTACGGGATTAACGTATTAAGCTTTTGGGTAGCTTAATGGCCGATTCCGCTAATGTACGGGCCTTTATTGGTTAAAATTAAGACTCTTGTATCTTTACCAACAATGAAGCAAAGACCTCATAACTTTGCATAGTAGACCTTTTTATATGACTTCTCCCGCTCTGGGCGAAGCGGGAGGGCGTGTCAGACTTATACTGACTAAACCCACCCGTGTTCCTTCAGTTGCCTATGCCAGGGACCACGGTATCTCTTTCGAACAACCCGCGGCCCTGGCAGGCATCGGCCCTAGCGGACCCCGTCACTTCGTGCTGACATCTCTTTGAGGCGCGCGTGGAACACAACGCGCCGTCGACCCGGGCCTGGTCCTTCCCGGGCGGCGAGCTGTGCATAGTAGACCCTCCCATATGGAAGTGCTATCACAGGTAAACTTAGCTTATGAATCTATTTAGATGCCCAGTTCGGCAATAAATAATGCTACCATTGGTAAGCGAAACGATTCGTTTTTATTTATAAGAACCGAGCATAAGTCAGTCCTATACATTTTTGACTTTTCCATCATTAGAATAGTTCAATTTGTCTAGGCCATCTATGGTGAAATGAAATTGTTTATTCTGTAAATCGTCATATTATTAAAAAAAAATAAGCTTGAAGAAGTGTACATTTCTTATCTGACGACCCCTGAGAAGAAATGTCGAATAAACTCAAGGTTAAAGTCCAGAGATAATCTTGTTAGATCATGTGAGGACAATGTAGATATTTGTTTTTATATGGGTTTAAAGACCCTTATTTATTGTAAAATAAATTCGAATAAATACATAACTAAGGTAAGTGTATATCGTATTTAGATCGTGCTACGGAACCCTTAGCACGCGAGTCCGACTCACATTTAGCCAATTTTTTACTAACTACTATTTAAACGTTACGCCTCATTTAAAAAATAATCTCAGAGAATTAAGTCTTCTAAATAACTTACCGTATTTTGTAATTTACTTGCAAAAAAATAATTGTAGAAAAAAAATCATAATGGCGTCGTTGGTAAAAAGTGGCTCATTATGTATATTAAGCTATCTATCTTCGCGTTAGGTCATTAAGTTTAAATTAGACTGGACTAGATCCTGAGGCGTTGAGCGATCATAATAATAAAATTATTATAAGTAGGTGCCATTGGCGTCAACATTATGTAAGTATCTACTCATTTGTTTTCAAGTTTTCCTGGGGGCTTACCACAAGCTCTTATAGCAGGGCAGACGTTGAACTGCACTGCTTTTTTGTACGGTCACCAAAGGAGATAAGTAACCAGGGCCGTCGGATATAGCTGAAGTTTGGCAAGAAACCGGTGGACGTTTTCGAATGAAATTTAATTTAATTAATAGAAAAGAAACAGTTTATTTATCAAATCAAATTTCATTCAAAAATATCCATCGGTTTCTTACTAAACTTCAACTATATCCGACGCCCTGGTTACTTATCTCTTTTAGCGGCTGTACTATGAATAAGTACAAAAAAGCAGTGCAGATCAACTTCTGCCGTGCAATAAGAGTTGGTGGTAAGTCTCCTGGGGTGCGTTAATACTTTCTTCCTCAGTGCCACTGTCACTACATAATCAGCCTATAATTTTCCCTCTGCTAGGACACAGGTCTCCTCTCAGTTAGAGGGAGTTGGTCGTAATCTACCAAGCGGTCCCAGTGCGGGTTGGTAGATGCTGACACGCCACGCGTATATTGAAACTTTAAGCAATATTTTGAAAATTTAAACTGTATATCCTATTGAAAACCACAGTGTAGAATAATTATGCGATAAATTGATGATTTTTAAGGTGGTCCGGGGATAAACAACGATTCTTATATGTTGCTAAAATACCATACATCATACATCTACCAACACGCACTGGGCCCGCGTGGTGGCTTACGGTCCACTCCTCTCCTCTCACGCACTAATATTCTCACTGTTGGGACACAGGCGAGAGGAAGCCTGTGTCCCAACAGTGGAAATATTATAGGCTGAATTGTATTTATGCTAAAATAATTCCATTATGCAGTGTCGCTAACCCGCGGGGCGTTGTTTGTCGCTGTATGTATGCGGCACCCTAAGGGCTTCATGAAAATAAAGGTTTAAAATAGCCTCCGAGACTGGCGAAGGGCATACCCTGGGCAGCCTGACTCCATCTGCTAATAGAGGTGGCAATAAGTGCTCGTGGAGGCTTCCACGAGAGCCGATCGGCGCACCCTGGGCAGTCAGCATCCATCTACCATATTGCTGAATGGAAAATATTTTTACAACAGTAAGACTAAGTATGCTCTTTTGTAGTTCATACTGATATGAGATCAAAAGAATGTGTTCCTATTCATTCGAGAAAACTGAGAGTCAGTAGCTGACGAGCGAATACTGCTATTACTATACAATTACTTCCAGACTGTACGAGCCCCTCATATTTCTAAACTGATCCACAGAACCGCAGTTAGCAAAATTTTGTTTCGGTGCCGTAAGTGGAATAGCTTAGGTGCTATCCGCTCAAGCGCGGTTTAGATCAACGCTAGAATATTTTTGAGCTGTCATCGGTTTGAACAAATAAGTATTGGAATCCGTACCTACTACAAATTTCCGTAGGTATGCCAATTAAGTCCTAGTTTGTTATAGTTTTAGGAAAAACTAATTATTATATGTTCCGCTTCTTGTTTCATACGGGAACCCTTTTACAAAAAAGTAAGTATTTCCTATCTTTTCAGCTTTGTGGCTAGGATGGATGCATAGCCCGTACAAGTAGATGCTAAGTACACACATACCATTTGTGTCGATACCTTATGAGCTATAGGTTACCTACTGCATACCTATACGAGAAGAAAATATGGTTGAGTAGGTTTCAGACCAAGTAAAAGTTTCAAAAGGAGTGAAAACCACACAATTATTGTCCTTTAAAAAGTTATGAATATCGACTCAACACTCGTCAAAATCGGTCCATTAGTTACAAAGTTACAGAACATTATATCCTAAAGTATTAACTCATACACATTACAACCTCCACACGCTTCAAAACTCCTTTGTAACCAAGCTTCACACAATCAACGACATTGCACGTTTGAAATATATTCTCTAACCACAAAACATAATCAAAATGAATAGTTATTTTACCACGCTACTAAAATCATACATTACCGAGCAAACGCATACAATGAGCGTCTAAAAACTCCAGTGCGTAAAATCCTATCGGCAACACTAGAACCATAGAGAACTTAAATATGGCGGCTTGTGCAAAACCGAAACAGTTTAATTACAAGCAACCCGAGAACGGACCACACACACAGCTCATTAAAACACGAATCATAACAATAATTATTTTACCCCAGCTTATAATTTCGCGCGGGCGAAAAAAAAACGTTAATATTAAAACATAACCTGATTATCAATGTGTCAACAACTCAATTTATAGCGGGAAACCGGCGACGCCCTGCGCGCGGGAAATATCAGCCAATGACGCGTAGCCTGTTCTGCTCGACCGCAACAACGAAAAGTGTTGCTATCTCTTTCTTGCTTGTACAAAAGTAGTGACGCTCGAATCGTTTGTCAATGTTCCTGTCTTTGTCTTTTAGGGGGATCGTTCTATTTTTAAGGCTAATGAATATTACGGGATGACGTTATTAATTTATGCGAGGGATTTGTTTTTTTAATCACTCGTTTTGATTATATAGGCTTTGGAATGATTTAGGGTTCTTTGGGAAATCGGACTGGTTTTTATTTTAATTATTATTTTTCTATGAAGGGTTTTAATTAGACGAGATTAGAATAAGTGGATGCACGTATGTGAAACTAGTTGTTCACGTGGCTTTGCCCATATTGATCAAGATATTTTTTCTTTTGACTGCAGGGACCCGATATTGTTTCTTTTTTGTGTTTTTATATTTTTATCTTTCTTACAGAGACGACAAATCGAACATCCAACTCCAAAATACCTATATATTTAAATAAATAAATAATCTAAACTTTATTGCTCAAAAGATTACAGAAATTCGCCCCAAATTAGGCAAGCCTCCATTATTAAACAATCTGAAGCTAAGTACCATATCCAAAGCTATATAAATTCAATACGGCTAATTGAATTACAGAAATTGACAGCCGCAGGCGCGCCCCTATCACATCGAGCATGGATGACATGTGACAAACATGCTTAGCTGTTATTCTTTATTTATGATAATGCAGACGAGACGGGGCGAAATTGAAAGCTCGCTCAATCGATGTAAATTAGCTATTGCTTATTCATCTTTTTATACGTTTTCCTGTGGACATTGTTTACAGAAATGGCACTCCATTGGGAAGTTTGTATTGAATTCGTTTATAATATGCATGGTATATATAGTAGGGGCTCGTGGCTAAATAATTATGGCCGTACGGGTTGATTTTTAAGGCTAAGCATTCTAAGCAATTATCTGTAACATATAGACACCCCTTCGTGCCTCGAAAAGCTCGCTAAGCCGCTGGTCCCGGCTGTCATTCGTAGAGCTTTGACAGTCATTTCGGGTAATCAGGAGCCTGGAAGTCTGACAACCGTGCTGGCCAGGGTATCGTGTTACTCAGAAACTGGGGTTTGGATGTCAAATAGGCAGTCGCTCCGCTGGCATGATGTACAGACGCCAGCAGGTCAAGCTACCCGAAACTGTCAAATTTTCCCAATCAACATTGAACCTTAATGCTTTAGCGATAAAGTTAAAAATCTATTAAAGAAATTTGACAGATTGTAGTAACTTGATGTGCTGGCGTCCGTACCTAGTAACTTTTCTTTTTTCAGGATCAATGCTTATCAGTTTCGCAACAGCTGTGTAGACAGGTAAGCAAGATACCTGCCGATCTATTCTGTAAAAATCTCAATGTGAAAGATTAGGTAAGGTAAGCTTTCATTTCAAGCCTGTCATTTCACCTGATGCAAGGAATTGACACTATTGACAGCTTACTTCACCTTAGTTTTCACGGTGAGATTTTTACAGAATAGATTGGCTGATTAGGCTGAGAGTCTAGGACGCCCCCAGTAGATAGAACGATGGCCTAAAGTGATAGCTAGAATAGATTGGATGTGGAAATCAAAGGAACATAGTGCTATGGCACAAATTAGGTGAGACCTATCAACCATTGCACAGCGATATTTTGAGCTGATTGTCAGTGTTTATTATTAAATATAAATAAATGGCACCCTGCCAGCATTCAAATCACGTAAGATAAACGCAGTAACTAATGTAACAATCAAACAGTACCTATGCTTCTTGAACATTCACATCTACCGGGACTTTTCACAACTATGTTTAAGCTAACTTCCAGTGAAACCGGATGCAGTTGAATACTAGTATTTTGCTCCTCGAATAGTATGTTTCAGGCAATCTTCTTTTCGACATCTTTGTCACACCAATTAATGTTTTCTGTTTTCTGTTGTTGAAATGAAAGCTTATTGTTTAACCGTAATTGTTATTTAACCGTGTTTGGGTTCATGTTCGAGTCGAGCATCGTACGGCATTAGTAATATATAATTAAACTCTAACACCAATTAATACTTACACTTCAAATAATTATTTACGACGGAACCCACATATTAATCTCAACACCCACACTAACAAAGATTTTATGACTTAGGAATAAACAGGGTTGCCAACTCATAGATTTTTATGAATTCGACCTCATTTTGAAAATAGATTAAAGAATTTGAATTTTAGAACCGTGTTGGTTGATATATTTTTATCTGCTGTCATAATAGGTATTTCTTTATGGTATTTTATTTATTTGTTTTTATTTTAATGAGATTTTGCCTGCAGTCTTTATTAAAATATTTAAAAACAAATTGACGAAGTCTTAAATGGGTAGTCGAAGAGAAGAAACCTGAACTTACCTACCTATAGTTAATATAAGTCTGAAACGGACTTGAGCAAGCGTGGTGATCAATACTCGTGCCTTCTTTGTGTGAGAAGAGGTCTTTGTCCTACAGTGGGACAATAATAGGCTGACCGGTTTTATTGCCCCTTTATTTTCAGAAAAAATATACCTATAGATACTTAGAGGTATGAGGAACAGGGTGTAAAGTTCACTCATCCTCCATAGAAAAGGGACGATCCTCCGACCAGACGGGTGTTGTGTCTGGCGGGCAATTGCCCAATGATTGATGTTGGGAAATTGTATCTATGCTAATTGCGCGGTAAACTCTGCTTGCGAGATGCAGGATTTGCGTGACGTCAGCATGACGCGTTGTTCGCATGTGGCGTTGTAGATACCGCTACAGATATAACCTACCGAAAGTCTGACAACCAGTCTTACTAAGGGGAGTATTACCCAGTACTGAACTGGTTTGTAGATGTCAAATAGGCAGTCGCTCCATGTACTACTAATACTGGTATTCAGCTGCATCCAGTTAGACTGGAAGCTCACCCCAACATAGTTGGGAAAAGGATGATGATGACCTACAAAAACTTAACTTCAGTTGATAGCTAGGTGCCCAGCACCAAACTATTTGTTAAAAAGTGATATGATTGGTTTTTTAAGTAGCAAAACTATTTAGTTTTTTGTACAGACACTAGCAGGTCAAGCTACCCGAAACTGTCAAATCTTCCCAATCAATCTTGAACCTTAATGCTTTATTGATAAAGTTGATAATCTATTAAAGAAATTTGACAGATTGTAGTAGCTTGATGTGCTGGCGTCTGTACATAGAAATTAGCTTGGTTGCCAAATAGATTGGGAAATATTTCACTGCTCTAACTAAAAACTTATAAAACATTTTAATTTAATGAACCTCTAAATTTATTTTTTTATTTATTATTTATTTTTTTATTTTTATTTAATGATGCACACTTTTATAAATAAGTAAAAGAGACTCTTTTTCACTTTCTGGCCTTTTCTGACAGTTGGTCACAGTAACCAAGCTAGGATACCCTGAAGAAATGGGTTAGATAAGGTTAGAACTGGGGCTACAGTCAACCATGCGCGAGCCGAGCGAGCGTAACGTCTAAGCTGGTCGCAGTTTCTTGGCTTTTTACTATTTGTGATTTTTTAACCCAACAAATGATTTTTTTGAGGTTCACATAAAAATGCATAGCATATTCAGCCTATAAAAGCCTAATGTTCCCACTACTAGGACACAGGCCTCCTCTCGATGAGAGTGAATCCTACAATCCCCCACGCGGGCCCAATGCGGGTTGGAAAATGTCTTTAAATTTTTGGTTCTAGGACATGCCGGTTTCCTCACGATGTTTTCCTTCACCGTTTTGAGAGCAGTGCTGATGAAATTATTTACACAATGTAAAGCGCCTGTTTGGGTTCGAACCGACTACCTAAATACAACTCGTAAGTCGGGGACCACCGTAGATACCACTAGGCCACCACTGCTCTCACAAAAAAAGGCGCAATCACTATATTAGAGCGTTCAATAATATTTTTAGGAGCACAAAATAGGAATTATTGAAAGTTCCATTAAATACGTGACACATAGATTTTCCTGGAATTCTGTTACCTATACCTACCTACGTTTATCTATTGGTTTAAAAACTTAATGTCTAAAAATGTTTGTCTATGATTACTACGTCCTGTAGGTACCTACGTGGTCAAAAAATCTGAGCCTCTACAAAATATAAATTAACTACATAACCTTTAAATTTCTCTCTACTCAATTGACGCCTAAGTTGCACAGAACCCTACATCAAAACCTACCATATAATTATGGTGGCAACAACAAAAAAATATTTCGACAGTCGGCCATCTTGGGAGCGTTCGGAAACGTTCCAGATTCAAGTTTTAAAAACTTAATTCCTTCGGTCGTTAGCGCTGGCTTCGATCCTAAGTGGGTTTTGGTGTAAATACCGGTTTTTGGTGTTATGTAGGACTTGAAGCTTTTCATGGAATTGTTGAGGTAGGGAATAGTGGGTGGTACGGAGGAATTTTTAGGTTATATATAAATGTGTATATATTTTTATAAGTAGGTTTGGACAGACACTTTTACAAGTCAATCATATTTTAAAAAACTAGATGAGCTCGGCGGTTCCTATCTGACTAGTCTGATAAGAAAGGCCGAAACCAACTCAGAGGTCACAGTCAGTTTTAAAGTCCAGACATAATCTTGGTCAGATCATGTGAAGACCAGGTAGATGATGTCTGAGATGGTCTTTTGAGGAAAGAACCACACAGATTGAGAGGACCTGTCCAGTCAGTCAGAAATCGCGCAGCTCAACTCAAAACTTGAGCAATAATTTTTGACCGACTTCAAAAACAGAAGGTTCTATATTTGTCCAAACAAGTTTCACTGAATTGCCACTCATGTTTCTCAAAACTAAATGAAGTAAATAGAAAACTGTTCTTCAACCAAAGGATGGCATTTATTTTGTTAATTTTATTGCATAATAACAACATTCTGTATTTTTTTTTCGGGATTTGTGATGTCTTTCCATCTGAAGGCCAATTATCGTAATTTAAAACGTTCAAAATCTAGTCGCAATCTCGTCTCGGCAACAAACAAATGTCAAAAACTTGTCAAAATGTAGGGAAATTAGAGGTATTTTTGACAGATTGAGACTGAGATCAGACTGTGAACGTTCTTAAAATTACGAGAATTGCCCGTCTGATCATAACACTGAATAACACGCAACACATTTTAATTTATGTTTTTAAAATAACATAAAATAGTAAGTAAGTACATAATCTAATAAATAAAAAAATAACTAACAGCTGTCTACCTACCCATTACGATTCAGAAAACAAACTTAGAAAACGTATTAAAAATCTATAAAAATAGAGATTTCAATCTAACGTAGTACTAATCTTGAAGTATGTAATTAATTTCCAAAGACTGTCGGATGTTGAAAAAAAGTCCCATCTGCCGACTGTCGGTTGAACAGAAAAACTTAATAACAAAATTTTGGGAAATAAGGATTTTTGAAATCGTTAGGGGAGAGATACGGTGTGTTGTTTTTCGCACACGTCATTCAGACAATTTAATTTTCTGTTTCGTACAGAAGGGCAGTTTTCGTAATTTTAAGAACGTTCACAGTCTGATCTCAGTCTCCTGTCAAAAATACCTCTAATTTTCCTACATTTTTTACAAGTTTTTGACGTTGATTGTCGCTGAGATGAGATTGCGAAGATTTTTTTTTAAATTACGGTAATGGCCTTCAGATCATAACTTTTATAAGTAGGTAACAAAAAATGTTTTCCTTATTTCAGAAGTTTTAATTTTTGAATACAGCCTTGTTGGACCACCGTTCGCAAGCACTACTGCTGAGTATGAAGTCCTGGGTTCGATGTTATTATTTGGGTGTGTGTAAGGGATTTTTCAGTTGCAGCCCGGAGTCTGGATTTGTGCATGGTTGAAATCAATAGGCTCGCCCCCTATTACATGGGACTTAAAGGTATACCTCTACCTAACCGTCCCGGAAAAACATGCGTGATGCTATGAAATTGTTAATAATAAAAACTAAGCTGATTAGTGCGCTTTACCATCAGCGATTGCATCACTGCTTTCCATCAGGCGGGATCGCAGTCAAGCACTAGTTTATATCATAAAAAAAAAAATAAGCAAATTTTTTCAATCCAATGTACTCTCAACAAAGTCATTTTTCGAATAAAACTTTAAGAGGGAAAAGTACATTACAATAAAAACAAACAATTTACTTGTACATACAACTTATATCATAGCGACTGTAGTTGCAAAATATTGCTTACCTACAGAAATAAAATACTTACATGAAAAATTGCTCAATCCGTGCATGAAAGCAATAAAACCATGTTGTAGGTGATCTTCTTGAAAACTTACGTAGTTACGACTGTAGGCAGTATTATGTTTTACTAGCTGCGCCCCGCGGTTTCACCCGCATAAGTTTCGATCCTGTGGGAATATCGGGATAAAAAGTATTCTATATGTTAATCCTGGTTATAAACCATCTGTGTGCCAAATTTTATTCAAATCCGTTCAGTAGTTTTTGCGTGAAAGAGTAACAAACATTCATCCATCCATCCATAAAAACTTTCACATTTATAATATTAGTAGGATAGGATTTGTCAATCAACTCTGACTACTTACTGTAGTACCTTCATATAATCTTATTTCTCTCAATTTTCTATATATTCCTCACTCATCGCGTCGCATCGCATCGCATCGCCCGTCTGCGCTATTGCTTCGTTTTCGCTTAGTGTACTTTCTGCCTATTTTTCTTTTTCCTCGGCTCCTAAGAGTCGTCGCGTAATGTTAATATCCTATAACCTTCCTAAAAAAATGGGCTATCAAATGCAAAAAGAATTTTTCAAATCCGACTGGTAGTTCCAGAGATTAGCGCGTTCAAACAAACAAGCTTTATTAGTAGTATAGATTTAACAAACCCGCTGTACATGCAGCAATCAGCTTCAAATGACACTACCTACTGCGCCCATAAAAACCAAAACGTATGTTTCAAAGCGTTTGATAATTAAAAAAAAAAACTAACCAATATGGCGTCGTCCTTTGCTACATATTAAAAAAAAAAAAAAACAAATCTCTCGCGGCGGGAAAGAAAAAGCGGCACTAATTTCATGCACTCATGCCGCGTTCGATTTTCAAAATGACCCTAGTATGAGATGCAGTTACAAGTTAGAAAGAGACACGAATATTAATAATGTTTTAATCGCATCATATATTTCGGTCGATATGTTGTTTATGCCCGAATTTAAAAAGTATGTTTTTTATTATTTTGAGGACTTGAAAATTATAATATTTTCGTTTACAATAATATATTTACGATGTATCGGTGATAATCATTTTATTTCTGCGCTGATTCGGTACGGGGAAAAGGTAAAAGCAATAAAATATTATGTTTTCGCGAAACCCTAATGGCTCCCGTTCATTACTGGTTGACCGATATGCACAGAAGTCAGGCTTATGACTTGGAGTCAAGGAAATTATTTTAAAGTGACTCATTTAACGTTTCAGTTGTGTTGAATTGCGGTGGGCAATTATATAAGATGTGTTCGAATTCTGAAAAATCAGAAATAACGCTACACGAAAACGAATTAATGGCGACGGTAAGTAGGTATTATAAAAATGTGGCTGCTGTATTAGTTTAGGCATTGTGTATCTTAGCATGTCCACGCGAACGAAGCCGCGGGCAATGCTAGTGTGAAATATAATATTTTGATTTGGATTTTTAACGTAACAGGAGGCTATAAAATCAAAATCAAAAGTAATTTATTCAAATTAGGCTGAGAATCAGCACTTTTCGAAAGTCAAAATTACAAAAGACAGTCCCCCTAAAACGCCCGCCCTTCACCACTTCCTAGTGCTATCGCTGGGAAGAAGAAGTGGCGCAACAAACTCCCCAGCAGCACAGCTGTCTGTTCAGTTAGAAAATACTTGATTGTATGCAATACTAGGTACCTATGTTAAGTAATTAACAATACAAGACACAGAACATAAAATTAAATTACTTGCCATATGTCAGCTAGCCACGCCAATATAGGTAGGTAATGTAGGTATAGGTAGTTTAATGTTGAAATATAACGTCATACATACCTATTATTGTAAGTACTTACGTAGTGAAAATCTGCGACCTCTTACCGTCTAGCGAATATCACGAGGTTCGCGAAAAGTGATTTCCAGTGGAGATTTTCACAGATTGTGAATTATTGGCGCCGATTCCCTTGTTCACAAACTAAACTTAATTTAAGTTCAGTGCATCTTTTTCTTTCTATTTCATTCTGAAAAGGACAGAAGATAGATGTTAGTTTAGTCCTGTCAAATTAAGATACTCCATAGACAATTTAGACGTGATTAAAAACATGACTGCTGAAAATACGTCAATTTACGTCAGGCGCTGACTAATTTGACAGGACTAAACTAATATTTATCTTCTGTCCTTTTCTTAATGAAATAGAAGGAAAAAGATGCACTGAACTTAAATTTTGTTTAGTTTGTAAACAAGGGAATCGGCGCCACTATGTCTTGATTTCATGGATTGACATACTAAAAATTGAACGAAATCCAGAAGCGTTCGGTATTTCTACAACGGCTTTCAACCAGATTAACATAATTAAGCTCTTTGGTAGCTCATCATCCTTATCGCAGGAATTTTCATTTTGTGGACATTGACATTAAGCCGATGACGATGATCTCTTCTGGAGTCCTTCTGAAGGCTTTCTGGAACCTGGGAGCAAGATTTTCATAAGGACTTTTCAGATTTTCAGGCTTCTAGATTTCCGTAAGGCATAACTCCATGCCTGACTGCTTCACAAAAAGTAAAATATTATCATGTCACACATAAAAATAATGACACGAAAACCATCCTATTATGGGTTGCTCGTAAAAAATCATGTAAATATCGTGTTGCCAGCAGGAAATATAACCACAACATAATAATGATGAGCATTACCGGCGCGCCCTGAAGCCGATGGAAGTAGATTAAGAAAAATGTTCCACAGATTATAGAATGGAGGTCCGCCATTTTGGGGTAAGGTAGGGTGACTGTGGGTTTGAGCGGACGGTGGCAGATGTTTTTTTTTTATTATATTTAATTTATGTTTGTTGAAAAGAAGAAAAGGAATTTGTTTTATTTTAACAGCTTGGAAAATCTGTTGTCTATTTTGTTTTATTACGGCTTCTTGGATCATCCGTACTAATATTATAAAGAGGTAAAATTTGTTTGTTTGTTTGTATGTATGTAGAGGGTAATCTTTGGAACTACCAGTCGGATTTGAAAAAATCTTTTTGCATTTGATAGCTCAATTCTTGAGGAAGGCTATAGGCTACTTAACATCACGCTAAGACACCTAGCCGAGCAAAATAAAAAAAGTCAGAAAAAAACACAGTAATAGCGCGGAAAGGTGATGCGATGCGACGGGATGGGTCGGGAACAACAGATATCACGCAGACGAAGTTGCGGGCAGAAGCTAGTGTCCTATAATTGTCCACTTAGCTAGTTATTATACCCAAAGAAAAACGAAAAGCTTTGTTGTCTGAATGCTGCTTGGCGGTATAAATAGATAAACTCAAAATCAAAGTATTTATTTCAATTAAACCATTTACAGGTACCTACTTTTGAATTGTCAAGGGGTCGGTCAGTCAGAAAATATAAAGCCAGTTGCCCATTCCAAAGCGTAGACAAGTTTAGTAGCTCTGATTTAACAGATCAATTTATGTCGTTTGTAATAAGTAAACAAATTACCGGCTTGCAACCTATTACATGGAACGCTACTGCTAAGCATGAGGTCCTGGATTCGATTCCTAGGTTGGGCAGTGTTATTAGGTTTTCTATCAGGAATTTCTTAGTAGGCCGGAGTCTGGATTTGTGCCCGGTTCATGGCAATAAGCTCGCCCTCTATTACATGGGACTTAAACAAAACTTGCAAAATGTGGGTGTACTATAGATCTAGATCCCTCTGCCTAACCCTTTGGGGCATACAGGCGTGATGTTATGTTACGTTAAGTAAAATATATAATGTTTGTTTATCCCGGCTGTCATTCGTGGATCTTTGACAGTCGTTACGGGTAGTCAGAAACCCGAAAGTCTGACAACAAGTCTTTTATCACGGGGTATCGTATTATCCAGTAACTGGGTTGTGGAGGTCAGATAGGCAGTCGCCCCATGTAAAATACTGGTATTCAGCTGCATCCGGTTAGACTGGAAGCCGACCCCAACATAGTCGGGAAAAAGCTAGGCAGATGATGATGATGTCCAATAACCTCAGTATCTAGGAAGCCTATCCTAGCCTACTAGAAAATTTCCCAATTTATCCCTTACATCCTGAACCCATGGTCATCCTACCCTGGGAGAAGCCAGGTGTGTCTACAATAGTACTAATGCTACGCCCCGACCGCGCTCGCTTTGTACAATGTTATTTATAGGTAGGCGAATCTTGGTTATTGTATATGTATGTAAGTATTACCTATGTGTTTTTGAGGAGGTGTGATAGAGTAATGGATAATATACATTTTTTATTTTTAAATTTATGGGGAAAAATATCAGAATTTTAATTTAATACCTAGGTGTTATAGTGGCCAACTAATACCCACTCGGGTCCATATATCAAGGTTAAGCAACGCGTGCCGAGGTCGGTTCGTGGATGGGTCACCATCCATTTCAAACCAAGACCCCTCTGTGCCTGGTCCCGGTTCTCATTCGTGGATCTTTGACAGTCGTGACGAGTAGTCAGAAGCCCGAAAGTCTGACAACCAGTCATACCAAGGGGGCTTACTAGATAGGTAATAGATTTATTCAAACCAATATTGTTAAAGACATAAATAGTTAAGTCAATGTCGGCAACCTATTGTAGCAGGAGTGCTTTAGACCATAGATAATATTATTCGATACAAGCTGTTAGCAAACTATGAACCAATTGAGCTGTACAGGGACGGATTCGAGATTCCATTACTTATAAACTGCGAAGAGAATACTATTATTCTAACTGAACAGACAGCTGTGCTTCTTCCCAGCAAAAACACTAGGAAGTGGTGAAGGGTGGGCGTTTTGGGGGACTGTCTTATGTAGTTTTGACGTTCGAAAAGTGCTGATTCTCAGCCTAATTTGGAGAAAAGACTTTTGATTTTGTTTGTTTTTTTGATTAAGTAACCTCTTATTTTTTTTCTTTTTTTTTTTCTTTAAAGAAACGTTGCCCCACACTAGGAATTTCTCCTGTATCGTGGGTGCGTTTACAAAAATTTAAACTCACATACACAAACAGCCAGACCCGGAACAACTACCTGTAGGCAATATGAATATTTGTTCCGTGCGGGAATCGAACCAGCGACACGCAGCTATTTAAAATCTAAACTTCAAAGAAATCGGGTGATCTAACCACACATAAGTATTCTCAAACAATTGATCCTTTAAACAATTCGGTAAATACGTTTATCAATTTATGAGCCCCCAATCCAACCCTGATTGCTTTAACAAGCCCGAAATAGGGTAAGCTTACAATGAAAACCTCACGCGAAAATCTTTTATAAATCTAAAAGATTCTATAACACAAACTTTAACACGTAAAAACCATCTTTAAAACCCAAATAATAAAGCATATTTTCCATTAAACTATAAAGGAATATAAGACGTACACGTGAAAATCTCTCGTGAATCTAAAAGATTGTATAACACAACCTTTTACACGTAAAAACTAACTTTAATAACCAGAATATAAAGCACATTTTCTATTAAGCATATAAAGGAGTTATGATGTATCATTTTCGCAAAAAACCTTTTACAAGTAAAAACCATCTTTAATTCCCAGAGGATAAAGCTCATTTTTCATTAATCATATTAAGGAGTATAAGATGTATCAGTTTTGTAGTGTTTGTATTCGAAATGATATTTGAAATCAAAACAAAATAAGTGAATAACGAAATGGTTTTGGTAAGGAGTTACGGCATTTTGCATTTTTAGGATCTAAGGGGCTGTATGTGCCTGCGATTTTGCAATTATCAACTCGCGTAACAATTCGGGTAAATATCTAATTTTGTGGGTAAGTAATAACAGCTGCCCGGTCGATCTGGTTAAGCTACGCTTGCCGCGGTTGGTCCGTGGATGGGTGACCATCTTTACATACCGAGACCCCTCCGTGCCTCGGAAAGCACGTTAAGCTGTTGGTCCCGGCTGTCATTCGTGGATCTTTGACTGTCGTAACGGGTCGTCAGAAGCCCGAAAGTTTGACAACCAGTCTTACCACGGGGTATCGTATGACCCAGTAACTGGGTTGTGGAGGTCACATAGGCAGTCGCTCCATGTAAAATACTGATATTCAGCTGCATCCGGTAAGACTGGAAGCCAACCCCAGCATAGTTGGGAAAAGGCTAGGCAGATGATGATCTAATTGCATTATAAGTAAATCAGGCTACCTATCCCCTCCGGAACTTCATCATAACATCAAAATCAGCCTATAATGTTCCCACTGCTGGGACTCAGACCTCCTCTCTGTGAGATGGAGTGGGCCGTAATCCACCACGCGGGCCCAGAGCGCGGGTTGTTAGGTACTTAGAATGTCACATGTCTTCGAATTTTTGGTTCTAGGACATGCCGGTTTCCTCACGATGTTTTCCTTCACCGTTTTGAGAGCAGTGGTGATGAACTAATCCACAAAGAAAAGCGCCTGGCTGGGTTCGAACCTACGACCTACAACTCGTAAGTCGTCGTGTTACCACTGGGCCACCACTGCTCTCTTTCTATGTCCATCGCTTATTAAAAACCCATTGCATCACACAACATAAATCCATTAAAAAATTAACCCAAATTACCAACCAACAAAACGCAACCCCGACTAATCGCAAGCGTACACAAGCCCCTAAAACCCATTTGTTAATATTATTATTTACAGAAAACTCACTGGCTCCAAAATGGCTGCCACACCCGCGCGCGGGAAATTTGACAACTGTCGTAGACGCCATGTTGTAGATGAATACTGCTATCATATGGTTCTGAGGGTTTTGAATTTTTAATGTTATTCATGGCTTTAGAAACGAAATTGTAGGCAATAGGTAATCTGTCTATGCTTTTGGAAGGTTAAGCCCCATTTAATAGGGGGTTACCCCCTTACCACTGCTCGGTACATAAAATAATGCAGACTTCGAGCTGATGGCCTAGTGGTAACGGCTCCGACTTATGAGGTGTAGGTCTTTGAACCCAGACAGGCGCTTTACTTTTTGTAAATTATTTCATCACCTCTGCTCTCAAAACGGTGAAGGAAAACATCGTGAGGAAACCGGCATGTCTTAGAACTAACAATTCGAAGACATGTGACATCTACCAACACGCGCTGGGCCCGGCTATAATTATAGCCCACTCCCTCTCGAAGAGATGAGGCCTGTGTCCCAGCAGTGGGAACAATATAGGCTGATCATGTCTCCTTGACAATTTAAAAGTTTTTTTTTTAATAAGAACTAAAGTTCTTAGTTATTGATTACAATTTAGCCTAACAGACTAAGAAGCAATTTAACTCTAATTTAATATTTTACGAGATAGATTATGTTATAACTAAGAATAGTGTCAATTTGCACTTTTACACAGTTTCGTAGCACTTTCTTAGAGTCTGATAATTGATAAAACACTTTGTTCATGTGTTACATGTATAGCACCATTAGCATCGCACTATTATTCATTCACTATATAAATACTACACTAACTCAAATGGTTTATTTCTCTTTAGCCTACGCACTAAGTCCGTGTTGTCTAGCAGCTGGATTGCCTCGACATTCACATGTCGGCGAAGTCTGAGTTCGTGGGCTTCAGCAAATAAAATTCAAAAGTGTCTGTAATTTGTTTAATTGAAATAAATGCCTTGAGTTTGTGTTTAAAAATATAAGAAAGCTCAACCCAAATACATATCAGTATAATATATATAAAGAATTATGTCCGATTTAATTACTCTAACAACTACGAGTAATAAGAAAGTGTAATTATAAGGTCAAAGGGCACAAGCCTATGAACATCAACATTTCTGTACCCAACAGAGCGAGATAGCGTCATACAACTGTCATATCTCCGTCCCTTTCAATAGAAGTGACAAGTTTGACATTACTATGAGCGCGTGAGTGTTTTTTTTTTCTAATTTGATGTTTATTCGAGTGTCAGTCAAAACTGACAGTTTATGTGTGAGGTTTTTAATGGTTGTTCACACGTTTTGGTGGGAAGTGTTGATGGGGTCTTTATGTGTGTCGAGCATTTATTTAGATAAATAGGTTTGTTTTAATTATGAGCGTTGAAAGCTGATTTAGGACTCATTGCGGTTGTTTTTTTTATGGAATAAGTTTGGCAAACTAGCTTACGCTGCGGCCGCTGAACGATCGTGGACCGCCGCCTCTATCAATCTTTCTCACCTTTTCCCAACATATATAAGGTGTGTATGTAAAGGTGGCGAGGAAGCCATAGCAATTTTTTTTAAATATAATTTTATTTTTACGTATTGAATTAAAATAAATATTTTTTTTTAAATTACTTGAGACATTTTGCATAAAATCTTTACTCCACTTCACTGACAGTAAATATTTCGTAGACCCTAGCGTGATGGATCCAGTTTTATTATCTGTCAAGTATTTTTTTTTTAATAATGATTTAAATTTTTTGTTTTCGTTTCTATGGCTTCTTCACCACATATAGATGTATCTCTTAAAATATTACGTGTATAGATACACCTTATATATTATGGGGTTGGCTCTCAGTCTATATACCGGATGCAGCTAAATACCAGTATTTTACATGGAGCGACTGCCTAACTGACCTCCACAACGTAGTTACTGGGTAATACGATACCCCTTGGTTAAGTTTACCCCGAAGAGGCCTTTGGTAAGACTGGTTGTCAGACTTTCGGTTTCTGACTACCCGTAACGACGATCCAACGGCTTAACGTGCTTTCCGAGTTATGGTGGATAGTCTCGATATGTTATGGATCACCCATCCAAGAACCGACCGCAACAAGCGTAGCTTAACTTTCGATCGATCCGTGAGGCTGTTATTATTTAGCCACGAGCTCCTCCTGTAGACTATAGACACATCTGTACAATAAGGGGACGTGTTGCTAAGTCCCTGAAAATGTGCCTGATAGAGGACACGGGACATGTCGCCGAGACACTACTGGTTTCTATGTATTTTTATGAAATACCTTCCGTAGCTAGCGACAAGTCTTCTGACATGTATTTCTTGCACGTTAAGTAACAATTTGATTTCTCAAATTCACGGGTCGCTCAGCACGCTATGGACCGAACTATATATGATAGGAGTCTCTTTGAAGGATAAAATCAGGTATGAAATTGTCCGGAAAAGAACCTGAGTTACCGACATAGCTTGCAGAGTAAGCAAACTGAAGTGGCAGTGGGCTGGCCGTGTTTGTCGAAGGACCGATGGCCGGTGGAGCAGATGAGTCCTGGGGGTCTACTACGAAGTGCAAAGGGCGAATGATCGGATCGGACCGACATGACACATGGCCGAACCGAATATTATGGAAAAGTTCGAAAAAAGTTCGGATCGGCTCAGTTGGGACGGGACCATAGTCAATATTCGAAAGAGTGTAGGAGTGTAGGTACGGGACCGACCGAACCAAATAGTAATTTCGTAGCAGGAAACGGCCGAACGTTCGGCCGATACCACTTCGTAGTAGACCCCCAGGAGTGGAGACCGCGTATCGGCAAGCGTAGTGTGGGACGCCCCCAGCTAGATGGATGGACGACCTAAAGAAGGTGGCTGGGATAGACTGGATACGGAAGGTGGAGGACAGGGCATTGTGGCGCAACCTGGGAGAGGCTATGTCTCGCAGTGGACTGCGATAGGCTGAGTTGATTGAAGTAACAATTTGATTTTAATTCTAGTGTTCTTCCCCCGTTCTTCATAACCCTATGGACTAGTTTGGCAAAAGAAATATGTACACAATAGTAGAATACTTCTCCGACAAAAGAAAACATTTCCAGTCAGTCATATGTATAAACAAACTGAGTAACCATACAATAAAACAACAATATATGATACTTTCGATTGCATATTACTAACTAACAAATGCCATACATTTAGCAGTAAAACTGCTGGTTAAGCAAAACGCTGCTATTTACAGTAATCATTCAGTAATTGTCAGTAGTACGCAGTATGGCGTCGTAACATGTCATTTTGTGTGCGGTGACCAAGGATTTTGTATTTTCGCAAGAGGTATGGAATAATATCGAGTTCTTATGGGTAGTCGGAAGTTCGGGAGTCTGACAACCAGTCTTACCAAAGGCCTCTTCGGTAAGACTACTACTAGTAATGCACTATCAATCTCAATCTGATTCATTTTGAAGGATATTGCCATATTGCTAATCCATTGCTTCATATGTTCATAAAAATTGCCTGTTGAACAACGTAAATAACGCAATACATGTTGTTGAACTGTCAAAATTAAAGTCACTGCTACTGATAGTGTGTTACGCAATTTGACGCAATTGATTTAGTACTACTTTGCAGGTATGAGGAACAGGTTGTGAAGTTCACTCATCCTCCATAGAAAAGGGAGGATCCTCCGACCAGACAGGTGTTGTGTCTGGCGGGCAATTGCCCAACGATTGATGTTGGGAAATTGTATCATGCTAATTGCGCGATAAACTCTGCTTGCGAGATGCAGGATTTGCGTGACTTCAGTATGACGCGTTGTTCGCATGTGGCGTTGTAGATACCGCTACACTACCATTTATAAGAGAAAACATTTTCTTTTTTCCCCGGGGTGGAAAATCCTTATTGAATGTCCGCCGCCCTGGGTTGAGTGGAGGGGATTGTCAGACTCTTACTGACTAAAAATCACCCCGGTGTTCCATCTCACACATAGGTACGCCGAGGGTCGCGGGATCGCACAATTCTTTCCCCTGACTGGTCCGTCATAACCACTGCGGGCCTCCTCGGATCAGGAGTCAAACCCCACACCTGACTCCCCCCACGACGTCGAAGACGGGCGCGCGTGGAACACTACGCGCCGCCACCTCGGATCCTGTTGTGTGGGGGCGACTGACTTACCATATGAGAAACCCTGGTACAAGCTCAACACCGATATGGAAAACTTGCAGCAGCGATTCACACAAAAACAGTCCAGTCTGCTCGCGATGCACCCCAGTATAATGTTGGGGCTGGCCCGCACCCGGCGCACCGTAATCGGCTCGAGCTTCAGCGAAAATTCCTGATGCGCTACTAAAGCGGAACAGCCCCATCAACACCCGGGACGCATTATTATATTGAATCCGAAGGACGCTGTACGATTTTAGAATGTAATCTACCCACAAGCTGCACGTGTAAAATGAGGTGCAATATCATCATTACCTGCCTGTTGGGGTCAGCTTGCAGTCTAACCGGACGCAGCTGAATACCAGTATTTTACATGGAGCGACTTTCTATCTGACCTCCACAACCTACTTACTGGATAATACGATACCCCTTGGTAAGACTGGTTGTCAGACTTTCGGGCTATTGACGACCCAAAAAGACTGTCAAGGATCCACGAATGACAGCCGGGACCAACGGCTTAACGTACTTTCCGGGGCACGGAGGGATCTTGGTATGTGAAGATGGTCACCCATCCACGGACCAACCGCGACAGGCATAGCTTAACCTGATCGATCGACCTATGCAGCTGTTAATATGAGGCAAATTTTCTTTTAATTTAAACTAAATCATTATCTCTCCCTTCACCTTTCACCTTTTCAAAACAAACAGAAGGGTATCCCTGTTAGCCAATAAATAATAAATTCGTTGATTCGTGCTCACCCCAGTGCAGCTACGTCAATACAACTTTAATATTCATGGCTGCCGAGCTGGCCGTTGTCACAATATGTGGATTGGAAATATTGTTTGTGTCTTCAGTAGAGTTTGTAGATGCGATATTTTGCGTTTGATGGTATGCTTAATGCCTATTGTTTTGTAGCTTTTCAGTCGATTCGCACGAATTTCAATTTGAGTGGTTCTTTCCTCAAAAAACCATCTCAGACATCGTACATGGTCTTCATATGACCTGAGCAAGATTATGTCTGGACTTTAAAAGGGACTGTGACCTTTGAATTGGTTTCCGCCTTTCTTCTCAAACTAGTCAGATAGGAAACGTCGACCTCATCTAGTTTTTAAAATATGATTGACGTGTAAAAGTATTTGTAAAAACCTACTTACAAAATAAAATCATTTATCATTTAATTTACTTTCTCGAATCGGGCGAATCGTCACTTTTAAAATGTGCCTATTCAAGAATAGGTACATATTAAAAGTCGTCTATGTAAAAAAAATATTATTTAAAAGTTTTACGAATCGCCAGTTTCGACGGAGAGGTTTCTGCATGTAAAGATGCACCTATCCACGGACCGACCGCGGCCAGTAACTGGGCTGTGGAGGGCAGTTAGGCTCGATGTAAAATACTACACTTGTATTCTGCTGCAGCTGCACGCGGTTAGACTGGAAGCCGACCTCAACATACGAGTAGTTGGGAAAAGGATGATAAAATACAAAAACTAATACACCACGAGTGGCTCCGCATGAAAACCCAAGTTCCTGTATAATTTCCAAGCTAAATATTTCAAGATGATTACTCTAGTATTATCAAGTTAGCAGTTATCAATTTAAGCGCAATTTCCTAACATGTTGTTTATGTTGCAACCTAGCTTCATACATAAGTAATTTATTGTTCCACGAAGTTTGTACTTGCCTTGGCTTGGAAAATAATATCACCGTTTTTCTTGCTAAATATATCGCAAAAGATGACTAACAGGGTGGGCTATGTTTTTGTGAGTTTTTCAGCTATGTTTTTGGGAATCAAACAGGGTAACACATTAACAGGAGCAATGGCTTTCATCTTGACAGTTCAACGACATTCATTGCGTTATTTACGTTGTTGAGCAGACAAGTTTTTCGAACATATGAAGCAACGGATTAGCAATCCTTCAAAATGATTCAGATTGTGATTTTTAGTGTGTTACGCAGTTAGGGTGCGGGTTAAGCTGCGCTTGCCGAGTTTCGTCCGAGGATGGTTTAATAACATCTTTTCGTACCGACACCCTTCCGTACTTCGAAAAGCATGTTAACCCATAATTTGTGCACAGTTGACAGTCGTTACGGTAAGACTTTACCAAGGGTCTGACAACCGACCGGTTGTCAACCGGACCTGACAACCGACCGGTTGTCAGACTTTCGGGCCTCTGACTACCGTAACGACTACGGTAAGACTTTACCAAGGGGTATCGTGAATCCCATGAGTAACTGGGTCACTTTGACTGCATGTTTTGGGACACAGAGGGCAGGATAGGAGGTGGAGCATGGTTTGCGACATAGCTCCACAATCACACCCTACTGCCGTTCCGTCAAGGCAGCCCCACTTTACCAGGTTGCACTTACATCTTCCCACTCTCTCATCTGTCCGGAGACGGTTCAGAGACTTCCAAGTGGACCACGGAAGGTTACACCCAGGGAGATGTTCCTTTGGTGGTAGATAGTAAGTTGGAGGGGGAAGAGTATCCTGCCATAGTAGTCGGCCGGGTTTCCTGGCATGGGCGTAGCTCGGGGGGCAAGGGTAGGCTATGCCCACTCTAGAAACTTCTTTGCCCACCCGAGAAAAATCGATTTACTAACTGTGTAGACGCTTTTTATTAGGTTTTCGTACCTCAAAAGGAAAAAACTGAACCCTTATAGGATCACTTCGTTTTCCGTTCGTCTGTCTCTCAAGACCCTTTGTATCAAGAACGCGTGGAGGTATCAAGTTGAAATTAATACCAAACACGCAGGTCTACGGTCCCTTGGAGTCCTAAAAAGAGCAATCTTCTAAGTCAACGCAATACAAAAATACGGCCACTTATATGCGACATATCATAACCTATAGGTTATCTGCTTACCTATAGGTTAGTCAAAATCTATAGGTCACATCGCATTGACCTAGAATCATAAAATTATGATTATGATCTCTCATTAAATGACTGTGGTTAGTTCAGCTGGAAAGCTGCCCAAAAAAAAATCCCTAGCTACGCTGATTTCTACTAGGTACATACCTACCTATTACTAGGTTATTATGGGATTGTTATTTCACATCCGTGAATGACATTATACCATTAGGTTTTTGACCAAAATCCTATTAAAGTCATGTTCAGTTGATGAGCGTTTATCGATCTACGTTTAACGATCGCACAGGTAGCGCCATCTAGTGTCTGTATTGGTCACTAACTTCTTTTAAGTCAGGTGAATCAAAGAGATTAATTACTAACTTAAATTCTCCGTATATTCGAATCATAACTGTCATTCTTTGACAGTTATAGCAAATAGACGTAGTGTGTCAATTTGATGAACAATTTTTCCCTGACTATAACTACTACAGCTGTTTTCTGCAATATCTAAAGTTCTTGGCAGTCGTTACGTGTGTCCTTAAAACCAACAATAGGTAGTACTACTGTCCTAGGTATACAAGCTGTTGTTTTGCATCCTCGTCAAATTTCAGGAGGCTGTTATGAAAGACTTAAATAATGAAATAAAATTACAATCCGTGGTAAATCATGAACCTACATACTTGTTTTTTTAGTTATATAAGTGTGACAGTATTTCAGAATACACTACTTTCAAAGAACAGGGGGTCTACTACGAAGTGCAAAGTGCGAATGGTCGGATCGGGCCGACACATGGCCGAACCGAATATTATTGAAAAATGCGAAAAAAGTTCGGATCGGCTCAGTTGGGTCGGGGCCATAGTCAATATTCGAAAGAGTGTAGGAGTGTAGGATCGGGACCGACCGAACGAAATAGTAAGTTCGTAGCAGGAAAGGGCCGAACATTCGGCCGATACCACTTCGAAGTAGGCCCCCAGAATCGCGTTATCGTATCGTATAAGCGGCCGCGTTTTTATGTGTGTGTAAAAGGGCAGTTACAGTGCGGTCTCACACAGGCCGTGTTATAAAATGCGTGTCCCACACATACCGATTTCCGAAAAATAGAAAAAAAAATACCTACTTATTTTATTATTGATTCGTGTCGAGAATCATTAGCATAGTTACCTCCTTGAATTTGACGAGGATGCAAAACGACACCTTGTATACATAGTAACAGTTCTTTAATAAGTTTTTTGAAGAATAGTTTCCAGATCTAAGTCAGTCAAGGTCAAGTCCATAAAAAAATACAATCTATAATTTTGTCTAAGACTATTTTTATAGGTAGGTTATGAAGCATAACAGTAAGTTATAGCTAGTAGCTGTGAACACGATACCAACTGTTTGAGCGAGCGCGTGCGCCAGTCACTAGCTGTTAAGGCGACGATTGTTCGGAAACAGGTGTGAATTTAAGTAAAATGAGATATTCAGGGCATAAAAGCATAAAAATGTTGAGTCAAAGTTTTTTTAAAATAAAAGTAAATAAGTACATAAGTACTTATTTTATTTACAACGCCTATTTTTGCACCTACTTTTATTTTACAACAAAAAGAAAGGCAAAACAAAAAGATCTCTATAAAGAGATCTTTTTGTTTTGCCTTTTTAACATGACATAAGCATGAAAACAGAGCTAACAATAAGTATGTAGTAAGAAGTTAATAGAATTGAAGGAAGAAAAGAGAAGACTTGACGAAGTTTTCCAAACGCTGGCAGCGTTTGGAAAATTGGCTCCTTTTGTCAGCTTGTTTCTCAAAGTTATGTCTACTGAGCTGAATGACTTGCCCTAGGTAGACCTACTCATTTACAACTTCGAGAAGCGACCCTTCGATGTGGATTAGACTTGGCAAGACGTGCGAATTGGTGTGCGAAGGGGCCAGCTTGATGGACCGACGACCTCAAAAAGGTAGCTGGCACAGACCGGATGCGGTAGGACAGGGTGTTGTGACGCAGCCTGGGACAGGCTTAGGTTTTCAGGGTGCTGAAGCCGATAGTGAAGTCAAAATGAAAATCCAAGATGGCGGCTTCAAAAATGTTCAAAATAATCGTCATAGGTATCGTTTTCATGTTTCTAGAGGGCGCTGAAGCCGACAAAGAGAATTTTTTTTTAATTTTCGCAGCCGCCCTCGTGGATTTTCATTTTGAACTTCGTTCCTGCCGGGGGTACCGACTAAAGATTAACTTTTCAGAAAAAATAAACCTATATCCCGATATTTCCACGGGATCGAGACTTATGCGGATGAAACTGCGGGGCGCGGCTAGTAATATGAAGCTGAAGAGTTTGTTTGTTTGAACGCGTTAATCTCTGGAACTGTGAGTCGGATTTGAAAAAATAGCCCAAGTCTTGAGGAAGGCTATAGGCTATTTGACATATTACGCTATGACCCTTAGGAAAAGATTAACTTTTCAGAAAAAAAAAAACAACCACACGTATTTTTTTCTCAAATACTTGTCGAAAATATAGGAAAATTAGAGGATTTTTTTACAGATTGAGAATGAGATCAGACTGTGAACGTTCTTAGAATTTCGAGAATTGCCCCTCTGTTCTCCTGTAAAGTTAGCTCTAGGTATGTCGCTTAGTCAATTTTGCTTTTCAAGCATCGATCTTTTTTGCAGGAGTAACAACTAATGAACCAAACCAAACTTTAGTTCCTCAATTTGCAAACTAACAATTCATCATCAAACATTCTTCCTGCTTCCTTCCTGCCACATTCCCACAGCAGTCTCCCCCTTAACGGCGCCGGCGCTCATTTAAACGCCTCGCAGGGACCACACACGACGTTCGGAAATAGACTCGATCACACGGCGGAATGGGAGCGACGGACTTTTCTTGTGATATGGAGAGTTTTAGCGGGGTGGTGGATGTAATAATTATTTAATGATTGGAGAATTATAATAAGTGGATTGGATTGTCATAATAAAATAATTTACCGAACATTGTAACACGACCTTACAACATACAATGCTCAGCTGTCTATTGTGGATTTTTAGCCTTCTTTGTGTCGCTGGCTCGACTGTATTTTAAATCTTGTTTTCCCAAAACTTTGCCACTTCCACGACGTTGTCGGTGGCAGCGCAGAGGTCACTTTGACTGCATGTTTTGGGACACAGAGGGCAGAATAAGAGGTGGGGCATGGTTTGTGACTTAGCTCCACAATCACACCCTACTGCCGTTCCGTCAAGGCAGCCCCACTTTACCAGGTTGGACTTACATCTTCCCACTTGTATCCGGAGATGGTTCAGAGACTTCCAAGTGGACCACGCAAGGACCCTTTAGCCTGGGCAAAGGCCTTTTCGCTTCCAAACCTCCCTGTCTTCTGCGATCTCTGTCCATATTGGCCCTGCAAACGTTATCAGATCGTCACACCACCTTCGACGCGGTCTACCTCGACGGCGATGTCCTCTCCCTCAAGCGTCCAGTGAGTGACAATCTTTGTCCATCTCTCTTATTGAGTTAATTAGTTAAAAAAAAAAAAAAATTGTTACAATAATGATTTCTTTACAAAAAAAAAGGAAATGTATTGGTTGTATGTATGTAAAATAGATATAGAAAAGAAGAGAAAAGAAATTAGAGAATTAGAGATTAGTCCTGTTAAATTAGTCAGCGCCTTTTTTTTAGTCAGCTGACGTAAATTGACGTATTTTTAGTCGCCATGTTTTTAATCAAGTCTAATTTGTCTATGGATCATCTTAATTTGACAGTACCGAACTAATATTTATCTTCTGTCCTTTTCTTAATGAAATAGAAAGAAAAAGATGCACTGAACTTATATTTAGTTTAGTTTGTGAACAAGGGAATAGGCGCCATTGTAAAAGTTGTGCAATTATCGTGAAATTTCCAGAATCGAGGCTAAAATGCCTGTGAACTCAGCGGGCTGTGATGTGATCTAGGTGTGTGCAGTAAGACTCAGTTATGAATTGGTGGTTTTAGCATGACGTCAAAAGGAAGGGCAGTAGTCCTCCGGTCAGCTAATAACAACAACATACTGCAACCACCCATCCGTCGGTCAAAATTATGGCAATTCATTCGTCGACCAATCATTGCACTGTTCATCGATAATACTTTAAGCTACGTATCCCGAGGTCGGTCCGTGGATGGTCACCCATTCATATCGAGGCACCTCAGTGCCCAGGAAAGTACGTTAAGCTGTTGGTCCGGCTGTCTCTTGTAGATCTTTGATAGTAAGTAGTTTTATGGTCAGAAGCCCGAAAGTCAGACAACCAGTCTTACTAAGGTATCGTGTTGCCCAGTAACTGGGTTGTGGAGGTCAGATAATATAGGCAGTCGCACCATCTAAAATACTGGTATTCACCTGTATCCTGTTAGACTGGAAGCCGACCCCAACATAGTTGGGACAAGGCTAGGCAGATTAATATTGTTTGCAGACAGATTATTATATGACAACTAGATAAAATCACTTAGCCATTGTTTCTACAATGTAACTCCATCCCACACAATCACCAACAAATTATTCATCAACCTACATATTTAAATCGATAATATACTAATCAATCTATATTCTAATATATATGTATCTAGAGTATATAATCTATCTTCTATCTATAATATTATATACAGAAAATATTTGATTTTATGTATGTTTGTTTGTTACGCTTTCACGCATAAACGGCTGAACGGATTTGAATGAAATGTGGCATATGGGTAGACCATGACCTGGATTAGGATATAGGATACTTTTTATCCAGATATTTCAACGGGATCGAGACTTATGTGGGTGAAACTGCGGGGCGCGGCTAGTAATATGAAGCTGAAGAGTTTGTTTGTTTGTACGCGCTAATCTCTGGAACTGTGAGTCGGATTTGAAAAAATAGCCCAAATCTTGAGGAAGGCTATAGGCTATTTAACATCACGCTACGACACTTAGGAGCCGAGCAAAGAGAAAAATAAGTCAGACAGAATTGTGAACGCAAATGAAGCAACAGCACTGGCAGGCGATGCGACGGGGGAAAGACAAATTTCACACAGACGAAGCCAAAATCATTCATTCAAACTAGGCTGAGAATCAGCACTATTCAAACGTCAAAATTACATAAGACAGTCCCCCAAAACGCCCGCCCTTCACCACTTCCTAGTACTTTAACTGGGAAGACGAAAAAGCCGCGAGCAGTACCGAGTTACTCACCAACCCATGTGGGTGGATATTATCGATTTAAATATGTATTTATCGATTTAAATCCATAATATACTAATCGATATACAATAATTTGCGTACCAGCGACGAGACAAATCGATATTCGTTATAATAAACAATAGTTTACGTCTGCACTGTCGGGAGGCTGACATTTTGACAAGCGTAAGGACAAGGTCGTAATGTTAGCGGGGAGTTATCGGCGACAGGGAAGTTATGTTTTGTTTTGGTCTTATAAAGGTGGTGTTGTGGTGATTATTTAGTTAATAGATTAGTTAGAATGTTGGTATTGGCTTTGTTATTGTTCTACTTTAGGGCAAAATGATAATATTGAGAAGTTGCTTGTTCATTTTCTATATATCAGGTAAAGTGTTGCGAATTTCTGTCAGAAATTCCCTAATGGTAGCCCAGAATTTGGAATTCAAAACATAACATTGTGCCTGTATTCCTCGAAAGGATAGACAGAGGTGCACCTATAGTAGGTACACCCACACTTTTCGCCAGTTATGTTTAAGTCCTATGTAATAGGGTGCGAGCTTATTGCCATCAACCGGGCACATATCCAGACCCTGGGCTGCTACTGAGAAGTTCCTGATGGAAGAACCCAGTGATACTTTGCCCGAACCGGGAGTCGAACCCAGGACCAGAAGCAGCGAGGCAGTCTGGAACTGGAGTTTGAGACTGTGTCCGGACCAATTTAATAGGGTATAATAAGATGAACCTGCAGTCCCAGACTGACTTATAATTGGCGCTTTCTTTAGTAAAGCTGGGCGAGTATACCACTGCCAGCCCTTCTGGAAAACAGCAAAGGTAGTTTTAATTAATTTAGCGATATGGCTGCAACCGGATTGATGACACGAATAGTAAAACTACCAGTGACTATAGGGTTTCTAAGACTGGCATTTCCTCACACTTCACAGTGTGTGCGAGATGAACACACCACCACACCTCCACCACCACCACCGAAAGCACCACTGAAGCAGATCTATATCCAGACACCTAACAAAAGTCTTAGAATGACATCGACGAGCAAACTGAAATCATGAATTCAGCGCATGATTCTAAACCCTCCACCACACAAATAATACGCCGGTTATAAAAAAAAAAATTGCTGTACCATACCTACATTTTGACCGCACTTTTCTCTGAAACAGCATATTTGCGTGTTGATGTACCTGCCAACCTGTATATTGTTCTTTTTTTCAAAATTATACCTAATTAAAATCTCTGCGTAGGTATGACCGCAGCCTCACTTGACATTTGACAGCTGTTTAGGCGGGAAGTGGCAGCGAGCTCGTTAACGACGCCATCTTGGTTTATTTTTCTTTTGTTTTTGTTTACACATTGTCTAGTCGGCTTCGCTTACAGCCTAGTGTTAGTTTTAATTTGTACATGCTAATTTGGTGATTATTTGGCGCCTTTTTATCTTAAGAATAGTTAATTTTCGTTTCATTAGCATAATATAAGTGTGAATACGTTGTCCGTAGCATAATCAGCCTGTAATGTTCCCATTGCTGGGGCACAAACCTCTTCTTGATGAGAGGGAGAGGGCTGTAATCTAACACGCGGGCCCAGTGCGGGTTGGTAGATGTTCTTTGAATTTTTGGTTCTTGGACATGCCGGTTTCCTCACGAAAACATCGTGAGCATTTTGAGAGCAGTGGTGATAAAATAATTCATCACCACTGCACTGCCTGCCTGGGTTCGGAACCTATAATTCGTAAGTCGGGGCCGGTTACCACAGGGCCATCACTGCTCTCAATGGAGCAATTCTTGGCGATTATGGCTAACTACGATTTGTGGTATTGGGCAGTAAGAGTAATTCGACTAGGCTGGGCAGCGTTCGGGAAGCCACGCAATATCTTCACGTCCTACATACCGCAGTGTCTCAAGACGAAAGTCTTTGACCAGTGCGTGTTGCCAGTGATGACCTATGGCACTGAAACGTGGTCGCCTACGATGGGCCTTATTAGAAGGCTTAAAGTCACCAAAAAGGGCAATGGAGAGGTCTATGCTTGGAGTTTCCCTGCGTGATCGAATCAGAAATGAAGAGATCCGCAGGAGAACCGACATAGCCCAAAGAATTACCAAACTTAAGTGGCAGTGGGCAGGGCACATTGCTCGCAGAACGGATGGCCGATGGGGCCGAAAGGTTCTGGAGTGGCGACCGCGTACCGGAAGACGTAGCGTTGGAAGGCCTCCCACGAGGTGGATCGACGACCTTGTGAAGGCCGCAGGAACCGGTGGGATGCGAGAAGCACAGAACCGGTCGAAGTGGAGGTGCTTGGGGAGGTCCATTTCCAGCAGTGGACGTCTTTCGGCTGAAATGTGGATGATGATGAATGATGGGGCAGTAAGGTTAGGGTCTACTAGTTCTACTACGGGCTACGCAATGGCTACGCTGCTACGGCGTAGCTTCTTTTTCTCTACTCGTTTGTATAAGTATCGTATCGGTAAGAGTTACAAATAAATAAATAAAAAAAAAAAAAAAAATCAGATATCAAGGATCCATAAATAAGTACATCATGCATAACAATATTACACAAACCATAATAAAAGATAATAATTAAAATGTAGATAATGAAAAATTAAAATTAGAATCAAAATTAAACTGTAAATCAAAATTATAATTAAATGACTCTTTTCATAAGGGGCCTCCATAGCGGCGATGACACCCTGTCAGCCACAATCTTCAAGATTATAAATAAAAAACAAAGCATTTATTTCGGGTAACCCAAAAGCACCCATACAACAACAACCAGAATACTTAAATACAAAAGAACGTTATAAAAGAATAGCTCATGTCGTAGTCAAATATATGCTAGTCAGCAAGAGGGTAGTGGGACGAACATTAACAGTATTAGAGCAGGCACAGAGGTCAGCGGGATTGTCCGAAAGGGTTACCGCTACCCCGGAACATAAAAGGCGAAGGAAGGAACATGGGTGGGTTTTAGTCAGTAAGAGTCTGACACTCCCTTCCGCTCCACCCAGAGCGGGAGGGGTCATATGATGATTTCCCACCAGAAAAAAAAAAAGCAGGCACAGAGGGCAGGCGATGCGATGCGATGTGTTGGGTCAGAAATTTCACGCGGACGAATTCGCAGGTAGAAGCTAGTGACTAATAAGCGTAGCATGAGCATAGTTGCCAAAATACCATCTCAAATAGATTTTTAGTTTAGTTTAAACGAAATAGTAAGTAGATATTTGTAGGACAATCGATAAAACACACCTCACCCAACACTTAGTAACTAAGGTAGGTTCAACATTAACATAATTATTAAACTTTTAAATAATTCAACAGTAAAACCTTTGACCTTTACATTGTCGGCACACGATACGTCGGCGACTTCAAAAGTCTGACACTTACACTTATGCAGATTTACCGACTTCGGCGAAGATTAAAGGAGGTTCTGACTTTAGTTGCGTCTGCGTGTTATGTAGGTGAGTAGGCTTTGTGGGGTCTCTTTGGCGCCATTCATTCATTACTAAGAAGCATTTGTCATTTGTTTTTCGGAGTAAACGAGTTTTCCTCAAGCTAAATAATCTGCATAACCATTCAAAACCACCCGACAGGCTATCGTATCGAAACTGGGGTCTACTACGAAGTGCAAAGTGCGAATGATCGGATCGGACCGACACATGGCCGAACCGAATATTATTGAAAAATGCGAAAAATGTTCGGATCGGCTCAGTTGGGACGGGACCATAGTCAATATTCGAAAGAGTGTAGGAGTGTAGGATCGGGACCGACCGAACCAAATAGCAACTTCGTAGCAGGAAACCGCCGAACATTCGGCCGATACTACTTCGGAGTAGACCCCTTGACACATTTCGATAACCTGAAGGCCAATTCTCGTAATTTAAAACGCTCAAAATCTAGTCACAGTCTCATCTCGACGACAAACAAATGTCAAAAACTTGTCAAAAATGTTTGAATATTTTTGACAGATTGAGACTGAGATCAGACTGTGAACGTTCTTAAAATTAAGAGAGTTGCCCCTCTGATGTATGAACGTAAAGAAGCAGAAAGAGTATCTAAAGATCGTAGCAAGTAACGTTCTGTAGTTTCTGCCTACCCCGTGGGGACAATGCGTCAGTTTACGTATGTATTTTATTTCACATAAACCTACATGGGCACTTATGAAACGTCAGAAGCTAGGTGCACGGTTCCAATTAGTCGTATCCTATGGAGAACTCCCGCCAACGTCCCCATGTATATCACAATAGTACATAACTGCTGCCCCAACAATTATCTACCAAAATAAATACAATTGTTCATTCTAATCCTCCGCTTGAATACTTTACATTACACAATAACACAACCTCACTTTGTTACAGTTGGTTAGCTTTTGGGAGTCACGCTACGGTCAGTGTATTCAATTCCAATTAAATCGGTCGGTTGATACAAATAAAATGTGATGTCATAGTGTCGTTATGTTGACGGTAATTAGATCAAGCATAGAGTTAAAAGGATGGGTCCTATGTAGATAATGTAATATATTTATTATTGGGCTAAAATAACAATGTTTGTTTTTTTTAATCATTGTCATCAACTGTCTAGTCTTTTCCCAACTATGTTGGACCGGCTTCCAGTCTAACCGGATGCAGCTAAGTACCAGTATTTTACATGGACCGATGGCCTATCTGACTTCCATAACCTAGTAACTCGGTAATACTATAGCCCTTGGTAAGACTGGTTGTCAGACTTTCGGGGTTAACGACTGCCAAAGGTTCACGAATGACAGCCGGCCGGAGTGCCGGACCAACGGCTTAATGAGCTTTCCGAGCCACGAAGGGGTCTTGATATGTAAAGATGGTCACGCATCCACGGACCAACCGTGGCAAGCGTCGATCGACCCGTGCTGCTGTTTAAGCCCCCGGTATGTTTGTTTTTTTAAATATCATTGAAAAAAATCTATTAAGTACCTATTTGAAGTTATAAACACCAAAACTAGACAAGAGGATTTTGAAAATTGATGTCTTAATGCTACTTCATGTAGGACCACAAATTGTAAACAATGAACGACAGACATGACAACAACTAGAATCAGAATCAGAATCAGAAATATTTATTTGCCATTTACTAATGTTTAAAAATGTCTAAGATTTTTTTCTAGGTTCCGTTGTTCTATGTTTATTGACGAGAATCTTAAACTATCTAACTATCATTTACTTTAAAGATAGTCAAAACATGCAAAAAAAAAAACAATATTTTAAGCCATTTTATTGTAGATATATGATAGTAGGTACCTAGTTGCAAATTTAATGACGCTTGCAAACTAATCATCAATTATTTTTCATAAAATTCGATTCAAATTTTAACACATTAATGACATAATCAGCCTATAATATTCCCACTGCTGGGACACAGGCCTCCTCGTGAGAGGGAGTGGGCCGTAATCCACCACGCGGGCCCAGTGCGGGTTGACAGATGTCACATGTCTTCCAATTTTTAGTTCTAGAACATGCACGATGTTTTCCTTCACCGTTTTGAGAGCAGTCGTGATGAAATAATTTTACACAAAGTTAGGCGCCTGTCAGGGTTCAAACCCACGACCTACAACTCGTAAGTCGCGGCTGTTACCATTGGGCCACCACTGCTCTCCACTGCTCTCAATTTAGATATATTTAATTAAAAATATAATAAATTTAATTGCAAATTTAATGAGGCTTGCAAACTAATGATCATATATTTTTCCCAAAACTCAATTACAATTTTAACACATTAAAAGTCTAGTTATAACCAAACCAATTAGTTCATAGATTGTAAATTATAATTAACAAAGATTCCTTGATTGATTAATGCCTAAAGAACTAAAAAATAAATTACTAAATTAATTAAAGATATAATTAATAAGCGAGTCTGATTGACACGCTCATTTTGAGATTATTAACGAGATTATTATTAATTATTATTACAGGAATACAATGATTTTGAAGTGTGAAACTAGTCACATTAAAAAAATTAATTGAAACTATAAAAAGATATGTGTAAAGCGAATAACGAGTGTGGCTTGATTGAATGAGGTCCCGTATGATCAAATTTTATATCTTTGACAGTCGTTACGGGTCGTCAGAAGCCCGAAAGTCCGAAGTTCGAAAGCATCTAGTATTACAGGGTAACTTATTGCGATAGTACACTTATTTAACTCTAATCCTAACTTATTATTGTAATCATTAAATTTTGTAACTTATTAAGTACAAAAAATACATTTTTTGTGAACTCCTTCTTTCTTACATCGATGGTAAACTCACTCAAACAGAATAGGGCTGACATGTTTTTTTTTAATCAAAAGTGCAAAGTGAATAATTTATTTTTATTTTTTATTAAACAACTATAACTGTGAAACATGTAAATGTTAGAGGACAAATAAGAAATTCAAAATTGGGATCTTATCATTATTCATATTATGTGATAGTTTATAATAAAATAAGACAAAAAATTTATAGACCTGAATCGCAATTATTTATTAAATATCTAAATTATTTAGATACTAGCTGCACCCCGCGGTTTTACCCACATAAGTTTCGATTCCGTGGGAAGATCGGGATAAAAAGTATCCAACGTATTAATCATGATTATAAACTATCTGTGTGGCAAATTTCATCCAAATCCGTTCAGTAGTTTTTGCGTGAAAGAGTAACAAACATCCATCCATCCATCTATCCATCCATCTATCCAACCATCCATCCATACAAACTTTCACGTTTATAATATTATAATAAATATAATTATATAATATAAATAATATAAAATATAAATATAATATAGTAGTATTTATTTTAGTTGTCTTATCAAACCTATAATTGTAGGCACTATCTATTTACCTCTTATAAAGATACTTACTAGGTAGTGTGAAACAAAATATTGGTTTAAAAAGCTCTGCCCTTAACCGACGGAAGCTTTAACTCTAATTTCTTTAAAGCCCCTGAATATTCGCAATGCCGCCTGTGATACAGGTTTATCGTAGTACAGGCAACACATTATAAAAAACATAATTAGCCTATAATGTTCCCACTGCTGGGACACAGGCCTCCTCTCGGTGACGGGGAGTGGGCCGTAATCCACCACACGGGCCCAGTGCGGGTTGGTAGATGTCACATGTCTTCGAAGTTTTGGTTCTAGGACATGTCGGTTTCCTCACGATGTTTTCCTTCACCGTTTTGAGAGCAGTGGTGATGTAATAATTTACACAAAGTAAAGCGCCTGACAGGGTTCGAACCTACGACCTGCAACTTGTAAGCCGCTGCCGTTACCACTGGGCCACCACTGTTCTTATACCTTTGTGAATTATTTATTAGATTTTACAGTTAATATTTTACCAATTTCTATTCTGAATAAATACCTATTTATTATTATTCAATTCTATTTTCAGAAAGGCTTTTTATAAGGGGTCACTAAAATAATGACAAATTAATATTAGACACACGTGCAAAAAAAAAAATACAAAAATCTAGGTCAAAACCACCATCCGCAACATTTTTACAGAACCCTAAAGAGTAATTACATTCAGCAATAAAACCCGCAACAATTGTAGATTTTATCGCGTTCATACAATTTAATATTAACAAACACAACTTAATTACAACAGTATTATGTTATAATTTCTTTAAAAAATCCTACTTCGTCGATATCGGATCAATAATTCAACATGGCGCACGTCTATCAATATAATAATTCTGTCAAAGTTTAATTGAAATTCTGTACAAAGCGCACCGCAGTATTATTGATACATTATGAGTGCGCGAAAGAGCCATAGAAGCAATTTACAACTGAATTACAAATCTGGACGAAGCCCCACTAAATACACACTCAGGTTAAATCAATTGTCGTACATCCATCTCTTTTTTACTCAGACAAACTCCATAAGTTAGAGAAGGATGGAGGATGCAAAAGATGTTGTCGAGCAATGAAAAGCGACCGGTTAACGCCTACAAAACGAATGGGGAAGGGTAAAAAGCTTGTTTGTTCGGGGGCGTGTCCCCCCGACGAGGCGAGGGGCGCAGTCACACGGCAGCCGCCGCCGGGACCAGTGCCCGTGTCACACGCAACTGACGTTTCAATCTGACAGCCGTGGCTGTCCATCACGCGCCCTTTGCATCAAAAAACTAGTGCGGTAGAATTAAGAAATCATGCTAATCGATTCCGATAAATATTAATGTGAAGACTGTGTCTCATTCAAATTAACTGACATTATTTTATACTGTGGACTGTGCTGAATAATGAACTACAAACTCTAATAAACTTGTAATCGGTTCGGAAAAATTGTGTGAAGATGGCTTTTGAAGACCGCTGCAGTCCGAACCAGGCGAACAGCCCTGGACCTGTCACTGGACGAGTGCCTGCACCTCACGCGGAGAACCCGATGAACTACTGCCCCCCAAGTCAGTACACTTGTACCACAATCGACTCAAGATATGAGCGAACATCTCCAAACATGACGATTGTCAAAGTGCAGCCAAATTCTCCTCCACCAAGCCCTGAGAACCAGAACGAGATGGACGGTTTCCAGAACTACTACAGACCCGAAACGCCTGACGTTAAACCACAAATAAACCCTGAAAATCAACGGTTTGAGAACGATAAACTTCGAGCTCAAAGACAACAGCCGTTGGTCCCTATAGGCTTCTCAATTAGCAATATCTTACACCCTGAATTTGGTTTGAACGCGTTAAGAAAAACAAACAAAATCGAGGGTCCCAAACCAGTTGGGCCGAACCACAGCATCTTGTACAAGCCCTACGACTTATCAAAACCTCAGAACGACTTCCAAAAATACAGCTTCGATTACTTGAAATCGAAAGAATCAGAATTCAGCTCCTTGCCACCTCTTGGGGGCTTAAGACAGACGGTTTCCCAAATCGGAGAGCAGGTGCCTAAAGAACGGGAGATGCCGAAAGTGATAGAGAATCAGAAGAGGCCAGATTCTGCGAGTTCAGTGGTTTCGTCTACTTCGAGTGGGGCTTTGTCTACCTGTGGAAGCACTGATACCAATAGCCAGTCGGGCAATGCTTCATTGTGGCCAGCGTGGGTTTACTGCACCAGATACAGTGACAGACCTAGTTCCGGTAAGTGACTACACTGTTTTTCTTATTTTTTTTTTGTGGCTCAGTTGTTTTTTCCGAGAGACAGGTATTTTATTTTTCTGTTGGTATATATTACTGCGGTGTACTGCGTTTTTTTTTTTTACGAAAGAAATTGTTTGTCTTGCGTGACCAGAAGCTTCGAAGTTGACGTGTTTATTTTTGACAGGTTCTTTTATATTGATTGGTTGAAAAACGAGTTTACTTAGATGGAAGGTTCTTGCAAATGGTAATGAATTATCGATTTAGATTTTACCAAGTTGTTAATAAGCTAATTAATTAACAAACTCTGAGGTGCTATTTTATATTGCAGTTTAAAATTGCTTATTTTAATGGTTCAGTGTTTTTTAAATCAACCAGCAGTTGTTTTTTCATAAAAAAAACTGTATATAGTTTACATTGACGACATTATCGAACCATCTCATTTTGTAAACCATTTTTTATCATTTCCTAGTCTACAACATAACTTAAAAACGAAACTGCGTGCCACATTGCCATTACACAACTTTTAAACGAGTAAAATATTCCATTCGGACAAAAACATACATAAATATTTTGACAATGAGTCTTCAGGGTACAGTCGTATGTATTAGAATATTTAGAATATATTACATCAAATGATCCGTAACATATGCCCGTATATTTTGTGTTCGTTGACACATCACTACAGATGTAATGACTTTCGTATTTATTTATTCAAAACATTGTTTTCTTTTTCATTTTAAATTCGGTTTAGGTTGAATGCGGTGTCCTTTATGGAAGTTCTAATGGATGGGACATCTTTATTGCATTTAAAATTTAAAATGGAAGTTTGTTTGTTTATCTGATATTGAATTTAAAATGGCCTATGACTGTTTTATTTATGGTTTTGTTATAGTTTCTATTATTATGACTAGGTTTCCAGTTTTGACCAGAGATCGATAATTATTGTTCCCTAGATATACATATATGTTTGGCGCAGCCGTGAGGCACACTTTCCTGCTAATTTCTTACATCGGACTTCACCCTTTTTTTTTTTTTTTTTTTATCTGATGTATGTATCTGGTGTATTGTATGTCTTTTACTTTGTGCCAAATAAATGGATTTTCTTTCTTTCTTTTCTTTCTATATGTTACTCTTCCTGTAATTAACTCGTTTTTCTTACTTCTTGCTTACAATATACACATACATACATAAACTCACGCCCTCTTCTCAACAGGGTAGGCAGAAACTATGATCCTTACATATTCCTATTGTTTCGTTTACGTTCATTCATCTCGGGGGCAATTCTCGTAAAGAACGTTCACAGTCTGTTCTCAGTCTCAATCTGTCGAAAATACCTTTAATTTCTCTACATTTTTGTCAAGTTTTTGACATTGATTGTCGCTGAGATGAGATTGCGACTAGATTTTGAACGTTTTTAATTACGGGAATTGGCCTTCTGATCATACACGCACACAGGTTACGAGTACTACTGTTTTTATTATTACCTACAGCTTCTAGTTTTATAACAGTGTGTCTTGGGCTTGAGAATGCATCACTATTCCTAATTCCACCACCAGGGAATATTCCTACGTTCCGTTTTGAAGATACTTCCGGCAATAAAAAATAACAAGCACATGAGACTCCTCTTGGTATCGTATTATCCAGTAACTGGGTAGTCGAGGTCAGATAGGCAACCGCTCCATGTTAAAATGGCTACTGACGATCCGCAACGACTATCAAAAATCCACGAATGATAGCCGGGACCAAACGGCTTAACGTGCTTTCCGAGGCACGGAGGGGTCTTGGTATGTAAAGATGGTCACCCATCCACGGACCGCGGCAAGCGCAGCTTAACTTGATCGACTTGGGCGGCTGTTAATACTTAGCCACAAGCCCCTCAACTCAAAATAAACCAATTACAGGCAATTTTGAATTGTCAAGGGGTCGGTCAGTCAGAAAGATGAAGCTAGTTGTCCATTCCAAAGCGTAGTAGGTACCTATGGAGAAGAAAGGCAAGAAACTCCATGGACACTCTTTTAAATTATAATCGTCGGTTATGACCTCTCCCCGTCGGGTGGCCGTCGTCGGCGTGTTTGCCAACATTACAAAAAAAGAGCGAGAATTGGGGCAGGCGTGTATAGGCTTATTGATACCCCGTCGGTTTACCGAGTTACGACGATCTTTTCATGGTAGGATACTAGAGTAATATGCTCTACTTTGTCCAAGTATTATTTTACTGTACTTATTATTATTTCTTAAAGAGCGTAGGAGTTTTATCCGGATGTAACACATTAGTTTTGTAACCGTTTTTTTTGTCTGTTTTTGAGTTGCACATTTTGCTTTTGTTCATCATGTTTTTAATTGAATTTGATCTGACCAAGATTATGTCTGGACTTTAAAAGAGACTGTGACCTCTGAGTTTGTTTCGGCCTTTCTTCTCAGACTAGTCAGATAGGAACCGCCGACCTCATCTAGTTTTTTAAATATGATTGACGTGTAAAAGTGTTTTTACAAACCTAGATACAAAATAAAATCATTTATCACTTTATCCTTAAAGTTTTTGGCCATTTTAGGGGGTATACGTTGTCTTACTTACTGAGATGCAAATAAATGTGTTTTATATAAAAAAAAACTACCTACCCTTTCAGCAAATTCATTAATTTTATGCTTTTTTAATGTCTTTTTCTTAATTTATTGTTTTGGGGTTGGCTTCCGGTCTGACTTAATTTACCTTAGTAACATAACATCACGCCTGTATTCCCCGAGGGGTTAGGCAGAGGTGTACCTATAGTACACCCACATGTCGCCAGTTATGTTTAAGTCCCATGTAATAGGGGGCGAGCCTATTGCCATCAACTGGACACAAATCCAGACTACACATACATCATTAGTAAGAACGGCTTTCATTTTGACAATACAACAACATACATTGCGTTATTTACGCTGTTGTGTAGACAAGTTTTTCGAACATATAAAGCAATGGAATAGCAATAATCTTCAAAATGATTCAGATTGAGACTGATAGTGTTTTACGCAATTAGGGTGCGGGTTGCCTTTTTTTTTCTTTTTTTTTTCTGATGTGAAATCATCAAATGACCGCTCCCGCTCTGGGTGGAGCGGAAGGGAGTGTCAGACTCTTACTGACTAAAACCCACCCATGTTCCTTCCTTTGCCCTTTATGTTCCGGGGTAGCGGTAACCCTTTCGGACAATCCCGCTGGTGCGGGTTGCCATCACATGTATTTAAATGATTTTTAGACTTTCAGCTTTTTTATTTCGGGTTGTATTACTATCATGTTTGCCCTGTCATCTGCACACGTGAGGATCTGGGCTGCGTCAGCGAACGGTATCCGCGTTGCTGAATTTTGGGCCGAACCAAATTTAATAAACGAACATTTTTTTTCGTGTTATTTTTGCCAACAAGAAGAAGATTACTGACATAGATAAACAAACATAATAAAAACTTTATTTAGTTTAGAAAAAAACACTTAACTAGTAGCAGATTACAAGGAACTAATAGATACTACTGGAGCTGATAGATTAAATTAGCACGGAAGTCTCGGATCTCTACCCATCTTTAAAATAACCACAACTAGTATAGCTTAACCTTGCAAATCGATCTAAACTCTATGGTTTTTAGAGCCAAGAACTGAGCGGCAATTCTCGTAATTTTAAGAACGTTCACAGTCTGAATCTGTCAAAAATACGTCTAATTTCCCTATATTTTGACAAGTTTTTGACATTTGTTTGTCGCCGAGATGAGAGTGCGACTAGATTTTGAACGTTTTAACTTACGAGCGCGCCTTCTGTTATTATAACACTGTCAAAACGACATTAGGCTAAATGCCATGTTTTAAAAATCAGCTTTCACCCAGAGAAAGTGTTTTGACAAATCAACAGCGTCGTGTTGGGGTCAAACTGTAACAGGGGTTACCTGTGCTTGAAGATATTGACAGAAATACACATGAATATGAATTATTTATTATGAACGATTGTGACTAGCTGTTTGAGCTGGGTTTAGTTGTGTTTAGCATGTTTTATTTTTGGAGTTCCGTAGTCAAATAAGAAATCCGTAATTTTTTTGCAGCGACTTTGGACAATTTTGTTTTTTAATGATATTAAGTTTATTTGCAATAATTGTAGAGAGTTGAATTGTTGTTGTTGAAGTGTTTGTGTTGTGTAGTTGTTGTTTATTTTTTTTGTTTGCTAGTATTTTAACATCAGTGAATTTAAAAGCAATTTTGCATCAAAATCATTGCAATCACAAATTATTTGACAAAGTGTGGCTATAAAAAAATGCGATTTATTTTCATATCAATGTTTATTTCAGAAACAGTAGTCTTTTTTACCATTAAATAAATATTTATTTTCCTTATTAATATTGAGCGTTAATAATATATTCAAACACGGATTGTATGTATGTCTGTCATCATGTTTTACACATTATTGTTTTTTGTCTTCATTGTATGTTAATTTGGTGAATTTTGATTAGGCGAGGGACAGAAATAAAATTGCAGGACTGGGTGAGGTATGAGGTGCTTGGGATAATAATAGTAGACATGAACTAGGTACTATTTCATATGATTGCTTGTCTGTATTAAATTTAGCGAAAATATGAAACAGAGAAAATGTAATGAATTATTTGAACACATTTTTTTTTCTATTTTGAACGCAGTGTAAACGGATCTTCAGTATACACTGCGTTCAAAATGTAAAAAAAAAATAAACAATTGAAGTTCATCTCATTTTACCGACCTCGGAATAATGAAAAATCTCAATTCTTGTGAAGCAAGCAGATTGTTGATTAGAAAATGCTAGCATCGATATCAATTCACCTAATTTCATATCGCCTTATTTATATTTGTATGTGTCACAACACTCAACAGAAGAGAAGGGATTTCCTATTTAGATGTAAATTGCAAAATGTATCGATACCAATAAGAAAATAAATTATCGACTCGACAACCTTATTCGATTCGCTCTAGAATTATATTGGTCAAGTACTTAGTCACATAATTATTGCAAATTAGAATTTCTAGTTTAATATTACGTTCATAAAGGTCGTAATAATTTAGTAAATCAGCCTATAATGTTCCCACTGTTGGGACACAGGCATCCTCTCGGTGAGAGGGAGTGGGCAGTACTCGACTACGCGGGCCCAGTGCGGGTTACAAAATGTGTAGCAACTACAATAATTATTTTAAAACAATACTTATGTCAGATAAATAATGACATATCATCAAATTTCATCCAAATTCGTTCAGTAGTTTTTACGTGAAAGAGTAACAAACATCCATCCATCCATCCATCCATCCAAGAAATTTGGCACAGGGATAGTTTATAACTAGGATTAACACATTACTTACTTTTTATCCCGATATTCCCACGGGATCGAAACTTACGCGGGTGAAAGCGTGGAGCCCAGCTAGTACAAATTAAAAATAACTTTAAAATGCGAAAAACAGTAAACCATAACGATATTTGCATTAATTCAAAGAAAAACATCACTAATTTCAAAGTTGGAAGGCAACACAATAAATCGTTGACATTCCATGTCAACAAGATGGCGCCTTGACAGCTGTCACATTGAATGACACGGGAAAATGACGGAAACAATTCAAATGTGAATTTTCTCGGGAAAACAATGGGAGTAATTTAAAAGTGTTATTGTTTTATTGAGTGTTTGTTTTTTGTGAATGAAATAACGGTGGAATTGATCTTGTGAAGATGGGCCTTTAACTCTTGGTTGGTTGTTAACTTTTTAAATATTATTTTCGTCACTTTTGTGTGGCAAAAGTTACCACTGACATACGGGTTACCGTACCAGGGGGTCTACTACGAAGTGCAAAGTGCGAATGTTCGGATCGGACCGACACATGACCGAACCAAATATGATTTAAAAATGCGAAAAAAGTTCGGATCGGCTCATTTGGGTCGGGACCATAGTCAATATTCGAAATAGTGTAGGAGTGTAGGATTGGGACCGACCGAACCAAATAGTAACTTCGTAGCAGGAAACGGCCGAACTTCGGCCGATACCACTTCGGAGTAGACCTCCAGCATTCCCAAACACTCGATACGCTTCCGTACAGTATCGAACATCAATCAATGTTATCGTAGGAGTCCTGTAAACGGTGTTCACAAGTCCTAAACCCGAACATTTTGTCATTAAGAGCTGATTTTTCAATCGACAGATAATTTTTATTCGTGGAATAAAATTGACGTCTGACAGATTTTTTATGGAAGAACTGTCAAAAATCAAAATTATACCTCGGATTTAACTATCCGGCGTTTGAAAAATCAGCCCTAAAAGTAATATTAATATTCAAACATTTTATGATACAAGTAGATATAACTGGCTTCCTTACCTACCTACATAAATAATTTCCATGATTTAAAAAGTATCATAGGGGCAATTCCCGTAATTTTAAGAACGTTCTCAGTCTGATCACAGCCGCAATCTGTCAAAAATACCTCTTAATTTCCCTACATTTTTGACAAATTTTTGACATTGATTGCCGCTGAGATGAGATTGCGACTAGATTTTGAACATTTTTAATTACGAGAATTATTGGTCTTGTAGTTAATTTTTTTTCCAAAAATACGAAGAGGTTTATTTATAAACGTTGCTTTATTGATTCGGGATTATTTAAACATACATTTTTGACATTTAAATGTCTTTAAACTTTAACCAACGTTTATATAATATAGAATAGAATATATTTATTGTAAAACATGAGTATACATCAAATAATATGTGCGAGATCTTAAAATAACAGGTAGATCTGCATCTTTTGCCATTTATGGCGTACAAAACAACATATTTTTGGTATAGAATAAACCATAAAAACCCCATAGTTTTCATAGTAGGCAAACAGATTACCTGATGGCGTAAAGAACTTCTTATGAGAATCTTATCACACTTGGCAGTTAGGATAACGCGGTGTAAGGGTTTTACCGGAATTAAAATTGGCTTCGGAGTGCGCCCGTCGGATTTGTAACCATTTTACCTCGGCTGTCGGTATTGCCAGAATAAAATTGGTTGTTTGTTTACTGTAGGCGTATGTTTTTGCTTAAGTATAGATTCAGAGGTTAGGATTTGTGTCAGATATGGTGAGTGATTATCTGACAAAATAATTTATCTAACATAAATAGTAAAATATGTTAATAGACGATGCATCTGTCGAAATAGATTTATGTCTGACTGAATCAATTTAATAAGCTTTCCGATAATTTATTAACTTTCGTAAGTTGGTACGCACGGCTACACTTCAAGCTAAACGTGACTAGTCTAAGGTGACTTCTGATTGTACGAAAAACTTATACAATACCAGGTCAACTAAAACTGAAATTGTGTAACTTGATGTGTACAGTTAAATCCAGATTGATAGGTACTTCTTGGATTTGTAAATTAATCTTTTTGGAAACAAATTAGGCTCTCATTTAGAAATAAATACAGAAAAAATTGAGTTTTTTGCCCGTTCTTCTCCATAGGAACCTACTACGCTTTGGAATGGGCAACTAGCTTTATCTTTCTGACTGACCGACCCCTTGATAATTCAAAAGTGCCTGTCATTCGTTTATTTGAAATAAACGCTTTGAGTTTGAGTTTGAAAGGAATGGTATAGAAAGAAATACCTAGTACAATGACAGTATTACACTGTACTAGTCGCCATTTTGTTATTCGAAGACAATTTCTGGAAAAAAATTTTTTAATCGAGTCGAAAAAATCTAGTAGAATTTCGTAATCGGTTTAAGCTTAAAGAGGAAACCGGTTCCATCTTTCATTGCAACCGCTGCTAAAAGAGCTCATTATTTAAAAAAAAGCCCTGACAACATAATTATACCCACACCAATTATTAAAAAAACACACCTTTTAACCATTATTCAACTCTATCCATCAAAATATAGAGTTTAATTTCGCAATATCGACGGAAACCCTTAACACATTGACACTACCTTTATTTTTCCATAAGCATAGACAATTTAACTTTTACAGTTAGCAAAACGTTTTATAATAAATTATGCCTTTTTTTCTTTGTAATAAGACGGTAAATCGATTGATTTTTTTCAGTGAGCAGCATGAGTATGTTTGTAGAATTAACAGGTGAAGTAATGAAACAATTTAGCTCAATTATATCGTGCAATTATTCTTTTTTCGAGCGTCCGCCATTTTGCCTGACTCGCGTTATGTTGGCAACGCCCAGTAGCATTTAAGGTGCGATTCCGTGGTGCAATATAATTATTCTTAAAATAAAATATAGCTTGGATAAATTGTTTTTTTTACATATAAGTTGTTAAGGTGTGAAATGTGTAATATAATATTTATTTATTATGCATTGAACTTTTAAAAGCATTTAATATTTTCGGTTCCGATAAGAACCGTTTTAAGTGGTTTTTTATTGGATCCTTAATTCAAAGAGTTCGCACACCCTTTTTATAAAGGTTGATCGGCAATCAAACTTTAACAATGTAGGTATGTATGTGTTTATTATGTTGGTAATAATAACAAGACCTTATGATTATGATACCAACATTAAATCACGCAAATGATTGGTGACAGAGTTAAGAATTGCCACGCAAAATTAGAAAGAAAGAAAGTAAATACGTTTATTTACCGTAAACATGACACAGAAAAAGAACACAAACACAAAAAAATAACAAGACAAGTTGGGAGAAAACATCAGCATAATGCTAAGAACCGCAAAAAAAAAACAAACAAAAATTGTAAATTGATCAATCCGAAATTCATATTTTGCTTCATTGATTTTCATTAAAGGTACTGCGGACTAATTGCGTAACACCGACAGTAGTAATGGCTGTCATTTTGACAGTTCCACAACATTCATTACGTTATTTACGTTATTGAGCAGACACACTTTTCGAACACACGAAGCAATAGATTAGCAATATCCTTCAAAATGATTCAGATTGAGATCGAAAGTGTCATACGCAATTATGGTACTGGTTATTCGTGTTAAAATTACATCTTTTGTAAGTTTGACGACTATCAACGGTAATTTTTTGCCTATATAAAAAAAAAAAACTCAAACCAGTAGCTCCCTACTCAAACTTCACTCATTTTGCCAACAAAGAAGTGAAACTCGAGAAAATCATTTATAAAAAACTCGAATAAAGTAGTCATACAAAGTATTCTTTCTTTATTCCCTTACCCATAAACTATAACAAGTTTATACGCACACACACACACACACAGGTACAGCAGCAATTAATCAATTAGCACAGTACTTTTAGCCGTAACTACGTTTCTGAGAAATTAATGAAACAAACGAGTATATCGTCAGAGTTGTCTATGTTTGCAATAGAATGAGGTGTAATCGACCGTGAATTTTGCTTTATGGTTCTGTAGTACAATGGAGAAAGGCTTTTATACTTTTTTGTGGTTTTTAAAACGGTTCGGGTAGTGTCTCTGGTATAATTAAATGCAGTTTTTTATGTTTCCTCTAACAATGTTTTGCCTCAAACCGTTATACTATATTTTTTATTTTATGTAACTAATAAAGGGGGGCCTCCGGGTACCAGTATTTTACATGGAGCGACTGCCAATCTGACCTACACGACTCAGTTCAGTTGCTAGGTAAATAGGGCGGGCGTTTTTGGGGGACTGTCTTTTGTAATTTTTTTACGTTCGAAAAGTGCTGATTCTCAGCCTAATTTGAATAAATGACTTTCGATTTTGATACGATAACTCTTGGTAAGACTGGTTGTCGACTTTCAGGCTTCTGACGACCCGTAAGGACTGTCAAAAAATCAAAAACAAAAGTCATTTGTTCAAATTTGGCTGAGAATTAGCACTTTTCGAACGTCAAAATTACAAAAGCTAGTCCCCCAAAACGCCCGCCCTTCACCACTTCCTAAATTGCTTGTATATACCAATACACAAAAATTTCAGAAGTAAAAATGTGCGACGTAGACTATAACATAAATGAAGGTTTTATGTCAATAATTTTTCTCACGGAACCCTAAAAATCGTTAAGCGCGAAAAGCGAGTTAATTACCCGTTGAACCATAACTGCTGCTTATGCCCCAAAATGGAAATAGAGACATTCCACCACAGTTATAGCTGTCTTCAGTAAAGATAGACCGTTAGTTTCTGAGACAATGACTAACAGACGGATGAATTAAAATGTTACTTTTAGTTAGTATTATTTTACATTTTAATTTTTAAAGTGAAGTTAAGCAACACTTGTCGCGGTCAAGTATATGATGGGTGACCATTCGTGACAGTTTTTTTTTTGCCAATATTTGGTCCCACTGCTGTTCAAAGGCCTCTCCTTTTTTCTTTCAACCCTGTATTGTCCCTCTCTTTTTTGTTACTAGGAAAATATTTATATTTTTTTATTTTAAAGTGAGGTTAAGCAACACTTGTCGCGGTCAAGTAAAGGATGGGTGACCATTCACACCAGTGCGAGCACCCTCCTTACACAATCTATATGAAAAGTCATTTATTAAAACTATGCAGAGAATCAGCACTATTCGAACGTCATACTTACAAAAGACAGTCCCCCAAAACGCCCGCCCTTCACCACTTCCTAGTGCTTTAAGAAGAAGAGGTGGCGCAACAAACTCCCCAGCAGCACAGCTGTCTGTTCAGTTAGAAAAACTTGATTCTATACAATAGTAAACCATTCATCTTTTCTTTGACCTGCTTCCATTCCAGCCAGCCTCAAGCCTTTTACCATAAGTCTCATTGTCTGCCTACCTCCTTTTACTAAGGATCCGTGATTTTAGCAAGGTGTTGCACCCATCTGATCAGCCACAATGTCTTAATAAAAGCGAAATCAGAATCGCTTCGGTAAAAGTATAATTTTGACTCGGTATTGCAAAAATGTCTGTACAGGGAGACACAAAAGTGATTCGTTCATTCATCAATTTATTGTACTGCTACATAGGAATTAGGAAAACCACTGAACAGTCATAGCATAGATATTTCTTTTCTTGAAACGAAGAAAACATTGTGATTGTCATTGTTTTATTTAGTACTAGCTGTGCCCCGAGGTTTCACCCGCATAAGTCTCGATCCCGTGAGAATATCAGGATAAAAAATATTCTATGTCCTAATACAGGTCATGGTCCACCCATGTGCCAAATTTCATCTAAATCCGCTCAGCCATTGTAGCGTGAAAGCGTAACAAACAAACATACAATTTTTTTATATTTTTTTTATATTATTAGTTTAACGCAGGCGGGTTCAGAATCAATTGATTTTTATTAGTGTTGTTATTTTAAGGATAGCTAGATTTTTACTTTATTTTTGTATGAATGAACACTTTATCACATACCTGTACATCGTTTATAAGTACCACCCATCTCAACTAATTAGTGCGGATCTTCCCGCTACTGTGACAATTGGTATTACAGGGAAAAGCAGAGATGTGCGTTAGTTGTCGAAGTATCGATAAATTTCGCACTAAAGCATTAATATTTGGTGTGCAGCTTGACACAAACGAAATGATGATGTCCACCTAATCAGAAGCTGTTGCTGTTAATAGGTACCTAAGACATTAAAAAAAAAATACGTGGGTTGTTTAAACTATACGATATATAGATTTTGACATTTTATTTCTATTTTGACATTTGGGATAGTAAAATCAAAATCAGAAGTCATTTATTCAAACTAGGCTGAAAAGCAGCATTTTTGAAAGTCAAAATTACATAAGACAGTCCCCCAAAATGCCTGCCCTTCACCACTTCCTAGTGCTTTCGCTGGGAAGATGAAGTGACGCAACAAACTCCCCAGCAACACAGCTGGCGGTTCAGTTAGAAGAACTTGATCCTATACCATTTAACTAAACGGTAACACAGATTAAAAAAAAAAAACAATTGCACTCCGGGAGTGCCGGCAAGTGAAAACTTACCGTCTTACGAATTTTCGATCAGGCCACGTGTCCTGACGCGAGTTTAACATTTTTTACCCATTACAAAAAAAGTGTTCAACGCCGCTAAAGAAGTTTTCACTTCAATAATATTTACATTTTGACATTTCCGATTGTAGACTAGTCATTTTAAAAGATTACTTAGCACGTAAACCATTCTGCAGATTATCCAATTTTCCAATACTTCAGGAAGTAAATGACATAACTACCTACAATAACAGCAACAACATAGTTATTCATCAACTATGTCAATAACGGACCTATTGCAGAGCAAATTGCTTAATAATATAATTTGTTACAACTACTGACAAACTCGATACGAGCTATAGTTAAAATTGCTACCTGTTTCATATCAAAGCAATTATTATTTGTTAAACTGTTTGTTTTAACTATGTTTAAATTAAAAAGTTAATAGTATACTACTTGACTGCCTTGTTGCTATAGTGGTCGCAAGCACTACTGCTGAGCTTGAGGTTCTAGTTTCGATTTCCGGGTCGGGCAAAGTGTTATTTCTCAGTAGCAGCCTGAAGTCTGGTTGTATCCGGTTGATGGTTAGGCTCGCCCCCTATTACATGGGACTTAAACATAACTGGCGAAATGTGGGTGTACTGTAGGTACACTTCTGCTTAACCATTTGAGGCTTCTGGGGATGCTCGTGACAATGATTATTTCTGAATCAACCTTCCGTGAACGCTCATAAATAATAAAAAATACAAATTATTACTTTAAGATTCAAAATAGCCAGACAAAAAACAAAACCAAACAGACATTTGTATATTATTATTTTTTTACAAAATATTTTTGACTCTCGCTTTCAAATGATCTATTAAAAAAATATCGATAACAGCTTATCGGTAACGATCGATGTCTCATCCCTAGACGACAATACGTCTTTATTTTTAATGGTAACCGTTTACGGTATTGTATAGGGCAATAACAGATGCCATCCTTAAGAATGAGTATTGAATTTTTTAGACTAGTCTATATACTACGGGTTCGGCCGGATTTTTCTGCATTATGGGTTCATCTTTGTGCACTAATTTGGGTAGGCATGTCGATAAATTAAGACTACATAATAAATTGTTAATATATGGTGGGGTTGGGGACTGAGTGAGTATTTTGGCTGTCGTTAATTGTTAACTTCTCATGGGATTAAGATATTAAAATATAATGTCTGGTAATTTATGAGTTCTTAGAACGTCAAGTTTCTATTAACCACGTAAATAAATAAATACTTATTATTACATTTAATAATCAGGGCACCTACGATATATTTTTTTTTAATAATTCTTATATTATTATTTTTCTTAATTTAATGAATATAAGAAAGAATTATTTAATATAATATATTCTAATAATTGACTATGTTAAGTAATAAATCATCATCATCAACCTATAGCAGTCCACTGCTGGACATAGGCCTCTCCTATTGCACGCCATTCAACTCGATTTTCGGCAACTCTCATCCAGCTGCTACCAGCCATCCTGCGAAGATCGTTGCTCCACCTAGCCTGAGGGTCCCACCTTATGTTTACCGATTCGCGGTCTCCACTCAAGAACACGTCTACCCCACGGTCATCGGTTCTACGGCTAAAAAGTAATAAATAAACATTTACAATGACACGCAAAATAAATATTATTAAAAATTAAAACTGAATGCTATCAGTTGGCTATAATAATACATTCCCAATTTTCCAAGACATCCATCATTTTACTAGATGAAAAATCACATCACTACCAAAAAACATCGACAAAAATCATCGACTCATCCCATCCCTAGCTACTAAGAACAGGCCACCATGCGCAAGAGTTTTTGTTAATCACAAGAATGTCCTAATAACTTGATTTGGTCCGTTTATCGCGGATTGTTCTCGATACAGGGGTAGGCAGAATTCTAAGTCGTTACTTTAAAAATGTTTCATACTTACTTTATTACGAGTACCTGTAGGTATTTTTATTGACGGTAGATAGTTGCTGATTGGGTGGTAAGTGGTCGAGAGTTCGATTCCTGGGTGAGGTAAAAACATTAGGTGGGATTTTTAATTTTTTCTTACATACCTACTAATTATTGCAGCTCGGGGGGCTTTTGGCTACATAGTAACAGCCGCACGGGCCGACCTTCAAGGTTAAGCAGCACTTGTCCATGGATGGGTGACCATCCATTACATACCAAGACCTAATAACATCACACCTGTAATTCTCAAAGGCTTAGGCAGAGAGTATTTGTAGTAAGAATTTAATAATAGTTTTTTTTTGCTAACAAGTAGATATTGGTAAAAGAACCCTTTTACGTTATACATTATCAATTTCATGTTTACTCCATTTTCTTTGAACAACAAAATCTTTTCCCTCCTCAAGAGGGTGTGAAAAACAAAGCTTTTTCATGTAATAAGAATCCACCCTTAAGAACCCTCTAAAAATCAGAGTAACGTGAAAAAAATACCTCCCAACTCCCAACAAAATATGAACTCTATTTCTTTCTAGATACGATTTAAAATCGGTTCATAAGATCGCTGAGGAAATGATAAAAATTGCGCAAGCGATTATAGGATTTATTGCTAGGGGAATACAGTCCATGTGTTTGGAATTGTGTTGAGTGCGCGTGTGCTGAATATGTAATAGGGTCGTGGATGTGTGAAACGGTGTTGCGTTGAAAATGGAGGTGGCTTATAGGAAAGACGTTTATGAAAAAAAAAAAAAATGATGGAGTGAAAATCAGGAAGCTATTACCATGTATTAAGAAAGAAAGAAAGAGAGAAAAAGTAAATAAGTTTTTAAATTAGCTGTGAAATATATACGAATAGCTTCTGCCTGCGGCTTTGTCCGCATGGTATGTCGATAAAAAGTAAACATTGTCCTTCCCTATGGTTCAAAGTATCCGCATAGAAAATTTAATCAAAATCGGTTCAGCCGTTTCGGAGATTAGCCAGAACAAACAGACATGCAAAAACATTAAAATTTGTTTTTTGGTTATAAGTACTGATTAGACTGCCATTTAGTAAAAAGCTGTTAATTTGACATTACAAACAGACTCTTCAATTTGTTTCAATTTTATTTATTTGTATAGATTTTATGTTGTTTGCTTCAAACAGTCAAGTAGTCACATACAAATGCCCCAACAAAAGTGTAATTTTAAATTGTAAGACTCAGTTACGTAGATTGGACCCCCTAACAGTACACCTACACAGTAACAGGTGACAGCAATCTGCAGTCTTGGTAAGCAATTTTGGCCCAACACCAAAACTCTTTTTTTTTTTTTGTTAGTCTACTATGTGTCCTACTGCTGGGCAAAGGCCTCCCCTTTTTCCTTCCAAACCTCCCTGTCTTGTGCGATCTCTGGCTATGTTGGCCCTGCGAACGTTACCAGACCGTCACACCACCTTCGCCGTGGTCTACCTCGACGCCGATGTCCTCTCTCAGGCGTCCAGTGAGTGACGATCTTTGCCCATCTCTTGGGGTGCATTCGCGAGACGTGTCCAGCCCACTCCCACTACAGCCTGGCTGTTTTTCCTCCAACATCCGCTACTTGAGTTATGGAGCACAGCGTGGTGTTTCATATAAATAACAATAATTTTAAACTCAATACGATGCGATACTATTTTGTTACAAGCTTAAAATGCCGCATCCATTTATCACGAACCTGTAGCAAAAAAAAACAATCTCACTTATTGAGCGAAATGCTGTAAAACGAAATGTAATTCCTTATACAATGTCGAACATTATGGCGGAATGATCTTTAGAAAGACAGATTTTATTATTAGTAGCAAGGAGAACGCTACTAGCGGGATTGTCCGAAAGGGTTACCGCTACCCCGGAACATAAAGGGCAAAGGAAGGAACATAGGTGGGTTTTAGTCAGTAAGAGTCTGACACTCCCTTCCGCTCCACCCAGAGCGGGAGGGGTCATTTGATAATTTCCCATCCGGAAAAAAAAAGGAGGACTCTACAGCCCATCCCCGTAACCAAATCTATACAAATAAATCCTACTAATAATATTATAAACGTGAAAATTTGTATGGATGGTTGGAAGTTTGTTACTCTTTCACGCAAAAACTACTGAACGGATTTGGATGAAATTTGGCACACAGATGGTTTATGACCAGGATTAATATATAGTATACTTTTTATCCCGATATTCCCATGGGATCGAAACTTATGCGGGTGAAACTGCGGGGCGCAGCTAGTAATATGTATTATTGTAACAAACAGTCAAAAAACAAAGAGAAGAAAATTAAATTGAAATACCTATAACGTTTTAAGTTCATATAATCTTATTGATTGATATTTCCAATAGGATTATATGAACATAGCGGGTTGTATTGATGATTATCCTATCCTACTATATATATATATATATATATATATATATTATATTATATATATATTATATATATATTATTATTATATATATATTTATATTTTATGTCCTACTAATAATATTATAAACGTGAAAGTTTGTATGGATGGATGGATGGATGTTTGTTACTCTTTCACGCAAAAACTACTGAACGGATTTGGATGAAATTTGGCACACAGGTGGCTTATGACCAGGTTTAATATATAGTATGCTTTTTATCCCGATATTCCCACGAGATCGAAACTTATGCGGGTGAAACCGCGGGGCGGCGCTAGTATGAGTAATTCTGTTACACACTTGTACATACTTGTTGTTACATATTTGTTTCGGTCGCGAATCATATAATTTTTAACCTAACCTGACCTGCACATTGTAAATGAAAACATAAAATATAAGAAAAATTGATTTTGCGGGCTACCATAGCGTATCCGCATACATTAGGGTGTGTAAGAATTTATGTAATGTAATTAAAATCTTTGCGTAGCTATGACCGCTGCCTCACTTGACATTTGACAGCTATTTAGGCGGCAAGTGACAGTGCGCTCGTTATCGACGCCATTTTGGTTTATTTTTCTTTTGTTTTGTTTCGGCGGCGCTTACAGCCTAGTGTTAGTTTTAATTAGTACATGCTAATTTGGTGATTATTTGGCGCCTTTTTGTCTTAAGAATAGTTAATTTTCGTTTCATTAGCATAACATAAGTGTGAATACGTTGTCCGTAGCATAATCAGCCTGTAATATTCCCACTGCTGGGACACAGGCCTCCTCTCTGTGAGAGGGGGTGGGCCTTAATCCACCACGCGGGCCTAGTGCGGGTTGGTAAATGTTGCATGTCTCAGAATTTTTTGGTTCTAGGACATGCCGGTTTCCTCACGATGTTTTCCTTCACCGTTTTGAGAGCAGTGGTGATGAAATAATTTACATAAAGTAAAGCGCCTGACTGGGTCCTACGACCTTTATTATTTAAATATTTTACCAATTTTAATACTGAATGGAATATTTATTTTATTTAAATATTTATCCCCCTTAACTAGGTATCTTAGATCCAGACTCCGAACTATGACTAAGAAGTTCTTAAATAATAACCCATAAAGATTTTGGCAGTTGTGGTTCCTCTGACTTCCACTAGACCAAAGAAACAGTCAATTCTAAAAGCGAGTTATTTAACTCCATTCATGCTATCGCAAAAAAAACTCTTGTTATATTTTAAAACATGCACTGGAAACCGCAAACCACAAGTAAGAATTCTACTTGTAAAATCAACTATTTTTTATCGATATTTAACGATTACCGATTCATACAGTTTACTCGTTATCGTATTATTACGGTAATTACACGTATACTTCACGACTTGCTACTTATAAAATGGGTAGGCAGTCATACTGGTATCAAATTATGAAGTTAGCAAAATTGCACCAAAATTAAAGAGAGCATTTTAAAGTGCTACGGGTTCGTAGCAGTGAGCTACGCCGTAGCATATTTTTTATGTTAATCTAGTTATGACTAGCTTCAGGTCGCGGTTTCGTCCGCGTGGATGTCGGAAATTATCCCACAGGAACGTGCTACTGGGACAAACAGTAGCCTATGTCCTTCCCCAGGATGACATCTATCTCCTTGCCAAATTTTATCGAAATTGGTTCAGTGGTTTAGGCGTGAAAAGGTAACATACAAAGTTACTGTCGAATTCATAATATTAGTACGGATTATGTGATGTAAGTCACTTCATTTGCCTAGTCTATTCCCAACTATGTTGGGGACGGCTACCAGTCTAACTAGATGCAGCTGAATACCAGTATTTTACATGGAGCGACTTCCCATCTGACCTTTACCAGCTAAGTAAAGAGGCAGCGTTGGAAGGCCTCCCTCGAGGTGGACCGATGACTTCGTGAAGGCCGCAGGAATCCGCTGGATGGGAGAAGCACAGAACCGGTCGAAGTGGCGATGCTTGAGGAGGGCTATGTCCAGCAGTGGACGTCTTTGAGCTGAATTTTTGATGAATAATGAAGCAAAGAGGCTATGAATATGAATTGCACCGATCCCAGCGTGGTTAAACCAGACTCGATTAATCGAATGAACCCCAAGATTCGCACTAGCTCCTGTAGCCTCAAATTCATGGTGCTACAGCGACCATTGCATATCAAGGAGTAGACCGGGGGGCGCGGTTTTTGTAGGGAAGACGTGCCCGTAGGAGGGTAGGATTTAAGAGCCTACCGGATATGCATCCTAAAGCAAGCATTGGACTAGTGGAGACATAACAGTAAAGCAAAGGCCATTATTATTTTTATTTAAGACCATTCGACAATATTGATTCTAAAATCCAATCAAAAGTTTAGTATTAATGACGTTCGCAAACTATTGAACTTAACTCCTTCATTTAGGTATTTTCGTCTAAGCTAACAGTTGAATGTTGAACCGAACCGGTTGGAACTGGTTTCGACTGGAACTTTGGTTCTTGAAGTGAGAGGTTGATCGTATGTCTTTTTTTCTCTTTATTTATTAGGGACTTGCAACCATTAATAGGTCATGTCAGCCCCATAATTTCCTTACGCAAGTTACTTATAAAACTTTCTCAAGACTATTAAATATAAATCTATAAATAAGCTTAGCTTTATTCCTTGCAGGGTAAGCTAGAATACATTGGAATTTACCTAAATCTGTGCATTTTAATTTTTTACATAATGGTGCCTTTTAAAATTATTGCGAATACATTCTATGAGGAGGTGTTGGACATCTTCTGGTTTATCACAAACAATACAGTTAGTTGAAAAGGATTTCTTCATTAAAAAGGCAATTGTTTTTAGTGGTACATGTCCAGATCGTATTCTAAAAGCTATTTTAAGTACTTGCCTACCTAGTTTAACATCGGTAAACCATGGTGTCTGAGGAGGCTCACATTGCGTAGTTTTGTACCATATTCCTTTTTCTCGAGATTTGATGTCAAAATGTTCTTTCCACTTTTGTTGCCATATTGTCTTGCACCGTGTTCGTATGTCTGTCACCATTTTTGTCGGGAACTGCTGTGTGTATTTACGTAATGACATGTTTTTTGCATGTATGGTAGATTGTGAAATTGAAAGGAGAGACTTTTACTGTTTTATTTTATATTTTACCTCTTTTATCATGTTCTCAGCTTTTCGTGGATCTTTGACAGTCGTTACGGGTTGTCAGAAGCCCGAAAGTCTGACAACCAGTCTTACCAAGGAGTGTGGTGTTACCCAGTTAGGGTTGTGGAGGTCAGATAGGCAGTCGCTCCATGTAAAATACTGGTATTCAGCTGCATCCGGATAGACAGGAAGCTGACCCCAACACAATTGGAAAAGGCTAGGAAGATTGATTGATAGATTATCATGATCTCATCTGAATGACGTCCTCTGCTGGACATATTAGGCTTCTCCTAAGCTTCGTCACAAGGTCCCTATGTTTACAACATCTAGATAATTTCTATGACAATAACTAGCGGGGTAATTGCGTAACACACTATCAGTAGCAATGGCTTCCATTTTGACAGTTCGACAACATTCATTGCGTTATTTACGCTGTTGAGCAGACACATTTTTCGAACATATGAAGCAATGGATTAGCAATATCCTTCAAAATGATTCAGATTGTGACTGATAGTGTGTTACGAAATTAGGGTGCCGGCCGTCCTTAGATATTGTTACCCTTTTCGCGAAGGGTAATTTTCAAAATAAATCTTCACAGAAAAAAAGGGGTAAAATAGTAAAAAAAAAATTACTTAAATTAATTTATCTCCTTAACCGTGTCTATAGGTATATAACCTCATTTGTCCCGTTAATGTCCAGATGGGGTTGTCAGGAATTTAAATGGTCCCAACTTGGGGTAGGGGCATTCAAATTATGTCTTTTAACTGCTTTATGTCCGTTAATTTGTTTTGTTTTGCACTTAGGGGTTGATGAATTGAGGTTTGTATGTGTGCCGGGGGTGGGGAGGGGCTTGGAGTTATGACGATGAAGTACTAAGTGTTAATGCGGTTTAAATACTATGTTATTTTTAGCTCGAAAAATAATTTGTGTTACTTTTAGAACTTACTAGTTTCCGCCCGCGACTTCGTCCGTGAATGTGACAATTGGCAATACTGTAACTTCCCATTAGTAAAAATTATTTTGGAATGGGATCTCTAGTTTCGAAGACTTACAAGCCCATACATTTTTATCATCATACGCAGCCCGACTTCACCCACTGAGCGTAACCCTCTCTTTTCTTATGCCATTCCCCAAGCCCCTTTGCTAGCCTCATCCAGGTTCTACCCCCGATGGTATCAATATCGTCCACCCATATCGCTGCCGACGACCGACACTTCGTCTTCGTCCTTGGACAAATTTTACCTCTTTATATATAATTATTAGTATAGTTACCGCGGTTGGTCTGTGGATGGGTGACCATCCTTACATACCAAGACCCCTCCATGCCTCGGAAAGCACGCTAAGCCGTTGGTTGTGGCAGTCATTCGTGGACCTTTGACAGTCGTTACGGGTCGTCAGAAGCCCGAAAGTCTGACAACCAGTCTTACCAAGGGGTTTCGTATTACGTAGTAACCGGGTTGTGGAGGTCAGATAGGCAGTTGCTCCTTGTAAAATATTGGTATTCAGCTGCATCCGGTTAGACTGGAAGCCAACCCCAACATAGTTGGGAAAAGGCTAGGCAGACGATGATGAATTATTAGTATGAGATTCATATTTCAAGCAAATTTATCGTCACAGTCAAAATGGACTTACGAAACCATTTTCTTTCAATGGAATTTTATTACAGTCACTTTAAATCGAACCAGTAAAACACCACGATTATCTTAAATTGAGTAAATAAACCGTCATTTGGCAAATATCCGATTTCCTTCGCAAAACGGTAGATAACAAGGTCTGAAGGCGAAATTAAAGTATAAAAACCTTATACACACCCTATTTCTTACAAAGTCGCGTAAATTTTAGAGGAAATAAAAAGAATATGGCGACCGTTCTTTTTTTAAAGTGACCAGCAATTTTCTCGCGCCATTCTGTAACAGAAAATGTCCGAAACATTTTCAACTCTTGTTTAATTAAAAACGCGAATAAAAATTTGGTTCGCCTCCTTTATTACCCTGATGTATGGCCTTTTAAACTGCTCCAGAATAATAAACTGTATTTTCTAGGAAATAAAACGCATTTTTCCGTGCTGGTGTTACGGTATTCTTTTTCAGAAGTCCAGTGTTTTACGATTTCCTGTTCTATTTTAAGGGTGATAAAATACAATTTTGATTGCGGCGTTATTGTTTCGATTTGAAAGTGATTTTCCGTTTGATTCTCGGAGATTCGTTTGTAATCTTCACGCTCCATTTCTTGTGGTGTGAGCAGAATTGTAAGTATTGTTAAACTTAAAGGGCTTTAGTCGCGAAACGCGTTTGATCTTTCTTACAGATTTATGTCAATAAAAATAATGCTTAGAAATCAACAACGGCGCTTGTGAAAAGTTAAGAAAACTTGTTTTTTTTTATTACTTTATGCGATGTGTGTATCCGGCATTTCGTTCATCTTTTAAAAAGTAATAAAATCGTGATTAAATTATTATTTCTTTGATCAAGATTGGTGTGTTGCCAACAGTAATAAATGTTACGGTTTCTAATTTATTTATTTTAGTTCAAAAGCAAATAGTTTGTTGCTATAAATTATTTCGTTCATTTTATATTGGTTTTTATGTGAGGAATATAATAATCATAACATAAAAATATTGTGATTTTGTATATTTTGACTTAACTATTTGTAAATTCGAGAATATAACAACTAACAGTAAATATAATTTTATTAAACTTTAATTTTTTAAGAAGCTGCGTTCAACAGTTGATTTTATTCATACAAATAGCATACTGAGAACGCTGTGATTCTCAAAAAAATAAACAAAATTCAGGCATGAAAAGTGGCGATTACATTTAGTTAAGAGGACAATCAATATCCACTTTCTTACACCCAACAGTAACCAAACCACTAATTTTCAAAAACCATACCACAAAAACCACCCATGTAGCCCCCACAGAACCCATCAACACCCCATTACAATTTAAAACGAATAATAAAATCGGCCACAATCACAAAAGATCTAGCAAACGGCTATAAATTCACTACATTTTAACACTATCGCGAAACGGTAGCCGTATAGCCGTAAACACTTCTCTGCTTTCCTGTACTTTATTTTTTTTTCGCAAAGGAATTTAGTGTACAGCCTAGTGTGGGAATGGCGTTTGGCGCTAGTGGGCAAGATGGCGGATTTAAAAATGTTCGCTCGTTGTGTGATTGTTTGTGGTATTGTATTGTCTGTGGCAGGAAGAATATAAATTCTTTTGTGTTGTAGAGGTGTGTTATCAATCTGTGTTATCTTTGGTTGGTGTTTAGTAGACGGAGAGATTATTTATTTATTCCTTACTTAGGAATTAATTAGTTAAGCTACTCGTGAAAGGGACTTTCTAGGGAACTAGGTACTACTTCCACTTCCGTTTATATCTGTTCCCAAGGAAAGTTTAAAAAGAAAGAAAATACTTTTATTTGCGATAAACATGACCCAGAGAAAGAAAACAAAAATATAACAAGTTGGAGGAAAATATGCGTCACATTCACAACGGCCATCGCTCAGCATAATGCTAAGACCCTATGTGAGACAGAGCCCCAGCGCTGGTTTCCAGTCCCAGCGCTGGTTTCCAGCGACAGCCGGCGAATTCTCGTCGAAGTCTTCTGGTTTCAAGGATATATGGCGTTGAAATTACGGGTGAATTTTTGGCTAATTTCTAGGTAATGTGACTTAAAAGGTTTATTTCTGATGCATAAGCAGAGCTTACCGCTTATAACCAATTGGGCTATAAATAATTGCGTAACACACTATCAATTTCAATCTGAATCATTTTGAAGGATATTGCTAATCCATTGCTTCATATGTTCGAAAAGTGTGTCTGCTTAACAACGTAAATGACGCAATGAATGTTGTTGAACTGTCAAAACGGAAGCCGTTGCTACTGTTTGTGAGGTACGTTATGCAATTACCTAGCCGTTCTTAATTCTTATTCAATTCTTCAAGAATGGAATCCAGTTAAGTAGGTACCTATTATAATAGAAATACTAATACAGATCGAAGTTCATTTATCCTTTCGAATATTTATAACAAAACGTCAAAAATCCATAAAAACATGTCATTTACACACTTCAAATCCTGAAAACAGCCAATTAAAACAGCCATTTCTCTAACAATTAAGTGCTGCCACACGAATGGCATAATAAATCATAGTGTGGCATGCCATCACGCCAGTGCCAGTTAAAATTCACATTTAACACTTCTGACTGCGATTGTACGGCCGCCATATTGGATTTGACACTTCATTTATTGTTTTTCAGGAAATTGTAGTTTTTCTGGTAACTGAGGATTTTATAAATGGTTTTTGTTAGACTGTAGGTTTGTAAACCGTTTTCAAAGAAGGTTTAAGGTTCAAAACCTGACAGTGGCGCGAATTCCCCTGTTAACAAACTAAACTAAATTTAAGTTCAGTGCATCTTTTTCTTTCTATTTCATTAAGAAAAGGACAGAAGATAAATATTAGTCCTGCCAAATGAAGACACTCGATAGACAAATTAGACGTGATTAAAAACATGCCTACTAAAAATACGTCAGGCGTTGACTAATTTGACCGGACTAAACTAATATTTATCTTCTGTCCTTTTCTTAATGAAATAGAAAGAAAAAGATGCACTAACCTTAAATTTAGTTTAGTTTGTGAACAAGGGAATCGGCGCCATTACCGCTACAATTTTTTTCAAAATAGAAACCTTCATACGTTGTGTGTACTATTTTAATGTATACTTATATAAGATAAAAGTCTTACTTTCAGTGACCGAATATATCGTGTTCCTTCGGTGATTTTTCCGACCACACCATGCCTAATTTACTTACAATAAAACAGCTAGGTACATGAAGCATTTTAATTATAGTTTAAAACTCCTTAATTAATAGTTACTTCTTAAAAATATTGTCGACCCTAATTACTCTAAACATGCTATCCTAAAAATATTGTCAACCCTAATTACTCTAAAAACCTATTAAAAATTACATCCCATCACTATTTAACCAAAAAACCAACGAAATAACGTTCTACAATCACACACAACACTATCATTATGGTTCATTAAATTATTTATTAAGGACAATAACGACGAAAGGGTTCCGTAGCCACGCCTCCCTTTATTGTATTTATGATTTTGTTACGAAACGGTTGGCTTAGAAGTTTTGAGGTTATTAAATTAACTGGTAGTTTCATGTTAGGGTATTCAATTGATTATTATTTAATGTGGTTTAAGAGACAGGGGGATGTTTCGAATACCGGATGTTTTAAAGGGATGCAGGATGGTCAGAAAGGATACTAATAACTATGTGAACCAAGACACATAGCCGTTTACTAAGCATTCTGTACATCAAACTAAGTAACATTGCATAAAAATAGTTGCTGGGAAACGACTTATTTTTGGTATGAACTTTTGCTGTTTGTGGTAGTAACGCACGCAAAACTGGTGCATGCAAGGGACAGGGGTCATGAGGGTATTTAAATTGTGTTTATAACATTATTAAAAACAGATTTTCGTAAAGAAACCGTCAGTAAAAGTTATAATTTTGTTCTTCAATATCTCCGTAACCAGTAGGTTCCCAGGTATGGTCCGGTACAAAAAAAATATATCGATGACGGGGAGTACAAGTGACTCTAGGCTTCGTTAAGTGTCTTTTTACATCCGTTAGATGTAATGCTTTTTTATAAGCAGTTTAGTAGGTGCAACAGGGGCAGTGGTGGCCCTAGAGCAGCTGCAGTAGTGGCGCAGTGGTATTAGCCCCGACAGACGAGACTTAGGTCGTGGTTTCGAACCCAAGCAGGTGCTTTACTTCTTGTAATTTATTTCATCACCACTACTCTCCAAATGGCGAGGGAAAACATCGTGAGGAAACCGGCATGTCCTAGAACCAAAAATTCGAAGACATGTGACATCTACCAACCCACACTGGGCCCGCGTGGTGGATTACGGCCCACTCCCTCTCGAAGAGCCGGTGTCTTAGTAAGCTGATTATACTAATCTTTTGTTCTCTTTGCCAACAGGTCCCAGAAGCAGAAGGATGAAGAAGAGAGCTGCAGCTGTTCCAGAAGAAAAGAGACCAAGAACCGCTTTCAGTGCTGCACAACTCGCTAGATTGAAGGTAATTAGCAAATAACTATTACAATCATCATCATCTGTCTAGCCTTTTCCCAACTATGTTGGGGTCGGCTTCCAGTCTAACCAGATGCAGCTGAATACCAGTATTTTTCATGGAGCGAAAACTATCAACAATACAATATCAGCCTAAATAAGATGTGAGTGCAAATACCAGGAGGGGACGTCCTAAGATATTGTGATAGAGCTGGTTGTTTGAAACGGTTGGTTAACGTAACATTCGTACGTCGAATAATAACGACTACGGTTATAAAAAAAAAATCGTTGTTCTATACATTTTGATCGTGTAGATGTTGCACTTTTCTATGTAACAGCCGATTTTTTTTTTTTTTTTTTGATAAATCATATACATTTTCTACGCTAGGGGGTCTAGAATCATGTGCTGATTTCAAGGTTACAGCTTGCGCGTCGACGTCCCTGTCACTCTGTATGAAGGGTCGGCAGACAGACGCAAGACGACTCGGTAGAAAAGTTTCCATGAAGTTTTCATAGAAATTGTTCTACAAGAGTCCCGTCGCGCCAGTCTGCAGGATCCTTAACCTCTTTCGAGAAATACAACCATGTATATTTTAATATTAAAAGAGGTTATCACATAATCTTTATTGACTTGAACATTAGTATTTAACAGAAATAGGTTTAGTAGCTTATCCTCCAAAAGATATCGATTTCTTACTATAAAACAAAAGGTCACCGCACATTAGGTCTAAGGCATTATGTTACAAAGGTCTAGCATTCATTTAATTAAACAGCATACCTACGCTTGCGACTTGGTTTCCAAACACGTAAACAAATATGAGTTATTGGAAAAATAACTTTAAAAACTTCACAATAAAGTTCAGTTTACGTTACAACTTCAAACATTTTTATAACTTTTCTTAATAGTACTGGTCATTCTGAAATCAACTTAATTTTCTTTATAATAAAGTTGATATTTGTTTAACTTGAAATAACATCAGTTGGAAATATGAATTTGAATAGACTAACTTACATATCTACTTGTTATTACATAGCTTAGGTAATTGATATCGCATACGTACCTACTATTAAAATTCTCATAATTATTATGATTCGATTAAGCTTAGAAACACGACGAACCGAAATATTCCATTAAGAATCTAAGATGATTCGATAACATTACTTCACGCCTCTTTTCACCGAAGGGTTAGGCAGAGGTGTACGATCGCCAAAACCCATATCTGACCATTTTGAAAACAAAATCCCGTGCACATGATGACCACAGCTGCGTCCGTAAGTAAAACAAAAGAGGATCCTTTTTACGTCGACTACTATATAATAATAATAATCTTTATTGATTCAGACTACAATGGTCTACAGTGTTAGTAACAAAGATAGCTTAGCCTATGTTAGTACTTAATAACTAAAAAAGAACGGGTCCGGTTTGTAATCGCCCACACTAGCGGACTATCTGCCCGGGCGGCTATTGATTGCAGAATAGTGTTGGGACTGCCACGCAGCCTGCGGAGTAGCGAGGCAGATTTCTTACGCCAAAGTGCATCAAAACCGTCAGTGCGTGCATCTGCAAACATTGCCGAGGCACTACAGAAGCGCGGCAATCGCAACAATACCCTGAATGCGTTATTATATTGGATGCGCAGAGCATTGTAAGCCTTTTGGGTATATGTGAACCACAGAGCTCCCGAGTACAGTGCTGTACAGTATGCCTTAAAAAGGGTTATTTTAATGGCATCTGTACATCGAGAAAATCTGCGGGCCAGCATATTCGCCCTAACTGACAATGCTCTGCGCTCCCTCTCTAGATCCATATCATCTTTCAGGTCATCAGTAACCAGATGGCCCAGGTATTTGAATGTATACACCCTGTTAATCGGGTGACCTTTAATTAGAAGAGGAGGAACCGCAGTGGGACACCTGGTGCCTGACCTGAAGACTATAAATTCTGTCTTACTACTATTATAAATTAACCCATGAGTAGCAGCATACGACTTACACACATTGAGTAGCTTTTGGAGAATACTACTTGGACTATATGCGCTGCAAGCAGGAATAGTCCTTACGGTGGTCAGATATAGATTTTGGCGATAGTGCCTATAGTACACCCATATTTAAGTCCTATGTAGAGGCCAGCCTATTGCTCTCAGCTGGACAAAAATCTAGACTCCGGGCTACTACTGAGAAATTTTTGATAGAAATAGACCTGGGAACCTGATGCTTAGCTACTGCTATGATATAATATTTAACTTACTCGACTACCAACAGTACCTTCTTACACACAACCACACACACACACACACACACACATACACACAGGGTTGCAAGGCCATCGACGCGTAACCAGTCGCCATGGAATTAGTACAGACGCCAGCACATCAAGCTACTACAATCTGTCAAAATTACTTTAATAGATTTTCAACTTTATCGGTAAATCATCGGCGTCTGTACAAAAGCTACTGCTTTTGCGATCAATGAGAGAGTCAGAACTTGGTTGTGTGCAGGACAGTCTAATCATCTTTACTCGTAACGCTATAGTCTATCAGTCAGCCCCGGAAAGCACGTTAAGCCGTCGGTTCTAGCTGTCATTTGTAGATCTTTGACAGTCGTTACACATAGTCAGAAGCTTGAAATTCTGACAACCAGTCTTACCAAAGGGAATCGTGTTACCCAGTAGCTGGGTTGTGTAGGTCAGATAGGCAGTCGCTCCATGTAAAATCCTGGTGTTCAGTTGCAACCGGTTAGACTGAAAACCCAATATAGTTGGGAAAAAGCTAGGCAGATTGATTTTATGCTACTTCAATTCCTAACCCGCCTTTTTACCCACAGCACGAGTTTGCCGAAAACCGCTACCTGACAGAGAGAAGACGTCAAAGCCTGGCCGCAGAGCTGGGTCTAGCAGAAGCTCAGATCAAGATCTGGTTCCAGAACAAGCGGGCCAAGCTCAAGAAGGCTTCGGGACAGAGGAACCCCCTCGCGTTACAGCTGATGGCACAAGGGCTGTATAACCACAGTACTGTGACGGAGAGTGATGAAGAAGAAGAGATTAATGTCACATAAGAAGATAGAACTACTTTCGTAGAAGGATTTTGAGAAAGTAAAATGGTTACTGTAAAGCCCTTTGTACATGGCACGGTTTCATTACGGTGCGGCGTATAAACCGTGCCGTAGAAAAAACTTGTCTGTCAACAAGTTTCATAGTGCTCCATATAACACTGATGGCCGTGCCTACACACGTGTATAAACCACGGCAAGAAAAACGTGTGTGTACTAAGGGCCTAAGCCCAGGTCCGAACGGGCGCGATTTTCCGCGGCGATTTTTTTTCGCACTGGATTTTCAACGCACTGCTTAGCGCCGAGAGTTGAAAATCCAACAGAGTGTTTCTTTGAAGCGCTGGGATGTGCTCCGTTGGATTTTCAATGCTCACCACAGAGACTTGAAAATCCAATGCGCGATAAAATCCCGCCGCGATGTTTTTACGTTCCGGACGCGGGCTAAGGAATTCGATAGCGAAAAAATGTTATTATATTAGACGGCTGTATGTAGATTGATATGAGATTGTGATTGTGGTCGATAGAGATTTTCAGAAACCAGAGTAATTATTGAGTTGAGACATGGCAGACGCAACTGCAGCCGTCAACGCGTCGGCGACTGCCGTCTGCGCGTCGGCGACTACCGTCGAAAACATGCCGCCCGTGTATTTGAGCACCGTACTCACAGACGAGCGTCACATTGTGGACGGCTTCAGTGGCATCTGCCGTTGACGCTTGTCGCTCGAGAGTATGGAAACTAAAGAGAAATTCCCATTTATTCGGATTTTTTTCTGATTCTGGTCTTTGTATTGAAGCAATAATAATTAAATCGAGGGATTTTACCACATTTGGTAACTAATAAAATATCGTCCTTTACAAACAACTCAATGGCAATAACTGCAGTTTTCTGAAAATAAGGTTTTAAGGAAATATTATTACTATGTCGTTTAGCCCACGTTCTCGCAGACGTACAGACGCCAGCAGGACAAGCTACCCGAAACTGTCAAATTTTCCCAAGTAACCTTGAACCTTAACGATTTAGCGATAAAGTTGAAAATATATTAAAGAAATTTGACAGATTGTAGTAGCTTGATGTGCTGGCGTTTGTACAAATATTGCGGCGAGATTTTATCGTGCACTGTATTTTCAACTCTCGGTGTTGAGCCTAGCATTGAGAATCCAACAGAACGCATCCCAGCGCGTCAAAAAAACACACTGTTGGATTTTCAACTCTCGGCGCTAAGCAGAGCGTTGAAAATTCAGTGCGCGAAAAAAAATCGCCGCAGGAAAACGTGGGGTTTACGGTTTGCCTAAAAAAAATGCGTCCAGTTACTCGTGAATATGTTTATTTAAATAAAAGGCCATTTTGAGACCACGAGATATATTTTATAATAAAACTTAGCGTATGTATATTATGGTACTTTGGGGCCATTCATAAATGATTCCACACGCTAAGGGGGATGGAGGGAAAAGAAAGGGGCAAGAAAAGTGTGACTTTGTGCGACAAGGGAGGGGGTGAGTTATAAGCTTCGTGACGTCACATGTAATATAAATCTAAAATATTAAAAATTTATCGAAAATTTTTAAAATATTACCAACTCTATCAATAATATTAAAAAATATGTGACGTTACACTAGGGAACGTCATATTTGTGTGACCGGTCATACAATTGTGACCACTTGTGACATGGACGGGGGGGCTCCGAAAACCATGAAATTCGTGTGACGTCATTTATGGAAGGTCCCGTTGCAAAATAATGAAAATGTTCCTGGTAGTGTAAATAATATAGAATTTAACGTATTTATTCTTATTGAGTAAAGCGTAGTTATTTTAGGACTTGTAAAATAGCTGTTAACATAGGAAATAGTGAACTTGTTCTAAAAACCAATTATTAATATCAAATTATTGCTAGCATTTTCTGGCCATTTCCTGAAGTATAAACACCGGTTTCTGAAGTATTTTTGACCGGAGTTTATCTGTTCGATATTTGATTGGATCGGTATTTTGACACGGCGTTTCCGAACCAAGGGGTCTACTACGAAGTGCAAAGTGCGAATGATCGGATCAGACCGACACATGGCCGAACCGAATATTATTGAAAAATGCGAAAAAAATTCGGATCGGCTCAGTTGGGTCGGGACCATAGTCAATATTCGAAATACTGTAGGAGTGTAGGATCGGGACCGACCGAACCAAATAGTAGCTTCGTAGCAGGAAACGGCCGTACATTCGCCCGATACCACTTCGGAGTAGACCCCCAGTTATGTTAAGAACGCACCCTATTCTGACAGTTAGCAACGTCACGTCCCAAATAGCTGTCAAATATTTCGTTTATTTGAATTTTATTAATATTACTATACTAAATGAAATTATGATATAAACAATTTGAATGCGAATTCTAATAAGAATACTAAACTTGGTGTTTACATAGTTTTAGGTGAAATATGTACAATTAATGAATTGCTACAATTAATATCCTTAATATTTATTGTACGAGTAGCAATTCATGATGATGAATTACCGTTTTATTTAAATTAAGATATTAAGCTTTGTAGTGCAGAGCACTAGTTCATATTTTCATTTAGTAGCTAATAATGATAATTTAGCCAACCAACAGTGGTTGTTAAACGTTTTTGGGAATCTCAGAAATCGGTGTTTTTTTAAGACTTACACTGGTTTGGCTTTTCTGTAAAAAATCTAGATTAAACTTGACTTTAAAACTCGAATCTCTGCAATAGCTAAAAACTAAAAAGTACTGATAAAATGATGCGATATAATAACCAAATAGTTTGTAAGTTTGTGTAGTTATAATTTATTAAAATAATAATATTATGATTTAATCATTTGGTGAGGCACTGTACAAGAAAACGTTACAATAAATAATAATAATAATAATAATAATAAATACAGCCTTGTTGAATCTGAGGTGCCGTACTACAGGTATGTGCCCGACCCAGTTCTCGAAAATGGACATATCACGTTGTACTGGGATCGATCCATCATCACTGACAGGACTATTGTTGCCAATAAGCCTGATATAGTGGTTGTGGATCGATCAGAGCGGCGCGCAATGATTGTTGACATAACCGTCCCGCATGATGAGAACCTCGTGAAAGCCGAGAAAGATAAACAAATCAAGTATCTTGACTTGGCTCGCGAGGTTGTTGACATGTGGGATGTGGACTCAGCGATCATTGTGCCGATAGTCGTGACAGCCAATGGCTTAATAGCCAAGAGCCTCGACCAACACCTGAGGAGGCTCTCGTTGGGCAGCTGGATCAAGGGCTTGATTCAGAAAGCGGTACTTCTGGACACGGCTCGCATTGTCAGGAGGTTCCTCTCTCTGGAGCCCTGACCGCCGGTAGCTTGGACCCTGTTCCCGATACCGGTGGGCTACTATTTTTTATATTTTTAAATGTTTTTTTTTATCTTTTTGTTTATAAAAATATTTAAAAATATAATCTGTAAGTAAGTAAATGAAATAAAGGAAATAATAATAATAATAATAAATCCCTGGACATTTCACACAGCACCATTTGTCCCAAGCTAAGCAACCTAACAATAAAAGTTATAAGTATGAGGTTAGGAGGAAAATTTACCTAGGAGTAATGAGGAGAAAATATTTAGAGAAATGAGGAAACATTTCTTATTGAGGAATATTGTTTTAAAGTATATGAGTTTTTCCTCGTAACTAAAATGATGTATAATAAATGAGGAGAAAATATTGAAGAAATGAGGAAACAGTTCTTATTGAGGAATATTGTTTTAAAGTAATATATGAGTGTTTTCCTCGCAAGTAAAATGATGTATAATAAATGAGGAGAAAATATCGAGGATATGACGAAACATTTCTTACCGAGGAATATTGTTTTAAAGTAATATAGAACATTTTTTTTTCGTGAGTAAATTACTGCATAATAAATGAGGACATGGTAATTTCTTCCTCATTATCATAAGAACAGCCTATAACGTTCCCACTGGGATACAGGCCTCCTCTCTGTGAATGGGAATGGGTCGTAATACACCACGCAGGCCAAGTGCGGGTTGATAGATGTCACATGCCTTCGAATTTTCGGTTCTGGGACATGCCGGTTTCCTCACGATGTTTTCCTTCACCGTTTTGAGAGCAGTGGTGATGAAATAAATTGCGTAAAGTAATGTGCCTGCCCGGCTTCGAACCCACCACTGTTCTCTTGCTCATTCAAACAACATTATTACAATATTTTTTTGGCATAATAAATTTGTTTGTATTATAATGTAAAGAATATAGTTATAAGTACATATTAGTAATTTATGTGTGTTCTATATATAAAACGGTGTTTCTATTTTAATTTCTAGAAAAGCTGTTCTTTAGTCATTTCATTTCTTCCATTTTTTTCTTTTTTTTTTGTCACAATAATTGTAAATATTTATTAAAAATATTATTATCCGGGTAGTTATTGTGACTGTGCTAGTTTGTAAATGTATAGAAAATAATAAATAAATTATATTACGTTATAAAATTATTTTGTTGTTTTGTTTCTATGGACATCCCTGATTAGGAACCTAATCTGCATTCGTGATTTATTTGCCAAAAATGTAAACAAATATGAGTTTATGGAAAATAACTTGAATTCCTACACAATAAAGTTCAGTTTACTTCAAACATTTTTATAACTTTTTCAATAGTGCTAGTGACTCTGATATCAACTTAATTACAAATTAATAATTAAAATAACATCTAATTGAAACATTAGTTTGAAAGACTTTACCAAGCTTCACTGTCAGTATAAAGTAAAAGACAAAATCCTACTAATATTATAAACATGAAAGTTTTTATGGATGGATGGATGAATGTTTGTTACTCTTTCACGCAAAAAGTACTGAACGGATTTGGATAAAATTTGACACACAGATGGTTTATAACCAGGATTAATACATAGGATATTTTTTATCTCGATATTCCCACTGGATCGAAACTTATGTGGGTGAAAACGCGGGGCGCAGCTAGTTAAAAAAATAAAGAGTTAAAAACCCTAATTGCGTAACTTTCAATCACAGCCTGTCAGTTTTGAAGGATATTGCTAATCCATTGCTCTCTGCTCTGCTCAACAATGTAAATAACGCAATGAATGTTGTTGGACTGTCAAAATGAGATCAATTGTCATTTTATGTGTGTTAAGTAATTACCCTGCTGTTTTGAAAGCCAAAGTAAACGCATTTATTCAACTAAACCAACAGGCACTTTTGAATTGTCTAATAGTCGGTTAGTCAGAAACTTTAAGCTAGTTCCAAAACGTACTACGATCTCTATGGAGAAGAATAAACAACGAAGGAAAGATGAATGGACTGTGTGAAAGATGATACGGTTAGAAAGGGGGTGACTACCGAGATGACGACTGATAGAGAAGTATGGAAGAAGAAGATATGTTGCGCCGACACCAAATACATTTAGATAAGGGCAGGAGAATCCTACTAATATCATAAACGTGAAAGTTTGTATGGATGGATGGATGGATGTTTGTTACTCTTTCAAGCAAAAACTACTGAACGGATTTAGATGAAATTTGGCACACAGATGGTTTATAACCAGGATTAACATATAGGATATAAACTTATGCGGGTGAAACCGCGGGGCGCAGCTAGTGATGATTACTAGCTGCGCCCCGCGGTTTCACCCGCATAAGTTTCGATCCCGTGGGAATATCGGGATTAAAAGTATGTATATATTAATCCTGGTTATAAACCATCTGTGTGCCAAATTTCATCCAAATCCGTTCAGAAGTTTTTGCGTGAAAGAGTTACAAACATCCATCCATACAAACTTTCACGTTTATAATATTAGTAGGACGTAAGTAGACACAAAAGAAAAGAAAGAAAGAAAATAAGGGTTACACCCTCGAAAAACGGCCATCGCTCAGTATAATGCTATGAACCTTTTTTTTTTTTATTTCGGATGGGAAATCATCAAGTGACCCCTCCCGCTCTGGGTGGAACGGAAGGGAATGTCAGAATCTTACTGACTAAAACACTAAAACGCACCCATGTTCCTTCCTTTGCCCTTTAAGTTGCGGGGTAGGGGTGCGGTGCGTCGGTGGGATGCTTTGACCCTATGCCAGACAGAGCTCAGCGCTGGTTGACGGAACGGATTTGGACGGTAGAATAAGATCCTCGATGAGTCGTGAAAAAGTGTCTTATATGTCCGTCGCACCGAGTGTAGCCACGCTAATTACTTAGCAGAATGGCTAACCTTTCCACTACCATATAAACTAAGTATTATATACAGCTGTGCTGCTGGGGAGTTTGTTGCGCCACTTCTTTTTCCCAGCTAAAGCACTAGGAAGTGGTGAAGGGCGGGTGTTTTGGGGGACTGTCTTATGTAATTTTGACGTTCGAAATCAGTTCTGATTCTCAGCTTAGTTTGAATAAATGACTTTTGTGTTTTGAATGGTGATGAAATAATATACACAAAGTAAAGTACCTGCCAGCCAGTCGATTCTGTAAAAATCTCACCGTGAAAACTCAAGTGAAGTGAGCTTGATGTGAGCTGTCAGTAGTGTCAATCCATAGCATTAGTTGGAATGGCAGCTCACTCCACGCTCACTTCACCTAAGTTTTCACGGTGAGATGGTTACAGAATTGCACTGCTGATTTCTTACTTACGACGTATGTATAAGTCGTAAGTCGTGTCCATTTCCACTGGGCCACCATCTATTTTCAACTACATATTAGTAAGTAGACACCACGCCACACCCCTTTAACACAACGAAAACACAAACCATTTTGATTTACAACAACCTAAAGAATGTGCAATAAAACGCTAATAAATCAAAATAAACTTGCATACACCGAACCGCATGATTTAAATGTACTCTACCGGGAATCGAACTGCGGATGTCGCGATAATTGTTAACTACTGAGCCCTGGTGCCCTTTGAAGTTTGAGTTCGTTTTGAAATCGTGTGATGTAAGGGTTTTAAATAGTGATGTGTGTAGTAAGGGGATTGGTATTGGTTTCGGTTTTCGGCCTGATGTTGGTAGGCCGAAAATTTGAGTTTTTTTGTTTTTTTTTGTCTTCAGAAAACATGTAATCTGCCATTGATGTGGTAAATGATTTCTAATGGAGTATTTCAAAAGGATTGGCAGCAGCGTTCTCCTGTCTGCCAAATGACAGCATAAGTAGGTTCTGCATTAATGTAATAAGAATATAAATCATTTATTTATTCATTAGAAAGTAATGTATGCTGATATGATGGACTTTTTACAGGTCCCACAGAACAGACAGATAAAATCAGTCCCAACAGATTTTATCTCACGGCAAGCAAAATTTCCGACAATTTGAATATGAATTACCTTTGTATAAAAATTCTATAAAAAAATTAATGATTTATGAATGTTAGATACCTTATAGGAAGTCAGATTTCTTGTCAAATTTTGAGGGTCAAGGCTGGTCCGCTTTGGACAGATTTTTAACCACCTGATGGTTTCAAATAGACCATCTTACATATCATCATTATCTGTCTCAGAAGCCTGAGAGAGTCCATTTTCCAGAACCTCAGCTCACATGACAGGTGTAATACTTGGTTAATTTTCAATCCTTGCGGTATTGGCATCGATACCAAAGCATGCCTCAATCCCAACCCAAACATCTCTAAAAATATCACAGACAACTTTTTCTCTAAAAAAAACCACATAAACTTTCCCCAAGGATAAAAATCTTCAATCAAATCCCTAATGCCAGCAACTACACTCAAACCAAACGACAATAATTCAAAAGCTATGACGTCCGAAATTAGGCACTAATTAGTCCGGTATTCGGGCATCCATCATGGCTGCTTAGCGTTCCCGCGAATGTGCCGTCAAATACTTTGTACTCAAATAGATGGGACGTTTATTTGTAGCTGTGATCCTAATTGGCGTTTTTGCTTATTATATTTGATGTTAGAAATTGTCTGTGACGCTGGGAGTAGGTGGCTGTGAAGATGTGGTGATGAGGACCAAAAGGAGGGCGTTCTCTGTAACAATTTCTTGAGCAATTTTAGTGACAATTATTTTAAGGATTTCTGTAGTAAATCAAAATTATCGCTAATTCTTTCGAAAAATATTCCAGGTATTTATAAATCAAAATTCGATTTAGCTGCATAAGAAAAACCTTGATTTCCTATACCCTCTTACCAATCAAAGTTTTGGTACAATATAAAAGACCAAAATAGAGGGGCTTGTGGCTAAGTAATAACCGCCGCATGGGTCGATCGATCAGGTTAAGCTACGCTTGCCGCGGTTGGTCCGTGGATGGGTGACCATCTTCACATATCAAGACCCCTCCGTGCCTCGGAAAGCACGTTAAGCCGTTGGTCCCGGCTGTCATTCGTGGATCTTTGACAGTCGTTACGGGTCGTCAGTAGCCCGAAAGTCTGACAACCAGTCTTACCAAGGGGTATCGTATTACCCAGTAACTGGGTTGTGGAGGTCAGATAGGCAGTCGCTCCATGTAAAATACTGGTATTCGGCTGCACCCGGTTAGACTGGAAGCCGACCCCAACATAGTTGGGAAAAGGCAGGCAGATGATGATAAAAGACCAAAATAATGTAAAATTACAGTTGTCCTATTTATTTATTTTTTTGGAAAAACCTGTAAAATGATATAAATCTAGTTTTTATTATCTGTTTTCTTTTGAAAGAAAGAAAATGCATTTATTTGGCACAAACCAAAAGACACACAATATACCAGATACATACATCAGATAAAACACACAATAAAAAAAAGATTAAATAAAAAGTGTGAAGTCCGATGTAAGAAATTAGCAGGAAAAGTGTGCCTCACGGCTGCGCCAAAAAGGCCCAGTCACAGAGCACTTTATAATGACCCAGTTCAGCAAAAAATGCCAGACAACTAGTGCTTGGCGCTGGTTTTAAACTGGACCTTTTGTGTAGCTTTCTTAGATCATTTTAATATCAGAAACTACGTAAGTTTTTTTAAACATACCTAGAGACAAACCATTATCAAACTATACAACTCACTCTCACTCAACTTATTTTATTTATTTATTTTTAAAACGTTGCCCCACACTAGGAGTTTCTCCTGTATCGTGGGTGCGTTAACAAACACTTAAACTCACATACACAAACAGCCAGACCTGGAACAACTACTTATAGGTCATCCAAATATTTGTTCCGTGTGGGAATCGAACCCGAGACACGCAGCGCAGCAGTCAATCGCCTAACCACTGCGCCAACCGTGACGTCAAACTCCACTAACTATACAAATATTTGAAATGTGTGCGCAAAAAGCAGTGAAGTGGCGTTCATTTTTAAAATGGTTTATCTATACCTTTTTGTTTTTTTTTTTTTTTTTTTCTGGTGGGAACTCATCAAATGACGCCTCCCGCTCTGGGTGGAGCGGAAGGGAGTGTCAGACTCTTACTGACTAAAACCCACCCATGTTCCTTCCTTCGCCCTTTATGTTCCGGGGTAGCGGTAACCCTTTCGGACAATCCCGCTGACCCGGCAGGCTTCGGCCCTAAGGGGCCCCTCAAACTATGCTGACAACTCTTTGAGGCGCGCGTGGAACACTAACGCGCCGTCCGGCACGGGCCTGGTCCTGATCTATACCTAAATCCGTATACCATTTCCCATTCATATAATAAAAAAAAAAGAACCTGTAAAATGATAGAAAAAGAGTTTGCATTAAAATTATCTGCTTGTTTGTCTACCCTTCATCGATCCATAATTTTAAAGACAAGTACATCACAACCCTCTCATAACTCTCCTCAACAGCACATTTAAAAATAATATAGACAAAAATAAACTGCCCATAACTTATATCTAATAGTTCGTGAGAAAGATTCTGTCAATAAACGAACTAAAACATTCTATTATAAATACATTCAGGCGTTACTTCAATAGCTAATATTAAATTATGAAAGTTTGTCCGTCCTTTAAAATTGTAGGCTAGCTCTTTGTGAAGGAGCTCGTCTGTGGGAATAGCTAGCGCCCAATTTCTGCCGGCAAACAGCGTTGCCCAGTCACTGGGTTGTGGAGGTCAGATAGGCAGTCGCTCCATGTAAAATACTGGTATTAGGCGGCATCCGGTAGACTGGAAGCCGACCCCAATATAGTTGGGAAAATCTAAGCAGTTGAAAAAGTAGCGTTGCTGTGTTCTGGTTGCCTGCGTGTGTAATTATAAGCACATGAGACATTTCAGCTTTATCTCTGGAATGACAACTCACTGTTCTCTGCAACTCACTGGTCACTTCCTCCTGTAGACATTTGCAATACTCTGGTATTGCAAATGTCTACAGGAGGAGCGTGAACACTTTCCATCAGATGGGCGGTATTTTTGTATGACAAATTCTAACATTAAAGACAAGACCTCGAGTATTACACTTAATTTACGTTTGTGCAGTGTTTTTCCCTTCTGTTCTCTCCTGTCTGCCATCATTTCATCATTCAATATATTCTTAAGTATTCACATACAATCCAGTCATCCGTTTTCTTGACCTTCCTCTATTCTTACAGTACAGCCACATTATTTATTAACGGATTTGTTTTCACATCCATCCGCATCACACACGTTAGTAGTTCCTTGACTACCCTCATCAGCTGCTAGTATTTTCCCAACCATGTTGGACTCGGCTTCCAGTCTGCAGACCCAGACCCAGATGCAGCTGAATAACAGTATTTACATGGAGTGACTGCCTATCTGAGGGGCAATTCTCGTAATTTAAAGAACGTTCACAGTCTGATCTCAGTCTCAATCTGTCAAAAATACCTCTAATTTCCCTACATTTTGACAAGTTTTTGACATTTGTTTGTCTCCGAGATGAGACTGCGACTAGATTTTGAACGTTTTAAATTACGGGAATGGGCCTTCTGATCTTCTGCTTCTTCTTCTGTTCTTCTTCTTCTTCTTCTGGGTGACACGATACCTCTTGGCAAGACTGGTAGATAGGTCTTTTCCTACACTATTTTTAATATCCCCAAGCAAACCCACACTATACAACTAATATACAAACAATAAAACCCATCGATGATGTACCACGCAAGTAAATCTGTCATCCCATCCCATCCGTCACGCGGACGCTAAGATATTAATATGAGTCACTATGCGCCTGCGCAGGCACGAGTGCAAGTTACTGAGTGTACTTATGATGAGAGGGATTTGATGAAAGGTGAGCATCGAAACTAAATAGTGGAAGTCCATGGAGTTTCTTGCCCGTTCTTCTCCATAGGAACTGCTAGTGTGTTACGCAATTACTCCGCTGAGGTCCTAGACCAGTGACAATCGCTTTCAAAACTTTTAATATTTAAAAAAGAAACTAAAAACAAAAAAAAAATGGATGTAATCTTAGGATGAATCTGAATTAAATGAGTTTTTATTATTATTATCTTCCTTTATTTCATTTACATACTTACAGATTATATTTTTAAATATTTTTATTAACAGAATGATAAAAAACCATTTAAAAATATAAAAAATAGTAGCCCACCGGTATCGGGAGCAGGGTCCAAGCTACCGGCGGTCAGGGCTCCAGAGAGAGGAACCTCCTGACAATGCGAGCTTATCCAGAAGTACCGCTTTCTGAATCAAGCCCTTGATCCAGCTGCCCAACGAGAGCCTCCTCAGGTGTTGTTCGAGGCTCTTGGCTATTAAGCCATTGGCTGTCACGACTATCGGCACAATGATCGCTGAGTCCACATCCTACATGTCGACAACCTCGCGAGCCAAGTCAAGATACTTGACATACTTATTATTATTATTTTAACAGGATTGACCTAAGCTTTTCGGTAGATTATGTCAGTTCCAAAATTTTTTAGCCTTCTCATCATGGTTGTCGCTGATGGAGTGTCACTTTGTCTATGCCCTCAGGTTCAACTATGTTGGGTCGACTGTCAGTCTAACCGGATGCAGCTGAATACCAGTATTTTACATGGAGCAACTGCCTATCTGACCTCCACAACATCCCTTGGTAAGACTGTTTGTCACTATCTATCAGTCTTCTGACTACCCGCAAAGACACATCAGTTAGGTGAGCAGTGGCGGCCCAGTGGTCAAGGCCGCGACTTACGAGTTGTAGGTCGTAGGTTCGAACCCAGTCAGGCGCTTTACGGAAAACATCATGAGGAAACCGGCATGTCCTAGAACCAAAAATTCGAAGACATGTGACGTCTACCAACCCGCAGCGGGCCCGCGTGGTGGATTATGGCCCACCTGCCTGTGTCCCAGCAGTGGGAACATTATAGGGTGAGTATGCAGGTGAACTTCTCACAGAAATTCAAATTAATATATGTTGGCATAACACCTATTTCCATGCTCACTTGCCCTTATTCTACCGGAACTTTCTAAAACTACATCGTGAACTACATTTAATAGTGCATTCAAATATTAGTTCACGTTTTCACCTCTTTAAGAGTCATAATCACTATTACAATGCATAGTCATAACTTAACCTAATATTGACACGAAACAAACTTACTAAATGCGCCTGTGAAATTAAAAAACACGAATAAAATGTTCCAGCTATCTCAATATCGAATAGCAAATTTAAATTGGTAACCGTCATACTAAAATACCAAATTAAGTTTACAGTTCTGATAGTTCTGAGTTAGAGCAAATTGTTTGAGTCAAAACCGCAAATATAACTTTGTAGTAGTTTTACATGAAAAATGTAAATATTGATGGTGTTCCTTAAGTCGATCATGATCGGCAAACATCGGACGTGCTCGGTAAACATCGGGAGCGTTCGGCAAACATCGGCGTCTAATAGCAAATAGTCATGAATTGGTGATAATTCGAAAAGTGTAGCATCGGTGGTTGTTTTTAAGTTAATATAATTAAAAATTTAAGAGAAAGGGTTCAAAATGGTTGATGGGAGAAGTTATAGCTGTAACTGTGAATCGATTATTGTATTTTAGCTCGCAAACCTTCACTGCTAGAGGACTAAATGATAGCAGCCGCTCGGGTCGATCGTCAAGGTTGAGCAACGCTTGCCGCGGTCGGTTCGTGGATGGGTGACCATCCATTACATATCAAGACCCTTCCGGGCCTCAAAAGCACGTTAAGCCATTGATCCCGGCTGCCATTCGTAGACAATCATTTCGAGTAACAAGAAGCCCAAAAATCCTACAACCAGGTTTGCTAAGGGGTATCGGTCCCAGAGCGGGTTGGTAGATGTCACATGTCTTTGAATTTTTGGTTATAGGACATGCCGGTGTCCTCACGATGTTTTCCTTCACCGTTTTCGCCTGTCTGGGTTCGAAACTACGACCTACAACTCGAAAGTCGCGGCCGTAACGACTGGGCAACCACTGCTCCCTGATGGAAAGATAAATTCCAAATGGAAAAACCTAAAAACACTTTGCCCGACCCAGGAATCGACCCCAGGAGCTCATGCTCAGCAGCCCTTGCGACCACTACACCAACAAGGCACTCAAAAACATATGAATAATGATATAATTATAAAGACTTTAATAACATCAAAATTACGGTGATTCGTTTGCAAATTGTATTTTTTTAATCATTGTTAAGACAGTTATTATACCAAACCTACTATTATATTTGTGCAAAAAATAATAAGATGTGTATGTAATGAGAGGCTAAATAGGCAAGTTACCTATGTAGTTCAAAAATGACTCTATTTCTACGCAATTATATACAGTAGTTGCCCAGTGGCAATGACCGCTACATAGGAATTCTAGGTCGTGAATTCGAACCCAGACAGGCGTTTAACTTGGTGTAAATGATTTCATCACCACTGCTCTCAAAACGGTGAAGGAAAACATCGTGAGAAAACCGGCATTTCCTAGAACCAGAAATTCCAAGACATGTGACATCTACCAACCCGCACTGGGCACGTGTGGTGGATTATGGCCAACTCCCTCTCACAGAGAGGAGGCCTGTGTCCCTGCAGTGGGAATATTATAGGCTAAGTATGATTATAATTGTGGTTGCCATTTCAACAGACTGTATCTACCTATCCGCATTTCGTTAGGAATTTCTCATAGCCGGAGTTTGGGTTCATGCCCGATTGATAGCAACAGGCCCCATATGTGTTACAGGGGAGTTTAAACCTTTACTGGAGAAATGTGTAGGTAGAGGTACTATAGGTGCACCTCTGCCTACCCCTTCTTGACATACAAGCATGATGATTTATAAATTTATTTATCTACAACTACCAAAGGGGCAAATCTCGTAATTTTAAGAACGTTCACAGTCTGATCTCAGTCTCAATCTGTCAAAATATACTTCTAATTTCCCTACATTTTGACAAGTTTTTGACATTTGTTTGTCGCCGTGATGAGATTGCGACTAGATTTTGAACGTTTTAAATTACGAGAATTGGCCTTCAGATCACACTTACAAAGTAATATTTAACAAGAACAGTCCAACAAGATTCCTATGTGAAATACAAAATTTTCCCTAATATAGAAATTCCGGAGAAAAGTAATATGTATGTAGAGCACACTGCGAGCCGTTCCACTGGACCACACACGTCGCGGCCGCCGCGTGCGCTTGCGCCGCGGTGGAATACAGTGGATGAGACGGGCTATAAGTTGGTATGGGAATCTTAGTGGAATTTCGGTTGGAATAAAATTAGGATCAATGTTTGGAAGAATGGAGGGGTTTTCGTCTTACAGTCTGACTGTTCGGTAGATTATATTTTAACTAAATAATGGCGCCGATTCTCTTGTTCACAAACTAAACTAAATTTAAGTTCAGTGCATCTTTTTCTTTCTATTTCATTAAGAAAAGGACAGAAGATAAATATTAGTTTAAAACTAATATCTATCTTCTGAACTTAAATTAAATTTAGCACTGAACTTAAATTTAGTTTAGTTTGTGATCAAGCGAATCGGCGCCAATATTTTGAATTCTGTATTAATTAACACATTGACTGCCAGACACAATAGAAAATCTATTGTTGGTGAAAAACAAAAACATTTTTACAAAAAAAAATCAAGCGACTTCCAAAAAAGATTACAAAGTGTAAAATAACTATAATTTCGGAAGTCGGTGTCGTTGGTTCGCATTTTCGTTGTCTGCTACCGACTTCCGAAACGCGTTAAGTCACGCTTTTCTGTGTTAAAATGGACTACTTAAGTCACAGAAAAACGTAACATAAGTGCGGGTTTAGGTCACACAATGCTATAAATACATTTATTTAATACACAAACACAAAAAAAGAACAGGTTGGGGAAAATATGCGTCACAACCACGCACAACGGCATCGCACAGCATAATGCTGTGACCCTATACGATACAGAGCGACAGTACTGGTTTGCAGTAACAGCCGGCGTTGACAGTGCTATAAGAATAGTTTCAATCTCTCAATTAGCTCATGACTATGAAACCATACAACTAGGAATAAAGAAAACAAATTACATTTTACCGAAGTCGTATCCACACTAGTTCCCCCGCTTCGCCACCACAGTAATCGTCCAGAAGCAATAAACGACCAGTATTAATAACAATAATAAACTTTATATAGCGACAGAGTCGACAACCAATCGCACACGCACACACAAGTATGGTAATTGTGTGTGAAGTGGTGATTAGTGATCAGTGATGACAAAGACTAGTGATGGTGTGAACGTTGTTAGCGGACATAGTTGCCAACCAATCGCACAAATACACAAGTATGGTGTTTGTGTGTGAGTGGAGTGGTGATTAGTGATCGGTGATGAGGAAGACTAGTGATGGTGTAAACTTTTTGAATGGATAAAGTCGGAAACTAATCGCACAAGCACAAGAATGGTAATTGTGTGTGGAGTGGTGATTAGTGATGGGTGATGAGAAAGACTCATAGTCATAGTCAAAGATCTTTATTGTGAGACAGTTGTTACAGAGTTGTTATTATGTTAATTGGTGTGCTTTTGCACTGCTCCACCATGTTAGGCATACGATAGTTTACAATTTGTTATATTATACCTAAGTTTACGTGATATATTTATATTAATTAAATAAACATTTTAATTGTAATAAAGCTTTATTTTGCATCATAACATAAAAAAAGTTTGGCACTAACTCATTATGAATCTGTCGGACAAATATTTATGTACACACAAGACAATACGGTACGGTACGGTACAATACGGTCTGTTTACTAAGAAGTAATTTAATTTTTTCTTAAAAAATTTAATGTTTTCAATTTCTCTTATTTGCTTATGAAGCTTATTATGAATTCGTGAAGACATTAATTAATTATATAATAATAATAATTAAAGTAGGGCTGTTTTTGAGGGCATATTATTTGCTATTTTGTCGGCATGCCGACGAGTTACCAAACCTACGGGTTACCAAACTTTTCCCCATTGCCTTTTACGAATGTAGCGACCTCATAGATGTAGAGGGCAGGAAAGATCCTCATAGGTGTAGGGGGGAGGGGAGGGAGGGTCTAAAGCTTTTTATAATATGGCACACAGCTATCTGAGGCACGCATGCCACAAACAGCTCTAAGACATTTCTTTTGAGCCTTAAAAGCGAGTTCCCTGTCTGTAGCATTCCCCCAATAAATTAGTCTATATCTAAGCATAGACGTTACATAGGCATGATGGGCTATAGCATGCATATAGACTGGTCGGTGAGCAGTGATCAGTAATGACAGACATTAGTTATTTATTGTCTGACATCTTGTATTTGATCACAGATCATTCTTTCTTTTAAAAAAAAAAAAAGGCGCCACTTTACATACTATTCCCACACTTCAAAATGTGTGACGACAACCACTTCAAAATGCACACACACACACTAGCGTATACGGTAATTGTGTGTACATGTTTGGAGTGGCGATTAGTGATCAATGATGGGAACGACTTGGGGATTGGTGATGACAGTGCTTAGTGACAGAGTCGACAACCAATCGCACACGAATTTTTTTTTATTTTTTTTTATTTGGATGGGAATTCATCATATGACCCCTCCCGCTCTGGGTGGAGCGGAAGGGAGTGTCAGACTCTTACTGACTAAAACCCACCCTGTTCCTTCCTTTGCCCTTTATGTTCCGGGGTAACGGTAACCCTTTCGGACAATCCCGCTGACCCGGCAGGCTTCGGCCCTAAGGGGCCCCTCAAATTATGCTGACAACTCTTTGAGGCGCGCGTGGAACACTTACGCGCCGTCCGGCACGGGCCTGGTCCTGATCGGACGGTGAGCTACCCATTGCTCTCCGCCCGCAGGCCCGCGCATCGCACACGTACATTGTGGTGATAAGTAATTAAAGGTGAGTGTATTATATAGTTTTAAATTAGTTATAAAACTAAGTGTAGACTGGCAATGGTGATAAAGAATCCAATCTATCTGCCCAGCCCTTTCCCAACTATATTGGGGACGGCTTCCAGTCTAACCGGATGCAGCATAGCACATATGTCAGTACTATGTACATACTATAAAGCTACCATTTACTGGGTACGTCTTTCATTGACTTGAATGTGCCTTGGCGGCTGAAAGTATGTCATGCTCACTCTAATGTCTCGCTGATGGTGGCGCATGTGTTGGATCATTTGGCTCCCTTCAAAATGGTTGAGCTGAATGTTGCTAATATATGCGTCATGTTAGTGAACGGGCGCCGTTAGTAGGGACTGGTCAAATCTTTGCTGCCATGGCTTATTTTGATTTAATTTAATATTTGAATTGTTTTTTTTATCTTTTCATTATGGACGCTTTTAACGTTCTGCATCGTTCTCACATGCATAATGTTTAACATGAATGATGTAACCAATACTTTGTAACCACATTATTGTGATTTAAAAGAGTGTCCATGGAGTTTCTTGCCCGTTCTTCTCCATAGGTACCTACTACGCTTTGGAATGGGCAACTAGCTTCATCTTTTTGACTGACCGACCCTTGACAATTCAAAAGTACGTGTAATTGGTTTAGTTGAAATAAATAGTTTGAGTTTGAGTTTGCAGCTGAATACCAGTATTGTACATGGAGCGACTGCCTATCTGACCTCCACAACCCAGTTACTGGGTAACACGATACCTCTTGGTAAGACTGGTTGTCAGAATTTTTGGGCTTCTGACTTCCCGTAACGGCTTATTAGTCAATTCACCCGAAACGGGCGAAACGTCACTTTTAAATAATAATATTTTTTCTATACTTGATTGCTTATCATTGTTAATGTGCCAATTGCCTAATACTTTTAAACTTGTATGGTGTTCAATAAAGAGTATTCTATTCTATTCTATTCTTTTTCCGGAGTGGTCGTCTCGCCCACAAATAAATATTAACTACGTGCGAGTCGCCTATAGAAAAATATCAGTGACGAAGTTCTTTATTAAAACATCATCAATATAAACCAAGTGGAAAAAAATCGTATTATTGAAACTAACTCAAAAACCACACAAGCAAACTTAATAACATTTATATGGGACCACCCCTGAGGCATACCTTATCCATTAGAAAAAAGAATTTTGCAATTCCGTTTACATATGACAGAGTTATACACGAACAAACATTAAAAAAACATCCGAATTAAGAACTTCCTCCTTTTTTGAAGTCGGTTACTAAAAATATTATTTTAAAAGTCACGATTCGCATGTTTCGGGCGAGTAAATTCGCGCGAATCAATCAAATACTGTCAAAGATCTACGAATCAGCCATACTTACTCTCACTAAACCATGACTCAAATTACATAATCAGCCTATAATGTTCCCACTGCTGGGACACAGGCCTCCTCTCTGTGAGAGGGAGTGGGCCGTAATCCACCACGCGGGCCCAGTGCGGGTTGGCAGATGTCACATGTCTTCGAATTTTTGGTTCTAGGACATGCCGGTTTCCTCACGATATTTTCCTTCACCATTTTGAGAGCAGTGTTGATGAAATAATTTACACAAAGTAAAGCACTTGTCTGGGTTCGAACCTACGACCTACAACTCGTAAGTCGCAGCCGTTACCACTTCGCCACCACGGCTCTGACTCAGATTATTAATAGTGAACTCTCGTTTAAGAAGCCACTAAGTATTTAAACGGATGTTTAAGTTGCCATTAACGGTTGCTTACTGTTCACCACATCAATCAAAGTTATCAATAACTGTTAGTGAATAAAAATGTACTGGAGACGCGCTATGATAATATTTTGATGAGAGTAAAGAATGGTAATATCACGGATTTATAAACTAAAGGGAGATATGGATATGGTGTGGCTGCCCAACTGTTCGAGTCCGGCTGTCGCCTTCAACTACATATGCACTACAATACGAACACGCGCTCACTCACACTATAACAGTCACCACACTCAACGCGAGCCAGTCGCGTAACGCAGATCGCAACGTTGAGACACACAACTACATTGACAATTCTTATTGACAAATCAACGGCGCCCGCGTTTGTTTCTGTTTTGTGCATACATTGTTCGCGCCACGCCCCCTTGGCATATCTCCCTTTAGTTTATAAATCTGTGGGTAATATTTTGTTTAGTGTTGTTTCTGTACTGATTTTCACTTGATTAAACTAATTTGTTCGTCAGCTCCTGATAAGGGAAACTCTTTTAATAAGGAGATGAAGAATCTATATTCTTCATTAATTAATTTAAACTGACAGGCTCGTTGGTATATCGGTCGCAAGCGCTACTGATAAGCATGAGGTTCTGGGTTCGATTCCCAGGTCGGGCAAAGTGCTAGTAGGTTTTTTCGTCAGGAATTTCTCAGTAGAGCCCGGAGGCCGGAGTTGTGCTCAGTTGTTAGCAATAGGCTCGCCCCTTATGACATGGGACTTAAACATAATTTTCGAAATGTGGGTGTTCTATAGGGACATCTCTGCACAATCCTTCAGGGAAACAAGGTGTGAGGTTATGTTGTGGTGCAGTCACCAAAGGATATAAGTAACCATGATCGTCGGATATATGTAGTTGAAGTTTAATAAGAAACCGACGGATGTCTTCGAATAAAATTTAATTTAATTAATAGAAAACATACAGTTCTTTTATCTAATTAAATTTCAATCGAAAAGATCCATCGATTTCTCACCAAAGTTCAACTATATCCGACGACCCTGGGGGTCTACTCCGAAGTGGTATCGGCCGAATGTTCTGCCGTTTCCTGCTACGAAGTCACTATTTGGTTCGGTCGGTCCCGATCCTACACTCCTACACTCTTTCGAATATTGACTATGGTCCCGACCCAACTGAGCCGATCCGAACTTTTTCGCATTTTTCAATAATATTCGGTTCGGCCATGTGTCGGTCCGATCCAATAATTCGCACTTTGCACTTCGTAGTAGACCCCCTGGTTACTTATCTCTTTTGGTGACTATACATTAATTTGTTTTTAACTTATGTAATTTTGAATTCAAACAATATTATCTAAAATCCTTTGAGATATATTATTTTTTCAATTGTTTCTTTCCTAATTGAAGCAGTTTCCACAGTGCTTTTCAATAATTTGTCATTATTATTTATTCAGAAAATCGCTCCATGTAAAATACTGGTCTTCAGCTGCATCCGGTTAGACTGGAAGCCAACCCTATCATCGTTGGGAAAAGGTAGGCAGATAGTGATGATGATAATTTGTTCAGAAAGTTTCGTTAATTGAACGCTCAGAAGGCTCAAAATATTAGTAATTCCATAGGATTATTCCACGATGTTTGATTCTGTATTTAGAGGTCCCTTGTACTAAATTTGGCACTGAACACTAGAAATAATGATATCGTGAATCGTCTCACATCTCACATCATTTAAATCAAATCAAATTATTTATTTTTGCAGAAATCACTGTTACAATGGTGTTATTAAATATTATGTACATGTTTCAAGTGATTCTACCGTAAGGCATGCAAAATGTGTACAATCATGGTTTATCAAAATCAAGGCCAAGATTGGCATTGAAATGTATAAAATAAGATAAAAAATATAATATAAGTACCTAAATTAATGGGTTGTCCTTTTTAAAATTATATTAATACAGATTAATTATTATTCTTTAATTATTATTATTTAGTAATAATAAAAATTAAATTATTTCATTGCCATTCCTAGAATTATTATTACAATACATTAACTGATTAATTATATAAAGATACATGCATAATTGTTCAAATACTTGATGTCACTGTGAGGTCTTGAGTTAAACAGGTACGATTCATCATTATGCACAAACACAGATAAGTAGGTCGATATAAAGATAGAAAATGATAACATCATTGTTAATGAGGAAGCTGTAACTAATGATTGCTTATCTAATGAAGCCGAAATTAAAATAGAAATATCTAAGCACTTGATAAAAAAAAAAAAAAACTTAAATTCATTAATTCATTGACTGACAACGCACAACCTAAACCGATGGGTGGCTATAGCGGGAAATTAGCAAAAGTTCCGTATAAAAAGCAGTGGTGGCCCAGTGGCCCCAACTTACGAGTAGGTCGTAGGTTCAGTCCCAGGCAGGCGCTTTACTTTGTGTAAATAATTTCATTACCACTGCTCTCAAAACGGTGAAGTAAAACATCGTGAGGAAACCGACATGTCCTAGAATCAAAAATTCAAAGACATGTGACATCTACCAACCCGCACTGGGCGCGCGTGGTGGATTACGGCCCACTCCCTCTCACAGAGAGGAGGCCTGTGTCCCAGCAGTGGGAACATTATAGGCTGATTATGTACTACTAAATATCTACTTAATGACTGGCTCGATGGTCTAATGGTAGCAAGCGTTACTGCAGAGCATGAAGTTCTGGGTTCGATTCCAGGATTGTGAAAAGTGTTATTGAATTTTACCCTTTGGAATTTCTCAGGAGCAGCCCGGAGTCTGGATTTGTACTCGGTTGATGGCAATGTGGCGAAATGTGGGTGTACTATAGGTACACTGCCTAAACCTTCGGGGAAGTCAGAAGCCCGAAAGTCTGACAACCAGTCACACCAAGGCCCAAAGGGTATCGTATTACCCAGTAACTTGGTTGTAGAGGACAGATAGGCAGTCACTCCATGTAACTTTCTGGTAATCAGCTGCATCTGGTTAGACTGGTAACCGACCCCAACGTATTTGGGAAAAGGCTCGGCAGATGATTTTACACCTAGAACATGCCTAGCAAAGAAAACTTGCTCTATTTATCTCTAACAGCTACTTAATAGCCTCAAACATTCTAATGTCTAGCGGATGCATCCCATTAACATCTGATGGACCACTCAGCATCAAACATCAATCGATTATCAATAATATACTTTGGATTAAAAATGTAGTAAGGAGGCGCTAAGCAAACATTCTGAGGAGGAAATGTACGGGCGAGGAGTTGGAGCGGGGGAGGGGCGTTTATTAAAAAAAAAAAAAAAATTTGTGTCAGCTAAGGTAAGTGAACTGAGTGAGGGGCTCGTGGCTAAGTAATAACAGCCGCTCGGGTCAATTGATTAGGTTAAGCGACGCTTGCCGCGTTCAGTCCGTAGATAGGTGCCCATCTTTACATACCGAGGACACTACTCCGTGTCTCGTAAAGCACGCTAAATCCGTTGGTCCTGGGTGTCATTTGTAGATATTTGACAGTTGTCAGAAAGTCGAAAGTCTGACAACCAGTCTTACCAAGGGGTATCGTGTTGCCCAGTGACATGGTTGTGGAGATCAGATAGGCGGTCGCTCTATAAAAAATACTTGTTATTTATTTAAATATCAATTGCTTGTTTTCTTGAAGTAGAAAGAAAATGCATTTATTTGGCACAAACTAAAAGACACACAATACACCAGATACATACATCAGATAAAACACACAATAAAAAAAAAAAAAAAATAAATAAAAAGTGTGAAGTCCGATATAAGAAATTAGCAGGAAAAGTGTGCCTCACGGCTGCGCCAAAAAGGCCCAGTTCAGCAAAAAATGCCAGACAACTAGTACTAATACTGGTTCAGAATTCCGATGCATTCGGTTACACTGGAAGCCGACCTCAATATTGTTGGGAAAACGCTATACAGATGATGATGCTTCATGTTAAATCTTACTGATCATCATTATCATGGACTGGGGAAAATGGAAGAAAAATACGTGTTGCGCCGACCCCAAGTAACACGGTCCAAGGTCACAAACATGATGATGACCTCTACTGTTTACTGCTGCTGCACTAATTATATTAACCCAAAAATATTTTGCGCTGCGCTTGGGATGACAACACCTTCCACCCAAAAACAAACTGAAAAACCTTGATAAAGTTCTTCATTATATTGCCCCGTCACAAAAGTGACTGATTCAGAGGGTGACAAGAAAATAATGGCTCCCTAGTTTTTCTTATTAAATCGAATTTATTTATCTTAAATAATTAACACTTAAACACTACAAAACAACATTTTAATTACCTATGTCATCATCTGCCTAGCTTTTTCCCAACTATGATGGGGTCGGCTTCCAGTCTAACCGGATTCAGCTGAATACCAGTATTTTACATGGAGCGACTGCCTATCTGACCTCCACAACCCAGTTACTGGGTAATACGATACCCCTTGGTAAGACTGGTTGTCAGACTTTCGAGCTTCTGACTACCCGTAACGACTGTCAAAGATCTACGAATGACAGCAGGGACCAACGGCTTAACGTGCTTTCCGAGGCACGGAGGGGTCTCGGTATGTAAAGATGGTCACCCATCCATAGACCAACCGCGGCAAGCGTAGCTTAACCTGATCAATCGACCTGTGCGGCTGTTATTATTTAGCCACGGCCCCCTCATTTTAATTACCTATGTAAACTAATTATTGTTCACATCGGGCCCGCACAAACTCTTCACCCGTATGTTTCCACACTAAATCGTTCAGTACAAGTACAATCATTGGTTGAGATCAAAAAATGTATTGGTGCAAACCTCTGGACTATTACAACCGTATTACTACGACCTACTCACTTGATACTTGGGTCCAATTGAGTGACTAATCATTTTACCACTTATCCTATCCTATCCTACTATAATATTATAAATGTCAAAGTTTGTATGGATGGATAGATGGATGGATGGATGTTTGTTACTCTTTCACGCAAAAACCACTGAACAGATCTGGGTGAAACTTCTGGATGAAATTTAGCACACAGATGGTTTATAACCAGGATTAACATATAGGGTACTTTTATCCCGATATTACCACGGGATCGAAACTTACGGGGCGCAGCTAGTTTACCATAATTATTAGAGTCAGTCTATCAAAAGTCCATATTTAGGCTCGATCATTATTATAATGATGTAATCATTTTATTTAGGAGTCGTTGAAAACCAACGCTGGGGTTTGCCTCGCATAGGGTCTTAGCATTATGCTGAGCGATGGCCGTTTTGCGTGGATGTGACGCATGTTTTCCCCCAACTTGTTATTGTTTTTGTTTTTGCGTTCTTTTTCTGCGTCATGTTTACCGCAAATAAACCTATTTTCTTTCTCTCTCTCTCAAAGGAAACACTATAGAATATTAATTGATAAAATAATATATTAATTAACTAGCTGTGCCTCGCGGTTTCACCCGCATAAGTTTCGATCTTGTGGGAATATCGGGATAAAAGTACCCTATGAATAAATTTCATCTAAATCTGATCAGTAGTTTTGGCGTGAATGAGTAACAAACATCCATCCATCCATACAAACTTTGGCATTTATAATATTATTAGGATTAGTAGGAAGAATATTATAACCAATGCTCGTGATTATCTAAAAATACTCTTATTAATACATCGTTTGCATACCATAATAGCCAAGTTTTTTATTACTGTAAGGATACTAATTATTATAGCAAAGCTAAAATTAAGTATTTGTAAAATAAATTCCAAAATTAGTTAATTTTAATGAATAACATAACAGGCAGATGTACACCCACATTTTGTCAGTTATATTTAAGTCCCAGGGGGCGAGCCTATTGCCATCAACATCACTTTGCACGACCTAGGAATCGAACCCAGGGCCATTCTCAACAGTAGCGCTTGCGACCACTACCTACGTCAACGAGGCAGTTAAATGAATAATATACACCTTACAATAAATTAATTCATTATTATTGTATAGGTACGTGATAAAAACTGAATTCGTTTTTAATAACACCCGTAGGCGACAATCGAGAGCTGGAGGTCTACTCCGAAGTGGTATCGGCCGAGTGTTCGGCCGTTTCCTGCTATGAAGTTACTATTTGGTTCGGTCGATCCCGATCCTACACTCCTACACTCTTTCGAATATTGACTATGGTCCCGACCCAACTGAGCCGATCCGAACTTTTTTCGCATTTTTCAATAATATTCGGTTCGGCCATGTGTCGGTCCGATCCGATCACTCGCACTTTGCACTTCGTAGTAGCAAATTTATTAAAAGTGAATATTGGCTCTTTTTTTTCGTACCTCACTTATAGTTTTCAGCTAAAATAAGGTCAGGCCATGTTTTTCCTTAGGCGAAACAATGTCTTTTCCTAAAAATAGAGTAAATTTATTAGCCTTAGAGACTACGGGTATTTTTCTGAGAGAATTTTCCGAAAGTCCCCTATGAAGTTGTATTCGATTTTCGTCATTATGTAAGTCCAAGCGTATTGTTACCTATAAGAACTTAAGATACACAGAAGCTGTTGGTGTATGTTAATAAATAAATAAATAATTAACAAAATCGTTTCAGTAGTGACAATTAAAGTGTCAATAATAATGATAAATGATAGAACGCACAGTATTTTTCCTATTCTATATACTTATTAAAAACTAGCTGACCGTATCGCCATATTTTTTTTTATTTTCTTCTATACTAACCTTGTCCGGACAATAACAAACACAAAAAAAAAGAATTATCCAATTTGGTGCAGTCGAACGGAAGTTATGCGCGTACATACTTTTCGGTGATTAATTTTTATTTATATAGATAGATAGATATAGAAGATTGAAGTCGCTTTTCATGTCTGTCTGTGTAACCGCGTTGTTCTTCTAAACCCCGAAACAAATTTTGATGCAGTTTTCACCATAATTTAGAGAATTGATTCCGTGTATGTATGTGTGTGTGCATTATTAATTAGCTTACATCATCATCTGCCCGCCTTTTACCAACTATGTAGGCGTCGGCTTCCAGTCTAACCCGATACAGCTGACTACCAGTATGTTACATGGAGCGACTGCCTACCTGACCTCCACAACCCAGTTACTGGGTAATAAGAAACCCCTTGATAAGACTGGTTGTCAGACTTTCGGGCTTCTAACAACCCGTAACGACTGAGCTTACATAATAATAAAGAAATCTCAATGATTTGTCAATTCGTAAAAACCTTGCGAAACAGGGGCGGATCATTGCTATTTGATTATAAACTTAAAAAACATTTCAATTAAGATATCCTACTAATATTATAAACGTGAAAGTTTGTATGGATGGATTGATGGATGTTTATTACTCTTTCACGCAAAAACTACTGAACGGATTTGGATTAAATTTGGCACACATATGGTTTATAACCCGGATTACCATATAGGGTAATTTTTAGTCCGATATTCCCACGGGACCGAAACTTATGCGGGTGAAACCGCGGGGCGCAGCTAGTTATACCATAATTACCACCAAAAACCAACAAATCCAGAACCGGAATCAAACCCGGACTTGCCTAAACCAATTGTGACTTTTGATTGCACATCAAAATTCGCTTATTAAAATAAACAACGTAAAAAAATAAATAAAAAAAACTATCAAGATTATAATGGCGAACTCGAATAGTTTGTCGGATGCCAAGCGTCGACTTGGGTGGTCTAAACGAGACGTGCTGTCTCGCTCTAACATTCACATTCTGGAGTATTGTTTTCTCGCTCTCTCTCAAAGTTTGGTTGTCAAAGAGTAAGTGTAGATTGTTAAAGATTCGCTTAATTTGTTCTATCGTAGATCTGAAGTACTTTGATTGCGCGTGAGTGCTGAAATGAAGCTCTTTTTGAAGTTTTTTAAGTACGTTTTCGTGTTGGTAAAGGAGTTTGTATACAGAAAGCGTTTGTATTGGATGAGTTTTTGAAAGACGGCGCTTGCGTTGTGTACAATTAGTAATTAGGTACTTTTTTTTTTTCTGGTGGGAAATCATCAAATGACCGCTCCCGCTCTGGGTGGAGCGGAAGGGAGTGTCAGACTCTTACTGACTAAAACCCACCCATGTTCCTTCCTTCGCCCTTTATGTTCCGGGGTAGCGGTAACCCTTTCGGAGAACCCCGCTGAAGTAATTAGGTACTTAGTTGTGGAAAAGGGTGTATAAATTGAGTAAACAAAAAAATTTTTTTTTAAATAACTTGCATTTTCAGCCGATTTTTCATTACAAGGAATGAGAAACTACATTTTGGCATGAACCATTTAAAAAATTAAGTCAAAAAAACGGCGCTTTACTTTGTGTAAATAATTTCATCACCACTGCTCTCAAAACAGTGAAGGAAACATCGTGGGGAAATCGGCATGTCCTAGAACGAATTCGAAGACATCTCGCAGAGAGGAGGCTTGTGTCCCAGCAGTGAGAATATTATAAGGTTAAATTGATTACGCAAGTCAAAAAAAGGAGTATTTTTTTATTATTATTAATTCATAATTCTTTTTGTTTCTTTACAAACAGGGTGGCAGGGATATCGACGCGGAGACTGTTACCATGGATCCAGTACATGATTCTGAACCTGGTTGAAATACCTACACGGTCAAAATTTATGGAACAGCAGATTTTTTCTTCTGATAACCGTCGAAAAATGTCTACGCTAGGGGGTAGACATATGCTAGCGAAGGAGGTGGCGGGACGGATGAGGGAGAGAGCCTCCCGTCCCAGCCGCCGCGGGAGACGCTCTGGGCGTCGGGAGTCGCGTGACGACTACCGGCCACCGAGGCGCGGGCCTGCAGGTGGAGAGCAATGGGTAGCTCACCGCCCGATCAGGACCAGGCCCGTGCCGGACGGCGCGTAAGTGTTCCACGCGCGCCTCAAAGAGTTGTCAGCATAATTTGAGGCTTCCCGCTCAATCATATCGCTACCCCGGAACATAAAGGGCGAAGGAAGGAACATGGGTGGGTTTTAGTCAGTAAGAGTCTTACACTCCCTTCCGCTCCACCCAGAGCGGGAGGGGTCATTTGATGATTTGCCACCAGAAAATAAAAAAAAAAAAAGGTGGTAGACATTGTCTATTCTTAATTAATAAAGAGGTAACATTTTGAGTCGCTATGTAATCTGTCATTCGTGGATCTTTGACAGTCGTTACGGGTCGTCAGAAGCCCGAATGTCTGACAAACAGTCTTATCAAGGGGTATCTTATTACCCAGTAACTGGCTTGGCACTGCCATGTAAAATACTGGTATTCAGCGGCATCCGGTTAGACTGGAAGCCGACCCCAATATAGTTGGGAAAAGGCTAGGCAGATGATGTAGGGGGTTATCTTCGGAACTACAGATCCGACTACGAAAATTCTTTCACTAATTGGAAGCTGCAGTATTGCCGAGTGTCATAGGACATATTTTATGAAAAAAAAAAACAAGAAATTTCACGCGGACGAGATCGCGGACAGAAGCTAGAGGATAATGAATGACCTTTTTGACCATAATGTCAATAATTTGTGTATGGCCGCTGAATGGGTCGGACCGTAAATTGGGGCGTTCCTAGAGACGGCATGGTAGTGAATGGATTTAGGGACCGCTTATGTTCGGCACGTGCCGGTATTTAGGGACGGGGGATGAATGTTTGTTTTTGTCTGTTGTTATTAATACTGCAGCTCCGTTTTGAAAATGATTATGTTATTTAAGAGCAGTAGTGGCCCAGTGGTACCGGTCGTGACTTTCGAGTTGTAGGTTCGAACCCAAGCAGGCACTTTACGTTGTGTAAATTATTTCATCACCACTGCTCTCAAAACGGTGAAGGAAAACATCGTGAGGAAACCGGCATGTCCTAGAACAAAAAAATCGAAGACATGTGACATCTACCAATCCGTACCACCCGATTACGGCCCACTCCCCCTTACAGAGAGGAGGCCTGTGTCCCAGTAGTGGGAACATTATAGGCTGATGAAGCATTGGAACCAAATTCTTTAACGTGCAGTCATCACCATCATCAGTCTTCTGCCGTTATCCCAATTTATTTGTGGTCGGCACATGTCTTTTTCTTCCATACTTCTCTATTAGTCGAGGGGCCCGTGGCTAAATAATAACAGCCCCACAGGTCGATCGATCAGGTTAAGCTACGCTTGCCGCGGTTGGTCTGTGGATGGGTGACCATCTTTACATACCGAGACCCCTCCGTGCCTCGGAAAGCACGTTAAACCGTTGGTCCCGGCTGTCATTCGTGGATCTTTGACAGCCGTTACGGGTAGTCAGAAGCCCGAAAGCCTGACAACCAGTATTACCAAGGGGTATCGTATTACCCAGTAACTGGGTTGTGGAGGTAAAGAAAAAAAGAAAAAAAGAAAAATATTTTATTCTGCACAAACAAAACGCACAAAAAATAATAATAAAATAAAAAAAAACGAAAAAGACATAAGATACACATAGTCAAAAGACACGTAGGTACTCATGCATAAAAATGTTGACACTTTTGTCTATTGCTCGCTGTCAAGGCCATGGACCAATGACAACTCACATTAATTGACAGTTGACAGTACAGATATTGGCAGATGACCACAAAACAATAACAATCACAATAAAAACAAAAATGCCAAATGCAGAGTGGCGAAATAACTAGTGTAACTACTCAGATAGGCAGTTGCTCCTTGTAAAATACTGGTATTCTGCTGCATCCGGTTAGACTGGAAGCCGACCCCAACATAGTTGGGAAAAGGCTAGGCAGATGATGACTTCTCTATTAGTCGTCATCTCGGTAGTCACCCCCTTTCTAACTATATCATCATTCACACAGTCCATCCATCGTTTCTTTGGTCTTATAGCCGCCCTACTCTTATAGCCATCGATATAACTGGTTTCTATATGTATTTCTATGAAATACGTGGTGGACGACGTGTCGGAAGGCAGTAGTGTCGTGGCAACACGTCGCCTGCTGCTGTCGTCTGCTGCTGTCGCCTGCAGTCGGACTGTGCGGATTTCTGGCTACGAAAGGTATTTCATCGAAATACATAGAAGCCAGTAGTGTCGCGGCGACGCGTCGCCTGCTGCTGTCGTCTGCAGTCTGCTGCGGACTTCTAGCTACGGAAGGTATTTCGTAGAAATACATATAGAAAGCAGTAGTGTCGCGGCGACACGTCGCCTGCTGCTGTCGTCTGCAGTCTGCTGCGGACTTCTAACTACGGAAGGTATTTCATAGAAATACATAGATTCCAGTAGTGTCGCGGCGACATATCCCCTGCTGCTGTCATCTGCAGTCGGCTACGGACTCGTACCTTAAAATAAAATTACTGACCAACATTATAATGTCTGTCATCTTATCTAAAACACTTCTGTCATCAAATAATCTATGCTTTTCATTTATCACTATCCTTTTCGCAACATCTATCTCTTTCGCACGCGTACAATTTGTTTATCCCCATTTCACGCGTCCACCTATGACCTCTGCGTGTCGCCTCTCTATCTAATCGCGAAGAAAGTTGTTGTTGTCTCGCTTGCGCTGTAGTGGCCCAAGTTCGCAATGACTTTTCATATGAAATTGGGACTGGTCTTGGTTTGAAAAATTTATATTTTTCGATCATACCGTTCAAAATCGAGTCGCAATCTCGTCTCAGCGACAATCAATGTCAAAAATGTAGGGAAATTAGAGGTATTTTTGACAGATTGAGACTGAGATCTGGGGGTCTACTACGAATTGCAAAACCGGCATGTCTTAGAACCATAAATTCGAAGACATGTGACGTCTATCAACCCACAGTGGCCCCGCGTGGTGGATTATGGCCCACTTCGGGTCACTTCCTCTTATAGGGCCTGTGTCCCAGCAGTGGGCACATTATAAGCTGATAATTAGGATGAAAGACACACAAAACACTTATCAGAAAAAAAAACTTTGATACAGTTTTACGATTACCAATCCATCTAACTAGTTAACTGTGATGATCAATATCCCATTCAAAAGATATCCTATAACCTCATCAACTAACCTACTTCCTTAACCCCGGTCACCCATCAAAATCCAAGCCTGACCACCCGCTGCTTACCATCATAAAGTCATAAACACACAAAGCACGCTTACAATAATTGCTTACATGCTAGCACGCGCTTGTCACGACACTTGTCAGGACTGTCGGAGCTGTCAAACTTGTCAGAACTGTCAAACATGTCAAATATGGTGGTTGTCAAAGGTGTGTTATCGATCTAATTGATCTGAAGTCGAGATACGATCTTGAGATTGTGGGTAGCTGAAGCTTCGCGGTGGCGAGGCGATGTTAACCCTTTACCGCATTGTGGTTCATAAGTGAACCAAACCATATTATCCTAAATATTTTTAAGTTCCAAACTGATTTCCTTGTTTTATGCATACTGTGTCAAATTCGTCCCATACGAGCTTCATTTTATTTATAAAACCGCCATCTATAAGCAAGTTGTGTGAACTACTTTCTTCGTCAAAGTCAGTTAACAAGTACGAACCGGTCCGGAGCAAGTTGTTGATTTTCAAAATTTTGTAAAAAATACAAATCTCGGTGATAGTGCTTGAAAATAAATACTACAGGAAAGAAAATAATCTAAATATTGATAATTAGGTAAGTTTTTATTGTTTTATCAAATAATAATTAGTTTTAGGTGGTTCTAACTGAATGGAACAAATTTGGTACAACATGCAGAAATATTCTTTCTTCCTTTGTACCATATTAGTGCCAACATGCACCAATGCTATGTAAAATTGCTTAGCTTGTTTTGTGATGTACCGTCTTATTTTGTTATTTACGTGGTTTTATGCTTATTTAATCGAACATCTATTTACAGGAAATTTGCTATATGGATCCACGTCGATTTTACGGAGGCATTCATACAATTATCCAGGATTTTCCTGTAAATAGTAGTGACGAAGACCTTTCCGAAGATGAACATCGGGTAAGCAGAGCTCATCATTTACGTCCTCGGTATATTCCTGAATCTGACGAATCCAACTCAGAATCGGACGATAATACACCTTTGTCACAATTGCCGTCTTCAACAAATAGAAGCGCAAGATATGAAAAACCTCGATGGAGGGACGGATTTCTTGAAAAAGATGAGACCGAAACAACTTTCAGTGGTAATGTAGATTTGCCTGCCGAAATCATGAGCGTGGCTTCCTTTAGCCGATTTCAAGTGCGCGGTAGGTGAAGATTTGTGCTATGCCTATAAACCTGCAACAAGTAGTAAACGTGGTCGACCATCTTCCAGCGTCATGGAACAATCCATTCAACAAAAAAAAATGAGAGGGCCCATAGCAATAATGCCATCTCAGGACGTTCGTTTAGATAAGATGGATCATTTGCCTGTCTGGTCCACTAGACAGCGTTGTAAGGTCCCTGAATGCAATGGTAGATCTCACGTGGAGTGCCGAAAATGCAAAGTCAACCTTTGCCTCAACGATAAAAGAAATTGTTTCGAAGTATTCCATACTACATAATTTTTACGATTATATTTTATAAGATTATTTTTATATTGATTTTTGCTCAATGTACCAAATGTGATCCAAAGTAAAAAGTGTTAAACTTAATTTTCTGCTCAATGTACCAAAAATGATCCAAAGTGGAAAAGTGATTTTTTTTCTAAAACTATTCAATAAAAAGAAAAATCCTGAAACACGTGTCCATTTATTTAGTGTTTCCTACCATATATATTTTTTTCAAACTTAAAGAAAAAATCATGCAGTAAAGGGTTAATGATTGACTAGAGCGAGATGATACCTCAGGGGGAAGCACCTGGGTAGCCCGCGCCCCTATCAACTGAAGATATTTCATGAAATAGTCATTCAATAGGATTATATGAACTTAGAGGGTTGTATTGACGATTTTAATTATTATATAATTCTGTAAATACATCAGAAACAACATCATTTATCATTCATTCTTTTTGTGCCCATTGCCGTGGAGACCATGGGTGCTTAGGGCGCTGAGGGAACAGTAACCTCATTAGTGAGATAGGGCACAAGCTCCGTGACAAAACGGGTGACTCCCGCTCCGGCTCGTTCTTGGTGCAAAGGTTAGCCATTGCCATCCAACGTGGCAATGCAGCAAGCGTTTTGGGCACTTTTGCGCCGGGTACAGTTAGGGGCGGGTTATTTGACTAGACTGACGTGTTGTTCTTGTCCTTATGTTTTTGTATCGAAGGTTAGTATTGTTTAAATTGATTGTAATTCTATTTTATGTAATTTTAGTGTCTATGTATGTACCAATTAATAATAAATTTCAATACATACTTGTTACGCTCGCGAATCATATTTTGTACGTACAGACGCCAACAGGTCAAGCTACCCGAAACTGTCAAATTTTCCCAATCAACCTTGAACCTTAATTATTTAGCGATAAAGTTGAAAATCTATTAAAGAAATTTGACAGATTGTAGTAACTTGATGTGCTGGCGTCCGTACAACATAGAACCTTACAATGTTTTGCAAAAATCTTAATAACTTTAAAGTTAATTTCAGTCTTAATAATTGCTTTTTTTATTTCTTTTAATCACACACAGATTCACTTTTAAGCAGTTAAATCTTATAGTTATAAAACGAACTTACTTAAAAATCATACTAATTCTTAATAACTTTACTATTATCTAGTAATTCTAGTATCTAATCTAACAATTTCGACAATCTTCTCCCCGGACCTCGAACACGAGTAGACGTGCCTTGGAATTTACACAATATTATTTTAAACATATAATTTGAAGTGATTTAGCTAAATTAAATCGATCAAAAAATTAGGAGTGCATAACACAAAGTAGTACGCGCACCAACGCCAGACAGACGGGTCTCTAGCCAGCGAGTGAGCAGTTCCGAGTACGTCGTGCTCCGCCTACTCACTCACACGCCGCGCGACGTCGCTGACCGCCTGCGCCCCTGGTACCTGCCACATCAAGCGCTGTAGTGCTGTCTCTGTCACGCAACATCTGCGTCACAACGGCCACAGTGGGACGCCGCTGCTACTCCATACGCCGCCTGCGCGCCTAGTACTTGGAGCTCGGCACGCACCAAAGCGATACGCAAGGTATTCTCCAATCTATCATATTAGCTGAATCGACAAGTAAACAACATGCCTCTTCGACGAACGCCGCCGCGGCTGCAAATGCCGGCCTCGCCTGCTGCTAGCGAACCTAATGAACCTGACACACCCGGTGAAGTCGTCCCAGCTATCACGCTGTCCGGTTCTGCGCCTAACCTAAGCCGAATTGAGACAGAAAACGTCAATACGCGTAAACGTAAACGCGAGGACGAATTATCCTCGTTTATGCAGGAGATGAGAGATTTATTACAGTCGTCTACTGCACAATCTGATGCTAAGTATCTGGCACTGCAAAACTCAATGAAAGAAATAATAGCACAGAACGCCGAAATAAAAAGCTCCTTAGATTTCGTCACTCAGAAATACGATGAGATAAAGGCTAAAATGAATCACATGGAAATAGAACAGAAAGCCGAAAGAAGTTACATAAACCAGCTTGAAGACAAGGTGGAAAATCTGGAGCGTATGCTTTGTCTCACAAAAATGGAAGTGAGAAACATACCAAAGAAAGAAGGAGAAAATAAAGAACATCTTCGTCAGATTATTGCGGAGACAGCAAGTGTTCTTCAAGTCCCACTCGAGCGCCAGGACATTAAAGATATCTTCCGCGTGTATAAAAAGGATGGAACTCCATCCTCTATTATCGTCGATTTCGGCTCGGTCACCACAAAAGAAAATATGCTGGATAAAGTTCGCCAGTACAACCGCAACAATAACCAACACAAGTTGAACACCGCTCATATCAACCTAAAAGGTGAGACAAAACAAATATATAACGCAGCGTGCGGTAAATTATCGTGGGGCGCGTTCTCGCCATCGTCTCTTTGTGGGTTCTCCATAGTCTCAATTAAACACACTATTTGATAACACACTCACAGTTTAATAGTTCTAGGATAGTTACACTAATCACCTAACTAACAGCTATTAACTCACTAATTTATAATGTCTCTTAAATTCTTAATTAATCATTCAAAGTGAACTTAGCAGTTTCGGTGCGCGCCGCGTGTATCGACCGAGAGCGTCACGGATTCAATCTCTTGGCGGCCGCGACCGACCCTGCTCACGAGTGATGTGCGATGCTAGCGCCACCACAGGGTGTTCACAGTATTAACAGTTTGTCCAATCAGGAGCCTTATTTCTATAAACAATAACTCAAGCTTAATATAAGGTATCGCCTGTCGCTAGGAATTTGCTTGCGACGACACGGCCAGACTGACAAGTCACACGTCCTCGTGTGTCCCTGAAACAAATGTCATACTTGGAGTAAACGGTAGCGCTCGGCTTAACCTGACTACAAGAGTAAGGGTAAACAGATAACAAAGCAGATTAAAAAAAGAAAATTAATGCTTCATTCTTCGTCTTAACTTATGAGCTTCGCTCCTGGCGCTGGTGGATTACCTAACCGTCATCCAGTAAATGCCTCATAGCATCAAAAACTCAAATTTGATTTAATCAAATGTAGCTTTTAACAAATCACAAAGACGCTCACACATAAACATAGCTCAGGTGGTCACACAGACCCAGTATGTAGTCACACAGACCCAGTAAGCGGTCACACAGACCCAGTATGCGGTCACACAGACCCAGTAAGCGGTCACACAGACCCAGTATGCGGTCACACAGACCCAGTAAGCGGTCACACAGACCCAGTATGCGGTCACACAGACCCAGTAAGCGGTCACACAGACCCAGTATGCGGTCACACAGACCCAGTAAGCGGTCACACAGACCCAGTATGCGGTCACACAGACCCAGTATGCGGTCACACAGACCCAGTAATACAGCCTCATGACACCCCACATCTCCAGCCGCGCATCGCGCCCTGTTCAATTCATGAATTGCAGTTACGACTACGACTGAAGCATGTGTGTGACAGAGACAAAGTCGCCGTGCTATGTGTGTAACGTCATCAAACTTTAGCTGAAGTGCCTTCACTAGGTCTTTCTTCATCGGATTCTAATTCAGGTGGTAAATTACTCTGAGGCATTTTTCTAAGACGATCGTGTGCGTACTTGTAAGTTCTTTTGCTTGACAATGATTTCAAAGTATAACGATCGCCATCGAGTACTTCGATTACTTTAAAAGGTCCTTTGTATTTAGGATCTAGCTTAGTTTGGTTTCTCTCTTCATTTTGAAGGAGGACAAGATCTCCAACATCAAACTTCACTAATTTAGCCTTATTCTTATCAAAACGTGACTTTTCATAACTGGCATTTCGTTCGATATTTTGGGCTGCTTGTTCTCTCGTCTGGATTAAGTCTACTTCTATTTCAGTATCATTTAAAGTCAAAAGATTAAGAGGCCTTGCTACACGTCCGATCATAAGCTCTAAAGGGCTTGCTTTTGTTACTCGGTTAACAGTGCAGTTTATCGCTAACTGAACCTCTTCAAGAGCATCTTGCCACGATCTGTCCGATGTCTCGACCGCAGTGAGCATCCCCTTAAGCGTGCTCATTACGCGCTCAACCTGGCCGTTTGCGCGACTCGAACCCGTAGCAATAAGATGCAGGTGAATATTATGCAATTCGCAGTATTCTTTGAAATCTTTGCTCGCGAAGCAACGACCTTGGTCTGCTATTACTCGTGAGGGCGCACCAAAGAGGGCAACACTCGACTTAAGTGCACTTATAGCACTAGGCGTATCTATGCGGAATGTGTGATACAAAAGCACAAACTTTGTGAACGCGTCTATAAGTACTATGACGTATTCTTTCTTATCGTTTTTACCACTTAACTTCCCGGATATATCGACGTGGACAGTATGCCATGGAACAGTAATTTTTGGTATTGGATGAAGCTCTGCTTGCACTCGACCGGAGTGTGATTTAGAAACTTTGCACGTAATGCAGTTATCTACAAACTTGCGGACATACTTAGCCATACTATCAAACCAGTAGTGTTCGTACAGCTTTTCTAATGTTTTATCTGCCCCTAGATGCATTACTGATTCATGCACGTGATTAACAACTGCCCAACGAAAAGCGCGCGGTACTATGGGTAAACAACACGTGCGGTTATTTCTCTGAACGCGACGATGCAAAACACCTTTTCGGGTCTCATACGTTTTGGAAATGTCTGCAGGGAGTTCATTTTCTTTCAGCTTTACGACGATAGCTTGAATTTCATTATCGCGCAATTGCTCAGCTAAAAGCCAATTCTCAGAAAGTGTACTAAGGTCAATTCGTCTTTGTTCTACCTTATCGGTGACTACAGTCAACGCGGTGTTGGTTGTAGACGATTCGGGTATAGGGTTACGAGATAAGAAATCAACGTGAGCCATACGCTTGCCCTCTCTATAAACAATCTCAAATTCGTATGCCTGTAAGAATGCCCAGTAACGATGTACACGTGGAGAAAGATTCGTTTTATTATGAGACGCTTTGAGTGAGTTACAATCCGTAACAACAACAAAATGACGACCTTGCAAGAAATGATGGAAATGTTCTACAGCTCTTACTACCGCTAGAGTTTCCAACTCGTATGAGTGGTATCTAGACTCAACGTCCGTGGTCCTACGGCTATAATACTCGACAACGCGCAATTGATCATTATCTTTTTGGAACAGAATGCCGCCATAACCAACGGCACTGGCGTCAGTGTGCAATTCGACTGGAAGGTCTGGGTTAAAAATTGTGAGTATTGGCTCATTTGTCAAGGTTGAAATTATTTGCTGTCTGACTTCTTCATGTTCAGGCTTCCAATTGAATTGGGCACAAGTGTTCAAATGAAATAAAGGAAGCATAATACGTGAAAAATCCTTTATGAATTTCCGGAAATAGGACGCAAGTCCAATGAACTGCCTAAGCTGAGTGTTATTATCTGGTGGAGGAAGCCTTGTAAGTGCCTCGACTTTACAGGGATTTGGTTGTATTTGCCCTGAAGAAACTTTGTAGCCCAAAAATTCAACTTGCGACATGAGAAAAGAGCATTTTGAAATGTTAAGTGAAAAACCAGCATTGCATAAACAAGTCAATACTTCTTGTAGTCTAGTGAGGCCTTCTTCCACATTACATGATGGTATTAAGATGTCATCCATGTACAAGATCACGTAAGAATTGGTCAGAGAACCTAACGCATTAGACACAGCTCGCTGGAAAATACTAGGCGCATTACGTAATCCGAAGGGCATAGCTAAGTACTCGTATTGTCCATCAGGTGTCACGAAAGCAGTGCGCTCAATGCTTTCCGGGTCCAATATGGGTATCTGGTTAAAACCGCTTGCACAATCTAAACAAGTGAAATAATTAGCGCCATTCAACCTAGCAATTTGGTCGTCAATACGCGGCAATGGAAAGCGATCTGGCACCGTATTAGAATTGAGTTCACGGTAATCTATAACCATGCGTGCAGTACCGTCACGTTTTTGTACTAGAAGAATCGGGCTCGCATACGGGGAATTACTCGGCCGGATTATGTTCGCACTTAATAACTCGTCCACTTTACTGCGCACTACCTCTCTTTCGTGTGGGCTAAGGCGATAAGGACGCCGATAAACAGTACGAGTTGGATCTTTTAACCTAATTTTTAAATCACCAGTTGTCACACGGGTTTGCGGTAAACCGTTAATAAAAGTAAACGAAAATTCATTCAATACGCGCATGAGACTATCTTTAAACGCAGCCGGTACATCAGTTTTTATCACACTAAAATCAATTTCAGTAAGGGCACTTAAGCAAGCGATCGGTTTTGAAATAGTTAAACGCTCTTTAGAGAGGTTTACAGTCACGTCATGTTGTAAAATATCTGAGCCGATCATTATATCATGCGGCATGTTTTCGTCTGGCAAGATAAGAAACAAAATTTTTAAACAATGCCCGTCTATAAGTACGTCACATAAAATTTGTTCAGTGGCATAAACATGCGTGTTACCTAAGCCTATCAAACGTACGTTAGTAATCGAACGCGTTCCCAAAAATTTGTTTGCTATACTCTGTTTAACGAGAGAACATTCAGCGCCACTATCAAAATAAAAGGGGTACGGCTCACCGGATACTTTTAACTCTCCACGCACACCTTGGACTTGACAAGAGTTTACACGCCGTTCTAACGCCTTGCTGGCCTCAGTGCTGACCGGCGCCGCGCTGCTGCCGCCGCCGCCGCGTGCTGCTCCGCTGCTCTTCGGACATCTTGTTGCGAAGTGGCCTTTTTCCCCGCAACGGTAACAGGTTACATGAGAGTGGTCTTTCATCGATGATGATGATGTTGATGATGATGCCGACGGTTTGAATGATGTAGTTGACATCTTACTCTTCCGTGCACGACAGTCCATCCACTTGTGTCCGATTTTGTGACAATAGTTACATTCGACTTTGCTCACATTGGTTTGAGTACGTTTCGCATCCGGAGTGAAGCTTTCAAGATTTCGGTCTTGTTTACGCTTTAAGGAATGCGCTTGTATTTCTTGCACTAATTTCGATCTCGTTTTGATTTCGGTCGTGAACGCCAAACGATTGATGCGATTATCGATTTGTGCGACATGAGCTAGCACATAAGAAACAGCAATTTCCTCCGTGGTCATATTCTTCCATTTAGATGAAAGTGACGTCATCAAGCGACTCGCGTATGCAGCCAAACTTTCGCCTTCCTTCGGTCTGCTGTTGTTAGCGTTTATTATAGTCGCTGCACAGGTTTCAACACTATCGTATCGTGCTAAGAAAAGGTCTTTGAACTGATTCCAGGTCATACCAGGATGCGAAACTTGAGAAAGCCACAACGAAGCACTGCCTTTTAGGGACTTGCTTAGTGCGATGATCAGAGCTCCACCTTCCAACGGGTTTTCTGTGAGGCAAATGTCCACCGTGGAAGACCAGGAACGAGGGTCAACATCTGGCAGGTCTGGATTGAATTCCGGCAACTTTATTGCAGCTGATTTCGTTGATCCGTGCATAGCCTCAACCATGCGCAACATTGTTTGTGACTGCTGTTCTAATAACTGCTTCCAATAAGCATCAGATTGTGGTGCCTGAGCAGATCCCACTTCTGATAACGCAGCGTGCGGTAAATTATCGTGGGGCGCGTTCTCGCCATCGTCTCTTTGTGGGTTCTCCATAGTCTCAATTAAACACACTATTTGATAACACACTCACAGTTTAATAGTTCTAGGATAGTTACACTAATCACCTAACTAACAGCTATTAACTCACTAATTTATAATGTCTCTTAAATTCTTAATTAATCATTCAAAGTGAACTTAGCAGTTTCGGTGCGCGCCGCGTGTATCGACCGAGAGCGTCACGGATTCAATCTCTTGGCGGCCGCGACCGACCCTGCTCACGAGTGATGTGCGATGCTAGCGCCACCACAGGGTGTTCACAGTATTAACAGTTTGTCCAATCAGGAGCCTTATTTCTATAAACAATAACTCAAGCTTAATATAAGGTATCGCCTGTCGCTAGGAATTTGCTTGCGACGACATATATATATCCGAGTGCCTGACACAAAAATCACAGCGATTATTTTACCTGGCCCGCAAATTTGCTACCGACAACGGCTTCAGGTTTTGCTGGACTTCACATGGGAAAGTTTTCCTGCGTCAAATCGAAGGGATGAAACACATACTTGTAAAAAGTGAAGCCGATCTCAAGATAAACCTATCACAATGACTAGGCAAAGCTGAATGTTATTCCTATAACTGTTTGTTAACTTTATTATTCTTATATCTGCAGTTATACTTTGTTCCTAAAATGTATACACATAACACAACTAAACACATAAAACACCAGTTAGTACATTACGTAAAAAACAACACAGAATACAAAAACACACTACAACTACACCTACAAACGGCAATCTACATTCACTCACACACATCTGGGTTTTGCTTGGTACTGGTAAAGACTGAAGTTTTGCTCGACTGTCTAAAAGAATATAGATTAAAACTAGAGAAACCTATTGGCAGCAATAAAATAAAATCGACTACAAATGGCTAATACAAATAGCAATATCTTAACACATATAGACAACATCATAATCGCAACATCACATCATTGTGATACAGACACCTGTAACGTAGTTGTTGGAAATTCTAATGCGGCCCTTAAAATAATAACACAAAACCTTCGGAGCATCTATAAAAACCTGGATGGCTTCCGGGCACAACTGGCGAGGCTAGCATTCGAAATAGACATTATAATCCTAACAGAGTGTTGGCTTAGTAAAGACAAACCAATTCCCGCCATAGAAAATTACGTCACTCACTCTTCTAAAAAAGTTCTCAATCAAAATGACGGGATTGTAATCTACACAAAGGATCACATTCAGTGTACAGTTGAGGAGCCAGATACAGAGGGTGCTAATTTTTTGTTATTAAAAATAGGCACAGACATATGTATACTAGCAGCCTATAGGTCTCCCTCAACCTACCGTATTGATAGTTTTCTAAACTCCCTCGAAAACATAATTGGCAAAATAAAAAGAAAAGCCATCATTCTCACTGGAGACATAAATATTGACATAAAACCGAACAACTCGGACAGAAATAGTGCATCCTACCTTAACCTAACCGCAGAACTGGGCCTCCTACCCGGTCATACGTACCCAACAAGACTACACAACTGTCTTGATCACTTTATGATAAATGCCTCTACTGATGCGACCGTGGTGGTGATGGATTCCACTGTAAGCGACCACGCCTCTGTACTATTATGCTTAAATAAGGAGCCCTGTAAAACTAATAAGATTAGATCAACTACAAAATTAAATATTGAAGCTACTGTTGAACACCTAAAAAATGCTGATTTCTCATTTATAACAAGTGACGACGATGCAAATGAGGCGGCTTCACTATTTGTAGATTGTTTGATGACTGCAATCTCACTACACACAAAAGTTATAACTGTGCCCAACCGCAAGGTAATCATTAAGCCTTGGATAACACCAGGCTTGTTACGGTGCATTAGACATAGGGATAAGCTCCATAGAGAGTTTGTAAAAAACCCAAAAAATACCACCATGGAGATCTCTTATAAACGATACCGTCACTACTGCAATTTGCTACTTAGAAAGCTACGAATAAATCATGAAAAATCTGCTTTAAAATCGTCACAAACAAGCAAAGAAACATGGAGCATAATTAATTCCATTACAAACCGAGTTGAAAAAAAAACAGTAGCGACTGAATTACTACCTGCTACAAAGGATGCATCGAGAGAAATTGAGATCATAAATAGGTATTTCTCTGGTATAGGTAAAGAACTTGCAGATGCTATCACTCAAAACCGAAGATCCCAACCCGCCACATGTAAATTAAATTCACCGCCAGCACTTAACTCGATTGTTCTACTATCTCCTGACGAGGCTGAAGTCGAATCTGTAGTTAACAATTTAAAAACAGACTGCGCTACAGGGTGGGACTCTATCTCAGCAAAATTACTTAAAACGGGCAAAGCAATTTTGATACCCCAGATCACAAAACTAATTAGGATCTGCTTTGAGCAGGGAGTCTTCCCTAAAGTCTTCAAAAAATCCCTTATCACGCCAGTTCACAAGGGTGGAAACCGTGACGAAGTTAAGAACTACAGACCCATATCAGTTTTACCGACACTGTCAAAAATCCTAGAAAAGATACTGAATACTAGAATCGTTAGTTTTTTAGATAAAAACAATATATTATCAGAAGGTCAGTTCGGTTTCAGGTCTGGGAAAAGCACAGAAGAGGCGGTTGGCCAACTAGTTGATCATGTCGCTGAGAAGGTCGATGCTAAACAAAAATGCATAGGAGTTTTTCTCGACCTGGCAAAGGCCTTTGACACCGTCTCTATTCCCACTCTTGTGACGAAACTAGACCATATAGGAATCCGGGGAGAAGCTCTCAGTATATTTACGGAGTTTCTGAGTGATAGGACACAAAGGGTAAAGATAGGTGGAATCGTCAGTAGTGAAGCAAACGTTACATGTGGTGTACCGCAGGGCAGTGCCCTCTCCCCGAGTCTCTTCCTGGTATATGTAAACGATCTGTGTCAGCAACAACTTTCTAAGGGTAGAATATTTAGTTACGCTGATGACACCGCGCTCATATTCCACGGAGAGACTTGGGAGGAGGCACAGCGTGTGGCGGAGCTGGGACTTTGTAAAGTCAGTAACTGGCTGGAAGAAAACCTACTTACCCTTAACATTGCCAAAACCTCATTCTTGCAGTTCAGGTTTGCCAATACCAAGCCAGTACCAGTAACCCTTAAGGTACATTCTTGCAATTTTCCTGGAAATAGGCTCCAGTGCTCATGTCTTACAATATCACAAACAACAAACATAAAATACTTAGGTGTAGTACTGGACGAAAAATTGAGTTGGCGGCCCCAAGTTGAATTAACTGCCTCTAGAGTGAGGAAACTTATTTGGGCCTTTAAGAAACTTCGACTCGTGGCTGATTTTGATCTTCTTCGCACTTTATACTTCTCCTTAGCCCAATCGATAATTGGTTACTGTATTACGGTGTGGGGAGGAGCTTGTAAAACAATTATGATCCACCTTGAAAGAGCCCAAAGATCATTGCTCAAAGTCATGACCTTTAAACCATACCGCTTCCCGACCGTAACATTGTACCAAAACTGCACAGTACTCACAGTGAGACAGCTGTATGTTCTCAATATCACATTGAAGCAACACCTTATCACACCTATAAACAACAGTTACAAGAGTAAACGAACAGTCGCTAATGTTTGTAAATACGTCAAATGCAAGACTGCCTCAGCCAGAAGGCAACATCTTTTTCTTGCTACGCGTATCTATAATAAGATAAACAAGACCCTAGATATTAACCCATTTCCTAAAAAGGAAATTAAAAATAAAATAAACACGTTTCTACAAACACTAGATTACATACAGACAGAAAACTTAATAACATAAACCCGGCAATTAGCGCTTCCCATTATAAACATGCACGATAAACATATAAACACACACCACACACACACGCAAACATACACACACACACCCTCTCTCTCACACACGCACACACCCTTACCCTCACACACACACACATTCATTCATACACCCCCACCCATACGCCTTAAGCAGATATTGTATAATGTAAAATTGTTTAAATCTTATTGCATAATTTCTGTGTAAACCACTGGGAGAAGACACTGATTCCTGTAACACAGGTTACTACCTAGCGCAGGAGTCAGGGTTTCCATATAATAATGTAACATACTTTTATGTCAATAAAGATTATTTTATTTATTATTTATTATTATTATAATCTTGTCTCGTCTCGAGTCTCGAACCGAAAGTCCCGGGACTCGAGACAAATAAAATTACGAAAAGTCCCGAGACTTCGAGACACGAGGCGTCCCAGGACCCAAACCCTAATGGCTGACCATCTTCACATACCAAAACCCCTCCGTACGTCGGAAAGCACGTTAAGCCACTGTTCCCGGCTGTCATTTGTGGATCTTTGACAGTAGTTACGGGTCGTCGGTAGCCCGAAAGTCTAACAACGAGTCTTATCAAGGGGTATCGTATTACCTAGTAACTGGGTTGTGGAGGTCAGGTAGGCAGTCGCTCCATGTAAAATACTAGTAATCAGCTGCATCCGGTTATACTGGAAGCCGACCCCAACATAGTTGGGAAAAGGCCGCAATTAGGGTCTAGTCTTCACGATCCTTTCTTTCATCGAAAGTAATGTCGGACAGCATAGCTTTCGGTATAACACCAGTTTTACCGAATCAATGGTCAGCAGAAATCATACTTGTAACAGTCATGGTTAAGTTATAAAAGGAACCTCAATTAACCCGCAATGTATTCTATATGCTTCATTAATTTATCAGCCGAGCGAGAGAACATTGAACATTCTCGTCCATCTTTGCCGTCAGCGTTGCAGTTGTAAAGGCCTGCCGGAGTATTACAGGGACATGAGTCTGTAAGGTTCACAGACAAAGCATCGGTGACCTCCTTGGTATTGCAGCTCATCAACATCTGGCTACCTTTTCAGAACTATTTTAGGGTCGGCTTCCAGTCTATCAGGATGCAGGAGAATTCCAGTATTTGCCGGTCAACCCGAGACAAAAAAATCGGTCAAATGCGAGTCGGACTGACGCACCGAGGGTTCCGTACAAATTTGTAAGTACTACCTACAAGTTTACGGTTTTTTGATTTTTTCCTTTACTTGTGCTACATGACATTGCTTCTTGCCAAATTTCATGGTTCTAGATCAACGGGAAATACTCTATGGGTTTTGATTGTGTTGACTTAGAAGTTTGATTTTTTCACTGCTTCAAGGGATTGCAGCTTTGAGTATTTGATATTAATTTCAATTTGAAAACTCCACGAGTTCCTGATAAAAAGCGTGTTAACAGATGGACCACGAAGTGATCTTATAAGGGTTCCGCTTTTCCTTTTGAGGTACGGAACCCTAAAAAGCAAGACAGTCAACAAGATGGTAGCGGGCTGACTGACAAATCAAAATCAAGGTAGTAAACATATTTCAAGGATTCAATAAACTCTTCCCAAAGAGAGGAGGCCTCTGGCCCAGCAATGGGGACATTAAGGGCTGATTATGCAATAATAATAAATAGGTATATATTACAAGTTCAATTGAGGTTCATGAACCGTTGGCAAAGCATAGGGACGCACACCCTGGACAGCCAACCCCACCACCACCTTGCTGACTAGCTGATATTTTTACCACAGCATGAATAACAAATGCTCCTTCACCGAGGAAAAACATCGTAAGGAAAGCTGGACTTATCTATATTCATAAATCATTCTAATATCTCAGAGGCGAAAGTTTGTGAGTGAGTGTGTATGTGGGTTTGTATGTTTGTTACTTCTTCACGCTCAAACGGCTGGACCAATTTTGATGAAACTTGATATGCACGTAGCTGACACAGTGCGAGTACGAGGTCGTGAGTTCGAACCAGGAGCTTTACTTTGTGTAAATAATTTCATCACCACTGCTCTCAAAACGGTGAAGGAAAACATCGTGAGGAAACTGGCATGTCCTAGAACCAAAAATTCGAAGACATGTGACGCCCACTCCCTCTCACAGAGAGGGGGCCTGTGTCCCAGCAGTGGGAACATTATAGTCTGATTATGTAGCTGACACCCTGGATTTACACATAGGCTACTTTTTATCCCGATATTCCCACGGGATCGAAACTTATGCGGGTGAAACCGCGGGGCGTAGCTAGTAGTTCATATAAGTCTAAAATCACCAACGCGTCTTCAGCAAGCGTGGTGATCAATGCTTGTGCCTTCTCTGTATGAGAAGTGGTCTTTGCCCAGCAGTGGGACTCTTATAGGCTGGTAATATTTATTTTTTACCACCTCGTTAGTCCAGTGGTAGCCAGCGCTACTGCTGAGCAAGCAGTAGCGCTCTACGCAAGGGGGTCTACGAAGTGCAAAGTGCGAATGATCGGATCGGACCGACACATGGCCGAACCGAATATTATTGAAAAATGCGAAAAAAGTTCGGATCGGCTCAGTTGGGTCGGGACCATAGTCAATATCCGAAAGAGTGAAGGAGTGTAGGATCTACCGAACCAAATAGTAACTTCGTAGCAGGAAACGGCTGAACATTCGGCCGATACCACTTCGGAGTAGACCCCTGGATTCATTTCCCAGTTCGGACAGCGTTACAGGGTTCTTCCATCTGTAATTTCTCAGTAGCAGGCCGGAGCCTGGTTTTTTTGCTAATAGGCTCGCTCCATATTACATGGGACTTAAACAAAACTGGCGAAGAGCATAATGATCATCATCATCTGCCTAGCCCACTATATTGGGGTCGGGTTCCAATCCAGCCAGATGCGACTGCCTATCTGACCTCCACAACCCAGCTACTGGGTAATACGATACCCCTTACCATCCTTGTTGTCACACTTTTGAGCTTCTGACTAGTCGTAACGACTGTCAAAGATCTACGAATGACACCCGGGACCAATAAATAGCTTAACGTGTTTTTGAGGTACGGAGGGGTTTTGATGTGGTTACCCATCCACGGGCGGGTGTACTGTACATCTCTGCCCAACCCTTCGGGGTAAGAAGGCGTGATGTTATGTTTGTGTAATTATTTATTTATTTGTATGAGCAGTTGTCATATCATATCGCCGTTCGTGCATCACAAAACTTCATGTTTTTCGACCACAAAGCCATATTACCATTTTCGCACACTAAATTGCATTACAACGCAAAAAGTTATTTTAACTGACTCACTTGCTTGCTAACTCAAGTTAAAATGATTAAAAGTGAATATTGTAAATTGATATATAACCTGTGGGCCACCCAGATCGCGCGCTGTTTGTTTTTATTTTGGTTGCGCTCGCGCCGACCGCGGTGATAGATCGGCGCCGGCGACGCTGATTGGTTGGGGGAGTAGGGTTGGCGAGGTGTGGAATTGTGAATTATTTTGTCTTTACAATAGTTAGAAAAAGTTGTGTGGAAGGTTTTGTTGGTAAGTAGACAGTGATTGTGAAAATAAAGAAATTTACATAGTGAAACTATTTTAGTTTATGGCAATATTCAAAATGAACTCATTTTCCAGCATGAATGTTTAGACTGGAAAGCAGTACTTAATTTCTTTGCTTTTCAAGCTGAGGTTTTCATATTTTTTTAATTAATATAATTTTTTATGAGCTTTACCAGCAAGCTTCTCAAGCATTTCAGTTGGGTTTGAATATCTACATACCGAGTTTTTGGTCTCCTTAAATTAATTACGGCCACAAAACTTACTCTACTATTCAGTAAAAATCTCACAGTGAAAAGTTAGGCGAAGTGAGCTTAGAGTGAGCTGTCAATAGTGTCAATCCCTGGCATTAGTTAGAATGACAGCTCACTCCACGCTCACTTCACCTAAGTTTTCACGGTGAGATGGTTACAGAATCGCACTGCAGGCTATAATGTTCCTGGGACAAAGGTTTCCTTTCTTCGAGAGTAAAAATTACTCCATTTTTCTGCAAATAAAGTTCCTAATTTACCGATGAAACCGAATACTCGTGTACCTATACTCGTAAACCAGCGTCAGGCACTAGTTGTCTGGCATTTTTGCTGAACTGGGCCTTTTTGGTGCAGCCGTGAGGCACATTTTCCTGCTATTTTCTTACATCGGTCTTTGCACTTTTTATTTGTTTTTATCTGATGTATGTATCTGGTGTATGGTGTGTCTTTTAGTCTGTGCTAAATAAATGTATTTTCATTCTTTATTTATTTTTATTTTAGTGTAACTCTCATTCGTGCCACCCCTGCTCGCTGATTGGCGCTTGCGCAGCGCATTTACAAAAATTCCTCGCATTGATACTACACGTCTAAATAAATAATTATTATTTATAAATTTTCCCACATACATTTAGCATACATTCGCATTTCTTATAAAGAGTCGCTACTACCAGCTGTCACATTACGGATAAAGGCAAGCCTTATCTTCGGCATTCTAATCTGAAATATGCTGTGGTCGGCTCCCAGTCTAAACCCTGGATATTGTAAGCGTAATTAGCCTATAATATTCCCACTGTTGGGACACAGGCCTCCTCTCTTCGAGGAGTGGGCTGCAGTTATCTACCACGCGGGCCCAATGCGGGGTGGTAGATGTCACACGTCTTGCCGGTTTCCTTCACCGTTTTGAGAGCAGTGGTAATGAAATTTTAGAGGTTTGAGGAACAGGGTGTAAAGTTCAATCCTCCATAGAAAAGGGAGGATCCTCCGACCAGACGGGTGTTGTGTCTGGCGGGCAATTGCCCAACGTTTGATGTTGGGAAATTGTATCTATGCTAATTGCGCGGTAAACTCTGCTTGCGAGATGCAGGATTTGCGTGACGTCATTATGACGCGTTTTTCGCATGTGGCGTTGTAGATACCGCTACAAAATTGTTTACACAAAGTAAAGCGCCTGTCTAGGTTCGAACCCACGACCTACAACTCCTAAATCGGGGCCATTACCACTGAGCCACCACTGCTCCTCAAACACTAGATGCTGCACAAAGACTGGATGCTGACCACAAAAGAAGTCAGAATACCAGGACCTAGTATGAAGACCCCTGTAGCAAGACTGCAGCTGTATTATCCTATGGTTATAATAGCTAGAGGTTCGTGGCTAAAATAACATCCGGCCGCACGGATCGATCGGAGGTGAAGCAACGCTTGCCGCGGTTGGTTCGTGGATGGGTGACCATCTATTAGGTAAATACTGTGACCTCTCCGTACCTCGGAAAGCACGTTAAACCGTTGGTCCCGGTTGTCATTCGTAGACTGTGGTTACGGGAAAATCCTAAAATCCCAAAAGTCAAGTTGAGGGGAAATATGCGCTACATCCACACAAAAGGGTCATCGCTCAGCACAATACTATATGCGAGACAGAAACCCAGTCGCTGAATGATTTCATTCGCTGCTAAATATTGGTTACCCATCCGCATGCAGACCGCGGTATGTGCAGCTTAACCTCCGTCATTAAGTCTAGAGCTGAAAATTATTAATTATTATTGTACTAAACAGTCAGTATTGGTGATTTTGCCAATCATTTATTTATAGTTAATTATAACGGTACAACACCAAGTAGGTACTTTCATTAACATAGAGACCATTACTACGTTGATAATTATGTGAAATATAGTTTAATTTAAAACTAACATGGCACAGTGGCCTCTCTTGCATACTTTCTCTCTGCACCGGAAGGCCAATTCCCGTAATTAAAAACGTTCAAAATCTAGTCACATCACGACAAATAATGTCAAAAAAAATTCAAAAATGTAGGGAAATTAGAGGTATATTTGACAGATTGAGACTGAGATCAGACTGTGAACGTTGTTAGAATTACGAGAATTGCCCCTCTGACTTACGGCTGATTTTACCAAAGTCCCGAAATATTTTACCCGTGGAATAAAATTGACGTCTGACAGTTCTAGTATGGAAGAACTGTCAAAAATTCAAAATTTAATCTCAGGATAAGACTTATTCTTGGTACAAAAGTTTGGTAAAATTCGCCCTTAAACGCATAATTTTATTCCTATGCTTGCTAAATGGATTTGTTACCACAATTTCATATAGGTACGTACTCCGTGGTAGACAGAAAATATTTATTTTGCTTATGCAGATTGAATGTTGAACTGACAAGAAAAAATATTTAAAAAATATTGTAGTGTAGACCACACAATGAGAACCTGTCCGGAGACATTAAAGTCTTAATATTTTTCTTTTAGAGTCTTGAGTATAAATAAACTCTTTCATTTCATGCTAGCATACAAGACTGGCCAGAAAATGAGTTGTTTTTTAAATAATGATACTAGTTCTTATATATTAGTGACAAAAAAAAAAATACCAAGAGTGTTCTTAATTTCACCTATCTATTAGTTGGTATGACGAAATTAGGAACACTTTCTGTTTAAACGACGAGTGTCGAAAATAGGACCCTCCAAATTCACCAAAAACGTCCGATATCAGGACAAAAATGGTTTAATCGCCCCTCGTGTCTCTCCAAATCTGCGGAAAATGTATATTTTAGTATTGAAACAACCTATAAACGTCCACTGTCAAATTTTGGCGAATGACATGTCCCTGACATGTTATTCGCCAAAAAACCGTCTAATATTCTGTGTCTCGTGTCAGTCAAAATCTGCTAAAAATGTATGTCATTGAACCAGCCTATAAACGTCCACTACCGAACATAGGGACATGTCATTCACCAAAAAAACAGCCGATAATAGGGCAAAAATGATTTAGTAGCCTCTCAACAGTCAAAATCTGCTAAAAATATGAACCAGCCTAATCCGTTCACTGCCGAACATAGTATCATACATTCATCAAAAAAAGTCCGATATTAGGATAACATTGGTGATTTGCTTGCCGATCTTACGATAGCAAAATAAATGACCAATTTTAAACAATAATGGCTGAATAATGATTCTTGTTTTGCGAATAGGTGATTTCCTAACTACCATTTAAACTCTATCTATCCACCAGATAAAATCCTATTTAATCGCCTCTAAAGAGACCCATAGACAAGGATTATGTGATGGTCGATACTTAGATCGAAACTAAACGACAGTGTTATGCCAAAGACAATTTGTCTTAACGTCAAAACCATAGTCAAAGACCTCTGATTTCTATTTAAATGTTCTAAAGCTCAGTCCAATTTAAACTGGTTATATCCAGTATAAGTAGATCCTTACAAACCTACTAGATACTCCGTAGGACGGGTCAAGTTAAAATGGACGATAAACCACTGCAATAGGCCTCATTTTATTGAACGAATGTTCTAACTGACAGCTCAACTTATGTTAGATGAGTTTCGAACGATATTCGAATGTCGAACGAAACCATCAAAGTCTAGCTATCTCCCTTTATTGTACAGAGAAATGAAAGGAATGTTTTAAGGGAGAAAGGGATGCAGATACCCGCTGTCGCGAAGTGGTTTAGTGCAATGCGTTCGTCGTGGGTGGTCGGTAATTTTTATACTGACGTCAAAAGGTCATTCAACTCGGTCCGATTAATTTTTGACACCTGTATGGGTTTTTTTTTTTACTTTTTTTATAGTTTGTTATTCAAGACGTGATAGATAGTTCCTCTTAAGTTTGAACGTTGATTAATTGGTAATTAATATGTTCAAGCTTTAGGTTTGAAGGCTAACCAGAGAAGGCTTAATTTTTTATTAAAAAAAAAAATTGAAATTTAGCTTTACTTAATTTTGGTCAATTGTTAGTCTATTTAGATAGGAATAGGGATAGGGGGGCTTATGGCTAAGTAATAACAGCTGCACGGGTCGATCGATCAGGTTAAGCTACGCTTGCCGCGGTTGGTCCGTGGATGGGTGACCATCTTTACATACCAAGACCGTTGGTTCCGGCTGTCATTCATGGATCTATGACAGTTGTTACGGGTCGTCAGAAGCCCGAAAGTCTGACAACCAGTCTTACCAAGGGGTATCGTATTACCCAGTAACTAGGTTGTGGAGGTCAGATAGGCAGTTGCTCCATGTAAAATGCTGGTATTCAGCTGCATCCGGATAGACTGGAAGCCGACCGAGTCAGAAACCTAAAAGTCTGACAATAAGTCTTACAACAGCGTATCGTGTTCGTTTTAACCAGTAACTGGTGCTCTACTCCGAAGTGGTATCGGCCGAATGTTCGGCCGTTTCCTGCTACGGACTTACTATTTGGTTCGGTCGGTCCCGATCCTACACTCCTAAACTCTTTCGAATATTGACTATGGTCCCGACCCAACTGAGCCGATCCGAACTTTTTTCGCATTTTTCAATAATAATCAGTTCGGCCATGTGTCGGTCCGATCCGATCATTCGCACTTTGCACTTCGTAGTTGACCCCCTGGGTCGTGGAGTACAGTTAAGCAGTCGCTCCATGTAAAATACTGGTATTCAGCTTCTTCCCGTTAGAGCCTGGAACTGGTTACCCCAACACAGTCGGGAAAAGACTACACAGATGATATGGAATGGGAAGCCCCCTTAATTTGCTACCCAATAACGTTAAAAAAATAAGCCACTCAAACTGTCAGCCGTGAAAACATCGCAATAAGACAATCCACACCCAAACAGGGGGATGTTAAAAATAAAGTCGCGACTTGTAATCAAATTCAGTTCGATAGGGTGTTGTCAACCCCCTCGATGGGTTCCTGTCAAGAATTTCGACACCCCTAGAGATTGAGCAGGGTTTCTATGGGTGAAAAATGTGGGAATTACTTTATTTTGGTAAGTTTTCAATGTTTATTTTTTCTTTAGGCAAATATTTTAAAGCCCACTTCCAGCACAAATCACCTTAATGTGTTTAGCACTAAACATATTAATAACTAGCAGTTCACGCGACTTTATTCGCGTGCATGTCGGAAAACAAATTGGTTTTTGGAGTGTTTTACATGCGTCCAGCATGTACGGACGCCAGCACATCAAGTTACTACAATCTGTCAAATTTCTTTAATAGATTTTCAACTTTATCTCTAAAGCATTAAGGTTCAAGGTTGATTGGGAAAATTTGACAGTTTCGGGTAGGTTGACCTGCTGGCGTCTGTACTTCTTTCAAGAATAATCAGCCCTAATCTTCTTGCCGGAGTATTTCAGTAGCATCGTCAGCTGGAAAATGTTGTATTTCCATAAATTAAATAACTAAGGATCAATCCGTCGCACCATCCATTGCAATTCTGTGGGATCTCCATACAATTCCAATTTTTTTTTTTGTCACCGAAACCAGTTTCAATTGAGAATGGAAATTTTGTATTTTTTTTTTTTTTACTTTTACAAAACTGCACTGATTGGTAAGAATTGAATAAAATTTCTTGGTACTAGCCCTTTATAGGGCAGAAATGAAATTTGTAGTTGCTTACTCTAACTTTAAGTTTGATTTTTTTAATAAATAATCTACCATAAATTTAGACTAGCATGTCAAAGTCAAAGTCAAATGATTTATTTCAAATAGACGCATAAAAGGCACTTTCGAACGTAAAATTATAAAAAAAAAAATGATTCTAGTCGGGTTACACAAGTTACAGACGCGCTACATACGTAGGGCACTAGCAAAGTTTTGAGATTTGGCACTTGAACTTCAGATTTTCTCAAAATATTTTCCGTCGGCTGCAATAATACACTTCTCCATACGCTGAAACCAATCATCAAAAATTTTCTGCCATACTTCTTGAGGGACTTCTTCACACGCCAAGTCCCACGCTTGAATTAGTTCGTCATCACTGGAATACCGTTGACCTTTCAATTTATCCTTTATCATTGGGAAGAGACCAAAGTCGCAGGGTGCGAGATCGGGGCTGTAGGGAGGGTGCTTAAGCAAAATTAGACCAATGCTGCGCAAAAAATCATGAGTTAATTGAGCGCGATGTGCAGGTGCGTTATCGTGATGTAGCCGCCAAGTGTCCATGCGCGAGTTCGGCCGGAGTTTTTTGAGACTCTCAATCAATTGAGGTAAACAAACCTCTGTGTACCATTTTGCGGTAACAGTCTTCTGTTCTTCAAGACATATTCTATTAATTATACCCCTTTTGCCAAAGAATACTACGACCATTTTCTTTTTTACGGATCGAGACTGTTTGACGGTGGTCGGTTGTTCCTCATCTTCAAAGAGCCATACCTTGTTTTTAGATTTAGATTTCACGTCATAGTAATAAAGCCAAGATTCGTCACCTGTTACTATAGAATTCACGTGAGGAGATTTTCCGCTATCAAACATAGTGAGCATTTGTTGACACCATTTCTTACGACACTCCATTTGGGCCGCCGTTAAATGGTGCGGTACCCACAAGGTGCAAACTTTTTTAACTTGAAGACGGTCATGTAAAATTGTGTGATTTGATGGTGCACTAATCTTCAGGATTTCTTCTATTTGTTTATAAGTTATATGTCTATCTTCTTCAATGAGTTTCTTAACAGCGGCTATGTTTTCTGAAGACACTGTTTCAACAGGCCGTCCGGATCGAGAATCGTCAGATAAGTTAAAATCTCCTCTTTGGAATTGTTTGTACCATCGATACACTGAGCTACGGGACGGTGCTTTCTCTTGAAACACAAATTTTAATTCACTGACACAATCATCAGCACTTAAACCTCGCTTGAAATTATAGAACATAATTGCACGAAAATCGCGACGCGTTAACTCTGCCATCTTGACTTAACTAAAAATTCATAAAAAAATATTGCGGGTAGACATAATTTTTTTTTTACTTGCTTCTTACTACTAAAGGGCTATGCTATTATCGGCAACAGTTTGACACTCATATTGTTGATAGTTTTATTATATCTCAAAACTTTGCTAGTGCCCTACGTATTTCGTTTCTCTTTAAAGGGTTAAAAACCTCTTGTAGAAGATGCTCTGCCTAGTGCAGCAGCCTAATTGCGTAATCATTTTCGGCAAATGATTGAGATTAATTGGTTTCGTTTCGATCGCTTTTTGTTTAATTTTACGATTTTCACTCTTTAGCGTTTCAAACCAACAGCTGTTGCTATTACATGATAGTGGAGTTACGCAATACGAAAATCGTAAAATGAAACAAAAAGCGATCGAAACGAAACCAATTAATCTCAATCATTTGCCGAAAATGTGTTACGCAATTGCGTAACACATTTTCGGCAAACCTCCTCCTCCTGCAGCCTAATTAGGCTGCAGGAGGTTTTTGGAAATCCAGGGTAAAGTTCTTATATTGTTAGTACTTACTTATTTTTACTTTGTTAACTTATTTACATCCTAATTGTAATATTTTATGCTTTGACATCTTTCTCTTTGCTAAGGACTCTGACATTTAATGATACTTTGACATCCTAAATAAATTATGTGTTATGATATTATTATTACCCATTAAAATTACATTTTGATGTGAGTATGTAACACCAAATTGTAATTTTAATGGGTAATTATGCAATCAATAATGTTAATAGGTAATAACCTAATAATAATATATATCCTGTAATAAATTTATATAATTGTATTTGCAAACCATTCGTGGACGGACGACCTTGTTAAACCCGTTGGATGCGAGAAGCACGGAACCGGTCGAAGTGGAGGTGCTTGGGGAGGCCTATGTCCAGCAGTGGACGTCTTTCATAATAATGAAATCACCAGAACAATGTACAGACGCCAGCAGGTCAAGCTACCCGAAACTGTCAAATTTTTCCAATCAACCTTGAACCTTAATGCTTTAACGATAAAGTTGAAAATCTATTAAAGAAATTTGACAGATTGTAGTAGCTTTATGTGCTGGCGTCTGTACTATATTCTGATAAATAAATTATTATGATTATATCGTTTAATACATATTCAGCCTTTAATGTTCCCACTGCTGGGACACAGGCCTCCTCTCTGTGAGAGGGAGTGGGCCATAATCCACCACGCGGGCTCAGTGCGGGTTGGTGGATGTCACATGTCTTCGAATTTGTGTTTCTAGGATATGCCAGTTTCCTCACGATGTTTTCCTTCACCGTTTTGAGAGCAGTGGTGATGAAATAATTTACACAAAGTAAAGTGCCTGTCTAGGTTCGAACTCACGACCTACTCTTAAGTTGGGTCCATTACTACTAGACCACCACTGCTCCCATCGTGGTGTGGTTGGGTTATCGTTTGGTGGTGGATGGTTATCGTTTAATAGAATTATAAATTTAATTTTAAACCATTTTGCTGCTCCATTGATTTATGGCTTGTTTTGCAAAAGACGAAGGTACCTACTCGTAGGTAACTGAGCCCAGCCCATTCACCAGCAATTTTTCATACTGCTTCAACAGCACTTTATCTCCTCCTACATACTATCTACCACCAAAGGAGCTTCTCCCTGCAGGGTGTTACCTTCCGTGGTTCACTTGGAAGTCCCTGAACCGTCTCCGGATACAAGTGGGAAGATATAAGTCCTCCCTTGTAAAGTGGGGCTACCTTGACGGAACGGCATTAGGGTGTGATTGTGGAGCTATGTCGCAAACCATGCTCCACCTCCTATCCTGTCCTCTGTGTCCCAAAACATGCAGTCAAAGTGACCTCTGCGCTGCCACTGTCGACGCCGTGGAAGTGGCAAAGTTTTGGGCCTACAAGATATGAAATTCAGTCGTGCCAGCGCAGCGACACGAAGAAGAAGCACTTTATCGACAAGAACCATGTAACATTCTTTTTCAACAAACCTTCAATTTACAATTCCGTCATACATTTATTCATGTCACATCGCCGTCGCATGTAAACGCCTCCTTATCTAGAGGCGCGCGTGTCTCGAGCATGTTCTCAAATTAACTGTTTTTTTTACAACAGAACTATAGTCAACATCAGTTAACAACAGTACTGTTGTTGTTGTTGTGAATTGATTCGGTGGAGGTGAATTAATGTTTGTGGGTTAGGTTCGGGGAAATTGTTTCTTCTAAGCATTGAAGTCTTTCGTTTAAGTTAGGTTCATGGGAATATATCAATCAACCATCAATTCAGCTTATCGCAGTCGACTGCTGGACATAGGCCTCTCCCAGGCCGCGCCACAGCACCCTGTCCTCCGCCTTCCGCATCCAGTCTGTCCCAGCCACCTTCTTTAGGTCGTCCGTTCATCTAGCTGGGGGGCGTCCAACACTACGCTTGCCTATACACGGTCTCCACTCTAGGACTGGTCTGCTCCGCCGGCCAGCGGTCCTTCGACAGACACGGCCAGCTCACTGCCACTTCAGTTTACTTACTCTGCAAGCTTTGTCGGCAACTCCTGTTGCGAATATGTCATACTATTAGATTATAAATGCGAAAAACTCCCGAATTTAGAACATTCCCAATTCGAATTGAACTCGGATCTTAAATTCGGATTCAGATCCGACGTAGTGAGAAACCGCTTTTACGGGCACATTTCGAGCTTAAAACATATCCTACTAATACTAAAAATGCGAAAATTTGAGAGGATGAATGGATGGATGTTCGTTACTCTTTCACGCAAAACGTACTGAACGGATTAGAATGAAATTTGGCAATCAGATAGTTTATAACCAGGATTGACACAGTGAATACTTTTTATCCCGATATTCCTACGAGATCAAAACTTATGCGGGTGAAACTGCGGGGCGCTACTAGTAGTTAATAAATTAAATTACTGAACCCAATATGAACTAATTCCTTGGCAGCAAACCACTAATGTTGTTCTATGCAAGTCTCAAGTTGTCGACTTTTTCTTACAACTGTTTTTTATTGTTACAGTTTGATTGCAGATGGCAATCTGTACAGAGTTGCGCCTATTGATTGAGAATTAGACAAAAAATAGATTGATTACTCCTAGCTATCGGTTTGTCAATCAATCAGTTACTGAAACTATTATAATGGAGGGTTTTTTTTTTAATTTTATACGGTATCACAGTTGGTGATCACCATCAGGCAAATTACCTCCATCAAATAAATTGTTTATTAACTTATATGCTACATTATAATGTGAATACAGCAGTTTGACTATTAAGTTTGACCACGAGGAAGGAAGGTAATAATCTGGCCCTGCTCCATAGGACAATCTAGAATCTAGACAAAATCAAACTGGTTGCTAATTTGATTCATCATCTGCCTAGCCTTTTCCCAACTACCTACGTTGGGGTCGGCTTCCCGTCTAATCGGATGCAGCTGAATACCAGTATTTTACATGGAGCGACTGCCTATCTGACCTCCACAACCCAGTTACTGGGTAATACGATACCCCTTGCTAAGACTGGTTGTCAGACTTTCGGGCTTCTGACGACCTGTAACGATTGTCCAAGATCCTAGAATGACAGCCGGGACCAACGGCTTAACGTGCTTTCCGAGCCACGGAGAGGTCTTGGTATGTAAAGATGGTCACCCATCCATTGACCAACCGCGGCAAGCGTAGCTTAACCTGATCGATCGACCCACGCTGTTATTACTTAGCCACAAGCCACTCACATTATTATACTTTATACGAGTATAACACTTAAACTGCTCAGTCACTATAAAATTATGAAATCGTCCGATAACGTGTTCTTATTCACTTTATGTTCAGGGGAAGTGTTCTTTATAATTGTCAGCACCTGCATAAGCAGTCTAAATGTTCCCACTGCTGGGACACAGGCCTCCTCTTTTCGATGGAGAGTGGACTGGAATCTACACGCGGGCCCGTTGTGGGTTGGTGGATGTCACATGTCTTCGAATGTTTGGTTCTAGGACATGCCGGTTTCCTCACGATGTTTTCCTTCACCATTTTGAAAGCAATGGTGATGTAATTAAATACACTAAGTGCTTGGCCTGGGCACTTTAGCGACTTGTAAGTCAGGGCCGATACCACCAGGCCAGTACTGCTGCGGTTTATCTCGTTCAATAATTGTTCCTATAAAATATACCTACTAGGTACGTATTTTACATCTTAATTCTTTTGTTTGTCAGCCTAATCTCATATTTGACATCCCGTTCTGAACTTAAATGTATGTTCGAATGGGACCCGCGGTAAATTATATCCAGCCTGCACTACATAAGGTTGACTCTGGTGGACAACCTTTGTTGCGGAAGCATCATACTCGTACGTTCCCGCGACCCCCGGCGTACGTGTGAGATGGAACACAGGGGTGGTTTTTTAGTCAGTAAGAGTCTGACAGACCCCGCCGCCCACCCCAGGGCGGCGGACATCCATGAGGACTTTCCAAACGGGAAAAAAAGATGGTAGAAAACCTTTAAAGTACGTATCTCCAAGAAAAAGATGACCTTGCTAACTGGTTTAATTATCTTATCCACGGCATTAAGCTTTTAATACAGATCGCCCCAATACGAGAAAAAGAAGAGCTACGTTTTATTCTTCAACCCCCAGTAACCATTAAAACAAATACACATCTCCAAAAAATAAAACATTTAACACCCCCTAACGAATTTTCTTTAACTTTCACCCCTTTTTAATTTGGTGTCTTGCGAATGAACTGACAGCCAGGGGGTGAGGGGGTGAGAGAGGGGTGATTTTATTGAAATACTTGCGGCGGCATCGCGAATCGGGAATGCGGGTTCGATTCCCGGGTGCTAAACTTTAATTTCGGGTGTTTTTTTATTGCATTTTTAAATGCGACGTGAAAGCAATTGTCTTGGTGGAGGTAGGTACTTTTTAATGGGAACGAATCGAACGATGTTTATTTTATTTCGTTATAAAAAAAAAATCTATCAAAATTGATAGATATTTTTTATCAACTCATCACTCAGAATAAAAGAGTGAGTGCTTAATTGAAATAAATCATTTGATTTCCAATGATTTATTTGATATCAAATGATTAATCAAATGATCAATTTTTTTTAAGGCACTTTTGAGTCTCAAAAACAAGAAAAAAGAATAGATTTTAGTCGCCCCGTCCTAAAAGGTAGTTTTTCATATCTAGAGAAGAATGAGCAAGAAACTCTATACTCCATATCTTGCTTCAAAAACGGAGGAGGAATTAAAATCTTGGCCTGAGGAAAAAAATAATGCTGAACTGGAATTCGACCCTACCAAAAATTTACCTTATTGGTAAGTGGAGGCTTCCACAAGTTACAGCCGAAAGAAGTCCACTGCTGGATATAGGACTCCCCCAAATACCGCCACTTCGACTGGTTCTGTGCTTCCCGTATCTAGCGGATTCCTGCGGCCTTTACAATGTCATCGGTCCACGTGGTGGGAGGCCTTCCAACGCTACGTCTTCCGGTACCAATATGGCCTGCCCGCTGCCACTTAAGTTTGGCAATTCTTCGGGCTATGTCGGTATCCATGGTTCTGCTGCTGATCTCTTCGAGTAAATTTGCTTCAAATACACCCTGGACAGTCTGCCCTGCTATCACATTACTGTTTTTCCTATACCTACAAAGACATTCGTCCCTCTAGGCTCCGTTCAGAATGAAGGCCAACAATTCCCATAATTCAATGAACTCAGCCTATCGCAGTCCACTGCTGGACCTAGGCCTCTCCCGGGCCTCTTCCAGGCTGCGCCACAACACCCTGTCTGCCGCCTTCCGCATTCCCATAGATAATTAAAAACGTTCAAAATCTAGTCGCAATCAGAGGGGCAATTCTCGTAATTTTAAGAACGTTCACTGTCTGATCTCAGTGTCAAACTTTCAAAAATAACTCTAATTTCCCTTGCATTTTTGAGAAGTTTTTGACATTTCTTTGTCGCCGAGATGAGACTGCGACTAGATTTTAAACGTTTAAAGTCACGAGAATTGACTGAATTGACAATGTAGGGTATTTATGACAGATTACGACTGAAATTAGAATGCGGAAGTTCTAAAAAAATACGGGACTAAGGATAATGATTATTTTTAAAAAATACGGGAACCATGACGCTTAGGTCGGTGATGCTGAATCGGGCATACTCGGCTCCAGTCAGTCGGTGACACTGAATCGGGCATAGTCGGCTCGAGTCGGTCGATGACGTTGAATCGGGTATACTCGGTGCTGAATCGCGTATACTCGGCTCTGATCGTAAGTTTTCACATCTATCGAGTGGTCACACACACTCTCTTTTTGCTTCTTTAATGAGTTGATAAAAAAATAAAACAAAACAAATTCATTTAACTTCTTTTAATAAGATTTGTCTATAAATCGCTACTTTTTTCACATTTATAAATTGACAACAAGTTGGAGATTAAAATTACTCCGGAAAAGAATACATGAAAAAAAAATCTAAAATAAAAAAAAAAAAAACGTTTGTGCGACTGACATCATTACTGTGCCCGTTTTTCCAAAATGTTGTCAAATTATAATAAATGACTAATACTGCTACATTGCACAATAAATAACTTAATAATAATTTGTTAATTAAGTCTTAAAATTAAGTTTTTTAATTATTTACACTTTTTTATTTTATACAATTCGAGTGGGAAATTCGACTATAATTTTTTACAAAAAAAAACTTGTTTAGTGTTTTTTTTTTTCATTAATTTCTCAAACGCAGGCATTATTTTAAAGGGTTGTGTCCACATTGGCTTGTGCTGAATTTTACCTCAGTTTCGATATATTTTTATTATTCCTGTAATATTATTAAAAATATTGTGACTACTATTTCCTTGCTAACCCAGATTCTTCAAAGGCTATCAGAAACCTGCACCAAATTCCGTAACACACTATCAATCTCAATCTGAATCATTTTGAAGGAAATTGCTAATCCATTGCTTCATATGTTTGAAAAATTTGTCTGCTCGACAACGTAAATAACGCAATGAATGTTATTGAACTGTCAAAATGAAAGGCATTGCTATTGCTAGTCTATTACCCAATTACCTCGCTGATGTTTTTTAAGTTACCAGCACAGCTATTTACAACCACTCGATACGCTGAAGAAGAAGAAACGCTCAGAAGTCCAAACTTGTGAGCAGCGTGTAGAGGATAACATTGATTGATGTTCGATACCGTACGGAAGCGTATGGTGGTTGTGAATAGCTATGTTGGTAACTTAAAAAAACACCCCAAAAACACCACCCGAACAACAACACCCGAAAATTTTGTCATTTTAAATCACAGATTTATAAACTAAAGGGAGATATGGTGTGACTGCCCCACTGTTCGAGTCCGGCTGTCGCCTTCAACTACATATGCACTACAATACGAACACGCGCTCACTCACACTATAACAGTCACCACACTCAACGCGAGCCAATCGCGTAACGCAGATCGCAACGTTGAGACACACAACTACATTGACAATTCTTATTGACAAATCAACGGCGCCCGCGTTTGTTTCTGTTTTGTGCATACATTGTTCGCACGCGCCACGCCCCTTGGCATATCTCCCTTTAGTTTATAAATCTGTGCTTTAAATCTAATAGACGACGGCTATTCTCCCGACAGCTGTTTGCTGTCGGGGGCAAGGCAAATCAGGTTATCGAAATGTGTCATTTTCGATACGATATCCTGTCGAATAATTGTGAAGAGCTATGCAGAAACTTTGGTTGAAAATCTGCGACTGTTCGTCAAAAACGCAAAAATAAGAGACATACACAGGCCAATATGTACTCAAACAAGAAGAAAAATGCAAGTTAATAATTAGTCAGTAAAATGCTATGGTAATCTTCAAATGTATGTGACCAGAAAACAACACAGAATTATGTGTATATCGTCGCAATAATATAATAATAATTTATTTTAGTTCATTTAAATACTTATAAACCACATTTTTTAATATTATGTATAAACAAAAAGATAAAAAAAACATTTAAAAATAGTAGCCCACCGGTATCGGGAACAGGGTCCAATGAGAGGAACCTCCGGACAACGCGAGCCGTGTCCAGAAGTACCGCTTAATTATTATTATCTGCCATATCATAAATATCATTGCTACAGAATGCCATTTGGTATAATTTACTGCAAATGACTTGTAATATTCAAGATGAAGTGGTTATTACACTATGATTCAATTTGGGACAAAATTATGTGTATTTTACTTGTAATGGGACATTTATGAACACTCTATAATGTCCACATTGTCTTTGCTGTCATAGTTTGGATTAAACCATCATTTTGAGGAGCATAACAAATACTGTTGCAGTAATATAATATCACAGTAATTTTCAGTGTTGAACCCCGCTTAGTAATTACATAACACACTAACAGTAGCAATGAATTTCATTTTGACAGTTCAACAACATTCATTGCGTTATTTACGTTGTTGAGATGACAAATTTTTCGTACATATGAAGCAATTGATTAGCTATATCCGTCAAAATGATTCAGATTGTGATTGATAGTGTGTTTCGCAATTAGGTTGCGGTTCCTAAATCAATACCAATCGTTGTTACATCCTGGACCCGTCGCTTAGGATGGCGTAGTATCCACAGACGTACGAAGCGACTTCTTTTTGATACTAAAGTATCCTTGGACGGTTGAGTGACTAATAAAATAACTTCGTAAATAAATGTGTGTGTTATGAAATTACTCCGCGGATATTATTGCGACGACATAACGAAGAAGTGAACAAAACATTGTAAAACATCTACAAATTAAGTGTCATGTCAGTTGTATTATTCTTGTATCTAAACTATTGACGTGTGAGAGGGATGCAGGATTGTTTCTGATCTCTTTTGACATTAGCAGTTGAGCTTTGATGAGTGAGGTGCTAGGATTTATGAAAGGACACTCTTCTGTAGAATTATTTTCATCAACTATTAAGTTTTTCACCATAGTAACTGAACGTGATGAGCACATCTTTATTCAAGCCCAAGGGATGTCACTCATTATTGTAAGCCCAAGTTCGCGCGGATGTAAAAACGTCGCGGGGCCATTTTATCAAGCACTGAATTTCCAATTCTCGTTGTTGAGCCGAGTGTTGAGAATCCAACAGAGCGCAGTTCTAGCGCGTCAAAAAACATACTGTTGGCTTTTTAACTCTCGGAGCTAAGCAGAAGGTTGATAATCAAGTGCGCGAAAAAAAAACGCAGCGAGAAAAACGCGATCTTGCAAGCCGAAGAAAAAAAAGAAGACGGAAAATTTAGAAGAAACGCAAATATAAGCATAAACAATACAAGACATTCTTCAGGTTTCCTTTTTCATCAAGTTCTTTAAAGTAGGTTACATAACTATGTAATTTTTCACACAGTTCTACAATCATGTTTAGTATGGTCTGAGTTATTAATTGTCATGGTATGGGGAACTGACTGAGAACTTCAAGAAGTTATGAAATGCCTTTGTTAATTATTATTAATTAAGAAATTGCACATGCTTTGAAAATGGCGGAAAAACCTGATCAATTAACAGGGAGAATTTTAAACATATCCTTATGGCAGTTTTGATAACCGCTAAGTCTTGTAGCCGAAGGTTGTATGCTTTTTAGATTATTATCAATTTGAATTACCTAAGTCTAGGTTACATACCCAGTAACTGGTCTGTGGAGGCCAGATAGACAGGCTTCTTATTTTACAAATGACTAAAATGGTGTGTGTACTAGTTTCAGACAGACTTAGTGTGCACTGGAGAGGCAACTGCAGCCTTCAACAACATGTAGTTCGTCAAATCGTTGAGCTCCTTAAGTTTTGGGTTGAGCTGCATGATTTCTGACAAAAGCGTGAACTGACTGCACAGGTCCACTCAATCTGTGTAGTTCTTTCCTCAAAAGACCATCTCAGACATCGATCTACATGGTCTTCACATGATCTGACTAAGATTATGTCTGGAATTTAAAAGAGACTGTGACCTCTGAGTTTGTTTCGGCCTTTCTTCTCAGAGTAGTCGGATAGGAAACACCGACCTCATCTAGTTTTTAAAATATGATTGATGTGTAACGGCGTTTGTGCAAACCTACTTACGGAAAATAAATCATTTATCATTCATGTCGCTCGTATATTTGAATATGGTGCTCAAATACACGAGCGGCATGTTGCTGACGGCTGCAGTGGCCTCTGCCATTGACTGGTGTCGCTCGTGTGTATGAGCACTAAATAAAACACCTTCTCGAACGGCGAATAAAAAGGCTCACTCACTTCAAAAACTCACTCAGTTGGTAAAAACAATTGAAAATCAAGAACCTTTACAAAAACTGAATCCAAAGAATCATGCCTCACTCCACCAACCTGAACTACACTATCAAAACTCAACCAGCCTTTACAATCTAAACTCTATTCAACTGCTGTTCCCTCTCTCTAGCCTTCATTTCTAACTCCTCCTCCTCCTTCGTCAGTGGCACAGTACTGTGGTTATACAGCCCTTGTGCCATCAGTTGTAACGCGAGGGGGTTCCTCTGGCCCGAAGCCTTCTTGATCTTCGCGCGTTTGTTCTGGAACCAAATCTTGATCTGTGCTTCTGCTAGTCCGAGCTCTGCTGCCAGGCTTTGACGTCTTCGTTCTGTCAGGTAGCGGTTTTCGGCGAACTCGTGCTGTGGAGAGAAATGGGCTGTTAGAAATATGCATTTTGGGGTACGATAACGATTCTATCTCAACTATGTTGGGGTCGGCTTCTAGAATAACCGGATGTAGCTGAGTACCAGTATTTTACATGGAGCGACTGCCTATCTGACCTCCACAACTTAGTTACTGGGTAATACGGAACCCCTTGGTAAAACTGGTTGTCAGACTTTCGGACTTCTGACGACCCGTTACTATTGTCAAAGATCCACGAATGACAGCCAGGACCTTAACTACTTAGCTTAACGTGCTTTCCGAGGCACAGAGGGGTCTTGGTATGTAAAGATGGTCACGCATCCACGGCCCAACCGCGGCAACTGTAGCTTAACCTGATCTATCGACCCGTGCGGCTATAAAGGGTCGTCGATAAAGGGGCTTGTGGCTAAGTAATCACTTTAGCCACAAGCCCGTCTATCGACGATTCTATCTATCTATGTAAAAACTAAGGAATGAATCCTAGTGGTTGCTTTTGCTCAAAGATTCTCCTCTTTAGTAGTCTTTGGAGTAACCTGTAAGGGTTTTGTTAATAAGCGTTAAACAGTTAACTTTGCCAGTATCAGGCAGAGGATTTTTGTTTTTGTTAGCTTGTTTTGTGTCCTACTGCTGGGCAAAGGCCTCCCCTTTTTAGTTGCATACCTCTCTTTTTTGAGCGATCTCTGGCCATGTTGGCCACGAATTCAGAGTGAGATCGTCACACCAACTTCGCCCTGGACATATTATTTGTATTTATATCGTTCATGAGAATTTCCTCGATTATGTGGTCTTTTTTTTTCTATGTGGGAAATCATTATATGACTTTTCTCGCTCTGGGCGGAGCGAGAGGGTGTGTCAGACTTTTACTGACTAAAACCCACCCGTGTTCCTTCAGTGGCCAATGCCAGGGGCCACGGTATCTCTTTCGAACAGCCCGCGGCCCTGGCATCTCTTTGAGGCGCGCATGGAACACAACACGCCGTCGACCCGGGCCTGTTCCTTGCCGGGTGGCGAGCTGCCCATTGCTCGCCGCCCGCATGCCCGCGCCTACGGTGGCCGGGAGTCGGCTGGTGACTCCCGACGTCCAGAGCGTCTCCTGTGGCGACTAGGGGCGTGAAGGCGCAGAGATCGCCTCTCACTCACGCGCTCCGCCTCCTCCTTTGCGAGCATTACTGCTTCGCAGAAGGAGGTGTCGATTATGTAGCCTGGCAATTGCTAGTATCTTCATTTCATCACCATTAGCCTATAGTAGTCCAAAGCTGGACATAGGCGTCTCCAGTCGCATAACTCTATTAATAGTTTCTAACGATTTTTTTTTCAACTCCATAGTTTAGTAGCTGAGCGGTTGACATTACGGCTATAACTATGATGTCAGATATTCGTGCCCGTAAAAGCAAACATGATACAAAAGAAAAATAGAAAAGAGGTTTGAAGACCCATACCTTTAACCTTGCAAGTTGTGGTCCAGAGAAAGCAGTGCGGGGTCTCTTCTCATCAGGTACAGCGTTGTCTCCAGGTGGTTTCTTCGGCCTTCGCGTCCGGGGACCTGCTCAGAAACAGACTAAAATGGAGGACGAATATCTAAGCTCAAAGTATGATAGTTAATGGTTATAAAATATCGTTTGGATATCTGAGAGAAGAAGCCCGTGTCCAGGTGTGGACTGCTATCGGTAATTTAATGATGATTGTCAGAAGGGAAAAGAGATATAGCTCCGATTTTTGAGGGTTAATTGAATGTTTCAGCTGTTGTATATAATCCTGTAACCTAACATTTAGTTTAACTCGATTTGGTTAGCTCGGCTTTTTTTTACAAAAATCCTATTGCGCATAACATTTCATTTAAAATTATGTGATACGAGTACCTAATTAAGCTTATCTCTCTGTATATTTAAGCACAAAGTTGAAACATGACCAAGTTATGTTACATAAGAAAGACAACACAAACATAAACAAAAATACACAACAAAAAAACAAGCATAAACACATAAAGCAAAACACACATGTTACAGTAACCATTAAAATATTTATAGAACAAACAAAATGTAGCATTACCAAAACAAAGGATTATAAGTATTGCAGAAACAAACAAACAAACAAACACACATAACAAAATATTTAACGTTAATCCAGCACGCGAAGCATGACCAATTCTTTATCTACGAGACGAATTGACATTTGTTATGGCAAAAATCTCAAAAAATCTGACCTTCTAATGATGCACACTTTTTTAAATAATTGATCCTCTTTTTAACTTTCTGGCCTTTTCTCACAGTTGGTCATAGTAACTAAGTTAGGGTACCCCAACCAAACGGGTTAGGTTAGGTTGGAACTACCAACCGTGCGCGAGCCGAGCGAGCGAAGCGACCGGTGCTGCGACAGCGGCCGGCGAGAACCACATCCAAGTTGGTCGCAGTTACTTTGCTATTTAGTTTTTTAGGGCCCCAAAATACGAATTATTTGCGGTTCACGAAAAGACGCGCAATCATTATATTATAGTGTTCAATAATATTTTTAGGAGCGCAAAATGGGAATTATTAGAGGATTGATTAATTAAATACGAGTACATGCAATTTCGTATCTTCATTTTTGACATCGCGCCGTAAAAATCATTCTGAACTACAATCTGCCATTTTGTTTCTCATTTCTTCGTTTTCAACGGTGGTAATGCTAAGCGAGCAGAGGATACTTCTCGTAATTTTAAGAACGTTCACAATCTGAGGGGCAATTCTCGTAATTTTAAGACCGTTCACAGTCTGATCTCAGTCTCAATCTGTCAAAATAACCTCTAAACATTTTTGAAAAGTGTTTGACATTTGTTTGCCGCCAAGATGAGACTGCGACTATAGGCCAACCGCATAACTGAGACGTTGGCCTGAGGTAGCAGCGTGGTGCGGGAGGGGTGTGGTGACGTGATGCGAGAGCTCAGTGAGTCGACAACTTGTGACAACAATCACCCCTCCCGCACCGCGCAGCTATCTCAGGAAACGTCTCAGCTAAGCGGTCGGATTAGATAGATTTTGAACGTTTTATATTACGAGAATTGGTCTTCAGGTTGATCATCTACTAAATAAAATAGGCACAAATAAAAAACACACGGAGCACAAACATCCCTCGTTGAATTCCCCGATACAAGCGGACGATGCAATATCTTAACCAATTCAGTTCTGAGCTCAAACGAGCATCAAAGACCCTCGCGATAAAATTGGTCAAAATATTTCACCGACCGCCTGGCGGGCTGGTGGTGGTGATGAAGGTATATGATGTATCTTCTCTGGAATATTGGAGATGTGGCTAGAAACGATTGTACAACTCAGATTTTTCGTGAACGGGCAAGAAACTCCACGTACAGACGCCAGCACATCAAGCTACCACAATCTGTCAAATTTCTTTAATAGATTTTCAACTTTATCGCTGAAGCATTAAGGTTCAAGGTTGTTTGGGAAAATTTGACAGTTTCGGGTAGCTTGACCTGCTGGCGTCTGTACACTCCGTGGAATTTCTTGCCAGAGCAACTAGTTTCATCTTTCTGTCTAACCGAACCGTTGACAATTCAAAAATGCCTGTAATTGATTTGTTTGAAATCAATGCTTAGGGTTTTGAACTTTGACTAGTTTATGTAAGAAAGGGTGAGTATGATTTGGTGTCTATGTTGTGTCACACAAAATGACGAAATAAAAATGTCACAAAAATGTTCAATTTAGTCTACTGTCATAATAATATGATTTGTCAGCAGAATTTTTTATCACATGATCACACTTATTTCGAAGTTTACTAATGAATAACCTGAGTTGTACTAACATACAAAATAATGTTATTTAAGTTGTTAGTTACAAAACAAAAAAGTTGCATATATACCATTGGCACAAACAACAACAAAGTTTTAGCACAAACATTTAAAACATGCTGTATATAAAGTACATTTTATTTCTGAAGATTTGTTAGGTAGAGTATTTTCAGAAATAAAATGTTGGAAATACATAAATAACATGGTTTTTATAGTATTGGACATGTTTTAACTTTGCCACAATTATATTTTTTACCCAAAGTAAAATATTTTATGGTTTATAACTATAGGTAAGTGTGACACTTAGAATACCCTATCATGGCATTTCTGCCCTTTAAATTACTCGTTTAATAATCAAATCAACCAGCCAGTATCAACAATAACTACTTCCCACATCACTCAAAAAACGGAATAAGACCACGTATTCTCAATTTACGCGTAACTAATCAATTTAATTTCATTATTTACCAGCATCACGAGTTGCTTTTTGTCAAACGTTTTTACGACTTTGACCATTGTGGTAACGAAAATAGACTAGTTTTTGTACGAAATCTCAGTGAATTGCTGTAGTGACAATCCAATTAGGGTTCTGGGTGGTATATAATCGAATTTCGGTATCTATGATTGGGCAAACGCGTATTGGAAATGCTGCGTGTGGCGAAACGAAATATTGGTCCAACATTTGATTAGGTATGGCATAGACAAAAAAGAGGAATCTTAGTCTTGAAAACGCAGAGTTTGGCCAAATATTGGGCCAACATTTGATTAGATATGCGAAAAATGCAGTGTGGCCAACCATTGGGTTAGCATTTGATAAGATATTATTATGCCAAAAATGCAGTGTGGCCAAATATTGGGCCAACATTTGATTAGATATGTCAAAAACGCAGTGTTGTCAAATATTGGGCCAACATTTAATTTGATATGCCATCGATTTAAATAAGGTGTAGGCCAATTTTGCATGATATTGCAACGTGCATTTTTTTCGTGCAAGACTAGTATTTTTCTTCTTTTTATTTTTGATTATGATTTTTTTTAAGAAAAACACGGCTTTAGTTATCAGTTATCGGATTCATTCCTTCAATGCTTTCTATATATTTTTATAGAAAGTAATTTATATAAAAAATATTTTAGTATTTATTTAAAATTTATATAAAAAATAAAAATCTATCCTTCAACAACGATACAGGAGTAATTCCTAGTGAGGGGCAACGTTTAAAACAACATAACAAACATATATATTTTCAAATGTGATCTAAATAGGGAAGTTCTCAATTTCGACTGTGTGTTTCATTGTTTTATTTTGTACTTATACAGGATCAAATTAAATTAGCTAGCGAAACTCTGCGGACGTGATGGGTACCGATATCTAAACACGATAAATTAAAACATTTGATGTATTTTTTTGGGTTCAACGACCGCCGATAGTGTTGTTACTTGAAGTATGAGTTGAGAAAATCTCTTTTATTACCCATCACGTCTGTGAAGTTTACACACAAAAAAAAACTGTTTTTTTTTAAACTGATATTTCAACTGACTACACTAACAGCGGTCAAACTCACACTACCAAGAAACAAAAATCGTTAAATTAATTTATTTCTTATTATTTCATCATTTTTATATACCCATCACGTCTGCGGAGTTTCGCTCGCTAACTTAATTTTTCCCAGTAAATTTTTCTTTTTTTTTTGTAATAATTACAAACTTGAAGACCTTCATATCCATATAAAGGTCTTCAAAATTGTCACAGAGATCGCTCTTGACCGTTTCTCACCAACTCTAGGTAGAGAAAGTATAGTCGGCAACCAGTTCTTTTTTATAAATAAAGCCATCAATTTACTTTATTACGTTAGGAATTTACTTTCAAACTAATACATAATATTAAAATATGTTAAAAAAAAACTGTTTTGATCGTAAAGTAATATCTACAGTTCTTTTTCTTGAACAGGTTTAATGGAAATATTTAAAAAGCATTTTATATTATACTAGCTTCGGCCCGTGACTTCTTCTCCTTTTTTAATCCGATTGGTAGTTCCAGAGATTAGCGCGTTCAAATAAACTTTTCAGCGTTTTTATATTTGTGGGTATACAGGGTGGCAGGTACAGACGCCAGCACATCAAGCTACTACAATCTGTCAAATTTCTTTAATAGATTTTCACCTTTATCGCTAAAGAATTAAGGTTCAAGGTTGATTGGGAAAATTTGACATTTTCGGGTAGCTTGACCTGCTGGCGTCTGTATATCAACGCGCAATCTGCCACCATGGATTCAGTATATGATTGTGAACCCTCCTACGATAAAATTCTTCGTTGTTATTTAAAAAAATGCAGCTAGATGGACGGACGACCTTAAGAAGGTGGCTGGGACAGACTGGACTGAAGGCCCTCCGCCTTCCGCATCCAGTCTGCCCCAGCCACCTCCACAGGGTGTTGTGGCAGTCTGGGAGTGGCCTATGTCCAGCAGTGGACTGCGATAGGCTGAGTTGTTTTTTTTTTAACGTTGCCCCTTACTAGCAATTTCTCCTGTATCGTGGGTGCGTTTACAAACATTTAAACTCACATACACAAACAGCCAGACCCGGAACAACTACTTGTAGGTCATACAAATATTTGTTCCGTGCGGGAATCGAACCCGCGACACGCAGTGCAGCAGTCAATCGCTTAACCACTGCGCCAACCGTGCCGTCAAAAATTGATTTTGGTTGATTAAAAAAAAAAATAACAGCTGTTCCATAGATTTTTTCCGCGTATTGCTCTTCTATGAAACAACAGATTTTTTTTGATAACCGACATATTATTTCTACGCTAGGGGGTATAGAATCATGTGCTGACTTCATGGTGTCAGTTTGCACGTCAAAGTCCCTGCCACCCTGTATAGGTTTTGACAGTAATATTATTGCCCTGCATTTACTTTCCCTAGGCACAGAAAAGTTGAAGAAACTTTCCTTGTGTCAAGTGTACCAGATTAAAATCAACATAAAATAAAAATAAAGTCAAATATATAGCCAGAGAAGTATTTGAAAAAGAGTAAATAATTATAAATGTAAAAAAAAAATATATATATAATTTTTATGGATACGTAAAATAAATAATTATAAAAAATAAATGGAATTATCTCACGTGGTTCCCGTGAGCGCGTCCCGTACTTACTTCGTCCTGGAACAAAAGAGAAAATAAAATTAATATAATTTATTAACACACAACATAAAATAATACTAGCAGCGCCCAGCGCTTTCACCCGCATAAGTGTTGATCCCGAGAGAATATCGGGATAAAAAGTGTCCTATGTTTTATTCTGATGTACAAGCCATATTACTGTAAAGTTTCATCGAAATCCGTTCAGTAGTTTTTGCGTGAAAGAGTAACAAACATCCATCCATCCTCACTAACTTTCGCATTTATAATATAGTAGGATAGGTAACTACAGATTTTTTTTAAAGGCTCGCCCCCTATTACACCCCTGGTACACCTCTGCCCAACCCTTCGTGGAATACAGGCGTGATGTTATGTATACACAAATATTACTTATATTTTCTACTATTTCGTCTTAGCCATTCATCAGTTTAAATATTTTACAAAATTATTATAGAACATTATATAATTATTTAAATTATCATGACAATAAAATGCATTCAAACATGACGTCAGCAAAATGGAGGCTAAACGCAGCCCTAAGGTGAGAACACACTATGCGCATTATCAATCAATATGCTCGAGCTGCACTCCAATTGCGTAAGACACTATCAATCTCAATCTGAATCATTTTGAAGGATATTGCTAAGCCATTGCTGCAAATGTTCGAAAAATTTGTTTGCTCAGCAACATAAATGACGGTGAAGGAAAACATCGTGAGGAAACCGGCATGTCCTAGAAGTAAAATTTCGAAGACATGTGACGTCCACCAACCCGCACTGGGCCTGTGTGGTGGATTGTGGCCCAATCCCTCCCACAGTAAGGAGCCCTGTGTCCCAGCAGTGGGGATATTATAGGCTGTTTATGCAGCAATTTGACGAAATGCTCATGACATTGACGTGTGAGCATTTCTTACTTTCAAGTTTTATCAGCGTCTATTTGCTTGATGAAATTTCACAAATATACTTAAACGTAAACTCGCCTTTACGTAATACCTTTACTATTAAAACCTCCTTTCGAATATTACTTATGCTCATTAAAACCGAGCTTCAAGCCTAGCCGTAATTGCAAGAAAAAAAAAAAACGTTTTATGCTTCAATAAATTGCAAATTACAGCCAATCATCAAGTTTTATAATTATTACTATCATTGCTAAGCTTTAGTACCAATCAGACAATCTACCCAATAAATTAATGAGCGTCAAGGAATAAAGACTTGACTTGAAACCATCCAGTACAACGTGGCCCACGCCATGGCGCCACTTTCCAAGCGAAACGTCAAAAATCCCCTACATTTTTGTGGTTCCAAATTTCGCCGCATTCAAGATATTTTTGTCGGCCCAACTACTGATTAGGAACGGAGTGACGTCACAGACCACCCATGTAGGTCGATAATTAAGACATTCGGTATTACTGAACCATGTTTGTTTATTTGTATAAAGTTTTTTTTGTGTTTTTATGTGTTTTATTAGGACGAAAACATGGCCTTTATAGTATCTTCACGGATTGTTCTTAAAAGGGTAGGCAGGATAAGATTTAGTTATTTTTATGTTGTGTTTGACCACTATATAATCTTTCCTAATGGTTAGCTATGATGTGGTCGAGTTATGCTCGTTTGCCTTCAAGTAACCAGCGGGGTAATTGCGTAACACACTAACAGTAGCAATGGCTTTCATTTTGACAGTTCAGCAACATTCATTGCGTTATTTACGTTGTTGAGCAGACAAAGTTTTCGAACACATGAAGCAATGGATTAGCAATATCCTTCCAAATCATTCAGGTTCTGATTGATAGTGTGTTACGCAATTACGGTAAGATTCACTTGATGCTTAAAGAAAAAAACTTCCTCTAGTTAGAGAAAGTGTCTGTTCAGTTGAACAGACAGCTGTGATGCTGGGCAGTTTGTTGCGCTACTTCTTCCCAGCTAAAGAACTAGGACTTGGTGAAGGGCGGGCGTTTTGGAGGACTATCTTCTGTAATTTTGACGTTACGGTGCTGATTCCCAGTCTCAATTGAAGAATAATACTTTTTATTTTGACTGTTCAGCAAAAAGTTTCATAATGGCTAAAGGGCTGGTTGGAATAACCACCGACGGCCCCCATGGCCCACGCACAATGGTCCACTTGAAGGACTAAGCGCGGTAACCAAACCTTCTCACATAGAACATAGAGAAATTGCATAATGCTAGCCAGTCTGATATTGTCCCAATACAGGGCAAACGTCTCTTCTCATACACCGAATGAAAGATCCTTCTTGCTCACTGCGTGTGATCGATTTCAGAACATTATGTCCATGTTCGTCATCACATCCCTATAATGTTCCCACTGGTGGGACACAGGCCTCATCTCCGTACGGGTTGGTGGATGTCACTTGTCTTTTAATTTTCCTTCACCGTTTTGAGAGCAGTGGTGATGAAATTATTTACGCCAAGTAAAGTGCCTGCCTGGGTTTGAACACACGACCTACATCTCGTAAGTCGAGGCCGATACCACTGCTCCAATTCGTCATAGTGTTATTATTTTTCATCATGTTTTTTATCAAGCGAAACTTCTTCGGTGACGATTCGATAATTATTTGGACGAGAATTGAGCGTGAAATTTCAAGGACGCGTCACATTTTGGCACATTTCGTTACATGAGAGAGAAGAAATATATAACTCTCTCTCTCTTTATCTGTCTTTCACTCTGTTCATTCCTATTTTCGCGCCAAAATATTCTTGTACAGACAGCCAGCACATCAAGCTACTATAATCTGTCAAGTTTCTTCAATAGATTTCAACTTTATTGCTAAATCAGTAGGTTCAAGGTTGATTGGGAAGATTTGACAGTTTCGGGTAGCGTGATGTGCTGGCGTCGGTACTTAAGAAGTACGCCAGGCGCACCCTGGACGGTCAGCCCCGCTACCAACTTGCTGACTGGACAAACCTTTGCACTACGACACGAGATATTCTCATAAAACTCGTGCCGACACGAGACAGCTCACAACATCCCAAATTAAGAAGTTATCGTCACATAATTATTGTATTTTTTTATCACATACAAAGTTTTGACTATACTAAACCTTAGCAATAGACCTTAGTGCAAGGAAATAAGGTCGAAAATCCCCTGTAGATTAAAAATAAAGTTGTTCATCAGGGCTATGCTCCTTATCACCTCGGAATAAGGTCGAAAATCCCGTGTAGACTAAAAAAAAAAAGTTGATTATCAGTGGCAACACAGTAAGCAGTCATGTATTGGGGCAAATGTCTTAATTATTTGGACTTCGTTGGTGGCGACTTGTTTTAAACCCAGTAGGGGTCCACAAATTGGGTTCGGTAGGTTGTTTTTTTTTGTTTTATTTTTGTAGAGTGACTGATCAGCTGTTGTATAGATTTGTTTTTTGAGAAAGCCGACAGTTAATAGTTTATAAAACGCTCGTAGAGCTTAGATGCCTCATTGGTACACACACCAGTCGCAAGCCTGATTGCCGAGCGAGGCTAGAGGTCCTGGCTTCAAACCCTAAATTTTTACCATTTTTTTTTTACCATTTTTTCCATTTTTATTATTATTATAAAGACATCCTCGGTAGGACCAGGGTCTGAAATGAGAAACGTATTAGGTACCTAAATAGCTGGCGAAATCATAATCAGCCTATAATGTGCCCACTGTTGGGACACAGGCCTCCTCTATGTGAGAGGGAGTGGGCTGTAATCCACCACGCGGGCCCAGTTATGGCCGATACAGCCGATATGCTTCCGTGTCAAATCAATCGACTCAGATCCCAGCGGAGTTTCGATAGAAAAAGAAAACTTCGATAAACTGTATCATTAAAGGTGATCAACCATACGGGTCAAAATATACACGAATTTTATCGTTTTAAAGTCTTTTAGTTAGTTTTTGTTTTACTATTTGCTAGAGTTTGCATGGCATAGCATAATTAGCCTATAATATTCCCACTGCTGGGACACAGGCCTCCCCTTTGTGAGAGAGAGTGGGCCGTAATCCACCACGCCGGCCCAGTGCGGGTTTGTTGGAGTTAGGCTCTAATAACAGCCACACGAATCGATCTTCAAGGTTAAGAAACGCTTACCGTGGTCGGTCCGTGGATGGGTTTCCATCCACTACATACCGAGACCCCTCCTTGCCTCTTAACGTCAAGACGTTGGCCCCGGCTGACATTCGTAGATCTTTGACAGTCGTTACGGGTAGTCAGAGGCCGGAAAGTCTGACAACCAGTCTTATGAAGGTGTATTGTGACTGAACTCCATAACCCAGTCACTGTGGAGGTCAGATAAGCAGCCGCTCCATGTAAAATACTGGTATTCAGCTGCATCTGGTTAGAGTGGAAGCCGACCATTGTTGTGAAAAGCCAGGTAGATGATGATAGCATTACTATACCAGGGGGCGCCTATGTACAGACGCCAGCAGGTCAAGCTACCCGAAACTGTCCAATTTTCTCAATCAACCTTGAACCATAATGCTTTACCGATAAAGTTGAAAATCTATTAAAGAAATTTGACAGATTGTAGTACGCTACAATCTGTCAAATTTCTTTCAGACGCCAGCACATCAAGCTACGGCTTGATGTGCTGGCGTCTTTACTTATAACGGGTGTAAACTTGTTCTCACCGTCATTGTGGTTATTTTTTTGTACTGGGCCATACCTGGGAACCTTCTGGTTACGGAGATATTGAAGGTCGAATTTCCAATATTTTTTTCTGGAAAACATAGTTGGGCAAAGTCTAGCCAGAATCATAGATTTTTTTAAGAGAATTGACTCTTATAAAAGGGCTTAAAATAATAGATATTTAAGCATAATAATAAGGCAATAATTATATGTAATTTGTTTTAATTAAGCAAATAAGTATTTATATATATTCTCCGTACATATTCATTAGTGAAAAAATCCTAAGAATGCAACCAATGGTGGTGCTTCTTATAAAATGGATGGTTGTAAACTGGATAATTTTAATTAACCACTTTTAATAGCCGTAATATGCTGATTTTGACGAATTTCGGTTGAGTTTTGAAGAGGACACACGGGTATACAGAACGGACAACTAAATAGCTAGCGTTAAACGAAAACTCCATAGAATCTTCAGTAAGATCATTTTACCTACCTAGTGATATTATTTTCGTATTATGTATGTTTATCTGTATATGCCCCGCGGTTTCACCCGCATAAGTTTCGATCCTGTGGAAATATCGGGATTAAAAGGTATCCTATATGTTTATTCTGGTTATAAACCATCTGTCTGCCAAATTTCATCCAAATCCGTTCAGTAGTTTTTGCGTGAAAGAGTAACAAACATCCATCCATCCATCCATCCATCCATCCATCCATCCAACCATCCATCCGTCCATACAAACTTTTACACACATGTCTACATCTCTCTATCTACTGTCCTATCGCAGGTATGCTGGAAGAGATTTATTATGAAATAAGCATCACCTCTGTACCTATTTTTCTGTTCTGTTTTATCTTGTCTGCCTATATATGTGTGTACATAAATGATAAAATCCTATCCTATCCTACTAATATAATATTATAAATAGCCTATTATAGCCTTCCTTAAGAATTGGGTTATCAAATGAAAAAAAAATTTTTTTCTATTCCGACTAAATAAATTTGTTTGTTTGTCTATATGTAGGGCATACAGACCAACAAACAAATAGGTACCTTTTTATAATATTATTAGTATAGAAGTATAGATCATATAACGTTACATGGGCACATATGAAACGTCAGAAGGTAAGTGCCGGACCCAATAAGTCGTTTCTCATTAATGGTGCAAGCAGGCCTAAGTGTGACATGACATTTGCAATAGATAAGATAAATTAAAAAGACTATCAGAGACTAAGCTATGGCTAAGTTAGTTTACCGTCAAGACCACAGATTTATAAACTAAAGGGAGATATGGTGTGGCTGCCCAATTGTTCGAGTCCAGCTGTCGCCTTCAACTACATATGCACTACAATACGAACACGCGCTCACTCACACTATAACAGTCACCACACTCAACGCGAGCCAATCGCGAAACGCAGATCGCAACGTGGAGACACACAACTACACTGACAATTCTTATTGACAAATCAACGGCGGCCGCGTTTGTTTCTGTTTTGTGCATACATTGTTCGCGCGCGCCACGCCCCCTTGGAAATCTCCCTTTAGTTTATAAATCTGTGGTCAAGACGGTGTTTTTTTCATGTTCCAACATGTTCAACATAGCCCAACATGTTCAACACAACCCAACATGTTCGCTCACCAACCTCTTCAGCCATGTTCTCATCCACCCACAAATCGCTAAGCTATGCAAATTTTATAACTCAGCATAACCATAAATATAACAAAATGACAGTAATTGCTTCATCAAGAAGAGCCATGATAGTTTTTATACCAATGTTACCAATTAATAATTTTATTTCGTTCCTGTACGCATAATTATTACGTGGATTTGCGTATGGTAACATTCTTGACTTTGATGGGCTAAGGAAAATAGGTTTTAAAAGTAATTATAGTGGGCAGTAAAGTGCGCACGAGTGGATACATAGAGGGTTTAAAAAGACCCGTCACATAACCGTTATCTACGTATTCTGTACTAGCGGAGTCCCGCGGTTTCACTCTCGATGCGGCTGGCTATAGTCCTGCAAATGTTTGGAGGCGCAATGCCAGTCAGTGGATACAGCATTCGTACTGGGGTCGGTACTGATAAACCGGCACGTCTCATTTGGAGCTGTATCCCTAGTGGATACAGCTCCATACCATGCACCCTTAAGCACAATGTTTTGCGTGCGATACATTGCCCGCTACTGTTTACGGCGATTTTTCAGACCAAAAATAAAAGTCGTTTCCCAGCAATTATTGATGCTCAATGTTCCATAGTTTGATGTCTAAACTATTTAATATAATCTAAACTAATCATCAACATCTGCCGAGCCTTTTCCCAACAATGTTGGGGTCGACTTCCAGTCTAACCGGATGCAGCTGAATACCAGTATTTTACATGGAGCGACTGCCTATCTGTCATGTACTTAGACAAACAGATGACCATGTCGTGAAAAAGTGCCTGTCCAGTCCTGTGTCTGACCTCCACAACCCAGTTACTGGGTAATACGAAACCCCTTGGTAAGACTGGTTGACAGACTGGAAGAGAGGGAAATAAGTATAAGACTTAAAATGTATTAAATGTTTAGTATGTATAAATAAAAAAAATAGACGCTATCCAAGATAAAGGATAATATCGATAAGAAATTGCCTTTTCTAAGCTATTGACACTACACTTGTATATTTCCAAAAGTGCCTTTCCATAGCTACAAAAATGAGGGGCAGAGGAAGACCTCCAACGACATGGATGACGAAGGTCCAAATGGACATGAGGGAGATGGGTCTTACGGAACACGACACACGAGACCGAAATAAATAGCGTCGCATGATTGGGGAAGCCAATCCCGCGTAACGCGGAAAGGCTAGGCCAAAGAAGAAGACTGCTTATCTGACTTCCACAATCCAGTTACTGGGTAACACGATACCTCTTGGTAAGGCTGGTTGTCAGACTTTCGGGCTTCTGACTACCCGTAACGGCTGTCAAAGATCTACGAATGATAGCTGGAACCAACGGCTTAATGTGCTTTCCGAGGCACGGAGGGGTCTCGATATGTAATGGCTGGTTACCAGGGACCTCGTGACGTATACTGCTCCTCTTAAAATTATTGTCTCGTAGACGAACCACAAGAACCTCCTCCTTTTTGAAGTCGGTTAAAACTTACAAAAAAGTTTACAACCAGGACTCGAACCCACTCCTTAACGATCCAAATTCCATGTTAACCACCATACCCTTAAGTCTGGACAATTAATTTATTTCCTTTTATTGAACGGTAAGGTAAACCACCCAATTATCGTCCATGTTCGTCCACGTCGGTAAACATAAAGGCCTCATTTTTGTCATACCGCAGCCGATACAACATTTTAGTTAATTAAACAATTATACCAAAGCGGTATTTTATCGAGATCGTACGAGCACCTGGATTACTTAATTTGTGTTTTTAATTTTGTATGGATAACAACTGTGGCTTGCACCCTAAGATATAATAAAAGATTTTTATTGCTTAATTAAGTAAGTAAGTATCTGAAATTATCTTGGAAAGTCCGTTTGAATACATTGTTTGTTTTAAAAAACTGTATTTTTAAGTGAGGAACAAAGACCCAAAAATATCGAAAGATTGCTTCAGACATTTTACAATGTAAAACATTATTTTACATAGAAGTTTGGGGACTTAAAAAAAATATTAATAAAATTTTCCACCAAACCGCACTTAAAGAAAGAAAGAAAATACATTTATTTGCGGCAAACATGACGCATAAAAAAAATAAAAACACAAAAATAAAAAATAAGTTGGGGGTACGAATAAATTTCAATCAATCGATCGATGTCAATTTTGTTTCAGTGCTGTTAGTGGCAGTGCTCAGGTGCGGCTGGGTCAAGTGCCGTTGAAATCAGTGCTCTGAGTGGAATATCTCATTTTTCACTTTTAAGTTGTAATTTTCACCAGTAATTTTGGTTTAAAAACCAAACTACAGAACCGTTTTTGATTAAATTGCCATGGGACCAATCTGAAAGTATATCCTTACAAGTAAAAAAAGAGTTTTGCAAATCTGCTTATAAATAACGGAGTTCTGAGGTAAAAAACATTTAAAAAAATATACAGTCGAATTGAGAACCTCCGGCTTTTTTGAAGTCAGTTAAAAACAAAGAAAGAAAGAAAGAAAATACAATTGCGGTAAATATGACGCATAAAAGAAAACAAAAGCAAAAAAAGAACAAGTTGGGGGAAAACATGCGTTACATCCTCGCAAAACGGCCATCGCTCAGCATAATGCTAAGACCCTATACGAGACAGAGCCCAGCGTTTTAAATATAACATGTTATTTTATTAAGATTTAACTAATAGGAATCAAAAAGCCTGAATTTCCCCTGCAAACCAAGTCACGGGCAACAAGTAACTCCTTCATAAGAAAAGATGACTATTCTTAGCGGGGACCACACTGCATTTCAAGGAATGACTCCGCGTGTCCTATTTTTGGAGCACAACGCATATATTTAGCGTGTTGATTCCTTCGTACGGAATTACAAGTTTAAATTAATAACAATTTATTATTCTATTTTGGGAGTAGCCAGCACATACTGATGTAATTGTCTCATTGTTAAAAGTGTCTTCTTGTACGGAGCGTGCCTTCTCCGTACAAGAAGACACTTTTATGCAGCATTGATCACCACGCTTGCAGATTTAAGACTATTATTTGGTCGGGCTTGTGGCTAAGTAATAACTGCTGCACGGGTCAATCGATCCGGTTAAGCTACGCTTGCCGCGGTTCGTCCGTAGATGCGTGACCATCTTTATGTATACCAAGATCCCGCCGTGCCTTGGAAAGCACGTTAAGCCGTTGGTCCCGGATGTCATTTGTAGATCTTTGATAGTCGTTACGGGTCGTCAGAAGCCCGAAAGTCTGATAAGCAGTCTTACCTAGGGGTATCGTGTTACCCAGTAACTGGGTTGTGGAGGTCAGATAGGCAGTCGTTTCATGTAAAATACTGACATTCAGCTACATCCGGTTGTAGTGGAAGCCGACCAAAACATAGTTGGGAAAACGTACGTAGGTCAATATCCCCCAAATGTGCCAGATTCTATGAATACAGCTTACCCCTTTAACCAGCTAGCTTGCGTATAGCCGGAATTAGGAATTGAGAATGGTATCGCCTAATTTGAGGCGTACAAACACATGGGGAAAGTACCGGGCTGGGTGGTCTGCCACCCACGAGACGGAGGCGTGGAGTCGCATCGGAATAAAGATTTTTGGGAATAATATTTTTGTGAAGCAATTTTTTTTATGGAGTGCCCCTATTCTTTTGAATAGTGGTAATGATCTACAGACTTACTAAGAGTATGAGGTGGTACGTGGCAATGGGAAACAAAACATTTTAAAGACTATAAAAAATACGAATACAAAAAGTTTTATTGGCAAAAGTAAATGTGATGACAGACAGTAGTTTTACAAACATAGTTAAGATTGTACAGACGCCAGCAGGTCAAGCTAGCCGCAACTGTCAAATGTTCCCAATCAAGCTTGAACCTTAATGATTTTGCGACAAAGTTGAAAATCTATTAAAGAAATTTGACAGATTATAGTAGCTGGCGTCTGTTCATCACAATTTTTGGTTTGACCGTTGACTCCCAAACTAAGCAGGGTTCTTATCTTGGGGGCTTATATCTTTACTGACACTGAATGGCACAAAAACGCTTTGTAAAAACATCAATGAATATATGAGCAAGATAAGTTAGAAACTATAGATTCATGAAATTGAAGGGCTATATCGTGCACATAAAATGATTTCTTTCCTTCTTTTGGTTTTTTTTATTATTTTTGACTGTGTTTAGTTTAGTTTTATAATCTTCCTGTACAAGTCGCAATAAACACTTTTTCTTTCTTTCTTTGCTTTTCTTTCTTTTCTACGAGTTTCTTTGTATGGGGCTCATGTGGAGATCATAATCGTATGCTGGTGTAGCGTCTATGACCTAAATACAGGCCGTTTTATTATCCAACATATATATACAGCCACTTAATCATCATCTTCATCCTCAACCCGACTTCACCCACTGTTGGGCAGAGGGCCTCTTCTCTTGTGCCAATCCCCACGCTCCTATACCAGCCTCATCCAGGTCTTGACCAACCGATCTGTCCTTACGAATTGCAAAGAACCTAATTGAGGCATATAAAAGCAGGTCAATTAAAAACATAATGCATACTCCATGTTTTTCTATAATTTGCATTCCACTTCGCAAATTAAATAAAAAACAAATAAAAATAAAATAAAACACATCGGCTCCACATCTTCCTCTGCGCTAGCCGTTCGCTCATGTCACCAAAACATTTCAAGCCCGACTGCCCGCTACTTACATCATTACAAGCGAAAACACACTTTATTTCTATGTAAATAAGCTTGGAATTTGCATAACATATTACCGTTCCTTCTTTGTCGTAATCCGTGTAAAGAGAACTGTACTTTATTTCTATTGTGGCAGAACTTATTTTTAATTGGTAGTGTTATTGTAAGGTTTTATTCTTGGATTTGAGATGATGTTTCAAGTCGTTTCATTTTCGACTTTAGTTAGTTAGTTTTAGAGTGATTTTTTCGTTGTTAATAAGTTATCTATTTGAAGAACTGTGAGAACTAATTGAGATGTCTTCCGCAGTCGTCTTTTTGTGTGTCTGTCTGTCTGCGTGTTTTATGTTTGGGTTGGTAACCTGCCACTATTTAACCTTAGGGCCTAAGACCATTTACAGTGACCTTTGTGGCCTTATGAATCGACGGCCGATGACCAGCGCAAGCGCAGGTTCGATGTCCGCGAAAACAAAATTGGACTGAAAGTTTGTCTATGTTTTGCAAAGATGATGTAAATAGAGATGATGGAAGTCGGCAGTGGTGGCCCAGTGGTAACAGCCGCGACATATGAGATATATAGGTCGTAGGTTCGATCCCAGACAGGTACTTTACTTTGTGTAAATTATTTCATCACCACTGCTCTCAAAACGGTGAAGGAAAACATCGTGAGGAAACCGGCATGTCCTAGAACCAAACATCCGAAGACATGTGACATCTACCAACACGCACAGGGCCCGCGTGGTGGATTACGGACCACGCCCTCTCACCGAGAGGAGGCCTGGGTCCCAGCGGTGGGAATATTATAGGCTGATTATATTGTAAATATTCATTCAGATCTGGTTGGGCTTACCTTAACACATAAGTCTTAACCTTCCAAAAATACACGCGTCTGAGCAAGCGATGGACACAAACTAAATGGATTTCTGCAGTATCCAAATTGTTTTATGTAAATTTTTTCTATCTGTAGTTTTCTATCTGTAGTTTTCTATCTGTAGTTTTCTATCTGTAGTTTTCTATCTGTAGTTTTGGGAAATAAAGATATTATTATTATTTCCTTTATTTCATTTACATACTTACAAATTATATTTTTAAATATTTTTATAAACAAAAAGATAAAAAAAACATTTAAAAATATAAAAAATAGTAGCCCACCGGTATCGGGAACAGGGTCCAAGCTACCGGCGGTCAGGGCTCCAGAGAGAGGAACCTCCTGACAATGCGAGCCGTGTCCAGAAGTACCGCTTTCTGAATCAAGCCCTTGATCCAGCTGCCCAACGAGAGCCTCCTCAGGTGTTGGTCGAGGCTCTTGGCTATTAACCCATTGGCTGACACGACTATCGGCACAATGATTGCTGAGTCCACATCCCACATGTCGACAACCTCGCGAGCCAAGTCAAGATACTTGATTTGTTTATCTTTCTCGGCTTTCACAAGGTTCTCATCATGCGGGACGGTTATGTCAACAATCATTGCGCGCCGCTCTGATCGATCCACCACCACTATATCAGGCTTATTGGCAACAATAGTCCTGTCAGTGATGATGGATCGATCCCAGTACAATGTGATATTTCCATTTTCGAGAACTGGGTCGGGCACATACCTGTAGTACGGGACCTCAGATTCCACAAGGCTGTATTTCAGAGCAAGTTGCTGATGGATTATCCTGGCTACAAGGTTGTGTCTATGCAAGTACTCTCCGTTAGCTAGACGAGAACACCCGGAGATAATATGCCTGATTGATTCTCCCGGCCGGTGGCATGCCCGACAGATGTCAACCGTGCCGTCTTTCACAATATATCTCCGGTAATTGTTCGTCATCATAACTTCGTCCATAATTGCACAGACAAAACCTTCGGTTTCTCCAAAGAGGTCACCGAAACGCAGCCAGGCTACGGACGCTAGTAGATTATTATTATTATTATTATTATTAAATGATAAGAAATATCCGACTACCCTCATTGTAGAAAAAAGAACGCTAATCGCGAACAGAGCAAATCGTTAGCATTGTGTTTGTCGCTTGATTACAATGTGAGTTGACGGTACTTTAGAATAAATTTACAGTCATTTTAATCATCATGAAACGCACTTTCTGTATGTATAATTTTGATGGTTGTAAGTATTATACTTTCTGAGAAAACCGAATCAGAGTTCCAAGGTAGCGGGTGGCCCGGTTTATTTGCTGTCCAGTGTACCTACTCTGAGAGGAAGAACATGGAGAAAGTGGAAAAGTGTCAAATTAACCGTGAAAGAATATAACATAACGCTTGTTATCCCCGAAGGGTCCGGCAGAGGTGCATCTATTATCGACCACATTTTATCAGTTCCTCTTCGCCTCTTCCTCTCAAATTAGGAAGTGGATACGAGTTTATTAATATAAATGGCAAAAGTAACGATGAGAAACCGTATGCCTACAAGGAAAAAGTTGCCAAAAAAAACATTAACAAAACAATCGGCTCTGATTATTCAATAAAAAATCTTCATGTGGGACCATAAAAGAAAAAATTGTAAAATCTATAACTGTTACCTGACTTTGTCTGTGTGAATATCATCATCAAAACTCAAAGCATTTATTTCAAACTAGCTGCGCCACTTAATCCTGGTTATAAACTATCTCTGTGCCAAATTTAATCATAATTGGTCCAGCCGTTTGAGCGTGAAGAAATAACAAACATACAAACACACACACACTCACAAACTTTCGCCTTTATAATATTAGTGTGATAAACCAATTACAGGCAGTTTTGAATTGTCAAGGGGTCGGTCAGTGCGGGCGGCGAGCAATGGGCAGCTCGCCGCCTGGCAAGGACCAGGCCCGAGTCGACGGCGCGTTGTGTTCCACGCGCGCCTCAAAGAGATGTCAGCACGAACTGACGGGGTCCGCTAGGGCCGATGCCTGCCAGGGCCGCGGGTTGTTCGAAAGAGATACCGTGGTCCCTGACGTAGGCAACGGAAGGAACACGGGTGGGTTTTAGTCAGTAAAAGTCTGACACGCCCTCCTGCTCCGCCCAGAGCGGGAGAAGTCACATGATGATGTCCCACCCAGAAAAAAAAAAGGGGTCGGTCAGTCAGAAAAATGAAGCTAGTTACCCATTCCAAAGCGTAGTACGGGTACCTATGGAGAAGAACAGGCAAGAAATCCACGGACACTCTTTTAAATCAAAATAATATGGTTACAAAGTATTGGTTACATCATTCATGTTAAAAAGAAACAATTCAAATATTAAATTAAATTTAAATAAGCCATGGCAACAAAGATATGACCATCTGACTAGCCTTTACACTACTATGTTGGGGTCGGCTTCCAGTCTAACCAGATGCAGCTGAATACTATCTAATATTAAACATGTAGCTACTGGCTATCTGACCCCTTGGTAAGGCTGGTTGTCTGGTTATAATAGAACTAGTAGTCGACAAAGTGGCAATGGGCCGGCCATATTAGCCGTAGAACCTATGACGGGTAGACGTGTTCTTGAGGGAAGACCGCGAAAAGCGAAGATACGAGCAGGGTGGCTGGTAGCAGTAGGATGAGAGTTTCGAACTATTGAGATAAATAGGAAATGGAGAGGCCGAAAAAGGTTTTATTATATGTATAAGCATATTCTTCTGCCGATATGGACATGTAGCTTCCAACTATGGGGCTGTACTAAGCCGACCAACATCAAAATTATAACATTCCAGAATAAGTTACTCAGGAGTATTGTCAATGCGCCCTGGTATATAAGAAATGACGACATCCATCGTGACCTAAAAATGGCACCCGTCACCAACATAATCCAAAAATTTGCTGAGGCCCATGAACACCGACTCCACCGACATGTGAACATCGAGGCAATTCAGCTGTTAGACCAAACAAATATAGTGTGAAGACTAAAACGGACAAAACCTTTTGAGTTAGTGTAGTGTAAAAAGTGTAGAAATAATAGTGCCAATGACACATTAACAAATAACACATGAACAAAGTGCTTATATCATCATATCAGACTCTAAGAAAGTGGAACGGACTTGTGTGAAAGTACAATAAACACTATTCTAAGTTTTAAAATAATTATCACGTAATAAATTAAGTTAGATTATAATTGCTTATTGGTCTTATAGGCTAGATTGTAATTAATTATTAAGAACCTGGTTCTTTATAATAAAGGATAAAAAAAAGATTAAACTAAAAGAAAATAAACAAAAATTCTGTAGGTACCTACTTTATTCCAAAACGAACAACAGACAAACAGATTCACCTATCTATACATATATCAACAAACATCATCATAAAATAATAGATACATTAAAATCGCGTTTATTAGCAACGGTCAGACGAACAGACAAAAAATATTCACTAATAACAAAATCCGGTCATGCGCGAGTCGGCCATTAGACCGTGAACAACTTTATTTCATTAATTAACTTCACACTTAATTACTTTATGGGATATACAGAGTTTTAAGATGTTTTCTGGTATGTTAGGAACCCGTGAAGACTATAAAAATAAAAGATGAACGAGCTATTCAAAGGAGGCTGAGAATCAACACTTTTTAAACGTTAAAAGTTACATGACAGCTCCCAAAACGCACCACTGTCACCTGCACCCTATACCATGGCCATTAGGTTAACCGTTTTTTGACAGCTGTCTTAGAACGTACATAATCCAGATTACGTAAAAGTTAACTTTAAAATGCGTAATAAAATAAGTATATAAACTGCCTCCTCTTATTGAATTATCTTATTTATGGCTTCGTACAGACATTATAATACCGTACGTGTATCAATCAATGTACTGTGTGTTGCTGCAATCACTAGTTCCATCTGTCAAAACGGTTTACCTAATGGACAGGGTATAATTTCGTAACACACTATCAATCTCAATCATTTTGAAGGATATTGCTAATCCATTGCTTCATATGTTCGAAAAATGTGTCTGCTCAACAAGTAAATAACTCAATGAATGTTGTTGAACTGTCAAAATGAAACCCATTGCTACTGATAGTGTTTTAGCTTTGAAGAAGTGGCGCAACAAACTCCTCAGCAATACGTCTATGTTTATGAAGTAATTGGGTAAGTTCAGACTGTATAAAGTATATTCTCCAAAGGGCTCCGATAAATGTGGGTGTACCTAACACCCACATTTACCCACGAGATGGGCATCGATGTCGCCATAGCGGGCAACACCTGGATGAGGCTGGCACAGGAGCTTGGGGATTGGCACAACAAAAAAAAGAGAGGCATATGATAATAAGTTGTTTTAATATTATGTTACTAACACTCTATGGATTCTTTGGTCCGAAATAAAAATTATTATTATTATTATTATGTCGTTTATTTATTTAGATATCTTATTTTAATACATTTTTAAATATTAGTATAAAAAAAAAAACATTTAAAAATATAAAAAAATAGTGATCCACCGATGTCGGGAGCAGGGTCCAAGCTACCGGTGGTTAGGGCTCCAGAGACAGGAACCTCCTCACAATGCGAGCCGTATCGAGGAGTACTGCCTTTTGAATCAGGCCCTTGATCCAACCGCCTAACGAGAGCCTAGATAGATGTTGATCGAGGCTTTCGGCCATGAGGCCATTGGCCGATACGACAATCGGCACAATGATAGCCGAGCTTACATTCCACATGTCAACAACCTCGTGTGCTAAGTCCAGATATTTAATTTGTTTCTCTTTCTCAGCTTTCACGAGGTTCCCGTCATGTGGAATGGTAACATCGACAATCATTGTGCGGCGCGCTAATCGATCTATCCACTATATCAGGCTTATTGGCGACAATAGTCCTGTCAGTAATGATAGACCGATCCCAGTACAACGTGACATGGTCATTTTCAAGAACTGGGTCGGGCACATACTTGTAATACGGTACCTCAGAATCGACAAGTTTATATTTCAAAGCAAGTTGCTGGTGAATGATCCTGGCTACTTGGTTATGCCTGTGCAAGTACTCACCGTTAGCTAGACGAGAACAACCAGAGATAATATGTCTGATGGACTCACCCGGACGGTGGCATGCCCGACACACGTCAACCGTCCCGTCCTTCATAATATATCTCCGGTAGTTATTCGTCAAGACAACTTCGTCCATAATTGCACAGACGAAACCTTCAGTTTCTCCGAAAAGGTCCCCAAAACGTAGCCAGGATACGGACGCTAAGAAGTCAACACCGGGTTCATGAAGAGCCCGATAGAAGCGCCCGTGAAGCTCCTTGCTTTGCCATACCTCCTTGCGGTCATCGGTAGTAAGTATTACAGGTTTGCGCCAGTTCTCTTTAGCCATGGAGAGCGGGGTGAGTCCCTTGTCCACTGCAACCACATCACGGTGCATACCCACTTCGGCTTTTATAAAATATTCTCTGAGATTGCACACCTCTCGGTTGTGGAGGGTCTTGGCGTTTAAAAAGCCTCGACCCCCGCATTTCCGCGGGATGTACAATCTCATCACTGATGATCGTGGGTGATGCATCCGGTTTGCGGTCAGTAGTGTACGGACCCTTCTATCCAGGGCATCGAGTTCGGTCTGAGTCCATTTGAGTATGCCGAAAGAGTACATCAAGACCGGCATGACCCAACTGTTGAAGGCGCGCACTTTATTTCCGCCTGAAAGAAGGCTAACTAACACCTTCTTCAAGCGACCAAAGAAGCGCTCCCTCAACGTTTGCTTCATGTCAGCAACGTTGATGCCTAACGCTTCCGATTATTATTATTATATGCTCAGTTGGTGAAGTCGGGATGTGGATGATGATGACACACATAATAAATTAGTGCTCTTTACCATCAACGATTGCATCACTGCTTTCCTGATGGAAAGCAGTGATGCAATCATTGATGGCGGGATCGCTGTCAAGCACTAGTTTATATCGTTAAAAAAAAAAAAAAAACGTGCCAATTGTGTGACAAGTCCCATGTAATGGAGGGTGAGTTTATTGCCATTAACTGGGCACAAATCTAAACTCCTGGCTGCTAATAAGAATTTATAAATTGAAAACCCATTTTTTTTGCTCTATAAGGAGATCCAACACTTGACATCAAGGTCAACTGTAGACCAGCGAAGCAGCAATATTACTTACTAGCTGTTGCCCGCGACTTCATCTGCGATCTACGATGAAAGTAGCCTATGCCCTTACCCAAGTCATGGTCTATCTGTGTGCCAAATTTCATCCAAATCCGTTCAACCGTTTTAACGTGAAAGCGTAACAAACAAACAAACTCACTTTCACATTTATATTATTAGTTAGGCATTAGGAATAATAAGACATAATAATAATAAGAATAAAGAGATAATTAGTTGGGAATTTACAAGACAGTGGCAAAAAACGGTCACAATTTAAAAGGTTTTCTTGTCCCAATAAACGCTACAGTACCCAAAAACCGCCGATTGAATCATCAAATTTTAGCTCTTTGTATAACGAATCGCAATTAACTGACTACCTCATGGTCTGCTGGCATTCCATTAGTGTTGGTAACACCGCCTGGGGCTCCGCTCATGTGCAAAGGGATACAGTATTGTGCGTCATAGGTTTTGCATCCCGTGGGAACTGGGAATGCTCCATATTAATGACTGGAGGTTTAATTTCAGATTTCAGAACCAAATTAAAGAGAGAATGTAAGATATATTTTTTTGGTCTGTATTGTGGCCCACTGCTGGGCAAACGCCTTCCCTTTTTACTTCCAAACTTCCCTGTCTTGTGCGATCTCTGGCCATGTTGGCCCTGCAAATTATATAAGATCGTCACACCACCTTCGCCGTGGTCTACCTCGACGGCAATGTCCTGCCTCAGGCGTCCAGTGAGTGACGATCTTTGCCCATCTCTCCGGGAGCATTCGTGAAACAAAGATTTAAGTTCTTAAAATCAGAAGTCCAATCCCCGCAATTAAAAACGTTCAAAATACCAGTCGCAATATCATCTTGGCGACAATCAATGTCAAAAACTTATTAAAAATGTAGGGAAAGTATTTTTGACAGATTGAGACTGAGATCAGATTGAATGTTCTTAAAAATTACGAAAATTGCTCCTCAGTTCTGAGTTCACGCACCTTTTATGATTGTTTTGAGTGGCAAGCAAGCCACCTGATGATTAGGTTCGGTAGTGGTAATCTTCACCTACCTATGCACAACTACAGACCAGAGGCATCACGTATGAGTTGGCATCCTAGAGCATATTCAGCCTATAATGTTCCCACTGTTGGACATAGGCCTCCTCTCGGTGAGCGGGAGTGGGCTGTAATCCACCATGCGGGCAGTGCGGGTTGGTAGATGTCACATGTCTTCGAATTTTTGGTTCTAGGACATGCCGGTGTCCTCACGATGTTTTCCTTCACCGTTTTGAGAACAGTGGTGATGAATTAAATTACGCAAAATAAACCGCCTGCCTGGGTTCGAACTTACGATTTACAACGTGAGGGGTCTTTACCAGTCCATTGGAGACTACCGGCCACCGTAGGCGCGGGCCTGCGGGCGGAGAGCAATGGGTAGCTCACCGCCCGATCAGGACCAGGCCCGTGTCGGACGGCGCGTAAGTGTTCCACGCGCGCCTCAAAGAGATGTCAGCATAACGAGGGGCCCCTCAGGGCCGAAGCCTGCCGGGGCAGCGGGATTGTCCGAAAGGGTTACCGCTACCCCGGAACATAAAGGGCGAAGGAAGGAACATGGGTGGGTTTTAGTCAGTAAGAGTCTGACACTCCCTTCCGCTCCACCCAGAGCGGGAGGGGTCATTTGATGATTTCCCATCACAAAAAAAAAAAAAAAAAAGGGGTCTTTACCACTGGGACATCACTGCTCTATGAGCTTTACAAAGTACCAAGTCTGGTGATAAACTTTTTACTCTGAACAGATGGTCGATAAAATCGCACATTACAATTATTAATTGTTACAATTTCCTGTCACTGGTTTTAAGAATAGTGCAAATCCAGTAATGTCGGTGAGAAACACGTTTCTGTAATAATTTGAAGTTTTAAAATGGGTTTTAGAGGGATGAAGGAGTTATAGCTTTGGGGTGGTACTTTGTATGGCAAAAATAAATGTTACTCGATCTTGCAGTAAGTTTTTAAACCATTTTCTGCTGCACAATTTTTATTATGGTATATCCTATCCTGCTAATATTACAAACGCGAAAGTTTGTGAGGATGGATGGATGTTTGTTACTGTTTCACGCAAAAACTACTGAACTAATTTGGATGAAACTTGGCACACAGATAGTTTATAACCAGGATTAACACATAGAATACTTTTTATCGCGATATTCCCACGGGATCGAAACGTATGCGGGTGAAACGCTCGGGCCGTGGGGTTCGAGTGCTCATGGTCTTTTTAAGGAAATTTCGAAACGGCTGGTTGACACTTCCCGTGACCCAAGGGCTGGCTTTTACCTTGGCCAGAGGCTAAGCATTGCCATACAACGTGGTAATGCAGCCAGTCTCTTGGGTACATTACCAGTCGACAGCGATGCGGATGAATTTTTTGACGCTATTTTTTAGTTTGTGAATAGTTTTAGTTAAGTTAGGATATAATTTTGTTATTTTTATTAACTGTACTATTGACGTAAATATAAATACAATTCCTTGTCAATAAACTTTAGCACTTCAATAAAAACTTTGGGGACTTTTTTTTTCTTTTGCGTAAAGCTCGAGTAGACTATTTTTTTTAAAGATAAAACGAAAGGAAAAAAGGTTTGTTGACTAAAGCTCAGTGACGAGGCGCTACTAAAACCACTAGTGTTTTTTGTTTATTTTGTTTGCGTGAAAAGTAACAGTTAGAAACTTACCAAAAAAAACAGGTTAATTGCGAGTCGGACTCGCGCACCGAGTGTTCCGTACAAATTTATAAGTATGTTACTACTTTACGGTTTCGGATGTTTTCCTTTACTTGTGCTACATGATAATTGCTTCTTGCCAAATTTCATGATTCTAGGGAATCAAAATCTATAGGGTTTGTACCCTGTAGATTTTGATTCCCTTGCGAGTGTCAAAATATGCGGCATAAACGGAACATAAACGGCCGTATCTTTTGATTGCGTTGACTTAGAAGTTTGATTTTTTTCACTGCTTCAAGGGATTGCAGCCCTGAGTATTTGACATTAATTTCAACTTGATAACTCCACACGTTCCTGAGAAAAAGGGTCTTGACAGACAGACGGACAACGAAGTGATCTTATGTATAAGGGTTCAGTTGGTCCGTTTGAGGTACGGAACCCTAAAAACAAAAATAAACGATTTTGTAACTATCACTTTGGAATTCGAACGGTGTCTCGTTGTGAATCCGCGATGATTTAGGTACTTTAAAAATAAATGAGTTGACTTGACTTGATGATAACAGCATATCTTCACGGGTCGATCGAAGGTTAAGCTACGCTAGCCGCGGTCGGTTCGTGGATGGGTGACCATCCAATATATATCGAGACCCTTCCGTTCCTCGGAAATAACGTTAAGCCGTTGGTTCTGGCTGTCAGTCGTAGGTCTTTGACAGTCGTTACGGGTAGTCAGAAGCCCAAACGTCTAACAACCAGTCTTACCAAGGGGTATCGTATTACTCAGTAACTGTTGTAGAGGTCAGATAGGCAGTCGCTCCGTGTAAAATACTGGTATTCAGCTGCATTTGGTTAGACTGGAAGCCGACCCCAACATAGTTGGGAAAAGGCAAGGCAGATGATGATTCTCAATTTTAAAGGTTAAACAGGTACTGACACTGATGGTCAGGTCATATTCAGAGAGCTACAGATGAAAGATGGTCACAAATTATCTCAAATTGGTACCCAATATATAAAAAAAGAAGCAAGGGTAGACCTTCTAAAAGATGGAGTGACGACATTATAGAGATAGCTGGAGCGTTATAGCCCAGACGGGCAAAGTACAGAGCCACCTGGAACGGTTTGGAGGAGGCTTTCACCGCAAAAGGCGGCCCTTACACCGAACAATACCAACTTTATTTAAGTACATAACTAACTTTTCTAACAAATAATTAATTAAGTACATAACACAAAAACTATTACATTTTAGTTTTTGTGTTGTGTACTTAATTCATTATTTGTGCATCTGATTAGACTGGAAGCCGACCCCAACATTGGCAAAAGGCAGGCAGATTGATTGAGGTGGTACTTCCTTGGATGAGGTCCTTCACAAAAAGTGTCTAAAATCCAAAAAGCTAAAGTGTCTAGTGAGTGTCTAGTGTAACTAGTGATGTACACACACAGCAATGTACAACACACAACAGTGATGTACAGAATAGCAATACTCTTTAATATCCTAATTCAGACGGCTATAAAATCGATAAGTATAGTTAATATGATCTCGTTCACAAAACAAACTTTAAGTCATAAAAATAATGCCACATAAACTCCATAGTATCCATTTTATGTTCGAGTATTTGAGCCGTATGTTATTGTAGGTACGCACGACGATATACATATAAAGCTACAAGCTGCGCTCCGCGGTTCCTCCCGCATAAGTTTCGATCCCTTAGGAATCATTATCGTCATCATCTGCTTAGCCTTTTCCCAATTATGTTGGGGTCGGCTTCCAGTCTAACCGGATTCAGCTGAATACCCTTTTTATCCCGATATTCCTAAGGGAACCTATCTCGACATCCTATGTGTTAATCCTGGTTATAAACTATCTGTGCGCTAAATGTCATCCAAACCCGTGTAGTAAGTAATCATAATCATAATCATAATCATTCATTTATTGCATTTCATGTTGTTTACAGGTTGTTACATTATGATAGTTCCAAACAATGAACCCTGCTAGGGCACAGCAATGTATAGGCGATAGGTTTTAATTAATGTAACATGCTATCATTATTCATAAAATTTGTTAATATAGATTAATTTAAAAATTATTAATTATTATTATACATTATGTCATTCTTATAAACTAAATAAAATAAATAAATTATCATTTTCACATTATAATCTCATACTTACTACAATTTATGTCATTTGCAATGAGCCTAAATGTCATTATTATCTCAGTATTTGCGTGTAAGAGTAACAAACATCCATCCATCCTCATAAACTTTCACGTTTATAATACTAGCTGTGCCCCACGGTTTCTCCAGCATAAGTCTCGATCCCGTGGGAATATCGGGATGAAAAGTATCCTATATGTTAATCCTGGTTATAAACTATATGTGTGCCACATTTCATCCAAATCGGTTCAGTAGTTTTTGCGTGAAAGAGTAAAAAACATCCATCTATCCATCCATCCATACAAACTTTCGCGTTTATAATATTAGTAGGAAGCAGGATAGGATACATTTTCAGTTTAAGCTGACTTCTCATTGTACAAAAAGCCTGTACAATGCGAGGTCAGATAAAACTGGAAATATACCTACCTAAGTACAGCTTGATATATCGTCGTGTTTACCTAGGTTCTTTATGAGTTTGGCAAACAGGCCGACAGCCCACCTGATGGAGAATAGTTTCCGACGCCTAGAGTCACCTGCTTTATCAAGAAATTTGCCAACCTTAGATACAAAGTTGAAAAGTCTCCCGTGCCTGTAATGTCGTGAGTTCGAACCCAGATAGGCACTTTACTTTGTGCATTTAATTTCATCACCACTGCTCTCAAAATGGTGAAGGATCATCATGAAGAAACCGGCATGTCTTTTTTTTTTTTCCTGTTGGGAAATCATCAAATGACCCCTCCCGCTCTGGGTGGAGCGGAAGGGAGTGTCAGACTCTTACTGACTAAAACCCACCCATGTTCCTTCCTTCGCCCTTTATGTTCCGGGGTAGCGGTAACCCTTTCGGACAATCCCGCTGAACCGGCATGTCTTAGAACCAAAAATTCGAAGATAAGATCTACCAACCCCAGCGGGAAAGAAATACCCCGAAAGGACCGCCCTTCACCACTTCCTAGTTCTTTAACTGGGAAGACGAAGTGGCGCAACAAACTCCCCAGCAGCACAGCTGTCTGTTCAGTTAGAAGAACTTGATTCTATACAATTAATATTAACAGTTATGGTGGTAGCGCCTCTTTCATAAGGAGCTCAAATACTACAAAAAAGGTTCCAAAACAACACTTAATTGACTTGTCATCCTAGACAAACCGTCCTTAACAAAAAAACAACACTTAACACCCCCCACCCCTTTACAAACCTTGCCAACTGACACTTAACCTAACAATATTTATCCACTTTTTCATTACCAACCCACTTGCCCACTAAAAGTATGACACGTGGTTCTAAAAACAAAAAAAAAACGTCATTTTAATCCCTTGCGCGTGAGTCACTATGCCACCCAAAGAGTGAAAGAGCCCTATCTCTGTTTCGCGAATAGCTGTGTCTCGCTCACATACTCGTTTTTTTCTCCATTGAAGACTTTGCTGTCAAAATAAGGATTATAAAAGAAGTTTGGATGGCGTTATGCAAGAGGTTTTTATCTAAGATATACTATACATATAATCCGCCTATAATGTTCCCATTGCTGGGACACAAGCCTCCTCTCTGTGAGAGAGAGTGGGCCGTAATCCACCACGCCGGCCCAGTGCGGGTTTGTTGGAGTTAGGCTCTAATAACAGCCACACGAATCGATCTTCAAGGTTAAGAAACGCTTACCGTGGTCTGTCCGTGGATGGGTTTCCATCCATTACATACCGAGACCCCTCCTTGCCTCTTAAAGCACGTCAAGACGTTGGCCCCGGCTGACGTTCGTAGATCTTTGACAGTCGTTACGGGTAGTCAGAAGGCGGAAAGTCTGACAACTAGTCTTATCAAGGTGTATCGTGACTGAACACAACCCAGTCACTGTGGAGGTCAGATAAGCAGCCGCTCCATGTAAAATACTGGTATTCAGCTGCATCTGGTTAGAGCGCGTTGGTAGGTAGATGTCACATGTCTTCAAATGTTTGGTTCTAGGACATGCCGGTTTCCTCACGATGTTTTCCTTTTTTTTTGTCCCAGAATTCATCCACGAGATTCTTTGGCGGGATGAAGTGGACATTGTAATTGACGGGCTTCAGAAGGCAGTCGACGACTGAAGCAAGTGGATGGAGGGAAGGAAAAATCTTACCCTGCAGTAGAACATAACATCACGCGTTATTTCCCTAAAGGGCTGGATAGAACATTTCGCAAATTATGATTAAGTCCCATGTAATAGGGAGCAACCCTATTACCATCAAGCGCCACAAATCCAGACTCCGAACTGCTATTGAAAAGATCCAGATGGTTTTCCATCTGGATCTTTTCAATAGCAGTTAGTCTTTTCCTTATAACACTTTGTCCGACCCGGAAATCGAACCCAGGACCTCATGCTCAGCAGTAGCGCTTGCAACCTAGGCTAAAATAAAATAATATAATACTTTATGCTAAAATAATTTAGTAATTTCCTATTATACCCTGTCCGTTAGGTAAACCGTTTTTTGACAGATGGAATACGCATAACAATTATATATTTTTTTTGTCAAAATTGATAGACATACGGGCTGTAAGAAGTCATAAATAAGACAATTCAATAAGATAAGACAGATTATATATTTATTTTATTATGCATTTTAAAGTTAACTTTTACGTAATCTGGACTAGTTACGTTCTAAGGCAGCTGTCAAAAAACGGTTAACCTACTAGACAGGGTACAGAATGTGTATATTTTGTAGCTAATGCCAACAAGTTAGAAGAAGTGGGCATTAATTTCTCATAAATCTATCTATGCCACATAACGCCATCCCGCGTGGCATTTACAAAAAAATAAACCCACGAGAATGTTGTGAGTGATGACTTAATTTTTAGAACCACCGGTAACCGGACACTGTACACGCGAGAGACATATTGTCACCACACGGAATAGTAGAGGATTAGAAGGTAAATAACAGCTAGACAATAGATTAAAATTGTTCATTGTCAAGAAGTAATTATTGATCACGTGACATTTTTTTAGCTATAATTGAGGTACCTATTGCTAAAGAGCTAAGGTTGCATTTACTTATATTATTTTTAGTAATTATTTTTTGCTATTGCTTAGCAATAGCATAACTACTATTGTATAGAATCAAGTTTTTTTTTTTTTTTTTAACTGAATAGACAGCTGTGCTGCTGGGGAGTTTGTTGCGCCACTTCCTCTTCCCGGCTAAAGAACTAGGAAGTGGTGAAAGACGGGCGTTTTAGGGGACTGTCTTAAGTAATTTTGACGTACGAAGGTGCTGATGCTTTCTGTCTAATTTGAATAAATGAATTTTGATTTTATAACTGCAGTGGCATCAATGTAGATTCTTTGACAATGGGCTCGAAATGCATGTAGAGTATAAACGCGCACCTTAATTTTCAGTGTTAAGTTAGAAAATAGCTTAAACTAAATATAACTATGTCTTATTGTTGTACCTTTTAGAAGATGTTAAATACTACAAAATTTAATTTGATTATGTATCTTCTATTATGTATGTATATTCTATGAATCTGCATATTGAAGTGGTGACCATAATATAAAACACGGACTAAAGTGTCTAAATCTCGCTCATATCGCTATCGCTATCGCTATCGACGGCAAAACTAGTCGATACCATAATGAAGATTATCCTTAAACTCAAAACTCAAAGCATTTATTTCAATTAAACCAATTACAGACACTTTTGAATTGTCAAGGGGTCGGTCAGTCACAAAGATGAAGAAAGAAGCTCCACGAAGCAGAACGGGCAAGAAAATCCACGGAAACTCTTTTAAATCAAAATCAAAATAATATGGTTACAAAGTTTTTTAAATAAATTTATAAGAAAATTCGTACCTCCATAGACAACCCACGCTCGCCTGTAGGTGTACATATCCTGTAACCCAACCTCGTGATATATTGTCTCTTCACACTAGCCTTAGACTTACAGCCTAGCCTTAAATTAAAAGCAAAATGATGGATACAGCCAGCCCAGTTGATGAAAATTAATAGCCTTTAAATTTTTTTAGTATCAAACTTTTTTTGTTTCGTATAAGCTCATTCAGTGTGGTCTTCAAAAAAAAAAACAAGTGTCGTGATATTGTGTTTCAGATAGATTGACAGTTGTGTTTATTTTGATGGCAACACTGAATTTGCGATGGTTTTTTTTTAAGGTTGTCAGAGGTCAGATGACTGTTGGTTTTAGGCTTTTGGAGAAACAGGATTCGATCATAATTATTTTAGTCTTAGAAATGAATTATGTACGTCACAAGGTCGTTTACTTAGGATTCCACCAGTGGGTTGTTAAGAAGGCCTCTATTGGCCGATCGATCAGGTAAAGCTACGCTAGCCGCGGTTGGTCCGTGGATGGGTGACCATCTTTACATAGAAAGAACCCTCCGTGTCTCGTAAAACACGTTAAGCTGTTGGTACCGGCTGTCATTCGTGGATTTTTGACAGTCATTACGGGTCGTCAGAAGCCCGAAAGTCTGACAACCAGTCTTACCAAGGGGTATCGTTTTACCCAGTAACTGGGTTGTGGAGGTCAGATAGGTAGTCGCTCCATGTAAATACTGGTCCACTGCATCCGGTTAGACTGGAAGCCAACCTATGGACCGACATAATTGGGAAAAGGCTAGGCAGATGAGATGATGGTTGTTAAGAAAGTCTACCAAGGGAGTCAACTTCGACTACGAATCAATTAAGCAAGATTTGATTACTAAATAGCAATTTTCTCTATGAACGTTCATTGTAGCATTAGTAATTGGATCTCTCTCTTTAATTACTCTGTATCTCCCTCTACTCTCTCGACTGCCTTGGTAATTACAACGTACACAGCCACAAGATACAAGCGACGCTTAGTTTGTAGTTCAACGAATCAGTCACATTGTATTTTGAACTCTGATACCCAAAGTAAGATTTAACTTGTGTTATGGGTACCATTGTTCTAACAAAGGCACAGAGGTAAAGGTACTCATTTCCATGAGAGATAGCAGGCGTAGTGGTGCGGTTTATAGTCACAAAACAAATCAAATGTAAATATATTTTTTTTGTCACCTAACAAACTAAACTTATTTAAAAAAAAAAATTAGTAACGTTAACCCGCTAGGGAGCCCGTGAAAGTCTTCTAGTATATGGACATGTTACGAATGCCAATTTGTCTGCAAGAGTGGTGAGTGAGGGGAAAGCGGGTAGCCTGCGAATCCTATTGAATGACTATTTCTTGAATATATCAAATCAATATAATCCATATGAACTTAGAGGCTCAAATGGGATTGGGCGGGTCACATCAGCCGCATGCACGCTGACCGCTGGGCAAAAGCTTCCATACAATGGGTGTCTGAAGATGGACGGCGTCGCCGAGGTCGGCCCAGAAAGAGATGGCGAGACGACCTGGAAGCGTACCGCTAGGGCTGGTTCGATGTGGCGCGGAAAAAGAGATCCTGGAATGATTTCGGGGAGGCTGATACTGTCCCACTACTAGGCAAAGCAGTGGGACAGTATAGGCTGATAAAAAATAAAATAAAAAATAAAAAGAGGGAAATTGGTGAATCGTATTTAAATCAACATTCAACATGACACTGACCTAAAATTTGGCTTCCACCTTATTCACCACTCTTGCAGACAAATTGGCATTCGAAACATGTCCATAAACTAGAAGACTTGACAATCTCTCATACAAAAACACTACGAAATCAAAACAAATATTTAACAAATGACTCACAAAATAACTACTAAAGATATCCTTATAATAGAAAAAAAAACGGCCAGTATCTCACAACTCTAAACCATTAAACTATCATCCTCATCCATCATACATTAAAATACTATTTTGACATCTGTCAAATTTTTTCATCATGGCGGACGCTTTGACGGCGCGCATTTGGTAGCTCACAATATGTAATGGCATTAATAGGTCTTAATGGGTTTATATTTGAAGATGGTCTTGTGGCTAAGTAATAACAGCCGCACGGGTCGATCGATCAGGTTAAGCTACGCTTGCCGCGGTTGGACCGCGGATGGGTGACCATCTTCCCATACCAAGACCCCCCGGTGCCTCGGAAAGCACGTTAAGCCTTTGGTCCCGGCTGTCATTCGTGGATCTTTGACAGTTGTTACGGGTCAAAAGTCAGAAAGTCTAACAACCAGTTTTAGCAAGGGGTCGTATTACCGAGTAACTGGGTTGTGGAGGCCAGATAGGTAGTCGCTCCATGTAAAACACTGGTATTCAGCTGCATCCGGTTAGACTGGAAGCCGACCCCAACATAGTTGGGAAAAGACTCGCCAGATGATGATTTGAAGATGGTTTACGGAGTGGATTGTAGGTTTAAGACCTGATATATACTGCAGTGATTGCTTCGTTGGTCTAGCGGTCGTAATCCTGGATGCTCGGATTCAATTTCCATGTCGGGCACAGTTCCTACTGCTGGGAAACAGGCCTCCTCTCTGTGAGAGGGAGTTGGCTGTAATCCACCACGCGGGACCAGTGCGGGTTGGTAGATGTCACGTGTCTTCGAATTTATCGTTCTAGGACATGCCGGTTTCCTCACGATCTTTTCCTTCACTGTTTTGAAACCAGTGGTGATGAAATAATTTACACAAAGTAAATCACCTGTCTGGATTCGAACCTCGTAAGCGGCTGTTACCACTGGGCCACCACTGCTCCTCTTTTAAATAGATCAAGCATGCCATAACTCAAGAAACCATATCAAATTCAATTGTGATCCATTTAGCCACTTCTAAATGTAGCGCCAACAAAAATGGACGAATTTTATTTTTAAGTCTCCAATCGCGGTGTGTGGCCAGAGATATTAAATTTTATTGATATAAAACATTTTTATACGCTGAGGAAATTGTCCAGTTCGAGATATGAGATATGAAAGGTTATTAGCTAGCTATGGTTTGATAAAGATGAAAGGAAGTGCGATAAGATAGATGTTCTATTAACTGTGTCTCAGGTTGTTAAAACACCTATTTCTTATTGGTATTATATATTCGTATAGTTTGTGGCTGGGACAAACTGAATGCGGAAGGCGGAGGACAGGGTGTTATGACGCAGCCTGGGAGAGGCCTATGTCCAGCAGTGGACTGCGTTAAGAATATCAATCGATAGCTTATATACAAGGATATGTACCAGCACGGCAGCTGACAGGCTCTCAAAACGGTGAAAGAAAACATCTTGAGGAAACCGGTGTCTTAGAACCAAAAATTCGAAGACATGTGACATCAGCCAACCCGCACTGGGTCCGTGTGCTGGATTACAGCCTGTGTCCCAGCAGTGGGAACAGTATAGGCTGATTATGACGGCAGCTGAGCTGACTTCGCAGGACGCGGTCGTCGCTACCCTTCGAGACTGAAGTACACCCGTACTTCCATTCTTGTAGCATAGCTACAGTTTCGCCTCATACTGTGTGCAGTACCTAACCCCGTATATTTATTTCTGGTGTTGCCTCGCTATAAATCATATCTGTGTGTGTGACACTGCTCGATGCTGTCAAGCCGCCGCGATGAAAATATAGTATTGCCAGTGTTGTAAACGCAATAAGAAATAAATTGCGTGTTGATATTTTTTAGTTTTTGATCAAAGCTAATTATGCATGGCATGTTTGTCTATGATTACTTGTAAGGCAACTTGTTTTAAAACAATCCAGTGGGGTAATTTCGTAACACACTATCGGTAGCAATGGGTTTCATTTTGACAGTTCAACAACATTAATTGCGTTATTTACGTTGTTGAGCAGACAAAATTTTCGAACATATGAAGCAATGGATTAGTAATATGCTTCAAAATTATTCAGATTGAGTTTGAAATGTTCTTGACTTTTTGCAGGGAAGTCGTGGTCAAGAATCGCACAATAGACCTAGGTGTGGAACTCCGCAGTGGGATACAGCATCCTAATCAAGAGAGGGAAATAAGTCATCATCTGCCTAGTCTTTTCCCAAGTATACTGGGGTCGGCTTCCAGTCTAACCGGATGCAGCTGAGTACCAGTATTTTACATGGAGCGACTGCCTATCTGTCATATAATCGACGAACAGAAGATCAGGTCGTGAAAAAGTGCCTGTCCAGTCCTGTGTCTGACATCCACAACCCAGTTACTGGGTAATACGAAACCCCTTGGTAAGACTGGTTGACAGACTGGAAGAGAGGGAAATAAGTATAAGACTTAAAATATATTAAATGTATAGTATGTTTAAATAAAAAAAATAGGCGCTATATCTATAATAAGAAATTGCCTTTTTCCAAACTATTTATAACACGAGATCGTAAGCTTAGTACTTAAAGCACATAACAATCTTTATACTTACATAAATAATAACCAAAAGCATTTCTTACCTCTTAAATAAACAAAAAACTACTAAAACATATTTCCCAACTGGCAACACTAAAATTCTAAATTTAGTCGCACCTCTTAACATCCAAACGAATGACACCACAGACATATTTATATCCCTGGATGTTCCTGTAGATATGTTTTATGTTGAACAAATCGCCGCGAAACGAGATGGCAGCCATTCGGTAATAATTAGTTATAACTTACTGACAAATGAGTGTTCGCGCCACTAAACTGTCAAAGTCATTTTGACATTAGAGGTGTTGACGTTTGAATGACAGTTAGTGACAATACATTGATGTTTTTGCTGTCAAATGGTGTGTGAAAGTTAGTTGTTTGGAAGTAATGTTTATGTTAATTTGGCTTTGTTTGCAAGAAATATATTATTGGTGTCAATTTTATAGGAAATTTATATATGCGAAAGCTATTGTGGTGAAATACTGCGTGGATAAAGAAAAACTTTAAAGCATTTTAAGAGAAATATTTATTTTGACAGGTAATTTAAGATGGCGGCATTTTTAAACGTTGCGCGTTTTTTTTTAACGTGGATTATTTTGTGTGAAATAAATGCAATTTCCACTGGAAGCGAGAAGCATCTACCACGCGGGCCCAGCGCGGGTTGATAGATGTCACATGTCTTCGAATTTTTTCGTTCTAGGACATGCCGGTTTCCCCGCGATCTTTTCCTCACGATGTTTCCTTCTTTGAGGACAGTGGTAGTGAAATTATTTACACAAAGTAAAGCGCCTGCCTGGGTTCGAACCCACGACCTACAAACTCGTAATTCGGGCCGATACCTCTGGGCCACCACTGCTCGAACACAAAGTGGACCAAATAGATAAGATTGAAGCTAACTCCTCAAGCAAAATTTCATTCCCACTTTTAAAAATCTTAATCAACCTTAATCCATAAACCTGCAACATTCTTAAAACCGTAAAAAATTAAGAATTTCAAACTGAACCAAAAACTATTCCAATTAACTTTTTTTAATTACTTTCGCTTCGGACGCAAAGGCAAAAAATATTGTCAGCCTACTTAGCTACCAGTGACAAATTGGGGATATTTTTTCCTATCAAAATTACACGGTCGCTCTCTGATAAGTTTTAAACTGACGGATAACGGATAATACTGCAATTAATAACAGTCGCCGAGATAAATGTTCTGGGAGACTCTTTTTCGGGTTCCGTAGGCAAATATTAAAACGGCAAAGTGTTTAAGAAGTTATTAAAACCTTTGTGGTTCCACCTTATTTAAGCTCTACTTCGGTTTTGCAGTTTTTGCCAATTCAAATTTATTTATTCGTACACATAGGTGTAATGTACAGACGCCAGCAGGTCAAGCTACCCGAAACTGTCAAATTTTCCCAATCAACCTTGAACCTAATGCTATAGCGATAAAGTTGAAAATCTAATAAAGAAATGTGCTGGCGTCTGTACATGATGTGTCACTATGTGCTGCCTTGCAAGGCGTACAAATGTTGCTTACACAGTATAATATTGGATGTTCTGTAGTGCGATTCTGTGACCACCTCACCGTGAAAACTTAGGTGAAGTGAGCGTGGAGTGAGCTGTCATTCCAACTAACGCTTAATGATTGACACTATTGACAGCTCACTCTAAGCTCACTTCACCCAACTTTTCACGGTGAGATTTTTACAGAATCGATCGGCAGGTGTCAGGTATCCAATAAGACTATTTTTTTTGCAAGGTTTGGTTTACAAACAATACTAGTTTACAAACAGCTATGAATATGATTCAATAGTACGCCGTATTCACAAAATTTTGATATTTCAAAAACCATTTATACAATAAATACTAATACTAATAGATACTCAAATCTCCTGCCGTACCGATTGGAACCTCACTCGAGTGAGCGCACACAATTCGAAAGCAAACTGATTTGTTTTTTAAGTAAATCTTCGCTGATTTCACAAAAAGACAATGTTTTACGGAGTTCAAAGTGATAACGGTATAATATCACGCCTGTAGTCCACGAAGGGTAAGGGAGATCAGCGGGATTGTCCGAAAGTCAGCGGGATTGTCCGAAAGGGTTACCGCTACCCCGGAACATAAAGGGCAAAGGAAGGAACATGGGTGGGTTTTAGTCAGTAAGAGTCTGACACTCCCTTCCGCTCCACCAAGAGCGGGAGGGGTCATTTGATGATTTCCCATCCGGAAAAAAAAAATAAGGGTAAGGGAGAGGTGTACTAGTTCAGCCACAATTCGCCATGCAGTTACGTTTAAATTCTATTTCAAAGGTAGCAAGCATATTGCCATCAATCGGGCCAGACTCCGGACCGCTACTGAGAAGTTCCAGATGGAAGAACACAATGACACTCCCCGACCAGGAACCCAGGACCTCATTCTCAGCAGTAGCGCTTGCGTCCACTCACAAGGCAGCTCGAAGCACTTTCGAGAAGTTATGTTTTATAGAACAACGCCGGCTGTCGCTGAAAACCAGGGGGTCTACTACGAAGTGCAAAGCGCGAATGATCGGATCGGACCGACACATGGCCGAACCGAATATTATTGAAAAATGCGAAAAATGTTCGGATCGGCTCAGTTGGGTCGGGACCACAGTCAATGTTCAAAAGAGTGTAAGAGTGTAGGATCGGGACCGACCGAACCAAATAGTAACTTCGTAGCAGGAAACGGCCGAACATTCGGCCGATACCACTTCGGAGTAGACCCCCAGTGCTGGGGCTCTGTCTCGTATAGGGTCTTAGCAATATGCTGAGCGATGGCCGTTTTGCGTGGATGTGACGCATGTTTACTCCCAACTTGTTATTTTTTTTTTGTGTTTATGTTCTTTTTTAACGTAAATTATTTTCTTTCTTTCTTTTTTTCAACAACGCTGCAGAACCCACCAACCTAAATAACAGCCTACACTTACAATATTTCAGTTAACAAATTGAATATATCTCACACGTTTTAAAACCCTATTTATTACCATGTTATCTGAGACTAGTTTGTGCGTACGGATTGCTTCGTTCCGTCACCGGTAATTTTAATTGCTGAGGTATTTTTCATTCTAGTCTTATCGTATCATTAGGATATAAGGCCATAGGATCCGTTTTACGTCGAAAACTGGTCTTTGGAGCGTTTATTTACCAAGATTGTTGATGATTATGTTGACTACCTCTTTGCTTTAGTGGCTGTAAGCACAACTGCTGAGTTAGGTTCATCATCTACCTAGCTTTTTCCAACTGTGTTGGGGTCGACTTCCAGTCTAACCGGATGACTGCCTATCTGACCTCCACAACCCAGTTACTGGGTAATACCCCTTGGTAAGACTGGTTGTCAGGCTTTCGGGCTTTTGACTACCCGTAACGACTGTCAAAGATCCACGAATGACAGCCGGGACCAACGGCTTAACGTGCCTTCCGGGGCACGGAGGGGTCTCGGTATGTAAATAAGGTCACCTATCCACAGACGAACAGCGGCAATCGTAGCTTAACCTGATCGATCGACCTGTGCCACTGTTATTATTTAGCCACGGGCCCCTCCCCAGATTCACGGCTGCTACTGCGAATTTTTAGATTTACAGAATAGATCGGCTGCTAAGCAATCAGTTACGACCACAAGACCAAGCCTAGCCGGATAGGCATACCTACTTAAATAAAAATAACAACAACTTAATCCCTCGAAAACGCAAGTAAAATAACATTCCCACAACCGGGTGTATTAAACGAATTTGTCTGAGGATACAGCCTCGTAAGACCACGCGTGGGCGTGGGCTTAATGGCTCTATAGACCTCACACGTCGATGATATAGAGATGTCAATCCTGTATATACAGGCTGGTGACAAAAGTGACAACCAGGTTTTTGTAATAACTTGACTTTAAAAGAGTCTGTGGAGTTTCTTGAAAGAAAAAACAAAAGAAAGAAAATACGTTTATTTGCGGTAAACAAAGACGCAAAGAAAAACTATAAACACAAAAAGAATAAGATGGGGGAAAATATGCGTCACATCTACGCAAAACGGCCATCGCTTAGCATAATGCTGTGCCCTATGCGAGACAGAGCCACAGCACTGCGGGGTGATTGCGTAACACACTATCAGTAGCAATCGCTTTCATTTTGACAGTTCAACAAAATTCATTGCGTTATTTACGTTGTTCAGCTGATACATTTTTCAAACATATGAAGCCACGGATTAAAAACATCCTTCAAAATGATTCAGATTGTGATTGATGTTGTGTTACGGTGATTTGTGGTGCTGGTTTCTTGCCCGTTCTTCTCCATAGAGATCTTCGTTTTGGAATGGGCAAGTAGCTTCAACTTTCAGACTAACCAACTCCTTGAGAATTCAAAAGTCTGACACAATTTGTATGATGGTTGTGAATATCTTGGAACTGAGGAGTTGTGGATGGTTTCTAAGTTGTGGATGTAGTTTGTTTTAGTTGCTAAATGTTTGATTTTGAATTGGGTAAATGGTACTTTGATATTTTTCACGGGGCAATTTTCAAAGGCTAAAACATCAACAGCTAAAATTGCCCCGTATCTCGTAGATATCTATACCCATCGTGTCTGCGGGGTTTCGCTAGCTAATTTAATTAGACCCTGTAAGTCTAAGATCACCTTTGAAGACTACATTACAAAGATCGTATACCATAATCAGTACATACGATGAATAAATTATTTACATCGATCGATACGTGATCGCGGCTCGGATCTTACAAGAGATGTCTTATTAAAAGGGTTCCCTATTGTTCAGCATCTTTTAAATTGTAGTCATTAAGGCTTGTCTTAATGATCCGCTCATTGTAAGGTGAATATGCACTAGAGCATTTTTTCCGGACACTAGTGGGAAGATGTAAGTCTAACCTGGTGAGGTGGGGCTACCTTGACGGAACGGCAGTAGGGTGTGATTGTGGAGCTATGTCACAAGCCATGCTCCACCTCTTATCCTGCCCTCTGTGTCCCAAAACATGCAGTCAAAGTGACCTCTGTGCTGCCACCGACAACGCTGTGGAAGTGGCAAAGTTTTGGGAAAATAACATTTAAAATACAGTAGTGCCAGCGACACGGAGAAGAAGAAGCATTTTCTCGAGCATAAGATAATCGGCCTATAACGTACAGCAGAGGCTGGGACACAGGCCTCCTCTCTGTGAGAGGGAGTGGACCGTAGACTACCACGCGGGCCCAGTGCGGGTTGGTAGATGTCACACGTCTTCGAATTTTTAGTTCTAGGACATGCCGGTTTCCTCACGATGTTTTCCTTCACCGTTTTGAGAGCAATGGTTATGAAATTAAATACAAAAAGTAAAGTGCCTGCCTGGGGTCGAAGCCACGACCTTACAACTCGTAAGTCGGGGCCGATACGACTTTACCACCACTGCTCACAAAATACACGAAAAAACATCATCGTTTCAGTTGAAAAACGTCAACGAATATGGACCAAATACGTCACAGGTCAAGCTACCCGAAACTGTAAAAAATTCCCAATCAACCAATCGCTTTTTGAGATAAAGTTGAAAATCAATTAAAGAAATTTGACAGATTGTAGTAGGTTGAAGTCTGTATTACATCATAAAATTGCAGAATTCCATGGAAAATTATTATTTCACTGTAATTTCTTCATTTTATGAGATACCTAATGGAGGTTTAGAGACATTTGATCCTTATTATTGACTCTATAAACTATCCCCATGACAATACAGGATGTTTTCTTATCGACTTTTAATCTATAAAAGCTGTTTATTTTACCTGTTCTAACTGGCGGGTAATTGCGTAGCACACTATCAGTAGCAATGGCTTTCATTTCGACAGTTCAACGACATTCATTGCGTTATTAACGTTGTTGAGCAGATTTTTTTTCGAACATACGAAGCAATGGATTAGCAATATCCTTCAAAATGATTGAGATTGCGATTGATAGTCTGTTACGCAATTAGGGTGCTGAACAGACAGCTGTACTTCTAGAAGGTTTGTTGCGACACTTCTTCTTCCAAGCTAAAGCACTAGACAGTGTTGAGGGCGGGCGTTTTCGATATAGATATTTTTATGTCGTATTTGAGTACTATATTTCCTAAAGGTTAGCTACGATGTGGTCGACGTAGAAGTAACCTGTTGTTCAGTTGGAGCTGAAGACTCTTCGAAAAAATTTTTTTTTAACTGAACAGAGCTGTGCTGCTGGGGAGTTTGTTGCGCCACTTTTGCTTCCCAGCGCTAAGAACTAGGAAGTGGTGAAGGGATTTTTGGGGGACTGTCTTATGTAATTTTGACGTTCGAAAAGTGTTGATTCTCAGCCTAGTTAACAAATTACTTTTGATTTCTAGTTTTAAAATACTTAATAATTTGCTGACTTTCGTTATACGACGATTAAAAGTGTTTTTTAGAACCAATTTTAAATAAATAACATTTATTAATCCATCATCATGTTCGTATATATAATATTTCTATAGGTAGTAATATTCTATCACGAAAAAGTTGTTGCAGAATTGCCATCTGCCACTTTAACACCAACCTGTATATAAAAACAATAAAAACCGCCGTCCACGTGCGCCCACGCAAGTATTCGCAACAAACACCAGCACGACAGCAGTACGATATTATTTAATTTTACATTCACACTCTTACCAATACGGAGTTAGCAGAGATACACCTCGTAGCGTTATACACCGTTAACGGATAGTAATCTGTACTGAGGGGCTCGTGGCTAAGTAATAACAGCCGCACGGGTCGATCGATCAGGTTAAGCTACGCTTGGCGCGGTTGGTCCGTCGATGGGTGACCATCTTCACATACCAAGACCCTCCGTGCCTCGGAAAGCACGGTAAGCCGTTGGTCCCGGCTGTCATTCGTGGATCTTTGACAGTCGTTACAGGTCGTCAGTAGCCCGAAAGTCTGACAACCAGTCTTACCAAGGGGTATCGTATTACCCAGTAACTGGGTTGTGGAGGTCAGATAGGCAGTCGCTCCATGTAAAATACTGGTATTCATCTGCATCCGGTTAGACTGGAAGCCGACCCCAACATAGTTGGGAAAAGGCTAGGCAGATTGATTGATGTTTAAGTCCCGTGTACCTAAAGAGGCGACACCATTGCCATCAACCGGGCACAAAGACTCCAGGCTGCTTTTGAGAAATTCCAATTACAGTTGAAAAAACCTAATAACACTGCCCGGCCTGGGAATCGAACCAAGGCCCCATGATCAGCAGTAGCGCTTGCGACCACTAGACCAAAGAGGCAAACCGCGTACTCATACAGACTTTAATTGAAGAGCATGATCACCTTAATTATTATCATTAATAATACCATAGGAGCAGTAGGATAATCAGCCTATAATATTCCCACTGCTGGGACACAGGCCTCCTCTCTGTGAGAGGGAGTGGGCCGTAATCCACCACGCGGGCCCGGTGCGGGTTGGTAGATGTCACACGTCTTTGAATTTTTGGTTCTGGGACATGCCGGTTTCCTCACAATGTTTTCCTTCACCGTTTTGAGAGCAGTGTTGATGAAATAATTTACACAAAGTAAAGCGCCTGTCTGGGTTCGCACCTGGTAGTGTTAAAATTATGTTTTATCGTGATTCGATATCGACAACAATCACGTCTGTGAAGTTTCGCTGGCTAATTTAATTTGACCCTATAAATTTACTAAATGAACCTTCTAAAAATTAGCTTTGAATGAAGACTTCATAATATTTATCCTCTTAATCCACAGAACCGCTCAATCCCTATAGAAAACATTCCATGTTCATGTTCCATGGCCACAAGTGACCTCAAGCTAGCCATTTTATTAATAATGGAACCGACTTATGTTTTGACAAATTAATTCTGCGCAGGAGTTTACCGATAATTATATTTTGTTGTAGGGCTGGCGCGCGTAAGTTACGGTCGGGTGGGCTCGGGGATAAACACTCAAACTCAAACTCGAAGCATTTATTTCAATCAAACCATTTACAGGCACGTTTAAATTATCAAAATTAAATAGTCGGTCAGTTAGTCAGAAAGTTGAAGCTGGTTGCCCATTCCAAAACGTAGATCTCTATGGAGAAGAACGGGTAAGAAACTCCAAGGACAATCTTTTAAATCAAGATATTAAAAAATCCTGGGTACATAGTATAAGTAGTGATGTAGGCTTTTTGTGAAGGAACTCATCCGGGGAAGTTCTACCACCTCAACCAATCTGCCTAGCCTTTTTCCAGTGTTGGGTCGGCTTCCAGTCTAACCGAATGCAGCTGAATACCAGCATTTTACATTGAGTGACTGCCTATCTGACCTCCACAATCCAGTTACTGGATAACAAGATAGCCCTTGGTAAGACTGCATGTCAGACCTTCGGGCTTCTGACTTCCCGTAACGACTGTCAAAAATCTACGAATGACAGCGAGGACCAATGGCTTAACGTGCTTTCCGAGGCATGAAGTGGTCTCAATATAATGGATGGTCACCCATCTACGAATTAACCGCGGCAAGCGTAGCTTAATCATCTATCGACCCTTGCGGCTGTTATTTATTAAGCGTATAAATCAATATACACAATTCGCAATTAAATGATTTATGTATAATAAAATAAATACCATCTTTTAAATACTTGTGTCAGCCCTAGTTCCACATCTGGGTGGCCCTCGCGTCCGATACCATGGCAGCTAAAATAAAACCAACGCGCCGTGCGAGCGAGTCGCAACCCGTTACGTCACGAGCCTCTCGCTCGCGCGCAGAACAACGATCTTTTTGAGTTATTAGTAATGGTTTTTACGCGTTATTTTACAAAGAGATGTACTCTAGACAAAAGGTTTTTTTTTTTTTAAATTAAAAGGTGCAATATCTGCCTGTAATTGTCCCACTGCAGGGCAAAGGGGCTATAATGAAAATTAGGTTCATATACTCCAGCTTCGCGTTCCTTCCCCGGAGGGGGTTAGCAGAGGTGTAGGGCATAATCAGCCCATAATGTTCCAACTGCTGGGACACAGGCCTCCTCTATGTGAGAGTGAGTGGGCCGTAATCCACCGCGCGGGCCCAGTGCGAGATGTCATATGTGACATGACATGCCGGTTTCTTCACGATATTTTCCTTCACCGTTTTAAAAGCAGTGGTGATGAAATAAATTACACAAAGTAAAGCACTTGGAAGTCGGGGCCGATACCACTGGGGCATCACTGTTCAATTGTCAGTAGCTAGGCAGAAATCCAGACTCTAAGCTGGTACTGAAAGTTTCCTAATAGAAAGCCTCGAGCATCGAATTCAGGCTTGATCACCACGCTTGCTCAGAACGGGTTGGCGATTTCAGACTTATATTAACTATAAGTCCAGGGGGTCTACTCCGAAGTGGTATCGGCCGAATGTTCGGCCGTTTCTTGCTACGAAGTTACTATTTGGTTCGGTAGGTCCCGATCCTACACTCCTACACTCTTTCGAATATTGACTATGGTCCCGACCCAACTGAGCCGATCCGAACTTTTTTCGCATTTTTCAATAATATTCTGTTCGGCCATGTGTCGGTCTGATCCGATCATTCGCACTTTGCACTTCGTAGTAGACCTCCTGGTTTCCTCACGATCTTTTCCTTCACCTACATTTAGATTAAAAATAAAAGTCACATTGGATGTTCTTCTTAGCGTGTCGATCGCAATCTAATTGGACTCGGCCCAGAATTCGGCTACTTGTTTGGCACCATCACCAGCATCCATCAGTTCCTGTAACATGCAACTGACAGGACACGCAGGACATGATATTAAGTGTTCCATCGTTTATGGAACAGCATCATTCACCATACAGTCACATTGATACTTACCTCCATGAACGTAAGTGGAGGTAAGTATCAATGTGAGTGTGTGTGAGATGTGGAGTGTGTGTGCGGTGTGTATGTGTGTGGTGGTTCATGGAAGGCTCTGACCTCCGGTGGGTATGCAGTGTCTCTCCACAGGCAATGGCTCACCTCCCATTTTGCACCACATACCCTGTCACCTGCACACGTGAGGACCTAATGGCTGCGTCAGCAAATGCTATCCGCGTTGCTGAATTTTGGGCGAAACAAATTAAAGAAAAAAAAAAAACTATATTTTTGCCATCGAAACGCTAAGAAGAAAATTGATACAAGCCAGGATATGAACCCATAACCTCCTGCGGCCTTAAAACCACTGTGCCATCACGACATGACACCAGCCACCATTCCGTTTATCAGGTCGCCTGCAGATGAAGTTGAAGGGGGAGCGATCTGTTCCTCTCACAAGCCGGGAGAGGGTGGAGAAGCAAATGTTTAATTCAAATATTTCCCCTTGATCAGTTGATCACAAGTGTGAGAGTAGATACGGTGAATTTAGTTACGAATCATTTGTTAGCAGTAGGGTCGTCTGAAGCTGTGTTTAATTTTGTAAAAAAGAAACATTTTGTTAAAGTATCAAGTAGTGTCGTCAAATGTACGCATAGCCCAGAGGGCGCCATTGGCCAAACCTAATAGCGCCGATTCCCTTGTTCACAAACTAAACTAAATTTAAGTTCAATGCATCTTTTTCTTTCTATTTAATTTGGAAAAGGACAGAAGATAAATATTAGTTTAGTCCTGTCAAATTAGTCAGCGCCTGACGTAAATTGACGTATTTTTAGTAGCCATGTTTTTAATCACGTCTAATATGTCTAGTGAGTATTTTAATTTGACAGGACTAAACTAACATTTTATCTTCTGTCCTTTTCTTAATGAAATAGAAAGAAAAAGATGCACGGAACTTAAATTTAGTTTAATTTGTGAACAAGGGAATCAGCGCCAATGTCAAAGCATTTATTTCAAACTAGCTGCGCCCCGCGGTTTCTCCCGCGTAAGTTTCGCTCCCGTGGGAATATCGGGATAAAAAGTATTATATGTGTTAATCCTGGTTATAAACTATCTCTTTGCCAAATTTCATCAAAATTGGTCCAGCCGTTTGAGCGTGAAGAAGTAACAAACATCCAGACACACAAACTTTCGCCTTTATAATTTTAGTATGATAGGATAAAAGTCACTTTTGAACGTCAAAAATTACAATAAAATAGAATTGATCTAATCGCCCCTTCGAAAAGGTAGTTTTCGTATGGAGAAAAATGCGTAAGAATATCCACCGTTACTCTTTTAAAATGTTTTACAATATTTTGTATACATTAATTATAATTATGCATAATAACATGTGAAGACGATGCTCCTAAAATAAAATTACTATACCACAATAGGTAAAAGAATTAAAAATGAAACCGTGACATATAAATTAATTATGTGGTAGATACATGGTGCTCACATAATACATTAAAAGTAGACGATTGAAGACGCGACCTGGAGACTTAATAAGCTTCTGGAGGGAAGTGGGCTGGTTGGTGTAACCACCGACGGCCGCCATGGCCCACGTACAATGGTCCACCTGAAGGAGTAAGTGCGGAAACCAAACCCGTAACATAGAACATAGAAGTAGACGATATTCATTTAAAAAATATATATATGTAATAAGTCAGGGTGTGAATTGTGTAACACACTATCAGTAGCAATGACTTTAAATTTGACAGTTCAACAACATTCATTGTGCTATTTACGAAGTTGAGCAAACAAATTTTTCGAACATATGAAGCAATGGATTAGCAATATCCTTCAAAATGATTCAGTGTTTGTTGTGATTCAAAGTTTGTTACGAAATTAGGGTGCAGAGTTGGATGAAGCTAGTGAGTGAATCGTGGCTAAGTATTAACAACCGCACGGATCGATCAACCAGGTTAAGCTACGCTTGCCGCGGTTGGTTCGTGGATGAGTGACCATCTTTACACACCGAAATATTTACACTCGGAAAGCACGTTAAGCCCCGGCTGTCATTAGGTCCCAAGAAGTATCGTATTACCCAGTAGCTGGGTTGTAGAGCTCAGATAGGCAGTCGCTCCATGTAAAATACTGGTAATCAGCTGCATCCGGTTAGACTGGAAGCCGAACCCAACATAGTTGGGAAAAGGCTAGGCAGATGAAATCAAAATCAAAAATCAAAAGTCATTTATTCAAATTAGGTTGTCAATCAGCACTTTTCGAACGTCAAAATTACAAAAGACAGTCCCCCAAAAACGCCCGCCCTTCACCACTTCCTAGTGCTATCGCTGGGAAGAAGAAGTGGCGCATCAAACTCCCCAGCAGCACAGCTGTCTGTTTGATGAGTTGGAAAAAGCTAGTAAGAAAAAACCAAATGGTAAAAGAACCTATTATGTGACCAGAGGGCTGGCCTGTTTCTTGGCCAAAGAATTAGCATCGCCATACAACGTGGCAATGCTGCCAGCCTTTTGGGCACTGTTCCTATTGACAGCGATGCGGACGAATTTTTTGATGCCCTATGATTATTTTGCTTATTTTTTCTCATGTACATATCATTATTTTAAATCTTAGCTTATATAATGTAAATATCTATATTATGTCACAAATAAATAATAATGTACAATATACTACTATATTCTTTCATTCACATCTCAAAATTACAAAAAACACATTGAATTAAAAATTACTGTACAACAAATTATCCCTAAAAAACTTATATTAGCAGATATTGTTTCTCATACTACATTATTTCCTTTATACTTACTAATTAGTGGTAAAAAAAAACGTAATAATTGCTACGTACGAGTTGTCAGTGGGTAGTTATCACGCGTTAGGTGCTAACTGTGGGTCTCATTAATTTTTAATTGACTTAATTAGAGCTGTGAGGTGTCAGAACTATAATATTTCATATTTGTGTATGTTGTTTTTTTTATATGACACTGTTTCGTTCAGTCCAGCGGCTCATATTTTATTGTTTGTACAGGTTGTTGGAAATTATGTTCGAGATTTTTTATAAAAAAATTAAAAGAAAAAGAATTGCTTTAGATCTTTGACAGTCTTTACGGTCTTTAAGCCCAAAAGTGTGACAACCAGTCTTACCAAGGGGTATCGTGTTACCCAGTAACTGGGTTGTGGGGGGCATATAGGTAATCGCTCCATGTAAATACGCCATTGGTCCCGGCTGCCATTCGTAGATCTTTGACAGTCGTTACGGGTAGTCAGAAGCCCAAAACTCTAACAACCACTCTTACCAAGGAGCATCATGTTACCCAGTAACTGAATTGTAGTTGTTCCATGTAAAATACTAGTATTCAACTGCATCCAGTTAGACTGGAAACCGACCGCAATATACTTGGGAAAAGGCTAGGCAGACTTATTAACTTTTCTTTTGCAAACTTCAATAGACTCAATTATTTACTGTAACTAAAACTAATAAAAGTGTAGTGTTTAGTACGTAGAACTTTTTGTTAAAACAACATTCAATACGTCACGGTAAGTGATTTATATCACTGCATTCCTAACCTGCTAGATCAAATCTCAGACCAATAAATCTTGTGTCAAATCTTATGGCAGTTGTAATAATTGGTTTAGGTACCTATCTAAACAGTTGACATAAGATATAACCACAGATTGGTGAGGAAAAACATCCTGAAGGGACCTGCGGGCTAATTGCGTAACACACTATCAGCAGCAATGGGTTTCATTTTGACAGTTCAACAACATTCATTGCGCTATTTACGTAGTTGAGCAAACAAATTTTTCGAACATATGAAGCAATGGATTAGCAATATCCTTCAAAATGATTAAGATTCAGATTAATAGCCTGTTCCGGAATTGGGCTGTTGGACTTATCTTTAAACAAATATATCTATACTAATAATACAGCTAAAGAGTTTGTTTGTTTGAACGCGCTAATCCCTGGAACTGGCGAGCAGATTTGAAAAAATATTTTTGTGTTCGATAGCCCAATTCTTGAGAAAGGCTATAAGCTATTTAACATCATGTTAGTACCCTTAGGAGTCCAGCAAAACTAACGCTAAGCGAAAACGCAGCGCTATATTGTGTACGGTATCTTACGACTTCCACGCGAAGGAAGTCGCCGAAGCTATTATTGTATAGGCAATGTAGTGTCGACAAGGTACGGACGCCAGCAGGTCAAGCTACCCGAAACTGTCCAATTTTCCCAATCAACCTTGAACCTTAATGCTTTAGCGATCAAGTTGAAAACCTATTAAAGAGATTTGACAGATTGTAGTAGCTTGATGTGCTGGCGTCTGTACTTTTCAAACTGAGATATAATGATCCGTTTTATGTATTATTAAAACAGTAAAATCGTACATAACATACATACATATATATAATCAGTCCATAATGTTCCCACTGCTGGGACACAGGCCTACTCTCTGTGAGAGGGTGTGGGCCGTAATCTACCACGCGGGCCCAGTGCGGGTTGGCAGACGTCACATGTCTTCGAATTTTTGGTTCTAGGACATGCCGGTTTCCTCACGATGTTTTCCTTCACCGTTTTGAGAGCAGTGGTGATGAAATTGTTTACACAAAGTAAAGCGCCTGGCTGGGTTCGAACCCACGACCTACAACTCGTAAGTCGGTGTCTGGGCACTATTGCTCGTGAAATCGTGCGGCGTAAATTTTCAAATCCGACCAGTTGTTTCAGAGATAACCGCGATCAAAAACACAAATAAACTCTTCAGCTTTATTATAAGTAAGTATAGATTGTCAATTAAACATGAATACAACAAACATAAAATAAATTTAAACGATGAACGCAACGACATTTTCAGAAACCAAATCTTTCTTTTCTTTAATATCTTCACCAACTCCTGAACAATGAAGTAATCTTTACTTGCCAAACAATAACCCATAATCCTACTAACGCTTACAAGCGTTCAAATGGCGCGAAACTTGTAAACGTCAAATTTGACAGCCCGCCATCTTGGAGCGGTGCCCGCTGCCAATAACCCGGGATAATTACTTAGGCGATTAGTCAAACGTCTTAGGTTGGATGTCTCTTACAATGTCGTGTATCAAATAAGTTTTAAAATGTCGTATAATTTATTTCAATTAGACCCCGAACGAAACGAGAAATAGTAAGATGGTATTTTACCACTTATGGCCATTTTGGACTATTTGTACGTTACAAAGTTTCTTAATTGAAGAGGATAATGGTCTGAAAAATGATAAAAACAAATAAATAGATGTAACACCTTTAAAATGCGATCATTTTAAACATACAAGAAAAAAAATACAGAACAGAAAAATAGGTACAAAAGTGATGCTTATTTCATAAGAAATCTCTTCCAGCATACCTGCGATAGGACAATAGATAGAGAGATGTAGACAGCGTGTGAAAGAGAAAAGGAGACAAAAAAAATACACAAAATCATTTTGTGGAACCATATTATCATTTTCAGATTGCTGGTCGAATACTTGGACGATGGCTGAGCACGTAGGTAATTCAGTCCAAATGAAAATTTTAACTTTTCAGTGACGAAATATTCGATAATGTCATCCTCTAAATGTAAAGCAAAGTACCTTTCTACCAAATTGCATCAAAATTGGTTAAGTAATCCTAATAATATTATAAACGTGAAAGTTTGTATGGATGGATGGATGTATGTTTGTTACTCTTTCACGCCAAAACTACTGAACGGATTAGGATGAAATTTGGCACACCGATTATTTATAACCCGGATTAACACATAGGATACTTTTTATCCCGATATTTCCACAGGATCGAAACTTACGCGGGTGAAACTGCAGGGCGCAGCTAGTGTAATCATACAGGGTGACACGGGACATAGACGCATAGCCTGTTATTTTACCATGGTAAGATTCTGAACTCCCCTACGTTGAAAAGAAAATTCCTGTTCCACATATTTTGACCGCGTCGGTCTTGCACTTTTCAATGAAAACGCTGATTTTTTTTGATAACCGACGAAAAATGTCTACGCTAGGGGGTCAAGGAGGTGGCGGGACGGATGAGGGAGAGAGCCTCCCGTCCCAGCCGCCGCGGGAGACGCTCCGGGCGTCGGGAGCCGCGTGACGACTCCCGGCCACCGTAGGCGCGGGCCTGCGGGCAGAGAGCAATGGGTAGCTCACCGGCCGATCAGGACCAGGCACGTGCCGGACGGCGCGTAAGTGTTCCACGCGCGCCTCAAATAGTTGTCAGCATAATTTGAGGGGCCCCTTAGGGCCGAAGCCTGCCGGGCTAGCGGGATTGTCCGAAAAGGTTATCGCTACCCCGGAACATAAAGGGCGAAGGAAGGAACATGGGTGGGTTTTAGTCAGTAAGAGTCTGACACTCCCTTCCGCTCCACCCAGAGCGGGAGGGGTCATTTGATGATTTCCCACCAGAAAAAAAAAAAATCTTGTACTGGATTCGTGGTTTTAGTTTGTGCGTCGATTTCCCTGCCGCCCTGTATAAACGTACAAACAGATCGACTCACTTTTCACGATCTTAATAAACAGTATTTTCCAAGAATTTGTGACAAAAGACCGTACGTTTAATTAAAAACCAGGGTAAGGACTTAAACCATAGTCAAACCCATCTATTCTCTATACAAACCTAAAACAATACCAGCATTACACGCATATAAAGATAATCTCACACAACTTATTTCCATCCGCTCGCGATAAAATCTGGACGAACTATCTCGTTACGGTGCGGTGTGAATGCGGTCCTCGTTAAGGTTAAGTCAAAGGTAAGGTGGCAAGCGTATTGCCTTTAATTACACATTTGTTTACGAGAATATCGGGTAACGATGTGCGAACTGCGAATTGTCTGTGGAGATAGATTTTGTGGTCTATTGTTTGGAAGATGTGACTTGTTTTAGAGTTTATTTATTTGCGATTTATGGTATAGTTAGTTATATTGTTCTCCATAGATGTGTAAATATGGCATATTTCTGAGGCTCTACTACACGAACGCTCGGCGTAAGTGTGACGTAAACTAGAAATCGAAATTGAATTTTGAATCTAAATTAGAACTAAAGGGTGTTTTTTTCTTTTGAACAGGGTGTAAAGTTCACTCATCCTCCATAGAAAAGGGAGGATCCTCCGACCAGACGGGTGTTGTGTCTGGCGGGCAATTGCCCAACGATTGATGTTGGGAAATTGTATCTATGCTATCTCTGCTTGCGAGATGCAGGATTTGCGTGACGTCAGTATGACGCGTTGTTCGCATGTGGCGTTGTAGATACCGCTACAAGCACAATTAGTACGCTAGTAAGCTAGATGAACGGACGACCTAAAGAAGGTTGCTGGGGATGCGGAAGCCGGAGGACTGGGTGTTGTGGCGCAGCCTGGGAGAGGCCTATGTCCAGCAGTGGACTGCGATAGGCTGAATTGATTGATTGATTGACAATTAGTACATGTAACACATCTAGTTAATAAAAATCTTAAATTCATTCATTTATTTACTGACAGGCAACGCACAGCCTGAACTACTGGGTTTAGAAGCATGACATTTTGCAAAAGGATTCCTTAAGTCCGATGCACTAAATAAATGCTTTGGAAGAACCAAGAAGAACTTTGGAAGACTTCTGTTTAAAAGTAAATGTTAATTTTATTATAATAATAGAGTACAATATAATAATGCGTTCAGGGTGCTGGTGGGGCTCCCACGTTACTGTAGCGCATCTGCGATGTTTGCGCAAGCGCACACTGACGGCTTTCACACTGTGCTGCGGCGCCGCATCGCATCGTTGATGTTTCGTACGCGTGGGAGCGCCAACACCATTCTGAACGTACTCAGCCAGAAGTTGGACAGCCCCCTTCTGCGGCACTGGGTTCAAGCACAAGTGCGTGTGCCTGGGGCCCCAGAGGGCGGCAAATACCTTAATTAGTCTTAAATAATGTAACTAACATAGTTTTTAAGTTGTATACTAACAATATTATGGGTATATTGCCTGAAATAAATAGATTTTGTTTATTTTATTTTTTATTTATTTTTTATTATTATTGTTTTTTTGAAAATTCACCCCCTAAGGTTGCTGATAAGTTGCTAAGATACTCGTAACAGCAATAGGGCGATCATCGCCAACAGACTGGAATGCCCTTATATCCGGCAATGCTGCAGCAGACATATTGCTACCTTATGTGTTCGTTTTTGTCTGTGCTTGTTATCCTGTCTTTATCCTTTTAAGTATCTGTTTGTATACAGTCTATATTTGTCTCTCTTTAATTTTAATCCATCCAAATGTTGTCATTAAAGGATCGCTCTTAGCCTTAAGACCGCCCATTATGTCACCCTTTGTTAAATTTTATATATTTATGTTCTATAATTTATATGGTGTACAATAAAGAGTATTCTATTCTATTCTATTCTATTCTATTCTATTCTATTCTATTCTATTCTACAGGGTGGCAGGAACATCGACGCGCAACCGCTTACCATGGATTCAGTACATGATTCTGGACCTTGTCCTGTTACTTGAATTAAACTAATTTTATTTTTATTTATTTTTCATAACCCTACTATGTTGGGGTCGGCTTCCACTCTAACCAAATGCGACTGAATACCAGTATTTTAAACGGAGCGACTGCCTCTCTGACCTCCACAACCCAGTTACTGGTTAACACGATACCCATTGGTAAGACTGGTTGTCAGACTTTCGGGCTTTTGACGACTAGTAACGTCTGTCAAAGATCTACAAATGACAGCCTGGACCAACAGCTTAACGTTCTTTCCGAGGCACGGAGGGCTTGCTATGTAAAGATTGGTCGTTGGACAATGTACCAACCGCGGCTAGCGTAGCTTAACCTGATCGATCGACAAGTGTAGCTGTTATTACTAAGCCATGAGCCCCTCTTACTAGTCCTCTATTTACTATGTTAGAGAAGCTGCGCCCCGTGATTTCACCCGCATAAGTTTCGATCCCGTCGGAACATCGGGATAAAAAGTATCCTATATATTAATCCTGGTTATAAACCATCTGTGTGCCAAATCTAATCCAAATCCGTTTAGTAGTTTTTGCGTGAAAGAGTAACAAACATCAATCCATCCATACAAACTTTCACGTTTATAACATTATAGTAGGATTGTTCTCATGTGATATAAAACCGATCATATCTCCCTCTATATCACTTCGCCGTAATGTTTACAATGTAAACAACGTATTATTACATTACCAGTAAAGTATATGCGCGGGAAATTACCAGTTATTGCACCTGTATGTACTACATAATGTACCACTTTGACCCCCATTGTCAATATCGTAATTTTCGCACGATAATGGAATGTTTCGCCTAAGGCTTGCTATGATGGATTTGTGGGCATTCTTCGTTTGTTTCGACACGGGAAAGCTATTGCCGTGGTGAAGAAACAAGCAGTTGATGGTTGGTCAACAAGCACAGCATTATGCTGAGTGGAAGCCATCTTATAACAGTCATGACGTGCAGCTGTTGACTATTGCTGTTCTGTGCTGTTTCTGTTCCATACCCAAAGGGTAAAAACGGGACCCTATTACTAAGACTCCACTGTCCGTCTGTCTGTCTGTCACCAGGCTGTATTTCATGAACTGTGATAACTAGACAGCTGGAATTTTCACAGATGATGTATTTCTGTTGCCGGTATAACATCAAATACTAAAAACAGAATAAAATAATTATTTAACTGGGGCTCTCATACAACAAAGGTGTTTTTTACAGTTTTTTGCTCGATATTAATAACGGTAGACCAAGACGGTTGAGATATTCACAGAATATTTAGTTGTATATTCACTTCAAAAATAATTAATTAAAATAAAATAAATATTTAAGGGGGCTCCCATACAACGAACGTATTTTTTGCACTTTTTTCTCGATCTTAATAACGACACCAGGTAGAAACTTGAAATATTTACAGAATATTAATTTAGATTTATTTAGATTTATTCACTTGGTCGGTTTTTTTTCTGTATTATTCGAGTAAACTTATCTTTTGGCATGCAGCACAGTTTGCTGTGATAAATAAACGTATTTTTCTCTCTTTCAAGGTTTGTAAATGGACTAACTTTTCTGAATGAACCAGATGAACCTACCTTAGTATCCTGGTGGCATCTACACCGCCACGCAGACGCCGAACTACGCAGAGTGCTATTACTACAGAGTTTATCGAACAATCAGCATACAACGTCCCGACATCAATCGTCGGGCAGTAGCCGGAGGATTCTCTCTTTTCTATGGAGGATGAGTGAACTTTACACCCTATTCCTCATACCTCTCACTCACTCACACCACCTGTGGAGGCTCTTAAAAGTCAGTACCTCCTTAACTAAAACACTGAAGACCAAATATTGTCTATAATTTTGGATATGTATATATTTGTGTATCTATTTTAGTGTATTGTATACATAAGATTTGCAACAACGACAGTCCCATTTTATATCCAGGAAAACCACTGTCCATTCTAAGGTTGTCTGGAAGAGATCGCAGTTATGCGATAAAGCCGCCCATTGTATATTTTGTAGTGTTTAATGTATTTTTATGCTATGTATTTTTGTGGTGTACAATAAAGTATATATAAATAAATAAATTATACCTTACATCGGACTTTCCATTTTTTATTTCATCTTTATTTGTTTTTATCTAAATTAATGTATTTCCTTCTTATTTCTTTCTCTCTCTATTAAAGTATTTCAGCATCACAGAAATGAGTGGTTCACCACGGGGGTAAAACCACAAAAAAGCGTCGAAAAGCAACCAACCGTCAACCACACACGGTGCAAAAGCTGAAGTAAAACCACAAAAAAATAATTGAAATAGTTTTCAATCACATTAGGTAAGCAAATCTAATTCACTTTGATTGTCTTTTTTTTATTATAGCCAGTTAGATGAAAGTCTCGTTTAATAGATGACGTATTTATTACTGTAACTGGGTACACACGAGAATTACCTCGTGAGAAAAAAAAGATGATAAATTCATCAAACAATAAATAACGCACGTGATTCATAAAAATGTCCAAGATAAATAAATAAATCGTGACAATGCATGGATGTTGAATGAAGTTGTTTATTTTCAAACATTACTGACAAGAACTGTCGTGGATTTTATATAAATTACATTAACAGTAATATTGTTTATGTTTATTTTAAGTCGATCTGTACTGTGTAACTTATTGCAAGCAGCAAATTAAAGTAAAAAATAAAAACGGTTATTGCAGAAACTTGTACAACTTTTACAGTAAATATTACATAGGGAAGGTCCCACACATTTAAGTAAAATATATACCTGTGCTAGAAGGCTCCGCTCTTCAATGACAAATTATAAATTGGTAAAATTGATGTACCAAAACAAAATAGAATTTAAACAAGCCAATTTAAGTAAAATCTAACATTAAACCAGATAAGACTTCAACTATAAGAAATTAAAAGAAAAAAGCTTTGAGATATATACTAAAATAATGTGTGTGAGTGTGTGTTTAACTAAAGCTTCTTAATTTTCGTACTAATTGTATTAATTAACTAATTAACCTTAAAACTTTATTTTTCTTTAACTTTCCCCAAAAGATCTCTTCAGTCCTCCGTATCCTACCCTTAGCTAAGCACATCGAAAACAATTTAATACAGGGGGTCTACTCCGAAATGGTATCGGCCGAATGTTCGGCCGTTTCCTGCTACGAAGTTACTATTTGGTTCGGTCGGTCCCGATCCTACACTCCTACACTCTTTCGAATATTGACTATGGTCCCGACCCAACTGAGCCGATCCGAACTTTTTTCGCGTTTTTCAATAATATTCGGTTCGGCCATGTGTCGGTCCGATCCGATCATACGCACTTTGCACTTCGTAGTAGACCCCCTGTCTTGTTACAAATTAAAATTGACTACCAAAATCATCTCACACCTTTCCAACCCCCCGAAAATCTAGCCCCCTTCCCAACTCCTATCAAGACAGCCAGACCTAATTGTAACTAACTAATAAAATTAGTTAAAACAATAACAATTCTAATTATATCCATTGCTTTATTAAGCGCTTCGCCCAGGACGTTTGACTGACTTTTAATTAGGAAAGTTGTGCCAATTGAAATTTCAGTGCAGCCGAGGGGTTGGAACTTGAGTTGGGCTTTCAAAATGGCGGGGTGATTGGCAGAGGTGAATTCCGGGTATTTTTTATTGTATTATTATTTTCTGTTGGGGTATTCTATTTTATATTTTTGCAAGATTCTTTCTGGACATGAACTTTTTAAACAGCCGATCGATTCTGTAAAAATATCTCCGTGAAAAGTTAGGTGAAGTGAGCTTAGAGTGAGCTGTCAATAGTGTCAATCCCTTAGCATTATTTGGCATGACAGCTCACTCCACGCTCACTTCACCCAAGTTTTCACGGTGAGATGGTTACAGAATCGCACTGCTGGTCATGCTGTGGTAGGTATCACCATCAGCCTACAGCAGTCAACTGCTGGACTGGCCTCCCCAATTGCACGCCATTTAGCTCGATTCTTGGCGACTCTCATCCAGCTGCTACCAGCCACCCTGTGAAGATCGTCGCTCCACCTAGTCTGAGGGCACCCCACCTTATGTTTGCCGATTCGCTATCTCCACTCAAGAACAACTCTACCCCAACGGTACATAAGTCTAAATATTAGCAAATCAACAAGGTTGCCGTAGAAGTTCTTTTACTGTTTGTGAGAGAGCAGTGGTGGCCCAGTGGTTACGGCCGCGACTTATGAGTTGTAGGTCGTAGGCTCGAACCCGGACAGGCGCTTTACTTTGTGTAAATTATTTCATCACCACTGCTCTCAAAACGATGAAGGAAAACATCGTGAGGAAACCGGCATGTCCTAGAACCAAAAATTCGATGACATGTGACATCTACCAACCAGCACTGGGCCCGCGTGGTGGATTACTGCCCACTCCTTCTCACTGAGAGGAGGCCTGTGTCCCATTATGTTATGTAGTAGGTACTTCGTCCATTTAGGTTTTTTTTGACTGCACAGCGGAAGTGTGACATTAATTTACGTAGGTTTGATAATTTTTGGAATAAAAATTTATCAATTTCACATTGACGTTTATAATTCGTGTCTTTAAAATGTAGATATTAGTGACAAAGGCTTCTCGAAGCTGACTGAAAATAAATACTCCTTTAAGTGTACCTACCTACAACTGAATTGACCCTTAGCCTGAACCAGTTCAGTTCATGTACATACAATTCAGTTTTACCGTTGGAAAAATATGAATGACCCACAATTATGGCCCATAAAGGGCCCTTTGCCCCTTTTACGATACTATTGACGAGGTTTTATAAATATTAGTAGGTATAGTAGGTATATAGTACGTACACTCACATTTCGCTAGTTTAAGTCACTTGTAACAGGGGGCGAGCGTATTGCCATCAACCGGGCACAAATCCAGGGGGTCTACTCCGAAGTGGTATCGGCTGAATGTTCGGTCGTTTTCTGCTACGAAGTTACTATTTAGTTCGGTCGGTCCCGATCCTACACTCCTACACTCTTTCGAATATTGACTATGGTCCCGACCCACCTGAGCCGATCCGAACTTTTTTCGCATTTTTCAATAATATTCGGTTCGGCCATGTGTCGGTCCGATCCGATCATTCGCACTTTGCACTTCGTAGTAGACCCCCAGACTTCGGGCTGCTACCTACTAAGGAAATAGAATCATCATCTGCCTCTGCCTAGCCTTTTCCCAACTATGTTGGGGTCGACTTCCAGTCTAACCGGATGCAGCTGAATACCAGTATTTTACATGGAGCGACTGCCGATCCGACCCCCACAACCAGTGACTGGGTAACGATACTCTTTGGTAAGACTGGTTGTCAGACTTTTCGGCTTCTGGCTACCCGTAACGACAGTCAAAGATCAACGAATGACAGCCGGTTACAACGAGGCACGGAGGGGTCTCGATTATGGTCACCAATCCACGAACCGACCGAGGAAGCGTCGCGCTTCGATAGACTCTTTTATTATTTAGCCACGAGCCCCGTCCAAGAAGCAATCAATAGGTACTAATTATTTTCGTCACAAAAAAATCTTTTTCAAGCCCCGATTTTTTTCCAACTCAAACACAACATAAATACATAATGTGTGCGTTAATTACACACATGTACGTACTCGTACATATTACAGTAACTACATGCGCCAGGTGTGAGCTCGCGCCTACTTCGCACCTATGTAAAAACTGATCGTTACTTATAATGAGCTGTTCTTAATTAAAACTAGCGTAGTTATACTCATTAGGAGAACATAATGTTGGGAAATAATTACAGTTGCCCACTGTAATTGTAATGTGGGCTTGGCAGTCGAAATGTTACAGAAAAGTGGAAAATGTGGCCATGTAACGTCGATTTTTTGTGATCGAAATTGATGTTGTAACCACAGGTTTTTTGATGGATAGTGAATACTAGGTATCATTGCTTATATGTACCTATTTCACCACATAATTATGGCAGAACTAGCAGCGCCCCGCGGTTTCACCCGCACAAGTCTTGATCCCGTGGAAATATCGGGATAAAAAGTATCCTATGTGTTAATCCTGGTTATAAACTATTTGTGTGTCAAATTTCATCCAAATCCGTTCAGTAGTTTTTGCGTGAAATAGTAACAAACATCCATCCATCCATCCAGGATTAATGTATGCAAAATATTCTAAAACATTTTAAAAGAGTAACGGTGGAGTTTCTTGCCCATTCTTCTCCATATGAAACTACCTTTAGGAAGGGGCGACTAGAATCAATTCTATTTTACTGTAATTTTTGACGTTCAAAAGTGCCTTTTATGTGCCTATTTGAAATAAATGCTTTGACTTTGAAAAACGCATTGGTATCTGTTCTTGTGACCGCGTTGGTCTGCTAACTCCGCAACGGATTTTGATGTAATTTTCACCATTTTCCGAGAATTTATTCCGAAAGATTTACTTGCATAATACATTAATAAAAACTTACATTTAATAAAGAAATCTCCATGTTTTGTCAAGTCGTAAAAAACGTGTAAAGGAGGGCATTGACTTTGACCTCAAGTAAATCTCTATGACACTCCATTTTCCTCACCAAACAACTAATTTAAACCAATCTCCGGATACCGAAGCTCGGGACATTAAATATACATTAAACTGCGAACGTTTCCCTGTAAAACTGTTGAGTGTAAAAACGATTTGTTCAACAATTTTCACGGGCACTGCAGACGTATTGAAGAGAAAAAATGCGAAGACATCAAAGGCTAATCGTTCGGAATGAAATGCTTTGGAACAGGGCTGGGACTGCGATTAGGTATCGAATTATCGATAAACAAATAAAAATTGCCTAGGGTAGGGTAAGCAATACCTAGACGACTTCTTACATTGAGTGATCATCAAACTAATATTATAAAGGCGAAAGTTTGTGTGTGAGCTCGCTCAAACGGCTGAACGAATTTGGATGAAATTTGGCACACAGATAGCTTATAACCAGGATTAACACATAGGATACTTTTATCCCGATATTCCCACGGCATCGAAACTTATGCGGGTGAAACAGCTGGGCGCAGCTAGTGCTAAATGAAGCATGATATTGCTGTTAATGTATTGGATGGGTTGACCTAACCATACTTATAATATTACTAGCTTCTCCCCGCGACTTCTCCCGATCCACCCCGTCGCATCGCATCGCCTGCCTGTGCTACATCGTTTCGCTTAGCGTTCTTTCTGTCCTTTCTTCGTTTTGCTCGACTCCTTAGGGTCATAGCGTGATGTTAAAAGAATCGGGCTATCAAATGCAAAAATAACTTTTCAAATCCGACCGGTAGTTCCCGAGATTAGCGCGCTCAAACAAAGTCTTCAGCTATATTATTAGTATCGACAGATAAATGGGAAAGTAATTCTCTGTATGTCTGCCTGTCTGTAACCTTTTCACGACTAAACCACTGAACCGATCGTAGAAAGGTAGCCTGGGACCTGGAGAGCAGTTAGGCTACTTTTTTGTATTCACGCAGACGAAGTCGAGGGCAATAACAGCTTACCTGTCAACGTTAATGAGCTAAAATGTTTCTGGCATAAAGTTATCGAAATCAACAACGTCCTTTACTCAGGAACTCGCAGTCGCAGTAAGCACACGTGGTGACAGCGGGATTGTCCGAAAGGGTTACCGGAACATAAAGGGCGAAGGAAGGAACATGGGTGGGTTTTAGTCAGTAAGAGTCTGACACTCCCTTCCGCTCCACCCAGAGCGGGGGGGGTCATTTGAAGATTTGCCACCAGAAAAAAAAAAAAAAAAAGCACACGTGGTGAGTATTATTAATTCTGTCCAGCAAATCGGAAGATGCTAGCTAACAAGGGGGTAATTTCCGACTGATATTAAGTACGTCTTAGATAAGATAAGATAAGATATATTTATTTGCCCAAACATGTGTACACATACAAGAATAAAAAAAAAAACTTGCATGCAAGATAACATGAAATCAAAGTAACAGTTCAGAGACATGTTTGCCACATAATATGGCGTGCAAATATTATGTTTGTTAAAAATTAATAACACATGAACATAAAAACATGATCTTAGTTACAAAATATGCATAGTACAAAAAAAAAGTGACAATAAAATAATGTCAAAAATATTAATAAAAAATATGCCCGATTTAGATTATAAAAACAATAGTCAAATTAATTTCATAATTACAATAAAATATAAATGTCAAAATTAGGGCTTACACTATTACAGATTCAGCGGGATTGTCCGAAAGGGTTACCGCTACCCCGGAACATAAAGGGTGAAGGAAGGAACATGGGTGGGTTTTAGTCAGTAAGAGTCTGACACTCCCTTCCGCTCCACCCAGAGCGGGAGCGGTCATTTGATGATTTCCCACCAGAAAAAAAAAAAAAACACTATTACAGATTGATGTCAGATGTCAGTAATTTAAATAGAGGGTAATAAAATAATACAAACATGAAAAAACACACAAAGTACCTGCTTAAAACATTTTAGGTTAGCGTATCTAAAATTCTATCTTCCAGAAACTCAGATATAGTATAGTAGGCTTTCTTCATAGTCTTACTTCATAGTCGCCTTTCAAAATGCCCCTGACATATACAACACAATGTTTGCAGTCAAAAAAATCACCCCCAAACTCAAGACAACTTTAAATAATGAAAACAAACAAATTAAGTTTATCCCTCTATCCGGCAAATTCAATCGACTACTCTCTTAGGGGAGCGATAAGTGACTACACTATACTCAATAAGTTAAGAGCAATCTCTAGTTTGAGCGTGAAAACATATGTTAGGGGTGACGCTAGAGGGGGCGGGTATCGATAAATCTTTTTTTTTTTTTTAAGCAGGGCATCAACACAGAGCATGCCTAGCTTGGCATGCTCTGTGTTGATATGGTATTGCAGAAGATGGTGCTTTGTTAGATTTTTTTTTTCTTCTTATCAAAAAAAGAAGCTAGAGAGAGACAATTTAAAATTTAATTAATAGCAGCTAAGTAATAACAGCACACATGTCAATCGATCAGGTGAAGCTACGCTTGCCGCGGTTATTCCGTGGATGGGTGACCATCTTTACATACTGAGAAGCACGTCAAGCCGCTGGTCTCGGCTGTCATTCGAGGATCTTTGACAGTCTGACAACCAGACTTACCAAGTGTCAGATAGGCACTCGCTCCTTGTAAAATACTGGTATTCAGCTGCACAAGTTAGTGTGGAAGCCGACCCCAACAGAGTTGGGAATAGGCTAGACAGATGATGCATGACTCTCAAGTCTCTAGTGTTTTCTCACAGAAAACACTATCTGAAAGTTTGCCACAGTCGCTCAAGAGATAATTCTATTTAAAAAAAGCCCTCATTAATTAATCACTTATATTACTTTATTCCCATACTCATAATGATATCGTAATTAGCACCAGCTAATACTAGCCCAGCGTAGTTAATCACGTGAAACCGTCACAAAACCTAATCTACTAATACTAACATTTCTAAGCAAAAACTCAGAACATAAGACACAAAAAACCATACTACATCTTAAACAAACAGCTAATTGGCCTCACATGATATAATTAACCGTCAAGTAAATTACATCGAGTAATTAACGGCATTTCCAATCGATTAACTCGGAAATCATCGACTAAGCGCACCTCTAGTGCGTTGGAATAAGGTTTCAAATGTCAAACCGCCATTTTGTAGTTTATTCGTATTTCGAACTATCGGAGTTCTAATTTCAAAATGCTGCTAATGAGGACAGTCGAGTATGAATTCTTGTTAAAATGGCGGAAATCTGTACACATTTTTTGTTGTATTTTTAGATAAATGCACTTTTATGGGTGTAAGCTGTAACGATCTGATTATAATTAGAAATAAGTATAAAAGTCCTAATTTAATTAGCAGTACCAAAAAAGGAGATTTTAATTATTTGGTATTTTCTTGATATATTTCTGTCACATTTGAAATGTCGCGTATCCAATTAGGAACAGCTATTTTTAGCACTTCTGAAAGTATTTTGACACTTATAACTTGCCGACTGTCATTCGTAGAACTTTGACAGTCGTCACGGGTAGTCAGAAGCCTGAAAGTCTGACAACCAGTCTTATCAAGGGGTGTCGTGTTACCTAGTAACTGGGTTGTGAAGGTCAGATAGGCAGTCGCTCCATGTAAAATTCCGATATTCAGCTGCATCCGGTTAGACTAGAAGCGGACTCCAAAGGCTAGGCAGATTGATTGATTTATCTTACAGCTGAAAGCTTCATTCTTTGTTTCAATTAGAAAGGAGTGAGTGCAGGCTTTTCATTAAAGCACTCGTACCTTTTTTTTTTTTTTTTTTGTTTTCGGGGGGAAACCTTCAAAAGGCACCCGACCTCCGGGGAGTGAGGTCGGGGAGTGTGGGATTTTCTCGTACCTACGGCACATTTAGTAAAGTTGCTTTAACCAGTAACAGAACCGGTCGAAGTGGCGGTGCTTGGGGGAGGGTCCAGCAGCGGACGTTTTTCGGCAGAAATTATGACGAAGAGAATGATTCAGTTGACTTCCTACTTAAGGCATCTCTAGCTGGCTCGGCACATCATCATCACCTGCCTAGCCTTTTGGGTCAGCTTCCAGTCTAACCGGATGCAGCTGAATACCAGTATTTTACGTGGAGCGACTGCCTATCCAACTCTATACTATTTACTCCGCTACGCCCAAGAATTAAACAACACAGACAATCAAGACACACTCCCACATCTCTCATTATATCTCATACGTCACACGCGATGCCTATCTTACGCTATTAGATGCGCACACGCCGGTGAACTTTAAACGATTAATTATCTTGAATAGCGTAGATTGAGCTATTTTAATAAGGTTTTTGTGGAGTAATGGTGAACTTAGGCGTGTCCAAAACGAAGTGGAGGTGCTTGAGGGACTATGTCCAACAGTGGACCTTTTTTTGGCTGAAATCATGATGATGATTTGAAGCACACCCTCATTCCGCCAGTTATGCTTAAGTTACAGGCAATAGAAGGCGAGCTTATAGCCAAAAAACCGGTCAAGTGCGAGTTGGACTCGCGCACCGAGGATTCCGTACCGTTATAGGTATGGAACTACAAAACAGATTTCGGATTTTTTCCTTTACTTGTGCTACATGACATTGCTTCTTGCCAAATTTAATGATTCAATGTCAACGGGAAGTACCCTATAGGTTTTGATTTCTTTGCGTACCTTCCCGTATCTTTTGATTGCGTTGACTTAGAAGTTTGTTTTTTCACTGCTTCAAGAGATTGCAGCCCTGAGTATTTGATATTAATTTCAACTTGATAATCCTGAGAAAAAGGGTATTGACAGATGGGCAGACAGACGGACAACGAAGTGATCTGGTACGGAACCGTAAAAAAAAACTTTTCCGACACGGGAATCGAATCAAGGAGGGGCACTCAGCAGTAGCGTTTACGACCACTAGACCACCGAACCATTCAGAGAGGATATTATGTACCGTAACAACATTAATTAATATAATAATTAGACTAATTTGTAGCAATATAATCATAAGATTTTATTAGCGTGGTCTGTTCACCTCAGTACCGTAGAGATTTAAATGAAGATAACATCTTAATTAGCAGTAGAAAGATTTCATAATACTGTGTCACAGTAGTGGTTTTGAAAGGGTAAATTGGAAATTTACGTGTGAAAATATACAGAATACTAGTGTTTTTAGTAGGAGGATGTTCTCTGTGGCTGGAGCTGTATAAGATTTAAACAATTTTATCGAGACACCTGAGAGCCTGAAGGACCGATGGCCGGTGGAGCAGACGAGTCCTAGAGCGGAACCCACGTATCGGCAAGCGTAGTGTGGGACGCATCACAGCTAGATGGATGGACGACCTAAAGAAGGTTGCTGGGACGGACCGGATGCGGAAAGCGGAGGACAGGGTGTTGTGGCGCAGCCTGGGAGAGGCCTATGTCCAGCAGTGGACTGCGATTGGCTGAGTTGATTGAACTGAAAGCCTATAAGGCTTAAACAATTTTATCGAAACACCTGAGAGCCTTCCACCTGGACACACGTTACCGTGGCCGACTTGGAAATCTCTAAATAGACTTCACGGATGGCTCTGATCTCAAGTGCGTATGCAATCCTTGAGGAAGGCTATAAGCTACATCACACTAAGATCCTTAGGGGCCGAGCAAAACGGCCATAGGCAGAGGTAGAACACCGCGGTGGTTTTAGCGGGTAAGAGTCCGGCATACCCCATTTCCATACCACCACCGTTCCATCATCGGACAACCCGTCGTACGGCGAGTTTCCACCCTTATGTTGCTGACATGCTACGATCCGGACGAAGCGTTTCGCCTCGTCGTTTATACCGCGTGCATCGAAGGACTGGAACGATTTGCCTGCAGCGGTCTTCCCGTCCGATTATAATTTAAGTGTCTTCAAGGTTAGAGTGAATAAGCTCATAATAAATTAGTGCGCTTTGCCATCAACGATTGCATCACTGCTTTCCATCAGGCGGGATCGCAGTCAAGCACTAGTTTATATCATTAAAAAAAAATCATCTGCTCAACAACTTAAATAACAAACAATTTGGAAAATATTTAACACCCATCAATCCACTCTTTCGCTTAACCAAATCTAATCAACACAATGAGAAAAACCTTTAAAAGATACTTACTGTAAACAATATGACTCATACGCACATGCTAACAAACACTATTTGTGCTATTAGCTACGCTAATCGATTACCAACAATCGAATAGAATCGAATCTGTTAATCAATTGTTCACACCAATCGATTGTTTGTATGCGTGTGTTGGTGATATCTCTAGTTAGGTTTTGGACATAGAAATATTACATATAAATCTATGATTTCGACTGTTACTGTTACTGTTACTATTAGCCTGCATCATCCCACTGCTGGGCAAAGCCCTCTCCCCATGACTTCCAGCTCTTTCGATCCAGGCCTAAAGTAGACCACTGGTCTGGTCGTTTGTTTTGTCCAGCTCGTCCCGTTTCGACTATCGACTTTATTTTTTTTTTTTTCAGGGTGGGAAATCATCATATGACTTCTCCCGCTCTGGGCGGAGCAGGAGGGCATGTCAGACTTTTACTGACTAAAACCCACCCGTGTTCCTTCAGTTGCCTATGCCAGGGACCACACACCCTATGTTCAGCTAGAACATCGCTTATTTCTGCGGAAAGTTAGACTTGCCTGATTTAGTATGTCACATGGTGGGACGTCATTACGTCATTCGAGAGGTAGTTGCTGAAAATCAGCGCTGTTGACGATAGGTTCGTCCGAAGTAACAGCATTTTTGCTGAGCAACGACCTGAAGGCTAATTCTCTTATTTTTAAAACGTTCAAAATCTAGTCGCAATCTCATCTCGGCGGCAAACAAAAAATGTCAAATACTTGTCAAAATGTAGGGAAATTAGAGGTATTTTTGACAGATTGAGACTGAGATCAGACTGTGAACGTTCTTAAAATTACGAGAATTGCCCCTCAGTTCTTGGACAGATGCGACGCACGGCTTAATTGTTGTTTTATCTGCCAATATCTGTGTTGTCAATGTTAATTACTGTGAGTTGTCATTGGTCCCTGGCCCTGACATCAAGCAATAGACAAAAGGGTCAACATTTTTATGCTTGAGAGTCTTTTGACTATGTGTATCTTGTCTTTTTTTATTTTTATTATTATTCATTTGTAATTGTGCGTTTCGATTGTGCAGAATAAAATATTTTCTTTCTTTCTTTTCTTTAAGTTCACACCCAAGTTAAGGCTTCGTGCAAAAACATACTGGACACTGGACACGCATAATTAGTTTCACTCGACGTCTGTCATTACGTGCCCTTATCATTGTGTAAACATACAAATCGGTCGTTGTAATCAATTTAATAGTAAGTTATTGTTTTAATAAAGGGCTCTTTATTATTAAATAATAGTACTACGTGACAATCGACATGACAGACGAACATGATACATTACAATTGATAATTAAGTGCAGTAGCTATTACCTACTACACATTAAAGATGTACTTACCTATTTCTTATCTTGTGAAGGCACGAGCTAATCAGATAATTCGAGTCATGGTTAAAACTTTAGTCAGTCATGTACTACTTCAGAAAACTATGAGCCTTTGAACAAAGAGATTACAGTACCTTGGACAGTACCTTGCTTCAGTAGTTTGATTAAAAAGTTCCGAAAATGTCAGACCAGTCAGATTAGCAATTTAAGGCTGATTTTTCCATCGACAGACAACTTTTATTCGAGGAATAAAATTGACGTTTGACAGTTTTTGTATGAAATAATTGTCAAAATTTCAAAATGATTCCTCGAATAAAGTTATCAGATGATTGAAAAATCAGCCCTAAGAAACATATATTTTTCCGATCTACCTGTTTAAGTTGTGGCAAATATAAAATACTTATGAAAAAACTTTTTTATTTTTGGTTTAGTTTAGTTTGCGATCTTCCTGTACGAGTCGCAACAAATACTTTTTCTTTCTTTAAAAGAATAACCAACAAAAAGATAATAAGTACCAAGTTCAATTTTATTTAAATAAAATCTAGCCTAGGTTCACAGTCGATAATCTGCTAAGACTATCGACAACAACCAAAATACTTTATCGACACTCTCCCACCTCTAAAATTCAATTTTTATTTTCTTCCCCTCCAGCCTCGCGTATACATATTTATCAGCTGTATTGCACCATGCTTAATGATCCCTAATTCTATTAACAGTCTATCCGCATGTTTGTTTTGATCTACGAAACATGAAAAACATATTTTGGTTAGGAAAACTTGGTTTGCATTTTTGATAGTTTGGACTTTTAGTTAACTAGCTGCGCCCCGCGGTTTCACCCGCATAAGTTTCGATCCCGCAGGAATAACGGCATTAAAATATCCTATATGTTAATCCTGGTTATACCTAAACCATCTGCGTGCCAAATTTCATCCAAATCCGTTCAGTAGTTTTTGCGTGAAAGAGTAACAAAACATCTATCCATACATACAAACCTTCACGTTTACAATATTAGATATTAGTAGGATATAAGTCTGAAATTGCCAACCTGTCTTGAGCAAGCAAAATCAATCTGCCTAGCCTTTTCCTAACTTTGTTGGGGTTAGCTTCCAGTCTGACCTGAATACCAGTATTTAACATGGAGCGACTGCCTATCTGACCTAAGTAACTTGGCAACACGACAACCCCTAGGTAAGTCTGGTTGTCAAACTTTCGGGCGGCCTACTCGTAACGACTGTCAAAGATCCACGAATGCCAGCCAGGACGAGCCACGAAGGGGTCTTGGTATATGTATAAAGATGGTCACCCATCCACGGGCCAACCGCGGAAAGCGTAGCTTAACCTCATCGATCGACCCGTAAAATATTAATTTTATTGTTGCAGTTGCAGGTGATACTTTTTTGGTCATGAAACCTCCCCCTATCTCTCTTAATACAAAACACGTGTAGCAATCTTCTCACTGTGATACCAGATCGACCCTCTTCCAGAGCAGGGGTCCGCCCCCCTTATCTAACGCTGCCAACCCCACGGGAGCACTTATCAAATTATTGGGTTAGATTCTACTACACTGAATATTGTGGTCGAAGGGATGATGTAGTGCGGAAAGATTTAGTTAATCTTGTCGCGGATGTGCAGGGGAGGCTTGTTAATTTGATACAAGGGGTTATATGGTTTTTTTATAGTCTGTGAGATATGGAGATTAATTTCTATGTCTTTGTTCATGAACGGTTTCCATGGTTTTATTGTTGTTATTAGTAATAATTTGTTTATTTATTTTACTTCGATGGTCCTAGTTTATCATTTGTGACTTCAAGTGACAGCTATGTGAACAGAACCCAGCAATGCATAAATATGTGTGCTGTCACGCCCGTTTTGCCTGGAGGCTTTTATTTAAGTAGTAAGTTTTTATTAACATTTTTAATTTTATTTAATTTTTTTTTTCTTGACTACGTATAGTTTTTATTGTACTGGTTGGTATATTATAAATTAAATTATATTTGCCATATGTCAGCTAGCCACCTAGCTGACATATGGCAAATAATTTAATTTAATGTTCTGTGTCTTGTAATGTTAATTACTTTACATAGGTACCTAGTATTGTATACAAGCAAGTATTTTCTAATTGAACAGACAGTTGTGCTGTGTGACTTTTGATTTTGATTTTGAAAATCGGGTTTTTAAGAATCCAAACGCTTCTCGTGGCTCTTTCAATGTAAGTAATCTCATAAGTACGCACTGTCCCACCATTTACTTGTAGCGGTATCTATAACGCCACATGCGAACAACGCGTCATACTGACGTCACGCAAATCCTGCATCTCGCAAGCAGAGTTTACCGCACAATTAACATAGATACAATTTCCCAACATCAATCGTTGGGCAATTGACCGCCAGACACAACACCTGTCTGGTCGGAGGATCCTCCCTTTTCTATGGAGGATGAGTGAACTTTACACCCTGTTTCTCATACCTCTAAATACTCAATACCTACCGAAGTTGCTAAAACACCGCTGAATTCACACAAAGGAAAGCTTTCAAGGGATGATCTGTCTGAATACAGAGCAACCTGTTCACCAAAAAAATTCACTATGTATACCCATGTATTACGATTGACGGTTTAAATACTACGAGTGTCAAGGCTAAGGATTTTTCCAACAAGATTATCATGATAAATATTCATCGACTGTGAAAACGTTTTCAGGCAAGTATTCTACGTACAACTAGAACGGTGAATCACGTTTTTAATCCAGATTTGGACAAATATGTTATTGGCGCCGATTCCCTTGTTCAAAAACTAAACTAAATATAAGTTCAATGCATCTTTTTCTTTCTATTTAATTTAGAAAAGGACAGAAGATAAATATTAGTTTAGTCCTGTCAAATTAGTTAGCGCCTGACGTAAATTGACGTATTTTAGTAGCCATGTTTTTAATCACGTCTAATCTGTCTATGGGGTATCTTAATTTGACAGGACTAAACTAATATTTTATCTTCTGTCCTTTTCCTAATGAAATAGAAATAAAAAGATACACAGAACTTAAATTTAGTTTAGTTTGTGAACAAGGGAATCAGCGCCATTCTACAACAAGCATTACGCGAGCGCTCGTCAATAATTACAATTTAACATGTAAATGACATAAAAGTCACATGACGTCTTTATATTGATGTCTTTATATTTGTTATGGACGTCCACGTCAGGAAAATGGATAAACTTGCACGTCATAACGTCACCATGGACGGAAATTTAAAAGAATCTTCATATATTTCCATACATTTTACCTCTGTTATCTGAAGCAATGGACGTCCATGATAATATTGTCACGTTAGAAATTATGGTGTAAAAAGACACTCAACAGAAAGTCACTTGTACTCCCCGTCATTGTAATCTTTTTTTTGTACCGGACCATGCCTGGGAACCTTCTGGTTACGGAGATATTGAAGGCCAAAATTTCAACATTTACAGTATTTTTTTTTTTGTTTAATGATATAACACAACTTTAAATACCCCCACGACCCCTGTAGTGTTGAATGCACCCATAAGCACAACTGCGCAAGATTTGCGTGCGTTACATTGCGCACTACCACAAACCGCAAATCACACCAAAAATACAATTATTCTTGTGCAATGTTAATTAGTTTGATGTACAGAATGCGTAATTGACAGCAGCTATGTGATGTGTCTTTTTACTCCCTGTATCCTGTATATAGTTAAATTAGCCGTTTAGTCAACCGCTTGGCCTTTGGAAGCAGTGCTCGCCTCGCTTCGCTCTCTCGGCTCGCACGCGGTTGATCACAGTTCTAACCTAACCCATATCGGTTTCGGTCGGGGTGCCCTGGCTTAGTTACTGCGACCAATTTGGCTTGCACGTGATTAGTTACAGTTCCAAACTAAACTATAATTTATTGACCATCAGTCAGGCCGTTAGTTGAACGGCCGCCGTTTAGTTAAAAGGCTAGGCGATTAACCGAACGGCTAATTAAACCAGTTGGCTGCGACTTATATACTTTCATTTTCAAATCAAAATTCGATGACAACTTCACGCTACTGGTTCATAAACTAAGCATCTAAATCGACATAGTAAAAAAATGACCGAAGCAAGGTCGTTATATTAATAACTGAATATGACTCACCGGAACTGGGTCGGTCACTGTACCTGGTACAGTAGACCCACGCAGGCCAGACCATCGCGCCGTCTGCCATCGTGGTACCTGCAGAGAACATGGATTAACAAGAGAAAAGAAAACTGTTGGTCGATGAAGATATTTGGGAGAAAAACAATTGAAATAGATAGATTTGATTTTGGAAATGTTTCTGTTAAATCAAATGTTTTCGGATAGTTTTTTTTTTCGCAGATTTAATTATTTTTTAGCCAATATAATATCTCAGCGGCTAATTGATTAGAGGCTGATTTTTCAATCGACATATAATTGTCATATAATAATTATTACGAATAAAATTGACGTCTGACAGTTTTTGTACAAAATAACTGTAAAAAATTCAAAGTTATTAGATGATTGAAAAATCAGCCCTAAAGGTAGTAGTGAAATAGAAAATGACGTTGACTCTAATAATATTAATTGGTCCAAAATCCAGATATGAACTTTCCCGTAAATCTATCGTGTTTTAACATCCAAACTATAATAATTATTATAAAGTGATCCGATATTTTCATAGGATCGAGGCTTATGTGAGTGAAACCGCGGGGTGCAGCTAGTCACATATAAATTAAGTAAATAGAACCTATAGTCTGTTCGTCGTGTAATAGATGTCGGAGAAAAACCTCAATATACATATAATAAGTAGCAATCATTTCAATCTCTTACCGGTAGCCGAACTACAATATACATATAATAAGTAGCAATCATTTCAATCTCTTACCGGTAGCCGAACTACAATATACATATAATAAGTAGCAATCATTTCAATCTCTTACCGGTAGCCGAACTACAATATACATATAATAAGTAGCAATCATTTCAATCTCTTACCGGTAGCCGAACTACAATATACATATAATAAGTAGCAATCATTTCAATCTCTTACCGGTAGCCGAACTACAATATACATATAATAAGTAGCAATCATTTCAATCTCTTACCGGTAGCCGAACTACAATATACATATAATAAGTAGCAATCATTTCAATCTCTTACCGGTAGCCGAACTACAATATACATATAATAAGTAGCAATCATTTCAATCTCTTACCGGTAGCCGAACTACAATATACATATAATAAGTAGCAATCATTTCAATCTCTTACCGGTAGCCGAACTACAATATACATATAATAAGTAGCAATCATTTCAATCTCTTACCGGTAGCCGAACTACAATATACATATAATAAGTAGCAATCATTTCAATCTCTTACCGGTAGCCGAACTACAATATACATATAATAAGTAGCAATCATTTCAATCTCTTACCGGTAGCCGAACTACAATATACATATAATAAGTAGCAATCATTTCAATCTCTTACCGGTAGCCGAACTACAATATACATATAATAAGTAGCAATCATTTCAATCTCTTACCGGTAGCCGAACTCTGACTGCTCCCACTATCTTCTCCTTTCGACAGGTCAATAGCTCCACTCTTCTCTCCCGGCTTCACCTCAGGAACTCTCGCCTCCTCAGGCTTTGAAGGAGACGCCTCTTTCACAGGAGACATCTTAGCCTCAACCCTGGCCTTCGTCTTTCTTTTAGTCAAAGGATCTGTGATTCTCCTCCCAAAATCAGCCTTCAAAATATTGTCTATACTGAACTTCAGACAATTCTGGTTGATAAAATCCCTCCCGGACTCATTCTCCGGCGATTTTGGGGACACATAGTTCATTCTCCTATTCTCGTCTGTTCTTCTTAGCTCCTGCTGCTGACTCTTCATTCTTAAACCGAAGTTTAAACCGAAAGGTTGGGGATTAAGGTTTAAATTGCTTTGAGGAACTGGCATTCGACTTTGCAGCCCGGATTTTAAGTCTACTTGGTTGATTAAAGGGTTTTGGAACAAGAGGGGTTGGTTTAGGAACATTAATGGGTTTGGGGTTATAGGACTTGGCCTTAGGAGGAGCGGCTGGTTCATATTTATATTTTGGTTTAACTGTGATATCGCATTCAAGTGCGTCTGTATGTGTTTGAAAGATGTCAGATTCTGTGAGGATTCCGGCCCTTTCTGCTCAAAAGTTGGCAACGCTTCATTGCCAACTGAAAGCACAGTATCATCACTGCAGCAGGAATTATCATCTATACTAATTTCAGCTCTAGATTCGTTCGTCCGATCATCATCGTCATCAATGAGATCAGACGTTCGGGAGTTCTCGTTGACCTCTCGTAAATCTTCGTAGTTCGGCGTGTTTTGCAACAACTTGTCAGTTGAGAAAACATTTTCTGGACTGTGACTGTCTCTTTCTTTCTTTAGGACGTTGTGTATGGCGAAAGAAGATGACAGTACGGGTCTCTCTTCTGCTTTTTCCTCGTCGTGGTATTCTGGGCTGGTTGTGTCTCTGGTGTTCGGGGAGTAAGGCTCGTCATCGCTGTGGTCTTGTATTTTGATTCTGGAATCTTGAAGGTGGGCTGATGATACCGCAGCCATTTTGGTTTGGGGAAGTTACGCCATCTGTTGGAGAAAAACAGTAATTAGTACTTTGAATAGATTTACATGTTTGATCATACGTTTCGCTAGTTGTGTTTAAGTTTCATATAAAAGGGGGCCATCAACCGGGTACATATCCAGATACCGGTCTGATACTGAGAAATTCCATATCGAAAAACACAATATATATACCTTGCCAGATCCGGGAATCAAACCCAGGACCTCATGCTCACCAGTAGCCCTTGCGACCACTACACCAACGAGGCAGTCGAGGTTTTTTAAATAATTTATTTCTAAATCAATGAAGTTGAAGTTATTTAGGAAACTGTATAAGAGACTGTTTACATTCTTGGGATGGGCACCAATTATCAGATAAATAGGAATATGTAATTTGTTTGATGCTTGCGCAAGATATGGTATCCAGAACTGGCCAGGCCATTTCTCAAGCGTCCATCTTATCTACTTATTAAACATCTTCAATTCCTTCACTGACAGACAACGGACAGCCTAAACTACTGGGCCTAGAATCTTGAAATTTTGTCCAGGAGTTCCTAACAAAAATGAGCACGGAAATTTTAGAAAATTCCGCCCCTAAAGTAGTTAAAAAGGGGATGAAAGTTTGTATGCAAATTCGTCAATGTTGCCGTAGGAAGTCCAATCAGTCTGGAACTACAAGAAATATTTGAAAAAATCTTCTTTTATTGGATAGCCTAGAGGAAGGCTATAGGCTATTTGTCATCGCGCTAAAACCGTTTGGAGTCGAGCAAAAGGAAAAAAAGTCGGAAAGAGCGCTAAACGAAAACGGAGTAATAGCGCGGGTAGGCGATACGATGCGACTGGGTCGGGGAACGTGAAGATCCCCGACCCAGAGATCCCCGAGATCCCTGTGATCCCCGTGGAGATTCCCGTTAATCACAGTACACACTTAGACACCGATCTAAAATAAACATACCAACACACAAGCTAAACATGCATTCTATAAGTCCCTACGTAATGTCTATAAAAAATTACAATAAACTCCCTGACACAATAAAGAAAAAAGAAAAATTGAATATTTTTTTTTAATTTATAAGAAAACTTTAAAAAATTACTTATTAACAAATGCTACTACTCCTTAGATGAATATTTAAATGATAAACATAAATAATAGAAACAATAAAAGTATTATAATTAATAATAATTAACACGATATATTGCTGACACGGTAATAATGAATAAATAATATAATTTAAAAATAATAATTAAATAAAAAATCAATAATAATAAATTTAATAATGTAGCTGTAAGAATTATCCAAAGAATAACAATGTATATAAATAAATAAACAGAATTATAATATATAATAAAAATACTTAGGTATATTTAGCAGGAAAAAACAATACATATAGGCGAAATGTTAGGATTCAATTCGCAATCTCCTGACTTTGATTATATTTATTATGTGAACTAAAACTTGCTCCCACAAAAGCAACTTAGTTATTTCCTAAAACAGGGCTTCCTCTCTTCTATCCTTTTGCTGTGCCCTACAGGGTTCATAATGATCTAAATTATATGTATACCACCTAAGTACACATTATGGTAAAGCAATAAAGATATTGAGTATCAATACTCAATATCTTTATTGCTTTACCATAATGTACCATATATAATGTATCATAATATACCATTGAGTATTGGAAAACCTAGTTTTGACAATAAACCACCTGAAAAGGACCTCATTTTAAATTATAATTATTTATATACGAAACTTTTCACAAGGACCAGCACAATTTATACTTTACAAAACTAACTAATTTATTCAGTCGACGGATATGTATCTCGTTAACATTAGCGTGTCTGATTGCTATTTAGAGCTACGAGTTGATGCATAAATTAACAGGGATCAGGAGGTCACTGACTTGCATCATGTATTTATTGAATGCCAATCTAGTGTTAGCGTTGTATGGCTTTTGATTTGAAACTGAACTACGGCTCGGCATGACATGTCATCATCTGCCTGCCTTTTCCCAACCATGTTGCGGTTGGCTTCCAGTCTAACCGGATGCAGCTGAATACCAGTATTTTACATGGAGCGACTGCCTATCTGACCTCCGCAAACCAGTTACTGGATAATAACCCTTGGTAAGACCGGTTGTCAGATTTTCAGAGTTCTGACGACCCGTAACGACTGTCAAAGATCCACGAATGACAGCCGGGACCAACGGCTTAATCTGCTTTCCGAGACACGGAGGGGTCTCGGTATATAAAGATGGTCACCAATCCACAGACCAACCGCGGCAACCGTAGTTTATTAACCTGATCGATAGACCTGTGCGACTGTTATTATTTAGCCATGGGTCCCGTTTGTGATCTTCCTGTAAGAGTTACAATAAATACTTTTTCTTATATTTTTATATATTTATGTGTTATAATTTGTATGGTGTACAGACGCCAGCAGATCAAGCTACCCGAAACTGTCAAATTTTCCCAATCAACCTTGAACCTTAATGCTTTAGCGATAAAGTTGAAAACCTATTAAAGTTTGACAGATTGTAGTAACTTGATGTGCTGGCGTCCGTACAATAAAGAGTATTCTATTCTATTCTATTCTTTTTCTTTCTTTCAAAGGTGAAATGAAAACGAAATGTAGATATTATAGTTACCTGCTTAGTTTTTCGTACTTTTCACATTATATTTTGCACTAATGGTGTAAGTAAACTTACTTAACTACATATTTAATTTCCAACAATAATATAAGCGAATAAAAATGTCTTATCGCAAGTCCAGGGAGTCTACTCCGAAGTGTTATCGGCCGAATGTTCGGCCGTTTCCTGCTACGAAGTTACTATTTGGTCCGGTCGGTCCCGATCCTACACTCCTACACTCTTTCGAATATTGACTATGGTCCCGACCCAACTAAGGCGATCCGGCTTTGTTCGCAATTTTCAATAATATTCGGTTCGGCTATGTGTAGGATCCGATCATTCGCACTTTGCACTTCATAGTAGACCCCCAGAATTATGACGAATAGATCACTAGACTAGGATCATAACCACCAATTCTTATCATACGTTAAATTTGGTTGGGTTATACTTAAGTTAGCTATCTCACAAACATACCATAGTAATCTACAGCCTCCGAGTTTTGGCGTTGTCGCAAATCAGGTAGGTTGGTCAAAACATATTGACCATTTTGAAAACAAAATCCCGTGCACATGATGACCACAGCTGCGTCCGTAAGTAAAACAAAAGAGGATCCTTTTTACGTCGACTAATAATATGCGCTGCAAGCAAGAATAGTCCTTACGGTGGTCAGATATAGATTTTGGCGATAGTACCTATAGCTCATTTCTTTAGTGTGTTTTAAATGGCTATGGATGACGTCATTAAAATGGACAACATCATCCTCCTGTCTGCTAATAACAACCAAGTGCTGAGTCTACAATTGTTGACAATGGCGCCGATTCCCTTGTTCACAAACTAAACTAAATTTAAGTTCAGTGCATCTTTTTCTTTCTATTTCATTAAGAAAAGGACAGAAGATAAATATTAGTTTAGTCCTGTCAAATTAAAATAATCCATAGACAAATTAGATGCGATTAAAAACATGGCTACCAAAAATACGTCAATTTACGTCAGGCGCTGCCTAATTTGACAGGACTAAACTAATATTTATCTTCTGTCCTTTTCTTAATGAAATAGAAAGAAAAAGATGCACTGAACTTAAGTTTAGTTTAGTTTGTGAACAAGGGAATCGGCGCCACTAGAATTTAAGTTAAAATTGTCACTAACCCTATGGACTCAGGTCTGAATTAAAAATATTCTATTCTATTCTATTCTATTGACAAGATTCTCTCTATTCACGACTTAAACAGCACCCTAATTGCCCAACACACTATCTAGTCGTAGGTCGTAGGTTCGAACCCAGACAGGCGCTTTACTTTGTGTAAATTATTTCGTCACCACTGCTCTCAAAACGGTGAAGGAAAACATCGTGAGGATACCGGCATGTCCTAGAACCAAAAATTCGAAGACATGTGACGTCTGCCAACCCGCACTGGGCCCGTGTGGTGGATTACGGCCCATTCCCTCTCACCGAGAGGAGGCCTGTGTCCTAGCAGTGGGAACATTATAGGCTGATTATGTTATGTACTATCAATAACAATCTGAATCATTTTTAATGATATTGCTAATCCATTGCTTCATATATTCGAAAAATTTGTCCGCTCACCAACGTAAATAACGCAATGAATGTTGTTGAACTGTCAAAATTAAAGCCTACATCCATTCCTGCTGATATGTAGTGTCGTGCAACTACCCTGCAGTTTCTCATAAGTTTTACACGTAAACTAATTTCATAGAACATTTTCAGAAGTGCAAAATACGTTTTTGCTCCGTAGAAAATTGTTCATAATATCTTCAACATGGTACTGTGAAGCTGTGGTGGAAAATACCATGCTAATTCATAGGTATATGTTATCTTGAACAGCTATGGAAACACCTCGTTAAAATATTAAAATATGACAGGTTAACAGCTTCCTCGTGAGATGAACTTAGTAATAAGATGTTAAGTGTACTTGAGAGAAATCCATAACGTGAGGGTACTTCACGCTTTTTGTTATGAACGTAAGCAGCATCACCTGTATGAAGAAAAGGCAAATCGCTTTAAATAAATAAGGGAAAACTAAAGTCCTGGAGGTATAACAGAATTGGTCATTGCTCGTTTGTAGTTCGTAGTTTGACCATACTGACCATTAAACCATTAGATAAGTAGGTATTCAGGCTCTTAACTACCCCGTTGGTTTCGTGGTTGCAAGCGGGACTGCTGATCGTGGGGTCCTGCGTTCGAATCCAAGGTCAGATAAAGTTATAATTACTGGGTTTTCCATTAGGAATTTCTTAGTAACAGTCCGGAATTTAGAAGTTGGCGGTTTAATACCCCCGTGCCTCGGAAAGCACGTAAAGCCGTTGGTCCTGCGCCTGATCTCTCCCCGGTCGTGTCGGATTGCCGTTCCATCGGACTATGAGAGTAAAGGAACAGTGAGTGCACCTGTGTTTACGCACACACTTGTGCACTCTAATATCTCCTGCGTACCTAGCTAATCTCCGTTGAGATCGGCCACCGTGACCGAAATGGGTCTGGAGGCTATTATTATTCAGGTTCTTATTTTTTTCTGACTTAAAGAAAATAAGATCAAATTAAAAAATATCTCGATAGGAACTTTCTGTACGACATCTACTGTTGTTATTCAAATCTACACCCTATTTGCTTGTAAAGCTGTTCAGTTACATAAATACTAAACTATTGAAGATAGAAACATTAGGAAGAAAAGTTTCTTAGCAGGTGTAAAGGTGCCCTCTGAAAGGATTGTAGCGGTATCTACAACGCCACATGCGAACAACGCGTCATACTGACGTCACGCAGATCCTGCATCTCGCAAGCAGAGTTTACCGCGCAATTAGCATACATACATACAAATTTCCCGACATCAGTCGTTGAGCAATTGCCCGCCAGACACAACACCCGTCTGGTCGGAGGATCCTCCCTTTTCTATGGAGGTTGAGTGAACTTTACACCCTGTTCCTCATACCTCTATAGGATTTTCCACACCTTAAATTGATTAACAGCTTGAGACTCAACATCATCTTCTGCCTAGTCATTTTCAAACTGTTCTGGTCGGCTTCCAGTACTTGCATGAAGTCGCTCGCACAGGCAGTTGTTCCATGCAAAGCACTGGGGGTCTACTCCGAAGTGGTATCGGCCGAGTGTTCGGCCGTTTCCTGCTACGAAGTTTCTATTTGGTTCGGTCGGTCCGGATCCTACACTCCTACACTCTTTCGAATATTGACTATGGTCCCGACCCAACTAAGCCGATCCGAACTTTTTTCGCATTTTTCATTAATATTCGGTTCGGGCATGTGTCGGTCCGATCCGATCATTCGCACTTTGCACTTCGTAGTAGACCCCCTGGTTCGGGTACCGTGTTGTCTTTCTTTCTTTTCAGTAACTGGGTTGTGAAGGATCATCCCACGATACGCCGGCTATCGTTGAAAACCAGCGCTGGAGCTGACTCGCATAGGGTGACGGGATGCGATGGACGTGACGCATATTTTCTCAAACTTATTCTGTTTTATTTGTCTTCGTGTTCTTTCTCTGTCATGTTTACCGGAAATAAACGTATTTCCTTACACTTTTCTTATACCCCTTTGTAAGACTGATAGTCGGACTTTCGCGCTTCAGACTACCCGTAACGACTGTCAAAGATCTTCGAATGACAAACCCACGACGATGACTTAATTGAGTTACCTACAATATTTAGACTTCCCATGAGGTCTAGGTCTTCAATCCCTACAGGTAACCAATCAGACTACAGGTCTGCTAAGGTACCTAAGGTTAGCGTAAATAATGATAAAACGTTTACCTACATATCGCAGTGACGGTGGGAGCTGGGCGTAGGACTTGCTACATGTACCGAGTATGAAGGGTAAGGTGCTCCGTTTGTAACTTTTTACTTTACTTTACTTTACTTTACTTTACTAGCTTGGGTTTAGGGCACGGACAGGACTATGCTGTGTGACAGATGTTTGGACACATATCTGAGGAGTAACTCTCGTAATTTTAAGAACATTCACAGTCTGATCTCAGTCTTAATCTGTCAAAAATACCTCTAATTTCCCTACATTTTTGACAAGTTTTTGACATTGATTGTCGCTGAGATGAGATTGCGACTAGAATTTGAACGTTTTTAATTACGGGAATTGGTCTTCTGTTAAAAGGCTAGCTTAAAGATACAACATTACTAAAGACAACAATTATTTCAGTTTTTTTTTTTTTTTTAATAGACAATCACACAATATTATTGAAGAGAATTTTATTTAGGCATACGGCCAGAATCAATGTTTTTTTAAGTTAATTAGAATAGAAAAAACCTAGCTTCTTTCTGTGGTTTTTCTAAAAACAACAAACTGCAATCACCAATCCGTTTTACAATGGTAGTTTTGGGAGGTAATCTGCGGAACATTTACTGGCTGATTAGGAGCAATTTTTCCCAAATTGCCGCACGTTAAGAAAAGTATTTTATTTTTACCTTCTAACTTCACTAAATTTAGCTAAATACATCTTACAGGTTATGCTACAAAATGAAGTGCTACTACTAAACTGTTCAGTATTAATGGTAGCGTTAACCCTTGTGATTAAGTTAATGTAGATGTAGTTAAACTAAATGGCATTAGCTTAAGGTTAGGGCATAAAATTAACGGGGTTAAAGACGCTAACACTTCGGGTGATGGCTGATGGTCGATTATAAGAATATTTAAAACCAGTACATTGGACATTCACCAACCCGCACTGAGCCCACGTAGTGAATTACGGCCCACTTTCTCACACCGAGAGGAGGCATATGTCCCAGCAGTGGGAATATTATAGGCTAATTAGGTTAAACGGTTAGATTGGAGAAAAAAATATCTACTTTTGTTATTTAAACATTGGAAAGAAAAGAAAAATATTTTATTCTGCACAAACAAAACGCACAATTACAAGTAAAAAAATAATAATAATAAAAAAAAAAAAAACGAAAAAAAGGTTAAGATACACATAGTCAAAAGACACGTATGTATAAAAATGTTGACACTTTTGTCTATTGCTCGCTGTCAAGGCCATGGACCAATGACAACTCGTACATTACGTATAATAATATTTATTATTATTTAGCTGGTATTGTGCCGCAGCAGGGCTACGGTCCCTCTTTCCCTTCATTTTCACTTTTTGCGTAGGAGATTAACGATTAAATTAAAACTTCGGGTACGGTCATAAAAAATGTTTGTGAAACAACTAACACTCTACGTCAATTTGCGGAGCCGTGTTATACAGCTTTCAAATAATGACAGTTGTGATTTGAGCAAACGGACAATTTAAGTTGGTAATAAATTTTCTCACACAATCAAATAATTTTCCTAACCCACAACGTGCGTAAATTATTTAAATGGCAGGCTTTTGGAGAATTCAGAGAAGACACTTAGAATTAATTTGACATGATTAATTGGCACCCCACTTAACACAGCACTTTATTTCATACAAGTAGACACGAATCACAAGCTGCGAATAGCAGCCATTTCTAAATCTGTCACTTGTAAATTAGTCATGTAAATGCTAAATCATATTACAAGCGGTTTATTTTTAGCCAGGGCTATTTAGTTCTTAGATTTTAGGAGCATCTGATCAATTGCTATTATTTGTTCAGCTGTAACATTCCGATATCTAAGTAGTAAAAATATATATATACTAGCTGCCCCCTGCGGTTTCACCCACATAAGTTTCGATCCCGTGGGAATATCGGGATAAAAAGTATCTTATATATTAATCCTGGTTATAAACCATCTGTGTGCCAAATTTCATCCAAATCCGTTCAGTAGTTTTTGCGTGAAAGAGTAACAAACCTCCGTCCATCCATCCATACAAACTTTCACGTTTATAATATTATTAGTAGGATTTTATCAGTGGAAACTTATAAATGACCTTCAATTTTATATATTTCTAAAGAAACCTATATAACTTAGCTGTAACTTTGTCGAATATCCTACTTCCTACTAATATTATAAACGCGGAAGTTTGTGAGGATGGATGGATGTTTGTTACTCTTTCACGCAAAAACTACTGAACGTATTCCGATGAAATTTGGCACACAAATAGTTTATAGCCAGGATTAACACCTGAGATTATTATCCCGATATTCCTACAGGATCGAAACTTATGCGGGTGCAACTGCGGGGCGCTACTAGTAATAAAATAAAATCTCTCCATAAAATAAATAAAGACCTCCCTCTCTCTTTTCCACACAATTCTGGTTGGTAGTGTCGGCCAGCAATTAAATAAAATATGATATTTTTAAGTAGCATAAATAAGTCAACGCTGAAGTTCTATTACATTGACAATCTAATATTACAACGCTTATGCATTATCTTTAAAAAAAAAAGTAAACAAAATATCGTAAAGACTTTTAGACGAATTGCTGTTATTGTAATAATTTTTCAATTCTGACCACATTACCAAAACTGAAAATTACCATTTTGTTTTTCAATTAAAAATACCAAAATCCAATAATCAAGACAGCATAAACAAATTACGTCCTCAAAAAAATAATCCTTAAAGAAAATTGCAAAACTAAAGTAGAGCCACTTTCCTGCCACACCGTCTTGAGACCACACACGACGAGCGTACGCGCTCCAACCAGATATTTCGTTTAATCCGACCACCAACTTACATTTACCGTCCACAAAACGATTTTTCTACCAACTTCCTCCACATTATGCAGTTTCACAACCGCAAAGTTAAATTTGTCGAAGCACGAGACGAAACCATGATATCTTTCAACCAAAATTAATGAAAAATCGACTTTATTTTGAGTATCATAAGGTTGGTGCGAAGTGCAAAGATATGTTGGTAAAAGATTACATGTCCGAAGTGTAGCGAATCGGATATTTTTTTTTTTTAGTATCACGATTTCGCAATTTTAAAGGTGTTAGTTGTATGTCAGTACTTGTGAGGTTGCTAACTCGAAAATTATCAGTTATCACATTTATATCACTGGTATTGCTAGGTTTATTCCAAAGGATTGATTTGCTGAACAAATCGTTGGATTATGTTTTTACTGTAATAACATCGATTTGTAGTTATTTTACTTAGCTGTTACGGGGAAAGTCTTTGACTTTTAAGTCAACTGACATTATACAGGGCGTTTATTTTTCTAAACTTTTGTCTCAGCGGATTCTGATACCCGTGAAAGTGAACAACTTTTCCTCTGATACCAATTTTAATACTGATTCGAAAAAAATGAGCAAACTTAGATTCAAAATACCGATTGTATAAAAAAATGCGTTTATATCGAAACTAAAAGTATCACGAATTTCTTATAGATTGGTTTTCTTGGAGGAAACTATTCAGGGTTAAAGGCAGAATTTCCCATTTGGCGGAAGCTGCAGAACAAATGAATTCAGTGGTATCGTTTACCTACTGCAGCCTAATTGCGTAACCATTTTCGGCAAATGATTGAGATTAATTGGTTTCGTTTCGATCGCTTTTTGTTTCGTTTTACGATTTTCTTAAGCACATATCGTTCACTCTTTAGCGTTTCAAACCAACAGCTGTTGCTATTACATGATAGTGGAGTTACGCAATACGAAAATCATTGCCGAAAATGTGTTACGCAATTAGGCTGCTGATTGGTTTTTCCTGCGCATTTTCTTATAGAGAAAATCTTCACAGGATATCAGTTAAACGAACGTTCTTATCGACAATAATTTTTTTTTTTTTTTTAAAAACGTTGCCCCACACTAGGAATTTCTCCTGTATCGTGGGTGCGTTTACAAACATTTAAACTCACATGCACAAACAGCCAGACCCGGAACAACTACTTGTAGGTCATACAAATATTTGTTCCGTGCGGGAATCGAACCCGCGACACACAGCGCAGCAGTCAATCGCTTAACCACTGCGCCAACCGTGCCGTCAAAATGAAGAAGCCACTCATTTATACTTATTTCAGGGTTTTCAATGTAACCCTAGGCTAGGTGGCGCGTCATCTTCGCAAGATGAGTAGCAGCTGGATGAGAGTTGCCGAAAATCGTGTTGAATGACGTGCAATAGGATGCCTATGTCCAGCAGTGGGCTGATGATGATGATCATTTAGAGGTATGAGGAACAGGGTGTAAAGTTCACTCATCCTCCATAGAAAAGGGAGGATCCTCCGACCAGACGGGTGTTGTGTCTGGCGGGCAATTGCCCAACGATTGATTCTTGGGAAATTGTATCCATGCTAATTGCGCGGTAAACTCTGCTTGCGAGATGCAGGATTTGCGTGACGTCAGTATGACGCGTTGTTCGCATGTGGCGTTGTAGATACCGCTACAAACATAACTCAAAAGCACCCATCATTTTTAAGATGTGTTTTACATTCCTATACAACATAATAAGTTAAGTCATTATTTAAATTAAATTGCCATAAAATCAATTTTAATAACACTTCCTACTTTATTTGTAAACGATTGAGGAAAAATATTGCAAAAACATCGTTTTTGTTAAAATCAGTCTCACTTTTTACATTATCCCGAATTTTTGCGGGTGTAGCAGAAACGATGACTGGGTGCAGTTTTAGTCATTAGGTCTGATATGACTTGAGTTGATAATTTTGCCTTAGCAGCAAAAAAAACAAGTGCAAGTATTTTTGCTTTAAAAAATGTTAACATTCAAGGAGATAGCCACAGAGAAAGAGAGAGATACCCACTGTATGTAGAATGGCAAAATACCTAGCCTATAATGTTCCCACTGCTGGGACACAGGCCTCCTCTCTCTAAGAGGGAGAAGGCCATAATCCACTACGCGAGCCCAGTGCGGGTTGGTAGATGTCACATGTCTCCGAATTCTTGGTTCTAGGACGTGGCGGATTCCTCACGATGTTTTCCTTTACCGTTTTGACACTAGTGGTGATGCAACAAAAGAAGGGTTACATCGTCATCTGTCAACCCTTTCTCAACTATGTTAGGGTTGGCTTTCATTCTAACCGATGCAGCTGGAGACCAGTATTTTACATAGAGCGACTGCTAAACTGACCTCCACAACCCAGTTTCTGGGTAACACGACACCCCTTGGTAAGACTAGTTGTCTGGGTTACCTATCTCAAATACAGATAATTCGCTCATTCTTTCATTGGGTTGTCACAGATAATTAATACGTATCTAATTTATTATGACTTGTCACACAATTCATGACAAACGCGGGTTGAATTACGAATTAAGGACGACTTGACACCATTTTACGTTAAGTTAATTGCAACTGACATTTTAAAATGGCGGGCTGTCACCGGATTATTTACATATTATCGCTTTTTGCACATGTAGGTTGGACATTTTAATTAAATAGTTATTGTGTTGTGACATGCCATTTTCCTTTGTGACAAGTTTTTGTTGCAAAATTGTCCTTTTACTTTGAAATGGCCTATTGAAATTGAAGACTCTTCAACTATGTCAGGCGCTTCCTGGGTAGTCAGTGAGAGTTCAACAACATTCATTGCGTTCTTTACATTGTAGAGCAGATACATTTTTCGAACATATGAGGCAATGGATTAGCAATATCCTTCAAAATGATTCAGATTGTGATTGTTATACCGCTACAAGGATTGTTTACCGTTCGCATGACGTTGACAGGGACGCTGTTGGTAAACATTTGCGCAATAGTTTTGTGAAATTTATTGAAAAAACAAAATGGCGCCGTTGGTTCCGATTTCGGTCGCGCATCAAAAGAAACTTGTGGCGCTATATCAACCTTACCTTCCAGCATGAATGCTCGGATTAAACGTAACGTAAATTCGCAAGATTACTCATTTCGCACAAAATATTTACATAAATTAGTTTTAAAACTTTATTTATTTATTTATATGTATAGGCCTGCGACAATAATCTTTTGCTTGTCGTTTCAAAACTTGTTCTTTTTGTGTTATTTTTTCCGTGAATGTTTACCGCAAATTAAATAACATTTTCATAAAAAAAAAATATGTATTTTCTTTGTTTTATTTTAAAAATTTAAATCAAAATGCTACAGGAAGGTACTTTTTTTTTTGTTGCTCGGTGGAAATCCTCATGGACTTCCTCCATCATGGAGGAAGCTCCGGCTAAAACCACCGTGGTGTTCCATCTTTGCCTATGGCCGGAGGTGCGGGAGTCGAAAGGTACTTGGGATAATTTTGTTGTATTATTTATTAAATAAATCGTTCGAATTTATGTTACGTTTATTCTGAACGTTCGTGCTATATAGCTTCTGAATGGCTAGTATCTTTACCAAAGCCTGAGATACTATCGTTTTGCTTATTGAGATGCGAAAGAATAAACCTTTTCCTAGGGCGTCTGTTTCTAGCTCAAAAGACTGAATTCTATCCTAACTAATATTATAAATGTGAAAATAAGTTTGTTTGTTACGCTTTCACGCTAAAACGGCTAAACGGATTTGGATGAAATTTAGCACACTGATAAGTAGACCATGTCCTGGGGGATATAGGCTACTTTCATCCTGGATCGCAGACGAAGTCGCGGGCAACAGCTAGTACTGAATAACTGCCATCTGACTTACGCAATTAAATCCTACTATCCTACTCCTACGTAAAATATTATTATTTAATATACGAGTATATTATATATTATAAACGTGAAAGTTTGTATGGATGGATGGATGTTTGTTACTCTTTCACGCAAAAACTACTGAACGGATTTGAATGAAATTTGGCACACAGATGGTTTATAACCAGAATTAATATATAGGATACTTTTAATCCCTATATTCCCACGGGGTCAAAACTTATGCGGGTGAAACCGCGGGGCGCAACTAGTCTACTATAAAATCGATAAGCATGCCCGTAAAAGTCCACAACTAGGTAAACATGGACCTTAGGAAATTGTTGCTATAATAAGATCCTTAATCAAAGATTTGGATCAAGAAAATAAACTTAGAACGGGTGCGAAAACACAATCTTGATACATTTAATTCAGTCCACCATTTAAGGGAAAAACGACATAAAATAAAAAAAAGAAGTTGATACAATAAATACACTTTTATCGCGCTAAATACATATCAAAGTGTTATTTGCAACACCTAAAGACCTCAAAAAGGAAAATAACGGTCGCAGCCTTACAACCTTAGACTCATTTGACGTTTAAATTGGCGGGAAAAAATTCAAACGTCACTTTGACAGTTAACTTTTTTTTGTTCCTCCCGCGGCCGCGTTCCGTTCACCGTGCTAATGCTTAGTGGAAACATTAAGAAGTTGCGTATAAGGAATGCCCACATACAGCCTGTGTCCTGTTGATTACTATCAAAGAAGGTTGTTTTTATTACAGCTAATTTTAAATAATATGATTTTTTATTAAAGAAATATGCTTCAGCTGTTTAGCTATAAGTTTTAGTAAAAACTGGATATTTTTATAGCAATGTGTCAATGTTTATCCATCATTTTTATCTTTACCCGTTTAGTTTGCACATGGCCACTAATAGGAACGCACCTCGTTTATTTTATTAAGTGCCTGAGTGATAAATTGCGATAACTTATATGCCCAGCAAGTTGCCAATCGTGGAACTTATAGAAAAGTTTGAAGGTATACTTAATAAAAAGTAATATCCGTCTGCTTGTTTACCTTTCATTTACCTAAGGGTTTATTTTATGCAAGAACTTTTCCTATAGGATTTCTTGATAAGAACCATATTATTTACTTTTTCCGGAAATATGAAAGTATATTATATTTTTTTTTTTTCCGGATGGGAAATCATCAAATGACCCCTCCCGCTCTGGGTGGAGCGGAAGGGAGTGTCAGACTCTTACTGACTAAAACCCACCCATGTTCCTTCCTTTGCCCCTTATGTTCCGGGGTAGCGGTAACCCTTTCGGACAATCCCGCTGAATGTATATTATGATGACGTAATGAAAAGTGGTTGTTTTCCGATATTAACATTCCGTTTGTGACAGAATTAGACGGAGGGAGTAATTATTAGAAAAGGTATGATCTATTATGGATGACATCATTTTTTTTTTTAATTTTATTGGCTAATCCAATATATCCAGATTACTATAGTGGGACACGGTACCCTATAAACTCTCGTGGCTAAAAATAATAGACGCACGTGTCGGTCGATGGTTAACCTACGCTTGCTGAGGTTCGTGGATGGGTGACCATCCATTACTAAGCCGTTAGCTCCGACTGGCATTCGTAGATCTTTGCAGTCGTAAATGGTAGCCAGAGGCCGAAAGATTGACAATTAGTCTTACCGAGGGATGTCTTATTACCCAGTAACTGGGTTGTAGAGGTCAGATAGGCAGTCGCTCCATGAAAAATACTAGTATTCAGGTGCATCCCGTTAGACTAGAATCCGAGCCATAGTTCGAAAAAGGCTAGGCAGATTGACTGACGGTACCCTAAAAACGTCTCTAAATTACCCAAATTCGGAATTAATTAATGACACAGTAATATTATAAAAATCGATGGTTTTACAACAAAATTGGGCACCATTAACTTTTATTGTAGACGTCCATAAAACCACCATCAAATTATGCAATAAAATAATCAAATTCGCTAATTGAATTATTTAAATGATCAATCAACATTTTTTTTGTGGACCACTAACTATTTGAGAGTGTGAAAACAGTTATTTTACCTATGAATTTACATGAATATTTTGTCCTCGAATATGTAGATTGGTAAAAAAACTCCTAGCCTTAATGTTCCCACTGCTGAGACACAGGCCCCCTCTCTTCAAGAGGGAGTGGGCTGCAATCTACCACGCGGGCCAAATGCGGGTTGGTAATGTGACATGTCCTTGAATTGTTGGCTCTAGGACTTGCCGGTTTCCTCAAGATGCGAAAAAAAAACTCATATTTTTTACGAACCTCAAAACAAATGATGGTTCTAGATAGTAATTGTGGTCAAAGAGTGCGTTTCCTCAAAGAGTACCCCCTGTACTACGAAGTGCAAAGTGTTGGGGTAACCAGTTCCAGGCTCTAACGGGAAGAAGCTGAATACCAGTATTTTACATGAAGCGACTGCCTATCTGTACTCCACAACCCAGGGGGTCTTTTACGAAGTGCAAAGTGCGAATGTTCGGATCGGACCGACACATGGCCGAACCGAATGTTATTGAAAAATGCGAAAAAAGTTAGGATCGGCTCAGTTGGGTCGGGACCATAGTCAATATTCGAAAGAGTGTAGGAGTGTAGGATCGGGACCAACCGAACCAAACAGTAACTTCGTAGCAGGAAACGGCCGAACATTCGGCCGATACCACTTCGGAGTAGACCCCCTGTTTTTTGGTATTATAACCAGTATTATGGTTGCCGATGTAGCTGTGGTGGCTCAGTGTAAACGGCCGGGACTTACGAGTTGTAAGGTCGTAGTTTCGAACTTTACGCTTTACTTTGTAGCGGTATCTACAACGCCACATGCGAACAACGCGTCATACTGACGTCACGCAAATCCTGCATCTCGTAAGCAGAGTTTACCGCGCAATTAGCATAGATACAATTTCCCAACATCAATCGTTGGGCAATTGCCCGCCAGACACAACACCCGTGTGGTCGGAGGATCCTCCCTTTTCTATGGAGGTTGAGTGGACTTTACACCCTGTTCCTCATACTTCCAAAACTTTGTGTAATTTATTTCATCACTAATGCTCTCAAAACGATGAAGGAAAACATCGTTAGGAAACCGGCGGCGTTTCCTAGAACCAAAAATTCAAAGTCATGTGACATCTCATTCCCTTTCACAGAGAGGAGACCTCTGTCCCAGCAGTGGAAACGTTATAGGCCGATTATGTAACCAGTATAAGCTGACTTCTGATTGTACGAAAATCCTACACAATGCGAATTCAGCTAAAACTGGAAATGTATAGCTTGATGTATCGCCGTGTGTACTAAGTAAGTAATATGCGGTATTTTGACTCCAACTAAACACGGGTTTAAGCCGAACCGAACGGATATGGAGCCGATAAAATGTCGTTAAAAACTAGTTCTTGAAGTAAATGCGACACGATCAAACGTGGTAAAGGCCATATAAAAACTTTTATTACTATAGCATCCTCTGGAAGAGAAAATAAATGATAAGAATATCTTAGTTATATGAACACTGAGCTACAGTTTCAGCTAGAATCTGATAGAGAAACCTAGGTCCAGCAGTGGATGTCTTTCAGCTGACATCATTATGATACAGAGCTGTACCAAGGTAACCGACATATCCCAAAGAGTTGTCAAACTTAAGTAGCAGTAGGCAGGGCACATTGCTCGCAGAACAGATGGCCGATGGGGCCGAAAGGTTTTGGAGTGGCGACCGCGTACCGGAAGACGTAGCGTTGGAAGGCCGCCCACAAGGTGGACCGACGACCTTGTGAAAGTCGCAGGAACCCGTTGGATGCGAGAAGCACAGAACCGGTCGAAGTGGAGGTGCTTGGGGAGACATTCAGCAGTGGACGTCTTTCGGGTGAAACAATGATGGTGATGAACGAGCTGTCAGAACAATAGTTAGTCAACGTTAGTAAGTCAACTCCAAGATCAGACTAGCAGGGGGGTACACACAGCGTCCGACATACTCAGCTGCCTCCTCATCCGTTTAGTCAGCTCGGAGGTTTTAAGATCGGTTTAAGTGGATATGAGCATTATCCACCGTTAATGTTCCCAGTACTGGGACCCAGGCCTCCTCTCTGTGAGAGCCAGTCATTAAGTAGATATTTAGTAGTACTTAGTGGTAAAGTGCAGCTTTGCTCTTGCTCTGGGCATGTTCAATAAATATACCGGGCATGTTCTGGATGTAAAAATAAATACACAGGTAATCAGCCTATAATGTTCCCACTGCTGGGACGCAGGCCTCCTCTCTGTGAGAGACAGTGGGCTTCTACCACGCGGGCCCAGTGCGGGTTGGTGGATGTCACATGTGTTCGAATTTTTGGTTTTCAGAGCAGTGGTGATGACATAATTCACACAAAGCGCAGCGCCTGTCTCGGTTCGAACCTTCAACTCGGTAAGACGCGGCGGTTACCACTGGGTTACCACTGTTCTAGTGTTACAAATTATGTAAAACAAACTAACTACAGCTACTTTTAACATTTTAAACTATTGAACGAACAGAAATTGGAGTGTAAACTTTACATGACACCTTCAAAATAACGTTAGGGGAACGCGGCCGCTCCCCTACACATTTTTTGTCACGCCAATTTAGTCCAACGCCTTGTATTTGGCTATTAAAATACTTTCTTTGGCTTGGTCGGGTGAGTAATAGAATAACGTAAAATAATGTAGACCGTCTGGTCACTGTGTCGTGGTTAAGTAATAACAGCTGCACGGGTCGATCGAACAGATTAAGCTACGTCTGTGGATGGGTGACCATTGTTACATATCGAGACCCCTCCGTGCCTCCGTAAGCACGTTAAGCCGTTGGTCTTGGCTGTCATTCTTGTATCTTTGACAGTAGTTACGAGGCGTCAGAAGCCCGAAAATCTGACAACCAGTCTTACCCAGGGTGTAACTGGGTTGTGGAGGTCAGATAGGCAGTCGCTCCATGTAAAATACTGGTATTCAGCTGCATCCGGTTAGACTGGAAGCCGACCCCAACATAGGGAAAAGGCTAGGCAGATGATGATCATAATTATCTATTAAAAAGATTCACTACTGACTTATGGAACTTTTTACTTAACCAACTTTCACGTCACCCACGGCCAGGGAGAGTTCTATATATTCCTGCCATGCCAGCTAAACTTCAATATAACGTGGGAGTAATTAACACAGAATAATATTGCCAATAATTCATAGACCACTTTCCCATAGCTCTTGTTGCTACTAATAATATATTACACTACAATTTCGCGTGGTTGTTTATGCAGAATTGAAATTTTGCTTTGTATAATCAGAAACCTCTCCAAAGGAAAGGTTCGTAGAATGAATTATCGAATCGTTTCTGCGCTTTTAACAGTATGATTTCTGGAGGAAACTAAAATTTTCTTAACTTACAAATGCCTAGATTATTTTATCTGACTGTTTGTGTTAATAATTAAACTTTAAGAAAACGTCCAGCGATATCGAGGCAGACCCAGGAGATGATGGAGAGACGAATTTGACGCCTACAGACAGGATTGGTCCTCACTAGCTCAAGAGAGAAGTGGAAAGGAGAAAGGGAGGCCTTTATTCTGCAGTGAGACAACATAGGCTGAAGATAAATAATAATAAACCACAGATAGGCAGTCGCTAAATATAAAATACTGGTATTCAGTTGCATCCAGTTGGACTGGAAGCCGACCCCAATTTAGTTAGGAAAGGCTTTTTTTTTTTCCGGGGTGGAAAATACTCCTTGATGTCCGCCGCCCTGGGGTGGGCGGCGGGGTCTGTCAGACTCTTACTGACTAAAAACTACCCCAGTGTTCCATCTCACACCTACGCCGGGGGTCGCAGGAACGTAAGATCCTTCCGCAAACCCCGACTGGTGCCGGCTCGCCACCGCAGGCCTCCTCGGGTCAAGGGGGGAGTGAGGTGTTTGACTCCCCCCGCGACGTCTAAGAGGGGCGCGCGTGGAACACTACGCGCCGCCACCTCGGGTCCTGATGTGTGGGGGGCGACGGACGTCCCCAAGTCCGTCGCCACAGATTAGAACAGATACTTCACTCAGTAGAAAATTTCCAATACCTATTACGATAATTGCCTACTCCCTCGCGTCAACAACCACTGTATGCTAAAATGCGCCTAAATGCTCAAGCGTACAGCAGTGATTGCTTCGCACCGCGCGATTCCACAGTAATCGCAGGGCTGCCTCTTCGATAAAATTAAATTAACATAACTTTTTATCTATGTTATTGAGAACTGTGAATATGTTCTGACTTTTATGTGGCAGTTAAAAATTTTATCATTTAAGTATAAAATATTTAACCAACTTAAAAAAAAGGAGGTGATCAGACATACAGGCCAAACTGAGATGTTTGACTTGTATGGTTTGTAGGTATGTATGTTTGTGCGCGATAATCTCGCGTTTGGCTAAACCGATATCGATGCGGTTTTCAGAAAAGGATTTGTTACATTTAGGAGAACGTTTTAAAATAAGTATAATACTTCTTAGTTTGATGATGATCTTCGGAGATGTTCACTAGAAATGAAAAAAAAAGCCTTAAAAAAAGAGAACCGACTTCAAATAAAGTACTAAGCCGTAAGAAATAATTTGTTTTTTTTTTATGTTAGTGCTAACAGCTGGTAATTACGAATCGAAAAAGCACCGACATCAAAGAAGAAATTATTTCTTACGGTTTAGTGTTTTGAAGTCGGTTCTCTTTTTTAAAGTTTGTTTTATTATATTTGTAAGTTTGTTTTGTTTTATATATTGGTGCTGACTTGATTTACATCCATCTACAGCACATAAGGCACCACACGGCATCGTAATACGCGTACGAACGAACAGCACTATTAAAATTGAACGGCGTGCGCGCGCTTCGCTTGCGAAAACCGCACTGAATTTGATCCGCCGGAGGACCGAGACCGCTCGGCTGGGCGGTAGGCACTTATAGCGCGCAAGTACATGGAGTGACGGAGGCCTGCCGTCGCCTCTGGACCCATTTAGGCTAGGCAGACTTAAACGTTAACCACAAGGGCAGCACTAGTTTTTCCAACATCACAAGTTTTTTTTTAAATTTATTTAAAGAAACTAAAAATATTGACAGAAAATAATCGCTTTTGCATTAATACCATGGCTAAATAATAACAGCCGCAAGGGTCGATCGATCAGTTTAAGTTACGTTTGCCGCGGTTGGTCTGTGGATGGGTGACCATCTTTACATGCCGAGACCCCTCCGTGCCTCAGAAAGCACGTTAAGCGGTTGGTCCCGGCTGTCATTCGTGGATCGTTATGGGTAATCAAAAGCCAGAAAGTCTGACAACCAATCTTAAAAGGGGTATCCATGTAAAATACTGGTATTCAGCTGCATCCGGTTAGACTGGAAGCCGGCCCCAGCATAGTTGGGAAAAGACTAGGCACATGATGACCTATGACCGTACACATTGATAACGGGTAACTAGCTCAAATATGCCAATCGGTAATAAAAAATATTCCTCCGAAAAATCAAAAAGGTCACAAAGATTCGACGAATAGTTTGGCAAAATTCTAAATGATTCTAAGTTTGCTAAGACACGACTATCTCAGAATCTTCAGCAAACTTCGCGTTAACGACAACTAAAACCTGAATCGCAGCCATTTAAAAATTAAAGGCGCACACAGACCATTTCCACCAACAGAAACCAATCTTACATTTGAAAAACTAATTAAAAAACCGCCCGAAACGATCTCAAAATCATAAATCTTGTTCTGAACAAACAAAGTTACAAACAGACAAACTTTACTACGTCTTATAAACGTCTGTTTGTTTGTGTGTCTGTAATTTATATATTATTGTTTGGGCTGTTTTATTGGCGATGCATCACGTATGCCCGGGGGCAAAGTTACATAATTATTTGGTAATTTTGTTTTGCCTGGGCTACATCCTACATCAGGAAGCCGATGTTTTCACCATCAGTCTATAACAGTCCTCGAAACGGTGAAGGAAATTGTCGTGAGGAAACTGGCATGGCCTAGGACCAAAAATTCGAAGACATAATAATAATCCCCGTGACGGATTACGGTCACGGTAGTCAATCTCAACGGAGATTAGCCAGGTTCGCAGGAGTTCGGGAGGAGCTTGGGGAGGTGGGACCCGCTGAGGAGCAGCCGGTCAAGGCCTGTCGGGGGAGCTTTGAATGCTTATGCGAATCTCGCACCCTCGGCCACAGGCAGAGGTGGAACACCGCGGTGGTTTGAACCGGTAAGAGTTCGGCAAACCCCTCCGTCACCCCCACGATGGAGGAAGTCCATGAGGATTTCCACCGCGAAACCAAAAAAAAAAGGTTCGCAGGAGATATTACCTATAGTTCCCAAGTGTGCGCGTAAACACAGGAGCACTCTCTGTTCCTTTACTCTCATAGTCCGATAGACTCCAATCTGACACGCCCGGGGAGAAATCAGACACAGGACCAACGGTTTTAAGAGCTTTCTGAGACACGGGGGTATCACACCACCAACTTCCAAACTCTGGGCTGCTATTGAGAAATTCCTAATGGAAAAACAGAGAACACACAACACATGAAGACATGTGACATCTACCAACCCGCACTGGGCCTGCGTGGTAGTTTACAACCTTCTCCCTCTCGAAGAGAACAGGCCTGTGTCCCAGCAGTGGGACCATTATAGGCTGCTTGTGCTATAACAGTTTACTGTTGAAACTAGATCTCTCTAATCGCATGCCATTTAGCTCGATCCTCTTAGTTTCTCTGATCCAGTTGCTATTAAAAATTATCCTTGCCTTCCTGCAATGATCGCTAAACTTAATTGCATATAACACACTATCCGTCATATGTACACACGGATTTGCTAAATTATTTTTTTAATGGATAAGGTATGCCTCAGGGGTGCATATAAATTTTATTAAGTTTGCTCGTGTGGTTTTTGAGTTAGCTTCAATAATATGATTTTTCCACTTAGTTTATATTGATGATGCTCGTAACTTCTTGTCACTGATATTTACTTACCAAGTAGCTTCGATCAATAATAGTACTATTGATCGAAGCCAAGTAGTGTTAAATGAATTTGTGTACAACTGTAGGGACAACTGACAAACAGCAAAATAAAAAAAAAATACAAAAACAAAACAACCGACCTCAAATAAAAAACACTACAAAGTGAAAAACAACTTTAAACTCGGGAGTCGTTGTCAAAAAACGAAAATGCGGCACCCACGACACCGATTTCCGAAAAAAAGTTTTTTTTATACGACGCAAGTAAAGCTAGATAGTACCTTAGTTTGTAGGTACGAATTTTGTTGGTAGTTAGTAGGTACCCATAAACAATAATTAGGTACCCACCTAACATTCTCACCATTAATTCCCTCACTTAAATAACAAACTACAAATGAATAACATACAAACAACCAACGCTTTAATACACAAACAGCGTTGCATCACGATCTCCTTAATCATTTAGTAGATGCGCGATAAACAATGCGCGTGCGACGCTCCAGGTTGTTAGCGCCATCTAGCGGCCGTTGCGTGAATTAGATGACGTTTGAAATTTTTGACAAGCCGGGTTCGAATATTGAATTATGATGCTTTTTTGTTTTTGTTTTTCTTCTGCCGTGTTGCAATGTTATTAGCTTGTTTATCGCACACATCAAGCTATACATAACCAGTATAAGCTGACTTCTGATTGTACGAAAAACCTATACAATGCGAGGCCAGCTAACACTGGAAATGTATAGCTTGATGTATAGCCGTGTGTCCCTTTTGTCAACCTCTCCAACTGTAAATATCATCATTGTTGTGAAATATTGACACTGGCAGCTTTTGAAGGTGGTTGAGATGTGCTGATCGCATTTAGTTTCATTGTTTAATCGCCAATCGGTAACCAAATTCAGCGTGGCCATTTAATCAAATAAGTTGAGCACAACTCTGGCTGAAAATCACTAAACCAATATGAATAAAACCATCATCTGCCTAGCCTCTTCCCAACAATGTTCTGATCGGCTCCCAGTCTAACTGGATGCAGCCGAATACCAGTATTTTACATGGAGCGACTGCCTATCTGACCTCCACACTCCAGAAACTGGGTGATACGATACCCCTTGGTAAGACTCGTTACTAGACTTTCATGCTTCTGACGGCCGTAACGACTGTCAAAGATCCACGAATGACAGCCGGGAAAATCTGCTTATTATAAGATGCTTTTCGAGCCACGGGGGTGTCTCAGATGGTCACCCATCTACGGACCAACCCCGATAAGCCACAAACCACATAATTTATAATCACAGAGGTTTATTCCCAATCAGCAATCGCAGAGAAAATGATACCAACTTAACGGCACAACAAAAGAATATGTTACCAACACAACAAGGTGCTAAAATGATACATATCTGGAAAATATGTCCGCCATACATATTTAAGGCGATAAATATCATGATTAACGTAATATATGATATTAGTCACACATTTTAAATGGAAATCTTGTCATTTTATGCTAATTTGCGCTTTGTTTTCCATAGTCAGCTTGTCCGACGGTATAAATAAAAGAATAGCGGTTTGCAGCTAGCTCTGTCAGTGTTGTGAGGAATGAAAAGCGATTTTCGTGAAAATCAAAATGGATGCCGAAGAATTACAGCGACAATAAATGTCAAAAGCTTGTAAAAATTGTAGGGAAATTAGATGTATTTTTGACAGATTGAGACAGAGATCAGACTGTGAATGTTCTTAAAATTACGAGAATTGCCCCTAAGGTAGCTCTGTCGGTGTTGTGAGGAAAGAAAAGCGATTTTCGTGAAAATCAAAATGGCTCCCGAAGAATTACAGTGATACAGTATTTTTATCCAATGAACCATTCTTTTCGCATCAAATTAAATATACATACACTATTTTTATCACAGGAACAGACACGGGCTTTACTTGTGGTAACCAAATGTACAAGTACGCTGGCAATGTGTGTCTGAAGACGAGTAACGTCAACAAACAAGCACACACACTTCCGACTTCGCCATTATCTTGGACGGTACCGAGAGCTCCTGCGCTTACACATACATTCACTGCGTGTTTGTACACTTAGTAACCACAAATAAAGCGCGCGTCTCGTGTATTTAAACATCAGGCCTCTTAGAAGTCGGGCAAAAGGCAAAAAAGCAACGAAAGAACGCGAAAACGAAGTATGTATTAGCGCAGGCAGGCGATGCGATACGACGCGGTGGGGGGGGTTCGGGGGGGGGCTGGGTTCAACAAGAAATTTTACTCGAACAAAGTCGCAGGCAGAAACTAATTTTCATATAAAATCATAATAAATTACGCTATATCCAAAAATACCTCTAATGAGGTCCAATTGCAACAAAAGACATATTAATTACATTCTAGGCTTAATTACAGCATTTGTGTAAACAAAATTACATTAGGGTGAGAGGACCAATTAATGGTTTAGGTAATTATTTATCACTAAGTAGTGGGGAAACCGGAAAATGGTTTCCTTTGGATTTATTGTACCTTTGTTATGGTCATACAATTATATTATGATATTTGGGTACCTATTTACCTATATTAAATACATGGAATATTAATATTAAATATAAGGATTATAAAGTTGGTTTCTGTAATTTTTTTAATTGTTGCTCTATTTTTGTCCTGTTTGTATTTTATTTATTTACAACTCGTAAGTTACCACTGGGTGCCGGCTCCCCGACTTACAAGTTGTAAATAAGTATAATAAACTTAAGAACTGTGAAGGAAACCGGCATGTCCCAGAACCAACAATATGAAGAGATGCGACATCTACAAACACTGCACCAAGGCACTGAGCCCGCGTGGTAGATTACAGCCTACTCCCTCTCACAAAGAGGAGGCCTTTGTCCCAGCAGTCATCATCATCATCATCATCATATCAGCCGCACGACACCCACTGCTGGGTATAGGCCTCCCCTAAGGATCTCCACGACGATCGGTCCTGCGCTGCCTGCATCCACTGGCTTCCCGCGACCTTCACCAGATCGTCGGTCCACCTTGTCGGGGGCCTACCCACTGAGCGTCGTCCGGTGCGCGGTCGCCATTCCAGAACCTTTCCGCCCCAACGGCCATCGGTTCTTCTCGCTATGTGTCCCGCCCATTGCCACTTCAGCTGAGCAATCCTTCGAGCGATGTCGGTTACTTTAGTTCTCCTGCGGATCTCCTCGTTTCTGATTCGATCACGCAGGGAAACGCCGAGCATGGCTCTCTCCATTGCACGCTGGGTGACCTTGAGCCTTCTTATGAGACCCATAGTTAGCGACCATGTTTCACTGCCGTAAGTTATCACTGGCAACACACACTGTTCATAGACTTTTGTCTTGAGACACTGAGGTAAGTCGGACGCGAAGATTTTTCGAAGCTTCCCGAATGCTGCCCACCCAAGTTGGATTCGACGAGAGATCTCTTTCTCGATGTTGGACCTACCTAGCTGGACTGCCTGTCCTAGGTATACGTAATGGTCAACATGGTCCCAGCAGTGGGAAAACATTATAGGTCGATTATGTATGTATTTTCTTTTTCTAAAAACTAAACGCCTACAAATTCTTAATTTTCAAGACACAAGTAACCTCAAGGTACTTCCTCTCATAGAGAGGAGGCCTGTGTCCCAGCAGTTGGAACATTATATGCTGATTATGGAAGTAACCTCAAAATGACACAAATCTAAATGGTTCTCACATGATCTAACCAAGATTATGTCTGGACTTTAAAAGAGACTGTGACCTCCGAGTTTGTTTCTGCCTTTCTTCTCAATGTAGGAAACACCGCGATCTCATCCAGTTTTTAAAATACAATTGACGTGTAAAAGTGTTTGCACAAACCAACTTACAAAATAAACAAAATCACCCATTTCACATTTCAAACTGTTACAAAACTCGTAAAGAAATAATTTGAATGAATCGTTGCAAATAACATTGTGGTAAGCACACTCATTCATTGAATTTAACTTCACGTAACCACAAACGATGAAAAGCATTCAAAACGTATGAAAAGTGAGTAACCCCTTCATTTATTTGTTTTATTTTTAGTTGTAGTTCTGCCCACTGCTTCGTTTGTTTATAAAGTTACGAAAGGTTCTTTTTCAAACACATTTCTGGAGAAAAACTTTCAAATCTGCTCAGTATTAGCCGCGTGCTGTGAATGCTGCTGTCTTGTCGTCTCGTCGTCAGAAGCCCGAAAGTCTAACAACCAGTCTTACCAAGAGGTATCGTATTAATAACTGGGTTGTGGAGGTCAGATAGGCCATCGCTCCAGGTAAAATATTTGTATTCGGCTGCATTCGGTTTGACTGGCAGCCCCCCAACATAGTTGAAAAAAAAGGCAGACGATGATATGAACGATGATATGGCTTGAAAGCGAGTGTCAGTCGCCTGATTGTTAGGCTTTTGACGACCCGTAACGACTGTCAAAGACATCGTCATTCACAGCACGCGGGAAATAATTTTATTGAGCAGATTTAAAAGCTGTTAATGACTATTATGACTTGTGGACCGGGTTAAGAATACAACAATCTGTTCCATTACTAAAATAACTAATGTCACTCGGAAAGCTGCCACGCTTAAATGGAATTGGGCTGGACAGATCTGCCACATGTCAGACGATCAATGGGCCAAACATACGACCCAGTGGGTCCCGCTTAATGGCAAACGACATCGCGGCAGGCCCAGACGGAGATGGCGGGATGAGCTGGACTCCTTTCATAAAGATTGGTCCTTGGCAGCTCTGGACAGAGAGAGGTGGAAAGAGAGTAAGGAGGCCTTTGCCCAGCAGTGGGACATTAAAGGCTAATAAAAAAAAAATGTTGCGCCGACCACAAAAAAAAACTGCGATAAAGGCAAAAGAATGATGATGTGGCCCACGTAAGTGTCATCTATGTGGACTTCTCCTACTGCCTATCTCCTGTCGACACGAGTTAATATAGCTCATAGCTCGTTATAAACATTCATAAAATCGGCAAATTTGGCAGTGCTGTCATATAAGCAAGGCCTCATTTATTTCCTCTTACAGCTAAATCTTATGCGTGACATCTTCGCAACTAACTACGTCATCGATAAAATCAACCATAAAATTTGATCTTGAACCCCAACTCGGAAGACTTTTAACCAAAAAATAATCAAACTCCCAACACGTCCGCTTCCATTGTTCAATAATTTCGCCAAATTATCGCCAACTACTTCTTCCATTTCAATAACATGATTGTTAATAACTCGACAAGTCCACAATTGTTCGCTCGTAGCTAAAGACTCTATATTTTATCGAATAAGCACCGCAATGAGTCATTTCCTTCCGCCGAGTTCTACAATTTGCGAGAGTTGACAACCATAACAAATAAGTGCATACGGCTACATGCTGACAGCTCCTGTGTGGTTTTGTCCACGGAATAGACAAAAGAGGCGGAGTTTCTTTGAAGTATCTATAAATCAGAAATGAAATTATCCGGAAAAGACCCGGATTTACCATTGACCTATAATAAACAAATACGCTGGACTTCATGCTATCGATGCGAAAATGAAGACATTTGATTTTCGCCAGTTGACGCTGACAGCAACGTGAGCGTCCGTGGAACTAATGGTTTTGATAGCGGGTTTTACAAGATGCGCATACTCTCATGATAAAAAAGGTTCTAAATATCCCGTAGTAAACACAAAATACACAAAAAAAGTCTTAGCCCACGATTTAGACCTAAATCATCAGAGACATACCAAAACAAAACGACGGCCATTTGCGGCAATGTGTCAATTTTACCAACATATCATCATCATCTAAGGCTTTACAGCCGCGGGTGGGCCCTAGCCTGGTCTAGTACTCGTATATATCTCCAACGTGACCTATTTCCGGCATTTTCTCTCCAATTTCTCACTCCGACAGTTCATAAATCTTGGTCTACGCCGTCCAACCATCTGAGCTTGGGCCGCCCTCGACTTCTCCGACCTAGTTTACTATCTAGTAAACGTTTGGGTGCTCTGGTCTCGTCCATTCTTGCGACATGTCCTGCCCATCAGAGATGTTCTATTTTGATGGTTTTAATTACATTAGGCTCGTCCTAATGTAATGATGCCGTTGGATGCGAGAAGCACAGAACTGGTCGAAGTGGAGGTGCATGGGGGAGGCATATGTCCAGCAGTGGACATCTTTCAGCTGAAATGATGATGATGAGGTTCGCCGTACATCTCGTAGAGCTCATGGCAGTACCGCCATTGCCTGTTTTGCAGCACTGCACCGAAAATGCGACCGAAGATTTTTTTTATGCGAAAGCTATTTACCGACATAACTTTCGCATAAACTGATTTTCATAGTTACGAAAGCCTTGCATCCCAAGCCTCAAGTTGGGAAAAGGCAAGATGCATAATAATGCATATGTATAATCTCACTCATTTTATGCAAAGCTGTTCAATTTAATGCGTGGCCAAATGTCATGTCTTGTGATATGATCGGTTAGAGCTGTTTTGGACAACCAGTCATAACAACCAACACGAGAAATGACAGCTACACTGATAAGAGATTTGATCAGGGTTTCTGAATCCGGGTATTAATAAGCTATAGAAGTTCAAGTTGTATGTTTTTAGTTATGCGACTGCTGCCAAATATAGATGAATTTTGACAAGTAATTTATTTTCAGCTTATAAGCAAATTTGTGTAAATTATTTCATCACCACTGCTATCAAAACGGTGAATGAAGACATCGTGAGGAAACCGGCATGTCTTAGAACTAAAAATTCGAAGACATGGTGACATCGGCGGGCCCGCGTGGTGGATTACGGCTCACTCCATCTTACAGAGAGAGAGGAGGCCTGTGTCCCAGCAGTGGGAACATAATAGGCTGATTATGATACATGCTAAATGTTCGATTAATGCATGCATACAAATATTTCATTTTCATTGTGTTGTGTGCAAAGTAAATAAAAGTGATTTATGTATTTCATGATTACATTCAAGATACACAATACAACTTATAACGTCGGGCCTAGAAGTGTGAAATGTTTATTAATCCATTAATTATTTATTTATTAGAGTAATTCATAATTTATAGTCTACAGCTCGATACATAAATATGTTCATTATATTTATTTATCGCCCTCAGATTAATTTATTAAGGTCTCCATACTGTATGTTATGATTAGCTTATGCCCGCGACTTCGTCTGTGTGAAATTCCTTGCTCACCAGACCCACCCCTAAGCATCGGATCACCTGCCCGCGTTGTCATTTAATCAGCGTTCTTTCTGACATTTTTTGTTTTTGCTCGGCTCCTGAGGGTCCTAGCGTGATTTTAAGTAGTCTATAGCCTTCCTTAAGAACTGGGCTATGATACTAGTATACAAAAATAATTATTCAAATCCGACTTCCAGTTCCAGAGATTAGCGCGTTCAAACAAGCAAACAAACTTCAGCTTTATTATTAGTACAGATTAGTATAGATATAGATAAAGTTAAATTATTTATTAAAATATTCTAAGGACGACAACTGGTGGACGCACCCTATTCTATGACACATGTATATACGAGTACAATGTATACACAACTGGGTATACATAATATCAATTGATTTAAATATTAATTAATGCGCTAAAATGATTAATTTGTTAAAAACATTATTAATTCATGAATAGCGTGAATATGTATTGTTTAATAGTATATTACGAGTATTATTATTATTATTTTTGCTTACGCATGGTTTTATATTTAAATAGTGTTTTGTTTAAAGAGAAAAATATATACCTAGCTCTTAGCTCAACAAATGAGCATACCTACATTCATACTAGAGACCCGCCCTTCGAGCTATCGTCATCATCTGCCGAGCCTTTTCCCAACTATGTTGGGGTCGGCTTCCAGTCTAACCGGATGCAACTGAATACCAGTATTTTACATGGAGCGATTGCCCATCAGACCTCCATAACCCAGTTATTAGGTAATATGATACCTCTTAGTAAGACTGGTTGTCATACTTTCGGGTTTCTGACTGCCAAAGATCCACGAATGACAGCCGGGACCAACGGCTTAACGTGCTTTCCGAGGCACAGAGGGGTCTCGGTATGTAAAGATGGTCACCCATCCACGGACCAACCGCGGGAAGCTTAGCCTAACCTGATCGATCGACCCGTGCGGCTGTTATTACTTAGCCAAAAGCGTCTCATTCAGCTGCATCTTACCAGATGCAGCTGAATACCAGTATTTTACATAGAGAGTCTGCCCATCTGATCTCCACAACCCAGTTACTGGGTAACACGATACCCCTTGGTGAGACTGGACTCATACTTGATTTAATAATAACAAAAAAAAAAAAGTAATAATAATTAATGTTTTTATATCTTTTATATTCTAATATTTAAAAATATAATGTATATGTTTACATTGAAATAAAGGAGACAAAAAATAAAACTGTAGGTATTATTGTAATATCTACTTATGAAGCTTTTTAAATATTATTTTATTTTTCACAGTAACCTTCGCTTCGTTTCAAAAAGCAAATCTAAAGCCCGTTTTGCTGGGGTCGTGCGGTCCATGGCCATATACGGGGCCCCGGTGTGGGCGCGTTCACTGCGGCGGCGAGCCGCCCACTACCTGAACGCGCCCCAGAAGGTGGTAGCCGTAAGGCTAATCCGGGGCTACCGCACGATCTCGCGCGAGGCGGCAAGCCTCCTTGCCGGACTGCCGCCATGGGATCTGGAGGCGATAGTCCTCGCGCGCCTGCATGAGTGGCGCGCGGAGGCACTACGCCGGGGGGAAAGTCCGCTCCCGCGGCAAATTGCTGCGGAGCGGACGGACCTCCGGCTCGATCTCATGGCGACATGGAAAGAGCGACTGTCGCAACCCAGCGCAGGGCACGCCGCGATAGCGGCGATAAGACCCCTCTTTGAGGAGTGGCTAGAGAGGCGCCACGGCGCCCTCACCTACCGCCTGACGCAGGTCCTCACCGGACACGGAAGTTTCGGGAGGTTCCTGCACATGATCAGGCGGGAGGAAACGCCCGGGTGTCACCATTGCCAGGATCGCCCAGAGGACACGGTGGAGCACACGGTGGAGGTCTGCCCCGCTTGGGCGGGGCACCGCCGTGTCCTCGTGGAGGCGATCGGCAGCGGCGGCGGCCTCTCGCGCCCGGACCTGGTGCAAGCCATGGTCCGGAGCGAGAGGGAGTGGGAGGCAGTCGCCTCCTTCTGCGAAGCAGTCATGCTAGCGAAGGAGGTGGCGGGACGGATGAGGGAGAGAGCCTCCCGTCCAAGCCGCCGCGGGAGACGCCCCGGGCGTCGGGAGTCGAGAGACGACTACCGGCCACCGTAGGCGCGGGCCTGCGGGCGGAGAGCAATGGGTAGCTCACCGCCCGATCAGGACCAGGCCCGTGCCGGACGGCGCGTAAGTGTTCCACGCGCGCCTCAAAGAGATGTCAGCATAACGAGGGGCCCCTCAGGGCCGAAGCCTGCCGGGGCAGCGGGATTGTCCGAAAGGGTTACCGCTGCCCCGGAACATAAAGGGCGAAGGAAGGAACATGGGTGGGTTTTAGTCAGTAAGAGTCTGACACTCCCTTCCGCTCCACCCAGAGCGGGAGGAGTCATTTGATGATTTCCCATCCCAAAAAAAAAAAAAAAAAAAAAAAAAGCCCGTTTTGCTAATCACCAAAATAAAACCGACAAAAACATTCTAGGTCATAAATTATCACCTTTTTGTGATATTTAAAATGCTTATTGTTATTTAAACATACGTCTCAATTATTTTCTTATTTATATAATATTAATACAATTTGATGACAACCGGAAAAAATAGTCATCTTTTTGCATAATTCATCCATCGTCTGCCTAGCCTTTTCCAAACTATGTTGGGGTCGGCTTCCAGTCTAACCACATGCAGCTAAATATCAGTATTTTACATGGAGCGACTGCCTATCTGACCTCCACAAGCCAGTTACTGGGTTATAAGAAACCCCCTGACTTACCTTAATAAAATATTGGTATTCAGCTGCTTCCGGTTAGACTGGAAGCCGACCCCAACATAGTTGGGTAAAAGCTCGGCAGATGACACTGATGATCGAATGATTACTTTGTGGGTTTATCATTAAGACCATTTTCTTGATGATTTATTGGCCAATGATATTTTCCTTAGCATTAGGCACCAGTATTATTAATAGCAACCTCATACGCAAGACGGTCGAGACACGACATCAGAAGGCCAATTCTCGTAATCCTAAGAACGTTCACAGTCTGATCTCAGTCTCAATCTGTCAAAAATACCTCTAATTTCCCTACATTTTGACATTGATTATCCCCGAGATGAGGTTGCGACTAGATTTTGAACGTTTTTAATTACAGGGTATTCTCGATATTGTCAAGCTAATTAGCTGTGACAGACAATGGATATTCAATGACCACTCATACGGTTGTGAGATAGTCAGACCTTACTATGTGTGAAAATGAATATGTTATATAAAGAACTTGTTCTAATATCTAACAATTTATCAGTCAGTAGCAACCCGCCCCGGCTCCACACGCTTTTTACGACTTGATAAAACATTGAGATTTCGTTATTATAATGTAAGTTGAATATGAAATCATTATACCTGTAAAACTTCCGAAATAAATTCTGTAAATGATGGTAAAAACTGCATCAAAATCCGTTGCATAGTTTAGAAAAAAAACGCGGTTACAAACACACGAAAAGCGACTTTAATTCATATGTTTTCGACAAGTATATAAATTTACCTATTTGTTAATTCGACGACAGACGGAAAGATTGTCATATTATTTTTCATAGAATTCTTAAAAAGTTTAATCTTAAGTAGGTATCGAAATATAAAACTTAGTGATTCTTTGCCCATATGTCAATTTTCTTGATGATAAATTGGCCAATGATATTTTGCTTAACAAATTTTAAAATGTATCTGTCATTAGAAGAACCTGTTCAGCAAAAAAATGCTTATTGATGTTGGCAATGGGTCTTTAGCAAATTTGAACTCTATTTATATCTCGTGTTTTTAATGCTTGCCTTCTCTGTATGAGAACAGGCCTTTGCCCTGCAGTGGGACAATAATAACCTTATATTATTATCTCAAAATCAAAGCATTTATTTCAATTAAACCATTTACCCTTTTGAATTGTCAAAGAGTCGGTCAGTTAATCAGAAACTTGAAGCTAGTTGCCCATTCCAAAACATAGATCTCTATGGAGAAGAACGGGCAAGAAACTCCAAGGACACCCTTTTAAATCAAGATATTACAAAATGCTGTGTATCTTTTATTATTATCAAATCTAGATTTTAGATACTATCCGATTTTTTGCCATTTACACACGCGTCGCTACACGGAATGTGTCTTGTAAATTAAAATATCAATAAATCATAATAATCCTTCACAGGCAGATGCTATAAATTAGAGACGTAATAAATTAATTTGTGAAATGCTAATGTATCAGGTCATCATTCATTACGGAAGTTTAAATGGACGCCCATGATTCATGGTTTGGGAAAATATTTTGGCAATAGCTTTATAAATATTATGAATGTAATAGTTTAATATTTTTATGTAAATAAAAACTAAACTATTGATACAATTGCTCCATTTGTTTTTAACAGTTGCCGAGATTGCCCATAAGCCCATAAAGTTCGTGACCGACAAAATGCGATAAGAATAAAAAAATTGATACTTACGTTTCTACAAAATCCCACTTGATACACTAAATCAATCCTTCATATCAACAATATTTTTTCTATAATAGAAAACTGAACAAACAGTCCATACACTCACTAACCACACAGACACTGAACCGAACGCGCCTTAAAAATCTAAAAACAGAATTGTCAAAATCGCGCGGGAACAAACGCATAGACAAAAAAATGCAGATAAAAAATAATATTGACAGTTAATTGAATTTTTACAAAAGAGGTTTTAACGTTTGGAGCGCTAACTCTATACGCGAATCGACGGCGACTGGCGAATGAGTCTACCCACCCCCCTTCTATAGGCGTGGCTTTGACATACCCACAGCGGGGCGGAGCCCTGGCTGAGTAATTTTTTTTTCCTATTTATACTTTTCTTGGTTTTATTATATTCGTCGGCAGTTTATTATATTGTAATGTCCGACTGTTTGTTCATCATTGTATTGAGTCCGTGATTTTGCGTGTCTTAATTGAGTAAAATTTTTTGTGATAGGACAAGCTTGCCGCCATTTTAGGTTTAAAGCATGGGTGGCTTTAATTAGTATACTGTTGGTATTCTGTTGTCTGTGGTCTCGAAGATTTTATTTTTGGGTGTTCGTGGAAATGTTTGGGGCTAGAGATGAAAAATATTTCAGTGTTAATAAATAAATAAATAAATAAATTCTTTATTTCGGACAACGTAAGATCCACTGTGTTAGTAAAATCCTTATACCTAATGTTAGTGCCATATTATCCTTTCACATTTGTTTTTCCGAGATCATTTCAAGTGGACGACGCACAAGCGAAGGGAAAGTACTTCACCTGTTCATCACCCCCACAAAACGTCTCAGAATAGGAGAGTAGATGCTCTCCGCCACTGTCCTCAGAATACTGTTGTCACTGTCCCGCAGTCTTGCTATTAGGGATGAGATTTTTTTCCGCATGACCGCATAAAAGTCGTCTGTTCGATTCAGCGCAAACATCTCAGATGCACTACAAAAACGGGGCAGTCCCAACAGCATTCTGAAAACATTATTATATTGGATGCGCAGGACCTCCAGCGATCTTTTGGTAAAGCTGACCCACAGGCTTCCCGTGTACATACCCTGACAATATGCTTTGAAAAGGGTTATTTTAACCTGATTAGTACAACGGTAAAACCTGCGCGCCAACATATTCCCTCTGACCGCCAGTGCCCTGCGCTCCCTCTCTATATCCACATTGTCTTTAAGGTCGTCGGTAAGTATGTGCCCCAAGTACTTAACATTATTTACTCGCCTTATACTCAAGCCATTCAGAGTAAAACCTGGTACATAGTCGTGGGCCTTACCAGCGGCCTTAAAAACCATGTATTCACTCTTCTTCACATTATAAACGAGTCCGTGTGTAGCTGCATAGTTCTCGCATACTCTCAACATCTCTCCAATCGATCCCGCAGTCGGGCCCAGCAGCACCATGTCGTCCGCGTAGCTGATATTATTAATGGTAACACCACCTACGCGGCATCCAACTCGCATGCTACCGAGCCCGGCCAGAAGATCGTTCACATATAGGTTGAAGAGTCTAGGAGACGTCAACCCCCCCTGTCTCACACCGCACTCCAACCTATACGGATCAGAGAGTGTTGTTGACCATTTCACAACATTTGTTTGGTTTGCATACCAATACTGCAGAATTCCGAGAACTCCAGCCGGTATATTCCTGTCCCTCAGCTTTCTCCAGAGCACATCATACGATACGAGGTCGAAGGCTCTGGAGAGATCCAGGAAACAGGCATACACCGTGGTTCTGCGGTCAGTATAGTATTGGACAGTATTCTTGAGACTTAAAATAGCACTCTCCGTCGATAGTTTGGACTGAAAACCAAACTGTGCATCGTGCACATGCAGATATTCTTTCAAGCATGAATCAAGAATACTATCCAATATTTTGGCAATTGTAGTAGCGAGAGAGATAGGGCGATAGTTCCCCTTATCAGAGATGTCACCTGTTCGGTTTTTAACTATAGGTACTACTATTGTCCTCATAAGATCAGCTGGCAGATAGGCATGGCTAATACACATTGTGTACAATAGAGACAGGACCCTCGGTAGATGGACACCCGCATATTTGAAGTGCTCGATGCTGAGTCCGTCATGCCCGGGAGATTTACCTCCATTCATATTTCTTATTGCGCTTCTAACTTGTTCAGCTGAAAAATAAATTAATGGTTGCACTCCCTGACTGGCGGACCCAGCACCGGACATCGCAACTGAGGGACCAAGGGGAGACTGCACCTCAAACAATTCCCTAAACATATTAACAATACCCTCTGGATCTCCTTCCCCTCCAACGCTTACCGGTAGGCCAGGCCGAGCATGTAGATTATTTGTGGATTTCCAAAATTTACCAATAATTATTAACTATTAATAAAGAACTGTAAATTTGAGGGATTTTATTTTTGATGATAGGTAAAATATTAATTTAGTGAATTTATCAGTTCCTTTTTACGATCAAAATGGTGGTTATTTCATATTAACAGACAAATAAATAATATTTTTGTGTTTTTTTTTTTTATAAATTCGAAATATTTATGGCACCTAGGTAGGTGCAGGTTTTTAGGTTAGGTATACTGAAAAATAACGTTGCAGCAATTTTAAACCAAAATTTGTAAGGTACTACATTTAAAAAAAAATAGTAATTGTCAGATACTCAACCTAGTAGGGAGTAGGTCATTATAACCAAATTAGTGGTTTAGGTATCATTAGATACCTACCACGATACCTGCTGATTAGTGTGACAGGTACCTCGATACCTAATAATACAATATCTAATGACAGGTGGATGTACAGACGCTAGCACATCAAGCTACTACAATCTGTCAAATTTCTTTAATATATTTTCATCTTTGTCGCTAAAGCATTACGGTTCAAGGTTGAATGGGAAAATTTGGCAGCTACGGGTAGCTTGACCTGCTGGCGTCTGTAACCTACTAACCTACTTGTAATGTCAATGCCTTCCAAAGAGGCAATCCTCGTAGGATTGCCTCTTTTAAGAGCCCTTAAATCTTCAGTATCTTCGACACCTGAGGGGCAATTCTCGTAATTTTTAAGAACATTCACAGTCTGATCACAGTCTCAATCTGCCAAAAATACCCCTAATTTCCCTACATTTTTGACATTGATTATCGCTGAGATGAGATTGAGACTAGATTTTGAACGTTTTTAATTACGGGAATTGGCCTTCTGATCTACATATCTTTCAGTCCACCCCAACCCTTTTTTTTTTTATTCTGGGTGGGAAATCGTCATATGACTTCTCCCGCTCTGGGCGAAGCGGGAGGGCGTGTCAGACTTTTACTGACTAAAACCCACCCGTGTTCCTTCAGTTGCCTATGCCAGGGGCCACGGTATCTCTTTCGAACAACCCGCTGCCCTGGCAGGCATCGGTCCTAGCGGACCCCGTCAATTCGTGCTGACATCTCTTTGAGGCGCGCGTGGAACACAACGCGCCGTCGACCCGGGCCTGGTCCAACCCAACCCTGACTTAGCGGTGGCACTGCCAAGCACTTTGGCAGTGCCACCGCCAAGTCAGGGTTGGGTGCTGAATTAATTTAGTTTCTCAACACATACAGGGGTTGAATGCGGTGCTGATTTGAATGTTAATATAATTAATAGTTATAACTACATAACTATTGTTAAATTTTGGTAAAATGATGTATAAATAATTAATTTATTTGTGTTTCTTCATCACCACTGCTCTCAAAACGGTGAAGGAAAACATCGTAAGGAAACCGGTATGTCTTAGACCCAAAAATTCGAAGACATGTGACCTCTAGCAACCCGCAATGGGCCCGCGTGGTGGATTACAGCCAGCTCCCTCTCGAAGAGAGGAGGCCTGTGTCCCAGCAGTGGGGATCATCATACATTTGTCTAGCCTTTTCCCAACTATGTTGAGGTCTGCTTCGAGTCTAACCGGATGCAGCTGAGTACCAGTATTTTACATGGAGCGACTGTCTATCTCGACTTTCAACAGGATTCCATTCATTTTTCACTTTTCCATCATGGTTATCGCGGATAAAATGTCAGTATCTCCAAGCCCTCAGGAAACTGCCGCTGGAATTCAGTGGAACATTGGAAATGTCCAATTGGTAATTAATTTAGATTGGATTTTATTTATTACAAGGATATATCTATTTCATGGCAGATTTTAAACCCACAATCTGCACCTAACACCTCATTTATTTCAAACACTCGTTGACATAAAATAGTATTACAGTTTATTTTATCAACTTACTTAAAACTTGATAAATATTATAGCCGTACATTATTCAGCCTTCAACTAATTCGCATAATTTGACATAATTCGTTTAAGAAATTATACATAATTATACCAAAGCAGCTGGGACATAATTCTTAGAAAATTATAATTTTAATAGCTTAATTATTTTATCTAAACCAATTTCTGCGCTATTATCTATACTGAATAAGTTCGTATAATATTCTTGTCTTTTGTAAAGAAATATATTCTAACTTAAATTATATCTTCCTGCTTATATTTTCATTAATACCAATATATTATTTATTCATGATAAAACTACGATGTTATTAAATTAATCGTTATTGTGTTTTAAATTCCATAGTAAAATTATTTTAGTAATAATTCATATCTAATAAATAATGGAAGACATAATTTAAGAAACGGTAAGTATTTGTCTAATAAATGTACAGACCATTTTCTATCGATGTTTTCTTTTACCGTTTTGAGAGTAGTGGTGATGAAATTATTTACACAAATTAAAGTGCCTGCCTGTTCGAACCCACGACCTACGACTCGTAAGTCGGAGTATATATATCGACAGTACCTATATATCGACAGCTCAACACTTTTTTTTACATTGCAGTGGCTTTCAGATAATATTTTTAGTCATCATCTGCCTAGCCTTTTCCCAACTATGTTGGGGTCGGCTTCCAGTCTAACCGGATTCAGCTGAATACCAGTATATTACATGGAGCGACTGCCTATCTGACCTCCACAACCCAGTTACTGGGTAATACGATACCCCTTGGTAAGACTGGTTGTCAGACTTTCGGGCTTCTGACGACCCGTAACGACTGTCAAAGATCTACGAATGACAGCCGGGAGCAACGGCTTGACGTGCTTTCCATATTTTTAGTACCATCGACAATTCAACCCTTTTTTTTAAGACTAAGAAATTGCTTCAAGAATGACTTTTACAGAATGTCTCATTTGTAAAAAACACACTGTAACAACGGTGTCTTTCATTGCAACATAATATCGGGCGTCAGACTCCCCTTGCATTCCTCTCCACCTGGGGGAAGGGGGTTGAAAAAAATAAAAAACCACCCCGAAGAAGGGAGTTTTTTAATTAGTCACCTTTTTTAAGTGTTTTTAAGACGGATGCTGCGTTTAGACTGGATAGTAGAGTGGTGAGACAGTGGTGTTACGGGAGAGTAGAGTGATCTATTAATTTTTAAAACTTGATAGTTTATTTTTGTAAATAACGTAATATAACATAACGCCCGTATCCTCCAAAGGGTCAGGCAGAGGTGTGCCTATAGTACACCTACATTTCACCAGTTATGTTTAAGTCCCATGCAATAGGGGGCGAGCCTGTTGCCATCAACCTGGCGTAAATCCAACTCCGGGCTGGTACTGAGATATTCCAGGTAGAAAACCCAATGGCACTTTGCCCGATCCGGGAGTCGAACCCAGGACCTCACACTCAGCAGGCGCTAGCGACCAGATCAACGAGGTAGTTAATAAAGTTAAATGGATAATTTCAATAACTTTCATAATAAAACCTTGTAGGTATGCACGATTACACATCAAGCTAAAATTAACCAGTATAAGCTGACTTCTTATTGTACGAAAAACCTATACAATACGAGGTCAGCTAAAACTGGAAATGAGGGGGCTTGTAAGACGTGTGTAGGTACCATAAAGTTATAATAACATAAAACATTTTCAATCCATTCTGATCGAATAACTTAAACCAATTTTATAGACCATTCAATGTGTACCCGAATAACAAAAACACAAACTTGTTAAAATATTTATTACATTACATAGAACTATTTCGAAATATAAGTAATAAAAAATATTTAACCTCTCAGGTGTCGGCGGGAACACCCGCATTCCCACGAAAAAAAGTACCGTTGAGTGTCGGCGGGACGTCGGGGCGTCCCGCCAGTGACATGGTCTATGGTTTATTTTTTTAGTACTTAAACTTATTTTAACCAATAGGAGTGTTTAATATCAATCTATTCTGTGTTCTATGCTCTCGAATACTACATTATGATTGGCTATCGAGTTCATAGAAAATGTGTGAGTATTGGTCGTTGAAAACAAATGGCGACGCATTTGTGTCAAGATTGCGTACTGTCAGTGCAACTGTTTGTAAACAAGATGTTTAGATATGAGTAAATTACAAGTATTAGAAAGATGTATAGATAGAACTAAAAATAATGTGATTTAGAGCATGTTTTACACGATTTCTGAATCGTCAATTTTGTGTATTGAAGAATTTTTTACCGTTGGTGAAATTAACTGCTATAAAATGCAGTAAAAAGGGTATGTATTTGTGACTACTTATTTTAATGGTTAGACAATGTTTCTAGGTTTCTAAAAATGTATAAATCATAAAAAACGGACGAAAATAATAGGTTATATAAGCAAAATAGTAAAAGACGTCGGGTCACTTCAAAAGCGTCGACACTCAACGGTATCGATGCATTTTGCCGCGCGACACCTGAGAGGTTAAACTTAAAAAAAAGGTCGTTTCACGACTTGCTATCCGATGCATATTAAAATATAAAATTGGTTTTCATAAAAACTTTTATACAATTTTATTCAATCACGTTTCAACTTCAATTATTTATAACAAGTCGGTTAGGTGTTAAGTATATTGTTAGGTATATAAGTGGATTGGTATTGTGGCTCTAATAACGAGCTCCTATAACAATAAAAAGATGGACAGGTATTGTAATCTATAGACGAGAGAGCTGATGCAGAAATTATATCAATCAACTTAGAATACAAATGATCTAGCTTTTGCCCTCGGCCGCTGGAAGTCGGAAATTCTCCCACGGGAACGTACTACCGGGATAAAAAGTATCCCATGTGTAAATTTAGGTTATAAACTATCTGTGTGCCAAAATTCATTCAGTTCAGCCGTTTTTGCGTGATTGATTAACAAACATCAAAACATACAAACTTTCATATCCTATTTCCTACTATAATAAATAAATATAAATTAAAAGTTTGTGAGTTTGGTTGGATGGATAGATAGATGTTTGTTACTCTTTCACGCAAAAACTATTGAACGGATTTGACGAAATTTTACAGTAATATCTTATATATCGAAATAACACATATGATACTTTTTATCCTGATATTTCCACGGGATCGACACTTATGCGCATTAAACCGCGGGACGCTGCTAGCTTATAATATTATTAGTAGGAGAGTAGGAACAGTAGGATGAGGACGCGTACAGTGTGTCCTCTGAGTTCGTTTCGGCCTTTCTTCTCAGAGTAGTCAGATAACAAACGCTGAACTCATCTAGTTTAAAGAAAAAATGAATGAGATGTAAAACTGTTTGTACAAACCTACTTACAGAAAATAAATCATTTATCATTCCCAGGCAGATAGGTTTAGTTGTGACCAATGTCTAAACCCAACTAGCGCAAGTAACTCGCCCGGTGTAAACGGACCCCAAATATCTTAGCTAGTTGCGAATAAGTCTTAACTTCACGTAAAATACGACAATGTTTTCTTTTCGCGCGTTTCTCAACAGATAGTTATGTGCGCTCCCTTTTTAATTAAAAAAGTTAACTTACAAGTCACTTTGGTATATTTGAGACTTTACTTCGTTAAAAAGAAAAATGGTGTCTTTGACTTGTTTTTTTTTTTTTTTTTGTTTTTTCTTTCAATTATTTTTGTAGTTTGTAAGGTTGTTGGCTGGTTAAATTGCAAAATAAGTGCTTTTTAACTTTCTGAAGCTCTCAGGAGTCAATCAAATCTTGGTATTGAAAATGTTTGAAACGGAGACTGCCCCAAGATATTTTTAGCTAGGCGTGTTATTCCTAAGGACTTTTTCGCCTTCATGGTTGTTCCCATAGTTTTAATGACTTTTGATTCCGTAGGATTGACATCGAAAATCGAAGAAAAATACGTTTTTCTTGACTAAATTCAGCCCCAAGTTGACTGCAACGTCTGAAATAGAAAAAAAATAATTTAAACACATCTATATTCAATCAATTCCACACTAATTTTTTTGTGTTTGTGTTCTTTCTTTGCGTTATGTTTACCGCATATAATTGTACTTTCTTTCTTTCTTTTTTCTTTATTCCTATCCATTCAATAATAGGTACCTATCTATTTACTTACAAGCGAAATGTAGAGTTTAATTTAAATAAAAGAGTATGTATCTCTACTAGCTCACCTATTTGTGTAATTCTATGGAAAACCATTTCCCACGACCTTACAACTCTTGACATTAACAAAACTAGAACACAAGCGGCTCCCTAGAACATATTTATAACAGTTATAACCACGCTCAAAGCTGCCTACCTCATTTAAAGCTTGAACAGGAAGTCACACCTACCAATTTAGCCTACGAATAAAAACAATAAAATAAATCCGAAAAAATTCAAATACGAACTATTTCTCATGAGTATTGCTTCAAAATTACTGCTTAGAGTCTCATTACGACTCGTTCTTTCAAGAAACGCCCAATAATAAATGTCAATTAGTCATAATTGTTACTGTTGAACTCAAAAGCCTTAATGAGGAATGCATAAGAGCGAGAATAAAAGAAAATTGTGCAATAAAGAGTGTATTATTGAGTATAATAATACGTTCCGATGTGTATAATGTGATTCAATGAAACGTTTCGCCGACTTGCTCAGATATGTATCTTTAGCAGGCAATTTCGTAGATAATAATCTAGCTTGTTGAATGAATTGGGACTCGCACTGCCATCTCGTATCGAATAGATGAACTAAAAACTCCAATTATTTCCAGTCTTCCAATTTTAGGAAAGCGCCATCTAGCGGTGTATAGCTATATCAATTACGACTTTAGATAACATCATGGGTTGTTAGTACATTGATGGTTTGTTGTTCATTTTCATGGGTTGTTGTGAATACAGATGGCGCTGTAACTAAAAATATAATACTGTTTGGCTGCGTCATATAATCAATAAATAAATAAATAATGTACATTGTGTATAATATACACAATGTACATTATTTATCTTGAATTAATAGAATTATATCGTTAGTATAGATTATAAATTTAGCATATATATACTTAGCAGAAATACTTTCAACATTCGAAAAGAATACCTAACACTTTTAGATATAGATACATAAAGTAGGTTTGTTATTAAAGTTTACAATACAATAAAGGCAGCTTGTATAATTTTTTTGTGTCTATTGCAATAATCGTCGTCTTCGATTGCTATGAAAATAGTACCAGTCTATTTAATCAACACGACTCGCGACGCAGCAACGTCAGTAATAGCTGGTCATAGATTAAAGAGCGCAGACATGTAAGTAGGTACAGATGCCAGCACATCGAGCTACTACAGTCTGTCAAATTTCTTTAATAGATTTTCAACTTTATCGCTAAAGCATTAATGATCAAGGTTGAATTGGATAATTTTACAGTTTTGGGTAGGTTGGCCTGCAGATACAGTCCTTTCACAGTTCTCAGTTCATTTTCACTGTCTCTCTGATTTTGCGTCACTGTTTAAGTCACAGTGATCTTTAGTTTAATTGTAATAAGGTTGGTGTTGGGTTGCTGCCACTGACAAGTCTGTCAAAATCATTGTGATCTTTATTCTCATCAAAATAAGGTTCCTGTTAGGTTGCTGCTGTCAGGGATAAAAACTGTCAAAACCTACCTTCATTTCGCCAGTCATGTTAACGTCATAAGTCTCTTATTTATGGGAAAGTCTATTGATATTAAGAGCAAGCTGATAGCAAAATAGACTAGACTTAGGTACAGATGTCAGCAAATCAAGCTACCTACCCGAAACCGTCAAATTTTCCCTATCAACCTTGAACCTAATGCTTCAGCGATAAAGTTGAAAATCGACAAAAAAACATCAGGACGTTACTCACCACTAATTCATTTTTTTCATTTTCGATTTGTAGGTAGGTACTTAATATGTTAATGACTTGTACATAGAATACAAATTTTGTTATTTCACTGTAGATATTAAACACAAGACAAAAAAAATTGGTCCAGCGTTTTATAAAATTCTTTTATTCTTTAGAGGGTTTATTACAACCCTTTCAGCACTTAGGTACTACTTTCAGAGGAGGCGGCTGTGTTTTTTAAGTCGTCTTCCGTCGTTGCGAGACCTAAGCATATTTATATCTCACAAATCGGGGCTGTAATTTTTCTGTCTTTGTACAGACGCCAGCAGGTCAAGCTACCCGAAACTGTCAATTTTTCCCAACCAACCTTGAACCTTAATGCTTTAGCGATAAAGTTGAAAATCTATTAAAGAAATTTGACAGATTTTAGTAACTTGATGTGCTGGCGACCGTACGCACCCTTAACTGAGCACAAATCAAGACTCCGGGCTGAAATTGAGAAAACCTCGAACCCAAGACCTCAACAGTAGCGATTGCGACCTCTACACTTGTTTTTTTATCGATATTGCAGTAGGAAAGCCCAATCTATTTATAACGTTTGGCGGTAAGATGTACTCCTAGTTCAAGGAAGATTACTTATCTATGTGACATAATATAATCTATGGCCAAATGTTTATAAACCGCGGCACATTGACGCCGGCCGGCAATTCAGCCAGCCAGTGTCTTGTGAACCATCATAGAGGAAGCTTCTACAAAATGGCGCGCGTAAGTACAATTTCTTTTTTTATTACGACGATTCGTTATCGTAAATATTACTTTGGTATTAAAACAGCGTAGCAAATTAGGATTGTTCGCGAAATTATGTGTAAATTTTGAAGCTGGTTTTTATTTCATTTCACTTTAAATCCGCCCCTAAGATGACCCAATGACTTGATTACGTCCTACCTTCCGTGAAGTTCCGTGTCTCGTATTTTTATGGGCTAGGTCGGTAAGCTAGTAGGTAACTAATTAATAATTTATTAAGATTCTTTAGTAGAAGCGTAATTATGTAGGATACGATTAAAACAGCGGTTCAATTGCGTATCACACCATCAGTAGCAATGGCATTTTGACAGTTCAACGTTATTGAGTAGACAACATTTATGAAACAATGGATTAGCAATATCATTCAAAATTATTCAGGTTGAGATTGATAGTTTGTTACGAGTACGCAATTAGGCTGATATCACACTGGCGGTTTGCGAGCGAAGCGAGTGCGTAACGAACTCGCAGCGAGTTCCCAACGAACGCGTCGAACACGCCACGAAGACGCGGCGGGCGATTGATCCCATATAACGGGACGATTTTAAATTTCAGTTTTAAGAAACTCTGTATCAATTGTACCACGTTTGAACCCCTCAACAATGTTACGACCACAAAACAGATAAAAGTAGTGTTACGACGACCGCTCGTGTCTTTGATACAACTGAAGTGGGGTGGGGCGGGCTGTTGAACATGATTGCACAAAGTGGCGTCGACGGGGCTATTCACGGCGAGCATATATTATATATTCAGCGATTATGTATATTTTAACCAAAAATTTTTTTTTTGTTCTTTGCTTCTCATCCTCCCCCTAAATGTATACTCCAACTCCTACAACTCCGCCCCAAGGACGACCCATTGACCCAAATCTCCTACTAATAAGGTGATTAGAGATCTTTTTAATACAATTTGAGTAATTTTATTATTTTAGCTATTTTGGTGGGTTTGGCAAAAAGTTTTATCGACCGCTGCCTTAGCGGTAAAAGTTAAAAGTTTTTACACATACGGAGGGTAGTTGCGTAACCGTAACACACTATCAATCTCAATCTGAATCATTTTGAAGGATATTGCTAATCCATTACTTCATATGTTCGAAAAATGTGTCTGCTCAACAGCGTAAATAACGCAACGAATGTTATTGAACTGTCAAAATGAAAGCCATTGCTACTTTTAGTGTTATGTAATTACCTCAGTGGAACGTCTTTGGCACACACTTGTTTACTTATTTAACATTTTGTTCATCAAAATTCGTTTCAGTTATTCAGTATAGGTAATTGATGAAAAAAATGTTTGCCTTTGAGCTACGTTTTCTCCTAAAGTATATAATCGCTGAATATCTCTATCTATGTACAGACGCCAGCACATAAAGCTACTACAGTCTGTCAAATCTCTTTAATAGATTTTCAACTTTATCGCTAAAGCATTACGGTTCAAAGTTGATTGGGAAAATTTGACAGTTTCGGGTAGCTTGACCTGCTGGCGTCTTCCTCCCTACTTATTTCGGAAAACACTTGGCAAGAGTGTTCTAAAAATTCGTAAGCTGAGAGTCACTTGCATTTCCATCATTGTGAACATATATTTGGCATTGAACCATCAAAGTTCTAACTATTTTCACGAAATCGAGTTATAAATGTTATAACTTATAACTTAACGTTACATTGCGCGCTGCCGTAAGCGATTTGTCACACCAAAAATAATTTTTCATCAACATTTCTTAGTGTGCTGTGGAGGTCAGATAGGCAGTCGCTCCGTGTATTGTACACGGAGCTACTGATTAAATAACGACCCTAAAAAACGAGGATATGAGTGATTACATTGAATTGATTCTGCAATGGATCAGCTGAACTTGTTGGCTTGATACCGATGTCACAAAATATAAATTATGCTAGATCTATGTTGACTTTATCTAATTGTTGCTGTGCGGCATTTGCTATTATTTTAGCTCGGGTTTTCTATCCATATTTTTTGTTGATCTATCTCCCCACTAAGTGCTAGGTATTCCTGTCTCCAAACAGTCCTACAGTTGAGGCCAGTTGTTAAAACTTTTATTACGAGATCTAAATTATTCGCCATTCGCAAGCTGTGCCAGAATAGGATGCATTCATCAAGTGCATGCGCAGTGGTGGCCCAGAAGTAACAATCCCGACTTACGAGATGTAGGCTGTGGGTTTGATCCCAGACAGGCGCTTTACTTTGTATCAATAAGTTCATCACCGCTGCTCTCAAAATGGTGAAGTAAAACATCGTAAGGAAACCGGCATGTCCTAGAACAAAAAATTCTAAGACATGGGATATCTACCAACCCGCATTGGGCCCGCGTGGTGGATTATAGCCCACTCTCTCTCTAAGGCTGATATCACACTGGCGATTTGCGGGCGAAGCGAGTGCGTAACGAACTCGCAGCGAGTTCGCAACGAACGCGTCGAACACGCCACGGAGACTTGGCGGGCGATTGATCCCATATAACGGGACGATTTTGAATTTCAGTTATAAATAACTCTGTATCCTTTGTATCACGTATGAACCCCTCAACAATGTTGCGACCGCTCGTGTCTTTGATACAACTAAACTATCAATAAAACAAAAAAAAAACAACTGAAGTGGGGTGGGGCGGGCTGTTGAACATGAGTGCACGGGGCTATTCGCGGCGAGCTCGCTGCGCACTCGCCTCGCTTGCAAATCGCCAGTGTGATAAGGTCCTTAAGGTGCTGGTTAGGCTTAGCTATTCGCGGCGAGCTCGCTGCGCGCCCGCGGCGAATTCGCCGCGCGCTCGCGGTGAGCTCGCTGCGCAATCACCTCGCGATAAGGCCCTAAGAGAGGAGGCATGTGTCCCAGCAGCAGTGGGAACATTATAGACAGTTTATGCAAGTGCATGGAACCTACTCAAAAATGGTAACCACCATCACTATTATCATCATACGCAGTCTTGTTCCCCCCACTCTAAGGAAATAATGGTGTCCACTTTTGTGTTATGTTGTCTGGTTTTTTTGTGATTTTGTTATTCTTAGATTTCGCTAAGCCTTTTGACTCTGTCTCCAATCTCACACTGTTCGCAAATGTGGAAGGTTATGTGAGTTTTTAAAAAGCACTGGTTAAAAAAATTGGATTATAGTTTTACAGAAAAAATTGCACTCCGGGAGTGCCGGCAGAAGTGAAAACTTACCGTCTTACGAATTTTCGATCAGGTCACGTGTCCTGACGCGAGTTTAACATTTTTTACCCATTACAAAAAAGTGTTCAACGCCGCTAAAGAAGTTTTCACTTCAAAAAATTTCATTCAAATTAAATTAGTACGATATAAGTTTATAACTTGCACCAACTTACACATCGGCACGGTAATATTAGGTATCTATACAGTATTCCAACTTCATACAAACGGACGAACCGCGACTTATGCCTACGCGCCTCGATCTCGACATGCGCTCGACATGCAGACAGTCGCGACTGTGCCGCAGTGACGAACGGACGGTGTTGTTTTTTTAACAATAACCTATAAAAATAAGTTCAAGTACATATTTAATATGACGAGTAGGATATATTGTGCTGTTTTTGGTTGCATGAATTCGTCAAACAATTTTTAATTAAGCTTTTTATTAGAATGCGGATTTTTTATACTTTAAAATTTAATAATAAAGCTTTTCTTACGTCTTAGTCGAGGCGCAAATATTTTTCGGTCGCTTTATAAGACCGATTTGTTATTCAAACATAAACATGGTTTTTTAATTAAATCTACCAATCAAAAAACAACACGCATTTTTATTGAACACTTCCTATTCAATTCACAAAATATTTTATTTGTTTATATAAAAAAGTATATTTACAATCACAAAACTAAATGGAAACACAGAGTAGGCAAATTTAATTAAAATGCTGGAGGCGGTCAGCCCTATCGCATGTTTACGTACCGCGCGGCTGAGGGCATTTATTTCAAAGATACGGCCGAGTTACAATACTGTATGGATAATATTACCGTGACATCGGCACACTACACCTGAAACTCAACACTACACACTAACATTACAAACTCTCATAGACACACACAGGCGCCCTGATTACGATTACGTGATACGAACACGCGCTCACTCACACTATAACAGTCACCACACTCAACGCGAGCCAATCGCGTAACGCAGATCGCAACGTTGAGACACACAAATACATTGACAATTCCTATTGACAAATCAACGGCGCCCGCGTTTGTTTCTATTTTGTGCATACATTGTTCGCACGCGCCACGCCCCCTTGGCATATCTCCCTTTAGTTTATAAATTCGTAAAACTTTCTGTTCTGCCGTGGGGTCACCTGGTGATTTGTAATACAGACATTTTACGCCTAACTGAGACATCAGCTCCTCACTTTGCTAAAAAAACAAATAATATGTATGTATGTGAAACCTAGAATAAGGGTGTCATTGTGAGGAGAAATAAATAACTTATTATTATTATTATTGATACAATAATGTTGCTGCGTTACTTATGTACAGACGCCAGCACATCAAGCTACTACAATCTGTCAAATTTCTTTAATAGATTTTCAACTTTATCACTAAAGAATTAAGGTTCAAGGTTCATTAGGAAAATTTGACAGTTTCGGGTAGCTTGACCTGCTGGTGTCTGTACGTTATTATATTACGTACATACGTTACGATAACTAGAAATTATCACATGAAAGTAGGTAATGTTTTTGAGTTTATTGCACAATTTTTATCTCAGTCGAAACACTAGCAAGTGATGAAACGTACATATGATGAACATTTGACCTCCAAAAAGTGCAAATTAAATTATATTTTGCATCCTTTAAAGATATGACAATGAATCAGCACTTTTTGGAGGCCAAAATAATCATTTAGTTAGATGATTGATAAAATAATGTTTTGACGTCACAATTTGTTCGTCAGGTATCTAATAACTAGTGTATTTAGTATTCCGAGATTTTTTTTATGTTACTTAGGTATATCTACAGACATCAAAAACAAAACTTCTCAAAACACAACTTGAATTCGTTTTTAAAATTATATTATTAAGGGCTGATTTTTCAATCGACAGATAATTTTTATTCTTGGAATAAAATTGACGTCTGACAGATTTTGTATGGAAGAACTGTCAAAAATTCAAAATTATTCCTCTGGTAAAATTATCTGGCGTTGGAAAAATCAGCCCTTAAGAGGACAAAAGTATGTATCTACAGTGGAAAAACTCATTATACTAAATTAATTAACAAGCTATTAAAATAACACTATAATAACTTAATCTTACTAAAATTACAACTTAATAAAATATGGCGTCGAAAAATTCCTCTGCATCGCTATTTATCTAAGAGACTGGAGGCATTGCCACATTGTATGGCAAAATGCTTAGCCTCTGGGCAACGGAAAAGCCAGCCCTTGGGTCACGGGAAGTGTCAACCAGCCGTTTGGAGATTTCGTTAAACAAACCATGAGCACTCGGACCCCACGGCCCGAGGGTTTCAATCCCAAAACGGCTCGAGAATAATAATATAATACTTTTTAAATAAGTGAATTTGTTGCACCAAATTTTCATCCCAGTCAAAACACTAGAACGTAGGTAATCAAACGTGCTCATTTTTGTACAGAAGCTCATAATATTGGACCTCCAAAAAGTGCTGATTCTTCACATAACCTGGATCAACGATTGATTATTAGATATTTATGATGACTTATGTTTACCAAAAAATCATTGGACCTGATCGTCATTAGACTAACCTTTTCGCCAGGTGAATAGCAATATTTTAATCTAATCATTATGTATTGACCAGCTTCTGCCCGCGACTTCGTCCGTGTAAAATTTCTTGTTGCGTGCTATTACTTCGTTTTCACTTAGCGTTCTTTCTCACTTTTCTTTTTCATTTTGCTCGGCTCCTTGGAGTCCCAGCGTGATGTTAGCCTATAGCCTTCCTCAAGGATTGGGCTATCAAATGCAAAACGATTTTTTCAAATCCGACTGGTAGTTCCAGAGATTAGCGCATTCAAACATACAAACTCTTCAGCTTTATTATTAGTATAGAATATGATGACTTGTGTTGTCTCTCATTCGTGGATCTTTGACAGTCGTTACGGGTCATCAGAAGCCCGAAAGTCTGACAACCAGTCTTACCAAGGCATATCGTATTATCCAGTAACTGGGTTGTGGAGGTCAGAGCAGTCGCTCCGTGTAAAATACTGTTATTCAGCTACATCCGGTCAGACTGGAAGCCGACCCCAACATAGTTTGGAAAAGGCTAGGCAGACTATGGATGAATTATGCAAAAAGATGAATATTTTTCCGGTTGTCATCAAATTGTATTAATGAACAAATAAATAAGAAAATAATTGAGACGTATGTTTATATAACAAAAAGCATTTTAAATATCACAATGCAGCTGAATCTGGTATTCATCCGGTTAGGCTGGAAGCCGACCCCAACATAGTTGGGAAAAGGCAGGCAGATGATGACATGATGACTTGTATTACTAAAAAAAAAAAAAACATTCGGCGTTATCGTTATCAGAGTAACCTTTTCGCCGGTGAAAAGCAATATTGTAATCTTATCACCTTATCAATTACATTCATTATCAATGTGCATTGATTATTTGAGCCAACTGATTAGGTTGTTCTAGGTACAGACAATATACTTATCAGACCAGATTGTTTATCATTGACTTTTGACTAATATTTATTTTTCAACTACCCACTTATTACAAGTTATGCGAAAATATTACTATTTCAGAAAGTTTATATTTGAAGATTATCCGTCTATAGTTCTTTACAATAATACAAGAAATAGTTTTGGAGTAAATTCTAAATTGAAATCAAAACAATATCTTCGTCGCAGGATTTGATCTCGCAACTTGTTTTTCTCTGTCTTCACACAGACCACGAGACCAGAATTACTTGAACGCATATTTTAGCAAGTAGTTATATATAACATATAACCTAATGCTAACGTTAAAAAGATCAAATTTGTGTCTGTATTATTATTGTATTTCGTCATCGAGTCCTCGAGCACTTGTCTGATAAGCTCATATAAATTGAATAAACCTTAATATTACTGATAGAGGGTCCAAATTCGTTTGTTTTTAGGGTGGGTCAGATAATGTTGACAAGAGAATGTACATAGATGTTATAAGAGTCCTCCATGCTCTACCGTCACATGGGCATGCAAAACATATTATTATTTAATTTACACAAATTTAAAGATATTACAATTTTAAATAACAATTAGTAGAATAAAATATTACAAAATACAAATTAATGTCAAATCGTTTGCATTACAGTAAACATGTCACATTAATACAATAATGGCAAATGTCAACAGACTAAGGTTACAGATATATTTAAAAAAAAAAATATTATTCAAAAAATATTGTTTTCTATAATCTACATATTTCAAGTCAAAGCCTTTTTTTTTCTGGGTGGGTTTCTCCCGCTCTGCGCGGGCAGGAGGGCGTGTCAGTTTTTTCATTTTTGTCTTCTACCCCCAAAATCATTATATCTTAAGTTTTTAGTCTCAACTCCCCTTTTTTTTTTTTTTTTTTTTCTTGTTGGGAAATCATCATATGAATTCTCCCGCTCTGGGCGGAGCAGGAGGGCGTGTCAGACTTTTACTGACTAAAACCCACCCGTGTTTCTTCAGTTGCCTATGCCAGAGGCCACGGTATCTCTTTCGAACAACCCGCGGAGTCATCAAAGCCTTAATTATGATTTGCACGTAATATGGGTACAGACGCCAGCAGGTCAAGCTACCCGAAACTGTCAAATTTTCCCAATTAACCTTGAACCTTAATGCTTTAGCGATAAAGTTGAAAATCTACTAAAGAAATTTGACAGATTGTAGTAGCTTGATGCGCTGGCGTCTGTACTATCGAGGTGTAAATTTACTCAGTTGTTTTAGAGTCCCATGTAACAGGGGGCGAGACTATGGCCATCAATCCAGAAAGAAATTCCAGATGATAAAATCCAGTAACACTTTGCCCGACCCGGGAAACAAACCCACGACCTTATGCTCAGCTGTAACACAGGCTTGAGCAGATAAATACCGTAACTGCGTAATACACTATAAATCTCAATCTGAATCATTTTGAAAGACATTGCTAATCCATTGCTTCATATTAATGTTCGAAAAATGTGTCAACAACGTAAATAACGCAATGAATGTTGTTGAACTGTCAAAATGAAACGCATTGCTACTGATGGTGTGATACGCATTGCCCCGCTGATAATAATGGTATCGTTAATAAAATTGCTTACTTGTCGCTAGTTACTTACATAATTATGCGTTCACCTATATACACTTACATATGTAATAGGCATATTTACATCTGCGATTTACAATCTAAACACATAATTGCCTGCATGTTTAGCATCGCCCTTCACGCTGACAATGCATCCTGTGTTGTCTTTATGTGAGCTGATAAAAACATTAGTTGTTATTCTTGATGCATACTTGTTAACTTATACTGGTAACTACAGACAAGGGGCATAGATACAAGTCTACTCAAACGAATGTTTCAAATGGATGTTATTGCAAGTTAAACAAATATCTTATATTTTATTTTATACTTATACTTTATTTTAATGATAATTAAGTTGATGTCAGAGTGACTAGCACTATTGAAAAAGTTATAAAAATGTTTGAAGTTGTTGCGTAAACTGGACTTTATTGTGTAGGAATTAAAGTTGTTTTTCCATTAACTCATATTTGTTTATATTTTGGCGAATAAATCGCGAATTCAGTTGAGTTTATTTATTTACTACCGTCATATCTGTGTGTGTGGAACTAAGATTTTAATGCGGTCACCGTCATTTAGAGAATTTATTCCGGAAGGTTTATACTTTTATATTCTTTTTCCGTTGTGAAATCCTCATGGATACCCTCCGTTAGGGAAGAACGGAGAGTTATGTCGGACTCTTACCGACCTAAAACCCCACTGTTTCTTTTATGACCATATGTATATAATGTGTGCAAGTTAAGCCGTTGGGCCCGACTGTCATTTGTAGATCTTTGACAGTCGTTACGGATCGTCAGAAGCCCGAAAGTCTGACAACCAGTCTTACCAAGGGGTATCGTATTACCTAGTAACTGGATTGTCGAGGTCAAATAGGCAGTCGCTCCTTGTAAAATACTAGTGTTCAGCTGCATCTGGTTAGATTGGAAGCCGACCCCAACATAGTTGGGAAAAGGCTAGGCAGATGATGATGTCCGACCCCCGGCTAAAAGGAAGGTACCACAACAGTATGAGTTTTTAAACATGTCTCAACAGACTTTATGCATGCGTCAGTCCGGGTAGCTCAACGACCCGACAGAACATTTCCAGGAGTAAGAAAAGCAAGTGATTCAGTTTTTCGTTTTTGTGGGCGCAGCGTTATGTTCACTGTCATTTGTAGGTCTTTGACAGTTTTGAAGGGTTGTCAGAGGCCCCGAACTTCAACGCATCCGACTTTTAAAAAATATAGGTAAAGTCAAGATCAAATTTCAGCGGGATTGTCCGAAAGGGTTACCGCTACCCCGGAACATAAAGAGCAAAGGAAGGAACATGGGTGGGTTTTAGTCAGTAAGAGTCTGACACTCCCTTCCGCTCCACCCAGAGCGGGAGGGGTCATTTGATGATTTCCCAGACGGAAAAAAAAAAAGTAGATCAAACTAAAGTGCATAAAAGGCGACATTAATTATACAGGGTGTCCCAGAACCCAACGTCATGGGGAAAATCAGAAAAAAAATCTATCGCATGCAGTTTGAAAATTATGGGCATTTAAGAAAAACCTAAAAATTTGGTCAATCTGTAACCATTTTTCGGTTATTGTGGTTAATTTTTATTATTTTTGTTCATTTAAACTTTGGAACCGTAACCCTAAATAATATTTCTAAGAATCACAGTCAAAAATAATGACACAATTGCCCCAAGTTTCCTAGAATTAAGACTTTGCTAAACTATGAATTTAAAATTTTCAAAATTTGTCGACTTTGAAAGGCCCTCCTTTAAAAAAAATGTACTAGAGTGCCTTAGCAAGTGCCACTATAAGTTGGCGCATTTAATCAGGATAATGATACAAATACTTGTTAGTTTCATACTAAAAAAAGTGTTCAACGTCGCTAAAGAAGTTTTCACTTCAAAAAAACGAGTAAAAAAAATGAAAACCTCAAGTAACCCGATTTTTGCTAATTACTCAGTTAAAATAATTTACACAAAGTAAAGCGCCTGTCCGCGTTCGCACCAAATACCTACAACTCGTAAGTCGCGGCAGTTACCATCACTGCTCCGAGGACGAGGCTAGAGCATAATTGCCTACAAACGAATGACATCAGTACTCTCTTATTATAATTGAACGAGTCTTGGCACTCAACTCATTGTGTCCTCAACAAAATGGCAGGCTAGAAGTTGTGTTTGTACGCTAATTGGGAACAGCAATTACGTAATTACTCGAACAGTAGTTAGTGGCCCTGTGGTTACGATCGCGACTTACGAGTCGGGTCGTAGGTTCGAACTCTGACAGGCGGTTTACCTACTTTGTGTAAATTATTTAATCACCGCTGCTCTCAAAACGGTGAAGGAAAACATCGTGAACAAACCGACATGTCCTAGAAGCAAAAAATTCGAAGACATGTGACATCTACCAACCCGCGCTGGGCCCGCTTGGTGGATTACGGTAAGGAGTCTTGTGCCCCAGCAGTGGGAACGTTACAGGTTAATTATGCTAGCGGTTAGGTTTGAAGTCTGAGTTTGTACCCACCATAGGTTTGTCCCTCATCACATGTGACTATAACTTACATATCACTGAAAACTATCTCTAGATTTTATAGCAGGGTTTTCAAAAGGGCTATTGTTCACCCAATCTTCAAAAATGGGGACAGACACAGTGTAGATAATTATAGACCGATCTCAGTTTTGCCTGCCATCTCTAAAATATTAGAAAAGATCCTCAATAATCGATTGGTAGACTATCTTGAGTCTTACAAGTTACTAAGTAATAACCAGTATGGTTTTAGACGTGGCAGGTCAACTGAAAATGCTGTTGCTGCCTTGGTAGACCATGTAGTATCTAAATTAGATGGCAAAATGAAATGCTTGGCTATCTTCTTGGATCTTTCTAAGGCCTTCGACACTGTGTCCGTTCCCCACCTCCTATCTAAGCTGGAAGCTACGGGCATTCGCGGGTGATAGAACTCAATGCGTTAAGATAAATGATGTTATTAGTGACACCATTTCTTTGAGTTTTGGCGTCCCTCAGGGCTCAATCTTGGGTCCTACCCTGTTTCTTGTATATATTAACAACTTATGCAAAATGTCTTTAATGAATTGTTCAATCTTCACTTACGCAGATGATACAGCTCTATTAATTCATGGTAGTGACTGGCCTGAAACAGTAAAGTACGCAGAACTAGCTCTAAACTCTGTGATGAAATGGCTGTCAAAAAACATCCTAACCTTAAATTTAAGTAAAACAGTATACTTACCTTTCTCCTTAATATCCACCAACCTACCTCCTCCGGATTCAATGGTGCTCAGAGCTCATACCTGCTCACTCGGCCTATCTTCTTCACAATGTGACTGTCCTCAACTCAAAAGATGTGATTCTGTTAAGTATCTCGGAGTCTATGTCGATGGTTCTATGAGCTGGAAACCTCACCTTAGTAATCTCATATCGCGAGTCCGAAAGTGTATATTCATTTTTAAAAAACTAAGGCACTCCGCGGACTTCCTTACGATTAAAACGGTTTATTATGCCCTATGTCAAAGCATATTAAACTATTGCATCACGGTGTGGGGTGGAACTGCTAAGACAATCTTCCTGCCTCTAGAACGTGCACAGAGAGCGGTTCTCAAGGTTATGACCTCGAAGCCTTTTAGGTATCCCACCGAGGCTCTCTACAGCGAGTGTCAGGTCCTCACTGTAAGACAGCTTTTTATTCTTGGTACTATTCTCCGCAAACATCCCTTTGTGGTTTACGATCCGAATGCTACTAAAAAACGTAGACACTTCGAAGTATGTTCAACTCACGGATGTAGAACGGCCCTTGCTCACCGTCATTTTGATATACTGTCAAACCATTTATATAACAAAATTAATAAACTCTGCTCCATTGCTCCCATGTGTCTAAATGAATGCAAAACCAAGGTCACGAAATGGCTCTTGACATTGAACTATAACAAGACTGAAGATTTACTACAGATATCGTTCGCTTAATGTAGTTAATAAAGTAATATATTCATAGTCATTTTTTAAAACAGTCTTCCATTAATACAAGTTTTCACCATATTTATCTCCCCCTCACACACACATACACAGCCACATAAATAGGACACAATATTAGCTTATAACTTTATGATAATTAACTATTGAAAATGTTATTGATGACGTACTGTGCTCGTCTTACAACTACTGCTACATGTTGAAATCTTAGGCGAGGACGCTGGCACCCTAAACACAAGTTAAATCTTACATTGGGTGCCAGAGCTCATCGAAAACACTCTGTTTCCCTAGTTGTAAAGCTGCATAGTGCTGTTATAAGTGTTTTTGTACAATTGAAGGAAATAAAACAATAAAACAATTTTTTTTTTTAGCATTGTTGGAAAATTTCCAAATTCGAGAACGAAGGGTCAGGAGATCACTCGCTAAAAGTTATAAACATAATATTTTGGCATTCATTTATCTCATGACCACTACATTTTAATTGATATCAAAAACAATAATGAATACTCGTATCTATGTAGTTTCAATTAACAAATCTTGGTGAAGTTAGTTGCAGTTCACGACACCATATTTATTGACATAAGATTTAATTTTACTGTAGTACACTTATTGAGTAAAAAAAAAAAAAAAAAAAAAAATGATGACCCTTATTGTGTAACACACTATAAATATCAATCTGAATCATTTTGAAAGATGTTGCTAATCCATTGCTTCATATGTTCGAAAAATGTTGTTACGCAATGGATGTTGTTGAACTGTCAAAATGAAAGTCATTGCTACTGTTTGTGTGTTACGTAATAACCCGCTGATATCAATATTATTAACACTGTTAGATAAACTTTGAACTTGAATTTATTTATAAAGTAAGATTAGTATTTATTATACATGATAGTTATGTAATTAATATAAACATACATACTCCATAAACAGTCGACAGCGATGCGGAGGAATTTTTCGACGCCATTTTTTAGTTTGTTAATAGGTTTAACGAACTAAAATATGGCGTCGTTGATGTTGTATTTTCTTTGATTCCAGGTAAACATCCCATCATTGAAACTGAACGATGGCCGGATGATCCCAGCTATTGGCTACGGAACTTGGTTGGGGATGGACGAGACCGTAAGATACCTTCAGTTCCCCTACTAGAGTGAAGTTTGCACCCATAGTTGTTGGTTGGAATGCCTGTAGGGCCTAGACAAAGTGACATTCTATCAGCGACTAGCTTCTGAACATGACTTCCTTCGCGTGGAAGTCGTAAGATACGCAATATACTAAAGTAATGGCTACATTTTTATAAAACTCTCTTAGCCCGCGACCCATCGATTGGGCTAATCGTAACTTTTAAATAATATTATTTTTTCTATTAGCGACTCGCACTCCGTTACTTTATTTGTAGGCGAGACCCGAGACGACAATAACGTGTACTTTTTTAAATGAAACTTCTTTACGCACGCTTGACTTGGGGAGTAAGCTGGCGAACGCGTGACGTAAGCGTTACGAAAAGTGTGATCGGGCGAGGCGAACGGGAGTTGAGTGGGGGATATAAGCAAGAGAAAGACTGCTTTCTCTCTTTCTCTTATAGCTAGTAAGTGAAATATGTATATATCTCAGTCAGTAGTTCGTTTGCGAGTTTACTAGCGTTACGCGAACGGTGATTCTTTGGTTATTTTTCGTAATTCTATTTATTTTTGAACAATTTAATGAATTAATATTTTGAGAAAGAAGTTTCACTTCAGTCGTGTTGTCATAAGCACACTCGGTTTTTTTTTCTATTAGCGACTCGCACTAAGTTAATTTATTTGTAGGCGAGACCCGAGACGACAATAACGTGTACTTTTTTCTTAACTTCACTTGTCGCTTATAGAAAATATAATTTCAAAGTGACGATTCGCACGTTTGGGGCGAGTAAACTCGTACGAATCGAATTGGCATCGCGTCGCCCGCCCGCGCTGTAACTTCATTTTCGCTAAGCGTTCTTTTTGACTTTTTTCGTTTTACTCGGCTCCTAAGGCCTGTAGTGTGATGATTAAATCGCCTATAACCTTCCTCAAGAATTGGGCTATCAAATGCAAAAAGATTTTTTCTAATCCGACTGGCAGGTCCAGAGATTAGCACGTTCGAACAAAAACACAAACTTTTCCACTTTATTATATTACTATTGACAGATAAAGACGATGGAAAACTCAAAAATGTAGACTATTGGATAGATGTAAGCTACAGAAAAATTTACAGCGATCCAGAACCCCAATTCTGTATTATTCCCGCGTAATCTTTCCACGTGCAAACCACGTCAATATCGTGTCTCGTTAACGGCAAGGATTCGAAATGTCGACTGTACGGACTTGTGTTTTGACATGACTTGAATGTGCCCTGGCGGCTGAGAGTCTGTAGTGCTCACTCTAATGTCTCGCTGATGGTGGCACATGTGTTGGATCATTTAGCTCCCTTCAAAATGGTTGAGCTGAATGGTGCTAATCCATGCGTCATGTTCGTGAACGGGCGCTGTCAGTAAGGACTGGTCATCTCTTTACTGCCATGGCTTATTTTAATTTAATTTAATATTTGAATTGTTTTAAACTTTTGATCACGGACGCTTTTAACGTTCTGCATCGTTCTCACATGCATAATTTTTAACATGAATGATGAAACTAATACTTTGTAACCATATTTTGATTTAAAAGACTGTCCATGGAGTTTCTTGCCCGTTCTTCTCCATAGGTACCTACTACGCTTTGGAATGGGCAACTAGCTTCATTTTTCTGACTGACCGACCCCTTGACAATTCAAAAGTGCCTGTAATTGGTTTAATTGAAATAAATACTTTGAGTTTGACAGTTCAAACCACGCCAACTTCGCGTTCATTTCGCGCGGTTTCGTTCATAGTGTCACAGAGAATACGTTAGTAGCAGATGTCATGATTTTGTAAGGAATTGACGTGGTTTCGAAGTAAGGAATTATTAAGTGCTCATAGTGATTTAGGGGCCTGTTGAAAGTCGTTGTAGAAATAGAAAACGCTTTGACAGCGATTGTCACTTGTCTATGCCCTCTGTAGTTTTTGAAATGCCCTTATATGCAGTATAGCTTTGCATGGTAGTTAGTGCCTACAGCAGGGTGGCATCGACGCAAACTGCAACCATGGATTCAGCATATTATATGATCCTAGACCTGATACCGTAGAAATTGCTCGGCGGTTATCAAAAAAAAAAAAATGCTATAATTTCAACTGATGTGTTCTATGAGAATCATGTTCTGAATCCATGGTAAACAGACTGCGCGTCGATGTCTCTGCCACCCTGTGTACAGCCTTTTATATAGTTAGGACCTAACAGTAGAACATATTTTTATTTTTCTTTATTTATTTACTTTACTATTTCAATGTATTTAATTGCACGTGTATTATATTTTTTTTAATTTAGGAATCCAAGGGCCCGAGAAAGCAGTTTGAGGTTAGTAACTATACTTTGGTACACTTTTTGCATATTTTATGCTTTACATATTTGTTTCTTACGGCCAAGAGGCACATAGAGGACCTTGGTATGGTACAGACGCCAGCACATCAAGCTACTACAACTTTAATAGATTTTCAACTATATCGATGAAGCATTAAGGTTCGAGGTTGATTGGGAAAGTTTGACAGTTTCGGGTACCTTGACCTGCTGGCGTCTGTACTACACTTGGGAATGGGGAGTAGCGTTGCTCGAACAAGCGACCAAAAAAGTCTTATTGTGTGCCACCAAGTGAGACCCCGCGTCCTAACCAAGAGCGATCATCGCGAGATACGTGATCGTCGCGTTCATTTATGTCACAAGTTGTTCGGTGAATCGGGACACGTGTTCGTGCCGACAGAGAGCCGACAGACTTTGCTTTCCGGTTTTCAGAACAAAAAGCAAAGTCAAAAGCATTTATTTCAAATAGGCCCATAAAAGGCACTTTTGAACGTCAACATTTATATTTTTATATGTATTACAATAAAATGGAATTGATTCTAGTCGCCCCTTCCAAAATTAAGTTTTCGTATGGCGAAGAATGGGCAAGAAACTCCACCGTTACTCTTTTAAAAAGTTTTACAATATTTTGCATACATTAATTAAATGTATAATAACATGTGAAGACGGACGATGCACATAAAATAAAATTACTATACCACAATAGGAAATAGAATTAAAATGGATTGATGAAAACATGACATATAAATTAACTGTGTGATAGATGCATGGTGCTCACATATTTACAAACATTGCAAAAGTAAACGAAATTCATTTAAAACAAAAATACAAGTAATAAGTCAGGGTGTGAGCTAAAGTAATTACAGAATGAAAATCAAAGTAAAATAGAATAAATTTTAGAATTAAATTAGCAACCAGTTTGATTTTGTCTAGACTGCAGGTTGTCCTATGGAGCGGGACCTTACGACATAATGAACGCCACGATCGCGTATTCACGCGACAGTCGCATGTGGTTAGGACACAGGGTATAGCTCTAGCTTTATATGACACACACATACCGGGTGACAGGAAAACTCGACGTATTCTTTGAAAGGCGTTATACTGGGTTCAAAACAGGATAGTTACCGAGCTGTGTCGGTTCTTCGATTTTATAGAAATTTTCTGACTTCTTACCAAAAACAATTAATTATGAGAAGAAACTACTCCACTTTAAACATTTAATTGATACTTTTCTGAAAGTTGAAAAATGATGATCATTTAAAAATAAATATTTGCAAAGCTTACAAAGGTAATCTCAGAAATGGAAGGGCTTAAATAGCAAAATTTTTATATTTTAACCATCCAGTTTTGATCCCTAGTTCACTGGACTTCATTTGTTGCTAATAACCTCTAGTATAACCCCCAAGGAATAAGTCGAGTTTCCCTGTCACCTGTATACAGACAGACATCAGGAACATAAATTTATAGATTAATAAAAAATACTCTTAAAACAATTTTCAGTTCGGGTTCAACGCCAATGGCATCCCCAAGATGATGGAGGCACTCTCCTATGCCATAGACGTCGGCTATAGACACATAGACACTGCTCACCTCTACAGAGTGGAGCCGGAAGTAGGGATGGTCATAGAGAAGAAGATTAAAGATGGCGTCGTGAAGAGGGAAGACCTTTTTGTTACTACTAAGGTATGGATGATCTTTTGTCTATGAATTGATTTTTATAAAGAGAAATGACTACTTACAGTGACTGACTGTAGAGAGCAGTTGTGTAGTAAAGCTTCCAGTGAAAGCGAAAAATGGGAAGTGATACCTCTTCTTTGTCAGACTTTCGGGCTTCTGACGACCCGTAACGACTGTCAAAGATCCACGAATGACATGACAGCCGGGACCAACGGCTTAACGTGCTTTCCGAGGTACGGAGAGGTTTCGGTATGTAAAGATGGTCACCCATCCACGGATCGACCGCGGCAAGCGTAGCTTAAGCTGATCGATCGACCTATGTGGCTGTTATTAGTTAGCCACTAGCCCCTTCGATCACTAAGGGTACTGATTAAATAGGAACCTCTGGTCTCCTGACCAGAAGGGGGACTTCCTAATCTCCTTACCGTTATGAAGGTGATGATAACCCGATTGAAAACCTGTGGAAGTATGAGGTCCATATGGGCATTGCAGTACCTAGGGCCTAGGTCTTTCTGTTTGTTTTAACCAGTGCGCAATCTTAACCATGAATTCAGCATATGATTCTAGAAAAATCTGGTGTTTCATAGAAAAGTACAATACATGGTACGCGGTCAAAATGTAAAAGAAAAAATAAAGAAAATATGTTTATTTCCGGTAAACATGACGTGTAAAAAGAACACAAACTAAAAAAAAAAACAAGCTGGGGGGCTAAACATGCGCCACATCCAAACAAAACGGCCATCGCTCAGCATAATGCTAAGGTCCTATGCGAGACAGAACCCCAGCGCTGGATGTATGAAAGAAAATTATAACCAATAGTCTGCAGCCGTATTACTTTCTATTTTACCATTCCAAAACCTGTTTTTTTTCTTAGTCTCCTCCGTTAATACTATATCCTTGTTCTCCTTCAGGTGTGGCACCATTTCCACCGCGAGGCTGATGTAGAGGTGTCAGTCCGAGGGTCTCTGCGGCGTATGAAATTGGAATACCTCGACCTGCTGCTGATGCACTGGCCTATGTCGATCTCGGTGAGTTTAAAACCTGTTACGGAAAAGAAAATATATATCATATCACAGTGGTTTAAGGAACAAATTAGGAAAAAAACATTCGATGCTTAAAGTTGCGTACAGATTAAGTAACATGTTTTATAACTTCTGCTATGTAACACGTCCACATTATTTAACATTGTTGTATCACAATGAAACATATAACAAGACCGTACACATCAAAATAACAGCGTAATATAACAATGCAATACGTGTCAGTTCTGCAGTGCTGTTCACAAGTTCGAAGTTATATAATATTGTTGCACAAACTAATAACATGCTATATAACTTGTTTTTGTAACACATATCGTCCACAGTTATAAAAAATATTATTTAACTATGTTTTATAACATGTTTTGTTACATAGTAGACGGCACGGTTGGCGCAGTGGTTAAGCGATTGACTGCTGCGCTGCGTGTCGCGGGAACAAATATTTGTATGACCTACCAGTAGTTGTTCCTGGTCTGGCTGTTTGTGTATGTGAGTTTAAATGTTTGTAAACGCACCCACGATACAGGAGAAATTGCTAGTGTGGGGCAACGTTTTTTTAAAAAAAAAAATTGTCTGTACGCACCTTAAAGTCGTCAATGAAGAAAATTAGCTACCTACCTATTCTCGTTAGCTATTTCTTTTCTATACAAATAAATAAAATTGAGGTGGGTATATCATAATCAGCCTATAATGTTCCCACTGCTGGGACACAGGCCTCCTCTCTGTGAGAGGGAGTGGGCCATAATCCATCACGCGGGCCCAGTGCGGGTTGGTGTAGGTATGTTGTTTATTAAATGCATATGAAAGTATATACGGTATCACATCATCATTCTCCTGCCCACCTCATGTATTCACACCGCAGTGCGATTCTGTAACCATCTCACCGTGAAAACTTAGGTGAAGTGAGCGTGGAGTGAGCTGTCATTCCAACTAATGCTAGGGATTGACACTATTGACAGCTCACTCTAAGCTCACTTCATCTAACTTTTCACGGTGAGATTTTTATAGAATCGATCGGCAGGTCGGCGCAACATGTCATTTTCTTCCATACTTCTCTATCAAAATCAAAATATTTTATTTCACAAAACCAACATGGGCACTTATGAAACGTCAGAAGCTAGGTGCACGGTTCCAATTGGTCGTTTCCTATGGAGAAGAGCCGGCAAGAAACTCCACGGTTACTCTATTAAAAATAATTGCCCTTTACAATGTTTTCAAATTACAGTAGGTATGGGAGGACAGCGTAGGCCTGTCAACAAGTATCAGGTACTTGATAAAATAAAAAATGGTCTACAGATATAAAGTCTACATGGCCTACAAAGTCCTCACATTTACAAAATATAGAAGAATCCATCAAAAGGACAGATAAAATATAAAAACCTATTAAAACCAAGTGACATGACTAAACTAGAATTGTCTGTATATAATGTCAAATAATAAAAAAATATGTCAAAGAAGTATGTAAAAAATGAATAAACATCGTAATTTTAGAATCAGTTAATAGACATTTGAGAGCAGTGGTGGCCAAGTGGTAACGGCCGCGACTTACGAGTTGTAGGTCGTAGGTTCGAACCCAGATTGGCGCTTTACTTTGTGTAAATTATTTCGTTACCACTGCTCTCAAAACGGTGAAGGAAAACATCGTGAGGAAACCGGCATGTCCTAGAACCAAAAATTCGAAGACATGTGACATCTGCCAACCCGCACTGGGCCCGCGTGGTGGATTACGGCCCATTCCCTCTCACCGAGAGGAGGCCTGTGTCCCAGCAGTGGGAACATTATAGGCTGATTATGTAATAGACATTTACGTAGTTATGCCGTTAATGAGGTGCCAGGGAAGCCACATGTGCAGAAGAAATCATTGCCAAACTGCCTTGTCTTCAACATAGTCTTTAATCTTTTAATATACTTTTTTGAGGGCACGTTTGACGAGGGTTTTGAACTTTCCATCGCTAAGTCCTGTAACCGGCATTGGCAACTTGTTATAAAAGCGGATGCTGTTTATAAGAAATGACTTGCTAGTTTTAGTTAATCTAAATTTAGGTATCACAATTTCAGTTTTACTACGTGTAATTATATTATGGAAATCGCTTGTTATTTTGAAAAGTCCTAAGTTTTCTTTTAGTCGTCATCTCGGTAGTCGCCCCTTTTCTAACCATATCATCATTCACACAGACCATTCATCGTTTCTTTGGTCTTCCCCTACTCTTACAGCCATCGACATTCTTACTCAAAACTTTTCTCACGACATTTTCCTCATTCCTCCTAAAATATATACGGTATCTATATAAAAAAAAAACATTATGGTATTAATGTCTGTCTGATTGTTCCGGCTAATCCCCGAAACGGCTGGAGCGATTTTGACGGGACTTCACTGGCTGGTGTTATAAAGAATAACTAAGGGTACTTTTATTCAAAGATTTTTTGCCCATTTTCACTAACATTAGAGGACGCCTAAATGCAATATAATGCTTAATTATTTGTGTATCTACTCACGTGTCTAATTTTCTTGATTTTCACTTCTATAATCATTATCATCCGGTTAGACTGGAAGCCAACCCCCAACATAGCTGGGAAAAGGCTAGGCAGGTGATGATATCATTAAACATCTTTCCTTATCTCCACTGATGAAACATTCAACATTCAAATACTCAAATCCCCATCTTTTAAATTCCAGCAAGACGGAGTAGACGAGAAGATCGACTACCTGGAGACGTGGCGCGGGTTCGAGTCCGTGCTGAGCAAGGGACTGGTCAAGTCCATCGGAGTGTCTAACTTCAACATGGAACAGATGTACAGGCTGCTGAAGAACTGCAAGGTGCCACCAGTAAACAACCAGGTTGAGGTGAGATAGAATTTCCTGGCTGTTTTTTTTGTCCAGGTCCTATGTCAAAATGAAAGCCATTTCCACTGTTAGTGTGTTACGCAATTGTCCCCCTGGGCAGTGACCCTCCTACCAATAAACCATCTTGAAACCATGGCATGAGCTAAATAGCTCATGACATGGTGGAAATCCATGAGGTCAATATCTAGGCCGTAGCTATTCTTACAAAGATCGTACCTACACAAGTTCAGATGATTAAAAACCTAGTTGTTCTGGTCCTCCTGCTTCTACCGTTTAAGACCTCCTAAAAATATCCTTTCTCTCTTCCAGATCAACCTAAACCTTGGCCAGAAAGAGCTGGTAGACTTCTGCCAAGCGAACAACGTCGTGATCACCGCCTACTCCCCGTTCGGGACCATGGTGCCGTCCCGAAGTGCCCCGAACAGTCCCGAGCCAAAGCTCAACAACCCGACAATGGTGGCCATCGCGAAGAAGCATGGAAAGACTGTCACGCAAGTCACACTGAGATATCTGGTAAGAACTATCATCACGCCCGTATTCTCCGAAGGGAACGGCAGAGGAGTGCACCCTCAATTTCGTAATAGTAACCTATAGATTTTCTTTTGTGTTTTGGCATTTTGACAAACTGACACCCGGTTCCTGAATTGGGAATTTGAAGTTGCCAACTTGTCAAACTTTAATTTACCATTATTTAAAATTAAAGCCCACGATATTCTAAATTGTTTTGAGAAAAATGTTGAAGTTCATGGGCTGATTTCTCAATCGACAGATATTTTTTATTCGTGGAATAAAATTGACGTCTGGCAGATTTTGTACGGAGGAACTGTCAAAAATTCAAAATTATTCCTCCGATAAAATTATCTGGCGTTGGAAAAATCAACCCTAAGTAGACTTAGACACAAATACTCAATTCAGAAACTGGGTGTGAAAGTCGGTATTGTTTGGGAAATGTATAACTGACTTATTGGTTTTGATCTCTTGGGTTCGATAATCTGGTCGGGCAAAGTGTCATTAAGTTCGTCCATTGGTAAACCCTTTGTAACAGCCTGAACTCTGTAATTGTGCCCGGTTAGCGGCAATTGGCTTGGGTCTTAAGACCGGCGATACGGACTAAAAGGAAGAAAAACTATTCTAAATAATATATATACTCGTATATATATATATATTTTTTACATTGCCTCACACTAGTAATTACTCCTGTATCGTGGATGCGTTTACAAACATTTAAAATCACAAACAGCCAGACCCGGAACAACTACCTTTAGGCAATACAAATATTTATGTTTTTTTTTTTACTAAAACGTTGCCCCACACTAGGAATTTTTCCTGTATCGTGGGTGCGTTTACAAACATTTAAACTCACATACACAAACAGTCAGACCCGGAACAACTACTTGTAGGTCATACAAATATTAGTTCCGTGCGGGAATCGAACCCACGACACGCAGCGCAGCAGTCAATCGCTTAAACACCGCGCCAACCGTGTCGTCGAAAAAAAATTATTTAATATTAGTTTATATTTAGTATCGGAAGTTTGTAAATATTTTCTAAATTAGATATTTTTAATTTACAGTACCAACGCGGAATCGTCAGCATACCAAAAACGGTAACAAACTCAAGAGTCGTAGAAAACGCATCCATTTTCGACTTCACCCTGGACACAGCTGATATGGAGACCCTGGCCAAATTCGACAATGGCTTCCGAACAGTCCGACCCTTCTTCTGGCAAGACTATGAAAATTATCCGTTCGACAAAGTCCCGGAGAAAATGGATATCCCTGAGTCTCTTCGGATTTGGAAGAATGGACTTAACCTGGATATTGATTAAACTTTACAGCGGGGTAATTGCGTAATACACTAACAATTGCAACGGCTTTCATTTTGACAGTTCGACAACATTCATTGCGTTTTTACATTGTTGAGCAGACGAATTTCTCAAACATATGAAGCAATGGATTAGCAATATGCTTCAAAATTCGTCATATGGTGAATGAAAGTGTGTTACGCTATTTGAGTAGTGTAAAAAGTATCACTTTGTATCATTTTTTTTTAGTTACAGTATTAGTTTATTATATAGTCGAAGAAGTTATTTTAGGGAAAAAAGAGTTGTATTGTACCTGAATTGAAGTTTTGTCGGCATGAAAAATTTGTTATTATAAAAATATAGTTGTTTTTATATTACTGGAGTTTTATTTTATCAATTAATATTGCCAGGAGCCGAGGTGGCTGCGATTTACGAGTTGTCGTAGGTTCAAACCCGGACATGCGCCTTACTTTGTGTAAATTATGTCATCACCACTGACTGCTCTCAAAACGGTCAAGTAAAACATCGTGAGGAAACCGACATGTCCTAGAACCAAAAGTTCGAAAACATGTGACATCTTGGTAGATGGGCGGGCCCAGTGCGGGTTGGCACCTGCATTGGGCCCGCGTGGTGGATTACACCCCACTCCCTCTCACGGAGGAGGCCTGTGTCCCAGCAGAGGGAACGTTTTAGGCTGATTATGTATGTATGTAAGTATATTACTGGATTTTTGGTTCGTCACCGCAGACTTTATAGTCTACCTATTCGGGGACAGTCATGGGGGTCTACTCCGAAGTGGTATCGGCCGACTGTTCGGCCGTTTCCTGCTACGAAGTTACTATTTGGTTCAGTCGGTCCCGATCCTACACTCTTACACTCTTTCGAATATTGATTATGGTCCCGAACCAAATGAGCCGATCCGAACTTTTTTCGCATTTTTCAATAATATTCGGTTCGGCCATGTGTCGGCCCGATCCGATCATTCGCACTTTGTAGTAAATCCCCAGGGGCTGTCGACGTACCTGAATTCTGGTCAAAACTCATATTAATTGGAATTGTAGCCACAACAATCATCATAGCACATTACCACGTTTTAGACATCTCTTAGAGAAACAGGAGTAGCCATAATTCATCATGGCACACTACCACGTTTTAGACCTCTCTTAAAGAAACAGGAGTAGCCATAATTCATCATGGCACACTATACCACGTTTTAGACATCTCTTAGAGAAACAGGAGTAGCCATAATTCATCATGGCACACTATACCACGTTTTAGACCTCTCTTAAAGAAACAGGAGTAGCCATAATTCATCATGGCACACTACCACGTTTTAGACCTCTCTTAAAGAAACAGGAGTAGCCATAATTCATCATGGCACACTATACCACGTTTTAGACATCTCTTAGAGAAACAGGAGTAGCCATAATTCATCATGGCACACTATACCACGTTTTAGACCTCTCTTAAAGAAACAGGAGTAGCCATAATTCATCATGGCACACTACCACGTTTTAGACATCTGTTAAAGAAACACGGAAGCGATCAGCCCTGAGGAGAGCTGACGCCACGCTTTGACGAGCTGAGAGAAATAGGAGTATCAGGACAGCAGATGCCACACGCCGACATCGTGTTCTCCAGCAACACCAGTGTTGTCCAACTTCGGTTCGCGGCGTCTTATTTATTTATTTATTTATTTTATTATTTATGTACACACAGTAAAACAAATAAGGATAAGACATTTAAAATATGAGTACAAAGGTACTGCTTATTTCTTAAGAAATTTCTTCCAGCAGACCTGCGAAAGGAGAAGTAAAAAAGAAATGTAGACAATAGTGTGTGAGAACAAGAAGAGAAAAATATGAATATGTGAAGTCTATAACTAAAATATAAATATACCTACACATATAATGCAAAAAATAAATAAACACGTAATTATACTTAAATAAATACATAAACCAAAAATATATAAACGTATATATATATATAAAAATACTCACGGTATAGAGGAAAGGTAATGCTCTTTTAGTCGACGTTTAAATATAGAAATAGTTTGCAAATCACGAATGCTAGGCGGAAGTGAGTTCCACAATCTTACAGCATGGACAGAGAAGGAATAAGAGTAGTAGCTCGTTTTATGAGGATGAGATTTAAGTATAGATCTTAGGTGAGATCTACATGGAGCACCGCTAGAGCGAGCGTAAGAAAAACGCTCACGCAGGTAGGAAGGATAAGACGGGTTGTGTAAGATGTTGAAGAGTAGACATAAAATCCGAGTGTTCCTACGAAGGCGGATTGGGAGCCACTTGAGTTCCTTGCGAAGGTGTGAAACATGGTCATACTTTCGAAGACCGAAAACAAAGCGAATGCACAGGTTTTGCAAGCGCTCAAGCTTGTTTAATAGCTCCTCAGTAGCATCCAGGTAGCAGGCGTCGGCATAATCTATGATCGGCTGAATAAGTGTTTGTGCCAAAGAAATTTTAGTCTTCAAGGGCAGAAGACCCTGGAGGCATCTCAGCGAATGAAATGAGAAATGTACCTTTCGGCTGACCTCATTGACCTGAGCACGCCACGAAAGATTGGAGTCAATAACTACTCCCAGATCTTTAGCGGTTTCAGTATACTCAATGCGAACACCGTCGAGATATAAAGGCATGAGAGATGTAACATCAGCCACATTGCGAACGAATCTACTGCCGATGATCATAGCCTGGGATTTACTTGGGTTAATTTGCAAACCAAATGACTTAGCCCAAACGCTGACGCAAGCCAGGTCATGATTCACTGCAGCAATTGCAGAACCCGCGTTAGCTACAGTGAAATCTCGATAAAGCTGCAAGTCATCTGCATAGAGATGGAAACTAGAGGAGATTACTGTGGTAACAGAGTTTATAAAAATTGTAAAAAGAAGAGGAGAGAGAACGCTACCCTGAGGAACACCCTCCGTGAGACTACACCAATCAGATAAGGACTCCTCCAGGCGAACACACTGAGACCGTCCTCGAAGGTAAGAACTGAACCAGGCTAATGTGGAAGAAGAGAAATTGATAGATTTGAGGAAACCTAGTAAAATGTCGAAATCCACTGAGTTGAAGGCGCTACTAAAGTCGAGCAGTACAAGAACAGTAAGTAACTTATTCTCCATTGCCCAGCGGATGTCGTCAGTCACCTTCAAAAGCGCGGTTACAGTACTGTGACCCGAGCGAAAACCGGATTGGAAAGGGGATATTACCGAGTTCGACGCCAAGAAAAATGATAATTGTCTATGAACTATGTGCTCAAAAACTTTAGAGAGAAATGGGAGAATAGAAATGGGTCTAAAGTGGGTTAATAAAATAGGATTGTTAGTTTTAGGCAAAGGTATTATATGAGCCTGTTTCCAAACTGACGGAAAGGAGCAAGAGGAAAATGAGTGATTGAAGATGTGAGTGAGAACAGGAAGTAATGAGGAGAGGATAAGAGTTATCATTCTTGAACACAACTTATCATTACCAACTGCTGAAGAAGTGATCGCAAGTATAGACTTCTTAACGTCATCCTCAGTAACATCTTTAAGTTCGAAGTGAGAATATTGTGGTAACGGCAAACTAGCAAGACTCTCCAGTGTCGCAGCCTTGACAGACGGATCAAGAGAAAAGGGAAGGAGAGAGAAATGCTTATTGAGATCATTGAGGTTCACATCCTTACACTGGTTGGCAGGTGACTTGCCTATACCTACAGTCTTCCTATCTTCTATCGCCGCGCCCGATAAGTTCACGAACACAGATCTGCACACGACGTTGGCCGCCTCGGAAAGGAAGCGCGAATTACTAGGCACCCGTATTTATGCTTTGACACCAGAAAAAAAAAAAAAAACCCCTCCCGCTCTGGGTGGAGCGGAAGGAAGTGTCAGACTCTTACCGACTAAAACCCACCCATGTTCCTTCCTTCGGCCTTTATGTTCCGGGGTAGCGGTAACCCTTTCGGACAATCCCGCTGAAGCGGGAGGGGTCATTTGATGATTTCCTACGAGAAGAAAAAAAAAAAAAAATGGTGTAAAACGTCACATCGCATAGACGTCGACTACGCATTCTGTACAGACGCCAGCACATCAAGCTACTACAATCTGTCAAATTTCTTTAATAAATTTTCACCTTTATCGCTACAACATTAAGGTTCAAGGTTGATTGGGAAAATTTGACAGTTTCGGGTAGCTTGACCTGCTGGCGTCTGTACGTCAAACTAAATAAAATTGCACAAAAATAATTGCTGGGAAACGACTGTTATTTTTGGTGTGATTTGCTGTTTGCGGTAGTGCGCAATTTAACGCACGCAAAACGTTGTCATACTCGTAACATTAAAAACTAACTTCTTTCGTAATAAAACGTCAGTAAAAGCTGGAATTTTGACCTTCAATATATCCGTAACCAGAAGGTTCCCAGGCATGATGCAGTACAAAAAAAAATATTACAATGATGGGGAGGCATGTTTACTAAATGTATCTTGTGGAGACGCCAGTGACGTCACAGACCTGGCCGACTTCGGGTATGATTAGGAGATCACATTTTCGAGTGACTATTGCTAAATGTACCTTACCAAGACACCGCTACTCGGGTATATTTAGTAGGGCCAGTTTAAAATAAATCATTACTAAATATAGGTACCTTTTTTCAATAAAATAAGTTGCTTTAAAAATGGAGGGATTGGTGCATATTACGAGCTAGTATTTAGGGTGGGGAAGATCATGTGGAGGGTCTAAGATGGTTTACAAGCAATAATAATAAGACGTAGTTGACGGAGCCCCGCTTCTATTTCTGTCTACAGGGTTTAAAGGACAGCGGGATTGTCCGAAAGAGTTACCGCTACCCCGGAACATAAAGGGCAAAGGAAGGAACATGGGTGGGTTTTAGTCAGTCAGAGTCTGACACTCCCTTCCGCTCCACCCAGAGCGGGAGGGGTCATTTGATGAATTCCACACGAAAAAAAAAAAGGGTTTAAAGGAACCTAACCTGCCCGAGTCGTGGTGCTCCAAGCCCCGAACTCGCTCCGCTCGCTCTTGGACCGACACTTACGAGCACAAAGCGGTCCAGAACAGACTATGAATGTCTGTGGTAATATACAGTCTGGCATTCCGCGGCCGGGTGTATTTAGTAGTATTTAATCACGCAACGATAGGTCCTAAATATACCCGATTATGAACTCCAACTCGGGTATATTTACCAGTAAGAAATTTCGAAAGCCTCATACTAACTATACCCGACCAAAATCCTATGGGGAGTTTCCACAAGGTACGGACGCCAGCAGGTCAAGCTACCCGAAACTGTCAAATTTTCCCAATCAACCTTGAACCTTAATGGTTTAGCAATAAAGTTGAAAATCTATTAAAGAAATTTGACAGATCGTAGTAGCTTGATGTGCTGGCGTCTGTACAGTTAGTATAGACGCGACGGGGAGTACGAGTGACTCTTGGCTTCAATAAATGTCATCTTACACCTGTTTTATGTACTAATAACACTATCCTGCACAAACCAGAAGTAAAAAATAAGAGTAAGTAGTATAACAACAAAAAACAACAAAACATAGATACTAATAGTTTTTATAACAAGTCAACAACTTCGTCTCACGTACTCGGTTGGTACGCACGGCTACAGATCAAGCTAAACATAACCAGTCTAAGCTGACTTCTGACTGTACGAAAAGCCTAGGCAATGCGAGGTCAGCTAAAACTGGAAAAACAGCTTGATATGTAACCGTGTGCTACTGGTTTACCTTGACGGTTTTGTCGACAACAGAACTGCTATAGTATGACAACTGTAATTCTAGCGTCTCGTAAGTCTATCTATCAATTTTCTTTGAGCTTGCGGTAGGAGTAAACTGGGGACGCGGTGGTTCGCAGAAGGAGGGAGCGGAGAGAGAGAGGGAGATCTCGTCCACTCACCCGGCCCGCAGCAGGAGCACCGGGCGTCGGTGGAGGGCGGACAACGCCAGGACCCGAAGTTGCGGCGCGTAGTGTTCCACGCGCGCCCATCTTAGACGTAGCGGGGGGAGTCAAACACCTCACTCCCCCCCTGACACGAGGAGGCCCGCAGTCGCGGGTTGCGGAAGGATCGTACGTTCCCGCGACCCCCGGCGTAGGTGTGAGATGGAACACCGGGTTGGTTTTTAGTCAGTAAGAGTCTGACGGCCCCTGGATGACCACCGCCCTAGGAAGGGCGGGGTCATCTATGAGGATTTTCCCCCAATTTGATTTTACCCCAGGAAAAAAAAAGAGGAAATTGGGAGAATTCGTCACGTAACGAAAAAGCGTTAAGACCCCTCCATGCGACTCTTCGCGAGAGAGAGAGGGAGATAGTTTATATGGCTGAAGGCGATAATATCAAATTTTTCGTCACGGGTGTCGTTTTCATGGTTTTCGAGGGTGTTCAAGCCGATAGCGAGGTCAAAATGAAAATTCAGCCTCTAATGCTCATCACCACCATTATTTATTTTATTTCTTATTTTGATTGTTTTTTTTTTTATCTTATCGTATGCTGCACGTTGACGTCATCACGTCAACGCCGGCTGTCGCTGAAAACCAGCGCTGGGGCTTTGTCTCGCATAGGGTTTTAGCATTATGCTGAGCGATGGCCGTTTTGCGTGAATGTGAAGCATGTTTTCCCCAACTTGCTATTTTTTTTTTGTGTTTTGTTCTTTTGATGCGTCATGTTTACCGCAAATAAACGTATTTTCTATCTTTCTTTTTTCGTTTTTTTCTAATTTTCTAACTTCTATGTAAGTAATTACATAACGACGTGCTCAAATTAATGTCGTACAGTTACACCTAACAAATCCTTTGTAGTATACCCCACATTTGAATTCCACCTTTAACTCCTAACAAACAAAGTTCAAAACCCAACACCGCTAAAGTTAAAAGCTAAAAATTTCCACTAGATCTCTCTTATTTTAACTTTAACTTTACGAAGGTGAACTTAAGGTTCAAAATCATGCTGTATGTAAATGTAAGCTTTATTTGAATTTTCAATAATTACAAGTAAATCAAATGAACGGCTCAGTCTTACTTAGTTCGAGCTTAGAAGATGACGTTTGTTTTTATTTTATTATCTGTGGTAGTTGGAGTGGTAAGTCTTAATAACCATTATTTTTTTCTTTTTTAATTTAGGTTACGAGTATTCCAACGCCTATATTCAAATTTTATTTGTTTCAAACTTATTTCAAGTTAAACAAAAATCAATTTTATTTTAATGGTAATTAAGTTGATTTCAGAGTGACTAGCACAGCACTATTGAAAAGGTTTTAAAAATGTTTGAAGTTGTAGCGTAATCCGACTTTATTGTGTAGGAATTAAGGTTATTTTTCTAACGCATATTTGTTTACATTTTTAGCGAACATTCGCGATTCAAATTTAAGCGTCCCCTAATTGTTTTTATTTGTATAGTACGTTAGGTAGTCATTTCAATTGTATATAAGTAGTTTATCAGCCATCTTGTTACCATAACACAAGCATTAGGTTGCTTAGCTTGGGACAAATGGTGCTGTGTGAAATGTCCAGGGATTTATTTATTTATTTATTTATTTATTTATTTATTTAATTTAGTATCTAGTGTAACTAGTTAGTTTTCTATACATACAATAAAATGTATTATTAAGCTTTGATATAGTACCTACACACATACACAAACACGCACACACTCAGACAAACACACACACACACACCCAAGCCTTAGGAAAAACCAATATTATTTTATTTTGTGATCAGAATCGCACGAATGTTTTATTTATTTTAACACTTATCTTTTTTTAACTACCTCAAAATGTAATGTAATCTTTGTAAAACCGCACTCCAGAGCCACAAGATATAAGCGATGCTTGGTTTGTGGCTCACCGAATCAGTCACATTGTATGACAACCTGTTACCGTGGAATCAATACATGATTCTGAACCCCCATGAGTTGTATTTTTTCGACGGTTATTAAAAAATTGCTGTTCCATAAAATTTTTTCGTCGGTCAAAAAAGAGTAAATTAGCTGTTCCATACATTTTGACAAAGACGAAAGTCTTTGACCAGTGCGGTTGCCAATGATGACCTATGGCGCTGAAACGTGGTCGCCCAGAATGGGCTTTATTAGAAGGCTAAAAGTAACCCAAAGAGCAATGGAGAGAGAGCTATGCTTGGAGTTTTTTTGAGGAGAACCGAGGTAACTGACATAGCCCGAAGAATTGCCAAACTTAAGTGGCAGGGGGCAGGGCACATTGCTCGCAGAACAGATGGCCGATGGGGCCGAAAGGTTCTGGAGTGGCGACCGCGTACTGGAAGACGTAGCGTTGGAAGGCCTCAATGTGGACCGACGACCTTGTGAAGGCCGCAGGAATCCGCTAGATACCGGAAGAAGAGAACCGGTCGAAGTGGAGGTGCTTGGGGGAGCCCTATGTCCAGCACTGGACGTCTTTCGGATGAAATGATGACGACGACCTATGAAGGTGGTTTTCAGTTGTATTTTTATTTGATAACCGACGTATTATTTCTACGCTAGGGGGCTTAGAAGGGACGGATGAGGGAGAGAGCCTCCCGTCCCAGCCGCCGCGGGAGACGCTCCGGGCATCGGGAGCCGCGTGACGACTCCCGGCTACCGTAGGCGCGGGCCTGCGGGCGGAGAGCAATGGGTAGCTCACCGTCCGATCAGGACCAGGCCCGTGCCGGACGGCGCGTAAGTGTTCCACGCGCGCCTCAAAGAGTTGTCAGCATGATTCGAGGGGCCCCTTAGGGCCGAAGCCTGCCGGGTCAGCGGGATTGTCCGAAAGGGTTACCGCTACCCCGGAACATAAAGGACAAAGGAAGGAACATGGGTGGGTTTTAGTCAGTAAGAGTCTGACACTCCCTTCCGCTCCACCCAGAGCGGGAGGGGTCATAAAAAAGAAAAAGGGGGTTTAGAACCATGTGCTGAATTCATGATTACAGTTTGAGCGTTGATGTACCAACGATGATGTTTGTACCAACACGCTGTGCATGTGTGCGTGAAGACGAGTAGCGTCAGCACATAACGCACACTCACACAGACTTCCGACTTCGCCATTGTCCCGTTTTTTTTTTTAATGGCTTCGCGTATTGTCATACTATATCAATGGGGAAGTTCGGTCAAAGGTAATTGTTAATGGCGTGACTACATAAAGCTCAGTCGACTGTAATAAATTTGACATTTCATCCATTTCCGTTTCGTGTTCATTCATGATTTTGACTTTAGAGGGGCTCGTGGCTAAATAATAACAGCCGCACAGGTTGTTCGATCAGGTTAAGCTACGCTTACCGCAGTTGGTGTTTGGATGGGTGACCATCCTTACATACCGAGACCCCTCCGTGCCTCAGAAAGCACGTTTAGCCGTTGGTCCCGGCTGTCATTCGTAGATCTTTGACAGTCTTTACAGGTACCTAGTCAGAAGCCCCAAAGTCTGACAACCAATATTACCAAGGGGTATCGTATTACCCAGTAACTGGGTTCTGGAAGTCAGATAGGCAGTAAAATACTGGTATTTCGATGCATCTGATTAGACTGGAAGCCGACCCCAGCATAGGTGGGAAAAGGTTAGGCAGATGATGATGAACCAGTATAAGCAGACTTCTGATTGTACGAAAAGCCTATACAATGCGAGGTCAGCTAAAACTGGAAATGTATAGCTTGATGTGTCGCCATGTACCCAGTACGATTCAATCCGGGCGAACCCGCGGGCAAAAACTAGTACTCTTATAACTACAACTTTTCATACTTTTCAGTTGTGTGACGAAAAAGATGGCGGGAAGGCGTACAGGATCCCCTTGAACGATGGTAACTCCATACCAGCTCTAGGACTTGGCACCTTCTTAGGTTTTGATGAGGTAAGTCCGAATATTTATACACCGTGTTCCGGATGATATACATAAAGTTCGACCAGATGTTCAGACCATGGAAATAAGCATTTTTCATTATGGACACATTAATGAATTCTTATTTTTATTTTTTTTGTTAATTTTCATACAAACTAAATAAATACCTACCTATTTTACCTTGACGTAAATCACCCGATATGCATGCCTCTTTATCTCTTTATCCGAAGGATTTCATAGATTTGTCATTTTAATTGCACGCAAAGGGTCCACATTAAGACCCTTTCTTACTGCATCACTGCTCAATTAAATTTCATTAAATGAAATTAAAAATATCTTTGTAACGAATCCTTTTTAAGCAATACTTCCTTCGAGGGGCCCCTCAGGGCCGAAGCCTGCCGGGTCAGCGGGATTGTCCGAAAGGGTTACCGCTACCCCGGAACATAAAGGGCGAAGGAAGGAACATGGGTGGGTTTTAGTCAGTAAGAGTCTGACACTCCCTTCCGCTCCACCCAGAGCGGGAGGGGTCATTTGATGATTTCCCATCCCGAAAAAAAAAAAAGCAATACTTCCTTTGTTAGATTTGATTTGTAAAAACTATAGAAGCGTTTGCCAAAGTTTATGGATAACGTGAAGAACACGGTGTATATTATTTCACCACCACTGCTCTCAAAACGGTGAAGGAAAACATCGTGAGGAAACCGGCATGTCCTGGAACATTAAAATTTGAAATTTCTTTTTTATTATAGAGTGGTCAGAAGGAGGTAGATGAGCATGTAGTTGAATACCCTGTCACCTGGGCGCTGAAGGCTGGATACAGGTACGATGACTTTGAACTATAAATCTTCCTTTTTGGCATATCAGTCTATTACAACCTTTTAATATCCCTCGACCGCTCACTTGGACAAACTTGGATTTTAAGTTTGGGCGATATAATTATCCCTCTCTCTGAATTAAACACTCAAAACGGTGAAGGAAAACATCGTGAGGACACCGGCATGTCCAGAAGAAGACATGTGACATCTACCAACCCGCACTGGGCCCGCGTGGTGGATACAGTCCACTCCCTCTCACCGAGAGGAAGCCTGTGTCCCAGCAGTGGGAACATTATCGGCCCCTACTTGGACCCACTTTTGCCTACCTTCACGTAACGCCTCACGCCTGTGCCTGTATACCCTGTACAGACGTGAGTCGTGATGTTTTATTAATACAGTCAATCAACTCAGCCTATTGCAGTCCACTGCTGGAAATAGGCTTCTACCAGGCTGCGCAACAAAACCCTGTCCTCCGCCTTCCGCATCCAGTCCTATCCACCTTCTTTAAGTCGTCCGTCCATCTAGCTGGGGGGCATCCCACACTACGCTTGCCAATACGTGGTCTCCACTCCAGGACTCGTCTGCTCCTATGGGTCGTAGCGTGATGTTAAATAACCTATAAACTACCTCAAGACTTGGGCTATCAAATGCGAAAATAATCTTTCAAATCCGACTGCTAGTGCCGTAGATTACCCCCGACATACAAACAAACAAACAATACCTCTATAAAACAAGCATACATAGGTATAGAAGATATGGAAGATATAGATAGATATTGGGGTAGACGTGTTCTTGAGTGGAGACCGCGAGTCGGTAAACGTAAGGTGGGACGCCCTCAGGCTAGGTGGAGCGACGATCTTCGCAGGATGGCTGGTAGCAGCTGGATGAGAGTTGCCGAAAATCGAGTTGAATGGCGTGCAATAGGAGAGGCCTATGTCTAGATGTGGACTGACAGTAGTCTAGGCTGATATACATATATATGTATATAGATTACTCATCATCACCTGCCTAGCCTTTTCCCAAGTATGTTGGGGTCAGCGTCCAGTCTAACCGGATGCAGCTGAATACCAGTATTTTACATGGAGCGACTGCCTATCTGACCTCCACAACCCAGTTATTACTTAGCCACAAGCCCCTCTATAGCCCCTATATGTATATAGATTAGTATAGAAGTATATACATATATTTTATTTATTGTAATTAGTATTAGTATAGATACCAGTCTTGCAGTGGACGTCTTTCGGCTGAATGATGACGATGATGATGAAACGTTAATGATGTTGGCAGGATGATAGACACTGCAGCTGCTTATCTCACTGAGGGTGAAGTGGGTGCAGGCGTGAGAGCTTCCGGAGTACCTAGGGAAAATGTCTTCTTGGTGACCAAGGTAAAAACAATACATTTGCCAAGTAGTTTTATCAGCACCCTAATTCCGTAACATACTATCAATCTCAATCTGAATCATTTTGAAGGATATTGCTAATCCATTGCTTCATAATATGTTCGAAAAATTTGTCCGCCCAACAACGTAAATAACGCAATGAATGTTGTTGAACTGTCAAAATGAAAGTGTGTTACGCAATTTCTCCACTGATGTGACTTTACAGAGTTATTACTTTTTAACCGACAAAAAAGGAAGAGGTTCTCAAGTCGCCGCGTTTATTTTAGTTTTTTTTTTATACTTTACTTTGGACTTAACTTTTACGTGTTCGTCACTTTGCTGCTGTTCTGACTTTCTGCTACTTCTGACTAATCTAATCTTTCTTTTGTAGTTTAACTTTTTTTTTTACTTTTTCGTCATTTTGAAATCGATATCTGACCACCGTAAGGACTATTCCTGCTTGCAGGACATATTGTTAGTTAGTCGACCTAAAAAGGATCCTCTTTTGTTTGACTTACGGACGCAGCTGTGGTCATCATGTGCACGGGATTATTTTTTTCAAGATATAGGTTTTGGCGGTAGTATTTAGCTTGCCTCTGTTTGGTCACTTTTTTAAATATTTCTGCAGGTCTCAAAAAATCCTACCGTGAAAACTTAGGTGAAGTGAGCTTGAAGTGAGCTGTCATTCTACCTGATGCTCGAAATTGACTCTATTGACAGCTCACTTCACCTAAGTTTTCACGGTGAGATTTTTACAGAATTGATGGGCTGTTGTTCACCTCTTGTTAACAGAGAATTGTATTGTTTTCTTGTTGCAGCTTCCTTCCCAGGAGTCCCGAGACGTGTTGGCTTCTCTGAGGAAGTCTCTGACTAATCTGAACATGACCTACGTGGACCTTTACCTCATTCATAGCACTGTCACTTTTAAGGTTTGTACATAGTTTATATTGCTTTAGTTTAAGCATAATCAACATAGTTTTTAAGTTTTTCACCGACTTCACTTAGTTCACACAAGGTATCGTTTTGCATCCTCGTCAAATTCAAGGAGGTAACTATGCTACTGATTCTCGACACGAATCAATAATATAATAAGTAGGTTTTTATTTTTTCTAATTTTTGTGAAATCGGGATGTGTGAGACACACGCATTTTAAAACGCGACCCACAGTGTCTCAGTGTCACAGTGCGGTCTCACACATGAGACCGCACTGTAACTGCCCTTTTACACAGACATAAAAACGCGGCCGCTTATACAATACCATAACGCGATTCTGTTCTTTGAAAGTGGTGTATTCTGAAATACTGTCAAACTTAAATAACTAAAAAAACAAGTATGTATTCATTATTTACCAGGGATCGTAATTTTATTTGATTATTTATGTCTTTCATAACAGCCTCCTCGAATTTGACAAGGATGCAAAACAACAGATTGTATTGATGATATTATAATAACTTCCTGTCACTGATATTTTCATAACAAGTAGTGTTAGACGAATTTTATGGGGTAGGTACAACTAAAAAGTGGAAAATAAAAACCTTTTTACAAAAAAACAATCGACTTCCAAAAAAAAAAACACTACAAAGTGAAAAATAACTATTTAGGAAGTCGGTGTCGTTGGTTTATTTTCGTTTTGTGCTACCGACTTCTGAAATTAAAGTTGTTTTTCAAAGAAGTCGATTGTATTTTTTTTTCTTTGTTCCTCTCAACCAAAGCACCTGCCATCTAATCTCTCCACCACCCTTGGTTGACTGGTAATTCTCTACCAGTCAACCAACCTAGGGCATTAAGTCCGCCTTTGTACCTTTTTGTGTGCAAAAATTTTAAATAAATAACTAAATCAACCTATAACGTTCCCACTACTGGGACACAGGCCTCCACTCTATAAAAGAGAGTGGGCTCTAATCCACCACGCGGGCCCAGTGCGGGTTGGTGAATGCCACATTTTTTCTAATTTTATATGTTTATGAGCGAGGGCTTAGTACTTAATAGGGTTTTGTGGTTACCCTCTGGGTACGGAACCCTAAAAATCACGTTGACTATTGACGCATTTTTCAAAAAAGTCATGCCTATATCTCGATACAAGTCCAATCTAAATGCATAATACAATTAAAAAAATATTATAGATTGCATGTCAAGATTCTAGATTTGTCGATAAAAAAAGTATTGAAGAAAAATATGACACGCAAATTCTACATTTTCTAATCAACCAAGTTCAATAAACCCGTTGTCGATAATATCTTTAAGAGCTATAATTAATTAAAATGATAATTATCTTTATTTATTATCTTCTTGCATAGTCTACGTCGTTTTTTTTTTTTTGTTCGGAAACAATATCCTTATGTCAGAGTTTTAAAGATAGAATGTGACAATCATTGTCAAAAATGTAAGGATTGTGGAGGTATTTTTGACAGATTGAGACTAAGATCATACTAAGACTGTGAACATTCTTAAAATTACGAGGATTGCCCTTCAGATCACAGTCTCAATCTCCTCTAATTTCCCTATATTTTTGACAAGTTTTTGGCATTGCTCGTCGCTGAGATGAGATTGCGACTAGATTTTGAACGTCTTTAATTACGGGAACTGGCCTTCTTATATTGGATAGATGATGAATCAAACTGTATTCGGCTTTACAGCAGGAAATAAAATAATTATACCCTGTCCATTACGTTAACCGTTTTTTGACAGCTGTCTTAGAACGTACAAAAGTTCACCTTAAAATGCGTAGTAAAATAAATATATAAACTGCCTTATCTTAGTGAATTATCTTATTTATGGCTTCTTACAGACATTATAATACCGTACGTGATCAATGTATTGTGTGTTGCTGCAATCACTATTTCCATCTGTCAAAAAACGGTTTACCTAATGGACAGGGTATAGGTAGTAGCCTCTCGGAGTTTAGATTTTTGCTCGGTTCATCTTAGTGTTGCTGGCACGACTGTATCGGACCTTGTTGGCCCAAAAGCTTCTCCACTTCCACGGCGTCGTCATGACACAGAGGGCATGATAGGAGGTGGAGCATGGTTGATGGCAATAGACTCTATTACATAAACAGTAGTCAAGAGACTACCTTTCCATACATTGCTTGTGGTTATCGAAAGAAATGTGAATGTTGTACACCTCTGCGTACCGCTTCGGGGTGTACAGGCTTGATATAATGGCTGTAATTTTTTTTTCTTTTCAGCCAGACGAGAGCGGCTATGACATCATAGACTACCTCGACACCTGGAAGGGTATGGAGGAAGCCAAGAAGTTAGGTCTAGCCAAGTCTATAGGCATATCTAATTTCAACGTTAGCATGATTGAACGGCTGCTGGCTAACTGTGAGGTTAAACCATCGGTGCTGCAGGTTGAGGTAAGAGTTCCACCTATGTTCCTTGTCAAAAATTATCATAATCATCACCCTATAGCAGTCCACTGCTGGACATAGGCCTCTCCTATTGCACGCCATTGAACGCGATTTTTGGCAACTCTCATCCAGTTGCTACCAGCCATCCGGCAAAAAATTATACTCATTAACAATGTGCGTTTTTAAATTTTATATGCGACGATATCATCGTGAACGACTAATTTATAAACGTAATATGAACGTCACTCCATAAAATGTATTGAAAGACGTGCACGTTAACGTTATCCTGGACAGAAAGCGTCTTCATATAATTATATGTCCATACATTTTACTTTCCTGTTTTATCGTGATGCTGTGACGTGGACGTGAACGTCCACGATAATATCGTCACGTTAGAAGTTATAAAAGCGCACACTAGTTACAAAAAGGTACAGACGCCAGCACATCAAGCTACTACAATCTGTCAAATTTCTTTAATAGATTTTTAACTTTATCGCTATAGCATTAAGGTTCAAGGTAGATTGGGAAAATTTGACAGTTTCGGATAGCTTGACCTGTTGTGTACATAGTATATCCAAGCGTTGTCCAAAAATAAACTTGGTCCAAACGTTAACATATCACTAAATGCGTTTAGCGCTAAGCATATATTTAAAACAGCATTATGTCTCCCAATCTGTTATCTTTAAACGATTGACAGAAACAGAGGAATGTCTGAAATACTCTGAAGTTGCGCGGTAAACTTTGCTTGCGCGATGAAGGATTTTGCGTGACGTCATTGTTCTGCGTAGTTCACATGTAGTGATATAGATGCCGCTACAAGCCTAACCCTAACTTTCCAACCATTTTCCATCCTCAGGTAAACTTAAACTTAGCTCAGAACAAGCTGCTAGACTACTGCAAGAGCCAAGACATAGTGGTGATGGCCTACACGCCGTTCGGTTCTTTATTCAGCAAGGAGTCCGCGCCTCCAGCACCCAGAGTCGATGACCCCACGCTTGTGGAGTTAGCCAAGAAGTACGGGAAGACTGTGCCGCAAATTGTGCTGAGATATTTAGTAAGTATTATCTCGCTTAAGTAACCAAGCTTGCAGACCTGACAAAGCCCCTTCAAAGCCTGTTTTATTGAATTGCAGCAGAGGTCAGATTAAATTAAAATATGCAATTTTTAAACCTATTTTATGGCTATTTTCAGGTGCAAAGAGGAGTAGTTCCTATCCCCAAATCAGTGAACAAGAGCCGAGTGGAAGAAAACATCGAAGTTTTTGACTTTGAACTGACCAAGGAAGAAATGGAGACTTTGAGTAAGTTTTGAAAACAGAACTGAAGATGTCAATCTGCAGACTTTCCTAATTCGAAGTCTGCAGATTGACTTCTTCAATTCTTTGAGTTCTCTTCTTTTGGTTCATTCTCTTCTGTATTGATCGACTTACTTTGTTCTGCAAATAACATAGTGCTTAACAGAAGACTTTAAGAAGCTTAGGGCTGATTTTTCCATCGCCAGATTACCTTTATTCGAGGAATAAAATTAACGTTTGATAGTTTTTGTATGAAATAACTGTCAAAATTTCAAAACTATTCCTCGAATAAAGTTATCAGATGATTGCAAAGTCAGCCCTTAGAAGGATCTCTACTGAATTGTTTAGTGAATATACTTAGTCACACTGCTAACTGCTGAGTAAAAAACTGTAGGTAGAGGACCAACAAAGCCTAAATGGCATTGCAGATTTTTAAAAATGAAAGCTACATATCCTACTAATATTATAAACGTGATAGTTAGTATGGATGGATGGATGTTTGTTACTCCTTCACGTAAAAACTTCTGAACGGATTTGGATGAAATTTGGCACACATATGGTTTATAACTAGGATTAACATATAGGATACTTTATATCCCGATATTCCCAAGGGATCGAAACTTATGCGGGAGAAACCGCGGGGCGCAGCTAGTAAAGAAAAACATATCTTGTGTCTCCTTGTAATCCTAGTGTCTAATGCTCATTATCAATTGGTTAGCTTTGTAAGTCACACTGCAAAGGTTACTCGTAAAAGAAGTTGTAAAAACTTATTCGTTTAATTAATTATTTATTTTCAGGCAAGTTCAACAAGGACTACAGGGTAGTGTTCCCCAGTTTCTGGCAAGATCATCCCTACTACCCTTATGAGCAGGTGGACGTACCGGCTGCCAATCTGTTCAACAAAAAGGATTAAAGTACTGACAAACGAAACAAATAAAAAGGGTTTTTAAACCGTGTACTTATATTATTTGTGTTTGTCTAGTAATGAAATATAATCCGTTTTACTATGCTAATCGTATTTCTAAAGCCTTTAGTATTCGTAGTGCCGGTTTAAATGTGAACTCTTAACTCGTCATATCTCGACAAATGTTACTGAAATACTTGACAAAATTAAATAAATTATAATTTTATTTGCCCTATGGAGAAAAAGGTGCGAGTTTTTACTTTAACTTTATATTTTCCACAGAATAAATTAAAACAAAATCATGTAAAATAACATTTTTATAAATCATGTTTTATATACATTAATTTAACCATTATACTGTACAAATGGGGATGAAACAAATACAATAAAATACTTAAATTTAACACAATGGTATAAAAATATTTTAAAAGATCTACAGACACTATGAAAAATAAACCCCCAGCCTCCGAAAGTCTGATCAACACAAAAGTTGTAAACGCTGTCAAACTATCAATGTCAACTGAATTTACAGATGTCAAATTCGTATTAATTAACGGCTGTGATTGCATAGCTGGCTGAAATAACAAAAGCCAATCAAATCAAAAGACATGGGATTTGACAGCGTAGTAAAATAGACAGTCAAAAACTGGGAGGTATGGCCATATTATATTCAGCGCAAAACTCTGCACTCTGCAAAATGACTTATACCATATTTTATCACTAATAATACTCATTGCAGAGATGCACAGTTGCTGTTATTTAGAGCATAATGAGACAAGATGCCTTAGTAAATGAAAGTCAGCAGCTAACTTAAAGCTTGAACCAGCAAGCATATTTTTAGTAACGTAACTGAACTGAACTGTAAATGAAGAGATGACATCATTTTGACACCCCTCAGCCAAAAACATTAGTGTTTGAAAAAACTGTTTTCTGTGTAACTATGTATTGGAATAAATGGTTTAGGTAAGAAAATTGGGTAAAAAATTTCATAGCAATATCAAATTTTGAAAAGTATCAAAATCATGCCAAATACGAACGTTCGAAAAGTCTGCATTACACTCTAAAACTCATCAGAAGTCTGCAGATTCAATTATGCCTCGTATTTTATGAATTCACTCTGCAATTCGTCTTCTTGTGCCAGCACGCACTTCGAGTTCGCCTCGAAGTCACACTGCTGAGTATGGTCGTTGAAGAATAGGCCATCGGTACAGAATGCCACTTGGGGAACTCCTGCAACGCACCTCCAGTACCTTTGACAGTCACCCCTGAGAAAATAAAAGGGCTTTTATTATTCTCTCATTTAAAATGTTAGTGGAGTCAGTCAGACTTACACCACCATGCCACCCCCACCACCACTATACGATAAGATTGACGTGCAAACCCACTTAAAGAAATAAAATCATTTATCATTTATCTGCACCTGCGGGGTAATTGCGTAACACACTATCAGTAGCAACGGTTTTCATTTTGACAGTTCCACAACATTCATTGCGCTATTTACGTAGTTGAGCAAACAAATTTTACGAACATATGAAGCAATGGATTGGCAATATCCTTCAAAATGATTCAGATTGTGATTGATACGTAGTTAGTGTGTTACACAATTAGGGTGCTGAATACTTTGGGAGCCGACCCCTACTTGGTTGGATTAATGATGTCGGTCAGACCCAGAGTCTACACTAATAGCTTGATCCTGGGCCACTCTCAGCTAGCTTCCTTCGAGAAACACAGGCGTGATTTTATATTATGCTATGTTATAATCATGGACTTTTTCCACACCACACAATCATTTTACAAAAAGGGTGCAAAAAGGAACGACTTCTCTTTGGAACCAACTATATAAAACAGCCGTTTTGCTCTCAGTGAAGGAAAACATCGTGAGATGAAAACATGTGACATCTACCAACCCGCACTGGGCCCGCGTGGTGGATTACGGCCCACTCCCTCTCACAGAGAGGAGGCCTGTGCCCCAGCAGTGGGAACATTATAGGCTGATTATATATTATGTAGATAGAACAGTTACTTACTTGTAAGGCACCTGTTTCGCTGCATTATCAGCTCTCGCGCAGTTGAGGATGCTGTTGTACTTGCCGTGCTCCGGAGAAATTGGTCGCACGCTCGCTACGGTATCTGCAAATGAAAAACAACCCTATTACCAAGCTCTGAAAGTTGAGAATTTCGTGGTGACCAGTGTTATGGACTCTCTTTTCAAAAAGTAGGCTTGTCCTTTCAAAAAGTCTACGCACCACACTGACGTCTCACAAATCCTGCATCGCACAAGTTTGCCGTGCAACTAGGATACCCATAATTATGTATACCTTTCGTGTCTGTGTGACCGCATTTTTCTTCTAAACTACGGAACGGATTTTGTTGCGGTTTTCAACATCATTTAGGGAATTTATTCCGCCAGGTTTTGGCGTACAAATAAATTTACTGTGACATAGATATAATAAAGAAATCTTCATGTTTTGTCAAGTCTTAAAAAACTAGTCGCTAGTTAATTAAAAGGTTAGGAGTTATCCTTACCAACGGGATGCTGTTCCAGTACATCAGAGAAGAATCCGATAAGGTTATCAGCCAAGTCATCTCCAGACCCTTCATCTTCATCCGTAGGCGTCCTAAGTCGGCAGGTCGTAGCCCACTCCCAATTACAGACCTGGTGGTGAATAAGGGATATATTTCATTACTAGCCTCATTAATCAATTTTCAAGGTTAAACAACGCTTTCCAAGGTCGACCCTTGGATGGGTGACCTTCCAGTACATACCACGAATTCCGTGCTTCAGAAAGCACGTTAAGCCGTTGTTCCCGGTTGTCATTTGTAGATCTTTGGCAGTCGTTACGGGTAGCCAGAAGTTTTGACAATCAGTCTTATCAAGGCGTGTTACCCAGTATGTGGGTTGTGGAGGTCAGATAGGCAGTGGCTCCGTGTTAAATACTGGTATTCAGCTGCATCTGGTTAGATTGGAAGCCGACTTAAGCAGATGATGATGATTTAATTACTTCTCTAAAAACTTGTGGCGGCATCTATATCGCCACATGCGAACGTCACACTGACGTCACGCCAAATCCTGCATCGCGCAGTAGAATTTACCGCGTGACTAGCAATTTAGCGCTCGTTCAGACACGGCGGGAACCGCGCGATTATAGAATCGCATGGAAATCGCGCGGGTCTTATTTATATGAGTTAGTTAGTAATCGTTCAGACATAACCGCGCGGTTAATCAAGCCGCGCGGTTACCGCAACCCAACCGCCAGAAAATAGAATCGCGCTGCTCCCGCGCGTTTCTATTACAATGGAGTCTTTACTTCGCGTTCAGTTGCGTTGCGGATACCGCGCGGTGAGCACGTCACTGTTCGTGAGTTCGCCATGGATCGTTTCGACACTGAACTATTTATTGATGAGGTGGAGAAGAGACCTGCAATATGGGACATTCAGTGTGATGATTACTCAAATAAAATTATCAAGAACCGAGCTTGGCAAGAGTTGGTGGAGATATTTGGAAATTGCGAAGACACGGTGGAGTCGAGTCACGAGTCACGAAAACATTTTCAGAATGAACTTCAAGAAAATAGTATTACCAAGCAAGATGACGACAAACTCTTTTGTTTGTCGTTATATAAAGAACTCAGAAAAGTACCAGAAAATAGGCGTTTAGCAACCAAAATTGAATTACTTCAAGTGATACAAAAAGGACAAAGCTTACCACCCCCTGTTCGCTACAATACTCAGCAGATCACACCTACGTATTGGCAAGGACAACAGTATACAAGCCCGCAAGGATATTTTACTACATCTGGATCATCTCCTCCTGTTCCGGCACCGTCACCGTCACCATCGCAATTTAGTTCTGGCTCTCAGTCCTCTACAGTTATAGAAAATATTTATGCTGATTTTGAAGAACAATAAATAAATCTTACCTTAAAGTTATTACGAGTTTCTCTTCCGGTGACACGCTTGGCCTCAAATGCGTTTCAGAGCATGAAATATTTTGCCTGATCAGTTCAATTAGTTCATCAAAAGATTTTATTGACATTCTCAAATAGTCAAAAAATTTGTTATCATACATTCTTAATTTGGGATATAATGTTACGAACTGACCATGTACTAGTCGGTCACGTAATATTGGATGCACCCAATACCGCCTTTTTCTTTTCTTTTTTTTAAGGAGCCACCACAGTAAACACACTTCTTCGTCGACCTCCATTTTGAAACTGACGCCCCGCACGAAATCGCATACTAACCGCGCGTGTCTGAATAGCTTCACAATTTTGCGGTTTGAAACCGCGCGATTCGTAAACGCACGATTCCCGCATGTCTGAACGCAGGCTTAGACGTCCCGACATCAGTAGTCTGAGGACCCTCCCTTTTCTATGGAGGATGAGTGAACTTCACACCCTGTTCCTTATACCTCTATAAACTTTTTGACCTTCTACGCGCTTTTTTAAATAAATATGCCTGTTTTTTTGTCCTTTCTGGCATTGTCTCAAAGTAACTATAGGCCAACCGCTTAACTGAGATGTTGCCTGAGGTAGCAGCGCAGTGTGGGAAGGGTGTGGTGACGTGATGCGAGAGCTCAGTGATTCGTCAACTTGTGACAACTATCACCCCTCCCGCACCGCACAGGCGACGTCTCAGTTAAGTGGTCGGCCTATGGACTAGAGCACCCCGACCTTAGAACTGTGACCAACGGGAAATACCTGGATGAGGGATGCACGGAACCGGAAAGTATTGCAGAAGAAAGGGCGCGCTATACCTAGCAATGATTCCAGGCTGAAATTATTGATGAAATGAATGATTGATTACCGTGAGATTATGAAATAAGATATGTATTATAATAACCTGATATTGGAAATCGAAGATCAGTCCTCCCGGACAGGAGAACTCGATCTCCTCGCCGTGAGTACACATGTAGAACTTTGTACAGTCCGTGAAGTGAGGCAGAAGTAAGAAGATCTGGAAGAAAGGAAATGTGGTTACAATACGTATATTGGCAAACACATGGTTTATAACCAGGATTGACATATAGGATACTTTTTATCCCGATATTCCAACGGGATCGAAACGTATGCGGGTGAAACCCTCGGGGCGCAGCTAGTACTTATTATAAACGTGAAAGTTTGGATGGATGGATGGATGTTTGTTACTCTTTCACGCCAAAACTACTGAACGGATTTGGATGAAATTTGGAACACATATGGTTTATGACCAGGATTAACATACTTAGAGGATACTTTTTATCCCGATATTCCCACGGGATCGAAACTTATGCGGGTGAAACCGCATGGCGCAGCTAGTAAATTAAAAAATATTTTATCCGAAAATATCAATCCGTTTCTTACTAAACTTCAACTATATCCGACGACCCTGGTTACTAATCCCTTTTGGTGACCGTACAAACAAGTCAATCATATTTTTTAATCTACATGAGGTCGGCGTTTCTTGTCCGACTACTCTGAGAGGAAAGCCGAAACAAACTCAGAGGTTTCAGCGGGATTGTCCGAAAGGGTTACCGCTACCCCGGAACATAAAGGGCGAAGGAAGGAACATGGGTGGGTTTTAGTCAGTAAGAGTCTGACACTCCCTTCCGCTCCACCCAGAGCGGGAGTAATTTGATGATTTCCCACCAGAAAAAAAAAAAACTCAGAGGTTTCTTTTAAAGTCCAGACATAATCTGGGTCAGATCATATGAAGACCATGTAGACTGGTATCTAAAGTGGTCTTTTGAGGAAAGAACCACACAGATTGGGTGAACCTGTCCAGTCAGTGCAGGCAGTTGTCAGTAATCGGGCAGGTCATCTCAGAACTGAAGGAGATCAAGGATTCGACGAAAAATACCAAATAGTGGATATTTGGGTAGGCCAAAGGCAAGAGACCAAGAAGTAGGTACTAGTAATACTCACTTGTCCTTTAGGGTCACAGCTCAGGTCGTTCGGGTCCACACTGGGGTCGAAGTACTGGTAGGTGGCACCATCTGAGGCGTTCTGCTTTGGTACCTCTGCAGCAAGAGCCACGTTCAGAAGCACCACTGTGGTCAGGAGTTTAGCTGTGGGGGAGAGACATTTTTTTTTTAAAAGCTTCATGACCCTGCTCTTGACCTCGATCTTGCCTGAAGGAAAGCGATGGATGAGGTCTATGAGGGAACGAGTGTGTCCAGAAGATGACTGTTCACTCTTGCTTTGAAGGCAGGTGGTACGTATTTCTATGGGACCAATGCTTAATCTAGTTATGGGACTTTTAGGGGCATCATTTATTATTTCATCATTTATTTTAGCACTAAAGCTACGATTTCCTAGGAAAGCGGTTCCGTCATACTATAACAAGTAGCCCGTGAAGAGTTCCACTATCCATCTCTTGGCTGCATCATCAGACCCTCGACACCAAGTGCAATCTATTGGAATCGTCAAAACCAATCATATGAGCCCAAACTCGAGGAGTTTACTAGTAGTCACTGAAGAGTTCCACTATCCACCTCCTGGTTCCATGATTCCATCATCAGATCAGCTCCAAATTATAGTTTTGTCTTCCGAACTACATAGACACACAAATTTTCATTTAGATACGACAATTAGAAGTATGTTAAAATTGACTTTTAAGATTTTGTTACATTGTTAGTTAGTTGGTCACAAGTGAAGCTAATAAAAACGTGTTAATAATAAAACACGTCAACAGATTTCTATCTTTCATTGTAACACTATTAATGATAGTTGTATAAGATTAATAAAACATCGATTGTTATCAATAAATAATTGGTTTACTCGATTTAGTTTCTTAGATTTCGTAAACAGATTATAAATCGCAAACAAAACAAAAACAACAGAAACGGATAAGTACGCTTGATTTTATGACAGTCTACGGTAAATAAGGAAAAATTTTATTTTATCTCAGGAGTGAGAGCAGCCTAGAGGTGGCCTGCTTCGTGGGTTCGAACCCAGACAGGCGCTTTACTTTGTGCAAATTATTTCATCACCACTGCTCTCAAAACGGTGAAGGAAAACATCGTGAGGAAACCGGCATGTCCTTTGCCCAAGACCGGGACAGCGCCGGTAAGAAAGAAAAAAGAAATGCATTGTATCGATGCAAAGCATTTTTTTTTCTTACCTTTTATCTTAATTAAACGGGCGTTTCTAAGTTAAAAACACGCGTTTCGTCAACAACAACACAACTATTGGCCTACATGTAAACAATCACCTGCTAACCAGTTTATAATCCTAATAACTTATCATAACTATTTGGTTTATCAAAAATAGATCTAAAACTTCACATTTACAATGAAACATAAAATGTTTGATTTCTTTTTTATTCCATGCCATAAAAAAATCATTATCGCATTTTTAAGTTTATTGGGCCTAATTGCGAATTACTTTACAACCTAAGTATTTACATATACCTATGAATATTATTTTAAACGACATATCACAAAAAATACAGCATAAAGAAGTAAAGATGTTCAAGGCTGGACATAGGACTCGGGAGTTCGGACTCCCCAATATTCACGAATTCGTCATCAACACACCGGATACTAGATTTTGGCAATCATCACCATTCTACATACATTGACTGCTGATTATACGAGCTTCCAATGGCCAATATTATCTGTCATCGATCATACATCTACACTGGCCTGCATAACTAAGTATCACACTTTTAAAATTGGAATAACTTTTTAAGTACAGACGCCAGCAGGTCAAGATACCCGAAACTGTCAAATTTTCCCAATCAAGCTGGAACCTTAATTCTTTAATAATAAAGTTGAAAATCTATTAAAGAAATTTGACAGATTGTAGTAACTTGATGTGCTGGAGTCCGTACAAAAGATATACTTTGGAAATAAAAAGTACTCGAAAAAGAGTTTAATTTTGTACAGACGCCAGCAGGTCAAGCTACCCGAAACTGTCAAATTTTCCCAATCAACCTTGAAACTTAATGCTTTAGCGATAAAGTTGAAAATTTATTAAAGAAATTTGACAGATTGTAGTGAAAAGAGCTTTAAAACAAAAATAATCCTTTTCGAGTTACAATTTTACCATTATCTTTTTTGATTCTGTTTTTGTTTTCAATTTTTTTCTTGATCGATGAGTCTCTTACAAAAGCTAAGTTAGACAACAGCACATACATTTTATTTATCATGCCTCTTTCACCTAAAGAATGTGTTAAGATCATGACTTTTCTGGAACTAGGCATCAGTATGCGTCGTACTGCAAGATTGGTGGGTGTGACGTTACGAACGGTCCAGAAGGTGAAGCGAAGGTACGAAAAAACTGGAAACCATCTGAGGAGACCGTGTAATGGTAGATCCAGGTATACTAGTGCCCGAGAAGACCGTTATATTGTTCCCACTGTGTTGAGAAATCGCCACCTTAATGAAGTTGAAGCCCAGGAACAGCTTCTTCAGACCCGAAGGGACTACATTAGTGACAATACAGTGAGAAGAAAAGTTGCTGAAGCAAATCTAAAACCCCGAAGACCAGCGAGTGGCCCCAAACTCGAGAGAGAGCATCGAGTAGCAAGACTGCGATACGCCCGTGAACACATACAGTGGGATGAAGAAGAGTGGTCAAGAATTTTGTTCACAGATGAGTCTCGATTCTCACTTTACACTTCTGATGGAAGGCGAAGTGTCTATAGGCGGTCTGGTGAGCGATACCTTCAAGACTGCTTCTCAGAAATAATCCAGTACGGTGGAGGCAGTTTACATGTAAGAACTGGCATATCTTCAGAACGTCGCACAGATTTAGTGGACATAGAAAATGGCACTCTGATTGGAGAAAGATATGCCCACGAGATTCTCATCGAGTATACAGGGCCGTATTTAGCAAATATGGGTGATGGATCGATGCTGATGCATGATAATGCCTGGCCACACACGGCTCAGGCCGTGCAAGAGTATGTTCAAGAAGTTGATATCAGCGTGATGGCTTGGCCATCAAGAAGTCCTGATATCAACCCGATTGAGCACGCCTGGGATGAGCTAGGGAGGCTAGTTAGAAGCCGCAGACCACCACCTACCACCGTCAGGGCACTAAAACAGGCCGTGATTGAAGAATGTGAGAATATTCCCCAACATCGGCTCCAAAACCTCGTGTTCAGTATGTTGAAGCTGTAGTCAGAGCCCGAGGAGGCAATACCAGTTATTAAAAAATAAATAACATGTAAAACATACATAAAAATGTTAATTGAGTTTTTTGACACTAAGCTAAAAATGGCTATTTTTATTGATTTATCTTTTTTTTGAAGTTAAAAATCTTACTAATGTCTAGTTTACTCGTTTCAAAGAAAGCTGATAAAATTTGCTATAAAACGTGTTTTTTTGCAGGCCAGTGTACAATATATGATTCCCGTTCGCGCCAATGGATAAACCACTAAACATAAGGCTCACGGCTCAGGCTACGTCACGAGGCTACAAAAGCATGCGGGTTTACAAACTGGTGTATGATGTGTTGCTGTGAATCTTATCGCACCTATCCAATCACTTAATTTTACAATAATCTTTACGATAAGAATATTTCGCTGATTCAGACATGGAAAACACAATTTTATTTATGAACGCATCCTTATTTAGGTTTAATTATTGCAAGATTGGACTATGAACAGGAAAATTAAAACATTTCAATTAATTGTTTAAATGACTTCCCCGATTTTCAGACATTTTGTAATAAGAAATTAGAATTAATAAGTCTGTTCTTTTATGAGTTTTAATTTATATAAAGTCTCTGGTTTTATGCAACCACAAACAGTAACAAAACGCAAACGTGACGTTTCCGGTTACTAGAGATGTACTTGAAGTTCAAGAGACTTACAATCGATAAGGGTTAATTATTTTGTAACAGTGTAAATGACCATGTTTACGAAACTGTTTTACATTTACGTTTAAGAAAATACCGTAATCAGTTAATTAATACTGATTTACTCAAGCAAATATTTTTATATCAGCCCGAGAATCACTTTGTTTTCCTTATCAAACCTACTTTTCTATTTAAAATGCCTTGCTAAAATATATTTAACAATATTGTTTATCACCACAACACTAGCTAACGTACTTACGGAACTTACTTACAACTTACGGAATGTGTATACAATCGATATTTTTGTGCAACAAAGAACGCAATCACGCTTTGTTGTACTACATCACTACATACTTCAAATATTTTGAATTTGCTATCGAATGTGTTATGTGAAAGTGTAATGTTTTTGTGATTAAAACTTAATAATAATGTCTTCTTCGGACTCCGAAGACGATTGCTACGGTAACATAGCTCAAAAGTTAAAACAGATCAAAAGCTCATTCCCAAAAGAAAAAGCTGAAAACATTGTTTTAAATGACATTACCGAAGTTGCTAAAACTAGTGAAACGTTGACAAAAAAGGTTGAAAATAACTCAGAAATCATCGCAGAAGACTTGAATACGACTGTAAATAGCACAGACAATGATGAATTCACGCTGGACGCGATAATAGCCAACAATAGTAAGGCTTTACCTAGAGGCCGCGGGCGAGGGCGTGGTAGCAAACGGAAGGCCTCAAGCGATACTTCTGAGACCTCTGAGCAGCAAACGAGGACTACTAGACGAAGAACTTCAAATTCTACTAGAGGTAGGACTAGTCCTTTAGTGCCAGACCCTAGTACAGCACCTATGGAACACAATATTGCTCAAATTCCGGAACCAGTACCAGAAATTGCTACGAGAGGGAGAGGCAGGGGTGGTAGAAGAGCCAGAGGGTCTCGAAGCAGTGGCAGAGGCCGCGTTCGCACCAGAAGAGAACTATGGGCTATGTTCGATGAAATGTTTGGAAATACAATCCGTAATCCCTCAAATTCTTCTTCAAATTATCCTACATACAGCGTTGGCAACACAGATGAGTACCCGGACCAGTCCGATAACCAACAGTTGTTTTCCACGAGACCTGCTGCTGCTACCAATGACGTAGAAGTAATCGAAGACGAGGACCCGCTAGACGATGACAACGAAGAGATGTCCGTCAAAGTGTACTGGCAGAGTTTAGAAATATTTAAATTTAAGATACGAAAGTATCAGAAACTCACACAGATATTTGAATATTTTACCGAAAAGGAAGGAGTTAGCAACAATAAGCTATTGTTTACGTATAACGATAGGATTCTGAAAATTGATGACACTCCAGACTCAATTAACTATAGCATAGCGAAATTCATCGATGGAGGTATCGTGAATCAGACCGTAACACATCTAGCACAGGAGTGTAGTCGGGAAGATGAGAATAAAGGCCTCAAAATAAAATTCCAATGTCAGAATAAAAAGAAACCGTTTGAAACCACGTTGAGGCCGGAAGATAAACTTGCGTTGGCAATGATGAAGTGTGCCGAGCACTTGGAGACGCCGATAGAAAGGCTGAAGTTCTACTTTGATGGAGATTTGATAACAAGTAAGATATATTTGTTATGTTTTTTCGTTATAGATTTAATCTTCTTCTTCGTAGTTGTATTGATGACTCCCTTTTATTAAGAAATTCGTTTGATTGGCTGTCGTTCATCATTAGTTTGGTGGGAGCAGTGGTGGCCTAGTGGTATCGGCCCCGACTTACGAGTTGTAGGTCATGGGTTCGAACCCAGGCAGGCACTTTACTTTGTGTAAATAATTTCATGACCACTGCTCTCAAAACGGTGAAGGAAAACATCATGAGGAAATCAGCACATCCTAGAACCAAAAATTCGAAGACATGTGTCATCTACCAACTCATACTGGGCCCGCTTTGTGGATTTCGGCCCACTCCCTCTCACACCGAGGGAAGGCCTGTGTCCCAGCAGTGGGAACGCTTTAGGCTCATTATGCTATCATCATTAGTTTGACATCCGGTTAATACGGGGTGATAGCATAATGCTGGGCCACGGTAGTATTCAGTTATATTCTCATGTAAAACTAGTTTAGCCCAAGAATTGTTTGTTAGTGATTTTTTTTTCCTACACTTTTTCTTGTACAAGTCTGAAGGGATAGTGCCATAACTGATGGGGTCCACTAGGGTCGTGGGTTGTTCGAAAGAGTTACCGTATCCCCTGGCACAGGCAACTGAAGGAACATGGGTGGGTCAGTAAAAGTCTGACATGACCCTCCTGCTCCGCCCAGAGCGGGAGAAATTATTTGATGATTTCCCGTCGAAAAAAAAAAGGGGATAGTGTCCTATTTCACTGTTAGTCCTCTTTTCTAAGTCCTGGTTTTTTTTTTGGTAATTACTACTTGCATTGAGAAATGCTTTAAAATATAATCTGTCAGATATGATAATTTTCCACAGATAGTGGTTTGTAGTAGTAAAAACGTGACTTTTTGTCACGAGCACTAATATGTCAACACTTGGAAACTTTCAATAGCGATTTTTGCGTGAAATAAGGAAAACAACAACGAAATACGACACATTGCAAAAATCTATGGGTTCGAAAATACTATGAGTAAATTGCTTTTGAATAAAGACAAGTGCTCACCTAAAGACAAGCCTTATGCTCGTGACTAATCAACCCGCAAGAGTTTACGACGTAAGCGCATGGTACTGCGGCGTAGATGACGAGAGCGGTAACTGCGCGGGGGTTGGGAGGGGCCGAATGATAAGACTTGTTGTCAGTCCTTTGCAACTTCATCCGATCTAATGCAAGTATTTTTTTTTTTGTTAGCCTATTCTGTCCCTGCTGGGCAATGGCCTCCCACAAATCCTTCCATGAACACTTTTCCCGCGCTATTATTATTAGCATAATTAGCCCATAATGTTCCCACTGCTGGGCCACGGCCTCCTGGCGGTACGAGGGAACTATTGCTATTATTTATGATTCCATTTGGTATCCAAATGGCAGGTGGATACCAAATGGCAGGAATGACAGCGCGGCAGGCCCAGAAAGAGATGGCGGGATGAGCTGGGGGTCTACTCCGAAGTTGTATCGGCCGAATGTTCGGCCGTTTCCTGCTACGAAGTTACCAATTGGTTCGGCCGGTCCCGGTCCTACACTCCTACACTCTTTCGAATATTGACTATTGTCCCGACCCAACTGAGCCGATCCGAACTTTTTTCGCATTTTTCAATAATATTCGGTTCGGCTATGTGTCGGTCCGATCCGATCATTCGCACTTTGCACTTCGTAGTAGACCCCCTGGACTCCTTGAAAGGATTGGCCCACAATCGCAGTAGACCGGGAAAAGTGGAAAGAGGGAGGAAGGCCTTTGCCCTGCAGTTGGTCAACACAGGCTTATAATTATGATAAATGATTCCATTTTATGTTTTCTTTGCAGGTAAGAATACACCACAGAACCTCGAGTTGGAGGGCGGAGAGTGCATAGATGTAAAGATAATAAATAGCTGATAATACAAGCATTTCCTATTTCCATACTTTGTTTGATTTTAATCGATTTGTTTCCTATCGACTTGTTATGTTTGATCTTATCGGCATGAATCAGGATATGAAGGCAAGGTAGGGGTCAAGTTTTCAGACAGAAGGATCGAGCATTGATAACCATGCGTACAGATTAAGTAACATGTTTTATAACTTCTGCTATATAACACGTCCACATTATTTTACATTTGTATCACATTAAAACATATAACAAGACCGTACACATTAAAATAACAGTGCAATATAACAATGCAATACGTGTCAGATCTGCAGTGGGTTCACAATGTCGAAGTTATATAATATTGTTGCACAAACTAATAACATGCTATATAACTTGTTTTGTAACACATATCGTCCACATTTATAAAACATATTATTTAACTATGTTTTATAAGACGTTTTGTTAAATATAGTCTGTACGCACCTTTAGGTACAGGCGCCAGCACATCAAGCTTCTACAATCTGTCATATTTCTTTAATAGATTTTCAACTCTATCGATAAAGAATTAAGGTTCAAGGTTGATTGAGAAAATTTTACAGTTTCGGGTAGCTTGACCTGCTGGCGTCTGTACTATTATATACCTCGCGCTAAAGTTTAGTCGTCGAAATACGATCTGGCGACTCTGGAGGACCATATGTATATTATTTCAACGTTAAAATCCATGTTAAGGTTTCGTCCTGATTCATCCTTGTATCCCTATTTACACCGTTTGTACATAAACATAAAGCTACTACAAGCTGTCAAATTCTTTAATAGATTTTCAACTTTATCTCTAAAGCTTTAAGGTTCAAGGTTAATTGGGAAATGTGTCGAGAATCAAACACATTTGGAGCAGGAGAATGTTTACTGTCTAAATGTCAGTAGTGTGCAAGATTATTGCTGATCAGTAAAGGTTTTAATAAACTTATGGTTCCTATAATTTACGAACTCTTGTCTCTTTACCAATAATGAAGCAAATACCTCATAACTTTGCATAGTAGACCCCCCCATATGGAAGTAGTTATCACAGGTAAAATTAGCTTAAAGTCCTCACAAAAGAAGTCTCGTAGACGCGGCGCCACTGTCGTAGGACGGAATCATAAATATTGATTTATTTATTTATCTCCACATCATATACGAGTAACAGGCTTTTTTTTTTTTTTTTTTTGGGATGGGAAATCATCAAATGACTCCTCCCGCTCTGGGTGGAGCGGAAGGGAGTGTCAGACTCTTACTGACTAAAACCCACCCATGTTCCTTCCTTCGCCCTTTATGTTCCGGGGCAGCGGTAACCCTTTCGGACAATCCCGCTGCCCCGGCAGGCTTCGGCCCTGAGGGGCCCCTCGTTATGCTGACATCTCTTTGAGGCGCGCGTGGAACACTTACGCGCCGTCCGGCACGGGCCTGGTCCTGATCGGGCGGTGAGCTACCCATTGCTCTCCGCCCGCAGGCCCGCGCCTACGGTGGCCGGTAGTCGTCTCTCGACTCCCGACGCCCGGGGCGCGAGTAACAGGCTTGATTATTGGTTAATAAAATGCACATTCTTAAATAGAGAAAGGTGTCTGGGGTAGGAGAGTTGTTGTTGGAATGTTGCTAACTATATAATAATAATTAGTTCCACTTATTGCCGCGGGACTTCTTTCGGGAAACGGACTCTACGAATCAATAGAAATGCTACCATTGGTAAGACAACCGATTCGTTTTTTGTTATTAAGAACCGAGCATTCATTTGCACCTTAATTGCGTAGCACACTTCTAATCTCATTTTGAAGGATATTACTAATCCATTACTTCATATGTTCGAAAAATATAATAATAATTTAAGCCGAGAAAGATAAACAAATCAAGTATCTTGACTTGGCTCGCGAGGTTGTCGACATGTGGGATGTGGACTCGGCGGTCATTGTGCCGATAGTCGTGACAGCCAATGGCTTAATAGCCAAGAGCCTCGACCAACACCTGAGGAGGCTCTCATTGGGCAGCTGGATCAAGGGCTTGATTCAGAAAGCGGTACTTCTGGACACGGCTCCCTGTTCCCGATACCGGTGGGCTACTATTTTTTATATTTTTAAATGTTTTTATACTCTAATATTTAAAAATATAATTTATATGTTTACATTGAAATAAAGGAAATAATAATATTATTTATTTAAATAAAAATAAAATTTATTTACTCAAAACAAAGGATTGTAGAACATGTTAAAATACAGTTTTACAAAATAAGTACTATTTCTACAAAAGTGTGGGTGAGCACTGCTCTCCTAGCTTGGTTATGGAAACCTGAGTTAAGGAGAAGCAGTCCGGTCCCCTAAGGTACAATGACGTAAAAGTTACATAGAGTTTCTGATGTTACTGTTTCAATTTCGAAGAATTGAGTCAGACAATTAAAAGTTTAAGATACGTTTACTCAACAACATAAACAACGCAATGAATGGAGTTGAACTGTCAAAATGAAACCCATTCCTACTGATAGTGTGGTACACAATTAACCCGTTGAGTTCAATAAACCTCAAATTGTTAATGGCTGGATAAGCTTCAACAGACTTGCTAGATATAAGATTAGCTAAAACCTCTTTGCACTCACTGATCTAGTTTTATTTTATTGTTGTTACTTGTTTTTATTTATTTATTGATTTGATAATAGCGTCGCGCGTCGTCAGGAAATTAGGTAATCTGTCTTGTTTTCTTGCAAGATTTAAAATATGATTTTAGTCAACTATTTTTCCGGCTTTACAAATTTTCAAACACTGCTACCAAGCTTGTAGCTGTAACTACAGCCGAACTTCAACTCAAAAAGCGTCCTGTGTTTAATTCGGCTGCTTTGGTTATGTTCAACAAATCCCTTAGATGCACGAAACTAGTATTTCCTGGTCGTGTTATGTTTTTAAGTCCCATATAGGGGCAAGCCTACTGAAATTCAATATTAGTTACTGGGCACAAAATCCAGATTCCGGGTTACTTTTAAGTTTAAAAAAAAAATGGAAAACCTATAAGACAACAAACAATTACACTAAAAAAGCTTGCAAGGCTCTGCGCGTCCAGTATAACAACGCGTTCAGAGGTTTTATGGGGCTCCCGTGGCGGTGCAGTGCCTCCGGCATGTTCACCGAACTCAGCACGGACGGCTTTCATGCGGTTCTTCGCAAAAGATCGGCCTCTCTGTGGTCTCGGCTAAAGGGTAGCACTAACACGCTTCTGAGCGTGGTGTCGGACAGAGTGGACAGCCAAATCCTAAGGCATTGGTCGCTCATGCATGTCCAAAGTAATAATTATTTTAAATTTTACTAACATAGCTCTAAGTATCTACTTACTAACATAATATGGACTTGTATCAATTACTGTGTGCTTAGTCTGAAATAAATATTTTCAATTTCAATTGCCCGAGCCGAGGAATCTAACCCACCACGGTCAGCAGACTTGCGACTGCCAGACCAAAATAACCGTCTTAAGATTTCTTTGTAAAAAAGAACCCTGAATAAAAAATTATAGGTACCAAGTACAGGATACGCGCAAAACCTAATAAGACGTCTCAGGCAATAGCCCAATCTGGGCGATCGAACCCAGAACCCTACGGTCAGTAGACTTGCGACCGCTAGACCAAAGAGTCAGATCTGTATTTGTAAAAAAAAATCCCTAGATACGAAATCTAATGCCATTGGTTGTTCTAGTGGAAAAAAATAGATATTTCGTTACCTAGGTACGTGTTTAGATGTTATTATAGAAAAACTATAAGTAGGTATAACGATATGATAAAGCGTATCCTGTACCTACACCGGATACGCGTTATCATGTCGTCATGCTAACTTATAGTTTTTCTCACTTACACGTACCTTACACGATTAGATTTTCATATCACAGACAAGTTTTTTTTTCTATTCTAATCGCACTAATCCCTAATTATTAGTAACGATTAATTAACGTCACCGCTCACGTTTAGGTTGGCTTGGTAAAATCTTGCTTACCTTGTAGAATCCATACAGTGGATGGACTGTGGTCTGTGTGAAAGATGATATGGTCGGTTGAGACTGGTCATCTCATAACTGCCAGGGTTTATTTTTAATTGTATATTTTGAATTATTTCTTTATTTGTTTTTTTTTTTTACATTGTTCTCACACATAGAAGCAAAAAGACTAATGTACCCAATATTTTGTTCTTCTCCATAGAGATCTACTTTTGGAATGGGCAACTTCCACAGCTTCAACTTTCTGAATAACTGACCGACTATTTATTTTTGACAATTCAAAAGTGCCTGTAAAATGTTTTGAGTTGAGTTCAGAAGAAAAGTACAAGTTGCGCCCACACCAAAATGTGAAAAAAAAAGTTGTAGAATTCATACTAATATTATAAAGAGGTAAAATTTGTTTATTTGTCTGTATGTATGTAGGGGGTAATCTCCTGAACTACCATTGGAATTTGAAAAAGTCTTTTTGCATTTGATAGCCTATTTCTTGAAGTAGGCTATAGACTATATAACATCACGTTAGAACCATAAGGAGCCGAGTAAAAAAAAAATGTCAGAAAGTACGCTAAGCGAAAAAGAAGTACTAGCGCTGGCAGGCGATGCGATGCGGCGGGGTGGGGGGGGGGCGGGGATCACAAATTTCACGCAGATGAACTTACGGGCAGAAGCTAGTAGGTATAATAAATGTGAAAGACCTGTCTGTTAGGACCTTTTCTTTACGTCTTAAACGGCGGATACCTACTTCTTTATCCTGAAGGCCAATTCACATAATTTAAAACGTTCAAAGTCTAGTCGCAGTGTCATCTCGGCGACAAACAAATGTCAAAATATAGGGAAATTTGAGGTATTTTTGACAGGTTGAGATTGAGATCAGATTGTGGACGTTCTTAAAATTACGAGAATTGCTCCTCTGGTAGTACGGTCCCGTAGGATAATTTCGGACGAAGCCGCGGGCAAAAGCTAGTTAATTATAGTTTTACCAATTATGTATTTCAGAAAAGCAAGCCAACAATCAATTTCACACCCTAGGTAACAAAACGATTCGCCGATAGGGATGGCAGAGGTGTACAGCTATCCATAGTGTCTCTTGTAAAGAGGGGAGCCCTCTCCCCCCTATGCCTATTGCCCTCAACTGAGCATGTGGGCATCTAGGTACTAACAGGGTAAAAAAAAACTTTTCTATGAAACATTAGATTTTTTTTTAATAACCGACGTAAAGTTTCTATGCTGGGGAGTCTAGAATCATGTGCTGAATTCAGTTTTTACAGTTACAGTTTGCACGTCCCTGCCTTCCGGTATACTCCAGGCTGGTACTAAGAGATTCCTAAAGAGAAAATCCAATGCCCGACCTGGGGATCGAACCCAGGACCTTCAATGATATCAGCAGTCTCGCTTGTTATCACTTAACCAACGAGGCACCTATTAAATAAATTCACAATTAATAAAAGCTTTTTGGGCCCACTGCTCTAAAAACGGTAAAGGAAAACATTGTAAGGAAACTGGCATGTCCTAGAACCAAAAATTCGAAGACATTTGACATCTACCAACCCGCACTGAGCCCGCGTAGTAATCCACCACGCGGGCTCAGTGCGGGTTGGTAGATGTCTGGGCCCGCGTGGTGGATTACGGCCCACTCCCTCTCACCGAGAGGAGGCCTGTGTCCCAGCAGTGGGAACATTATAGGCTGATTATGTATGTTTATGTAAAAAAAATCAACCCAGATGAAAAAAAAAATGTTTCAATTAATTCCTAAATAAAAATAATTAATTCTAGGTGAATGAATTATTTTTTAGTTATGGTTAGTAATAATATTAAAAAAAACTCACCGATCATTTTAAAATTCGTTGTCGTTGCACAAAAAAGGATATTTAAAAAAGAAACACTCGTATTTTCACGATGTCGCACTGGATGTGACTCGGGACAGGGTTTTAAACAGCCTTTATGCTGTGTATTACTGTCTAATTATCGAACAGTAATCAACTACTTTTATAGAAACAAGCTAACAAATTATCAACAAAGATATTGCTATCAAAAAACTGAAAAACATTAAAAAATAAGTCTTATATTGTCTGTGGTAAGGGCTTATATTTTTTTTATTGAGCTGTCAATGAGTTTGCACAGATAATAATCAAAGTAGGAAGAATAGTGTCGGAAAAAGATTAATTAATAGGTACTTTCAATCAATTGATACCGCTATATTGTTTTGATAAAATGTCAACGGCATTATGCCTGGCCTAAACATCGAGGAGTTATTTTTATTTGTTTATTTACTGCTAAAACTAGGCCGTCTAAGTAATTGACTGTCTGAAAATTGCATTCAGGATTAATTATAAGTTTATGCAAGTATGCCAAAGATCAAATTAACGATAAATATATTAATTAATGCCATAAAACTGAGTAGGTACCTACTTATTTTTAACATTTTTGGCAAACATAACATAATCCCCGTGTGTTAGCCCGAAAGATTAGGCAGTATCTACCTAATATATAACCTATGCCCTCATTTGGCGAATTATTCAAAAGCTAACAAGTATTCAGATGGGCTGGGCAGCGTTTGGGAGTCTAGTATTTTCGTCATTTATTCCACATAGCCTAAAGAAAAGACTAACCCCTTTATTCATAAATGTTACTTAAAGTTAAGAGACGTTTAAACGTCAAAAATATAGATAATGGTTAAACAGTCGCTAGTTATTACTTAACTTTAAGCAACATTTAAAAATAAACCCCTAAAAAATGCCTGAGAGCAATCTGCGGTATCAGTCCATTATGAAAACTTTTAATACTAACATGTCTTCTCATAATGCAAGCTGTTGTATTTGTAAAAGAGCATTCAACATTTTTTATAGCATGCGACTTGCATTCGAAATAGACTCGTCGAGACCCAACACGGTTAAGAATTCCGTCATATCAAAGCACATTGTGCCATAAAAATAGCTTTATCACAGCAATTAAAATATATTTTATATATAGGTACCTACCTATTATATATATTTATTTTTTAAGATAAGTTATTGTAAATCTGCATAATTTTTATAAATAAACGTTATTATTATATTGTTATATATGATGATGACGATATACTTAGGGAATAGAGAATTTAATGTTTTTAGAGTTTTATTTAAATATTTACAGTTATTTCTGTAGTTTTATGGTAAATTATAGAAGATGAACAGCGTCTATAACCCATGCACCACCACCACCATGAGCTCAGATAGGCAATTCTCGTACCTAATTTTAAGAGCGTTCACAGTCTGATCTCAGTCTCAATCTGTCAAAAATACCTCTAATTTCCCTACATTTTTGACAAGTTTTTGACATTAATTGCCGGCCGCAATCTCATCTCAGAAGATGAGATTGCGGCTAGATTTTGAACGTTTTTAATTATGAGAATTGGCCTTCAGGTATCCAGCTGTCAGACTAAAGTGTGGTCTTTGACCATCTGTGGTAAGGTGAGGTCTGTTACTGTTAAAGATGAATAAAAAAATACTGAGATTTGGTTTTTTTGTGACGTGCTTAATCACAATAATCACAAAGTATTACATTTAGTTATCAATATCATAGTTCTCGCAGTTACGGATTAACATATTTATCTGGAATTACCTATTTAGTTTTATGAACGGAAAATAGGAATTAAGATCTAATTATTGTACGTTATAAATACTTTAATTCTATCGACAGTATCGACTTATCCTCCTACTTCCTACTAATATTATAAACGCGAAAGTTTGTAAGGATGGATGTATGCATGTTTGTTACCTACTCTTTCACGCAAAAACTACTGAACGGATTTTGACGAAACTATATAGCTTATATACAGGGTGTCCCAGAACTCAACGTCAAGCCGAAACGGGGAGACAGGATTGATTGTAAACATCATGAGAAAAATCAGAAAAAAAATCTATCCCATGCAGTTGCAGTGTGTCAAATTTCATCCAAATCCGTTGAGTAGTTTTTGCGTGAAAGAGTAACAAACATCCATCCATCCATACATCCATACAAACTTTCGCATTTATAATATTAGTAGGATAACAAAACATCGCGCCTGTATTCCCCGAGGGGTTACACAGAGGTGTAGGTACAGGCATATTTCGACAGTTATGCTTAAGTCCCTTGAGGGGGGGCTTGTGGCTAAGTAATAACAGCCGCACGGGTCGATCGATCAGGTTATAGCTCCGCTTGCCGCGGTTGGTCCATGGATGGATGACCATCTTTACATACCAAGACCCCTCCGTGCCTCGGAAAGCACGTTAAGCCGTTGGTTCCGGCTGTCATTCGTGATTCTTTGACAGTCATTATGGGTAGTCAGAAGCCCGAAAATCTGACAACCAGTCTTACCAAGGGGTATCGTATTACCCAGTAGGCAACTGGGTTGTGGAGGTCAGATAGGCAGTCGCTCCATGTAAAATACTGGTATTCAGCTGCATCCGGTTAGACTGGAAGCCGACCCCAACATAGTTGGGAAAAGGCAGGCGGATGATGATGATGCTTAAGGCCCATGTAACAGAGGGCGAGCCTATTTCCATCAACCAGCCTATTTCTAGACACCGGGCTGCTACTGGTAAAACCCAATAACACTGCCCGACCTGGGAATCGAACCTATGCTCTCCAGTAGCGCTTGCAACCGGTAGACCAACGAGGCAGTCTATAAATACTTTTATTATTGTAACGAGGTAGATTGGCAGCCCGATTCAAGGCCCCCGCAGACAGGCGCGACGCGACAGCGTGGCGCGACTCTAATAGAACAATTTCTATGAAAACTTCAAGGAAATTTATTAACCAGAATCGGGTTGCACCGTCGCGTCGCGCCTGTTTGCGGGAGCCTTTAATCTTTATAACGGCTCGGAGTATGAGGCGAGTCGCTGCGCAGTAACAAATTTACCTGTCAGCGGGGACGAGGTAGGTACTGCGCAGGGCTTATAAAGTTTGAAACGGGCTGTAGTAGGTACAACTGTCTGTACCTAACTAGCTATCCTAAAAGGCTAAAAATAGACATCAGATCGTGCGCAGTTAGATTACGCGATGAATAACTTCAATAAAATTGTTATTGTTTACTTACAGTTTGTTTCATCAATACACAGTCTGGCCATAAATACTGTTACAATTAAAAATAATAAAGATATTACATTTGAATTTGGAATCCGTCATTTTTATACGATTGTTCATTGAGTTTTCTAATTTTGGCGCCAATACATTGTACAATATTTTGCGATATTAAAATGGAGTGGGGTGATAAAGAGAACCGAATCGCTGTGATTGCATTACACAAAGTTGGTATGGAGCCAAATGCAATTATTAAAACTCTCCATACGCTTGGTATTAGTCAAATGTTTGTGTACCGGGTTATTACTATTAACACACACACAAACAGTAATGTCACAAACAGAGGAGGTCTCATTGTACCTATGTACAATGAGACCTCCTCTGTTTTAAATTGTTTTATATTTATGTATTAAACTAACACACTGTAAAAGTAGGTAATAAATATTATTTGCAATAAAAAAAAATTTTTCTTCGTGACAATATTTATGGCATGACTAGGTATAAACAATTAGTAATGGTGCATATTATTCATGGTTTCGATGAATGGTCAATGTTATGATAGATATGTCGCAGCCAACTGGTTAAATTAGCCGTTTAGTTAACCGCCTAGCCTTTTAACTAAACTGCGGCCGTTCTACCAACGGCCTGGATGTTATTCAATAAATTATAGTTTAGGTTGGAAGTTGGAACTGTAACCAATCACGTGCAAGCCGAATTGGTCGCAAATTTTCTTAAAACAGTTTTTTACACTTAAATGATAAATGATTTTATTTCTGTAAGTAGGTTTGTATGTCCAAACATTACACGCCAATCATATTGGTGTTTCCTGACTACTCTGAGAAGACCGAAACCAACTCAGAGGCCACAGTCTCTTTTAAAGTCCAGACATAATCTTGGTCAGATCATATGAGGACCTAGCAACAAACTCCCCAGCAAAAAATTACGATGATAAATCAATCCTTATCTTCAGGAACTGACCTTTAAAGCACTTTTCATTGCCATTAGTCTAACAAGGCTGAATCCTTGGCTGTGAAAATAATTATGAAAACTACATCAACATTCCAAAGATATTGTAACACCGATAAAATCTTCAAATAAATAGTAAACTCATGTCATTTTAATTTATTGCAAATTTCTGTCACGTTTTTAAAGCATTATCTAACACGAGATCATTGCGCATTTCAAAATAAATTGTGTAATTCAATTAGTCACAAGAAATAGATGTTATCGATTTAAAATTGTAGATACAATCTACTACATACACTTTTTAATTTTAATAAAGTATCTACAATTAAAAGATCTGAAGATAGTCTCCTCAATGTGTTTGCATTAAATCGCACGGATTTCAGATAGTGATTCTTATTAGATTTACCATCCAATTTCTACATGAAGAAATTATAGTCGTTTTGAAGCCGCCCCAATCAACTCATCCTATTACAGTCTACAGCTGGAGAGGGCTATGCCTCTTGCTGCAAAAACTAGCTAGGTTTTTTTATAGGTAATCTTAATATATATAATTCTTCTGTACGTGTGATTGTCACCTAACTCCTCCTAAACAGCTGGACTGATTTGGATGAAATTTTTTGTGTATATTTTAACGGGTTCCAGGATGCTTTAAAAACACAATTGGACCCGGTAGGTGACGCTGCTTTTCCGGGCAGGACGACGTCTGCCGGGTCCGCTAGTATTATTTTAAGTATTTTGATTTCGACTGTCCGAATATTGAGAATCTGGTACTCTGAGATGAAAGGGCCACAACACCCTGTCCTCCGCCTTCCGGATCCAGTCTGCCCCAGTCACCTTCTTTAGGTCGTCCGTCCATCTAGCTCGGGGGCATCCCACACTACGCTTGCCGATACGCGGTCTCCAGTCCAGGACTCGTCTGCTCCACCGGCCATCGGTTTGAAGCCTCATCATTCATTAATCACGTGACGCTCGAAAGGGGGAAAAAAAACGAAATATCAAAATTTTTTCGTTGAACGTTTAAAAGGTTGTTATAAAACATCACGTGGTTAATGGACGACCCTCAAGGGCAGCGTGGGGGAGGCCTCGCCCTGCGTAATGATAAGTTATGGTGAATCAAGTATCTTGACTTCGCTCACGAGGTTGTCGAAATGTGAGATGTGGACTCAGCGATCATTATGCCGATAGTAGTGACAGCCAATGGTTTAATAGCCTCGACCAACACCCCAGGAGGCTCTCGTTGGGCAGCTGGATCAAGGCATGACTCGCATTGTCAGGTTCCTCTCTCTGGAGCCCTGACCGCCGGGAGCTTGGACCCCGTTCCCGATACCAGTGGGCTACTATTTTTTATATTTTTAAAAGCTGATCTTTCAATCATCTGATAACTTAATTCGAGGAATAATTTTGAAATTTTGTCAGTTATTTCATTCAAAAACTGTCCAATGTCAATTTTATTCCTCGAATAAAAGTTATCTGGCGATGGAAAATCAGCCCTAGGTAAATGTTTTTTTTAATCTTTTTGTTTATAAAAATATAATTAGTATGTAAATGATATAAATGAGTTATGTTGCACTTAAAGTAGGTATAATAATTTATAAATAAAACACAAAAAAAAATATTTCTTTAAATACTTTTAATAGACTAAACAATTGATTACGTCTTAAACCACTATAAGATTGAAAACAATTTGATCGCTACACTTACATCGATTTATAGCTAAGTATAATTAAAAAAATTAAATTTTCGCTTATCTACACTAAAACCTAGATATTTGATTTCTGGCAACCCCGTTTATGATTCGGGGAAATATACAAAAAATAATAAAAATATAAAGAATTTACAATAGCATGAATTAATTGGTATTCGAAGACAAGTGACATCACCAACCCGCACTGGGCCCGCGTGGTGGATTACGGCCAAGTCCTTCTCACAGAGAGGAGGCCTGTGTCCCAGCAGTGGGAACATTATAGGCTGATCATGATACTTAATTGGATTTAAATTTTTCATAATAAAATTAGGGTTTGACATCTCATAGGGAACAGTTTTGGGACGAAAACGATTTAAATATAACTGGGGAAATGTGGCTGTGCACGTCTGCCTACACCTTCTGTAAAACAGGCGTAAATTTATGTATGAATTACGATCAATTCGCAAGACCCATAACTGTTAAGGATAAGATATCATATTTGCAGTTTAACTAAAAACTGGTCAATTTGTAACACAACGACATAGTGCTTTTATATCTTCAAGCCATATCTCTTGTTTGGTAAGCAGAATGAACCGTAACTCGTTATATTATGATTAAAATAGATAACAAGACAATTAGATATTATCTATTAACCTATTGACCGCCCCAGTCGGATTAATACGACAAACATTTTCGTGTTTGTTTTTTTTTTTGGGATTGCAATCTCGCATCGACCTATGAGGTTGCAGTCTGCTTAACCGGAATTGCCTGTGGATGCCTCAATAAATTAAGGCCTCCAGCCAGGGCTTAAAACAAAGCGACTACACGCTAAGGGCACCCCCTGTGGGGTACGGATCTCGGCTTAGGGCGTCGCTGGGAGAGGGCAGCAAGGGAAATGCTGGATCGGATAATTTTTCGTACCCATGCCACCTGGCTTAAAAGACAGTTGTTATGGAACAGCAGTCTTTTATGTTGAGATTTCGATAAAAGACTTAGCCAGTAGGTAATCGGGTGGCCAAGAAATTGTATCTTTCACACATTTCATTCTTCCTTTTCCAATCTTCTGCTGACCCCCCAAGAGATATGTCTTGAAGATACATAAATATTAACAATCAGCATCGAACCTTATCAAATATAGAACCATAAACAGGTGGTCATACAATCCTGAGACCAACTCATTAAATTATTTAAAACAATAGTATAATTTAGACAAGTAACGTCTTCATATTAATTCTAACTTCCAAAAATATTTGGTAAAGGAAAAATCCTTTATTTAGTACATAAAACGTACTATTTTCGTATCGGTAATTTTCGATACAGGTGTAAAATGTGGGGGGTGAACGTCAAACTTAAACTATTTATTTCAACTAAACCAATTACAGGCACTTTTAAATTGTCAAGGGTCGGTCAGTCAAAAAAAACTGGGGACAAATCCAGACTCGGGGCTGCTACTGAGAAATTCCAGATGGAAACACTGCCCGGCCCGGGATTCCAACCCAGGACCTCATGCTCAGCAGTTGCGCTTGCGACCACTAGCCCCACAAGGCCGAACGAAAATTGTATGCAATAAAATAGCCTACTCGAGTGGCAATATCTATATATATATGTACAGTCACCAAAAGAGATAAGTAACCAGGGTCGTCGGATATAGTTGAAGTTTAGTAAGAAACCAATGGATGTTTTCAAATGAAATTTAATTTGATAAATGAACTGTGTGTTTTCTATTCAATAAATTAAATTTCATTCGAAAACATGAATAGGTTTTTATTAAACTTCAACTATATCCGACGACCCTGGTCACTTCTCTCCTTTGGTGACCGCACGTTGGACGCGCCCTGGACATATTTCTGACTGGTTCATATTGTTACCGCGGCATAAGCTTTTCTAGATCTAGATCCTGCCGAAATGAGAGAAGAATGATAAAGTATTTCCTAATATAGGAAACTTTTCCAGACTTCTAACGAATTTCCAAATTTTTCAACTGTTTTATCATCTGCCTAGCCTCTTCCCAACTATTTTGTATGCGGCTTTCAGTCTACCCAGATGCAGCTGAATACCAGTATTTCACATGAGGACTCCCTATCTGACCTCTTCAATCCAGTTACTGGGTTGAAGAAACACAGCGACACTCTTTTTTTAGCTATCTATCAGACTAAAATTATAAAGGCGAAAGTTTGTGTGTGTGTGTTTGTATGTTTGTTACTCCTTCACGCTCAAACGGCTGGACCAATTTTGATGAAATTTGGTATACAGATAGTTTATAACAAGGATTAACACACAGGATACTTTTTGAAATTTATGCGGGTGAAACCGCGGGGCGTAGCTAGTTTGCAGAATAAAAATGCATTTTATGTAAATATCAAGATATTAGGCCTGCCTTGAATTTCAATAAAACTATCACTGGTAGATTTAAACCCACACCGAAAACGACCATTTTACGCGAGGAGAGTTTAACAGAATTACGCAAAAAAAAAACTCGCGTAATTTCTATAAACTGTTGGACAAATACATTTGGAAGTTAAAATTTTAAATAACATTTTAATATAGGCGTTAATTAGTAGTTGTTGATGAATATTTATTTTTTATTTTATTAGTATATTACAATGTATTTTTAAATTGTTGATTTATATCTTAGGGATTGCGTGTGGTCTTGGTCGAAATTGGGTTAATGGAATATAATTAGAATTAATATACAAAACTTTAATACAGGGTTAAAATAAATTAGCTAGCCAAACTCTATATCGATATCTAATGATGACAAAACCAAAAAACGGTTGCGGAGTTTCGCTAGCTAATTTTATTTGACCCTGTGGTACCAAAGCCGACCAGTTACAATCCATTCACAGTTGTTTTCGCGGTTCCTGCAACTGGTAAGTCTGTCAATATCAGTGACCTTTATTCCCGTTACATTAAGATTGATGTTGGGTTGCTGCTGTCAGACGTACAATAACTGAACGGACTGTAACAAGACAACTGTCAGTCATAACGGCATTCGCAAATCTGACGGATTAAAAAAAAAACTTAATAAGAACAATGCGGTACCTGAGCAGTGGTGGCCCAGTGGTAACGGCCCCGATTACCGAGCTGTAGGTCGTGGGTTCGAACCCAGCCAGGCTTTACTTTGTGTAAATAATTTCATCACCACTGCTCTGAAAACGGTGACGGAAAACATCGTGAGGAAAATGGCCTGTCCTATAGAACCAAAAATTCGAAGACGTCACATCTACCAACCCGCACTGGGCCCGTGTGATGGATTATAGCCCACTCCCTCTCGAAGAGAGGCTTGTGTCCCAGCAGTGGGGACATCTACAGGCTGATTATGTGGTACCTGAGTACCCAATTGTCATGGTAAACTAGTAGGTATATGATTGGCGGTATGGTGCAACTTGCTATTCAGATATTGGCAAGCTGTGGACGGTGATAAGCCTTAGTTGATAGATGACATAAGGCAATAATTTGACTTGTGTAAAACTGCAAGGTAGATAATTTAGTGCAAGAAACTGGCTGGAAATAGTACACAATGGCGCCGGTTCTCTTGTTCGAAAACTAAACTAAATTTAAGTTAACTAACTAACTAAATTTAGAAATTAGTTTAGTCCTGTCAAATTAGTCAGCGTAAATTGACGTATTTTTAGTCGCCATGTTTTTAATCACGTCTAAACTGTCTATGGAGTATCTTTATTTGACAGGACTAAACTAATATTTTATCTTCTGTCCTTTTCTTAATGAAATAGAAAGAAAAAGATGCACTTAACTTAAATTTAGTTTAGTTTGTGAACAAGGGAATCGGCGACATTGTCTAAAAAAAGAGATTTTCAGTGCATAAGCACAGTTACACGTAATGTACGCAAACACAAAGAAAGCCGTCCCAGAATTCGGTATTATTAATATCTATGAATAGCTAGGAGGAAGGAAATATATACTAAATCTAGATTTATATGCCCCAATATTGACCAAAAACCACAAAACATTATTAGTCTAGCTACTGCATAATATACGTTAAAAAAATAAATCAAACATTCGAAAGGTATATGTACCTAATACTTGTTTCAGAATTTTAAGTTACTTTTCTATCCAAAATGTTTGGACATCATTTTTAGGTAGACCTAAATAGGCAATTTGGCCTGTCTAAGTTTTTTTTTTTTCAGATCAAATACTTCAGACTTATAAAAACTGAATTTTATTGTTGTAATAAAATAAGCTGATTGAACACAATTTATTTGACTGTCTTTCTAGTCAAATACTGTGTTAGTTGACATTAATTTCAGTTAGCGCTGGTTTTCCAACGCCAAATCTGTCAGACGTCAATTTTATTCCACGAATAAAAAATATCTGTCGATTAAGAAATCAGCCCTTATTTGACATATAGAGTTTTATTTATAAACAACGTCAACAATGATGGTTAAACAGTCGCTAATCATGACATAACTTTATGCAACGTTTATAAATAACCCTCAATTTTTTTAAACGGTTTTACACAAGGTATTAATTTTAGGAATGGCCGACTTGCTTCGTGTCGAACAGAGTCATTTTTGTAAACTTTTTACGTAAGATATAAACATGAAATAGTAATTTAGGTAGATAAAAAATCACATAAAAATAATTTTAACGAAATAATTAAATAGACCGACAAATTTCAATACATTTTTGACAATAATAAAACATTTGAATTTTTATTAAATAATAAAATTTGATTTTCTTGTATAATTTAGGAAGTATATTTTTATTTCAATAAATCATCGATATGTTAACTGCTATACTTTTAAAACTGATTAAAAATAATTAAATTTTAATTTTTTTTTTCGATTTTGTTTTGCATTTAGAATGTAATGTATGTATTAAAATACTCAAATCACATACAATCATACGGTTTGTGTATTTCATCTGTGTATGTTACAACATGCACTATACATAATAATTTTTATTTATTTATTTATACAAAATAAGAAAAGGTGTTGCTCTCAAAACGGTAAAGAAAACAGCGTGAGGAAATCGGCATGTCCTAGAACCAAAAATTCGAAGACCAGTGACATCTACCAACCCGCACTGGGCCCGCGTGGTGGATTACGGCCACTCCCTCTCACAGAGAGGAGGCCTGTGTCCCAGGAGTAGGAACATTATAGGCTGATTTTGCATGTATGTTATGCAAGAAAAGGGGACGGTTGACTGGGGAGAATGGAAGATGACAATGTGTGGCGCCGACCCCAAGGAACAAGGGATAAGGACAGGAATGTGAAAACAAAAATCGTCTATTCGAATCTCGATACGAGAATCACACATAACACAACGCTTGTTTACCCCGAAAGGTTGGACAGAGATGTAAGTACAGACGCCAGCAGGTCAAGCTACCCGACACTGTCAAACTTTCCCAATCAACCTTGAACCTAATGCTTTAGCGATAAAGTTGAAAATCTATTAAAGAAATTTGACAGATTGTAGTAACTTGATGTGCTGGCGTCCGTACATATACGCCGTGTTCCGGACGATATGCATAAACTTCGACCAGATGTTCAGACCATGGAAATAAGCATTTTTCATTATGGACACATTAGTTAATTCTTATTTTTTGTTAATTTTCATACAAACTAAACACCGATATGCATGACTCTTTATCTCTTTATCCGAAGCATTTAATAGATTTATCTTTTTAATTGCACTAAGCGGCAATATAGGTCAAACTAAGACCCTTTCTTACTGCATAGCTCAATTAAATTTCATTAAATGAAATTACAAATATCTTTGTAACGAAGCCTTTTTAAGTACTTCCTTTGTAAGATTTGATTTGTAAAAGCTATAGAAGTGTTTGCCAAAGTTTATGGATAACGTAAAGAACACGGTGTATTTATGTCCCATGTAATAGGGGACGAGCCCATTGCCATCAACCAGCCACAAATAACATTTCCAATAGAAAAATAAAAGAGTTAACGTATAAAAGACCCTGAAATACTTAATTGCAGTAAAAATTACACATACATGCAAAATTTCAGCTCAATCGGTAACCGGGAAGTGGATCATTTTTAACTTGCAATATTTGATTACAGACAAACATTGGGACAGGTGAAACTAAATAAAAGCTTATTAAAAAAATAGCAATCAACATACCAATATTTTATCTACTGTAGTCATAGACAGTATCAGTTTTATTTTAATCTTACATTATAAAAAAACGTGGTGATGACATGAAATTTTTACAGCCTATACATAATTTTTATCATACTATATCTAAACTACAAAAACACATAATTATAAAAAAAAATTGGACGTACATTAATTAATTAATAATAGTAATTAAAAAAAAACTTAAATAGTACCATAAACACAATTATTTAATTTTAACTTGAGAGTGTGTAGAATAAATTGCCTTTCGATCTTTGAAAAAAAGAGCAATTTTTCTCGGTTCGATCTTCGCAAACCACACAATGTCATACCATGAGATGACAGGTGCAAGTAGGACGGCATGTCGTAATTATCGGGAGCGAAAAAGAGACAAGACGATACGTAAGTTTTGACGAGCTACTTGCGTTTTATACTTAAAATATCTTGGCCACAAAGTGACAGAAACACCACGAGTAAAATGAGTTGATAATTCGGCCATTAGTAAGGAGGGGTTCGAACAATTGGACGTAGTTTAGCAGAAAGGACTCAACCCACAAAAAGTAATTTTTGAATTATCGAGGTTTTAAGTTTAGGTGAGTATTGCTGCAATGATGTTGTATATGGAATATTTTGGCTTATTGTCACAAAGGGCAAATATACCAATATTTTTATGAGTCAAATTGTGTTACATAGACTAACGCAATTCTCAAGTTATTAGGATGAATGTGGGTCGAGTCCTCTCTGCTTAATTACGTCCAATTTCTGTATTGAAGCTGGCATATCCACTCGCCGCCAATTTATTTTTTTATTCAAAGTTTCTGCGCACGGGCCAGGGTTAACTTGTACAGTCACGACCACCAATATGTCAACACTTGGCAACTTTCAATTGCGATTTTTTCGTGAAATAACGAACGCAACGTTGTAATGCGACACATTACATAAACCTATGGGTTCGAAAAAGCTATGTTCGTAACAATATAAAATAAAGGAGTAAATCGCTTTTGAATAAAGCCGAGTGTACCTATACATACTTTTGCTCGTGACTGTACAAACAAAAAATGTCAAGCACCCAAACGTGTCACGTTTCCGATATATTTGGGGGTAAACAAACATGTGTGAACTGAAAATTATGACTAAAAGTTTTTATTCCGCACACCCTCAAAAGCATACACACAAAAAGAAATACAAAATATAGCCTTATTGTATACAAAAAAGTAAAATAATAATAAAAAATGTTTAGCACCTCATTCGAGTTCGCTTATATATTAAATAATATATATAAAAACACTTACGGCTTAAATTATAAAACAATTTATTTCGTATGACATATACACAAATATGGGAAAAATAAAATTATGTATGGAGACTCAATCTGGTGAACTCATTTTACCCAACTATGTTGGGGTTGACTTCCAGTCTAACCGGTTGCAGCTGAATACCAGTATTTTACATGGATCGACTGCCTATCCTGACCTCCACAACCCAGTTACTGGGTAACACGACACCCAGTAAGACTGGTTATCAAACTTTTGGGCTCCTGACTACCCGCAACTACTATCAAAGATTTACGAATGACAGCCGGGACTAACGGTTTAACGTGCTATCGAGGCACAGGTCTCGACATGTAATAGATGAAGGGAAACATCGTGAGAAAACCAGCATGTCTTAGAACCAAAAATTCGAAGACATATGACATCCACCAAAAAAAACACAACATCCAAGAAAAATGTATGAAACACAGGGTGTGTATCATACATTTTTCATGTTTTTCTTTTTACCATATTTGTGTATATGAATACTTATTATAAAATTTATCTGTATGTAGACATAGCTTAGATTAAAAATAAAATTAGAAACTTAATGATGATTTATGCAATGTCAATGTAATATGCAAAACTGTTGTATAATATTAAGAAAATTACATTTTTCTTTTAAAAAGTGTCGCACTGGGCACGCTCCAAGCTCAAACTCAAAGCATTCATTTCAAATAACCAATTACAAGCACTTTTGAATTGTCAAGGGGTCGGTCAGTCAGAAAGATGCAAGCTAGTTGCCCATTTTCCAAAGTGTAGTAGTTACCTATGGACCTCCCTCTGACAAGAGAGGAGGCCTGTGTCCCAGCAGTGGGAACATTCCAGGACGGGTAAGTTAACGTTGCTGGCTAGAAAGGAGGTGACTACCGATATGACGACTAATAGAGAAGTATGGAAGAAAAAGACATGTTGCGCAGACCACAAATAAATTGGGATACGGGTAGGAGAATGGTGATGAGCATGAGCATTACTAAAGTCTTTAGAAGACACTTAGTCCCACAAGAAATTTTTCTGGCAAATATTTTCACCACAACATGGAACTATTCTGGAAAAGAACAAGAGTTACCGACATAGCTTGCAGAGTAAGCAAGCTGAAGTGGCATGGCCGGTGGAGCAGACAGTCCTGGAGTGGTGACCGCGTATCGGCAAGCGTGGTGTGGGACGCCCCCCAGCGACGATGGACCGACGACCTTAAAAAGGTGGCTGGGACAGACTGGATGCAGAAGGCGGAGGACAGGGTGTTGTGGCGCAGCCTGGGAGACGCCTATGTCCAGCAGTGGACTGCGATAGGCTGAGTTGATTGATGAACTATTCTAATAAAGCTCGCTCTTATAGAAATAAATAGTTTAACATACACACAGTGATATATGCTATAAACAATAGGGTTTTGGGGCGAAGATACAGATTGGTAAAATATATACGCTTTCGGTGCGCAGCTCCTAGTTGACGAACGTCACACGACTCCTGTCAAAAAAGGGGCGCGTGTCGTATATTTCATTAAGAAAGCTTCTAGAATGTTCTAGAAGCTTCGACTCGCTCTCATTGGCGGGCGGGGACGAGAGGCGTTTCCGCCAGAAGCGCGTGGATTGTGGCGGGAGCGGTTAGAAATAGGTTCGCGTTATTAAACACAGAAATAATTAAAAATATAGGCGTTTATCAATTAAAAAGACAACTTTACCCAGTCATTATCAACAGCATCCGGTCACAACGTGTACCTTAACAATATAGGCTATTTCACACTATAACTACATTTAACAAATAAGGCTATGTCTACACAAGATGGGGGGTGCATTGATAAACAAATTGAAGAAAACAATACAAAACATAAAAATCATAATCACAGATTTTTAAACCCAATTCGACTGCATTTGATGTTTTTTTTATAATTTTTCGTCAAATGCATACAATTATTATTATTTGACCGTTGTAATAGGTAGGATTTTAATTTTTTTTTTTTTTTTAATAATAATTATTATAAATAGCAGCCTGAAACTGCCTCATTGTAAGACTAAGTCCTCTTCTAATTGAGAGGTTTTTTGAAATGAAACCTTTAGGCGGTCTATCTGAACAGTGAACGAAATTGGACCGTCACGTTCAGTTAAATCGGGTATACTCGGCTCCAGTCGGCCGGTGACGCTGAATCGCGTATACTCGGCGCTGAATCGGGTATACTCGGCTCCAGTCGGTATGTGCCGCTGAAACGCGTAGACTCGGCTTCAGTCGTAAGTACATATTCACTTCTATTATGTGGCCTTAAGCACACACCCTCTTTTTATTTATTTATTTAATACTTCAAGCACATAAATGTACAGCACATCCAGCTACCCGAAACTGTCAAATTTTCTCAGTCCACCTTGAACCTTAATGCTTTAGCGATAAAGTTGAAAATCTATTCAAGAAATTTGACAGATTGTAGTAGCTTCATGTGCTGGCGTCCGTACAGAGACGTACATGTCATTTGCCATAGTCATTTTCTATCAGTCAACCTTTTCTTTTAAAAATACTTTTTTCAATCATAGTATTTAATCTTAAAAATGACTGACATTTCGCAGGGCAATGTCACAAATAGCCGGCTAATCTGCATAAAGCTGTCAAAGTCAAAATAGTTCCTATTACAACAGCCAAATGTCAAACACTAAAACTAAATCAATAAAAAGTATTAGTATGCCGATTCCATTTTTATTTTATTTTTATTAAATAATAAATTAATCTATATTTTAGAATATCCTCTCCTAAATTTTAGAAATAATTATGAATTTTATCGAAATTTTATTTTTTATGTTATATAAATATCACTAATTTTTTTTAAACTGTAAGTACATTTTGGAGATTTTTTTCTTGGAGATCTTTTCCTTTAGCTTCTTATAAAGGATTTGATATTAAATTAAATGTAAGCATTTGTAGACAAAAAATATGCATGTCGGAGTGATATATCATAGCTCATTGATGATCATACATAATTTTAAGAAACATACAACTAAAATACAAGGTGGCATCTTTATAGTGGTCCAAATTTTATTTTTTTGTTCTCGTACGGTCACCAAAGGAGATAAGTAACCAGGCCCGTCGGATATAGTTGAAGTTTAGTAAGAAACCGATGGATGTTTTCGAATTTCTGAGTTTGTTTCGGCCTTTCTTCTCAGACTAGTCGGATAGGAAACGCCGGCCTCATCTAGTTTTAAAATATGATTGACGTGTAAAAGTGTTTGTACAAACTTACTTACAAAATAAAATCAAATTTAAATTAATTAATAGAAAACAAACAGTTCATTTGTCAAATTAAATTCCGACAAACTACTGATTTTTGCGGAACATGTTGCGTTTATGTGAATCCATTGGACGTGCAAGACACAAAAAACAAAAAAATTGGTCCACTATAAATGGGCCAGCCTGTATATCATTAACAAGGAGGGTTTTCACGAAAGTTCACGCCACCAGGTGGCGCCACTTCGACAAAAGGTCTTCCATTTCGACAATGAATATAAAATATAATGATGACATTTATCATTCGTTCCATAGTCACGACTAAGTAAAATAAAGGTGCTTTGACACTTTTGACAGCTGCCCGCACCTGACGCCTCAGTGCTGCCACCTAGCAAACGTCATTTCAAAATTCCTTTATAAAAATAAGAAAAAATCAACTTTGAACACCACCACAAATGACATTACCCGAGGAGCAATTGCGTAACACACTATCAGTATTTGCTTTCATTTTGACAGCTCCACAACATCCATTGCGTTATTTACAATGTTGAACAGACTTATTATTCGAACATATAAAGCAATGGATTAGCTATATCCTTCAAAATGATTCAGATTGTGATTGAAGTTGATAGTGACGCGTTTAGGGGTGATGGTCAACCTTTACATAAACATACTTTAACGTTCTACGACAAAATGATAACAATCCGTACCTAGTTCATTCTCCACTTAGACCGGCTATTCTCCGAAATGTCCGTACAGTTACAGTATAAATAGATGCGGGTGGTTCTTAGTCCGGTGGAAGGTAGCTGAACAGTTTGTATTTGTCTCTGATGTAGGGACGCACGTCATCTTTCTGTGAGAGAGAGAGAGAGAGAATTAGTAATGTTGTAGCGGTATCACGTCTGGGTCACCAGTATAGGGGTATGAGGAACAGGATGTAAAGGGGATCCTTCGACCAGACTTTGTGTCTGGCGGGCAAACGCCCAGACATGATTCATCGGGCAATGCTTATATCTTTTTAATTTCAGGAGATATTAAAAAACTGGTTATACCAAGCTATTGGTGAGGTAAAAAAGCTTCAATTTAAATAATAAAAAATAAAAGTCAACTAGCCAATTGCCCGCCAGACACAACACCCGTCTGGTCGGAGGATCCTCCCTTTTCTATGGAGGATGAGTGAACTTTACACCCTGTCCCTCATACCTCTATGTCTTATTTCCTAACTTATGAACAACTACTGGGCGGGTCTACCTTTTATAGCAGAACTTTTTACGTCATAATATTGTTTTGCATAACAACGGATAGCATAAACTTCATTTCGCAGAAAATCATTTCGCATACACTCAGTTGTCATACATTCAAAACTCATAATTTTGTTAGTCAGAATCATCTTTAGGCATAATGTTTATATCCATAATAATTAAAAAGCAGAACCATCATATCGCAGAAAATTCACAGTCAGAATCGTCTTTTGGCATACATTTTATATCGATAGTCTATAAACTAGGTACAGGTGCCCCAATACCAGCAAAAAGAAAAAAAGTTTTGGATAAGAAATGTCGCATAGAAATTATATTAAATAATCAGTCGGATTACACTGAAACTGGATTTTTGAAGGCAATTGGAGCTAATTTAAGATTAGTTTGACCTAAATTGTCTATATATTTTGTTTTATTTATTATTTAATTATCATTATTCAATAAAACAGTTGATTCTGCATGTATTTACTCAACAAAACAGTTGATTGTGAAAGCATGCATGCAGCATGCATGTAGCATGCAAGCAGGCATGCAACATGCAGCATGCATGCAGCATGCAAGCAGGCATGCAACATGCAGCAGGCATGCAGCATGCAAGCAGGCATGCAACATGCAGCAAGCATTGTTTCTGTCACGGCTCCGGCGCTGCGGGGTTTGGGCGGCGCCACGCGAGCTTATCGTCACAGATGGTTTTAACGCTCACCACCTGCTCCTCAGCTCGCGGGCCGCCCTACCCCTCCGCGCCTACGCGGGTTTAAATTACACTCTAGGGGTAGGGCAGACAAGACTGCGTAAAGTCGGTTTCGCAGCGATTCGTTTCTGTCACAAAATTTTGCAGCATAACGTATTGACTTTTTATGACACAAATTTAATTTAATATTGAAAATGCTACCAATACATGCTATATTTAGAACATTCTATGTCACTTTTGCAGACCATTCGATTTTAAATACATTGCACGTAGGTTATCTAACCATTCGACAGCATAAATTTACTTTATTTAAATTATCAGTTTTATTCTATATACCTATTATAAGTTTTTGATGTTTTGAACACTAATTTTTACAAGAAGATACATCCATTTTAATTTTTGATGTTCAAATATGCACCCATACCAAATAATCGTATCTCTAAATAAATGTTATGCTAAACAAAATTATGCATAATATTAATTATGGCAAAGGTAATTATGCGAAACAAAATTCTGCCAAGATAAAAGTATGCCATTGTAAATTCGGACACGTAAATATTCTGCCAAACAAAAGTTATGCTAAATAATTTTTATGCCTTAAAAATATTCGATTAAATAAGATTATGCCATGTGAGTTATGCCAAATAAAAATCGGAGTATCAAGATTCTGCCAAATAGAAGGAACCCCTACTGGGCAGCTCTGATGACTCACTACACGCGTACAGCTTCGCCGCGCTGACGAGGTTCGTCGTTCAAGCGTAAGTCGGTCGACTGACGCGGTATGTCGGTATATGCAGGGGGTCTACTACGAAGTGCAAAGTGCGAATGTTCGGATCGGACCGACACATGGCCGAACCGAATATTATTGAAAAATGCGAAAAAAGTTCGGATCGGCTCAGTTGGGTCGGGACCATAGTCAATATTCGAAAGAGTGTAGGAGTGTAGGATCGGGACCGACCGAACCAAATAGTAACTTCGTAGCAGGAAACGGCCGAACATTCGGCCGATGCCACTTCGGAGTAGACCCCCAGGCGTTTAGTGCGACGCTTACCGAGCGACCGACCGTACGCGCGTACGTAATACCTCTTGTAATTATTCAGTTTAGGGAGGTTGCACATCTGACGGAAGATGCGGGTTTAACTTGTCTCATCAACGTATTATCGGTTAAGTGTGTAAGGTTGAATATATTACTATATACTTGTCCGTTACTTCTAACATGACGCGTCTTCCGTCAGATTTGAGACTACCCTTACAGTCACCTACTAAACGCTCGGTCACGATCGAGAACCAGCGCGCACGGTCAGTACCAGTATAGTCAGGTACGATCATCGTACGCACTGACCCTCGGTCGAGTACTAAATCCTGCCTAAAGGTCATCAGTTTTACAGTTATACCTATGTCGGAGTCATTCATTTGACTATTCGGAACGCCAACGCCATCCGGCGGCGTTCGACAGAGTGTAGCCTGAGTTCGTGGGGGGTGGAGGGGAGCTACAAGAGCGGTGTGGGGGGCAGTGCGCTCTTGGACATTGGACACCGTACGGACAACATGTGCTCAGAAACTGTCTCGTGTTCCGTGCCGTTGAGTTGTGTACCTACAGTGCATTGTGCAGTGTGTTGTATTCGCTAGTGTGGCTAACTTAGAATAGAATAGATCTATAATTGCACAGAAAGTAGGTACAGGTTACAGATGTTCAGTTTAAAATGATTTGATGGTGGTGTGTGGTGTGACGGTGTGTGTGTGTGGTGTGTGGGTGTGTGTGTGTGTGTGTGTGTGTGTTGTGTGTGTGTGTGTGTGTGGTGTGATGTGATGTGTTCGTTTACTTATTCGTAAATTATAATCTGATTTGAACTGCAAACGCAATAATCAACACTGCCCATAGTAAGCCCACAGTGATTAAAATATGGCGCATGATAACCGAGAGACACATACCTTCTCCGTCACCTATAGAAGTCAATAAATGATTTATATGTCTATTTCCGACTGCCGGATACTGAAGGCGAAATAATGAAGTATGTGGCTAATTATGGACGCTGTACAAGTACTTACAGTTGCCAGATGCTCCAAGAAAGGCAGCAGTTTGAGCAGCTCGTTGTCACTTCGGTCCACGAACCAGCTGTCAATAGGAATGCCGTTCTCGAGCTGGTAGCCGAACGCCTGGAAACAAACATTGAGCAAGATTAAAGGTTTTGTCTGTGACCATTAGTAGAGACAATACCTTAGATAACAGACCACAGTCTTAACTATTAATCCGAAAAATGACGGTTAGAATTGGCTAGTTGACTATTTTTTTATTATTATTTAAATTGAATAGAATAGAATAGAATAGAATAAAATAAACGTTTATTTGCAAATATGGGTACACAATAGTTGTTATAAAACAAAATCAGTTCAGCCATATTTTACCATTCGGCATGCAAATATTGACAAAATTAACAATACCATTAAATTATCAATTATATAACATTATTATTAAAATTAACGTTAATTATCAATTATATCACATTATTATTCAAATTAAAGTATATTATTAAATTATCAATAAAAAATAACATTGCTATTAAATAATCATTATCCTAAATATATGTATTTTTCTGTTAAAAACTCAGTTACACTGTAGTATGTTTTTTCTAACAAATATTTACGTAGTCTATTCTTAAACATTACTGTATTTAAATCTTTCCAACCACTTGGTAGAAGAAGCTTTTTTTACCTCACCAATAGCTTGGTAAAACCAGTTTTTTAATATCTTCGGAAATTAAAAATATATAAGCGTTCAAAACTCTCAATTAGACAGAGGGAAATACTGAATTGTGACATCATAGTTCAGTATCGCCTTATAAATTACATGCAAAACTTCGTTTTGCGAGAAAGAGATAGACAAAAAGCTTTTATAAGTTATAAGTTTTTTTATTTTTCGACCGATTTCAAATTTGATTTCGAATTCTGTTATCGTATCACGCATGTGAATATATTATCTACTAGAATATATAGTATTCAATATCATGCAACTACCCAATTGTGCTTAGTATTATTTTATTATGGGTTGACTCTAAATTTGTATTTAAAACTTTCTGTCCAGACCGTTACTTCTCGGATGCAATGAGCAAGTGTTGTGTGGCGGTGTAGATACAGCTACACAACGCAATCAAACGAACGATCGATGCGAACTACTCATCATTTAGCTCCAAGGTTCGGGAATCTACTCAGCTGTATTCAATTGTCATGGGTTAGTTGATAAATGAGGTATGTTAGTTGACTAGAGGTATAAAAAACTCACCTGTGGACTATTATCGACTATGACAGTCCTGCGCAGATCGCGGCCGAGGATGGACAGGTCTTTGACATAGTTGCCGTTTACAAGCAGACAATGTTCGCGGAATAATCTGGTGACAAAACAAAAAATAATTTGAATATGTTACAAATTATAGAACAAAAGTAAGTTAAAAAACAATGAATCAGATGATCATGAATTCACGATATTTCACCTATAAAGCCACAAAAAAAAAACCTTGAGATACTTTATTATTTGGACTTCTGGAAAAAGGTAATTTAGATTAGTTGTGATGGAGTAGTAACCTCTGCCATTAGTACAAGATATTTAGGTCACTTCCACCTATTACTACTTAAAGAATTATTAACTTTATGCCGTGTAAATTAAGTTGATTTTAGAATTTGAAGTTGTAGCGGTCACTGTACTTCATGTTCGTGAACGAACTTTATGTACTAAAGTTATATTATAAAAACACATATTTTCTAAACTGCTAAACGCAGGATAGGACAGGTGACATAATCTTGCTTGTTGTGTCAGTAAATTGTCACTTGCAACCATGATAAGGTGAAGGAAGCGGTATTCACAGAACGGTCATTGTGAAGATCCTTAGAACAGGCCAATGTCCAGAAATAGACGTCTTTCAGCTGAAATTTTGATGACCACATTGACCACCCTGGTCATCTTTTGAACTCATTACCTATATTTGATCCACTGTCGCGCGGGGTCCAGTAAGTTGAGTAGCCTGTCCGCATACACTCTCTTGCTCGCTGTGAATAGAATGACTTCGTAGAGGCGTGACACGCGGGATAGGAACTCGGCGAAGTGTGGGCGGGTGCGGACGAATACCTGTGGGAGAGAAATAAATGATTAATAACAAGAACTGTGCCAGGGACTTCATATATCCTATCCTACTTCCTACTAATATTATAGACGTGAAAGTATGGATGGATGAATGGATGTATGTACGGACGAACGGATTTGTATGAAATTTGGCACACAGATAGTTTATAATCCTGGTTATAAACTATCTGTTTGCCAAATTTCATACAAATCCGTTCTGGAGTTTTTGCGTGAAAGAGTAACAAACATCCGCAACCGAAAACCGCGGGGCGCAGCTAGTAATAACTAGCTGCGCCCCGCGGTTTTCCCCGCATAAGTTTCGATTCCGTGGGAAAATCGGGATAAAAAGTATCCTATATATTAATCCTGGTTATAAACCATCTGTGTGCCAAATTTCATACTTTTTATTCCGATTTTCCCACGGGATCGAAACTTATGCAGGTGAAACCGCGGGATGCAGTTAGTATTCCATATCGCCGCAAGCAGTTTACCACGCAACTAACATATATACAACGTCCCGACATCAATTGTCGGGCAGTAGCCCACCAGACACGACGACCATCTGGTCAGAAGGACCTCTGAAGAGTCTCCCTTTGGATGAGTGAACTTTACACCCTGTTCCTCTATAAGTTGATTTCACATGTAGAGACGCCAGCAGGTCAAGCTACCCGAAACTGTCAAATTTTCCCAATCAGCCTTAAACCTTAATGCTGTAGCGATAAAGTTGAAAATCTATTAAAGAAATTTGACAGATTGTAGTAGCTTGATGTGCTGGCGTCCGTACAATTGCTTCAGAACGAGGTGCGTCGTGGAGGTTATAAAAGAGTTACGACGAAGACCGATACTTAGCCAGAGATCAGCCCTCAGCCCCACTACCTGGGCAATAGTTTTGCCATGGCTTCAGTGTCGAAGGTAGGTAAATTAAAGTACTTACAGTGTATCTGCAGTCTTGGAACAGCACTGGGAAGTGGAAGCTCGCATCTGGCAGCTCTTGAAGCGAGCAGTGCACTAGGGTCTCGTCTAAATCTAACACCTGTATAACAAAGAAATATAATTCTTTCTTTTCTTTTCTTTTTTTTTAAAAACGTTGCCCCACACTAGGAATTTCTGCTGTATCGTGGGTGGATTATTAACATAGTCAGCCGACAATGTTCCCACTGCTGGGACTCAGGCGTGCTCTCTGTGAGATGGCCCAGTGCGGGTTTGTGGATGTCACACGTCCTAGGACATGCCGGTTTCCTCACGATGTTTTCCTTCACCGTTTTGGGAGCAGTGGTGATGAAATGAATTACACCAAGTAAAATGCCCGCGTGGGTCCGAGACCCACAACTCGTAGGTTGGAGCCGTGCTCACAATAAAATTATATTTTGTTATGTTATAATAAAATCTTTTCAAGCTTATATTCTTACTTCGTCATCTTTCGCTAATTATAAAAGATCTGTAACTGTGAAGAATTTGATGACACGGTCGGCGCAATGGCTGAGCGGTCGACTGCTGCGCCGCGTGTCGCTGGTTCGATTCCCGCACGGAACAAATATTTGTATTGCCTACAGGTCTGGCTGTTTGTGTATGTGAGTTTAAATGTTTGTAAACGCACCCACGATACAGGAGTAATTCCCAGTGTGGGGGCAAAGTATAAAAAAAAAAGAATACCAGGTCAAATTAACTAGCGAGATATCGATACCCGTCACGTCTGCAGAGTTTCGCTAGCCAATTTAATTTGATCCTGCATAATCCATGTTAAAAATGTCCCCCTAAAATAGTGGATGAACCCGAATAAGTTAAGCATACTTACAAGACTGAAATCTGGACTGGTTCGTGTTTTAAGCGGTAATGCGGGGTAGCGAGCCCGCAGTGCGCCTGTTGCTACGGTCTCCAACGGCGGTAGCTGTAACAACAATATTAAGAATAGGTAAAATTATCCCAAAATGTTTCCAAAAACAACTATCTACATACAAGAGGGGCAATTCTCGCAATTTTATGAACGTTCACAGTCTGATCTCAGTCTCAATCTGTCAAAAATACGTCTAATTTCCCTACATTTTGACTAGTTTTTGACATTTGTTTGTCGCTGAGATGACACTGCGACTAGATTTTGATCATTTGAAATTACGAGAATTGGCCTTCTGGTGTCGTTTTGCATCCTCGTCAAATTCAAGGAGGTAACTAAGCTATTGATTCTCGACACGAATCAATAATAAAATAAGTAGGTTTTTTTTCCTAATTTTCGGAAATCGGCATGTGTGGGACACGCGTTTTAAAACGCGACCTGTGTGAGACCGCACTGTAACTGCCCTTTTACACAGACATAGGAGATACCATAACACGATTCTGTTCTTTGAAAGTGGTGTATTCTGAAATAACTAATAAAACAAGTATGTATTCATTATTTACCAGGGATCGTAATTTTATTTTATTATTTATGTCTTTCATAACAGCCTCCTGAAATTTGACGAGGATGCAAAAAAACAACTTGTATTCCTATTTTTATGAGCTTGGGGGTTTTTTTTTAATGGCATCTCGCTTATCAACCTATGAGGTTATCGTCTGCTTAACCGTACTCGCATGTGGGCGCCTCAATAAATTAAGACCTCCAGCCAGGACTTAAAAACTTTTTAGTCGCTTGGTTTTTCCAAGAGACTACATGCTAAGGACATCCCCTGTGGGGTGGTGCCTCGGCTTAGGGCGTCGCTGGGAGAGAATCCGATCCAGCATTTCATTTTTTGGGAAATACTGGATCGGATAACAAACCTTCAAATGAAAAGTATCACGTATTTCACGACTCGACCTTCAAAAAGTAGTAGATTATCAGTTTCACACGATGTCAATTCCAAACTTCTTCCTGAACATAGGAATAATATTTTTAAGTTAAAACTATAAATATTAATTTTTTTTTCAGAAGTTAGTTTTTTTAATGTTTTATGTGGTTATTTAATACGGAAATAATCTGATGACCTGGGGGTCTACTCCGAAGTGGTATCGGCCGTTTCCTGCTACGAAGTTACTATTTGGTTCGGTCGGTGCCGATCCTACACTCCTACCTACACTCTTTCGAATATTGACTATGGTCCCGATCCAACTGAGTCGATCCGAACTTTTTTCGCATTTTTCAATAATATTCGGTTCGGCCATGTGTCGTTCCGATCCGAACATTCTCACTTTGCACTTCGTAGTAGACCCCCTGAATTGACAAGCTTGGAAGTTCAATTCCAATACTACTACTAGCCTCATTGCGTAACACACTATCCATCACAATCTGAATGATTTTGAAGGATATTGCTAATCCATTGCTTCATATGTTCGAAAAATGTGTCTGCTCCACAACGTAGAGAACGCAATGAATGTTGTTGAACTGTCAAAATGAAAGCGATTGCTACTGATAGTGTGTTGGGCAATTATCCAGCAGTTCCGTAGCCATTGCTCACCTGTTTTATGAACAAATAGGGATCGAAGGCATCGACCCAGGACGAGATCTGCTCACAGTCCACGCGGTTGCTGCACGAGGATATCACGTCGGCAGCTTCTTCCTGATACAACATACACAATACGGACACCTAATAAAATAACACAGTATCATTGGTCAATGGAAAATGTCGCGAGGGAAGTTTTAAGTATGAATGTAGTAATATAATAAACAAGTATGCTGGACTTCATACAAAATGAAGACATTTGATTTTCGCCATTTTGGCGCTGAGAGCAACGTGAGCGTCCGTGGAACTAATATTTTTGATAGCGAGCTTTACAAGATGCGCATACTCTCGTGATAAAAATGTTCTATATATCTCTTAGTAAACACAAAATACACAAAAGTCTTATTTCACGATTTAGACCTAAGTCATCAGAGACGTACGGACGCCAGCACATCAAGTTATTACAATCTGTCAAATTTCTTTAATAGATTTTCAACTTTATCGCTAAAGCATTAAGGTTCAAGGTTGATTGAGAAAATTTGACCGTTTCGGGTAGCTTGACCTGCTGGTACCAAAACAAAACGACGGCCATTTGCTGCAATGTGTCAATTTTAGTTCCTGAGACTTTCGACACCGGCACTTTGAATCGGCACAAAAAACAACTGTCATTTCGTATAGTACGGACGCCAGCAGGTCAAGCTACCCGAAACTGTCAAATTTTCCTAATCAACCTTGAACCTTAATGCTTTAGCGATAAAGTTGAAAATTTATTATAGAAATTTGACAGATTGTAGTAGCTTGATGTGCTGGCGTCTGTATATTTTGTCCAGAGTACTTGTATAACATAGATCAGTGAGTAACTGTAGTAGTATCGGGTATGGTGGTGGGCGGCCATTCTGGTGGATTGTCTTATGTAATTTTGACGTTCGAAAGTGCTGATTATCAGCCTAGTTTGAATAAATGCATTTTGATTTTGTAGATGGCTACAAGAGTAGGGGAAGACTAAAGAAACGATGGATGGACTTTGTGAAAGATGATGTAGCGGTATCTACAACGCCACATGCGAACAACGCGTCATACTGACGTCACGCAAATCCTGCATCTCGCAAGCAGAGTTTACCGCGCAATTAGCATAGATACAATTTCCCAACATCAACCGTAGGGCAATTGCCCGCCAGACACAACACCCGTCTGGTTGGAGGATCCTCCCTTTTCTATGGAGGATGAGTGAACTTTACACCCTGTTCCTCATGCCTTTAAACTATACCTCTAAAATGGTATGGCTTGAAAGGGGGTGACTAACGAGAGAAAAATAATTTTGTAACTGAATTGACAAAATTATGTAATGCCGTAAAGAAATTTTTACCTTTTTGAGAATAAGATTATTTCATTTTTTTTTTATAGACCATTCAGCATTAAAAACAAAATGATAGTATTGATTTATGATTTTTAAAACTGAATGCACTTTCGTCACTTTACATCACTTGTAGGTAATTGTAATGTGCATTCGCGATTTACTTGCCAAACATGTAAACAAATATGAGTTATTGGAAAATAAACTTTAATTCCTACACAATAAAGTTCAGTTTACGCTATCACTTCAAAACTTTTTAAATACATTTTTCAGTCACTCTAAAATAAACATAATTACTACTAGAACAAATTTGACATTATTTTAACTTAAAATAACATAAATATTGGGTAGGTAACTGTACTAACCTCTATGTCTGTCGGTGACTGCTCGTCGTGGTAAGCAAGCGCGGCGTCATCAACACTGAGATCTGTCCCGTTCTGTTGAAAAAATAAGTAAATGAAATTATAATTTCTTATAGAACAAAAAAACGAAGCTTCCCAAAAGAAAGTATGCGCTTCGGGAATCATCGTCTATGTTCGGAAACACGAAGGTGCGATGGAGATATCTAATATACAGGATCAAATTAACTAGCGATTCTCCGCATACGTGATCGGTGTCCATAACTAAACATATATTATATATATTTTTTTTTAATGATGATTTTGTTCATTGGGGTCATTTTGTAGTTTCTTGAAATATCAGTTTATCTTTGTATAAATTTCACAGACATGATTGATATCTAAATACGTTTCCCAACTCATACTTCAAGTGACAGCACTACCAGCGGTTGTGGACCCAAAAAAAAAAAAATATGTTTTTTTTTTTTTTTTTATCGTTTTTACATATCCCATCACGTTTGCAGTTTCGCTAGCTAATTTCATTTGACCTTGTAGAGCTGTTGCAACCATTAAAGTATGTACTTGCCTATTTTCTATTACCATGTTTATAAAACTATAGATTTAACAACTATGCATAGGTATATCACAATCTAAATAATTTTGAAGGATATTGCTAATCCATTGCTTCATAATTACTTTGACTTTGATAATGTTTGAAAAATTTGTCTTCTCAACAATGTAAATAACGCTATAAATGTTGTTGCAAATGCCAAAAAATGTTGTTGAACTGTCAAAAAATGTTGTTGAACTGTCAAAAAATGTGTGGAACAGTCAAAATATTGTTGTTGAACTGTCAAAAAATGTATTTGAACTGTCAAAAAATGTTGTTGAACTGTCAATAAATGTTGTTAAACTGTCAATAAATGTTGTTGAACTGTCAAAACATGTTGTTGAACTGCCAAAATCAAAGCCGTTCCTACTGTACTGTACTGTTGGTGTCTTACGCAATTAGCCCTCTGTGTGGGTAACCCAACAGACAGAGCTTCATACAGGCTAGCGTAATGATAGGTGCACTACCGACACGACAAAGCGTGGTAGTACAAACCCTTTTTTTTTGGGTGGGAAGTCATCATATGACTTCTCCCGCTCTGGGCGAAGCGGGAAGGCGTGTCAGACTTTTACTGACTAAAACCCACCCGTGTTCCGTGTGCCAGGAACCACGGTATCTCTTTCGGACAACCCGCGGCCCCGGCAGGCATCGGTCCTAGCGGACCCCGTCAATTCGTGCTGACATCTCTTTGAGGCGCGCGTGGAACACAACGCGCCGTCGACCCGGGCCTGGTCCTTACCGGGCGGCGAGCTGCCCATTGCTCGCCGCCCGCAAGCCCGGTTAGCAAAAACCCTTGTTTTTGTGTTTGTAGTAAATCTGTCTCGCAACGTTCGTACTAATTCAGAAACACGAACATTACCGAAGCGCAAACCTTCTCTGATTAACCTTTTACTTTACTCATCTGCTTTAACATCAGATTGAGAAACCTATATCTATCCTTGTCTTTCAAACTAAAGTCTTCGTAAAAAGAGACAGACTCACCGTGCCGTGTGCCTCAGCAGCCAAGCTCTGACTGATCTCTGCCAGGAACCCAGAGCTAGGGCTCCGAGCTGATAGGGCTTCGAGGCTCTCTATAGCAGTTCCTTGAGGTTCGCAGGTTGAGGATATCTCGCATTCCGAGTCGCGGACGTAGCCGTCTTGCTCTAGCATTGTTACGAAGTCGGGCTGTGTGAGAGAGATGGAGTATGTAAGTATGTGTAATTATACAAGTAGTATTTAAAAAAGAGAATACTATTTACAACATGCAAAATGGTCAATTTATCTAGTTTCATTTATTGATAAAAACCTGAATAGTAAGCAAGGACTACTTTGTTTTGGATTTTTTTGGAAAGCCTTATTTATTTTTAGCGTTAATTTGATTAGAAACACATGCCAATATGAATCTTTTTTTGAAGAATGACAAGGAATTTATTCGCTCAATTATTTTTTCTGTGCAATAATGAGTTTACTGTGCTTACTTTAGGTTTCCAGACTTGCTTAATTTTGTTTTTAACACTGAATTTTCAGTGAAGTACAGATGAAAGTATGTCAAATTGTAACAAAGAAAATTCTCACCTGAACATATTTCTCCCCGTTAGTTAAGAAATCCGTACAATTATCCAAATCGTCCGTAGTAGACGTAGGCTGGTACATCTCCAGATCATTGCTTGACTTCCTGCGTTTCATCACTCTCTTATCCACCGAATTAGTCCTCGAAGTCTTCTCCTCCGCCTTCTCTGTAGTCATGACCCTCGCTGCCTTATCCGCTAAGAAGTTTATATCTTCTTCGGTAGCAGGCAAATCCTCATTTATCAGTCTAGCACACTCTGCTATAGCCATAAAGTCATTCAAGCAGTCATTGGGAAGACACAGTTCAGAAGATTCTACGTGACCATCAGAATCAGATTCCTCAGACTTCTGGGTAGGAAAGTCAACAAACGTTGTTGTGTGAGCTTCATACATAGTGACATCATTATCTTCAGGGTAACAGTTAGTTTCTGGCACAACGGGAGCTTTCTTCGTTCTCTTTTTTGGACTCTCATTCGTTGAGCTGACTGAGGACTTTGTTATTTTTGGAGTTATTATCCCAATTTGACGGACCTTGCGGATTGGTGAGCTGTTTAGGGACGCTGACTTGTCAGTCTTATCCATCCGTCTTGTCTTGCGAGGTGAACTTATGGCTGAAGATATCACTTCAGTCTTTTTAAGCTCACGGTTCAGCGAGCTGTGTCTGAGTTGGGCACTCTTCGTTGTACGTACCTCTTTAGTCTTAGATGTAGTAGTAATCTTATCATTCTGTGGCTTCTTCACCGCTGTAGAAGAAGACACAGGATCTTTAGTGGAACTCCGTACAACGGTTTGAAAGATTGGTTTCTTTGTGCGGTTATCATCTTTGTGCTTAGCCTTCTTGTGCAGTGTCTCTAGGGGTTTCTCCATGCTTAGTTTAGTTCTTACTGGACGAGTTTTTAAATTCTTCTGTGACCGAGTGATGCAGAATTGCGGTGTCTCAGACACCACATTTTTCACCTCCCGCTTGAGGATATTCTTCCAAGCGTTCGGGGGCTTGGTTAAAGGCTTAATTGGCTTCTTCTTTAGCTTCGTTACCTTTGAACTCCGTTTACTTGAGAGCGGTCGCTCCCTCTTCCTACTTCTTAACCGCATCGCAAGATTAGAGGACAACTTAACCTGGGAAATTAAAGACATGGTCAAGATTTTTTCTTTTGTACACAAATGCGTCATAATACTGGGCCATCCATAAATAAAGAAAAGAAATATTGTCACAGAAATGGGTACGGATGGCTATATGAGTAGGGGAAGACCAAAAAAACGATGGATGGACTGTGTGCAAGATGATATAATTAGAAAGGGGGTAACTACCGAGATCACGACTAATAGAGAAGTGTGGAAGAAAAAGACATGTTGAGTAGAAACGTGTCCAAACGGGTTCATTTATAAAAAAAACAAGTTAGCTTGTTAGCACTAGGGGGAGGGATTGGGTCAACAAAGTGTGACATCATGTGACAAGGGATATGGTACAAAGGGCCAACCAAGCTGGTTTGCAGCCTGCGTAATCTATCTTACAAACAGTGCCTCAAAGCCTTGACCTTATCACACTGGAAAAGCACAAACAAAGGGTTAGGCTCATTGAGACTTCCAAAATACGAAACACTACGAAGTGCCCAGCCTTCAAGACTTCTACATAGTGAACGATAACAAACATTTGCATGCACCCTAAAGCTATGGGAAAACTCATCAAATAAAAAGCCTTTGAAGCAATTCTTGCCAAGTGTAACAGCATGGAATAGGCTCCCGAAGTTTAGAGTTTATTAAGCTCCTCCCGCTTATTTATTATTGATAGATATTATTTATTTTTGATTGATATTATTGATGTGTAGATGCATGTGTTTCAAATAGCTTGTAGATATATAATCTGTCTAGTTGGTTCTTGAAGTAGTTCAGTGAGGGAGCCATCACACAACTTGGTTAGACAAGAATTGCTTCGAAGGCTTTTCTTTTGAATGAACACCCACGTAAATGTTTGTTGATATTCAGAGTATAAAGGTCTTGGTGGGCACTTGTTAGTGTTCTGTAACTGTTTTGTTTGTCTCAATAGTATATTCTATACGATCGAAGTGTGGAATTACTAATAATGACTGATAACTTGTGGTGGAAACTGCTAATATAAGTTGGTTATTATTAAATAAATAAGTATGTAGGTTTATGAAATGAAATATTTTGATTTTGACATATAGCAGGTTAGTTTTTGGCAGGCTTTTAGAAAAGGTTCAATGATAAGATTGACATTGAATCTATTCTGACTGCCTGCATGATGTCTCATTTTCTGAGTTTCAGTTGTTTTGCAATAGACAATTTGGTCTACAGTTAAAGATGGTAAAAGATAGAGGTTAGGTAATAATCTAGATGTAAGATATAAGGCAGAATAGATAAAACTTCATCTAGGCACACTAAAAACAAAATTGAAGTATGATCATGGGGAACTACTCAGGAACATAGTATTTAGAAATACATTTTACTTGATATAGAGCATTAAGACCACGGAGTATTACTTCGTGATTAAGACTATCAAGTTATGAACGAAATTCGAAGCCCTATGAAAATTGGAAAATGTAAAAAAAATGTAAATAACGCAAAACATGTCAACAAATGATTTGTTTACATTTTTCTGTCAAAATAATATTGCCAATGTTATCATTAGGTGTCGTTGACATGAGCACTATCAATCACATTTCTAGAGAAGTAATAGCAGTAATATGAAGATGTAATCATATTTAAAACAGTAAGTCGAAAACGTATGCAAAACTAACATTATGAAATTACCTAATTCAGGAAATATGTACTTACATGAACTTAATTTTTAGAAAGTATCATTTATTCCATTTGCTGTACGTAATACATAACCGGAAAATTAATTCAACACCAGTTCGATGTGATACACATTACGCGCCGGAAGAATCTCTTTGTTTTAATTTAGATATTATTTTTTTATTTCCGTGGTATTTCTGCAGCAGGCACTTCGCGCCTTTTTCCAAATCCACTTTTCACCACATATCACTGTCAGTTTCCAGTCAAAACACAATTAAAACACTTCATGATGAATGCAATATGTATTTTAAGTTAGTTTACTAGATTAATTAGTAATATAACACGAACATTTGTATCGCGAAAGTAAAACAGCGGTACTGGTACATTATCGATTTTTCCGCTGCTCGACGCATGCGATTCCCACTGATGCGTTGGATTTTATTCATCCAAATTACCAGCGAAATAGTTGGATAGCGGAAATATATTAAATAATAACTCGTAACGAGTAATTACATGATAACTTATAGTGTAGAACACAAAAGCCAAACAAATGTCAAAATGGCGGCGTTTCTTTTTTTAACTACGAGGTTTTTCTGCAGATGGCGCCTTGGCTGGCTGTGCGCATGCGTTTTGTGACTGTTCCGAAGGTCGATACTGGGGGTTGGGTTGAACTAGAGGGGTTGGGGATTCACTGCATTTCAGGGGTGTAACTCGAGAGTTTTATTTATTTTATATATCTTCCATTATAATAAATAGAGATTCATACTTTTCCACACTGTAGTACAATTTATATAGGAAAAAGATGTCTTGGAGGTTCAATTCAACATTAATTTATTATTAACTTGGGCCAAATACGTGTTGGGCCCCACGTACAGTCAGTACTACTCAGCTTGAGGATTTTTAACGCTTTTCATACTTATCCAATAAGACATTTCCCTTTATAAATATTTACGATTCGTGGTGACACATGAGAAGTGGAGAAGAAAGATGGACAGACGAGCGGACGAAATGAATATTTCGATTATTCGATTTCGTTCTTACCATTTGACTACAGAACCCTAAAGAGTTTTTAGTTTTTCATTACGTTTCATTATTATTTTGTCGAAAGGTTATCAACATCAAACATTCTTCGTGAAATGAACCGTAACTAATAATGTCACATAGGAGTCCTCAGTGCTGCCACTTCAGCCTATTTCCCAATAATAATTTTAAAATAATGCTTTAACAATTTTCCTGGATTCTGAAATTTGTTCAAAAGCACAATTTTTCTTGTAAGTGGATAGAGGGTAGAGAGTGGATAATATGGAATTAGAGTTGTAATGAAACCTCCGCAAATGGGGATCTTTCTCAAGAAATAAAATTGTACGGACGCACATCAAGTTAAGTAAGTACTACCATCTGTCAAATTTCTTTAATAGATTTTCAACTTTATTGTTAAAGCATTAAGGTTCAAGGTTGATTGGGAAAATTTGACAGTTTCGGGTAGCTTGACCTGCTGGCGTCTGTACTAACGCATTCACATTATTTCACAATTCACATCCACCTCCAAGTTTTATTGGAGTCCTAGTTAAGAAAATTGGCTCCAACTAAGAGAAGACCCTATAATTTAGACGAAATAAAACTCGAAGTTTCAAGTTTGAGGCTTTTTAGTGGATTTTATGAAATAATAAAAAATCGCCTGGAAAGTGATAAAGCCGCCAAATTTTTATTTTCCCCTTTTTTAGTATCAATTGGTCGTTTTTTTCTTTGATAAATATTAATCCTTTTTCTTTATTTTTCCACCTCCACCTTCACCGTTATCCTACGCTTTCACGAAGGTCAAGCTATGCCTCTGCGTTTGCTTCCAGTCCGCCGGTGCCGCCTCCACTCAGATTGCTTCCGTTACATCCCTAATTGGAACGTAAAAAATGGGAGTTTTTAATGTTAAGGATAGCAACACAAGACCAACCGCCAAAATAAAAAGTTGTTTTCTTTTTCTTTGTTATTTTTAAACTAAGCCGACTATTAAATTATTATAGAAACAGGTCCATTTGTTGCCGAAATTAAAATGTCTAGTGCCTCTGTGACTTCGTCTAAGCGTGAGGTAAAATAAGTATAATTATAAATAATATTCAACCAACTTGTCTCAAGAAAGTTGGGTCTGATTATCTTCCAGCCCACAACGTCTTCATACTATGCGAAAATAAAGCTAAAGCCCCTCATTTTCTTGGCCATTACGTTATATAGAGTTTTAAGAGAGGTTTTTTTTTATAAAGCTGTGAGATCAAACTGTCGAGGGCATTATTGTGTAATTGTTGCATTATTGTATATTATCCCGTTCGAGCTAAGTTTCCTGCTAACCGTCAGCAAAACTAACAAATATCGAGAAAACTTCACACACTTAGCGTGAACGATACGGAACGGTTTGAGGTACGGAACCTTAAAAAAACTAAGTATACAAAGGGCAATTTACGTATCTTTGGTGTTCTCCCCACTATCAGCTCTGCTACCATCTTACTGACTTGAGTAATACCTTTACTATGTCAGCAGCAAGCACAAATACGGGGGAGGGGAAGAGGGATGGGTGCAGTTACCCAAACCTAACCCTGGCTTGCTGCCCTGGGCTTTGTGACCAAACTGAGTCTAAAATTCTAAATTAGACATAACCGTACTTGAATAACTGGTATTTTTACTTTGTAGACAGTAGGTATATTACCATACTAAGATATAGACAAGTAGTAGTCATCATCAAAAAGGGAGGGGGGGGGGGGGGGAGCATATTCTTCTTGAGTTTACAGAAAATTATGTGCTGAAGTTTTTTTAAAATATGGAATTAAGCATTTGAAATGTTCTAGAACTACAGCTGGCAACCCATAACTTTTTTTTTTCTTTACAGAAAGCAACCACAGAGCTGACACAAGAAATAGACTCCATTCGGGCAATGAACAGCAGTCTCAGAGCCTACTTAGGGCATTTGAGGGGCTTCAATAAAAGTCTAGCGGCTATGTACGAGAACTACACACAAATGAGTAAAACTAATATGCAATGGGTTGAAACGTTGAATAGTATTAAATGATGTTATAATTTGTTGAGAATAAATAATTTTAAGAAACAAAATTTGTCTGTGGTTTTTATCAATTACTTTGCATAGAGTGGTGGCTCAGTAGAGCACCGATGGCCCAGTGTTATTGGCCCCAACATACAAGTTGTAGGTGGTGTGTTCGAACCCAGGCTGGTACTTTGCTTTATATATTTAATTTTATCACCACTGTTTTCAAACGGTGAAAGAAAACATTGTGAAGAAACTGGCAAGTCCTAGATGGTGATGATCCAAATTCGAAGATTGTGTGACATCTACCAACCCGCACTAGGCCCACCTACATAGTGGATTATGGCCCACTTGCTCTCACAGAGAGGAGGCCTGTGTGCCAACAGTGCATAATGTCTGTGTGCAAATCTTAGACAGTTGTTATGGGTAGTTAGAATCCCAAAATCTGACAATCAGTCTTACCAAGGGCCAAGGGAGTATCATGTTAACCCGGTAACTGGGTTGTGGAGGTCACATAGGCAGTCACTCCATGTTAAATACTGGTATTCAGCTGCATCTGGTAAGACTGGAAGCCAACCCCAACATAGTTGGGAAAAGGCTAGGCAGAATGATAATTGTCTGTGTGCCAAAATTTAAAACAAAACTAATCAGCTGAAATACTTACAACCTTTTTAGGTTTCTTTTTTTAAATAATCCTGTGTCCTAAACCAGGTCACGGTCTACCTGTGTGAAAAGGTAACAGACCAACAGATAGTTACTTTCGCTATTTATAATATTAATACTATGTAGGTATCGTATCACATAGTGTATATCTAAAAGATTTTTTGGTTGCAAAGCTGAAATCGGGCTGCACACATCACATCTGGTGCATTTCAGACGACCAATGGGCCAAAATTACGACCCAATGGGTCCCTGTTAATGGCAAGCGACCACAGATTTATAAACTAAAGGGAGATATGCCAAGGGGGCGTGGCGCGTGCGAACAATGTATGCACAAAACAGAAACAAACGCGGGCGCCGTTGATTAGTCGTCGTGAACGCAACTACACACGGAGCGCATCACTTGTTTTCGCAAAAATGCCAAGCTGTTCGGTGGTGATTTGTAAAAATCGAAGTGTCACAAAAAACTACATGTCGGATGGCATCACCTATCATCGGTAAGTACTCAATTAATGTCTTATTTTAGCAAATAACAATAAAATAAATTATTACTTACGGTAGAATCCACAAAACTTTAAAAAATGTGTCAAGTCTATCACTTCGAGTTTTGACTCATACATTGCCGTTTAAGCACTTATTACCGAGCTTCGAAGCAATACTAAAGTGGCAATGTAGGTAATGCTAAACAACGCGGTCATAGTTTCATCGCTACCTGGCACGCTCGCTGCTCGGTGCCGCGATGTCAATGTAGTAGTGTGTCTCTACGTTGCGATTGGCTCGCGTTTAGTGTGGTGACTGTTAGAGGGTGAGTGAGCGCGTGTTCGTATTGTAGTGCATATGTAGTTGTAATTTTTGAAGGCGACAGCCGGACTCGAACAGTTGGGCAGCCACACCATATCTCCCTTTAGTTTATAAATCTGTGCAAGCGACATAGCGGCAGGCCCAGACTGAGATGGTGGGATGAGCTGGACTCCTTCAACAAGGGTCGTTAGCAGCTTTAAACAGAGAGTAGGGAGGCCTTTGCCTTGCAATGGGACATCACGGGCTTTTAATAATATAATAACACATGGCCCTAGTTTGATTTCCAGATTAGGTACTGTGCTGTTGTAATAATTGATACAGACGCCAGCAGGTCAAGCTACCCGAACCTGTCAAATTTTCCCAATCAACTTTGAGCCTTAATGCTTCATAGATAAAGTTGAAAATCTATTAAAGAAACTTGACAGATCGTAGTAGCTTGATGTGCTATCGTCTGTACCTTGCAGAGTAGGATGAAATATTTTCATAAATTATTACATACCCAGTAATACATATTTTCATAAAATAGTAACGCCCAGTTTTTCGATCAATAATGAATGTGTCAAATTGTTAAACACGCGTAAACTTGCTGTGACTGGCTGTTGATAAATCGTTCAATCAATTTACGCGTGCTTATTTTTATATATTTTTTCGTGCGGGCTCTAAGGATTCAAAATAAAACTTCATTGAATAATTTTGTTTTAAATAATTTATTTAAATACATAATTTATTATAGATAAGGCATCTTATATTAATAGAAGATAATAAAGCATAATAGATTCCCACTAAACGCACAACACCATCGCGGCAGGCCGAGATGAGCTTGACTGTTACCGAAAGGACTGGCCGGCGGCACTAGCAAAAGACAGAATTGTGTGGAAAAGGGAAGAGAAGGGACTCTTTTGCTCTACAGTGGGACTACAGGGTAGTTAGATTAGGAGGTTTATGTTTAAACGATATTAAAGTTAAGTGACGTTAAAACGTCAAAAATGTATGTTTAAACAGTCGCTAATCACTACTTAACTTTAAATAAACTATAATTATAACTGGGGTAGATTAATAGAAGATATTCAACCTCGCAATTCAACTGCTGTCGTATCCGTCAATAGTAGTTGATATGGCAGGTACTTCTGTGACCGCCGCTGCGGCTGGGGGCGCCACTGGTGCTGGCGCGATGACTGGAGACTCGAGCTTTCGCGATTCTTGCGATTTTTCTATAAAAAAAAGAGGCTATCATCATCTGCCTAGCCTTTTCCCATTATAGTTGGGGTCGGCTTTCAGTCTAACCGGGTGTAGCTGAGTGAGTACCAGTATTTAAAAAAATAAAATAAAAAATGAACGGAAGAAAGCCATCGGCTCAATTGCCAATAGAGGAAAAAACATTTAAAAAAATCTTCGTGAACTGCACTTTTCTGACAACACTTTTGTTTTGGTTTTCGATTAATTGCGAACAGCGTTTAGAGGGCATCTTCGATACGATTGATTGATGTGTGATTCGACACGACAAGTAAGCCTATCGAATGGTTGTGAATAGTTATACAGCACTGGGCCCGCGTGGTGGATTACAGCCAACACCCTCACAGAGAGGAGGCCTGAGTCCCAGCAGTGGGAACATTATAGTCTAATAATGTTGTATATTACTTACCAATCATACAAACTGAGTACTGTGCCGTGTCACATGGTAGTCCATACACCAAGCCGATTAGATGGTCTTGCCTGTCCAGGTTTAGGCAGGAGTTATCCATTGTAAACTCTTCATCTACCCACCATGGCGGCATCTGGTGGTAAATAGGAGAATTAAAACACGCCATATTGGAAGTTGAGAATACAAACATCTAGCGGCAAAAGTAACAACTACTTAAATTCTGGGGGTCTACTCCGAAGTAGTATCGGCCGAATGTTCGGCCGTTTCCTGCAACGAAGTTACTATTTGGTTCGGTCGGTCCCGATCTTACACTCCTACACACTTTCGAATATTGACTATGGTCCCGACCCAACTGAGCCGGTCCAAACTTTTTTCGCATTTTTCAATAATATTCGGTTCGGCCATGTGTCGGTTCGATCCGATCATTCGCACTTTGCACTTCGTAGTAGACCCCCTGGTATTAGTGACATCTAGCAGGGAGTAACAAAACTGCTAAGGAAAAGGCTTGATTTAGTGGTGTTTTATTTCTGTTGCCATCTAGCGGGGGGTATCGAAATTGCCATGGAAGACGCTGACTAGACCGTGGCGCCTAGAGTGCCATTTAGCGCGTAATATTAAAATTATTTAAATAATGGGAGATAGAGATTTTTTTTTTCTAGGATGATTATTTTTTAAATATTTATTGTACAGACGCCAGCACATCAAGCTACTACAATCTGTCAAATTTCTTTAATAGATTTTCAACTTTATTGCTAAACCAGTGAGGTTCAAGGTTGATTGGAAAAATTTGACAGTTTCGGGTAGCTTGACCTGCTGGCGTCTGTACCTACGTGTTTTCTCTTAGTATCATAGAATAGGTATTTTTTTAAGGTAAACTCTAAATTAAGTGGTCTGCCACTGCCAGTACCCACAAAACATATAATGACGTGTCTATCTATCTATGTACATATATAAATAATTATGAATCACCGAATTGTATGTAAGCGCATAACATCCGATCGACTGCAAAAAATTGGATAATTCTTTTTTTGTGTTTGTTTTGTTATTATCAGGACAAGGTTTGTATAGAAGAAAATTAAAAGAAAAAAGAAATATGGCGGTACAACGTTCGCCGTCAGCTAGTGTATTATAAAAAGCGAACATTACTCACATATAACCCGGACATGGCGCCCCCTATACCCTTAGGGCTTGGGATTATTTTCCCACCGTTGGGATTGTACCAGCTGAAGTGGACCGTATCGGTCGCGATGTCCTTCGTCATGTTCAGACGACCGGAGACCCAGATGTGTTCAATGGCTGGAAATAAAATTGTTTTCAAAGCGAGAAACGAAAGACTACCTACGGAAAATCTTAAAAAAAATTGCAGTCTCTCATTGAAGAGTTCTATCCTCCTTCTAACAAACAAAGCCAAATCAAAAACAAGTGCGTGCATACCTATTAAAAATATTTGTAGGAAGTTATGCCCAAAAAAAATAAGAAAATCTAAAAAGTGACTCTTCTTAAAAGTGAGTTTTTTTGTGTAGGGAATTAGTGACTTCGGAGCTTTCTTTGATTAATGGGAAGCTACAGTATTGCTGCGTGTCATATGATTTTTTTTTTTGTTAAAACGTTATGTCTCGCGTGGACGAAGTTGCGTTAGTATTAAATAAAGATGTAATGATAACTCCACCATTTTGATGTCTGTTAAAATCGTGGTAAAGTTTCACTCAACAGTAGAAAATTCTAGAAATTATAGAAATGAAATGGGTCTGTCCCACAAGTCCTATTGACCCAGTCCCACGATGGGACAAGTGGGACATGATTTAAAAAAATATGTTAGTATCAGTTGTCCCATGGAGTCCCCCATGGGACAACTGGGACATATAATCCCACTTGTCCCATCATGGGACTGGGTCAAAGGGACTAGTGGGACAGACCCAATGAAACAGCATTAGGTATAGGAGAAAGGGAAGCATTTGCCCTACAGTGGGACAACATAGGCCAAAAATATATTAATTAATAGGTACACAGCCTATTTGATTAACTGGCGAAATTTGACAGACGGGATACCCATCTGACATCTCTGAAGTTTCCACAGTCACCAGCGGGACAATTGCGTAACACACCTTTTATCAGTAGCAATGGGATTCATTTTGGCAGTTCAACAACATTCATTGCGTTATTTACGTTGTTGAGCAGACACATTTTTCGAACATATGAAGCAATGGATTAGCTATATCCTTCAAAATGAATGATCCCTAATTGCATAACACACTTTTAATCACAATCTGAATAACTTAAGTTTGTAAAACTTACGCTCCTCCTTATTCTCGCCCATAAGCAGCAGCAACTGTATCAGGATATCATTGTTGTCCAAGCTGGCGAGCGTTCCGTTCATCTTCAAGCAGTTTTGGTACGCGTGCTGCCAGTAGAACAGCTGCCGAACTAACACGTAGTAATACTGATCGTCGCTCGGTATCTCTTGTAACTTCTGGGAAGATCCTGGAATCATACAATTTAATATTAATACAGATAGTTACGGCAAAATTCACAAACGGAACTTAATTAGTCGCAATTATGTCTAAAGCCGCGTCCCAACCAACACCGATCTTTCCGAGCCGATCTATTCTGTTAAAACCTCACTGTGAAGACTTAGGGGAAGCGAGCTTAAAGTGAGCTATCAATAGTGTTAACCCCTAGCATCAGATAAAAGCTCACTTCACCAAAGTTATTACGGCGATATTTTTACAGAATAGCACTGCAGGAGGACCGACCTCTGTCACCGCAACCACGCGGTTCACCAATCAAAAATTGACATATAAATGCGTCGATCGCATATTCGCGCGACGATCGCTTTTGGTTAGGTCGCGGGATAAGGCTACAATGTGATGAATGAATTGAGTTTGAGTTTGATTAAGATTTAAAATCCGAAGTAGATAAAATTAAAGTCAGTGACGGTGGCGCCGATTCCTTTGTTCACAAACTAAACTAAATTTAAGTTCAGTGCATCTTTTTCTTTCTATTTAATTAAGAAAAGGACAGAAGATAAATATTAGTTTAGTCCTGTCAGTGACAAATAATATAATATCTAATTCAGCGTGCTATTAAGTAAATTTAGAGCGTGTGATGCACATATGTACAGACGCCAGCAGGTCAAGCTACCCGAAACTGTCAAATTTTCCCAATCAACCTTGAACTTTAATGCTTTAGAGATAAAGTTGAAAATCTATTAAAGAATTTTGACAGCTTGTAGTAGCTTGATGTGCAGCTGGCGTCTGTACGTGCGCGTAGGCGAGCGATTTGCAACGTCGTCGCGCGCTCTTTTTATCGTAGGAACCATAGATATAAGAAAGAACTGTTTTTTTACATTTATATGATAGGAACGGTCAAAATTAGGTAAATACCGCTAGTTCAACACGTTGTCAACTTGCTTCATGGTTTGAACCCAGCGATGAATGGATTGCTTATCGGGCGCGCGCTAAAATTGATACTTTAATTTGCTTATTTGCTTTGATAAATTTGAAAAAAAAATACCGAATACGTAATATAAATAAAAATAACGATAATTCGTGTCTACTTGAAGGCAATAACTTAGTTTGCACTATCTAAGACGACAATTACACGATTTTTTTCAAGAATTTAGATTTGAGAGATGACAATGTATTATGATTATGTAACAGTTACTGCACCTCCTATTTCGATTTGTCGCAAGTTTTCAATTTCATCCTGTATTATATCGAAAATTGCGTCAGATGACAGACACATCCAAAGATGTAGCGAGGGTCATGCATGAGGTACAAATCACTTTAAACCTACCGAGAGAGAAAAGAGGGAGAGGCCAGCCTTCATTGAAATGTTGGTCTAATATAGAAAGAGACCTCAAGCAAGTCCAATTGTCAGAACTGATAACCCAAGACAGAAAACCTTAGCGTGGATAAGTGAGGAAGCTCGACTCCAGGATAATGGCGAGCCCGTTATTTTGGGGTCGGGCCTCCTCAGGTTTTTACGCCAGGTTGTCGGCAAGTTATGCGTTTTGCCACCTGTGGGAAGGAAGAAAAAGAAGTTAAGGCTAAGAAAGACTGCAGTCGGTTGGATTCTTAATGCTCGACTCAACAACGAGAGTTGAAAAGCAAGCGCGCGCAAAAAAAATCGCCGCGTTAAAAAATGGCACCATCTAAAATCGCCGCGTTAAAAATATCGCTCGTGTGTACAAGTTGCATGTCAGTGGTAACACACAAAACCAGCGGGGTAATCGCGTAACACACTAGCAGCAATGGCTTCCATTTTGACAGTTCAACAACATTCATTGCGTTATTTACGTTATTGAGCAGACACATTTTACGAACATATGAAGCGATGGATTAGCAATATCCTTCAAATTGATTCAGATTAATATTGATAGTGTGTTGCACAATTAGGGTGCTACATTAGCTGGTCTTTTATTCCATTGAAACTCCGTAACGTAAGGTCAGCTCGAGGTCAAAGTGTTACCACAAAAGAGCAGTCGACTTTACAAGTTTTTCTACTGTAGGTACATTGTAGACAGAAAAGTTTGAAAATTCGATGCTAATACAATAAGTTACAGTTGTGTTTAGTTCATAGAAATCGTGTGAATAGATCTCTATGGTACGAGGGCGGAGTGATAAGTGTGGTAAAAATTAAACAACGAATCAATTTTATATAATTGTTATTATTTATTTTTCAACGTAGTTTCCTTGTAACTTATAAAACGACGCAAAGATTCGGTTTTATCCCGTTGAAACAACGCCAAACCTGCCTCCGAAGTGGTCACACGCATGCGTTTTTGATCAACAGTCAGTAAACGCGGCACCCATCGCGCGGATCGCTTCTTCATATCTAATTGTAAGATATTGCGAACACGTTCGTCTGAGATGCCTACTATCTCGACTATCTCCCTCACTTTTACTCTTCGGTCGTTCAACACTATATCGTGGATTTTAGCGATCATCTCTGGAGTAGTGACCTCAACTGGGCGTCCTGGACATACAGCATCACTTGTGCTTGTACGAACACACCGAAAATCGTTGGACCACTTATGAATCATTTTAATCGACGGAGCACAGTCCCCATAATATTTATCAAGTTTTTGTTTCGTTTCCGTTATAGTATTTTTGCGCAAAAAATAATGTTTAATCACGACACGAAATTCACTTTTCTCAATCTTTGAAAAACGTGTTCAGTTGTATTTCTTTAAAGGCTTGTAAAAAAAAAACGAACCGGCAGTACTGACTGAAAATTTTAATTTAGTCCTTCAAAAGAGTTGTGAACAAGGAGGTTTCATGCAGTTTGCGATCATTTTATTCCAAAATAGATTTTTACCAGACTTATCACTCCGCCCTCGTAGATTAACCCCCAGTGTATTGTCATTCATGATAATATCTAGGTACATTCGGCAAAGTACGCAGCTGACCACTTTTGAACCTTATTACTAAGGCGCGGGCCACACAGGAGGGCTGTGAGACGAGGACGGGACGCAGACGCGGCGTCCCTTTTACGTATCTTCATACAAAATGTATTAACGCGTTCGCGAAAATTGGAAAGAGGGAAGGGAGGTAACAGCGTCAGTAGGTCAATACAGGCTTACAATAACACAAAACATACAGAAAGGAAAGACGCAGGCGCGTCGCTTTTCCATCTGCATACTATTTCCGCGACTGCGTTCCGTCCTCGTCTCAGACTCTTCTGTGTGGCCTGAGCCTAAGGCCCCGTTTAGATACAGCCTCGAGCGATGTGACTTGCGACGCTACTCGCGTTATGCGACATGCGCGAGCGTCATTTGTTTCCATCCGTCGCTCCGCAAGACAGTGACGTCACGGTGACTCGCGGCATGCTCTAAAAACTTCTTTTATTTGTTTTCTCCGCAGTCACTGTTGCTTGAGCGTGTAGCTCGTGGCCACAGGGTAACAAGGACATAAGTAAGGTTAAAAAGTGGTTAACTGTCAACTTTACCAAGAATACATTACTAACCCGATCGACGGACTCCCCTTTCTAAATCACCTCCGTGTTCTGAAACCGGGCAACCAAGGTTTAGTTTTTGACTCCATTATTATGTATTAGGGTCAAGGTTTTCGGGTTGATCTTTAAAAGCAAATAAGTCATCGATTTTATTATTATTTGCTATCAAGTTAATAATAGCCATGGCGGTCAATTCCAACCGAGACTAGCCTTCGGCGCGGGAGATGTTATTGTGCATAAGCATGTGCGCAGTCGCAGACGTACGGTGCACGCTGGACGACAGTCGCACGCAACTCTCGAAGACAAAAACAATCGCTTCGTGCACGACGTCTCTCGTAACGAATAGTGTGCAGACGCAAACGACAGCTCTGCGATTTGTTACAGAAACAAGACGCAGCGATAACTTCAATCTTACTTCATTATCATCTGCCTGCCTTTTCCCAACTATGTTGGGGTCGACTTCCAGTCTAACCGGATGCAGCTGAATACCAGTATTTTACATGGAGCGACTGCCTATCTGACCTCCACAACCCAGAACTTACTGGATAATACGATACCCCTTGGTACTCGTAAGACTGGTTGACAGAATTTCGGGCTTCTGACTACCCGTAACGACTGTCAAAGATCCACGAATGACAGCCGGGACCAACGGCTTAACGTGCTTTCCGAGGCACGGAGGGGTCTCGGTATGTAAAGATGGTCACCCATCAACAGACCAACGTAGCTTAACCTGATCGTTCGACCTGTACGGCTGTTATTATTTAGCCACGGCTCCCTTGCTTCCTACGATTAATAAATAAAATTAAGTAAGAATTGAATAAGAACAGTACCTGCGTAGCATATAAACTGCATTTTTCTATCGCACCTAGCTTCTAGGAATACGGGCGGATGGGACGCGTGCCTGTCCAGCTGGAGGCATCCATTCTGCTTAATGTTACTCCTGTCCCTGTAAAATGTTCCACAAGTTCCCATTTCAGTAAATTAGCTATTACATGTTTTCTAAGTTTACCTTGGACATCATTGACATGGCCGGGAAAAAATCGCGAGGACACATTCGATATGAAAAACTCTTTATATTTTGCGTCATTCTTGTCGTTACGCGTTTTTTTCTAACTTGTGTTGTTGACTGCACTTTCATTTTGACGCATCAAAACGTCAAAATGAAAGTGATTTTCATTCTTGTTGTGTTACGCAAGGTGCAGGATGCAAATAATTCACGGATAATCCTTGCCAATTCTTCCTCTTTTGCGTACAACTGGGGAAGAACTTAACTAGGTATATTATTGTTGAACTGTAAAAATGAGGCCTTTTCAAATTGCAAGAGTATCGCAGCTTTAGCTATCCCTCTTGATCTACTATTTAGAAAAACATGAGAAGGAGACCTGCAACAGTAAGGCCGACGGAAATAGGAGGCGCTTGCTTTATTAAGAGTTCCCTAATTCCAGCCGCTTACCTCATAGGAGGCCAGGTGTCAGACGACGCATCAGTCATAGCCGGAGTTTGGAACACGCTAACCCCGGTGTCTGTCCACTTCCATTGGCCGAGCGTCCCCTTAGCGCCTACCCAGGCGTTCTCAATACCTGTGTGTATTATAAATATTAATAATAAAGTAGATATAGAAAGAAAGAAAGCTGTACTTCTGGACACGGCTCGCATTGTCAGAAAGTTCCTCTCTCTGGAGCCCTGACCGCCGGTAGCTTGGACCCTGTTCCCGATACCGGTGGGCTACTATTTTTATATTTTTAAATGTTTTTTTTTTATCTTTTTGTTTATCAAAATATTTAAAAATGTAATTTGTAGGTATTTAAATGAAATAAAGGAAGTATAGATATAAAATAAGCCTCAAACGGCCCAGTTAGAGTAGTGTAAGTCTTACGATTACGTGTTGCAGGTTGTGGGTTCGAATCTGCGCTTTACTTTGTGTAAATAATTACGTAACTACTGCTCTCAAAACCGTGTAGGAAAACATCGTGAGAAAACCAAATATCCTAGAACCAAAAATTCGAAGATATGTGGTGACATCTACCAACCCGCACTGTGCCCGCGTGGTGGGTTACAGCCCACTCCCTCTGACAGAGAGGAGGCTGTGTCCCAGCAGTGGGAACATTATTGGCGGATTATGCTATATAAAATAATAATTTCATTCAGTGCACCGAAAACAGCTATTTATTTGATTTCTTTCGTTTTCGCAACGAATTTATTTTTTGCGTGCATTTAATTGAACTACAAATAGTTGCAATTTTGATTTCCAAAAAATATTAATGGACATTCTAAAATAATAAATGTGCTTCTTTTTGTGAGCCTCAATAGTTCTCAAATTGGTTACCTTAAAATTAAAATACTAAATAGCAAGGTAACTGCAACCAACTTGGATGTGCGCTCGATCACAGGTTTAACCTAACCGCCTACGCAGCCTCTACGCAGGCAGCCTCTACGCAGGCGGCCTCTACGCAGGCGGCCTCTACGCGGGCGGCCTCTACGCGGGCGGCCTCTGCACAGGCAGCCTCTACGCAGGCTGCGGCCTCTACGCAGCGTCCAACGGATTGCTACGCCGCCACTACACCGCTACGCAGTTTCTACAGGACTTGCTTCGCGGTGTGTGCGTAGCGTCAACGTCTACGCTCATGATAATATACGATAGGTACAATACTTACTTGGTCGGTTTTTCAACATCGTCATGCCCAGTTTTTTCAAGCATTTGAAAGTTGCAATATTTGCTAGCCTGTGAAGAATAAATTAATATAATAAAGAAAACAATATGATGATAATGAGAGGTCTTATGTGTAAAGTGATAAAAAGAAGAAAGAAAAAATGGAATAACTGACGCTTATTGTCCCAAAAACGTCGTTAATTACGCTTACACCAGTAATTATAATTTTTTTTCAATTATTTACTCTCAAAGTTTGTTAATTTATTTAATTGTGCTTGTTATTTATTTAATATATAATATACAACGAAAGTAACTTCGCTCGAATTAGGACTTTTTATTACTGTAATTGGATGACGAAATGTTCCGACTTTTAATGTACATTTCTACGACAAGAGAGAAGAAGAAATAATTTTCTAAGATCTTACGCCATCCCCCGGAGCACGCAGTAGGCTGCAGCTTGATGCCAGTCCATCCTGCCATCGTAGAGGTGGTACAGACCACTCTTGCAGCGGACTGTGTTCACTTCCTTTACGGGGTACAGCTCTCTCACATCTGTGAAGTCGTAAGTTCTTCTTTATAATGAAGTTTGGAGCTTTCGGAGCAGCACAATAATTTATTTATTTACTAGCTAGGCCCCGCGGTTTTACCCACATAAGTTTCGATCCCGTTGGAATATCGGGATAAAACGTATTCTATATGTTAATCCTGGTTATAAACTATCTGTATGCCAAATTTCATCCAAATCCGTTCAGTAGTTTTTGCGTGAAAGAGTAACAAACATTCAACCATCCATACAAACTTTCACATTTATAATATTAGTAGGATTTAACTCGCATATGTTCACAGGCGCCGCGAACTACACCTGCTGCAGCAATGCAGTACAAGGCCAAATCCAAGAAGGTCGGCTGACCTGTTTACACATGGAACGACAATTTAAAATAGGACTTGAAATACTTCGACAAGGGAATCAATTTTTGGAGGGATACGGCGAAACACAGAAATAAGATCAAGAAACCTGCTAGTGAGATTTACAAAAACACTGGCAGTAGCAAGACTTACGACGAAGACATGGAAAACAGCAATATTTAACACAGCAGAGCAAGGACATAGAAAAGAGCTGAGAAAGCAGTTCAAATCCTGCCAAAAAATTCACAGGTGATACTCGACCTTAAGCACCTGGCCGCGAAGTCTTTAAAAGATGCCCATCCATAGACAAATATCACCCATCTCGCCACTAGTCCAATGCTTACTCTAGGATGCATATCCGGTAGGCTCTTCCCTTCCTACGGGCACGTCTTCCCTACCATTACCGCGCCCCCCGGTCTACTCCTTGATATGCAATGGTCGCTATAGCACCATGAACATGAGGCTACAGGAGCTAGTGCGAATCTTGGGGTTCATTCGATTAATCGAGTCTGATTTAACCACGCTGGGAAAAAATAATGAATGAATGAATGAATGTAATGCACCGGGCATTACATTCATTCATTCATTCATTATTTTTTCACTCTGTAGCGGTATCTACAACGCCACATGAGAACAACGCGTCATACTGACGTCACGCAAATCCTGCATCTCGCAAGCAGAGTTTACCGCGTAATTAGCATAGATACAATTTCCCAACATCCGTCATTAGGCAATTGCCCGCCAGACACAACACTTGTCTGGGCCGACTGGTCGGAGGATCCTCCCGTTTCTGTAGAGTATAAGTGAATTTTATACCCTGTTCCTCATACCTCTATAACTCCAAACATACCCTTTCCTATATATCCTTTTTCCAGGTTAGACCCAATGCGATATCAGAACAAATTCTATAGGTAGCTATTCTTTCAAAACCCAAAGCGCGACAGAATATGTCTAACTGCATTCGCGACATATTCGCCAATAATGTAAACAAATATGAGTTTATGGAAAAATAACTTTAATTCCTACACAATAAAGTTCAGCCGGTCGATTCTGTAAAAATCTCACTGTGAAATCTCAAGTGAAGTGAGTTTGATGTGAGCTGTCAGTAGTGTCAAACCCTAGCATTAGTTGGAATGATAGTTCACTTCACGCTCACTTCATCTAAGTTTTCCCGACGAGAATATGGTTACAGAATCGCACTGCAGTTTACGCTAAAACTTCAAAAAAATTTATAACTTTTTCAATAGTGCTAGTCACTCTGAAATCGACTTAATTACCGTTAGAATAAAGTTGATATTTGTTTAACTTGAAATAACGTCAATTTGAAACATAAATAAAAATTGAATATTTATACGTCATCAGCAATGAGGTTGAGAGTGCGGAGCGCGCTCGTCAGCGGCGCCTCACGCAGCAAGAACGCATAATAACGGATAGGGTATGTCTCAGGGGTCCCATATAAATTTTATTAACTTTTCTTGGGTAGTTTTTGAGTTAGCTGCAGACATACAAAAAAAAAAATACAGTCAAATAGAAGTCCCTTTGAAAGTCCTCCCTTTTGAAGTCGGTAAAAAAAATACTAAGGGCCGGTTTTTTGATCCGTAGTTAAACTTATATATATATATAATAATATTTATCTAACAAATCAAGTATCTTGACTTGGCTCGCGAGGTTGTCGACATGTGGGATGTGGACTCAGCGATCATTGTGTCGATAATCGTGACAGCCAATGGCTTAATAGCCAAGAGCCTCGACCAACACCCGAGGAGGCTCTCGTTGGGCAGCTGGATCAAGGGCTTGATTCAGAAAGCGGTACTTCTGGACACGGCTCGCATTGTCAGGAGGTTCCTCTCTCTGGAGCCCTGACCGCCGGTAGCATGGACCCTGTTCCCGATACCGGTGGGCTACTATTTTTTATATTTTTAAATGATTTTTTATCTTTTTGTTTATAAAAATATTTAAAAATATAATCTGTACTTGTATGTAAATGAAATAAAGGAATATTTATCTAATAATATAATATAATTGCTAATGGTTAAATAATTAACTATTCGTTAAAAAAATAAAACTCGTTAATAATAACTAACAATTGATGAAAAAACACATTTTGCAAAAAAAAAATACTTTTAGTTACTATTATTAACAATTGGTTGAATTTAACTACGGATCAAAAAACCGGACCTAACAGGTCGAATCAACACGAAGAAAGAAGCACAGAACCGGTCGAAGTGCCTCATGCTTGGCCAATGCCCAGCAGTGGACGTCTTTCGGCTGAAATGATGACAATGACGATGAAATCTCTTACCTCTCTCACAAGCGAAGGCTCTCTCCAGATGACAGGGAAGGTCTAGAAACACTGGGTGGTCGTGCTTGACCCTCTCTAGAGCCACGCAGTCAGCTCCCATCTCCGGTACAGGAATATGAGTTCTATTGAGCCACTGTAGTTGAAAAAATTGGTTAATTTATAGCACCAAACTCAAACTGAAAGCATTTATTTCAAACTAGCTGCGCCCCGCGGTTTCACCCGCATACGTTTCGATACCGTGGGAATATCGGGATGAAAAGTATCTTATGTGTTAGTCCTGGTTATAAACTATCTGTGTGCCAAATTTCATCCAAATCCGTTCAGTACTTTTTGCGTGAAAGAGTAACAAACATCCATCCATCCATCCATACACACTTTCGCATTTATAATATTAGTAGGATTATTAGGATACTGGCGCCGATTCCCTTGTTCACAAACAAACTAATTTTAAGTTCAGTGAATCTTTTTCTTTCTATTTCATTATGAAAAGGATAGAAGATAAATATTAGTCCTGTCCTGTCAAATTAGTCAGCGCCTGACGTAAATTGACGTATTTTTAGTAGCCATGTTTTTTAATCACGTCTAATTTGTCTATGGAGTATCTTATCTTAACTAATCTTTATATTCTGCCCTTTTCTTAATGAAATAGAAAGAAAAAGATGCACTGATCTTAAATTTAGTTTAGTTTGTGAACAAGGGAATCGGCGCCATTATAAACCAAATAAAGGCAAAGAATTGTCAAGAGGTCGGTCAGTCAGAAAGATGAAGCTAGTTGCCTATTCCAAAGCGTACTAGGGACTTATTTATTTATTTATTGCATATTGTTAATTAAAATGGTAACACCAATTACATTAATTAACACAAAGATTTAAACAGGTATGGTAGGTATACAAAAGCAATATTTCAACTACTAACATATAATAGGGGACACCCTAGCATACTTCTTCTCACAAAACATCAGACGCATAATTCTACTCCATTCATCGGCAAACAGATCACATTCAGGATTGGTGGTCAGGAGGGCATTGAGCATCCTTAAAGTACGACACACAGGGGACTCAGCTCTGGCGACAGTTTTAGATGATGGTGGTGCGAACAGATTGTGTTGACGGCTTTAGCGATGTCCGATGTATTTGTCGGGAACAAATAGCCGACAGAAAAGATCATGGAGTTCAGGACTGTCGATGCGTCGACAGTCCTGAACGGGCAACGGTCAACGGGCAAGAAACTCCACGGACACTCTTTTACCCAGTCCCTATACAGGGTGGCAGGGGCATCGACGCGCAACCCATTACCTTGGATTCAGTAAATGATTCTGAACCCTCTAATGCATAGCCTATAATGTTCCCACAGCTGGGACACAGGCCTCCTCTCGGTGAGAGGGAATACACCGTCATCCACCACGCGGGCCCAGTGCGGGTTGGCGGATGTCACATGTCTTCGATTTTCTAGTTCTAGGACATGCCGGTTTCCTCACGATGTTTTCCATCACCGTTTTGAGAGCAGTGGTGATGAAATAGCGCCTGTCTGGGTTCGAACCCACGACTTACAACTCGTAAGCAGGGGCCGCTACCACTGCTCTCCTCACCATCCTGATTAGGTACATAGGGGGCGGAAGGGGGGGGGGGGTACATAGTTTTCCAAAAACTGTAAAATAAAATAAATAAATATAAAATTGATTTTCATCTCATCATCACCTGCCTAGCCTTTTCCAGTCTAACCGGATGCAGCTGAATACCTTTATTTTACATGGAACGACTGCCTATCTGCCCTCCACAACCCAGTTACTGGGTAACACGATGCCCCTTGGTAAGACTGGTTGTCAGACTTTCGGGCTTCTGACTACCCGTAATGACTGTCAAAGATCAGAATGACAGCCGGGACCAACGGCTTAACGTGCTTTCCGAGGCACGGAGGGGTCTCGGTATGTAAAGATGGTCACCCATCCATAGACCAACCGCGGCAAGCGTAGCTTAACCTGATCGATCGACCTATGCGACTGTTATTATTTAGCCACGGGCCCCGAAATTTATCTTAGCATTAATATTAATCCTCCATTTCAGTGTTTCTACTCACCATAGGATAATGCTTTCCAACATTTTCATCTTCCTCCTCATTCGCCAGTACATCCAGCGCAGTTCTCCTGAGCTCCATGCCTGGTCCCCATCGGTAGCCAGCCGCATCCTCTGCTGAGTCCCGTCGGGCTCCCACCCATACTGAGCTTAGGGCTGTGGATGAAACCATTTGTTTAAGGATTTCATCGGTCAAAAATGGCCATATACAGCATCTATCAGAAAGATCTGCACCCTAATTGCGTAACAAACTATCAATCTCAATCTGAATAATTTTGAAGGATATTGCTAATCCATTGCTCCAAAAATGTGTCTGCTCAACAACGTCAATAACGCAATGAATGTTGTTGAACTGTCAAAATGAAAGCCATTCCTTATTCATTCATTCAGTGTGTTACGCAATTACCCCGTTGGTCATATTTAAGGGTGCCGGTGCCACCACCGACCATCAAACTGAACATCTTTCTCCATGGGACCAACATCGTAATCCCGAAAGTATGTATACCAACATTACCAACGGTTAAATTGTTAAGTCAGCAGGCAGCTGGTTATAAAAGCTGTTATAAAATTTCAGACATTTCCTAAGTAACAATTATTGATCTTGCTTAGTGACATTTAATTTTAATCTATGACATCATTCAATTTCTTTAACATTCTTTAATTATGTAAGTGCTGACAATTTCCATTTTATTACAATAACTGCGGACATTATTTATTTTTTTCTCACTACACATAATTTATCAAGTTATCTAATCGACATTGTTCAGTGAGATGATCTAATTTATTTACTTGTTTATTGGTGATTCATATAATATCTATATTAATCTATTGTTTTGATTATATTGCATGTTACTGCTTTACTACTTTTGTACGCCCTAGGGGCAAAGCATAGTGCCCTCAACGTATTAACAAATAAGAATTTATAATGTAGTACCTATGTTTTACAATGAATAAATGACTAAATGACTAGTGACAACAGCCGATCGATTCTGTAAAAATCTCACCGTGAAAAGTTAGGTGAAGTGAGCTTAGAGTGAGCTGTCAATAGTGTCAATCCCTAGCATTAGTTGGAATGACAGCTCACTCTACGCTCACTTCACTTAAGTTTTCACGGTGAGATGGTTACAGAATCGAACTGCTGTATGTCACGGTGAGCGTAATACACAACTTTGCCCTCCTCGGGTGAGACTGATCAAGTGCATCGCCAAGTGGAGCCGTTGCCCGGAATGTTATCATTTTATAAATATTTACACTAAGATATTCTTTATTTATTTTATTTCTAAATGTGCTGCTTATATCTCATCGTATACTTCACCAGTTGACGTCTTCACATCAACGCCAGCTGTCGCTGAAAACCAGCGCTGGAGAGAGCGCTGGTTTTCAGCTATGCGAGACTCATATACACAGACTCGCTCAGCATAATGCTAGACCCAGAGGTCTGCTGAGCGATGGCCGTTTTACGTGGATGTATTTTCCCCCAAATTCATATTTTTGTGTTCTATCTTTTCGTCATCATCGTCATCTGCTTAGCCTTTTCCCAACTATGTTGGGGTCGGCTCCCAGTCTGACCGGATGCAGAATTGTTTTCGTCATGTTTACCGCAAATAAACGTATTTTTTTCTTTCATCATGCTTTTCGTATGCTATGTTACAGAATACTTACAGAACTGTGACTCCGACAATGCTTCAGCCAGGAATTCAGCTTTATCTTTTGTATCTAGGATTGCCAAGGATCCGTTATGAAAGCCCCTGCAACAAACATCGATTTGGAGTAGATGTTCAAACAACAAAATTTACAAATACAAATTCTTCTATATTGGAGCAGCACCATAATTGTGTAACTTTATTTATTTATCCATTTAATTCAGGCATCAAGGCTCATATAAAACGCACACAATACAATATTAATATAACTTAAGAATACTATAAATACAATACAATATTATAATCACACTAAAAACTAAAAACAAACTAACTAAAGCACACGAAGTGTCTGGGTCGTGTTTCGCTGACTGGTGACATGTAGCCGGCCACGAAACCGCCGGTACACAACACCCTTCGGCCAGAACTGTTCCTTGATGAACTTCTCGAGATGATGTGTCGTGTCGTACACGCACCACGAACGACTTGATGTTGGTGTTGTGACGCGACTCCAACTTCTCGACCCTTAAAGTCCAGTTGGTTTTTACACGCATGTACTCCACGATCTCCTCAACCTTCGTGGAGTGGTGCATTATGGAGACGTACAGATGCGTCGTCGGGATTGCTGGACGCAGCAGCATGTTGCGTCCTGCTTGTGCGATGCCGCACTGGTTCTGACAAGGAGGCTTTTTCTTCTTCTTCTTCTTCTCCATCTTAATGAAACCATCGTTGTCGCACGTGTCCTTCTCTGGACCCTGCCTTTTCAAAACCTTGTTGGGTTTCGACCGGCTCCGTTTACTTTTGGTTTTCCCGCTAGTTTTACCTGCGAGTTTTGCGACTCAGCAGGCTTGTTAGCGGCTACTATTGTTGTGTAGGCTCGTTTGGAGGTCGACGAACCTACACACGTCGTTGTCTCCACCTGTGTTGAGGCAGGGACGGCCACGGCACGCGTTGCAACGCATGCATTCTCGACAGTTGGTGACGCTTTCAAGCCCGCCGACTCGAAACTGCAGATGGAAGCGTTTTGTACCCCGCGATGCGTGTTCACATTTGCGGCATCAGCGTCGGTAGGTGACCTACTTGCAGAAATTGCGTTGCGCAAGAGCACTATTTCTTCCCGTAGATCACTGATGGTGTTGTTGGACACCTCCTGCTTATACTGCTTCGCGGTCTGGCTTTGCTTCAGGAATGTAATGTCCTTCAGCAGCCTGGTGACGTCTACGGTCGAACGTGCCGGGAGCCAGCTTGTGAAGATCCTTCGCCATGAATTCAGGCATGTCATCCGGGTTGGTCTCCTTCATCAGCGTTATGATAGAGACTCTTCTCTGTACCGTCGTCCCTTCGACGAGGCGGCATCTGGCTGACTTTGCCGAGCGTTGTGAACAGCAGCAACTAGGCACTGCTAATTTCTTCCTCCTTGTACGATGACTTGCAGATCTGCAAGATGCTGATCTCGTCCATGTAGTCGAGGGCATGTTTGATGAATGCCAATACTTCGTTGGCTATGAGAGTTTGGGAACTCATTGCGAAAAACGGGCAGCGGCTGTAGCCACGCCATTCGCGAATATAATATAAAAAAGAGTCGATCACAATCTGAATCATTTTGAAGAATATTGCTAATCCTTCATATGTTCGAAAAAATTGTCTGCTCAACGATGTAATTAACGCAATGAGTTGAACTGTCAAAATGAAAGCCATTGCTACCGATAGTGTGTTACCCTGATAGCTACAATGATCTTCGAAACACATAATGTACCAGAAAATAGGTGACAGTTCAACTACTTCATTGGTCTAGTGGTCGGAAGCGGTACTGGTAAGCTTTAGATCCTGGGTTCGATTTCCAGGTAGAGAAGTAAAAGTAAAAAGTAAAGTAAATACCGTTTATTTCACAATTCAAAATTACAATATGGAGGCATCGAAGAGTCATTAGGAATTTTTACTTAGCATCCCGGAGTATAGAATTGTGTCCGGTTGATGGCAAAGGCTGACTCCCTATATTTTTTATTAATTTCCTACTGCTGGGCAAAGGCCTCCCTACTCACCTTCCACCTGTCTCTGTCCAAAGCTGCCAATTACATGGGACCTAAACATAGCTGGCGAAATATTGTCGCAGGTAGTATAGATACATCTAAAGTCTATTCAAACTAATGTTTCAAATAGATATTATTTCAAGTTAAACAAATATCAACTTTATATTAATGGTAATTAAGTTGATTTCAGAGCGATTAGCACTATTGAAAAAGTTATAAAAATGTTTGACTTTGTAGCGTAAACTGAAGTTTATTGTGTAGGAATTAAAGTTATTTTTCCATAGCCTCGTATTTGTTTACATTTTTGGCAAATAAATCGGGAATGCAGATTATATGTTCTCTAAGTAACACTACGCGGGGAAACAGGTATGGTGTTATGTGAAAGCAAGACAACCGATCAGTTATGCTGATTGAAGATCATACAAACCGGCAAATGATCTTGGCATCCTCCCAGTTGACAGGCAGAACCTGCACGATGTACTCCTTCTCGTTGAATATGTAGGACTCCCACTTTGGAGTACTTAGTTGGGGTACTGAAACAAATAAATCGTTGCTGAAAATTGTAATCCATCAACTTATAAACTTAGGACTCAGGACTCCGACTCAGGCCTCCCTTCTGTGAAACAGAGTGAGCCAAAATCCACGATGCAGTGTGCAGTGTGAATTGGTATAACTCCCAACTATCGATCAAGGCATTGGCTAAATAATAAATAAAAGGTGTCTACAGGTTTCTATCTTGAGGTGGGCGTTTGACAAGACGATGCGTTCTCTTTCGGAGCTTCTTCTGTAAATCATACACATAATCATGCAAACTTTAAAGCCCAATCAATGTGCCATTGCCCAACTATGTTATGGGGTCGGCTTTCAGTCTGCAGCTGAATATTTTACATGGGTAAGAATGGGATGTTAGACTTAAGGGCTTCTGACTACCCGTAACGTTTTTCAAAGATTTACGAATGACTTGAGCGTGGTTTAAAGATTACAGCTATAGGGAGCTGATTTTTGGACTACTGTCAAATGCTACATAAGTACACAGAGTATATAAAAAATGTGTGGTCATATTTAAGGGTGGTATAGATAGAAACAAAAGGGCCTGTGGCTAATTAATAACAGCCGCACAGGTCGTTCGATCAGGTTAAGCTGCGCTTGCCGCGGTTGGTCCGTGGATGGGTGACCATCTTTACGTACCAAGACCCCTCCGTGCCTAGGAAGGCACGGAGGGGTCGGCAACGTTAAGCCGTTGGTCCCGGCTGTCATTCAAAAAAGCCCGAAAATCTGACAACCAGTCTTACCAAGGGGCATCGTATTACCCAGTAATTGGGTTTACCCAGTAATTGGGTTGTAGAGGCAGTCGCTCCATGTAAAATATAGTTGGGAAAAGGCTAGGCAGATGATGAGATAGAAACAAAATAATCAGCTGTTTGTGCAGAATAAAATATTTTTCTTTCTTTCTTTTCTGTCCCATACAAAACTTCAATACCTACTCGACCCAAATATATGCGATAGCTGATTATTTTTTCACAGTTACGAAGTTGGTTGCGTGGAGAAAGTTGTTCGGTTTGATGGTCTGTACAACGTCCTAAAATAGGACTACACATTTCTCATAACCATTCACAACATTCTTCTACAACTGTCTCCTGTACTCAAAAAAAACCAACAGAGGTGAACGAACGAATAGATCAACAAAATACTGAAATTGCAGAGAAACTAACAACGCTAGAAAACCAACCAACGCATATAATACACAACAAATAACAAAAAATAACAAAATACAAAAATTTCAGAGAAACTAAAAACGCTAGAAGACCAACGAACGAATAGAATACAACAAAAATGAGGATTGCAGAGAAAAAATATCTCTAGAAGACCGAAATCAAGTGCCAAATACAAGATCAACTAAGGAGGAAAGTGCAAAAGCACTATTTGGAAGAACCCCTACCTTTAGACTCATTATCAGCTGGCTCAATAGTTAAATTATTTCCATGTGTTCTGCAAAATATCTTGGAGTCGATCCATTGACAAAAGACTACGCGAAGGGGTCCCGGGGTTGGTTCGTAACGCCGACGCGACATTTCTTGAGTGATACTTTTGACAGATCTGTGTGTTGTGCAATCACATTCCAATTCTAACGCATACTCGTGTGTTGGATGGGGTTTCTTTGACTGATCTTCCTTTAATTTGTCTTTCGTTAATGAGTTTGGCTTGTCTTCTAGCTTCCCGTCAAAGTCTGGAGCAGAGAAGATCTGTTTACTGAATAATTTAAAGTGCGGGATTTAAAGACTCAAGCATGAATACAGGAGAAATGAAATGAAATGATTTTATTTCTGTAAGTAGATCTTTGAAGACACTTTTACACGTCAACAGCGACTGATCAAGAGTTCTGACCGCCCTAGACTAATTATGAGGACGCGCCCCCGCCAGGTGTGTTACGGTCGGCCTAATTAGTATATTAGTTTTGACTTAGTTCACTAGTGTGAATTTTTTAACATGGTTCATACTACCTATAAAAGTTTTCAGATGGATCTGCAAGCGAAACTAACGTTGTCCTTTAATCTGCACGACATTTAACCTTAGGGTGGCAAACCATTTTTTTTGCTGACTGTACATAATGGCAAAGTACCTCACGCATTATACGACCAAAATCTTGACAAGTGAGCTGCAGGCTACCAAGTAGAAAACCAAATCCATGTCGTATTTGGCCGCATGACTTGTATTGGCTTAGTTTCTATAGACAACTTACTCGTAGTTGTTGCGGTGACGTCGATGTTTTAAAACTAGATGACGCCGACATTTCGAAGAAATGCCGAAAAAACCGACGGGTTATGGTTTCTTTCAAAGTCCAAACATTATATTAGGTTGTATGTAAGTCTAACAATGCAGGGCCATGTTTGAAGGGGCCTTTTAAAGAAAGACCCATTTCAGCTTTGAGATGACCTGTCCCGACAGGCACTCAAACAGGAGTTTTGTATCTAAAAAGTTCTCACAAATCAAGAGCATGCAAGCATGAGAGACAAGGACACAAAAGACAAGGTCATAGACTGGAATTCGGGTGCATTTATATAACCGCGATCAGAGGTGATACCAACTTAAAAATGTAAGATTTATAACGTGCACAGTACCAATGAAAAGGAGGAACAAAGAAATTAATCTGCCTAGCCGTTTCCCAACTATGTTGGGGTCGGCTTCCAGTCTTACCGGATGCAGCTGAATACCAGTATGTCTTATAAGTACCTATACCTTCCAAGTAATAGTGGTCACCTAATTATTTTGTCGACTGTAAAATTTTCCCAATCAACCTTGAACCTTAATTCAAGTTGAAAAGCTATTGAAGAAATTTGACAGATTGTAGTAGCTTACTGTGCTGGAGTCTGTACCTACGAATAAGCCCACGTCACGGATGTAAAAATATCGCGGCTGGATTTTATCGCGCACTGGATTTTCAACTCTCAGTGTTGAGCCGAGCGTTGAGAATCCAACAGAGCGCATCCCAGCGCGTCAAAGAAACACTGTTGGATTATCAACTCTCGGCGCTAAGCAGTGCGATGAAAATCAAGTGCTCGAAAAAAAAACGCCGCGGGAAAAACGCGGCCGTCAATCTGAATCATTTTTAAGGATATGGCTAATCCATTGCTTCACATGTTCGAAAAATTTGTCTACTCAACAACGTAAATAAAGTAATGAATGTTGTTGAACTGTCAAAATGAATGCCATTGCTACTGATAGTGTGTTATGCAACTACCCCGCTGGGCTAAGGGCTCATACACACGAGCGGCACGCGTCAACGGCAGAGGCAACGGCAGCTGTCGCACACGCGACTACTCTCAGTGTTTTAGATGGAATAGGTAAGAATAGATATACAGCGTGGCGCTTTAATGGCGACATTAATTTTACACACGTATACGGTTTCGCGTCTTAGTTGTATGAACATATTGTAATTCAATTAAACATCAATATTTATTTATTTATTCACAATTTTCTAAAATAGCATCTTAGAGCAACCTGACTTAAAGAACAGCCGATCGATTGTGTAAAAATATCACCGTGAAAAGTTAGGTGAAGTGAGCTTAGAGTGAGCTGTCAATAGTGTCAATCCCTGGCATTAGTTGGAATGACAGCTCACTCCACGCTCACTTCACCTAAGTTTTCACGGCGAGATGGATACAGAATCGCACTGCTGTAGCGCAGGGGTCATTTGCCGGGGTCACGGATCATAACATCGCATCAATGTAATTAAAACACATAACGTGCAAATAGAAGGCGAATTGAAGGAAAGAGAGAGAGCCCTATGGCGGCGAGCGGCGCAGGTGGAAGTTTTCAAGTTAGGTTTTTTTTTATGTTGTTATAACTTTTATGATTACCGACCACTAGCCCTACCCGTGTGTTAAATTAATGTCGCCATTGTAGCGGCACGTTGTATATACGTAAAGGTTTTGGTAAAAACAAAGCAGAAATGTTATGATTTGAGGTTCATTAAATTGTTAACGCCTATCTTCATAAATCTATATCTTACTAGCGGACCTGGCTGACGTCGTCCTGCCCGGAATATGAATGTTTCTAAACTATCCAGGAACCCGATGATATAATATAGTATACACATATTTTCATCCAAATCGGTCCAGCCGTTTAGGAGGAGTTAGGTGACAAACACAAGTACAATTTATTAAGGGCTGATTTTTCCATCGGCAGATAACTTTTATTCGAGGAATAAAATTGACGTTTGACAGTTTTCGTATGAAATAATTGTCAAAATTTCAAAATGATTCCCCGAACAAAGTTATCTGGCGATGGAAAAATCAGCTTTTTGATGTATAAATATAAATAATAATGTGTACAAGTATATAAAAAGGAGGGGAAATAATCAAAGGGCATCAAAAAATTCGTCCGGATGGCTGTCAATAGGAAACGTGCCCAAAAGGCTGGCAGCATTGCCACGTTGTATGGCGATGCTGATTCTTTGGCCAAAAAATAGGCCAGCCCTCTGGTCACGTGAAGAGTCGACCAACCGCTTGGCGATTTCTGGTCAAATTAAATTACTTAGTGAAACTCCGCAGACGTGATGGGTGTCGATATGTAAATACAACCAAATGAAAATTAAAAAGATTTGATATTTTTTTTTTTTTGGGATCAACGACCACTGGTAGTTTTGCAACCTGAAGTATTAGTATTTTTTTTTATCCTGTTTAGATATCTATCCCACCGATATACACATCAGATATGTGTATATGAAGATTAAAAAAAAAATAAAAAAAATAAGTGATCATACACCTTCGGGTGAAGAAAAAACTCATCAAATTAATGTATTTTTTGTTTTATCATGTTTAGATAACGTTACACATCACGTCTGCGGAGTTTCGCTAGCCAATTTAATTTGAACCTGTATAAATAAATATGAAATTCTATTCATTGGTAAGCGCATCACTTGAGATCGGCTGAACCGATTTGGCTATTTTTTGTTTTAAAATCTTCGTAATAGTCCGAATTTTACGTTTTCACGAAAAAAATAAAATAAAAACTGGAAATTTTTTAAAGTCTTGAGAACGTTTTTTTTTTCTATGGGATTTTTGTCAAATTTAAAATCTGAAATTTTTAGAAAAAAAATTTGAAATCTGGACTGACGGGTCAGCTAGTAATGATATGCCCAAGAAACTAATTATGTAGGTACAGACGCCACACCCCATCAAGCTACTACAGTCTGTCAAATTTCTTTAGTAGATTTTCATATTTATCACTAAAGCATAAAGTTTAAAGTTGATTGAGAAAACATTACAGTTTCGGGTAGCTTGATGTGCTGGCGTCTGTACTTTTACGAGAACAGGAAGAAAAACACAAGATAAAGAATGCAAGAAGAACGCAGTGCCGAAAGCAGGTACACACCAACACATGAAACTATACATTTCCAGTTTTAGCTGACCTCGCATTGTATAAGTTTCTCGTGCAATCAGAAGTCAGCTTATATTGGTTATGTATAGCTTGATGTGAACAGGAATAATCACAAAAAAGTTTAAAAGAAAAAGAAAAACAAATACCAACCTCTATACTGCTCATGATAACTGGCCGAACACCGATAAAAATATAAAAAGAACAAAATTGAAAATTTCAAAATGGCTTCCATTGCGCACACCGCTTACCGCGAACGAACCACGACGGATACTAGACTTGAGTTATTTCAAAAAAAGCTAAATGGCTGAACTTATATTGTTATTAATTATATTATTATTATAACTAGCGGCACTTGAATGGGTTATTGATATAGTCAGGGGCCATATTTTCAAAATATTGCATGTATTACGTGATGAGGTCTTGCATAATGAATTGCTAATGAGAAACGAGCTAAACTCCTAAAACAATAGATGCTTTATACGTATTTAAATTTATGGCGAATAAAAAAATAGAAAACGTCAAGTTCGTAACCATCTTGCAGTTGAGTTCCGTAGCCACATCTTTTGATTAAATAAGTAGGTACGATATCCTATCCTTTAAATAATATTATAAACGCGAAAGTTTGTATGGATGGATGGATGTTTGTTACTCTTTCACGCAAAAACTACTAAACGGATTTGATTGAAATTTGGTACACAGATAGTTTGTAACCAGGATTAACACATAGGATACTTTTTATCCCGATGTTCCCACGGGATCGAAACTTATGCTGGTAAAACCGTAAGGCGCAGCTAGTGAGAATTTAAATAAGGGATATTTGGAGCTTGTGACAAAGTAACAACACGGGTCCCTATATATCTAAGGTTAAGCTACGCTTGCCAAGGTTGGTCCGTGGATGTTGTGACCATCTTTACATACCAAGACCCCTCCGTGCCTCGGAAAGCCGTTGGTCCCGGCTGCCATACATGTACATATTTTACAGTCGTTACGGATCGTCAGAAGCCCGAAAGTCTGATAACCAGTCCTACCAAGGAATATCGTATTACCCAGCAAATGGGTTGTGGAGGTCAGGTAGGCAGTCACTCCATTTAAAATACTGGTATTCAGCTGCATCCGGTTAGACTGGTAGCCGACCCCAACATAGTTGGGAAAAGGCTGGCAGATGATGATGATATAAGAATCTAAGCTACGGTTTTCTAGAAGAGCGGGGGCCGCCAAATAACGGCCGCATTGAAGGCTATCATGAAAATGATGGCAGCGGGACCAATTTTGACTGTCATCTTTTGAATATCAAGGGGCCAGTCAGTCAGAAAGATGAAGCTAGTTGCCCATTCCAAAGCGTAAAAGGTTCCTACAGAGAAGAACTGACAAGAAACTCCATTGACACTCATCATCAAGCTACAGCAGGCCACTGCTAGACATAAGCGGGGAGGCTTATGCACTCCATTCAACTCGATTTTCAGCAACTCTCATCCAGCTGCTACCAGCCATCCTGCGAAGATCGTCGCTCCACCTAGCCTGAGGGCGTCCCACCTTACGTTTGCCGATTCGCGCTCTCCACGTAAGAACACGTCTACTCCAACGGTCATCGGTTCTGCGGCTAATATGGCCGGCCGAGCCACTTCGCTTGCTTATTCTGTGAGCCATGTCGAGCACTTTGGTTCTCTGCCAGATCATCACGTTGCGAATTCGATCCCACAGAGAGACTCCAAGCATAGCCCGTTCCACCCATTACAATCAAAATAGAATGCAAAATATTTTAAAAACGAACATCCATTTATGAACCCTAATACGTTCTAGATAATCCAAGCTGATTGTTGCAGGCGCTAAGAAATATGTGCTAAGTATGCGATGTATCAAACTACATAACTATGTCTGAATAGGTCTGGCTGGCAACAAAGGTATGTATGTACAAAGTACAAATATATTGCTACCACAGCAAATTAATGCTGTAAATAGCTTGAAATCGTCAATACTCAGTGACGCAATACTTTAATTCGCTGTTAAATTGCAAGAGGTTATTGCCCTACAGTTTGACAGTTAATGGCGCCGATTCCCTTGTTCACAAACTAAACTAAATTTAAGTTCAGTGCATCTTTTTCTTTCTATTTCATTAAGAAAAGGACAGAAGATAAATATTAGTTCAGTCCTGTCAAATTTAGATACCCCATAGCAAGTTTAGACGTGACTAAAAACGTGGCTCCTAAAATACGTCAATTTACGTCAGGCGCTGACTAATTTGACAGGACCAAACTAATATTTATCTTCTGTCCTTTTCTTTATGAAATAGAAAGACAAAGATGCACTGAACTTAAATTTAGTTTAGTTTGTGAACAAGGGAATCGGCGCCAATGTCAGTCATGCATAATCAGCCCATAATGTTCCCACTGCTGGGACACAGGCAAGGCTGGGTTGGCTTGTGGCAAATTGCACAAGAAACGAAAAAGAAAATTACATAACAGTCACTGTAACTGTTAGCATCTCACTGCTGGCAAAGGCCTATCCCCATCACTTGCAGAGCTTTAGATCCAGAGCTCAAGTGGACCACTGACACGTACCTACAGATATTATATGATTTTCAATATCAAGAAGCGTGGTGAATGTATTGTATAGAAAGAAAGAAAAAGTATTTATTGCGACTCGTACAGGATTAACACGTTCCCTGTCCCAGAACAAAAATTAAAAAAAATATTCGTACGTCCATCGATCATTTTCTTATAAGTTGACAATAATTATATAAGGGTTTACATCTATACTAATATCAGTTAAAAAATCGTATATTTTTCAGGCCAAACCTGTAAAATAAATTTATGACTCCACAAGGAGTCAAGGACGTGTGAACTAAAAATTGTGTGACTCTTATGGAGTCATGGACGTATGAACTAAAAATTATATGACATCCTACGGAGTCATGAACGTGTGATCTGAATTAATCTGAAAAAAAAAATATATTTTGCTTTTTTTTCGTACTCTGTGATTCTGATTTGATTGGTACACTAAATAAAAAGCGAAAGGGCCTTCCGCAACCTGTTACCGGAAGTAAATTGAAGACCGGAGAGATTGCGGCTATGCAGAAAGCGAATATTACCGTGCTAAAATAGCGCGATAAACGAGACATTTTGCTTCTTTCTACATGCAATGGAAAGCAAATGAAAATGAGTGGCGGACGAATATAAATCGCAGTGGTAAACTTGTGATAAGGCACAAGTTTACCACTGCGATTTATATTCGTCAATATATTTTTCAATGAGCTGCAAAAAATATATTTTTCAATGAGCTGCAAAGAAACGCGGGTCAAAAAAAGCTATCGGCACATGAGATAATAATAAAAAATCTACTACAAATACGCGACGAAAACCGACCGTCTATTGAACATCCACTTTCATCACGTGCTGATAAACATACCTTGGATAAAATTGCCAAAGAGCCAAGTCGTAAGACGAATAAAAAACGATGCAAAGGGTGCTCCAAAAAACACATTTCAGAGGGTCAAACTTTAAAATTTGCTGCTACAAAGGCGTCAAAAGTAACAACATGGTGCCCTTAATGTAAAATAGTGCTCTGCCGTCCATGTTATAATGCACTTTATTGATTTTATTTAAATAAAGTACAATTTCTACAAAAAAAATGTTTTATTTTACCATCTTCATTTATTAAGAAACTTGTGACATTTTACGGCGGCTCTTTTGAATTTTATCTAACCTTGTTATATAACCATACGTCCATGATAATGGTTTCACTCGTAGTCATACGTTCAATGAAATATAAAGCATCATATTTATCTTTGGAGTATGACTCCAACTAGAGTCATAGACGTACGAGTTTGGCACAAACGTGACTCTTTTGGAGTCATTGGACAGGGAACGTGTTAAATTGTGGAAACTTATAACTTAACTGGTCCAAGCACTCACACACACCCTCATTCTCACACACAACCTCGCTCACACAATCCTATCTATCAATACTTACTGTCATCACTCATTAAACTAAACTAAACACAGTTAAAAATAAAAAAAATAGAACAAATATTTATAAAAAAAAGTAATAAAAAATAAAATGAAACAGAAAGTCCTATACGAGGCCAAAAGGCTCCTATCTCAGCATGAGATAGTATACAATCAAGTATCTTCTAACTGGATAGACAGCTGTGCTGCTGGGGAGTTGGTTGCGCCACTTCTCGTTCCCAGCGAAAGCACTAGGAAGTGGTGAAGGGCGGGCGTTTTGGGGGACTGTCTTTTGTAATTTTGGCGTTCGAAAAGTGCTGATTCTCAGCCTAATTTGAATAAATGACTTTTGATTTTTGATTTTGAATGACATTATTCAGGCATGGACATGGGCAGTTTTAAATGCTACCTGAGTAGGTAATACATAAACTACATGTTATTACAAAAACTTTATTAAATGTATTTTCAACTGAACCAATCAAATAAACTTAGTTTTTAGGGTTCCGTCCCTCAAAAGGAAAAACAGACCCCTTATAAGATCACTTCGTTGTCCGTCTATCTGTCCGTCTGTCAAGACCCTTTACCTCAGCAACGCGCTGAGTTATCAAGTTCAAATTAATATCCAATACTCATCGGCTACAATCGCTTGAAGCAGTGAAAAAATCAAACTTCTAAGTCAACGCAATCAAAAGATATGGGCGTTTATGCCGCATATTTTGACACCCGCAAGGGAATCAAAATCTATAGGGTACTTCCTGTTGACCCATAATCATGAATTTTGGCAAGAAGCAATGTCATGTAGCACAAATATGGGAAAAAATCCGAAAACCGTAAATTTGTAGTTAGGTACATACCTACAAATTTGTTCGGAACCCTCAGAGCGCAAGTCAGGGGGTCTACTCCGAAATGGTATCGGCCGAATGTTCAGCCGTTTCCTGCTACGAAGTTACTATTTGGTTCGGTCGGTCCCGATCCTACACTCCTACACTCTTTCGAATATTGACTATGGTCCCGACCCAACTGAGCCGATCCGGACTTTTTTCGCATTTTTCAATAATATTCGGTTCGGCCATGTGTCGGTCCGATCCGATCATTCGCACTTAGACCCCCAGACTCGCACTTTTAACCTCACACCGTTTTTCAAGTACCATTTATTGACGACTCCATTAAAAACTTGTCATCAAATCATACAATTGCAAGAAATAAACAATACATCACGCCTGCAATCCGTGAATGGTTAGGCAGAGGTGTACCTGAAGTACATCCACATTTCACCAGCTATGTTTAAGTCCGATGTAGAAGGTGGCGAGCCCATTGCCATCAACCGGGCACCAAAAGTATTCCCGGTAATCTAAACCAGGTTTACTAACCAAACGTAGCCACAAATAAATAGCAATATCATCACATTGAAGCGATCAAGCGGCTTCAAGCAAAACAAAATAAAGCGCTCGACGGATATTGAAATAAATAGCTGTAAATATTATTTTCCTGTGACGCCGGGATGGTGTTATGCAAGAAATTGGTCGAGAAATTATTTTTTGTTTTAGAAAAGATAGTTCTTTTTTAACTCTAAAAAGCATGGCTAAATATTATGGCATGCTGTGGCGTAAGAAGTCAGCCTCGCTACTCTGCAGGCTGCGGCAGTTCCTATACTATCCTGCAATCGACAGCCGCCCGGGCAGACAGCCCTCTACACAAATGGGACGTGCGGGGTAGTTGCGTAACACACTATTAGTAACAAAGACTTTCACTTTGACATTCCAACAACATTCGTTGTTTTATTATTTATTCGTTATTTATTATTACTATTATTTATTCATTATATATTATATTATTTATTCATTATATATTCGTCCTTTACGTTGTTAAGCAGACAATTTTTTCGAACGTATGAACCAATGGATTAGCAATATCCTTCAGATTATGATTGATATAGTGTGTTACGCAATTAGGGACCCGATCTGTTTGAGTAGTTTTAGTTATTAAGTGCTAACATAGGAGACGTTGCTCAAAAAGCCGCTAAGCTGAAGTGGGACTGGGCTGGCCATGTCTGCCGTGTGCCCAATAAGCTGTGGGCCAAAATAACAACCACGTGGAGCCCTGACACAGCTAAAAGGCGTCGCGGCAGACGTAGAAGATGGCGGGAAGAGCTGGACAAAACAAATGACCAGTGGTCTACTTTAGGCCTGGATCGAAAGAGCTGGAAGTCATGAGGAGAGGGCTTTGCCCAGCAGAGGGATGAGCAAGGCTAACAGTAACAGTAACATAGGCTAACCTATTTTGTTACTAACACTTAACACTGCATTGTAGTCTGAACAAATAAAGATATATATATAGATAATTATTATAATAGCAGCCGGACGGGTCCACCGAAGGTTAAGCTACGCTTGCCGCGGTCAGTCCGTGGATGGGTGACCATCCATTACATATTGAGACCCCTCTGTGGCTCGGAAAGCACGTAAAACGCATCGTCATTCGTAGATCTTTGACAGTCGTTACGGGTAGTCAGAAGCCCAAAAGTCTGACAACCAGTCTTACCAAGGGGTGTCGTGTTACCGAGTAATTGGTTTTTGTGGAGGTCAGATAGGCAGTCGCTCCATGTAAAATACGGGTATTCAACCGCAGCCGGTTAGACTGGAAGCTGATCCCAAGATAGTCGAGAAAAGGCTAGAAAGGAGTAAAATATTTGTAAAGTCTGCTTGGTTCATCACAGTTTGAGACGGTCCAATTTCGTCTGACAGTGTATTTACATTAATACTGAAAAATGAAACCGTGTTGCTTACTAACAAACGATGTACCAAAATAGGCGTGAATAACAAACTGATGGTGCCATGGGCACAGTGAATGAATGATTTACTTCTCAGTTACTGCTGCACTGGGTTCGATTCCCGCTCAGAACAAAACTATTAAAAGGCAAATTCCTGAGGAAAATAAATAACTACAAACACAACTCACGCCCTCCCCCCATAGGGGTAAGCAGAAACTATAGAATGCCACCTGCTACGATCCTTACAAAGTCCTTTTGTTTCGTTTACGTGCAATCATATCAGTTGGTTTTAATATTTTGTTTTATATATGCTTTATATCGATTCTTTTCTAAAAAATTTTTTTTCTTTTCTTTTCTTTCCTTTTTTTCTTTTTTTCTTTTCTTTTTTTTTTCTTTTCTTTCTTTCTTTTATATTGTGTAAATGTGAGTGTTTTTAGGCCTTGTAGACTTATCAGTAGACCATTGTTTATTTTATCAAGTACCTGGTACTTGTTGGCAGGCCTACGCTGTCCTCCCATACCTTTTTTTTTCTGGGGGAATCCTTCAAAAGGCACCCGACCTCCGGGGAGTGAGGTCGGGGAGTGTGGGATTTTTACCTCACTAAAACCACCCCGGTGATCACCATCCGCACATAGGGGTGGTCCCGGTTCGTCTTAAAAGACCAATTCCGGAACCACCCTTGCGCAACGCCTGTAAGGCACATCCCTGGGGTCCTCCCATACCTACTGTAATTTGAAAACATTGTAAAGGCCAATTATTTTTAATAGAGTGACCGTGGAGTTTCTTGCCGGCTCTTCTCCATAGGAAACGACCAATTGGAACCGTGCACCTAGCTTCTGACGTTTCATAAGTGCCCATGTTGGTTTATGTGAAATAAAATATTTTGATTGCCAAAGTTGGTTTGGGTGTTGGTTGGGGGCTCGGATCGCTGTCGAGTCTACCATGAAGTACCTAGGATTGGTGCTCGACAGCCGGTGGGATTTTGGCCCCCACTTCCGGCGGCTGGCGCCCAAGTTGTTGGGCGCGGCTGGGGCGCTGTCAACGCTGCTTCCCAATCTGGGGGGCCCGAGCGCCGCCTGTAGGCGGCTCTACGTGGGGGTCGTGCGATCGATGGCCCTGTATGGGGCCCCGGTGTGGGCCTCTGACCTGACGGCCGGCAGTATCGCGGTACTGCGGAAACCGCAGAGAGCGATGGCCGTCAGAGTCATCAGAGGATATCGCACGATCTCCTACGAGGCGGCCTGCGCACTGGCCGGATCCCCGCCCTGGGACCTAGAGGCGAAAGTACTCGCGTCACTGTTTCGGTGGCGCGAGGAAGCGAGGGCGCGGGGCGAGCGACCGATGCAGCGACACATGGAGCTGCGTCGGTCTCAGCTTCGCGAGGTCCTGGTGGCGGAGTGGCGGGACAGGCTCACACGCCCTACCGCCGGCCTCGTCACCATCGAGGCGGTCCGGCCGGTGCTCGAGCGCTGGCTCGGGAGGAGGCACGGCTCCCTGTCGTTTCGGGTGACGCAGGTGCTCTCGGGGCATGGTTGCTTCGGGAAGTACCTGTGTCGCATAAACAGGGAGCCGGACGCCCGGTGTCACCACTGCGTCGACTGTCGGGAGGACACGGCGCGGCATACGCTGGCAGAGTGTGCCGCTTGGGAGGAGCCGCGCCGTGCCCTCATCTCAGAAGTAGGCAGTGACCTGTCGCTGCCGGCCGTGGTCGAGTCGATGGTCGGCAGCGAAGAGTCCTGGGACGCGGTGGTTTCCTTCTGCGAAACGGTCGTCTCGCAGAAGGAGGCTGCGGAAAGGGAGAGGGAGATCTCGTCCTCTCACCCGGCCCGCAGCAGGCGCACCGGGCGTCGGCGGAGGGCGGATAACGCCCTCTTCCAGCCCCCCTAAATGGGTCCAGGGGCGACGGACTTGGGGACGCCCGTCGCCCCCCACACATCAGGACCCGAGATGGCGGCGCGTAGTGTTCCACGCGCGCCTCTCTTAGACGTCGCGGGGGGAGTCAAACACCTCACTCCCCCCCTGACCCGAGGAGGCCCGCTGCGGCGGGCCGGCACCAGTCGGGGGTTGCGGAAGGATCTTACGTTCCCGCGACCCCCGGCGTAGGTGAGAGATGGAACACTGGGGTGGTTTTTAGTCAGTAAGAGTCTGACAGACCCCGTCGCCCGCCCCAGGGCGGCGGACATCCATGAGGATTTTCCACCCCGGAACAAAAAAAAAAAAAAAAAAAGGGTGTTGGTTGGATTTTGATTTCATAAACTCGTATATGGTCAAATAAGTAACGACAGTAAGAAATAAATACCATTTTGCGAAAAGTCTACACAAGACTTGCATAAATAGAGACCAATAATAAAAACTCGCACGCGAAGGGTTCCGTGCCACCAGAAAAATAAACTTTGTTTTATTTTTATTAATGTTGTTGTGCGGCAAAAGAAATACACCATCTGTGAAATATTAAACTGTATACCCAGTCCGTTAGGTTAACCTTTTTTTGACAGCTGTCTTAGAACGTACATATTCCAGATTATGTAAAAGTTAACTTTAAAATGCGTAATAAAATAAACATAAACTGCCTTACCTTAATTGAATTATCTTATTTATCGCTTCTTACAGACATTATAACACCGTACGTGTATCAATCAATGTATTGTGTGTTGCTGCAATCACTTGTTCCATCTGCCAAAAAACGATTTACCTAAAGGACAGGGTCATTATTCTCCTGCCTTTATCCCAATTTATTTGGGGGTCGGCGCAACAAGTCTTTTTCTTCCATACTTCTCTATTGGTCGTCATCTCGGTAGTCACCCCCTTCTAACCATATCATCATTCACAATTTCCATCCATCGTTTCTTTGGTCTTCCCCTACTCTTATAGCCATCGACATTCATACTCAAAACTCTCCTCACGACATTTTCCTCATTTCATTTTAAAAGTTAACTTTAAAATGCGTAATAAAATAAATATATAAACTGCCTTATCTTAATTGAATTATCTTATTTATGGCTTCTTACAGACATTATAACACCGTACGTGTATCAATCAATGTATTATATATGTGTTGCTGCAATGACTAACTAGTCATTGTCATGTTAACCGACCGACCGTTTTTTGACAGATGGAGTTCCATCTGTCAAAAAACGGTTTACCTAATGGACAGGGTTGGTTCATGAGATAAAGCCCGCTGCAAAAAAAAAACGCCGAAAAAACATCCTTCTTGTATGGAGACCACCATAAATTTTTAACTTCATTTTATTTTTGTTTTTGTTCTTATAGCGGCAGTAAAAATACACATTTTGTGAAAATTTCAGCTGTCTACCTATTATGGTTCATGAGATACAGCCTGACAGACAGACGGACGGACAGCAGAGGCTTAGTAATAGGGTTCCGTTTGCACCCTTGGGTACGTAACCCAAAGAGAAAACGACTCCAATTCGTTTTGATTTGTTTTCGAAAATACTTTTTAGATAACGTCTTTGTCTAACTTAAAATGATTAAATACCTTATTTTATGATTATACTTGGCAATTTACATCACTCGTTTCATCTTCAAAGGGTAAATTGCATTTTGATTAGGCTATCAAAAAGAATAATAGATAAAAGACAATGACCAAAAGTCGTACCAAAAAGTCTCATGAATCATCAAATTACGTTGGTCATCATCATCTGCCTACCCTTTTCCCCAACTATGTTGGAGTCGGCTTCCAGTCTAACCGGATGCAGCTGAATACCAGTATTTCACATGGAGCGACTGCAGATAGGCAATCGCCGTCACTGAGGCCGTTATTTGGCGACCATCACTCTGCTAGAAAACTGTAGCTTTAGATTATTATATCATCATCTGCCTAGCTGTTCACAACTACGTTGGAGTCGGCTTTCAGTTTGTCCAGATGCAGCTAAGGAGCGACTGCCTATCTGATCTCTACAATCCAGTTATTGCGTAATACGATACCCTTTGGTAAGACTGGTCGTCAGACTTTCGGGCTTCTGACGACCCGTAACGACGGTCAAAGATCCAAGAATGACAGTCGGGACCAACGGCTTAACGTGCTTTCCGAGGCACGGAGGGTTCTTGGTATGTGAAAATGTTCACTCATCCACAGACCAACCGCGGCAAGCGTAGCTTAACCTGATCGAGCGACCTGTGCGGCTGTTATTATTTAGCCACGGGCCCCTCCCGTCTCTCGTCTTCTTTATTCCTACCTATTGTGTGTTATTTTGAATGTAATATTACGTGATTTCGAGCTGCGTGTAAGTCCAATTCTAGGTACGAGTATAAATGTCAAAGGTCGTTTTGTATTAAAGACTATGCAGATTTTAACGGAAGAGCCAGCCGCGATAGCCTAATCCTAATTAATATTATAAATGCGAAAGTAAGTTGTTTTGTTTGTTATCTTTTCACGCCTAGTCCTCTGAACCGCTCATCATGAAATTTTGAATATACAAGGTGTCGTTTGGCATCTTCGTCAAATTCTAGGAGGTATCTATGCTACTGATTCTCGACACGAATCAATAATAAAATAAGTAGGTTTTTTTTTTTCTAATTTTCGGAAATCGGCATGTGTAGGACGTGCGTTTTAAAACGCGGCCTGTGTGAGACCGCACTGTAACTGCCCTTTTACACACACATAAAATCGCGGCCGCTTATACGATACCATAACGCGATTCTGTTCTTTGATAGTGGTGTATTCTGAAACATAAATAGGTAACTAAAAAAACATTCATTATTTACCAGGGATCGTAATTTTATTTGATTATTTATGTCTTTCATATCAGCCTCCTGAAATTTGACGAGGATGCAAAACAACAGCTTGCCGAAACTGTCAAATTTTCCCAATCAACCTTGAATGCTTCAGCGATAAAGTTGAAAACCTATTAAAGAATTTTGACAGATTGTAGTAGCTTGATGTGCTGGTGTCTGTCCGTTGTCAGGGGTACCTATAGAAAAGGACATACAGTAGGTACCTTTCATCCAAAAAAAAGTACAGTTCCCGAGGAAAATAACAGTAACTTTCGACGGTCACAATTGCTTTAGGACGCTAGATGGCGCTACGTGTCTTTCGATTCATGATTAAAATATGACCCGACTTTCTGAAATATTCTAACAAAAAGTACTAGGCTTGCATGAATTCATGATAGTATTTTTCAATCATTTGTATTATGCTTTTAATAGGATTTGGATGAAAGGTACACAGATAGTTTATTATAACATAGGATACTTTTATCCCGGTAATGTTTCCCTGAGATAATTTCCGACCTCCACTAGGAGTAAGCCGCGGGCAAAAGCTAGTAAGCCAATAAATGTGTACTACATGTACTAAGCAGACCGCGTCGTTAATACTATTATTTATTCTGTGGCGTGGCGCAGATTCCTTACTTATACAATGCATTAATTGCAATTAAATCATTTACAAGCATTTTGAATTGCCAAGGAGTCGGTCAGTTACTCGTCGAGCATTGGTGGCCCAGTGGTAAAGGCCCCGGCTTACGAGTTGTAGGTCGTGGGTTCGAACCAAGACAGGCGCTTTACTTTGTGTAAATAATTTCATCACCACTGCTCTCAAAACGGTGAAGGAAAACATCGTGAGGAAACTGGCATGTCCTTGAACCAAAAATTCGAAGACATGTGACATCTACCAACCCGCACTGGCCCGCGTTGTGGATTACGGCCCACTCCCTCTCACCGAGAGGAGGCCTGTGTCCCAGCAGTGGGAACATTATAGGCTGATTATGTAATAACAACCACACGGGTCGATCGATCAGGTTAAGCTACGCTTGCCGCGGTTGGTCCGTGGATGGGTGACCATCTTTACATACCAAGACCCCTCCGTGCCTGGGAAAGCACGTTAAGCCGTTGGTCCCGGCAGCCATTCGTATATCTTTGACACCCGTTATTTATCGTCAGAACACCGAAAGTCTGACAACCAGTCTTACCAAGGGATTTCGTATTACCCGGTAACTAGGTTGTGGAGGTCAGATAGGCAGTCGCTCCATGTAAAATACTGATACTCAATTGCATTCGGTTAGACTGGAAGCCGACCCCAACATAGTTGGGAAAAGGCTAGGCAGATGGTGACCATACTGTTTACAATGTAACGCATTAAATTCCAAAAGATATTTCCATATTTCCACACACCATAGAAGGCAGAAGCCTTAACCGGACGGCGCCATGCCGTATTCGTGCCACAAATGGGCTAACCGTGCACCATATTACATGGGCCAACTACTCGACTAACCGTCGATACTCGAGATGCAGACCTGAACCTGCTCCACATTATCCACAATAGCTTGCTTTCCGCTCATAGCATATTGCTTCAACACCAGGGATAGGATTAGGACAGCCCTACCCCTGACCACTGTCTTACTGTGTAGAAACGGACCTCCCACCACCTAAACTGCAGAGTATACTCGTATGTATATGTAAGTATATCGTCAAACTTGAAGATTCTTTGAATGTGCTCCGTATGAGACGTGAACGAGGTGCATCTGTATTAAGATTGTGGTCGCACGACTGAATTTGAGAAACTGTTTACGCGTTTAGAAATCTGCAAAGATATTCTAACTTTCTGACCTGTACTCCTTTTGCACCTCTTAGCCTCCTCTTTGCATGTAAATGTAGTTTGAAAAAATGTTAGGTGAATAATATTCATTTTTTATTGTCTGACTGCAACATGTGTAGCATCACTTAAAAGACCATTTCAAACACCAATCTACGTGGTCCTCACTTGATCTGACGAAAATTATGGCTGGACTTTAAAAGAGATTGTGATCTCTGAGTTTGTTTCGGCCTTTCATGTTAATTCTCTCAAAGCATTTATTTCAAACTAGCAGAGTGCCGCGGTTTCACCCGCATAAGTGTCGATCCCGTGGAAATATCGGTATAAAAAGTATCCTATGTATTTTCCAGGTTAAAAACTATCTGTGTGCCAAATTAGATCCAAATCCGTTCAGTAGTTTTTGCGTGAAAGAGTAACAAACATCCATCCATCCATCCTCACAAACTTTCACGTTTATAATATTAGTAGGATAAACCAATTACAGGCACTTTTGAATTGTCAAGGGGTCGGTAAATCAGAAAAACGAAGCCAAGAAAAACGGGCAAAACATTTCATTCAGTGTCTGTGAATGAAGTGTTTTGCCCGTTTTTAAATCAAAATAATATGGTTACAAAATATTAGTTACATCATTCATGTTGCAAATTATGCATGTGAGAACGATGCAGAACGTTAAAAGCGTCTGTAACGAAAATTTTAAAAGAAAACAATTCAAATATTAAATTAAAATAAGCCGTGGCAGCTAAGAGATGACCAATCCCTACTGACGGCGCCCGTTCACGGACATGACGCACAGTGGACGGAAAAACGAGCTTCCCTTTCGTAGGATTTTTGAAAAATAAAATGTTTTATTTGATAGTTTCAAGGATACAGTTTTGTCGAGTACATTAAAACATTGAATAAATTAGTAATTACGGGTTTTTTTTTTTAACTATACCATAAAAAAATGACTTTTTAGTTTTCAAATGTATGAAAATGGAATTTGTTTTCCTCATAACTTTATTGTGTCTTGAATTGTAAAGCTGAAACTTTTAGGTATTGTTGCCGAGCCTATACCAAAGCCACCTGACCTTTGACCTTGACCCCGAACTTCCCCGTTCAAAAGATGTGAATGAATTTAAAATGCATATTTGGACGATGTTGTAATACGCGGTTATGCACCTCAAATATATGTATATACATATTTTTTTTACCCAGTATTGATACCTGAAAGACAACAAACCTATATGACTATCGATCTTGGCGGAAAGCGTACTTATTCATAACGTATGCATAGATTAATAATTGAATTTATACAACAAAAATAATAATAATTTATTTCAGATTCATTACATCCATATTTGTTAGTACAATTAGGAGCTTACAAAATAGTGTTAGTAATAATTAATAATAATTGATTGACCTATAATAATAATTTAATTAAATAAGTAATAAGTAGTAATATTTTTATAATAAAAGTAGGTTATAATAAAAGTAATCTTTTTTCCATCACATAAATTAAATTAAAATACCGATATATATAAAAATAAAATAAATAATGCGATATGAATTCAATGATTCAGGATTGAACGATTTAAAAAAAAAACACGTAATTACTAATTTATTCAATGTTTTAATGTACTCGACAAAACTGTATACTTGAAACTATCAAATAGAACATTTTTTTTTTCAAAAATCCTATGAAAGGGAAGCTTGTTTTTCCGTCCACTGTGTGACGCATGGATTAGCACCATTCAGCTCAACCGTTTTGAAGGGAGCTAAATGACCCAACACATGCGCCACCGTCAGCGAGACATTTAAACGTGAGCATGACATACTGTCAGCCGCCAGGGAACATTCAAGTCAATGAAATACGTACCAAGAAAATGATAGCTTCCTATATGATAGCTCTATAGAACTCACACATGTGCAGTCTCAGGGTGGTCGGATAGGAAATGCCGACCTTGGGTTCTATTACGAAATGCAAAGTGCGAATGATCGGATCGGACCGACACATGGCCGAACCGAATATTATGGAAAATGCGAAAAAAGTTTGGATTCGAAAGAGTGTAGGAGTGTAGGATCGGGACCGACCGAACCAAATAGTAACTTCGTAGCAGGAAACGCCCGAACATTCGGCCGATACCACTTCGGAGTAGACCCCCAGATCTCATCATCATCAGCCTAGCCTTTTCCCAACTATGTTGGCGTCGGCTTCCAGTTTAACATGGAGGAACTGCCTATCTGACCTCCCCAACACCGATAATAATATAATAATAAACCCGCAGGGCAGCATGTGGCGAGCTGTTGGGCAGTAGCGACCCCACGGACACCCTATCTCCCGGCAGAAGTCTTGTTCCTCACCTCTGGCTTGCCTTTATTGGTCGGCTGGAGTGAACACGGACGAGGAACAAAGCTCCCACCTCATCACCTCAGGATATGCTGCCCCCTTGTCGCTACGATACTATGTGCTAGACCCCCCCCCTGCCATTTATCTGTGAATATTATATTATCATTGGGCAGGCAGGGGACATAGACCTTCCATAGTTCAAGGTAACCGATCCACTATAGTCACCAACACCCATAGCCCAGTATGTTTTGTTTCCATGTTCTGCAATAGTTCTGCAACGACCGGGGGTTGAACTTGGGTGCACTTCCATGGTGCATACAGGGATAATCATCGGTTGGTGCCTCGTCATCATTTAAAATTGTCTAAAGGGCCTCTGCGAGTTGGCTTCAGCCCCTGGTACGCCTTTCAAGGGTCCGGTACCCCAAGGTCCCGAGATATGTCAAAGATAATAATAATCGTTTATTTATAAAAAGGGGATACATTTACAATAAATATCTTAACATTTAATATAGCGCACAGTTGCTAATTTGCCTGAACTAGGTTGAACCTGTGCTTCAGGCTAGAAAGTGCATAAATACTTAATGTAATAAATTAACAATGAGTATAACGTAAAAACTAAATTAAAACTTAGGTAAATAAAAGTAAAATAGCAGGTTAGCATTTTTATTTGCAGACAATAAGTAGGTCTTCTGTCTGTGCATAGTCGATGGTTAGTAAATAATTAAGTATATTTTTTTTTTTTTTACAGCTATAGTAATTTAGTTTATAGATACTTAGTTTTCTATTCAATCTACTGTACAGGAACGGACCTAAGAATGTTTAAAATCTTTCTACAAAGACATGTTTTGAGGTTGCATTAGACATGCATACTAGATCATTCCGTCTCATGTTAGTGTTGCACTCCCGCCTCGGCACTCGAGCGGACTAGTCGCGTTATTGTGTCGGAGAACGACCACTCGTGTTCCCCTTGCGCGCGCGCACTCGTCTATTTCGCTGTCGTCGCGCCACGAGTGACCGCGTGCGCTAGCGCCGCGCGGCCGCCGGGGCTTCTCGACTGCGTGCTTAGATATTATTTACGCTATGGCAGATAACGATATTAGCGCTCCGGCGCGCGGTGACTCGCCCATTTCAAATAACTTGCAGGACCTATTGAATGATCTGGATACGATTGATGTTTGCGAGGAGGAGGAAGATTTGATAAGAACATCGAAACGACTACGAGAGCGAACTGACAGTAGTGAGGAAGAGAGGTGGACTGAAATTAAGGGAAAAAAGTCTCGTCGTAATAGTCAGACAAAAGAGGATAAATTTGAAGTTTACATTTCTTCCAAAGATCAACTTCCTAAACAATTTTCAATGGCCCGGATCTTAAAAGAAAATAAGATTGGTAAAATTTGTCAAATAAAATATGTAAGCCCATTTAAAGTACGCCTGCAGTTCGAAAACGAAGCAGCGTCTAAAACCCTATTCGATTGTGAAAGTCTCATAACAAAAGGCTGGAGGTTTCAAAAAGCCCTGGAAATTTCAACATGCTATGGTCTTATAAAATACGTAGATCTAGACCTCAAAGATGAAGAAATCATGGATAACATTTCATGCCCCTCTCCTGCTAAGATGTTATCATTTAAAAGGTTAAACCGTCGCAATAGGGTTGAAGGAGTTTCTGGTTGGTGTCCGAGTGAAACTATTCGGTTATGCTTTGATGGCAACTTTGTACCAGCGTTTGTACGTGTGTGTGACATAGAGGTTAAGGTTCTGCCATATATTCACCAAGTGTCTCAATGCTCTCAATGTTGGAGATTGGGGCATACACGGAAGATGTGCCCGGGAAAAAAACCGAAATGCCCCAGATGTGGGGGACCTCATGAAAGATGTGACACCGAATCGTTTACTTGCGTTAACTGTGGTGGCGATCACATATCTATGAGTAAATCCTGCCCTATCTACAAGAAGGAAAGAAGGCTGCGAGAAATTATGGCTGAGTTTAGGTGCACGTACAGGAAAGCCTTAGAATGCTATGTACCCCCGGAATCTACAAATCCCCCCGATTGTACTGCCCAACAAGATCCGATAATAACCGATAATCGAGATTTATTTCCCCCTCTTTCCTATGACCCTTCAAGTTCTATAATCCCCCCCTTTGAACACTCGATTCGCCCGTCATATGCACAAAGCATTAAAACAAAGGCTACAATACATAATGAAAAGACTCAACAACAGCATCCAGCGAAAAATTCTTCGAAGGCTCCAAGGAACAAAAATCGCCCTGATGAAGATGACTGGATATTTATGAGCACCAATAATGAGGAAGAATTTACACCCCAGGATAAGGAACAAGAAAATCAGTGTCCGCCTTTTAACGAATTATTGACTCGAATAAAGGAAATTATCTTCCTCCGGCAATTCAGCATGTCAGAAAAAATTAGCTCGGTTATTAAATTGTGCCTAGAATGGTTTACTTTAGTGGTGGTAGGCTTTATTTCAGAATGGTCGTGGATGAAAGCATTGTTTAATTTAATCCAATCACAGTGACAGTTACAACTTTCAATAAGCTAAATATACTTCAATGGAATGCTCAGAGTATTCGACCCAAGAGCGCTTGTTTTTTAGAATTACTACGCCAAGAAAAAGTCCATATTGCTACTCTTAGTGAAACATGGCTCGATCCAGAATCTTTATTCAAACTTAGTTGTTACGAAATCTTTCGGGCAGACCGTCACGACTCTTACGGCGGTGTGGCTGTGGTAGTTCATAAATCTGTTCAGGCTCAACGGAGACGAATAACTCTCCACAACAGAGGTATTGAGATAATATGTGTCCAATTATTTAATTGTCATCCAATAGAAAACATTGTGTCCGTCTATTGTACCTCTACTACCACCACAACTCAGCAAGACTGGGATTATATTTTTGCATTGTGGCCATCCAGAACCCTAATTTTAGGCGATTTTAATGCCCATCATATCAGTTGGTCCTATAAAACTGATCGAAGAGGTACTTATATCTACGATGCACTCATGGAAAGTAACTTTCTCTCATTGAATGATGGGACACATACACGGATCCGTTTAGTTAGCTCAATTCTACAACAGTCTTCCCCGGATATTTCCTTTGCATCCATGGATATTGCACTTCAATGCAACTGGGCTGTTTTAAACGAAAATTTAGGCAGTGACCATTTAATCATTAAAATATCAACATTGATTAATTATTCTCATCCCCCCGTCACAAAAAGAAATTTCCGCAAAGCTGATTGGGCTTCATATACCAAATATTTAAATAAAAAATTTCACACATTTTGTTTACCAAGTGACCTTCAAGAAGCCTATGATTTATTTTTAAATACTCTTAACGAGGCTGCCGATAAATTTATTCCGTTATACAAATTTAACCAAAACCCTTCCTCAAGATTTTCTCCAAAACCTTACTGGTCCACTAATCTTTCGCAAGCTGTAGCCCGACGTAGACTAGCTTTAGCTACTTTTAGGCGTAATCCAACTCCTCAAAACTTAGATGTTCTAAAAGACCGCATAAACACATCACAGAGACTGATCCGACAGGCTAGAGGAGAAGATTTTCATAATTATTGTTCTTCAGTTGACGAGTCCACTACGCCCAGTGATATGTGGCGTAAAATGAAATGGCAGAAAGGATACCGTTCACCCAGACGTTACGTTGATTCCCAAAGTGCTGAGGATTTGTTGTATTCTCTTACACCAGACTATGTTTCCCCAGCACCTCCAACCATCCAAAAAGAAAACCTTATCTTAGAATGTGAGATCTCCATACAGGAGCTCGATAAATGTATTAAATCCAAGGATACATCTCCTGGATGCGACGACATATATCATATTCTATGATGAAACATTTACCTGATGTAGGCAAACGTAATTTGTTAACGTTATATAATTTATTTTTAATTCATGGCTTTGTACCCTCGCAGTGGCGCGATATTTCTATAATTCCCATCCCGAAACCTGGACGTGACCCCAGTGACGTCTCCTCCCTTAGACCTATATCTTTATTATCTTGTATTTGTAAAATATTTCACTTTATCCTGTACCGCAGACTTGAATGGTATTTTGAAAAAAAAAATATATTCTCAGTAAATACAGTAGGATTCCGCAGAAGTAGGTCCTGTTTAGATAGTTTAAGTTGTCTTGTCTCCACTATACAAACAGGTTTTTCCGACGGTTTTTCGACATTAGGTTGCTTTTTAGATATAAATAGTGCTTACAATAATTTAGATAATAATACTTTAATTCATATTTTAGATAAACTAGAAGTTGGAATTAACATTTGTAAATATCTTTGGAACTTTCTTCACAAAAGAGTGTTAACAATTAAAACAGGTAATAGGTACCTTAGCAGATATTCAGGTCGCGGTTTAGCTCAGGGTGATCCATTATCACCATTACTTTTTAATGTGATAACCTTAGAAATTTGCAAACGTGTGGAAAAATATGTTAATATCTCCCAATATGCGGATGACTTTGCAATTTATTTACAATGTACATCGATATTAGAGGGACAGTCTAAGATTCAGTCAGCTCTGGACTTAATCAATTCTTTGTTAATAAATGTTGGTTTGGACATCTCTCCGTCTAAAAGTAAGATATGCTTATTCAGTAGAGGTTACCGTAGGCTTGCTATTGATGTCCGCTTGAACGGTTTATCATTAGAACTCGTGGACAATGTTAGATATTTAGGAATGTGGCTAGACAGATGTCTTCGTTGGAAAAAGCATATTAACGAGATTTGTGAAAAAATTATTAAATTCATTAACATTTTTAGAGTCTTGGTTGGCCCTGGGTGGGGTGTCCATCCGATACACCTACGACGGCTATACATCGCCCTTGTTCGTAGTCGAATGGACTTTGCCAGTTTCCTATTTGATAACAGTGCAGACATTCACTTATCTAAACTTGATCGGTTACAAAATATTTGTTTGCGTGTGATCGGTGGGTTCATCAAAAGTACCCCGATTCATGTGATGGAATCCGAATTAATGCTGCCCCCTTTGTCTGTGCGACGTCGATATTTAGCTGGTAAATTTTATTTGAAATCTAAGTCTAACAATTTCCCAATAAGTAATATTCTTGAAAATTTAAACGGACTCTGTAATAATCTTTATTGGATTCACAAGAAAAAGCCTTTGTTAATATTAACTCATAATTTATTAAAAGAGCATCTTATTCACTGCAGTAATCAGATGGATATGTTCTCCATGGACACTTGGGTCAGCAATGTGGACTTATCTTATATAGTAAGACCTAGCTTAAGTAGTATTGATAAACCAAAACAATTTTATTGTCAGAAAAATTTAAGATCCATATGTTGCAAAACACTTAATGAACAATATCACGAATTTTATTCTATTTATACAGACGGTTCTTTACACAAAGACAATCATTCCGGCGCCGCATTTTTAGATATACAAGCAGGTACATTTATGAAATTTAAAATTTCCTGTAATGTTTCTATAATGCATTTAGAACTGATTGCCATCGCGGAGGCCCTTTCATATATTCATTCTTTACCCGGGGATCGTTTTGTCATCTACACCGACTCTAAAAGTGCCCTTCTACACTTGATTAAATGTACCTTATCTGTTAGGGGCCTCCCAATAGCTTACACTATTTTAAAATGTATATATGAAAATGTTACTAAAAACCGAACTGTTGTACTGCAGTGGATCCCTTCGCACATTGGACTGGAGGGTAATGAGGTAGTCGACCGTCTTGCAAACGAAGCCGCATCCGATGGTTATGAATATTCCTGTTTACCTTTTCATACCGAACTAATTCCTGTAGTAAGACATTCGTGTCTTGAGTCCTGGTCAGAATATTTCGATAAAAGGTCCTTGACGAAGGGTATTTGGTACAGGACTATTCAGCCCTCTCTTTGTCGTTCTTTGTGGTTCGATGTGGGTGGGATTCACAGGCAAGAACTGGTGACGGCTTTGAGGCTCCGATCTGGTCATATCCCGCTCAATAGTTTTGCTTACATGATGCGCAAAGTAGAATCACCTAATTGTACAGTGTGTGGAATTTTGGAGGACGCGCACCACATTTTAGCGGAGTGTGGTCGGCTTGAGCGTCGAAGACGATCTATGTTTAATAATAGGTGCTACAATGTAGGTTTCTTTAATAGTATTTTGGCTTCACCATTGTCTGATGCAGCCAAAATGCTGATTGGGATGGTGATGGTAGGTTTAAAGTTAAGGTCAGAGTAGTGTTTTCTTGTTTCTTAGTTTTTGTAGGTTTATTTAAGTTAAATATTAAGTGAAATTTTTGTTTTCAATAATGGGGGTGAAATATTCATTTATGAAAAAACCCCCTAAATAAATAAAGAATAAAAAAAAAAATGTTAGTGTTGTCGGCATTGTAGGCAAGCATGGTGTGCTGTTAATACTAAGTGCATAATGAAAAGCTGGCGAACAGTTAGTACATTGCAGGATTTTTATAGAAGATCTGTGGGAAAAAAGAAGGGATGGAAGTTTGATACCTTTAAAATTGCTCTCTGAGCTCTTTCAAGAGGAAGCAAATTAGATTTTGGAGCGCCACCCCAAGAAGTGATACAGTATTGAATTATAGATTGACATAGGGCCAAATAAACTTGTGTGATTCATTTTGAATCTGCTAAAGTTCGCATTTTTTTTAAAATATATATTAGCTTACGGACTCTTTTCACCAGGCTTTCAAAATGTTTTTTAAAAGAGAGTGCCAGTGAGTGAGAGTGTGGTGTCCATTATTACCCCCAGGTATTTTATGTTGCTCGTTTTGTGGATAAAAGGACAAAGTATTACACATGGTGATTATACGGTTTCCACATTGATGGGCATATAGATTAGGGTTAGTAATGTTAAGTTGAGGCTTGCGCATGGAGAAGTGAATATATTTTGACTTGTCGGCATTTAATGTTAGTAAATTGCTTTGAAGACAATTGTCGTCGCAGTACTAAAAACTATTTGAGCGATTTCGAACAGTTCGCCACTGGTTTTAGCGCTAAATATTAACGCCGTGTCGTCGGCATATGGTATTATTTTGCCGTCTTTGATATTTAGATTACACAAGTCGTTAATATAAATAAGGAAGAGGGTGGGGCCCAGAATACTCCCCCGTGGAACACCAAAACCAGTATTTTTCTGCTCATCGCTCGTAATATTATCTATTCTAACGCATTGGTACCGGTGGTCTAAATAGTCAGTAATAAGTTTCAGCAGCGTTCCCCTTATTACTATGGTCTCTAATTTGTTCAGAAGGAAGCCTTTGCTAAATCGAGAAAGACTCCCACGGTCTAGTTTCCTTTGCCGAGTTCTACTGAAATATAGCCAGTCAGACTATGCACCGCATCGGCTGCCGACAGTTTGGCTCTAAAACCAAATTGCGCGGTGAATAAGATGTTGATTTTTTCTAGGTAATTAACTAGTCTATTGTTTATAACTTTCTCTTTCTCTTCCCGATTTAAAGATAGGGATTACAACTGCCTTGTTTAGACAACTTGGGAAAATTCCCTCGGAAAGACAGATTCGAAATATATGCGTTAAGGGAGGTACCAAAATATGCTTAAAGAGTTTAAGGATCTTATTGCGTATACAGGGTAGCAGGGACATCGACGCGCAAACGTCGTGAAAAGGTTACACCTGATGCCATAAATAAAATTACGAAAGTCATTCACCTCGGAAAAGACCGGTTAAAAAAATTGTAATTTTTGAGTGCGCAATGTATTGTAAACAACGCGATCAAAATGCTCCGCGGATGGCACGCGCGCGCGCGCTACCTACCGCGATACCGCGCGCTGCCCTTTCGAGTTTTATTTACATTGCTGTTTTAAGTGAAACAAGTGAATTTACTATTGTTTAATTAAAAATCTCATTGGGTTAGATAGAAATGATGATTTTATACAGTTTACAGTAAAAAAAATGCAGAAAAAAACGTAAAAATTAAGAAAAAGCTGACAAAAAATTTAAACGCAGGGGGGTCCAGAATCATGTACTGAATCCATGGTAAGCGGTCGCGCTTCGATGTCCCTGCCACCCTGTATTATCCCATCCAACTGCACAGTCGTCTTTTAACCCAGAAATTATTCGGGTTATTTCATCTTCATCAGTATCCAACATAGCAAAAGATTTCGGGTTACAGCTATTGCTCGATTTTTTGAAAGATGGTTGGTCGCAGTATTTCGGAATCGTTCGGCAATAGTTTTCCCAACATTTATAAAAAAGTTATTTACATCGTTATCTGATAAGAGTGGCGAATGATTAGCCAGCAATAAACTCGATTTTTTTAAATTTTTCTCTAACATAAGTGATGTCATTCGGAAAGCTGCCACGCTTAAATGGAATTGGGCTGGACACATCTGCCGCATGTCAGACGATCAATGGGCCAAACATACGTCCCAGTGGGTCACGCTTAATGGCAAACGACATCGCGGCAGGCCCAGACGGAGATGGCGGGATGAGCTGGATTCCTTTCATAAAGATTGGTCCTTGGCAGCTCTGGACAGAGAGAGGTGGAGAGAGTAGGGAGGCTTTGCCCAGCAGTGGGACATTAACGGCTAATAAAAAAAAAATAAAAAAAAACTCGATTTTTTTTTATTCACGCTGTTTAAACATGCTAGTGACGTTTTTATTATGTTTCCAAAGTTGCTTGGTATTTTACCTGCTTTATTTAATTCAGTTTTATCGTAATTCTTATTTAAATTCTTTAGGACAGTTTAGGAGGTTGTTGCTGAAATTCGTGTATATTTTATAGGTGGTTTCAATTATTAGATTATCAGGCTATCTTTTAGATTTCTGATGAAGTTATCTCTGTGTCTTATACACCGAATTAGTCCCGGACATTTCTTATTTGCTGTACAAACTGTCGTGTTACGTAATATTGCTTGTTGAACTTGTTTTATTAAGTACGATAAAGCCAAATTAGCGTCAGCAGTATTGTAAACTAGGCTAAAATCAATGTTGCACATATCATATTCGAGTTTATTTGTGTTTAATTTGGTAATAGTCTGAGAACGATTTAGCTTAGGCAGAGTTAAATTTACGTTGGGTAAGACTGCACCAACCCGCACTGGGCCCGCCTGGTGGATTACGGCCCACTCCCTCTCACTGAGAGGAGGCCTGTGTCCCAGCAGTGGGAACGTTATAGGTCGATTATGTATGTTATGTAAGACTGCATGATGGTCAGTAATTGTTGTTGATAATACCCCGATACCCCATTGTGAGACTTGTTCTCAGACTTTCGGGTTTTTGACTACCCGTAACGACTGTCAAAGTTCCACGAATGACAGCCGGGACCAACGACGGACTTTCCTAGACACGTAGGGGTCTCGTTAAGTCACAAACCGACCGCGGCATGCGTAGCTTATCTTCGACCGACCCGTGCGGCTGTTATTATTTAGCCACGAGCTAAACACAGCCGTGACTAACGGTTTCGGATTCGGTATGTAAAGTTAAAGTTCGGCTAACGTAGCTTAACCATATATATCGACCCGTAAGGCTGTTATTACTTAGCCACGAGCCCCTGTTCATAGTATTCTAAGTATAGAATCAAATTTCAGTTTCAAATTGGTTTCATTTAGACTTAATCAAATAATAAACTTCAAATGTGTGGGTGGACGATTTTATAATGACAATTAGGTACTAGCTATTGAAAAAGTCATCAAAAACATTTAGAAGTTGCAGTGCAAACTGTGCTTTATGTGTGGTTGTTAAAGTCATTTTTCCAAGAACACATATTTGTATAAATTTTTGGAAACTAATCTTCAAACGCAGATGTTTGTTTTCGTATAATCATCCAACTCGATTTTCGGCTATTCTCATCCAGCTGCTACCAGCCATCCTGCGAAGATCGTCGCTAGTGTGCAGGAGAAGCCTATGTCCAGCAGTGGACTGCAGTAGGTTGATGGTGACGATAATAATCCATCTCCAAAGTACCTACAATCCTGAACATCCAAAAACTAATAACCTGAACATCCAAAAACCAATCATGAACACGACGTGTCGAAAAATCAGGGCACACTCCAATCTAATACTTGACATTGATTTTGAATGACCCTATAAAGTAAGATTTAAATTATTTGTTTTAAGGGAAAACCTGTGATTGTTGTTTTAAATGTTTTATTTAAAAAAATGTTATATTCATTATCATAATCATAGTTATGAACTACAAAAAAGCTAAAAAGCGCTAAAAAAAAGAGCTAAAAATACTTTAATGACCATGCTTAGAATGACAAGACAAGTGGCTATTTTCCAGCCCATGTTCCACAAATATTACAGATGGCGCTGTCCCTCGTCTTTAAACAAAAGTTGTATTTGTTCAATTGACTGAACAAAAGTTGTATTAATTTGTTCAATGGTGAAGGACAGCGCCACCTGTGTGATTTTTGTGGAACATGGCTTGGAAAATAGCCACTTGTCTTGTCATTTATGCATGACGATTAAAGTATTTTTAATTCGTCTAAATGTTTTTCATTCTGACTGTACGTTCTTATCGTTTCGTGTAGAGTTGGGACTTTTTGAATCGTGTAGTTTCGGGATCGGTGAGAGTAGGGACGAAGCCCCTTTTATGACTTCCAGTCTAACCGGAAGCAGCTACCAGTATCTTATATGGAGCGACAGTTACTGGGTAAAGCGATACCCCTTGATAAGACTGTTTGTCAGACTTTTGGGCTTCTGACTACCCGACTGTCAAGATCTACGAATGACAGACGGGATCAACGGCTTAACGTGCTTTCCGAGGCACGGGAGGGTCTGGATATGTGAAGATGGTCACCCATCCACCAACCGACCGTGGCATGCGTAACTTAACCTTCGACCGACCGCGTTCAGTTGAAAATAAAAAACCCATGAAAACGGTCATCCATCCCTAGACTAACCTTACCAAGTGTAGCTTAACTTTGCAAATCGATCGCTTTCCCCGGTTTAGAAATGTCACAGGCTATTTTTGGCCATGATGTAAAAATACAATTTCTTATCATATATAGGTATTAAGTCTTGATTTGATCCTAAAATCAGACCTAGATCATGTGCTTTTCCAACGAACACTAAAGTACTTCGCGAAATGCTGTAATTACTAAGTACAGTGGTGCGTTTGTGATTCGCGGACAGAGAATGGAGTGGAGTCGAATTTTCTTGTGAAAAAATTGTGAAGTCAAATGTTGATAAGTTTCAGCGGGATTGTCCGAAAGGGTTACCGCTACCCCGGAACATAAAGGGCGAAGGAAGGAACATGGGTGGGTTTTAGTCAGTAAGAGTCTGACACTCCCTTCCGCTCCACCCAGAGCGGGAGGGTTCATCTGATGATTTCCCACTAGAAAAAAAAAATGTTGAAAAGTCGGGACATGGGTGTAGCTTTGGCAAGGGTGGGCAATACCTAGCCTAGAAAAGCTTCTTTGCCCACCCTACAAAAATCCACAGTATTGAAGAATTACTTACTGTTTGATCGCTTTTTATTAGGATGCCAGGTTTGTAGAGTTACGGGCTTGGCTCTACATTAGATCAGTTAACTTTTCTTGGCAACCTACTTTACATGAAATGTTTTTGTGGGATTATTTATTACGAAGAGCCATTTATTTCAGCTGGACGTCTGCCCCAAAGACAAAATCTACTCCAATGAGTAATGTGTCAAGCTGTTAATTTCATAAGCAAACGTTTTAAGCATGTTTGTTAAAAGTGATATAGAAATTACGTTATTAAAAAAGAACTTACAACAAATATATTTTTTTAATTTACATCAATGGTAATTAGTAAAGAACTAAAACTAAGTCAAAGAGGCTGGAAGTTAGTTAGTCTTTGTGTTGTCATGTTATTGAATCAATCTGTCGTTGAAAAACGTGCAGGCGGTAATTTTATAAAAGTGTTCACGTAACAAGCAATAACTATTTATAAAAAAAATATCTTGTTAAGTATTACAATGTTTACCTATTTATTTTTGTCATTTCTTACTGCCATTACACTTTTACGACGGTAACCCAATAAAAGCTATTAACACGAGAACAAAAAAAAATGTAGAAAAAAAAAATCGCATTTTCTTTACCTAAAAAATCTAGTCCCAATACCAACTCCACAACTTTCCCCGCCCACTGTCTCCGCCCACCTGTAGCAGGCTCGTATTAAACGTAGCGCGCCGTGCCCCGCACTCATTGATAGCCTGAGCACCACGCAGACAGCAGCACCTGCTCATCTGGTTACTGGCAACACCGCAGAAACAGGCAGGTTAGTGGAGAGTTTTTGAAAAGAGGTAGTGAGAGATAGGAACTCTTTGGAGAGCGTGATTTGTTTTTTTTTTTTTTGGGAGTGTTAACATTGAGTTTTAAAAAAAATATAAATATGTATTCGACAGTTTGTCAGTGGGGTTTTAGAAATCGTATCACTGATATGCGTAACTAAAGAAATTATCGTTTAATGAATGGCTTTTTTTTTTTTTAAATAAAAAAGAAAGTCTTAACAACACTAAACAACAAGCAAATACTAAAATATTTAAGTATGTAATAAAAAATAAATCGAAAAGGGAGGAGCTCATTTGGGCATCTTTAATGATTTAATTTATAGTCATTATTTTTTATTGGAAACTAGCTGACTCGGCAGACCTTGTCCTGACGGTCTTGAATTCTTACAAAAATCCACTAGAAAATACTACATTATATTTTTTCAGAATTTTCCAAATATCCGGGCGATTTTTCCAATTTTTCCTTATAACCTTATTCGGATAATTATGAACATTTAAAAATAAAAATAAATCAAATCAGTTCAGTGGATCTCAACTCAAGTGACGCGCTTATTAACGAACAGCATTTCATAATTATTTATATAAGTTCAGGGTGACTTGTAATTCGACGTATTCCTTCCAGGACGTGATAGTGTGACCCATTTGCAACAATTAAGCACCTCATAAAGCCTAGGCGAAAACTCTTGGGATTCGAGAAAACCCAACTTTTATGTATTTTTATTTGTATATACAGAATTCGTCACTAAATAAGTGTCGTTTTCTCTAAACCCTCAAATTGAATGGCCTTAATTGCTATGTCATTGGGTACCTAATACTCTAATAAAACTTTCTATTTAGCCAAATTTTCTAAAACACCAAACAGTTAAAGGAAAATGAAAGAGAAATAGGTATATTTGTCACAGATACACGTGTATACAAAAACATAATTAACTCGAATAATAAAGAAAAATAAAATAGATCTACAATCACGAGCACAAAGCAGAAATAGTGGACAGCTACATGAGTGTGACAAGAAGGCTTCCACTCAGCATCATGCTGTGATATAGGGGATCCACAGGACAGCGCTGATTTTCACTGGTTACCCGAAAAGGACGTGCGTACACAACGTCATCATCTGCCTAGCCTTTTCCCAACTATGTTGGGGTCGGCTTCCAGTCTAACCGGGTGCAGCTGAGTACCAGTATTTTACATGGAGCGACTGCCTATCTGACTTCCACAACCCAGTTACTGGGTAATACGATACCCCTTGGTAAGACTGGTTGTCAGACTTCCGGGCTTCTGACTACCCGTAACGACTGTCAAAGATCTACGAATGACAGCCAGGGCCAACGGCTTAACGTGCTTTCCGAGGCACGGAGGGGTCTCGGTATGTAAAGATGATCACCCATCCATAGACCAACCGCGGCAAGTGTAGCTTAACCTGATCGATCGACCTGTGCGGCTGTTATTATTTTCTCAACTATGTTGGGGTCGGCTTCCAGTCTAACCGGGTGCAGCTGAGTACCAGTATTTTACATGGAGCGACTGCCTATCTGACTTCCACAACCCAGTTACTGGGTAAAACTGCACCCCTTTAATGCCTAACAAAAATTAAAGTTAGTATTATTTCTAGACTAGCAGTGCCCCACGGTTTCACCCGTTTCGATCCCGTGGGAATATCGGGATAAAAAGTATCCCATGTGTTAATACTGGTTATAAACTATCTGTTTGCCAAATTTCATCCAAATCCGTTCAATCATCCATCCATCCATCCTCATAAACTTTCGCGTTTTTAGTAGGATAGGATATAAGTAGGATAAACGACCTAATTCAAATGTCGGTGACTTAATTAAACTTTAAGGTACTAAAAAATTCAGTTACAATAACTAAATAATTAATTTTTAAAAGAGTAACCGTGTAGTTTCTTGCCGGCTCTTCTACATAGGAAACGATCAACTGGATCCGTGCACCTAACTTCTGACGTTTCATAAGTTAGGATCATTCTATATCTTCTGCTCGCGTCTTTGTCCGCGTGAATTGTTTTGTTCCACCCCGTCGCAACGCGGATAGGGGATGACCTGCCCGCGCTATGACTTCGTTTTCACTTAGCATTCTCCCTGACTTTTTTCTTTTTGCTCGGCTCCTTACGGCATGGCGTGATGCTAAATAGCCTATAGTCTTCCTCAAGAATTGAGCTACAAAATGTATAAAGTTTTTTTTAATCCGACCGGCACTTCCAGATATTAGCACGTTCTAACAAACAAAAACAAACCAACTCTTTAGTTTTATTGTTAGTATAAAAATCTACTAATCAAAAATAAGGTTGCTTTTCATCTTTGTCAGTGTGACCGCGTTTTTCTCCTCAACTACGCAACGGGTATGGATTTCCCATTATTTAGGGAATTTATTCCAAAAGGTTTTGTGTATAATACATTCATATTAAACTTGGATATAATAAATAAGGACGCTTTATGTTTTGTCCAGTCGTTAAAATTCGAGCGAAGTAGGGGCGGGCCGATTGGGTGAAATAAAATACATATTTTAATGCGAAGGAATGCAAATTCTTCTATCTTAAGCTACTATTCGGTTATAGCTTAACTTTTTTCTAATACCTAAAACTCGTTTTAAACGCTACGAAACAGGGGGTCTACTCCGAAGTGGTATCGGCCGAATGTTCGGCCGTTTCCTGCTACGTAGTTACTATTTGGTTCGGTCGGTCCTGATCCTATACTCCTACACTCTTTCGAATATTGACCATGGTCCCGACCCAACTGAGCCGATCCGAACTTTTTTCGCATTTTTAAATAATATTCGGTTCGGCCATGTGTCGGTTCGATCCGATCATTCGCACTTTGCACTTCGTAGTAGACCCCCAAAAGAGCTGAATAAAATTCACGATAATTTCACCCACCACACCAATTTTCCACCACAGTTTTAGCCCCTGCCATCTAATCTCTTCACCACCCTTGGTTGACTGGTTGAGAATGCCTAAGGCATTAAGTCCGCCTTTGTAACTTTATTTTTGTGTAAAAAGTTTAAATAAATAAATAAATGGTCTAGTGTGAAATAATTAAGAAACACTATTCAATTAATTTTGCTGGTGTAAAGATATGAAAACGACTCGTTAAGACAAATCATACGAACCCAAGCTAGGTTTACTAGTAGCCATTTAAGGGTTCCATAAATCACCTTCTGGCTGGCCAGTACCCCAATTGCGTAACACATTTTCAAACACAATCCGAAGGATTTGAAGGAAATCCCTGAACCATTGCTCCGTACAATCAATCTGCCTAGCCTTTTCCCAACTATGTTGGAGTCGGCTTCCAGTCTAAACGGATGCAACTGAATACCTATCTGACCTTCATAACCCAGTTACTGGATAACAAAATAGCCCATTGCTCCATACGTTTGAAAAAAATTGTTTGCTAAACAACGTAAATAACGCAATGAATGTTTCTGAACTGTCAAAATGCCGTTCATTGGGGTACTGGAGTTGAGTAATTAAAGTTTATTTTGTATCATTAAGAACATAATTTCGTGAAAAAAAAAATCTGACCTTCAATATCTCCGTAACCAGGTGGTCCATTAAATACAAAAATATTGTCACTATGACGACAACCGACGAGGTGTTCAAGTGAGTCCAAGTTCCGTTAAGCGTATTTTTACATGTACGCCAATTCCCGTATTTAAAAACGTTCAAAATCTAGTCAAAATCTCATCTCAGCGAAAAATACCTTACATTTTTGACATTGATTTATGTCAAAAATTTAAGGTATTTTTGACAGAAGGAGACTGAGATCAGACTGTGGACGTTCTTAAAATTACGAGAATTTCCCCTCAGATAAAATCGTGTTTTAAAAAATGAATTGTGATTCGCCCTTCACCTCTTTACTTCATAGAATTTCCATTTTCAAATTGATTAAAAATGGCGTCCTTACCTTTGTCACCCTCGCAGCAGAATAAAACATCATTTCGGCTATTAAACAATATTTACGACTAGAATATTTCGCCAACGTGGCTTTAGTCTAGATTTTTTTGAATTCTCTTTTTGTTTCCTTTTCTTGCATAATTTAAAATTATTAGAACGTTAAATCATGTCTAACGGCTGGTTAAGAACCCTTGAATAATAAATGTGGAGGTTAGATGCTCCGGTAAAAACTTGGATGGGTGATCATTTTAACGATAAATGATTTTTCTGTAAGTAGGTTTGTACAAACACTTTTACACGTCAATCATATTTTTTTAATCTATGTAGATGAGGTCTGAATTTTTCTATCTGACTAGTCTGAGAAGAAAGGCCGAAACAAACTCAGAGGTCACAATCTCTTTTAAAGTCCAGACATAATCTTGGTCAGATCATATGACGACCATGTAGACTGATGTCTGAAATGGTATTTTGAGGAAAGAACCTAATACCAGGTAAGATCGTGCCTCTTGCCGTGAAACTTAATTTATAACGGGTCAAATGTTGGTGCACTTTTACATAAATTACCTACACCTCTGGCACTTTACTCTCTGTCTACCCCTTTGGAAAATACAGGCGTGATATTCTACTTCTTCAAATTCAGATACCTATCCGTGGTTGAAAGCACGTTAAACTGTCAAACCCGGTTGTCAAACGAATATTTATGATAGTCGTAACGAGCGGGTAGTTGACTATCCGCCTGCCGAACACGGTAGTGTCACTTTCAGGATATTGGTCACCTGCAGTAAATGGGTACGCGTAAGATATTAGTTCCGTCATCATTAGGTACAGTCAGCTTCAATCTCAATTATCGCTGTCAACTGGCTTAATTTTTTTTTTTTTAAACTTTGCCCCACATTAGGAATTACTCCTGTATCGTGGGTGCGTTTACAAATATTTAAACTGACATACACAAACAGCCAGACCCGGAACAACTACCTGTGGGCAATACAAATATTTGTTCCGTGCGGAAATCGAACCCGCGACACACAGTGCAGCAGTCGATCGCTCAGTCACTGCGCTAACCGTGTCGACAAAATTAGCCTTTCAGTTAACAGCCTAGCATTTTAACTAAACGGCGCCATTCAACTAGCGGCCTGAATGAAAGAAGGAAAATACGTGTTTTACCAGCGTTGGGGCTCTGTCTTGCATAGGTCTTAGCATTATGCTGAGCGGTGGCCGTTTTGCGTGGATGTGACGCATGTTTTCTCCCAACTTTTTTTTTTTTGTGTTTGCGTCCTTTTTATGCGTCATGTTTGCCGCGAATATAAATTTTACAAAGGGTGACACAACGGGCAGTCTTATCGCTAAGAGCGATCGTTTAAAGACAACCTTTGGATGAATTAAAATGGGGAAGGAGAGACAATAAACGAATTATTTTTCTAATGATATTCAGCCATTCAATCAAACAGCTAGGCTTGAGACTTGGATCCATAACGTTTAACTACTTACCTAACCTAGATATTTAAATTGCCACTGTTTTAAAGCTATTTTGATTATTGTAGTTTTGGTAAATTAAATTAATTACAAAATGCACAAGCATTTTGTAATTTTATTAACAAGTCATCATCTGCCTAGCCTTTTCCCAACTATGTTGGGGTCAGCTTCCAGTCTAACCGGATGCAGCTGAATACCAGTATTTTACATGTAGCGACTACCTATCTGACCTCCTCAACCCAGTTACTGGGTAATACGATACCCCTTGGCAAGACTGGTTGTCAGACTTTCGGGCTTCTGATGACTCGTAACGACTGACAAAGATCCACGAATGACAGCCGGGACTAACGGCTTAACGTGCTTTTGTGTGTATGTAAAATGGTCACCCATCCACGGACCAACCGCGGCAAACGTAGCTTAACCTGATCGATCGACCTGTGCGGCTGTTATTATAGCCACAAGCCCCCCATGTTACGATGTTGACCCTATTTTTACAAACATTGCTTAACGTTATGTAATGTTTAGCAATTGTTTGACCATCCATTTTTGACGTTTATACGTCTCATAACTTTAATCAACGTTTATAAATAAACCCCATAACTGACAAACTGGCAAAAAGTGGGTGCCACACCTCTGCCATCCCTGCAAAAAATATATTTACAATAGATACAATTTTAGCACAAATTCTGTCTCGATTGAAAATCAGGAATTCGCGAATATTCACACTTTTATGTTTTGTTTGTGTCAATTGTATTTTATAATCTGTGGAAAACAATGGACACGATTTTTCAGTTATTTCATATCTGGGTGCCAATCAAATTAATTTAACTTACAATAGGGATTGATTTGTGTGTAAAAATGACAACAATAAAAACGGTATTTATATTTGAAACAGTACCTTTTCGTTCATTAATTTCATATCATTTGAATGAAACATTTAAAATCAATAAACATTTTTGCACTTTTTAATTTTGAAGGGTTCTATCTTATTTCCCAGTAACTGGATTGAGGATGTCAGATAGGCAATCATCATGAGCCTACAGCAGTCCACTGCTGGACAAAGGCCTCTCCTCTTGCACGCCATTCAACTCGTTCGCACTGTTCAGGTCATAAGCGGTTTTATATTATCTTTTTACACACTGTTTCACTGTTTTATTGCAGTCCACTGCTGGACATAGGCCTCTCCCAGGCTGCGCCAAACACCCTGCCCCCCCCGCCTTCCACATCCAGTCTGTCCCAGCCACCTTCTTTAGGTAGTCCGTCCATCTAGCTGGGGGGCGTCCCACACTACGCTTTCCGATACGCGGTCTGCACTCAAGGACTCGTCTGCTGTACCGGCCATCGGTCCTTTACACACTGTCCCTTTCAGTAACTAAATACCTAAATAAAACTCACAAAATCCAGACTAATGAGATGACGCAGCAAACAGTTAATTCCATTACGACACATAACCCCACAGATACTACAATCAAGATAACATTTAAACTGGATAATACTTAAGTCCTTTTCTACAAAATCCCACACGAATTGATAATCTATTTTCATTAAGAAAAAATAATAATCTAAATATCTCTATTTTTTTAGCCGCCAAAAAAAACCCACTACTTCTAACATTAAAATAACCATAGCCAATAAAAGTCAACAACTGTAAGGAGGTTCCACTCGAACCATAGACTAAAGAATTGTATATGTCAAATAATAAAAAGGGACTAAGGTACAAATCTATTGTTGGGAATATTTTTGAGATTGATTAGGTTAGATTTTATTATTTGATTGTGGGGACAATTGACTTTCAAGAGGGCTTTTGAGTAGGGGAACTTATATTTATTTTTTGGGTATATGGGAAGGATGTTATTATGAATACAACGGGTTTTCTGAGTAGTAAACTACGTCTTGCTTTACATTCGATTTTTTTCAATTTTTTTTTTATTTTTATGAATTCTGTCTGCGTCTTGCGTTTTCACCCGCATTAAGTCTCAATTTCGTGGGAATATCGGGATAAATAGTATCCTATGTCCTAATCCAGGTCTTGGTCTACCCATGAGCCAAATTTTGTCCAAATCCGTTCAGCTGTTTTAGCGTGAAAGCGCAACAAAGAAACATACAAATGATCATAACTTTTCTCGTTATTTCAGTTTAGATTTTTATTAAGTTTTCATTATTGTAATAAAGTACGGTAGCCAAAATATAAGCCAGCCTAGCTTCGCCCTTTCACATGCCTCAATTCTTTTTTTAATTAAATTTCATTAATTTTAAAAATATTTGTTTCGATTTGAAACTCTTGTACAGACCCCAGCACATAAAGCTACCCGAAACTGTCAAATTTTCCCAATCAACTTTGAACCTAAAACTTTAGCGATAATGTTGAAAATCTATTAAAGAAATTTGACAGATTGTAGTAGCTTGATGTGCTGGCGTCTTCATCGGTTCAAAAAATGTATCTGCTCAACAACGTGAATAACGCAATGAATGTTGTTGAACTGTCAAAATGAAACCCATTCTTCTTCTGTTTGACGCTGGCACGACTGTATTTTAAATCTTGTTTTGCCAAAACTTCTCGTCGTTGTCAAACTCCACGGCGTTGTCGGTGGCAGCGCAGAAGTCACTTTTACTGCATGTTTTGGGTACACAGAGCACACAGAGGGCAGGATAGGAGATGGAGCATGGTTTGTGAAAACAATTGGTGAAATGAATGAATAGAACCCATTGCTGCTGTTAGTGTATTCCGAAATTATCCCGCAGTTTTACTTAAAAGGGTTAAATAACAACATTAAACAATAATTAATAAAAAGACCAAGACAAGCAAAAACACGCGAAATAAAACAAAGCCCATAGTCCCCAAATCGAATGGCTGGCAAGTCGCTTTCGAACGTAATTAAATAGAATTAAACAATTAATTCTAAATTAAGACACTCACGGCGTAATGGGAGGGCTGTAAAAGATTTTACTGGCGTGTCTAAGACCCTAATGTGGGCGAATGTGTTTTAAACAGTTGTGTTTAAGGTTAAACATAACATTACAGATGTCTATTTCAATCTGAAACTGAAAGCCAATTTGTCATGAGTACCTTATATGAGGAACAGGGTGTATAGTTCCCTCATCCTCCATAGAAAAGGGAGGATCCTCTGACCAAACGGGCATCGTGTCTGGTGGGCTACTGCCCGACGATTGATGTCGGAACGTGTATATTGCAGTAAACTCTGCTTGCGCGATGCAGGATGTTGCGTGACGTCAGTATGATGCGTAGTTCGCATGTGGCGCTGTAGATGCTACCCTACGATTGACGTCGGGACGTTTTATATTGCAGTAAACTCTACTTGCGCGATGCAGGATTTTGCGTGACGTCAGTATGATGCGCAGTTCGCATGTGGCGGTGTAGATGTCACCACAACCTAGTCAAAATAATATGTTGTGTTGATTTGCTTGATTAGTTGGTTTTATTGGGTGTGTAACGTTTGAAATAATAGCAAAACTTCTAATATCATATGACCTAATTTCATTTAATATACATTTTTTTAATATAACGATGAAATGATATAATGAATTATTGATATAATTTAATTTTATCTAATTTTATATGGTTTACTGAACATTTTCTAGAATGCACATTTGAATTAATATTCAGTTAGTATAATATTCAGTTACTACATATAATATTCAAAATATATAAGTAACGTTTAACATAATTTACCTGCGTCAGATACCATCCACTGTTATTGAATCATATGGGTTAGGTTAGGTTAGAACAGTGACCATTATCGCCAGATGCTCTCTATTGTTGGTTTTGTGTTTTAGGTTAGATCAGGTTATAACAGCTATATGATGTTTTCTGATATTTACTTATATTAATTACAGAATTTTGGCTGAAAATTAAAGAAGTCAACTGAACGCTATATAAAAAGAGCAATATACAAATTGAAAATTATATGAAATTAACGTTATACTAAATGTTATTAGAGCAAAATAAGGTTATATGAAATATAACATTCGATCACATGTAAGTAGGTTATTTTGTTTTTATAACATATGAAAATTATGGCGTGTCACACTTTTACTGATTAAAACCCACCCGTGTTCCTTCAGTTGCCTGTGCCAGGGGCCACGGTATCTATTTCGATCAACCCCGCGGCCGTGGTAGGCATCGGCCCTAGCGGATCTCTTTGAGGCGCGCGTGGAACACAACGCGCCGTCGACCCGGGCCTGGTCCTTACCGGGCGGCGAGCTGCCCATTGCTCGCCGCCCGCAAGCCCGCGCCTACGGTGGCCGGGAGTCGGCTGGTGACTCCCGACGTTCAGGGCGTCTCCTGCGGCGCGAGGCGCGTGAGCTAGTTTCGACCCTCTGGTGGAAAGGAAACTTCAAACTGTACAATTTTCCTAGACATACATACAGAATGAGTTTCTGTATGTATGTCTAGGAAAATTGCCTTCTTAGGCAGAAACTAAGAACGCCACCTGCTTCGAACCTTACATACTCCTTTTGCTTTTGCTTCGTTTACGTTCATAGATATCCCTTTATTTCATTTATATACTTACAAATTATATTTATAAATATTTTTATAAACAAAAATATAAAAAAACATTTAAAAATATAAAAAAACATTTAAAAATATAAAAAAAACATTTAAAAATATAAAAAAAACGTTTAAAAATATAAAAAAAAAACATTTAAAAATATAAAAAAAACATTTAAAAATATAAAAAAACATTTAAAAATATAAAAAATAGTAGCCCACCGGTATCGGGAACAGGGTCCAAGCTCCCGGCGGTCAGGGCTCCAGAGAGAGGAACCTCCTGACAATGCGAGCAGTGTTCAGAAGTACCGCTTTCTGAATCAAGCCCTTGATCCAGCTGCCCAACGAGAGCCTCCTCAGGTGTTGGTCGAGGCTCTTGGCTATTAAGCCATTGGCTGTCACGACTATCGGCACAATGATCGCTGAGTCCACATCATTATTATTATTATTTGCTAGCACCTAATTAGCTGATGCGTGTGTTTCGTATACACCTTGCCTATCACAATATCAATCACAATCTGAATCCATTTGAAGGATATTGCTAATCCATTGCCTCATATGTTCGAACAATTTGACTGCTCAACAACGTAAATAACACAATGAATGTTCTTGATTTGGCAAAATGAAAGCCATTGCTGCTGTACCCAGCTGGTCATACAGGCACGCCGGTTGCGAGTACTAGATATGTACAGACGCCAGCAGGTCAAGCTACCCTAAACTGTCAATTTTCCCCAATCAACCTTGAACCTTAATGCTTTAGCGATAAAGTTGAAAATCTATTAAAGAAATTTGACAGATTGTAGTAGCTTGATGTGCTGGCGTCTGTACCTGACCTTTCTAAAAAACATCACCAATAAGGTCACTATGTCCTGTCCTTCTAGAGCCTGCTTCCGGCGTTTCCACACACATCTGCGTAGTGTACCTATTACTCCCATTTATTCATCCTCTCGATTTTCATAGACCAAGATTGAAATATGTAAAACATATTCCGTCTAAATTCTTCTGATTAAACCGTGCAGAAGTAGCACCCCAGAGACAGCTTCAACCCTCATTGCTCCGAGCTATGTGGTATCTTGAGTTTACAGTGAGTTTTTCGCCAAAGAATAGACAGATCTCACGGGTATCATCAAAATGTGGGGGTTATATCATTTCGTGTGCAAGGCATCTTTTGAGGTGTCGTCAATTCAAATTGGGTTCTAATTTTTTTCTATGTTTTTCGAGTTTTATTTGAATGAAAGTGTAGCGGTATCTACAACGCCAAATGCGAACCACGCGTCATACTGACGTCACGCAAAAACATGCATCTCGCAAGCAGAGTGTACCATGCAACTAGCATATGTATATACAACGGCCAGACATGAATCACCGGGCAGTTGCCCGTCAGACACAACACCCGTCCGGTCGGAGGATCTTCCCTTTTCTATGGTAGATGAGTGAACTTTAAACCCGGTTCCTCATACCTCTATAAAGGTATAGGTATAAAGTTATAAACGTTTTCATTAGTTATGCAGTGGGTGAAACAAAAAATAAACTGCTTTCATCATTTTAATCTGTCGTATAATGTAATAATCATCTGCCTAGCCGTCAACTATGTTGGGGTCGGCTTCCAGTCTAACCGGATGCAGCTGAATACCAGTATTTTATTATTTTTACCAGTATTTTTAGCGACTAACTATCTGACCTCCACAACCCAGTTACTGGGTAATACGATACCCTTTGTTAGACTGGTTGTCAGACTTTCGGGCTTCTGACTACCCAAACCACTGTCAAAGATCCACGAATGGAAGCCGGGACCAACGGCTTAACGTGCTTTCCGAAGCACGGAGGGATCTCGGTATGTAAAGATGGTCACCCATCCGACATATTAGATTATAGAGTTATTATAAGATTTGGCAGTGACGCTGGCAGAATAGTGGACATCGGCTCAGCTGCCAAAGAAAAAAAAAAAAGATTTGACAGCAAATTAACCTTTCAGACACTTCTAAGAAAACTTCAAAATCTGGTTTAAATATTGTAAAATGATAGTCGTTAAGTCAATCATGTGTGTGATGTCAAAAAAAAACGAAGAACAGATAGTTTTAGGTGGGTATAATCATGACTCAAAATCACGATTATAAATACGAATAGATTAAAAACCATTTATTTATAGCTACAAAGATGAAATATGCAAAACTTTATCAAAAAGGAAGAATGTAATTAACACTTACTTGTAAAACTAGAACTTCGTAAACTGTTGCACGAAGTTGGCGGGAATTCATACCACGCTCCGCCATCTTGCACGTTCCGTTTCTAGTTACGATGTTGCCAAGCGTGAAAATAATATCCGTCGTGGTGTGAATACAGCCTTTGAGACTTGTAACACCGTTGTCTGTTTATTATTCAAATATTTTTGTTCGTGCGTAAGTTTTTCTGAAAATTATTGAAGTTCAAACGGGTTAGGTTTTACATGTCATAATATATGGTATGCTTGTATTAAAGATGGGTTTACGTGAAGATTTTGTTATGCAAATGGCGTACGGCAATTATCTTCACAATATAAGTATAATACGTGTGTATAATAATAATTATTACAGATTAAGATATAATGGGATATGTAAAGACTGTTTTATAATTAGAATTTTGATTTTGGATCAACCTCTTGTAACTGTAACATACCAGAGGGGCAATTCGAGTATTTTTAAAAACGTTCACAGTCTGATCTCAGTCTCAATCTGTCAAAAATATTTCGTTTACAAATTAAATTCCACATTTAAAAATAAATAATTGACATTGATTGTCGCTGATATAAGCTTGCGACTAGGTTTTGAACGTTTTTAATTACGGGAATTGGCCTTCTGATCTCAGTCTCAATCTGTCAAAAATACCTCTAATTCCCAGGTTACACTTTAGACAAGTTTTTGACATTGATTGTCGCTTAGATGTGATTGGCCTTCTGAAACCTGGCGAGGCGTATGCTACTTTGTGAACAACTAGAAGAAATAATTGAGCAGCGATTTAAATTAACGGGCGGAAATATTTTTCAAATTTTCCATCACATGTAAATATTTTGAAAATTCGTGTTGGGGTCTTATTGAAAAGAAAATATCACATGTCAACCAAATTAATTATAATTTTTAACAAAAAATTAAGTCCCAGCGGCAAGACTTTATAAAGCACAAAGCTATGCACATTCGGCCCAAATGTTCCCACCGTTGGGACACACCGTTGGAAAAAAGTGGGCCGTAATTCAACACGCGGGCTCAGTGCGGGTTGGAACATGTCACATTTTTTAGCAATTATGATTCTAGGACATGCCGGTTTCCTCACGATGTTTTCCTTCGCCGTTATGAGAGATAAAAAACCTTAAAGAAAAAGATAGAAAAGAAAGTTAAGCATCTCTGCAAAAAGTCAACGGACTTCAAACCATAGGCACAACAAATTACCTCCAACCATAAACTTCTAAAACAACAGAACGGTAGAAAATTGGCATCTGCCCGCATCCACCCGCGCTACGCATGATGAAAATTGTGGAGCCCCTCTATTGTTCGGAGGGCGGCAAATCAACTGCCTAGTGCTGGGATAGAAAACTGACGATATCGATGAAATGTAGAGTCTAATGACGCACAAAAAACAAGGCTCTAGAGCATTTATTTATTTATTTTAGGCAACAAAATATATACACTAAACATTACATATTTATTAATAGACGACGTAGGTGCATTAAAAACAAGGTGAACGGCCAATAGAAACTTTCTGAGTTATCAACAGTCAATCTTATATTTCAATGAGACCATTTAAAACGTCTACGCGACGTAAACGCACTTTTAAACTTCAAAATTTTCAAGAAAAAACAAGAATTGAATATAGTTGCCCCTTCCAAATGGAGAAGAATGGGCATGAAACTACACACACTCATTAAAAAAATATCGAAACACTTTACATGCGCTTAACTTTGCCACGTCGTGATTTTCGTTCCAAGAAGCGGGTAAGTTTCGCAACTGTATCCTAAAAGTACGGACGCCAGCACATCAAGCTACTACAATCTGTCAAATTTCTTTAATAGATTTTCAACTTTATTGCTATACCATTAACGTTCAAGGTTGATTGGGAAAATTTGACAGTTTCGGGTAGCATGACCTGCTGGCAACTGTACCTTTTACTTTTTGATTGACTTATACATATCAAGATCATCTCAAGACCATTAAATTCAGTCTCAGTATTCTATTTTAAGAATAACGCCTCTAAACCGTTTTTATTTCTACTTACTTCTTGTTTATTATAATACTACTCAACCTCCTTATCGATATCGATAACTTAACTCTTGATGTGTCCCATCCCTAAACCACTTGTTGTACGTTGGCGGGTAATTTTCCCGCGCAGATCCATTGAAAGGCGCGGTAAACGTTACTCAAGTTTACCGGTAAACACCGACATTTTGTTAGCGGGTCATTTTTTTAATGAAAATGGCCGTTAAATTGTTTGGACTAAAAAGGGGTTACGATTATGAAGTTTGTAATTTTGGGTTCCATTGTTAGGAGCTATTTTTTTTTTTTTTGAGATTCTTTACGTGGTTGAGAATTCTGTAAATACGTATTATTTGTTGCGGTCCGGAATCGTATTTTGATCAACATACATTCTGATATTGACATAAACAATTTGAATATCGCGGGGTACATACAGACACCACCTGAACGCCACTTGTCTAGCAAATGGCAATCGCTTTCAAGCGTTTCATATTTAGTACAGACGCCAGCAGGTCAAGTTACCCGAAACTGTCAAATTTTCCCAATCAACCTTGAACCTTAATGATTTAGCGATAAAGTTGAAAATCTATTAAAGAAATTTGACAGATTGTAGTAACTTGATGTGCTGGCGTCCGTACAACGATTTTAACAGAATTGACATAAGCTCTGCGGTAGCTTATGTCAATCCAATACATTGTTGACTTTCCGACATCATTATCGCTAATAGAATGTCACTTTGTCTATGTCCTCTGCCCTTCAGCCGTTACGTCACTTTCGCGTCGATACGCGCAATTGTCATAGTGCTCCGGGCAAAATCGCGCGAATTCTCAGCGTTCATTAAAACTCCGATATCTCAATTAAATTACGCATCATAGCTCTATAAACCCTATGTCATTAAAATTGTTATGAAATAAGCTATCTGATTTTACTAGGGTATAGTACAGTTTTACCTTGTAATATATTGCTAATTTGAAGTTGAACAAGAATAATGTACGCAGGATTTCATAATAATATCTTGATTTAAAAGAGTGTCCTGGAAGTTTCTTGCCCGTTCTTCTCAATCAATCAATATATTTATTGTGGAATATAGATAGGTACATAATACAGGTCTGTGACAATGTCACACATGTTTCCCTACAACGCCCTCCTGTCAATGTCATTCAAGTGTCAAAAGATCCTTGTAGCATGCTAGGCACTAGAAAAATATAGAAGGTTTTTTTCACAAGGCTAACGAACCCCAAAAAGATGGAACAGATAATATAAATGCAGTTCTCTGAACGCTTATATTACTCTTGTGACTGATAAAAGTTTGTCAAAGTGGAGCCCTAATTGCGTAATACACTTTCAATCATAATCTGAATAGTTTTGAACGACATTGCTAAACCATTCCATTGCTTCATATATTCGAAAAATTTGTCTGCTCAACAACGTAAATAACGCAATGAATGTGGTTGAACTGTCAAAATTAAAGCCATTGCTATTGTTCAGTTAGTGTGTTACGCAATTACCCCGCTATTCATACACACTTGCGAGTACTATGCACCTAACTTTTCTGAAAAACATCACCAGTAAGGTCTCTATATGTGCTTCTAATGCGTTCCCTCCTAGCGTCTCCAATCATATCTGCTTTGACTTGCCTTGTTAGTTTTATATTTTCTCTTTTATGTCCTAGAAACAAAAGTTCGAAACGCTATACACCGTGTTCTTCACGTTATCCATAAACTTTGGCAAACGGTTCTATAGTTTTTTACAAATCAATCTAACAAGGGAAGTAGGGCCTAATTAAAAAGGCTTCGTTACAAAGATATTTGTAATTTCATTTAATGAAATCTAATTGAGCTATGCAGTAAGAAAGGGTCTTAATTTGGCATATGTTGCCGCTTAGTGCAATTAAAATGATAAATCTATCAAATGCTTCGGATAAAGATATAAAGAGGTATGGCATTTACGTCAAGGTATTTAGTTTGTATGGAAATTAACAAAAAATAAAAATTAATTAATGTGTCCGTAATGAAAAATGCTTATTTCCATGGTCTGAACATCTGGTCGAAGTTTATGCATATCGTCCGGAACACGGTGTATATAATTTCAAAGACTAGCAGGCTTGAGAACCCAACAAAGATGGAGCAGATAATTCAAATGCATTTCTATGGACGCTTCATTTTACTCTTGGGACTGTTAAAAGTTTTGCTAAGTGGTTTCTGCTCTTTTAATTTACCTACAGGGTGTCTTTTAAAGCTATGTCGATTATTGGAAGACAGATAAGATTTTAATTAGCAAACTACATCAAATATCTCGGAGTAGTGATAGATGACGGCCTAAGATGGAACATACAAATCGGTGCCATATCCACTAGAACTTTGCGCCTCATTCATACCCTAAAGCTACTCAGAGGGTCGGCTAATCCTAAAACCATGAAGATGATCTACTACGCACTATGCCAGTCAGTAATTGGTTACTGTATTGCGGTGTGGGGAGGTGCCGTAAAAACCAGCTTGATTCGGGTGGAAAGAGCACAGAGAGCCATTCTTAAAGTAATTACAAGAAAGCCACACAGATTCCCAACATCAGAGCTATACTCAACTTATAAAGTTCTAACGGTGCGGCAACTCTTTGTGCTCCAAGCCACCCTGCGGAGGCACGGCACTCTCCCACTCCGTAATCCAAACAAACGAACCTATCTTCCACCTTGGACTCTACACAAGACAACCTTCGCGTCACATCAATATTATCCACTGAGTACCCACATCTATACCAAAATTAACAAACACCTAAACATCACAAACCTAAACACGCATGCTCTTAAATCTAAACTAACCGACTGGCTTCTAACGAAGGACTACTCTTACACGGAGTCGTTACTAACATACACTAAATAATAACACACAACACACGCTACCCGTCATACACACACACACACACACCCCCACACATGACACGGACATCACATCACATTACACCACACCTTCCTTCTTTTTTATTTTATTTTTTATTTTTATTTTTTATCTTATATAGCTGCTTCTTTTATTACTTTTTATTTTTAATTGTTTTTACCGTTTTGGATTGTAAGTCAAACGGTAGACGGGCCCAGTCCTCTTGCTAAGTTTTTTTTTTTTTTTTGTTCATGTCCTTGTATTATACCTCGACCAACCACTACCTCTTAAGATACAGGTGAATATCCTAGTTTAAGAGGCATAGTGATCAACCTTTTTGTACAGATTTGCAACATGAACTCTGAATGTGAACTTTTAATCTGTCAATCTGTATTTTTTGGCTAAATAAACGTTTATTATTTATTTATTTAAATTCAAGACATTTATAGTACTGCCGAGCAGTGGTACCCCAGTAGTAAATGCCCTGACTTACGAGTCGTAGGTCTTGGGTTCGAACCCAGGCAGGTGTTTTACTCTGTGTAAATAATTTCATCACCACTGCTCTCAAAACGGTGAAGGAAAACATCGTGGGGAAACCGGCATGTCTTAGAACAAAAAATTCAAAGACATGTGACATCTACCAACCAGCACTGGGCCCGCGTGGTGGATTACTGCCCACTCCTTCTCACAGAGAGGAGGCCTGTATCCCAACAGTGGGAACAGTATAGTCTGCTTATGTTATACACTTAACCGTATAGACGTATAAAGTCTTTCAAATATAAACTGCCTACATCACTATAAAACAAGATGGCGTTCCAGAATATCTTTGAAGTTTATAATTAGTTTTGAAAAGACATCTCAATCGTTTACCTTGTAAACAGCTCCCTTTTTGATAATATTGATGAAAGATTTCAAGTTTTTCGAGTTAAATTCAACTATATTTTATAGTTTTGAGAGTAGAAAGATGTAGTGAGGTGTGAGAAAAAGTACTGAAGTACAGACGCCAGCAGGTCAAGCTACCCGAAACTGTCAAATTTTCCCAATCAACCTTGAACCTTAATGCTTTAGCGATAAAGTTGAAAATCTATTAAAGAAATTTGACAGATTGTAGTAGCTTGATGTGCTGACGTCTGTACATCGGTAGGTTACTGGTTACTGTTAGTCTGCATCATCCCACAGCTGGGCAAAGGCCTCTCCCTATGACTTCCTGCTCTTTCGATCCAGGGCTAAAGTGGACCACTGGTCGTTTGTTTTCTCCAGCTCGTCCCGCCATCTTCTACGGGGTCTGCCGCGACGCCTTCAGGGCTCCACGTGGTGGTTATTTTGGCCCACAGCTCAGTGAACACACGACAGACGTGGTCAGCCCAGTTCCACCTCAGCTTAGCGACTAGATATATATTTTTTGTAGTGTACCAACGTCACGTGCGAACTACGCGTCATACTGACGTCATGAAAAATCCTGCATCGCGGAAGCAGAGTTTACCGCGCAATTAGCATATACATATATATATACAACAGCCCGACATGATTCATCGGGCACCGGGTATTTTTTTTAAATTATATTCCAGTTATAGCTGGTACGGGTAGTCAGTCAGAAGATAAAAAGTCTGACAATCAGTCTCAACAAGGGTTATCATGTTACCAAGTAACTGGGTTGTGGAGGTCAGATAGGCAGTCGCTCCATGTACAATATTGGTATTCAGCTGCATCCGGTTAGACTGGAAGCCGACCACAACATAGTTGGGATTGTTGATTGATCATAGGTAATTATACATAGCTAACATACATACAGCTACATATAGCTACATAGTTAAATGATTCATCTCATTCAATCATTCATTCAACAGATGAATCATTTCAGGGCGCATTCCGAAAGGTAGCAGAGTCGCAAATAGCTGTCAAATATTTCGCTGTTTTTAATAATTTATCTATATATGTATACTAGCGGACCCGGCAGACGTCGTCCTGCCCGGAAAATCAGCGCCACCTACCGGGTCCAATTGTGTTTTCAAACCATCCAGGAACCCACTGAAATGTACACACAACATTTTATCCAAATTTGTCCAGCCGTTTAGGAGGAGTTAGGTGACAAACACACCTACAGAAGAATTATACATATTAAAGATATACATATATGCTACATGAAATGAAAAGAAGATGAAATGAGAGAGCAGTGATGGCCCTGTGGTAACGGATAACTTACGAGTAGGTAGGGTTTCGAACCCAAGCAGGCACTTTAACGCTGTTTCAATAATTATCTTTCATGATACAGTTTAGTAATATTGATATATTAATTAAAACAGTATAACATTTGACAGTTATCTGCGACATTACCAACAAATAAAAAAATAAAAAAAAACAAATCTCTACCTCGCCATGATATCATAAGTCCCTCTCAGACTTCAGAAAACCACTCAAGTTTTTACTAGCGACACTAAACACTGACTAATTGATTATATCAAAACCCGCACAAGACTTAAAAGATTAATTATTAAAAAATGATTAAGGTAATCACATCGATAAAGCAGATATCGCTTTCATGTGTCAGATATGTGTTACATATCGATAAGAACATCACTAGTTTACAACCCACGATAATGGTAATTAGTGTTGGGAATCTAGAGTTTGTGTAGTAAAAGTTAATCTATTTAGTCTACAATAAAACTCTAAAGGGACTATTTCTGCATAAAACTAGATTATTTTTTAGTGGACGTTGGAATAAAGCAATTTAATCTTCAAGCACTTCTGAAAGTGGCACCGGTAAGGCGCCTTCCTCACCGGATCGGTGTGTTTTCGTTATTGTACAAAATCTGTACAGATTCTTTACCGAGTGCCTGTAATTAAATGAGAGCTTCCTCACTGAGTAGTTTCGGTACAGATTCTCTACCGAGCGCATACAACAGTCTCTCTACCGAGTACTACCGAACACCGAACCATTCGACTCGCTCGTCCCGTCACTCCCGCCCCAGCCCGCAGTTCCCATAACAAATGACAAAAATTGTAGCAAACAGAGCCAGTCAAGAAGTGGTTCTCGGTAAAGAATCTGTACAGATTCGGTACAGAAACGAAAACGCGCCGATCCGGTCAGAAAGACGCCTAACTGAAAAGATGTGAGGGGATCGGTTGTCATGGTATAGGCATGTGATGCAGAGGAATGAGGAAATGTCGTGAGGAAAGTTTTGAGTACAAATGTGGGTGCTTTCATTCATTTCATCATTGATGATTGATGGATGGACCGTGTAAAGGTGCTAGAAAGGGGGTGACAACCAAAATGACGACTAATAGAGAAATCATCATTCTCCTACCCTTATCCTGAGATCGGCGCAACATATCCTTTACTCCATACTTCTCTAGATAAAAAAAAAATGAATGAAAAAAAAAAAAAAATGGGATAACGGCAGGAGAATGATGATAATATTTATCACCGAACGACGATGCGAGGCAATGCGATACCGCTATAAATTATTGTGGATTTGGAACATCCACCATATTTACGTTATTGAGCAGACAAAGGACAATGCTCATGAATGTATGGAATCCCGTACCTACCATGCTGCATCAAAGTCAAACTTTGTTTTTTATAGACTACACTTATCATATTAACTCCTACAAAGTTCTTTTCGTAAAACAAAAACTAGGTACATACTTTATTTTGTTTGACATGTCATACACGAACGGCCATTATTGCTCTAAAAAAATGATTATAGTTTAAATAAAAAAATCTATTCTATTTTATTCTAGTTATTTTTAATTAATGTAGAATCGGCAAAGTATAATTTTTTTACATGTTTTTTGAAAGACGTGATTATGATACTTTCAAAATTCAAGGTTATATTAATCATATCATTTGAAACGGAACGCCAGGTAAAGGGAATAAAACTTTTTTTACTTTAAATCAAATTCCCTGTTCAAAAATCAAATCCCTGACGCGTAATGTCGTAAAAAAATATGAAAATAATTACTATAATATTTTGATCTTGATGCATGAGACTTTTTCGTACTACTTTTGGTCATTGTCTTTTTTCAAACATATGAAGCAATGGATTAGCAGATTAATGGATTAGAATATCCTTTAAAAATACGGTGTTACGCAACTATGGCGCGAGGTTTGAATCCCGGGACGGACAATGGGTTCTTCCATCTGGAATTTATCAGTGGCAGCCCGGAGTCTGGATTTTTTCCGGTTGATGGCAATAGGCTCGCCCCCCATTACATGGGTCTTAAACATAACTGGCGACATGTGGGTGTTTATATACCTCTGGCTAACTTGATGACAGTTATCTCACCATCATTATTTCAGCCAAAAGATGTCCACTGCTGGACATAGGCCTCCCCAAAGCACCTCCACTTCGACCGGTTCTGTGCTTCTCGCATCCAATGGGTTCCTGCGGCCTTCACAAGGTCGTCAGTCCACCTTGTGGGAGGCCTTCCAACGCTACGTCTTCCGGTACGCGGTCGCCACTCCAGAACCTTTCGGCCCCATCGGCCATCTGTTCTGCGAGCAATGTGCCCAGATTACAGTTTGATTACAGTTATCTAAACTAATATTATAAAGTGAAAAGATTAGATTTTTTGTTTGTTACGCTTCCACGCTGAAACGTGTCAATGTATTTGGATGAAATTTTGGCACATGGATAGACCATGACCTGGATTAGGACATAGGATAATTTTTATCCCAATATTCCCACGGGATCGAGACTTATGCGGGTGAAACCGCGGGGCGCAGCTAGTTGATCATATTTCAAAATTTCGCAGGCACGACAAGTGTGTGTACGCACGGCTACATATCAAGCTATACATAACCAGTATAAGCCGACTTCTGATTGCGAGAAAAACTTATACAATGTGAGGTCTGCTAAAACTGGAAACTTCTAGTTGGAGTCCTGTGCCCCGATAGTTCGACTCGCTACAGAATATTCCTGGAAAGATTCTTTGACATTTAACTTGTTCTAAACTTTCCTCTCAGTAATTCTGGGAAAGTCACTCCTTGATCACAATACCTCCCACGTACATACACGTACCAAAGTGCATTGTTAATTTTAACACTGACGTTTTGGTCCGATCGAGGGCATAACAAACATGGCACCATTGTGTGCACAGCGCTTGACAATTATAGGCCACAGGCATTCCGGTAATTTGATTATCAACGGGTATTTTTGTTGTGTTTAAAATGTGGGTAGTTTATCGTTTAGGTTATGGAGGAGTCTTTAAATTATAATAATAATATTTACATATATACAATGTTGAGGGACCTTGGCTAAGTAAAAACAGCCGCACGGGTTGATCGATCAGGTTAAGCTACGCTTGCCGTGGTTGGTCAGTGGAACGGTGACCATCCATTACATATCGAGACCCATCCATGCCTCGGAAAGCACGTTAAGCAAGCCGTTGTTCCCTGCTGTCATTCGTAGATCTTTGACAGTCGATACGGGTAGTCAGAAGCTCAAGTCTGGCAACCAGTCTTACCGAGGAGTATCGTATTACCCAGTAACTGGGTTGTGGAGGTTAGATAGGCAGTCACTGCATGTAAAATACTGGTATTCAGCTGCATCCGGTTAGATTGAAAGCCGACAACAACATAGTTGGGAAAAGGCAAGGAAATACATAGTTACAATGTATACCGAGCGCAAGATACAAAGCCATAAACGGGGCAGATAGCTAAACTCACCAGAGGCCCACAACTAACAATGGTGAATTGGAAAGGAATTGAAATGAAATTATACGGAAATGCCTCCGTTTTACCTTCGATCGATATTAATAGGCCTACTAGATGGAAGTTGGTTTCAATCTAAATTTATTCACTGACAGACAACGCACAGCCTCTAAGCCTTTCAGTCTAGAAACATGATAAATGATAAATGATTTTATTTTGTAAGTAGGGAGAAAGAACGGGGAGCTGAGCGAAAATTCGAGTAAATGTTCACGCGCTCTTACTAATTTTGTAGGCGTTTCGTCGCCGGGGAGCGGACTGCTAGCTTGATTTAAAATCCTATCTTGAATGTCAAGATAATTGTTTTGTCGAAGCAATGCAAAATCAAATCAAAAGTCATTTATTCAAATTAGGCTGTGAATCAGCACTTTTCGAACGTCAAAATTACATAAGACAGTCCCCCAAAACGCATGCCCTTCACCACTTACTGAAGCTGGGAAGAAGAAGTGGCGGCGCAACAAACATCGAAAGTTACAGTCGGAGCCTCTAACCTGATTGTCTGGTATCACTGATGCTGGGCATTGAACTGGAACCCGGCGGATTATTTCCTAACTTCACTTCTATGTGATTAAGATAACAGCTACGCGTCGCCACGCATTCATGTCGCGAGGTTTTTTACGTACTGTTTACACATAACAGCACGCCATTATTCCCTGAAGAGTTTGGCAGAGGTGTACCTATTGTAGGTACACCCACATTTCGCAAGTTACGTTTGAGAGCACCCCAACTTACTTAAAAAAGTAAAAAAGAATTAGGGATACAAAATATTGTATTTAAAATTTAAACAGCCATGTTTTAAAGCGTTCTAAACATTACAAGCTGTGAGCCCGATGGGATTTCCGATCGGGAAAAATGATGACCTTCCATACAATCTTTCATCCTCTAAGTAACCACTTTAGGGAATAATTTAGCAAAATTATTTCCTTAGTGCTCACTTTCGTTGTATTAGGAACCCGATTACCAAATATCGTTCATCATCAGTTTGAGTAATTGATGTGGCCTACCCAAATGTCCTTTCTTTGGTATTGTTCGTCGAATCGTTGAGCTCCTTAAGTTTTGAGTTGAGCTGCACGATTTCTGACAAATGCGTACACTGACTGGACAGGTCCTCTCAATCTGTGTGGTTCTTTCCTCAAAAGACCATCTCAGACATCGATCTACATGATCTTCATATGATCTGACCAAGATTATGTTTGGACTGTAAAAGTGGTTGTACAAACCTGCTTACAAAATAAAATCATTTATCATAGTTTATAAATAAACCCCTTCATCTCTATTATTAATACAGATAAATTAATAAGTTATTAGTAGCAAATGATTCATAGTTCTCACCTCAAGCAAGGTTTATTTCCATTTCAAGGCAGTCCGTTTCATACCCGTTCGACCGTGAAATGGATTAAGTCGTGCAATGACAAAACTCGCGAAATTAGATGTGGGCAGTGAGATATATTGAACTTAAAAGTTGACACGTTTTCCGTTCCCGATTCTGGGAAAATGTGACGGTTATGGGGGATCACGACTGAAGGAAGTAGGTGCTTATCCGTTCGGATGGATAATGTTCCACTATCCATCTCCTCGATGCACCGGACCGACCGGATACGGAACACTATACTGCGCTCTAAGACACAACTCAAATGGGACCGGACCGGACACGTTTGCCGCATGTCCAATACATTGTGGGCTAAGACCACCACAGCATGGGTCCCTGAAAACGTCCAACGGTATCGCGGAAGTCCCAGGCGTAGATGACGGAATGAACTTGACGCCTATAAGAGGGATTGGTCCATATTGATTATATTATTATTATATCCACCTCCTGATCAATATTTATTATTTTCTTTCGCAATTGACACAAACATGATTGACATAACTACTGTTTGACGTTCGTACAGTGGTCGACACAGGTAATACGTCACGTGTCGACTGGTCATGACTACTCTTTGCATGTCGTATGTAAACTAAGGCATGTCGCGTGTCTTTCCTGCGAGAAATGCTCGAATTGACATGGCGAGAATAGCTCGGCTTGATTTTGTCGAGGGAAAAGTTCGAGTCGAACGTCAATAACGAACGCGAGATGCCCGAGAATTGCCTTCCAGACCCTCGACACCAATTGTCACAGAAATTATATTAACAAAACAAGATGATGGCATTAGTTCTTAGAATCTTGTAGCGTTGTACTTATACTTTTTTATTAAATCTTATTGTCTATTTCTTCCAGCCAAAATGCGTTTACTGCTTTCCGCCGTCTTGCTGCTCTCCGCCATTTTGTCGTGCGCGACGCAGGCGCAGTACCCGCGCCCCCGCCGCCCCGAGCGCTTCGACACCGCTGAACAGATCTCCAACTATCTGAAGGAGCTTCAAGAATACTACTCTGTACATGGGAGAGGAAGGTGAGTTTTTTTGTCATTGTTTCTATAAGGCTACGTACACACTGAGAGGTGGATTGCTTAGAGCCTACGTAGAGCCTAGCGAGTCAACTTGCGAGTAGCGAAGTAAAACGAACGGTCTAGGGGGTCTACTACGAAGTGCAAAGTGCGAATGATCGGATCGGACCGACACATGGCGGAACCGAATATTATTGAAAAATGCGAAAAAAGTTCGGATCGGCTCAGTTGGGTCGGGACCATATTTAATATTCGAAAGAGTGTAGGATCGGGACCGACCGAACCAAATAGTAACTTCGTAGCAGGAAACGGCCAAACATTCGGCCGATACCACTTTGGAGTAGACCACTAGAATCTTTGCAACCAGCCGCACACGCTAGGCGACTAGCTAGTATATGTAAGGATGTTATGTCACTAGGCTCTACTCACTACGCATGCCAATAACTGTTTGTCAGGTGACTAAAACCCGCTTTAACAAACTTCAACTTTCTAATTAACAGACCGAATTCTCGAAAATTCATAACTGCTTTGACTTTCACTAGAATTTAAGCTTAAGTGAGGTCGCAAATTCTGAAAAAAAAACACGCAGGTAAAACATTTAAAGAAAGTTTTGTAGCCTGGATATTAATAGCAAAAAATCGTAAATACACCTGAAATAAACCATGCAGCGTGCACTACGGATCGTGAACATAGAAATTCTTCTTTTCAGCTAATTAGACAAAATGAAATGTTGTTCCACGTTGGGCGCCATTTTATAATCAAATATTTTTGTTCTATTTGTTTTCTATGGTTTTAAATTGTGAGATATATACGACTTAAAAGTATTATTGTGTTTATGGAAGAGGACAGTCAGAACTTTTTAAGTTACTTCATGTGTGTTTTATCATAAATAGTTATATAAGATAAAACACACTATCTACAATTCATTGTAAAACCTAACCTAGAATACCTGATTGAGATTTGGGGATCGGTATCCAAGACTAACCCCAATTACATACAGAGGACCCAAAACAAAATTATAAAACGGTAATATTGTAAACCAACAAACCGACCGGTAAACCAACTTTAAATTTACAAAAAAGACATACACACATAACCTAAGAAATAGAAACGAAGTAGTTCTGCGTTTTCCTAGAACAGTAAAATATATAAATATATTTTATACGAAGGGGTTCAATTATATAATAAATTGACAAATGAAATCAAAGAGTGCAAAAGTATTAATATTTATAAAAGAAAACTAAAGGATTATATTATGCAAAATGTAAATTCTACATAAATACCCTGACAAAACAATATAAAATACTAACTAAACTACTAAAATATAAAATATATATATAAATACATAAATACCCTGACAAAACAATATAAAATAGTAACTGAACTGCTAAAATATAAAATACTACGTAACTACTATAACGCAAAAAAAACTACACATAACGAAGATCTACTTACAAATTAAGAACACAAAACCAGAACACACACGTAATAATCAAAATTATAAATGATTCGCGCCGATGAGAGACCGCTGTCTCTGAGACTATACTTGTTGCACACAGGTAAACAAACACGTGCACGTACTATGCTAGCAGACACAAACACATTCACACAATAGTTCGCTTCTTAAACGTTATTTGTGTTCCTCACAAAGTGAATAATTAGTATTTATTATTTTTGTGTTAAAATTTAAATCTCATATAAGTGAACTGTATCTTGTTCTTATGAGAAATAAAGATTCTTTAACCTTATACGTCCCATGTTGGATGCCATTAATATAAGTAGTCCCACGTTGGGCGCCAATACAATATTGGCGCCCAACGTGGGACCACTCACCGTTTGTGATTGATAACAAACGGTGTGTAATCATCACTAACAAAGCTTTTAAAGCAACTTATTTATATTTCTAGTAGCACTAGCTTGTTGCAGCGGTTACCTGTTGCAAAATTTTACGAGTAGTTTCACTACTTGTCGCTAGATGTCTCTATTTGAAGTTAACAACGCCACCTACCTACTTTGTATGGAACTTTCTAACATTGGAAGTTTTCAGAAATATGAACATGAAACATGTAGTATCGCACTAGTTATCAAAACCATCCGCCAGAGGCCAGTTTTTAGTTGTAGAAATACAAGATAGACACGTGTGTCTATGGAGTTTCTTGCCCATTCTTCTTCATAGGTACCTGCTACACTTTAGAATAGGCAACCAGCTTCATCTTTCTGATTGACCGACTCCTTAACAATTCAAAAGTGCCTGTATAACATACATAAACGTTTTGAATTTGAGTTTGACGCCGTGTCCTAAGATATAAAATGTGCACATCAAACTCGGTTTGCTTAATAGGGTAGGCAGAATACGTCATGATGATGACTCCCTAATTCATATAGATGATTCAAGATTTCCTTTGATTCAAACCTTTTTCTTATTTAGTAATGATAACTATTCAATACTTTTACATTTCTTTGTTGAGTATAAATGAAAGAAACGATGTATGGTCTGTGTGAAAAATGATATGACTAGATAGGGGTTGACTATTGAGATATCGACTAATAGAGAAGTATGGAAAAAAAGACCGACCTCAAATAAATAGGGATAAGGGTAACTACGATGATGTTTATGATAACTTTCAACGTTTTTTTTTTTCAGATATGGCAAGAGACAAATGCACATAGCCGATGCGTCTGTGATCTTCCGGGAGAGTCCATTCTTCGAGCACAACCTTAACGATGAACCGGCGTTCAAAAACCTTGGCTATAAGTAAATTAATAAAGAATTAATAATTATTAATAATAACAACAATAATCACCGTGTAAACTAAAACCAATTTAGTCTATTTTATTTATATTTTGCTGATATCATTGATCTGTTAGTTTTTACTCATACTTTTGAACTGTGACTTGCAAAAGTGCAAACATTCGATACGCTTCCGTGCGTAATCAAACACCAATTAAATGTTATCGAAGGAGTCCTCTAAACGCTGTTTCCAAATCCGAAAATTTTGACAGTTAAAACCCAATAGACGACCGCTGTTCTTCCAACGGCTATTTGCTGTCGGCTAGGCAAGTCAGGTTACCGGAAATGTGTCATTATCGACTCGGAAGCCTGTCGAATGGTTGTATCTATGCTGTTATGGTTTTGTAAGAGATGGGGTTGATGTTAACTGAGTTAAAACTTATTTTCTCAATATTTATTCGAAAGAAATGTTACTTTCTCGTCCTATTAAAGAACTGTATTTTTCTGGGAAATTGTATTTGTAAACGAGATTAAATTGATAAATTACAATAATTATTTTTGGTATTATGTAAGTGTGTAGAAATTAGTTTAGAATACAAAATATATTAAACACCCCATCTCAAGCAATTATATTTTCTTTATTATTTCATTAATCACCAATGCTCTAAAAAGACTTAAGTCAAAACTATTCTAGTCAAATTAAAAACTATTAAAAAACCGTCTTATTATTCTAGTCAATTAAATGCTTATTTTGTCAAAAAAGAAATCCTAAAAATAGTTTTCAAGCTGGGTGAACGACTACTTTTAGGAATTTTTATTATTACATAACCTTTTTTTTATTTTTTATTTATTAATAGGGTACCAATTACAATTTACAAGCTAACACTAAAATAATAACTTTTATTGTAATAAATAATAAAACTATGTAAAAAATACACAAAAAATAGTGTTAACAAAATGTATGTAGTATTTATTCAAAATGCAAGATTGTTTCATGGCCTATTTGTTTTATTATATCATTAACCCTATTCTTATCACATAAAATCACGCCTTCTCCCCCATGGAGGTAGGCAGAAACTAGAGACAGAACGTCACCTGCTACGATCGTTACATACTCCTCTTGTGTCGTATACGTTCATACATCTGGCCATACACGAACGACGGTTGCGATTACTACGCTCCTGACCTTTCTGAAGAACATCACCAATAAGGGCTCTAATTCACTATGACCACGTCATGATTCCTTTCTTCGAAACCACGTCAATTCCTCAGCTAATCACGACATCTGCTTATAACATATTCTCTGTGACATAATGAACGAAATCGCACGAAATGAACGCGAAGTTGGCGTGGTTTGATCTGTCAAAATACCACGCTTGACAACCGTACGTGGTTTGAGCGTGGTAAGATTACGCGGGGATCAATAATCACCATACAGAATTGGGGCTAAGGTCACTATAAAATAATTATGTCCTTATAGGGCGTCCTCTAACTATTTCTGCTCTCACAGTTTTATTAATCCAGCAAACCCATTGCAGGGTTGTCAGAAAAGCTACCATCATCTGCCTAGCCTTTTCCCAACTATGTTGGGGTCGGCTTCCAGTCTAACCCGATGCAGCTGAATACCAGTATTTTACATGGAGCGACTGCCTATCTGACCTCCACAACCCAGTTACTGGGTAATACGATGCCCCTTGGTAAGACTGGTTGTCAGACTTTCGTGCTTCTGACTACCCGTAACGAATGTCAGCCGGGACCAACGGCTTAACGTGCTTTCCGAGGCACGGAGGGGACTCGGTATGTAAAGATGATCACCCATCTACATACCAACCGCGGCAAGCGTAGCTTAACCTGATCGATCGACCTATGCGGCTGTTATTACTTAGCCATAAGCCCCTCTCAGAAAAGCTACCAAATGATAAATTATTTTATTTCTGTTAGTAGGTTTGTGCGAACACACATCAATCTTATTATCAAAACTGGATGAGGTCCATGCTTCCTATCCAACTATTCTGAGAAGAACCACTGAAACAAACTTAGAGGTCACAGACGACTGGCTTATCTATGTTTGCCAAACTATTTGCGTACCTATAGCTCTCACGATAAAGACGGAATAGTTTTGCTGACCTGCACCCTAATTGCTTAACACACTATTACCTTATCACAATCTGAATCATATTGAAGGATATTGCTAATCCATTGCTTCATATGTTGAAAAATGTGTTTGCTCAACAATTTATATAACGTAATGAATGTTGTTGAACTATCAAAAAGAAAGCCATTGCTACCGGTAGTGTGTTATGTAATTACCTCGCTGGCCCAATTCAAGATTTTGAAGATTTCAATGGCCGGTGGTACAGACGAGTCCTGGAGTGGAGACCATGTATCGGCAAGCGTAGTGCGAGACGGCCCCCTAGCTAAAAGGACGGACGACCTCAAAAAGGTGGCTATAACAGACTGGATATGGAAGACATAGGACAGGGTGTTGTGGTGCAGCCTGGGAGAGGCCTATGTCCAGCAGTGGACTGCGATAGGATGAGTTAATTATTACGTACGTTTATATTTCTACCTATAGTATATATTTCTACCTTCCTAATAAGGACATAAACCGTACTAGTATAATCACTGTAACCTCCATTTTAAAACCTCCGTCAATTAAGTTTTCCATTAGGGGGAGCAATCAAATGACATCACATGCGTGTTATTGATTTTAAAACTTATGCCTATGGGGGAAAGGTTAAGTTTGTGTTGTCAGCGTTTAATGAAACTAGTGCAAGGTATTTATCTCTTTTTTATAAAGAAAAAAGTTTGTTTGTCCATTTGTTTTCAATATAAAATTATTTTGCTCGACTTCCTCGTTGGTACAGTGGCCGAAGAGAGCAGTGGTGGCCAAGTGATGACGACCGTGTGAATAACCCTCGACTTCGTCGGGGTTAGTAAACTGGGGTTTGATTGAAACAATGTTCAATTTATACTTGGGTGTGCGGACCAGTAATCCCGACACGACCTCAAGTCTGATTTATTCACAGATGTAGTGATGACACTGTGGATTGGTAGTGGTTAACAAATATTTTTCTTCTAAGACCTTATACTATCGGCGGAGAATCTTGACACCGCGATGTACAAATCGATCGAAATGGTACAACGCCATCTAGTAACTAAAAAGTAAACAAATTTTGAACAGTTGAATTTACGATCGTGGTTTTCATCAGATATTAGCTCTGTGCGGTTAAACACCGTGTTTTACGAGTTGTGGGTCCAAGGTTCGAACCCTGATAGGCGCTTTACTTTGTTTAAATTGTTTCATCACCACTGCTCTCAAAACGGTGGAGAAAAACATCGTGAGGAAACCGGCGTGTCCTAGAACCAAAAACCCAAAGACGTGACATCCACCAACCCGCACTGGGCTCGCGTGGTGGATTACGGTCTACTCCCTCTCACCGAGAGGAAGCCTGTGTCCCAGCTGTGGGAACATTATAGGCTGATTATGATGACAGTGACCGCAAGCTCATACTGAGCATGAAGTCCAGCGTTCAATTCGCAGGTCGACCAAAGTGGAACTGGGTTTTTCCATCAAGAATTTCTTAGTGGCAGCCCGTAGCGGACTATGGGCTGCTACTAAGAAATTCTTGATCACCGGCCATCAACCGGGCACAAATCCAGAGATTTGTGCCCGGTTGATGGCAATAGGCTCGCCCCCTGTTACACGGAACTTAAAAATAATCTGAATAATGCTATAATAAAGGGATACCTAAGTTTTCACGGCGAGATTTTTACAAAATCGATCGGCTGTTCTTTAATAACAGAATTAATGAGCCATTCAGAAAATCGATAGACAATGACGTTTTGTCGACGTCAACTGAAGCACTTAAGCTTTATCGTAATCCTAATACGTCACCACTTTTTATTTAGATACGAATTAGTGACGTCTCCAAACTTAACTTAAATCTAAGATGCGTGAAGATAAAAGAAAAATGCGTAGTTTATGGCTTAGATAGTCACAGATAGATAAACAATACAATATTAGTAAAATCAAGTAATTTTCTATTTTTGGTCATCACCACTGCTCTCACGGTTTGGTTCTAGGACATGCGTTTCCTCATGCGTTTCCTCACGATGTTTTCACCCTGAGGAAATCTCACGGTGAAAACATCGTGAGGAAACCCGCAAGTCCTAGAACCAAAAATTCGAAGACATGTGACATTTACCAACCCGCACTGGACCCACGTGTTGGATTTCTGCCCACTTCCTCTCACCGAGAGGAGGCCTGTGTCCCAGCAGTGGGAACATTATAGGCCGATTATGTATATGTTACAATGAGACAGACAGAGAAGAAGTGTGAACCAAATGAGATTGGAAAGCGAAAATACCGAAGGGTTAAAAAAAAATTCTCGCTTATGGTGAAGGAACCGATGATCGTTGGGGTAGACTTGTTCTTGAATGGAAACCGCGAATCGGCAAACGTAAGGTAGGACGCCTTCAGGCTAGGTGAAGCGACGATTTTCGCAGGGTGGCTGGTACCAGATGGATGAGAGTTGCCGAGAATCGAGCTAAATGGCGTGCAATTGGAGATGACTGCTGAAGGCGGATGATTATGATAAAAATCAAATAGGTAATTTTCTATTTAAAAAAATATTAATCTCGCATATGTTGAAGGAAGAATTCTTGAGGAAACTTAATGGCCTGAATTCATCAAAACGCAGCGAGGTATGCTGACTCTGTTTAAGAAGGGCATTAAACCTTGCAGTGGAACAATTTGTGACTGGCATACAGTATTCTCTTCTTTGCGATATAAGTACCAGACAGGTACGAGGGGCTACGACGACGGCGACGGCGACAGTCACGGTTGCTGGCGGAACCGCGCGCTAGGACTACTGATGCGTGCACTCCGCACTCTCAACTTCATACAACTAGTGACTCGGACCTATTCTGTTGTTCTTTGAGTGAGTTTTCAAAGAATGCATTGTTTGTAATAAGTTACAAATTATAATATTAAGTTAATAAGCTCGAGCGATGAATATTTTTCTCTGCCGACGTTGCCAACACCTCTATGTCGGCAGGGGAGAGGCCGGCTACCGACGAGCAGGGGACGTAGGGGCCAGATGGCCCCGAGCCGGGTCCCCGCTGCCGGTGGTTGTGTTCAGCGCATGCGATGGACTCAGTTAATAATAAGTTAGGATAAGAGTTTAGATAAAAACACTATCGCATTCGGTTAAAGAAAACCCCTGTAAAAATAGATGTAAGTTGGAAAAAAAAACAATTTTGACAGTAGATACTAGAACTCCCATAACTAAAAATGTTGCTTTAAAATGATTAGACACTTAAAAAATGATGGTATGCGTGTTATGGTTAAGAAGACTAATTATTACTTAATTTTAAGAAACGTTTATAAAAAAGGAGGAATGAGGGGGTACCATACTTGCTGATCACCTGATAGATCGCCTAAACAATCAAACAATTCAATTTCAAATTAATTCCAATTAATCCAAACAGAACCGCGTAATCCTCTTGTATTGATACCAGGTTTCACCCAATTAACTCCAGACCTTCCGTTAAATGAAATAGGGTGTGTATTTCAATAACAGCTCGGAGCAAAGAGAGGATGTCAAATCGAAACTAAGTGGATTATAAACAGAGTGCGCGCGCAACTGCGATGTTGTGGTGTAATGGCGGAAGGCTCTTTTTAGTTGACACGGTGGTACAGCGTAGAACAAGTATTTTGGAACTGTTAAAAATATCATTGTAGTTCTTTTGTACTTTCTTCAGATTTTTTTACTTATTCTCAGTATTTGTTTAATATGGGAAATAGGAAATTATACTGAACTCTTTAAAAAATCTGCCGTTCCAACCTTATTAGTTAAGGGTAATTATTTATCATAGAATCAGATTGTGTTCATTTTCTCTCATTTCAAAGTATTATTTCGCCGTGTTAGAGCAAACAAGTATTTCAGAACCAAGTGTATAATTGCGCGCCCATCGTGTAAGTGACTAATGAGAAAGTGGCACCCAGTGTGGGACAGTTTAAAAACTGGCGCCCAGTGTGGGACAGTTTAAAAGTGGCGCCCAGCATGGGACAGTTTAAAAAATGGCGCCCAACTTGGGACAATACGTGTGAGTTAAACTTACATCCAATTTAAAGTTAAGTATAATATCACCCAATACTGGCCATGTACAGACAAAGCCAACGAAAGATTGCTCCAAAAAAGGTATGTCTAGACAAATACTAGAGAAAAGCACCCAACAATCGCTTAATGGCGCCCACCGTGGGACTTAGAATTTGTTTTTAGTCCAAGTCTTGCTATAGTAATTACTACTCATAAAAAATCACAGTTGCCATCAACCACAAGAAAAATAACCTGTTCTTTTACAAAGCCCCTTTACCAACACAGTGTTGCAACCAAAAGCAGCCCAGTCGTCGCGATTCAAGACAGCGGGCGACACCGCTTGTTTTTTACTAAAAAAATCTATATTTTAAACTAAATATTTAGCAAAATTGACTATTTTATACACAAGTTTTCTACCTGAATAATATTTTTGAGAGTGGCTCCTATATTTAATGAAGATTTTGTACCATTTGTTGTCTTAAGACCCATATCAGTGGAGTGTGTTTTATAATGTGTTATTGAGTCTTCAAAAGTGTTTTTCAGTTGTTTCCATACTGATAAATAAGGATTTTGAGGTAATCTTGTTTATATTAATAATAGATATAGCTTGTTATATTACTAGAATGTTCGAGAGTTTTCGAATAAAAAAAAATTAAAGAGTCTAATCAGGGAGAGTAATGTCAGCTGTTGGTACGAAAGAGGAAATAGTAAAAACCGAATGGGGTTATTATCGTATTTGTATCTATGCCAGATTTCTATCGTAAACACTCTGATAATTTAAAGAATTCCGCCATACTATTTAGTTTAATTATAAAATAAATAAGCTCCATTACTAACGGTCGAACTGGAGGTGCTTCGGGGAGGCCTATGTCCAGCAGTGGATGTCTTTCGGCTGAAATGACGATGATGATGACTATCGAAATATCTACTAGTACTATAAAAAATGATATTAGTTTTTGAAATTTCTACCAGCTCAAAAACAAATGAATGTAGGGTAGGGAATGCGTTTATTTTCTGTGCCACAATTAAAAACAGCTGATATTTACTAGTGAAGCTAAGTATTAAATTATTATAAATTAACCGGATTTACCAGATAATTATTATGTACCTATAACAGCTGACCTTGATATAAATTAAATGATATAACATTTTACTTAATTAATGTTAATAATTATTATTATTTTAATAACGCCAAACACGTAGCCGAATTCTGGGCCGAGTCCACTTAAATTGTCATCGACAAGCTAAGTAGAAGAATAATTATTATTAAAAAAAATATGTTTCTTAATTTTATTTTTTACTTTTTGCCTGTTGTAACATTTAATTTAACATATCTCGGGACCCTGGGAACCCTTTTGGAAGACGTACGAGGGGCCAAAGCCAACTCGAAGAGAGTTATACGTTTTCAATTAAATGAGGCACCAACCGACGATTATCCCGGTTTGCACTATGCAAGTGCACCCAAGGACAACCCCCGGTTGGTGTAGGACTATTGCAAGATATGGAAACAAAGATTGGGTTATGGCTTTGGGTGGCTAAAGTGAATTGATTATCTAGGACTATGGAAAAACTATAGCCCCTGCCTGAAAAATGTTCTATATAAATTACACAGATACATCCAATTATCATTATGGAAGGTAAATAAAGATAATAATGTGAATATGATCAGTCAATTGCACCTCCGTTCGTTATTTTAGTCAAAAAGAAAAAACTCAATATCAATATAATTGTGAGCAAAGTGCTCAAAGATAAGCGTAGTGGTTCCGCAATGTGGAGATTTTTATTCACCACAATGCCGGAAAATCCGATCGTTGTTCAAGACCTCACTTCCCACTCCGACAATATCTGCAGGCCAATTCTCGTAATTTAATACGATCAAAATCTAGTCGCAGTCTCATCTCGGCGACAAACAAATATCAAAAACTTGTCAAAATGTTGGGAAATTTGACGTATGAAGAATTGCCAAACTTAAGTGGCAGTGGGCAGGGCACATTGCTCGCAGAACGGATGGCCGATGGGGCCGAAAAGTTCTGGAGTGGCGACCGCGAACCGGAAGACGTTGCGTTGGAAGGCCTCCCACTAGGTGGACCGATGACCTGGTGAAGGTTGCGGGAATCCGCTGGATGCGAGTCGCACGGGTCCGGTCAATGTGGCGACACTTGGGGGAGGCCTATGTCCAGCAGTAGACGTCTATCGGCTGAAATGATGATGATGATGATGATGATGACAGATTGAGACTGAGATCAGACTATGAACGTTCTTAAAGTTACCAGAATTGCCCCTCTGTTTACAAACCATCGACTTCGGTCGCGATGCGGTAAGCTTCCTTCGGTTTTAATATTAGCCTACTACATACATGATTCTATGTAGAAGTATGACAGTCAGTCAGACTTTCACAATCATAATAATTAAGTAGGACAGTAAGATATTATACAGGGTGGCAGGGACATCGATGCGCAAACTGTAACCATGAATTCAGCACATGATTCTAGACCCCCTAGACCCCTTTTTTTTTTTTTTTTTTTTTCTGGTGGAAATCATCAAATGACCCCTCCCGCTCTGGGTGGAGCGGAAGGGGGTGTCAGACTCTTACTGACTAAAACCCACCCATGTTCCTTCCTTCGCCCTTTATGTTCCGGGGTAGCGGTAACCCTTTCGGACAATCCCGCTGATTCTAGACCCCCTAGCGTAGATTTTTTTAGTCGGTTATTAATAAAAATATTAGTTGTTCCATACATTTTGACCGCGTAAATATTGCACTTTTTTATGAAACTGACGAAATATTTTTTACGCTAAGTCGGTTTTAAAAAAATAGACACACACACAAACAAAAGTACAGACGCCAGCAGGTCAAGCTACCCGAAACTGTCAAATTTTCCCAATCAACCTTGAACCTTAATGTTTAGCGATAAAGTTGAAAATCTATTAAAGAAATCTGACAGATTGTAGTAACTTGATGTGCTGGCGTCCGTACAATACCTACGCGATCAAATCAAATCAGGCTATAATCCACCACGCGGGCCCAGTGCTGGTCGGCAGATGTCACATGCTTCTTGTTCTTGGACATGTCGGTTTCCTCATGATGTTTTCCTTCACCGTTTTGAGAGAAATGGTTAAAAATTATTTACACAAAGTAAAGCACCTTCGTAACCCCCTTTCTAACTTTTCCTTTCTTTTTAAGAAAGTTCATATGAATTGAAAATGTATTGCTATACAACGTGGTAATGCCTCCAGTCTCTTGGGTACATTACCAGTTGACAGCGATGCGGAGGAATTTTTCGACGCTGTTTTTAGTTTGTGAATAGTTTGTTAGTTTATTTACTATTAGAAATTTATCTAGTTTATGTATTGCTTACAATTTTGTATCTAAATAAATATAGAAAATGTCCAAAATCAAAAGTCATTTATTCAAAATTAGGCGGAGAGTCAGCACTTTTCGAACGTCAAAATTACATAAGATAATCCGCCGGCACGTGCCCTTCACCACTTCCTAGTGCTTTAGCTGGGAAGCAGAAGTGGCACTACAAACTCACGCAAAAACGCTAGGTCGGTAGGTATTTTTGTATTCCCGTTTATCGTTCATCGTATAGGCTCGACTCGACCTCTCATTCAACGGACACGTTTCGAGCAGTCAAGATGTCTCCGTGGAGCGGCTCGTGGCTTAGGGTAATTTAATTGTCGAAGGCTATAGTAAGACACCAAAAATCAAATGTCAAATTCAAATATTTTATTTGTAGAACATAATAACGAATAAAAAAAAACACATATACAGTCTTGCCGTCAACGGCACACAAATACTCTAATTACAATTTCTAATTATCGACTTATAAAAAAAAAATAAAGTAGGTATTCAAATATTAATTAATAAAAATATTAGAAATTAATTACAACTATTGATGATATAATAAAAAATAACAATAAATAGCTGTATTTGGAGTTTTGCCAATTAATTTTAAACAGCAAGTTCCGTTAGACCACACTTCTTACTGAAAGGCCTCTTTTTGGGTACACATTTACTAATCAGAGACCAGCCAGATATACTCTGTAAAAACTTTACTGTGAAAACTAAGGTGACGTGAGCTTGAAGTGAGCTGTCAATAGTGTCAAACTGGAATCGGGTGGAATGACAACTCATTTCACCCAAGTTTAATGTGTGTTGTCTTTGGTCCCTGGCCTTGACATCAAGCAATGGACAAAATTGTCAACATTTTATATTTTTGAGTACGAGGCTTTTGACTACCTGTGTATATTTTATGTTCTTTTTTACTTATTTTGTATTGTGCGTTTTGTTTGAAGAATAAACAATTTTTCTTTCTTTATTTCAAGTTTTCCCGGTGACATTTCTACAGAATAGATCGTCTGATCAAAATTCTGGACAACAGATTCTTCCAATAAGCCAAAAACTAATTAACTAACTAATCATTTTGTTCCAGATAATGGCACCAGTGAAGTTCGGACTATTCAAAGCCCGGAGCAGGGATTACCAGGACCAACAGCCTTCAACGGAGAACCTACTGCATACAAGCCACAGTAGTGACCATTGTAAGTATAAACATTCACTATATATATGTTTTCTCTTCACAAACAATGGCATCATATAAATTTTGACAAGCTTAGGAACTATCGACACTAGTTTGTGAGAGACTGGTGTCTGCACTAAGAATACCTGTGTAGCAGATCACCAGTAATTATTCGAATTGCTCGCGTCATAGTTTGTAAATGGGGCTCGGGGTACGATTCCAGAGTGGATGCTAGAGAGGAGATTCCAGGTATGATACGGTACGTGTGTGTGTATAATGTTTATGTGGTGTGTGTGATGTGTGTGGCCTGTGAGTGGCATATGTGTGGTGTGATTGTTCCATTGTTCTTCGATTCAGTGTCAGTCCAGGGTCTCTATATTCCTGCCAGGGCCGCGGGTTGTTCGCAAGAGATACCGTGGCCCCTGGCATAAGCAACTGAAGGAACACGGGTGGGTTTTAGTCAGTAAAAGTATGACACGCCCTCCCGTTCCGCCCAGAGCGGGAGAAGTCATATGACGATTTCTCACACAGAAAAAAAAAGGGTCTCTATATTAAAGGTATACAGTGGCCTCCAATAGTTAGTTGACATGTTTCCACTTCAGCTGTGATACTACATTATGATTTAAAATAAAAAAAATAACCAGGTAGGTACTCATAAAGGACTACTTGATTATTTTTTATGATAAGTCAAAGGTAGTTGAATTAGTCAATAACAACGTATAGGAGTTTAGAAATTTGTATTACTAGAATTTTAAATCATACTGTCGTGTGTCACAGCTGAAGTAGAAAAATGGCAACTAACTTTTGGAGGCAACATAAATTTCACCTTGATCTTTCCTGATAGCATTAATTATGACGTAAAACATAAAAGTGTGAAGAACCTCTCCCCTCGACTCGACTCTTGATCTTGGCAATCTTATCATCAATGCCAATGGCCTAAGGCTCTGTTTATACCACGAGGGCCGGGATTTGCGTCAAGCGACAAGCGCACGCGATTTTATGCCATGCCACGACCCGACAGTGGAGTTCGCTAGTTGTCAGACTAGCGAACTCCACTGTTTAGGCAGTTATCACAATGCACTGGAAACCACTCCGGAATACGGTGCTGCGGTTTTTAACTTTGACTGTAAACCGCACGGAGATGCGGTGTCAGTGTCACTCTGCGCTTTTCGTATACCAATCTAAATTCTACAGTCAAAGTTAAAAACCGCGGCACCGCACACTAGAGCGGTGTGGGACTGGCGAATCCGCTCTAAAGACACGTCCCACCAGGAAGCGACCACTGACTCTTTTCTCGCTCGATAAATGTAGGTCTTGTGTTAGTAAACAAACAGATCATATTGCCGACGACCATTCTCTCTCCACTTGTTTGTCGCAGTGATATGTGATTAGTATATACATACTTTATAGCTACCATTTACTGGGTACGTCTTTCATTGACTTGAATGTGCCCTGGCGGCTGAGAGTATGTCATGCTCACTCAAATGTCTCGCTGATCGTGGCACATGTGTTGGATCATTTAGCTCCTTTCAAAATGATTGAGCTGAATGGTGCTAATCTATGCGTCATGTTCGTGAACGGGCGCCATCAGTAGGGACTGGTCAACTCTTTGCTGCCATGGCTTATTTTGATTTAATTTAATATTTGAATGGTTTTTTTATCGTTTCATTATGGACGCTTTTAACGTTCTGCATCGTTCTCACATGCATAATGTTTAACATGAATGGTGTAACCAATACTTTGTAACCATATTATTTTGATTTAAAAGAGTGTCCATGGAGTTTCTTACCCGTTCTTCTCCATAGGTACCTACTACGCTTTGGAATGGGAAACTAGCTTCATCTTTTTAACTGACCGACCCTTGACAATTCAAAACCAGTAATTGGTTTAGTTGAAATAAATAGTTATAGTTTGAGTTTCAGCCTTTCTTCTCAGACTAGTCAGATAGGAAACGCCGACCTCATCTAGTTTTAAAATATGATTGACATGTGTTTGTACAAACCTACTTACAAATAAATCATTTAGATATCATTTGATTAGAGCTAACGAAGACAATATTCGCTTAGGCGCCATCTCCACGGGCGAGAGCCATTAAATTCTCGCCACGACGATATCGCCGTGTGGAGATGCTTCATACAGTTGCTATTGAGTTTTATACCACGGCGTGACTATCGCCGCGATTCTGTCGCCCGTGGAGATGGCGCCTTAGCGACGCTCGCTTGTCGGCAAAAATCGCTCGCCACTTGCTCCCAAAATCATTGCTCCGCGCTTCGCGTCTCGGTGACTCAATATAGCATGCTCTTGTAGCGGCATCTACACCGCTACATGCGAATTACACATCATACGACTTTACGCAAAATCCTGCATCGCGCAAGCAGAGTTTACCGCGCGAATAGCGTACATAAAACGTCCCGACATTAATTGTCGGGCAGTAGCCCGCCAGACACAACACCCGTCTGGTCGGAGGATCCTCCCTTTTCTGTGGAGGATGTGTGAACTTTACACCCTGTTCCTCATACCTCTATTACTCTAAACAACTTCTTTCATTAGTTTTCTCGGCAATCGCTGTTGTAATACGCGTGTCGCTTGAGCGTGCAGCTCGGGGCCACGGGCTAAGAGGTAGAGGGGTAAAACTCAAGGGGTTGGACGCGTGCCTAAAAAGCGACGGCATTGCAAAATCTCTTCACTTTGAACTGGCCTCAGTTTCCTACTTATCAATCAAGGCCTTACTGAACAACAAAGCCGAACTTCATACTTCATTTTATTTTATTTATTTACTAGCTGTTGTCCCCGACTTCGTCCGTGATCCAAGATGAAAATTAAACTATGTTCTTACCCAGGTCATGGTCTATCTGCGTGCCAAATTTCACCCAAATCCGTTCAGCCGTTTTAACGTGAAATCGTAACAAACAAACAAACTTACTTTCGCATTTATAATATTAGTTAGGATTTTAGGATCTCCAACAAAAGATATATACTAAACATTACATATAAATAATGGAAGACAAAGTATTTGGTAGGTGTACTCCTACAATTACAGGAGACCACAGCATGCACAATAAAATTAAAAATTAAGCTAACAAATTAAATACCTAATACACAATAAAAGAAAAATTTTAACAGTGGAACATAAAAACATAACAAATTGTGTAAAAAATACACAACAACACACACACACACACAGAATAATAAAACACACACACAAAATAATAAAATACCAAAAATTAAAAAAAATCACATTACTCGTACAATATATTTTTTTAAGACATTTCTTATATTCAACGAAATAGTGGCTGATATCTAAATCTGTAATTTTAGCCATCACGTTAGTTATTTATTTGGACAAAATAAATGGCTACAGAACCACTTGCTACTCTCCCTTCTGTTCTACTAGCAGCGCCCCGCGGTTTCACCCGCATAAGTTTCGATTGCGTGGGAATGTCGGGATAAAAATATCCTATGTGTTATTCTAATGTATAAGCTATATTACTGTAAAGTTTCATCAAAATCCGTTCAGTAGTTTTTGCGTGAAAGAGTAACAAACATCCCTCCATCCATCCTTACAAAAAAAAGTTGTATACCTCCAAGTTGCCCACCCTGTAGTAGGATAAACTGTTTTCTTCTACCCTGTTTAGTATTGATTCTAATTCACTTAACATACCATAAAATATCATCAAGCCTGTAATCTCTGAAGGGTTATTGCCCAACCCGGGAATCGAACCCAGAACCTCATGCTCCAACAACAACAACAACATCATCATCTGCCTCATCTGCCTTAGCCTTTCCCCAACTATGTTGGGGTCGGCTTCCGGTCTAACCGGATGCAGCTGAGTACCAGTATTTTACATGAACCGACTGCCTATCTGACCTCCACACCCCAGTTACTGGGTGTAGGGTTCACTCGTACCAAATACTTAGTTCAGAAATATGCCAGGAGTAGCGCTGCTGAGTTGACAACCTTCTGTCATGGCTGAGACATACGTCTGATAGTTCTAGTGGCTGAGACATATTTCTGAACTAAGTATGTGGTAGGAGTGAACCCTACATCACTCTAATAATACGAAATCCCTTGGTAAGACTGGTTGTCAGACTTTCGGGCTTCTGACGACCCGTAACGGCCGTCAAAGATCCACGAATGACAGCCGGGACCAACGGCTTAACGTGCTTTCCGAGGGTCGGAGGGGTCTTGGTATGTAAAGATGGTCCCATCCACGGACCAACCTAACCTAATCGATCGACCCGAGCGGCTCTTATTACTTAGCCAACAAGCCCCTCCCTAAGAACATCAATAACGTCGATAAAACCTAATAAATACTCAATTATTCGAAACGCTCGCGTCATGGTTTTCAAACCAAAGTGTTACCTAGAAAACTAGAACTCTAAAACAATAGAACACGGTACCAACGCTTCGTGTGCTCATTCCCAGCTATCGGTGCAATACATTCACAGACTGCAATATATACGAACTTTGAATGCTATCTCATCTCCGATTCCGACAACGTACCTGCACGACTTCCATATCGGGTTTATTTCCGATACCCAGATACTTATAAAATATAACATTACGCTCCCTCCACATTTTCCCAGTTTTGTGTAATCAGTCTATGATGTTCCCACAGCTGGGACACAGGCCTCTCTGTGAGAGGGAGTGGGCTGTAATCTACAACGCGGGCCCAGTGCGGGTTGGTATATGTCACATGTCTTCGAATTTTTGGTTCTAGGACATGCCGGTTTCCTCACGATGTGTTCCTTCACCGTTTTAAGAGCAGTGGTGATGAAATAATTTACATGGTGTATTTAAGTACAGTGCCTGCTTGGGATCGAAACGACGATCCGAGTCGCGGCCGTAACCACTGGGCCACCACTGGTCTATCGTTGTTCGTTGTTGGTACCTACTGCGGGGTAATTGCGTAACACACTATAGCAATGGCTTTCATTTTGACAGCTCAACAATATACATTGCATTAAATAAGTTGTTGAACAGACAATTTTTTCGAACATATGAAACAATGGATTAGCAATATCCTAAATAATTCAGATTCAATTTTTGCTGAATATTCTAGTCTGGGACTAGTTTGACTACAAACAAGAGGTAAATGACCCTTTCTATTCAGTAACAAATGCAGTCTAGATGTGTTATTAAACTGTCTGTATCTGCATTTAATAAAGAAACAGCAAAAATATCTACATTGCGTTTGCATTTTATTTTGTACTAGCTGCGCCCCGCGGTTTCACCCGCGTAAGTTTCGATCCCGTGGGAATATCGGGATAAAAAGTATCATATATGTTAATCCTGGTTATAAACTATATGTATGCCAAATTTCATCTAAATCTGTTCAGTAGTTTCGGGGTGAAAGAGTAACAAAGACACTACAAAGTGAAAAATAACTTTAATTTCGGAAGTCAGTGTCGTTGGGTTCGCATTTTCGTTGTTTGCCACCGACTTCCGAAATTAAAGTTATTTTTCACTTTGTAGTGTTTTTTTTGGAAGGCAGTTGTTTTTTTTTTGCAAAAAAAAAATAATTTTAAAACTTCCATCTCTTCACTTAATTGGTCTATTATAGGGAAGTCCGTTTCTACCCAGTGAACTATTAGGTATTCGGGGTGAATCTGCCCTAATAAATCCATCCACAATTCAACACAACCTTGCTGGGGGGTTTGTATACACACGTCGACTTCGATCAATACTTATGTATAAAATTATTTCGTACCTACTTGTACTTTTAAAGACTTACGGAAACATTGAATATTGGTTTTCAATCGTCATCGCCATAAAATACCTACCTAGGTATAGGTAATCATTAATATGACAACAGAACCTTTGACAAAAATCTACAGAGTTACAGAAATTACCAGTGTTGTTGAAACTGCTACGATCCGGACGAAGCGTTTCGCCTCGTCGTTTATACCGCGAACATCGAAGGACTGGAACAATTTGCCTGCAGCGGTTTTCCCGTCCGATTATAATTTAAGTGTCTTCAAGGCTAGAGTGAATAAGGCTCATAATAAATTAGTGCGCTTTACCATCAACGATTGCATCACTGCTTTCCATCAGGCGGGATCGCAGTCAAGCACTAGTTTATATAATTTAAAAAAAATATATATTAAATCATGTTTTTTTAATGGCTAGGTAAAAACTCGTGTAGGCAGTAGGTGTAGCTAAAATTTTAATTACGACGACTTAGCAAGGTATACATTTCCAGTTCCAAAATTTCAACTCAGGGGGGTTCAGAATCATATACTGTATATAGTAAAGCAGTTTGCGCGTTGGTGTCCCTTTATATGTCGCCAACTTCGAGTGCCAGATCGAGATGTTCTAAATCATCATCATCTGCCTAGCCTTTTCCCAACTATGTTGGGGTCGGCTTCCAGTCTAACCGGATGCAGCTGAATACAGACCCGGATCTTCAATTTTTTTTAGGCGGGGCAAAAACTGATAAATGCCGCTCCCGCCTACTTATATTTATTTTTACCTTTATCATCCATATAATTTCAGCTATCAGATGTCCACTAATTGATTGAAATTTGGACATAGCCTACATAAGTCTTCCGGAAAGAATGCACTCATCGCTGTTCTTTCTGTGTTAAGCCTATTTATTTACAGATACATAGACTTAAACGTGTAGGATATTTTATACCTACACAGCACGGGATAGGATTTAAAATAAAAATTTGTATAATAAAAATAAAAATCAAATATATTATTGTATTTGCGTATTTTGAACTATGCCTACGCGCCTCGCGGATGATAAATGTTCGTGCAGCACGTCTCACTCCGCGCTCTGGGTATCGGTCGAGTTGATATGGCCATGGAATTTCAGTACTTGTACTACTATTTATTCCGTGGTCAAAGTTAAGTAAATGATGAGTTGTCCATTCGTCTATAAAGTGTGAATTTGGCCGCCCTCTGAACTTGCCGCCCGGGGCATAGGCCCCGGCTTGCCCCCCTCCAGATCCGGGGCTGGCTGAATACCAGTATTTTACATGGAGCGACTGCCTATCTAACCTCCACAACCCACAAAGCAAGTTACTGGGTAATACGAAACCCCTTGGTAAGGCTGGTTGTCAGACTTTCGGGCTACTGACGACCCGTAACGACTGTCAAAGATCCACGAATGACGATGAAGCCGGGACCAACGGCTTAATGTGCTTGGCGAAGCACGGAGGGGTCTTGGTATGTGAAAATGGTCACCCATCCACGGACACGGCAAGCTTGATCGATCGACCTGTGCGGCTGTTATTACTTAGCCACAAGCCTCTCCATCGAGATGTTCTAAATATCATTATGAATCTAATTTGTATTTGTTAACGTTTATTTTCAGTGGGTGCACTGGGCACGCCATCTTCCCCCATCCCTTCAACCAGTAAGGGAGTGTTGGAGGACGCCACATCTGCCAACCTGTCAGTACTGAACATCGATAGTGAAGACGATGTAAGTACCACAAAAGATCTGTCTTATGCTCGGTTCGTATAAACAAAAAGAGCCGTTTTACTTACCATTGGTAGCATATTTAAGGTAAAAAATCTTAGAAGTCAATTTTCACCTATTTCTAATTATCGTATCGAAATGAAACTTTGTATGTATATGTAGTTTGGATGACAATACTATAATTTAGTATCTTAGAATTGATCTGATGATGGAGCCAGGAGGTGGACGGTGGAACTTTTCAGTCGCTACTGGTAAACCCCTCAAATTTAGAGTCAGATGATTCGTTTGGATGATTCCAATATATTGCACTTGGTGTCGGTAAGGTCTGATGATGGAGTCAGGAGGTGGATAATGGAACTGGGTATATAAATAGATTCGTAAATTAATTTTACCTGTGATAGCTACTATGGGAGGCTCTACTATGCAAAGCTGATGATGCGGTCTTTGCTTCATTACTGGCAAAGATACAAGAGTCTTAATTTTGCCAATAACGGTCAGTAAATATGCAATAATTATGCAGTTCACAAAACCAGTTTTTCTCATTACAGGATTCAATATCGCAGCAGAATATTGTTACCAGACGCGTCAGTGAAACTAGCAGACTAGAGGAATCACAGGTATTAAATTACTTTTATTTTTATGTTTTCTTGAGCAGTAGTGGCCCAGAGGAAACTGCCCTGACTTACGAGTTATTTATATGTAGGTAGGCCATAGAACCAAGACAGGCGCTTTACTTTATGTAAATGATTTCAACACCACTGCTTTCAAAACGGTGAAGAAAAAAAAGTGAGGAAACCAGCATGTCTTAGAACCAACAATTCTAAGACATGTAACATCTACCAACGCGCACTGGGCCCGCGGGGAAGATTACAACCCACACCCTCTCAATAAATCAATCAATCAAAAGTCTTTTATTTTAATTACGCTGAGAATCAGCATTTTTCGACCGTCAAAATTTATTTATTTATTCAAATCTTACTTACAACTACCATTACAGATCGATCCAATGCGATAGAGAGGCCTTACAGGCTAAATCCTTAATCTACATCCTATAAAATTACATACTATATTCTAAATCTTAACCTACTTCTAAATAACATATTATATATACTTAATGTAACTTTTGCTAATTCACTCAAGTTGCACAACAATACATCAACTGTCTCGTGAACCTTGTTCACCACACGCATGGCTCTAGTGAGAGGAGTTCTCGCCAGTAGGTTGGTTCTTTTTACATATTTTTTCAATTACATAAGACAGTACCCCAAAACGTAGAGAGGAGAGGAGGTCTGTATCCCAGCAGTAGAAACATAGGCTGACCAGTTCTCCTACAACAGAAATATTTACCTCAAATGCCTCAATATTCCAGATAAACTACCAACCCCTAAAGAACCAAGCCACGGACGCCACATCGATGTCAACCCTGAACTCAGATCCCGAAGACCATGACAACACATTGATAGATGATTGCGACGGTGCCTCGACCTCGTGCGACGTTCTCTCCCTACAGTTCGACGAGACGTCTATAGCCGCGAGCGAAGACCTGTCGGTCTACTGCGGGACGTTGAAAAAGACAAAGAAGATTAGGAGTAAGGAGGAGAAGCAGTTGAGGGATTTGGATATGTGGCAAGCTAGTAATGTTGAGGTTATGCAGGTGAGTAATTGGTACTTTTCTAGCCTAAACCTTGGTTGTCTATATGGCAGATATTAATAGCGAAAAATGGCGTCTTCCGCCTGCCATTTTAGAAATGGTTTAATTGGAATAAGTTTTTTTTTTTTTAATTACGTTGTTACATTCAATTCCAAATAGCAACACTTTTATTATGAATTGGATAGGTTCCGTCAAAACTCGAAGGAAGACGCGCGGGCTCGCGAAAGATGGAAGGAGTGGACGGAGGCCTTTGCCCAAGAGTGGGACTAAATAGAGTAGTAAAAAAAAAACACTTTTACATACAGAATAAGAAGAATATTGGCATTACTATCTTAAATTTTGCGTAACATTCCCTGACGTGGGGCATCAAATTGCTTATACATACATATATTATGTTAATTAACCTGAATGATATAGAAAGCAATAGCTTTTATAAAACCGTGGGTACTAGTACCTAATTAGGCTTCCTATCAAAGAATGAGATATGTCAAAAAAACAAGGTATAAATGTATGGGGAATATGGGTGTGTTGATAATTGTTACGATCGCGATGCCCCATACCTACAATGTCCGCCCCGACCCTTGCTCGAGCCAGCCCGCACCGCTGAGCCTGTAGTTTTAATTTCGTCCTTAAATAATTCCGATCCAGCTTGTCCCTTGCTGCTCTCTCCCAGAGACGCATTAAGCCGAAGTCCGTACCCCACAGGGGGTGCTCTTAGTGTATAGTCGCTTAGTTTTTAAGTTTTTTAAGCCCTGTCTGGAGGCCTTAATTTATTGAGGCATCCACAAGCAAGCCCGGTTAAGCAGACGACAACCTCATTATGTTGAACTGAGAGATGCCACCCCAAAAAAAAAATGTTTTTACGATAATATCAATGTGTTTTCCTACAGAATCTTCTAAGCAGAAGTGGCACTCTAGACGACCAAATAAAATGGGAAGCGATTGCCACAGCGCGAGGTTTATGCACCCTCAAGGACAGCTGTACCTGCGACGACTGTGTGAGGGCGAAGTACCTTGCAGGCGTCACGGACGGCGACGGAGGCCTGGGCGCTGCGCCCCTCTTCAACGCCATCAGTGTCGGCTGCATCGTTCAATAAAAAGTATTATAGTGCTACAAGTATCTTTTGACGCTTGAATGAAATTGACAGAAGGGCGCTGTTGGTAAAATTGTATTGAAAAAACCAAGATGGCGGCGTTAGTTCCGATTTTGACCACGTACCAAAAGATCCTTGTACAACTATAGGTAATAAGGGCGGGTTTAAAAAAGAACTGGATGATTTCAAGCCAGTATTTTGAAAGGACAATGTGTGTTTTTTAAGGTTGGTAGCATTGGTAAAGATGTGTGGTTTTGTATTTTTTGTGCTAGCAACTCGGCAGAGTTGAGTTCGTTTTTAAAAACTCTGCAGTTCCGCTTAATTTGTTTCAATTCATAATTATTTCTGAATTAAATTTTGTTTTACTTAATATTAAAAACGTTGTTTTTAAAATAATATGATTGATGATGAAAGTAGTAGCACTAATTCTGCACACTATTACCTTCAACAAAAATAATGCAAGTGAATTCCTGCAGAGTTTTATGTGTATAGTAAAAGAAAGGTTAGGCTGAGTGCAAAGTGAGAATACAACTATTAATGTGTTTACTACGTAAAATTAGCCTTATTTTAATCTCTGCATAATCACTTGTACTCTATACAAAGTACTGTTTTTTGCAATTTTGAATGGCGTTTTTGCATATCTTATTAAAAACCAAACATCAGGAATAATATACCTAGGTAGGCACGACGACATATCAAGCTATACATTTCCAGTATAAGCTGACTTCTCGTTGCACGAAAAGCTTATACAATGCGAGGTCAGCTAAAATTGGTAATATGTCTGATATGTCGCCGTGTGTATTTGAACATAAAAAGACTTCGTTTCATATTAAGATGTGCATGAATACCATTTGTATTGCTTTTGTGTGAGACATCTTTTATTCCCACCGCAAACCAATCTGTATCTTATATACCTAAATATATTAAATATTGACATTTTATTAGTCTGATATTTACAGGAGGCTTGCCTTCTATGTAGCTTGTGATAAATCAATGTTTAGTCAATTTAGTTATGTGTAATTAAATATAAAAATGTACCTACTTTATAATGATGATATCATGTGCGGAAAAATTCAAGTGTTTAGCAATATTTTTTGCTAATTTTACAGGATGACCTAAAGTTGAATTTTTTGATAAATATAGGTGTCTGCATTAGTTGGACTATTTCATTAATGAATGCAACCGTACATAACTCAGCTTTCTTTCTTTATGACGCAAACAACCAGTACATCAAGCTACTACAATTTGTCAAATTTCTTTAATAGATTTTCAACTTTATTGCTAAATCATTAAAGTTAAAGGTTAATAGGGAAAATTTGACAGTTTCGGGTAGCTTGACCTGCTGGCGTTTGTACGGACGCCAGCACATCAAGTTACTACAATCTGTCAAATTTCTTTAATAGATTTTCAACTTTATTGCTAAAACATTAAAGTTCAAGGTTGATAGGGAAAATTTGACAGTTTCGGGTAGCTTGACCTGCTGGCGTCTGTACAACCCGCTAGAGTTAACTTGAGACCGCTCGATGGCGAGAGCGGTAACAGCGCGGGGGTCTCTCGGGTCTCAAGTTAACTCTTACGGGTAGTATTGTGTATGTTCATAAACTATTGTCAAAATTTTTATTCTTTATTAGTTCATCTCTTTGATGAGTTAACAAATAAAAACCCATTGCTCTATTTTAGAGCAATTGATTATCTATTTTACTCAAAACTGAAAGTATATGTGTCAATGTTTGCAATTATTATTTATTATTTTATAGTTAAAATATATAAAGTACCTACCTAATTAGTCTGATGTTTTAGAGTAGATACATAACTACTTTTCTCTGGTATTTATATTATTAACTGCCAATTTTCAAAGAATCATAGCTTAGTTCAATTTTAATACTTTTGTACTAAAAATAATTGGATTTTAATTTATAAAATTAGCTTGTTGTCTTGATGGTATTATTGTTGTTGAATTATCAGAATGAAAAGTTTGTAACTGCAAGCGTGTGTCGCAATAGGCTGCATTTGTTGTTAATGTTAAGTTATGATTCCAATGGCGGCTGCAGACTTCAGACCGCAGCAGCAGAGTGCAGACCGCAGGTGTGACCGCAATATTAGCGTAGCTTGCAGTTTATAGTAATCTGCAGCTGCGGACTGCTGTTTCTACAGTCTGCAGCCACCACCAGAATCATGACATTATGAATTTTCCCAAGTATGATATTATATTATTGATATTATTAGAATCACGTGAATTATTCTCAATCTTCAAGCGATTTGACAAAATGGCCTCTGTGTAATTCCGTGTAAGACTGAAATATACACACTTATAGTGTATTTAAATAGGGATATGGGAAGTATGAAAGTGAAACAATGCATATTTAAATGGAAAACCACTGTTTCATGGCTACTTTGCAGTGGATGCTGTAATTGTGACTGGCTTTATGAATCATGCAAGAAATATGGGCCATTTTTGACTGCAATGTGAGTAAATGACCTTTTATCCTAGCGTCTACTCAAGAGTATGTAATACTTTGATCAACAATAGTAGTAGATTTCCGATGAGCGCAACAAAAATGGCCGGAAAAATGAGACCACAAAATAATGTTATGGTCTTATTTTGCAACAGTTTTTTCAACCTTATTGCTTAGAAATTATGTTTTATTTTTCCATAAATATTTTTGTTCTTTTTAAGACAAATACGTTTACTTTTCAATCAAAGTAGTACCTAAATATATTGCAAACGATAGTAAATTTTATGTTTGGAAGTTAAGGTTTATAATCAAGTTATATGCAGTCCGGGCCACTTAAGCGATGTGTTTCTGCTTATAATCCTTAATCTAGTGATACTGTTGATCGAAGAGTGTATAACTATAAGTACTGTGTTCTAGTATAGTAAGTAGGTAGTAGGTAGTGCTCTTTTTAAAATAATAGTTTTGGGAGTTTTGGTCACCATTAAAAATTATTGTCATCAATTACTGACACAGCTGTGTCTCACCTAGAGACACAGGGGCAATCATGAGATATTGCGGCGGTGACATTGATGTAGCGGCATCTAAATCGCCACATGCGAACTACGTCACACTGACGTCATGCAGCATCCTGCATCGCGCAAGCAGAGTTTACCGCGCAACGAGCATATATACAACATCCTGACATCAATCGTCAGGCACGACACCAGTCAGGTCGGAGTATCTCCTCCCTTTTCTATGGGTATGGGTGAACTTTACACCCTGTTCCTCATACCTCTTATATAACCATTTAGCTATTTCATCACATTTTCAGATAAAAACCCACTTCGTAGACTGTACTTCGAGAGAATATTAAGTAAGTTCACTATTCTAGTCTAGTTTTTCAATACTCTGGGTAAACGCTATTATAATAAGGTCCAAAACTTATTCCTGCTGGCGGGAATTTAAACCTACACGTAGTTTTTTTCAATGCAATGATTTTCACAAAATTCGCCTACAGGTTAGGTTTTCATAGAACGAGTAGCTATAATATGTGTGTTATAGAACTAATATTGTAGGTTTTTCATGAATACATATTTAGTAAACCCGTTTATTACGGAATGTGAATGATGATTACTCATTTTACTTTATTTTATGCCCAGAAGTGAACTATCAAAGGCTCCTAATTGATGAGTATGGTGAAAAAGTAAAAGCCAACTGTACAGTCGACCGACACGTCGATGGTCACACTTTGATCTTGAACTGGCGTAGCGTATTACGGAGTTTCAGTAAAATAAGAGGCCAGCTTATACTCCACCCTAATTGCGTAATACACTATCAATCTCAATGTGAATCATTTTGAAGGATATTGCTAATCCATTGCTTCATATGAGAAAAACTGGTCTGCTCAACCACTTAAATAACGCAATGAATGCTGTTGAACTGTCACAATGAAACCCATTGTTACTGAGCAGTTGTGGCCCTGTGGTATTGACCCCGACTTATCCAGCCAGGCGCTTTACTTTGTGTAAATAATTTCATCACCACTGCTCTCAAAACGATGAAGGAAAATATCGTGAGGAAACCGGCATGACCTAGAACCAAAAATTCGAGGTCATGTGACATGCGAGTCGATAGGGAGTGAGCTGTAATCTACGCAGGAACAGCTGCGTAGATTACAGCCCACTCCCTATCGAAGAGAGGATGCCCGTGTCCCAGCAGTGGGAACATTATAGACTGATTATGCTACTGATAGTGCGATACGCAATTGCACAGCTGTTATGGTTACCACTGACGTGAGGCTATGCTATTAAGGGTCAGTTCACACCGAGACGCGACGCGACGCGACGCTGCGCGCTCACTTTAAAAGAGTCACTTAAAATATACTTTATTTTCTACACGAAAAGGTACACATTGCATTGTGAGAGTTCGGCGCAACGTATTTTGAACGCTCACAATGCAATGTGTACCTTTTTGTGTAGAAACTAAAGTATATTTTGAGTCACTCCTTTAAAGTGTACGCGCAGCGTCGCGTCGCGTCGCGTCTCGGTGTGAACTGACCCTAAGTGTTAAACCCATCCTTGTTCATTTGCGAAAAGGGATGGTGTTATGTGCCCTCCATCTCCATCTGGCATGGGAACTATGGTGGCTTTAATACTTCTACTGTATAGGTGCTTTGGAAAAATCATGGGCTTTGATATAAAATATTTAAACCCCGCCTTAACCTGGATACTAGGATTAGCAAATTGGTGATTTGTGTATAACGGTCGTAGAATAATAATTTTGATTTTATTAATGTTTTAAATTACCTAAACACTGATTTATAATTTGCTAGACTAAAATGACAGCTGCGCGTAATGTCGTTGACAAAACAGGTCGATCGCAGCATCCATTGTAGTTTAGAAAATTGAAAATCTGTGTTTAAAATATTATTGGAAATACTATACTACTACTATATTATTGGTGGTCGTAACACTTTAAATAAGCGAAATTATTATGCTTGTGTAAGGTACAATTGTACAGACAACCACATAACAGTGGTAAACTTTTTACATTCAGTCAAGCGTTTACATGCCGTAGCTGTAGGATGTTTCTCGTAGCGCAAGTCAAAATCAAAAGTCATTTATTCAAATTAGGCTGAGAATCAGCACTTTTCGAACGTCTAAATTACATAAGACAGTCCCCCGGCACGCCCGCCCTTCACCACTTCCTAGTGCTATCGCTGGGAATAAAAAGTGGCGCAACAAACTCCCCAGCAATGTTACTGATGTGCGGTTGTCTCTACAAGTAATGGGATTTTCAGACTTTCGATCGCCCTGGGTATGACTACCATTTTTTTTCTAGCTTCTATGTCTTAAAAGCTTCACGCACTATGAATGAATTATCCACGAAATATGGATAAATATGTTCAGAGTGAATGTGCAGATCAAAAGATTGTAAAGAAATGTATTTTTACATGTACCTAAACTTTGTAGATAATCAACGATTTCTGCACCTATATAATGTGTGTTCTAAGTGTCATTCATGGAGGGACGCTTAAACAACAATCGTGTTTAAACACTAGAGAAGATCAATTAGTAAAAGTTGTAGATCTGTGGTCAGCTCTGTTTCTATGAGACTGACGTTGTGGGCTCCAGCGAAAGTCAATCATTTACGTTCGGAATGAGGCATAACTATGAGCTTTAAGCATCGAAGTAATAGAAACAATAGTAAGCTTACTGAACAACTCATAAAAACCCTGTAAAACAAGCATCAAAGCCTCCTCTCAAACATTATAAAATATAATTTCATAATTACCTACTCACTAAATGTCAAGTGTATGTTATGTAATATACAGGTAGAATACGTATTAGTATAGTATATATATACCTTATTAGGTATAGTTTCATACTGTGTGTTTTGTAACGATTTGGCTCGATAGTCACCCTTGGATATCATGTTACAGTTATTTAGACACTTTATGACGCACTTTGCTACTTAGATACTTGAAATAACATTTTGAAACAGAAAACACTTTTTAAATAGGTACACGTCTCTCTCAATCAACTCAGCCTATCGCAGTCCACTGCTGGACATAGGCCTCTCCCAGGCTGCGCCACAACACTCTGTCCTCCGCTTTCCGTATCCAGTCTGTCCCAGCCAACCATTTTACGTCGGTCCATCTCGGGGGCGTCCCACACTACTTTTGCGATATACAGTCTCCACTCCATGACTCGTCTGCTCCATCGGCCATCGGTCCTTCGACAAACATGGCCAGCCCAATGCCACTTCAGTTTGCTTACTCTGCAAGCCATGTCGGATAATTTCGTTCCAGATTTTATCCTTCAAAGAAACTCCGAGTGTAGCCCGCTCTATAGCGCGCTGAGCGACCTCAAATTGTGGACCAGCCTGACTGTCAGTGTCCAAGTTTCGGCACCGTATGTCATAACGGGTAGGATGCACTGGTTAATTTCGGGAATCACACGTCTATCTTTCGTAAAAAAGTCTTTGTGACAATGTACCCTCAATTTTCTGGGAAATCAGCACTAAACTTATAAAATAGACTCAGAAAATAAAACATGAAAATTAGTTTTTCGTTCAGTTTTACGCAAGTCAAGCGACTAAAGAACTATGAACTTACTAACTTGGTTTATGTTCAATGAATCAAAGTGAAAAAAAAAAAGAGATGAAAAAAAATAATGAAAAATCAAATAAAAATGAATGAGAAATCTTCGAATCAAACACAGAAAACGACTGCTCTCTACATGTACAAATATTTTTGTCATCTGAAATGGATTTTTAAATTAAATGTGTTCAATAAAAAACTAACTATCTTAACTCTATCGAGCCACATCATATTTTGTATTAAGTGTGTACCTACTTATGATATTACAACTTACAAGCCTTTTAGTATGGTTCCTATACAATTTCTTACTGTCAATATGTGAAAATTTTCTATAATTCTATAGCTGTGTTAGCAATTTGAATAGTGTGTGCAAGATAACTGTTTAAAAATAGCTTCAATTGTTATTAAGTAATGTGGTTTTTTATTGATGAATTCACAAGTAATTTACCTACCTAATGTTTTGTATTGCAGATTTATAATCTAGATTTTATCGCAACGTTTGTAGTAAAATCATTGTCTGCTGTGTATTTTCACCTATAGACATAGTTTGTTACCTACTGAGTTTATTTATACACACTAATTATTTTCACCCATTATTTCCTTGTCAATCAATTTTCTAAAAATAAGCAGTGCCACTTATCGTAAAAGATGATTGTGGAATATTTTTATTTTGTCGGCACTTCAATTTTTTTATGTTTCAAATTTTGACGATACTTATATGTCAATTCTGTAATTGTTTTATTCCACATCAAAATATGCTTCGTTTTATAATTTTTTTGTGCATCCCAAATTACATACGCGTCTGTGGCGCCATCTTGTGGAAGTAAAACTGCAGAGACCGCAGTTTTACTCTCAAACGAATAAAACTGTTTAATAATAGACATATAAATATTATTGATTCATGAAACACCTTTATCTTAGCAGCAATAAAAATATATTCGTGCGTTGATGTAACGACTTTGTAAGTAATACCTACTTAGTTATGTATTTGTTCGCATAAAACAGTATTGTGTTGTATTAAATTATTGTGCTGTCAGATTTTATTTGTGTTTTATTTATCATAATGAACTTCCCTATGATTATTAGACTATGAACAGTCATAAAAAAAAACATATTGTTTTTCAAACCGCCGCCGCCGCATCCAAGCCACGTCGTAGCACGGCCGCGGCCGTAGAACCAAAAAGTCATAGAATCACAGAGCACTTTCTAGTACGCGTGTAGAGCTGGCGTTAATTTGAGCGTAGAGCCTTGCGATTCGTTACACGTAAATCACTTTTTTACAGGGAACAAAGCTACTGATAAAGAAAAAAATCAAATACAAATTTCAAAGATAAATTGTTTGATATTTAAATTGAGAATCAAAATATCTAAACTTTTAACTTCTTCGAAACTGCTTTCATTATGTTGATTTTCCAATTCATTTGAAGCCAACTCTATACACCGCGTTCCTGTAATTTTATTCTGCATACAGTTAGTTTAACTTTTATCAACGTATCTTACACTCAAACTGAAAATGTAATGTTACTGTCTCTTTCTACTGTTCTCTTATGCTTCAAATTCCCATTTATTGCTGCCGAAACTACTTTTACCACAGATTAACAAAAATAATTCAGTTTGGTGATCAACAAAAAGTGCATCGCGCCGAAACTGTGTAATATCCTAAAATATAACTAAAACACGCCAAATCTGAGTTAAAAACAGAAAAATGAGTGGTCCAAACGGGATGTTGTATGGTGGCGATGAAATAGGCGCGTTAGTGTTCGATCCTGGGCATCATTCCCTACGTGTTGGTTATGCCCAAGAAGATACTCCTAAGGCTGATATACCGGCCGTGGTTGGTGTAGGACCTGCCACGCATATTCCTGATGCCGAGGAGAAGGTTCCAGACGGGAATATCACGCAGTCCGGTAAGTTTTTCTACCAAAATTCTGTAAAAGACTACGGCATCTTGTTGTGATATGCTAATCCAATTTGATCCAAAATTTTCTTTGGGACTGTATAAATTCAATTTTTAGGCCTGTATTATATGTTTTCTGCCATCCAGGAGCATAGAATAACTATTTCTCCTGTCCATGAGGTTTTGTTTGTTGACAAAACAAAGAAAATTAAGTGCAACAAGCTAAGATAAACTTCTATTTCTTGATTATATGATTGGGTTCAGAATAAATGAAACTATGTCTGTTTTATCAGTTCTAAAAATAAATTTATGAAGGTTCTTAGATTTATCAGCAAACTAAACTCAAAGTAACCATGACTGAACATATAACTTAGTGTAATCATTGTGTTTGGCAAACAGAATGAGATTTTTGTAATAATTTACACAGTATGGATGCCGAGTACTCTAACAATCATCTCTTAGAGAAGTATTCATAAATAACAAAAGAAAGGAAAGACTTGTTACATATACTGGTGGCAGGGACATCAACGCACAAACTGAAACCATGACTTCAGCACATACCTAGCCTAGAAGTTTTTTGTCGGGTATAAAAAAAAACAGCTGTTTCGTAGAAAAGTGCAATACCTACATGGTCGAAATATAGTGCAGGGTTAAATTTTTTAAACGAACGCACAATTTCTGCACGGGAGTGTTCAGAATTATATACGTACTGAATCCATAACAGGTTGCACGTTGATGTGCCTGCCGCTTTGAATATTGAAAGTAGTATGTTATAGTCTGTTACCGTCGTACATAATTTACCATCCTAACTTTCCACCCTTAGGAACAAAAGCAGGTGGTGAACTCCGCCATTACATAGACGTCACCGAGCTCCACGTGCCCCGTGCTGGCATGGAAGTACACACATACATGAAGGACGGACAAGTCGACAACTGGGATCTGTTCGAGAAGATGCTTGATTACTGCTATGCTAAGGTTGGTTTGCCTTTTTGAAGTGATTATTATATGAAAACTTTATTACAAACATGAGATCCTAGCAAGTATTAAAGTAGATTAGCTCAAGAAAAGATAAATAAATCTCATCTCGTTTCGGTTTGTAGATCTTGTGTTGTTACGGGTTGTCATCAGCCGAAAGTTTGAGAGTTCTGCCATACAAAATCGTCGACGTCAATTTTATTCCGTTAATAAAAATTATCCGTCGATAAAAATTGGCCCTTAAATTTCATTAAGGGCCAATTTTTATCCACGAATAATTTCATTTATCAACAATTTTATTAAATCACAAACAATATTCTGTTATTCTTGGATTCTGTTATTGCAACCCCAATCACTCCAGCGTTTTAACTTTAAAACTTTGACAATTACCTTTTAGGTTATCCGTTCCCCATCAGAACACCACCCAGCACTGTTTACTGAAGCTGTATGGACCACAAGGCCAGCCAGAGAGAAGTTAGCAGAACTGCTATTTGAGAAGTACCAAGCGCCCGCGTTCTTCTTGGTAAAGAGTGCGGTGTTGGCTGCATTCGCTAACGGCAAGTCAACTGCGCTGGTGGTTGATGCTGGAGCCAGTCAGACGAGTGCTGTGCCTGTTATTGATGGGTGAGTGGCTCCAAACATGTTTTTCCTTGACATTGGGTGTCATGGATATCTGCAATACCAAAGGAAAGTATCTACTTTCCTTTGGTATTGCCAGTCTATTTGAGCCCAGAGACGAAAGTGAGGAAGTTGTATCCACCTATGGCCTGCTATACTGAAGGCATTGCAGGTGTGCTGCCATTAGGGCCATCCGGACTTTTCGAATAATTGGGATAAATTTTAAAATAAAAAAAGTTGATTTCTGAAAAAAAAAAAACAAGTTTTTATAGCAAGCGACCCCTTGACAATTGGGTAGTTGCATGATATTGAATACTATATATTCTAGTAGATAATATATTCACATGCGTGATACGATAACAGAATTCGAAATCAAATTTGAAATTGGTCAAAAAATAAAAAACTTATAACTTATAAAAGCTTTTTGTCTATCTAGTTTTGCATGTAATTTATATGGAGATACTGAACTATGATGTCACAATTCAGTATTTCCCTCTCTGTCTAATTGAGAGTTTTGAACGCTTATATCTTTTTAATTTCCGAAGATATTAAAAAAACTGTTTATACCAAGCTATTGGTGAGGTAAAAAGCTTCAATTTAAATAATAAAAAAAAAAAACTCTCAACTAGCCAATTCAAAAGTGCCTGTAATTGGTTTATTTGAAATAAATGCTTTGGGTTTGAGTTCACTGTACACAAACTAATAATCTCCATACATTCCCAGCTACGCCCTTGTAAACGCTGCCGTCCGGTCGCCGGTCGGAGGTGACCACCTCGCTGCCCAAGCGAAGCACGTACTGTCGAACTTACATATACAAATGCTGCCTATCTACAGTATTCAGGTCAGTTTATTTACCTTCTTCTCCGATATTTTTCATCATCATTCCTCAGGCCTCCAACGTGCACCGCCACTTCGACCGGTTCTGTGCTTGCAGCCACCACCAGGTAATCGGCATTCCAACGCTACGTCTTCCGGTACGAGTTCGCCACACCTAGGGGTCTACTACGAAGTGCAAAGTGCGAATGATCGGATCGGACCGACACATGGCCGAACCGAATATTATTGAAAAATGCGAAAAAGTTCGGATCGGCTCAGTTGGGTCGGGACCATAGTCAATATTCGAAAGAGTGTAGGAGTGTAGGATCGGGACCGACCGAACCAAATAGTAACTTCGTAGCAGGAAACCACTTCGGAGTAGACCCCCAGGACTTTTGGGTCCCATCGGCCATTTGTTCTGCAAGCAATGTGCCCTGGCGTTTCTGAGAAAAGAGAAGTGATCCTAGAAGGGTTCCTTTCGTTCCCTCGTTTTGTACCTCAGACCGGAACCTTAAAAACATCTATTCGAATTCCACGTCTTATAACATTTCGGATACCTTTTTTTTTTCCGGATGGGAAATCATCAAATGACCCCTCCCGCTCTGGGTGGAGCGGAATGGAGTGTCAGACTCTTACTCACTAAAACCCACCCATGTTCCTTCCTTCGCCCTTTATGTTCCGGGGTAGCGGTAACCCCTTCGGACAATCCCGCTGACCCGGCAGGCTTCGGCCCTGAGGGGCCCCTCGTTATGCTGACATCTCTTTGAGGCGCGCGTGGAACACTTACGCGCCGTCCGGCACGGGCCTGGTCCTGATCGGGCGGTGAGCTACCCATTGCTCTCCGCCCGCAGGCCCGCGCCTACGGTGGCCGGTAGTCTTCAATCGACTCCCGACGCCCGGGGCGTCTCCCGCGGCGGCTGGGACGGGAGGCTCTCTCCCTCATCCGTCCCGCCACCTCCTTCGCTAGCATGACTGCTTCGCAGAAGGAGGCGACTGCCTCCCACTCCCTCTCGCCCCGGACCATGGCTTGCACCAGGGCCGGGCGCGAGAGGCCGCCGCCGCTGCCGATCGCCTCTACGAGGACACGGCGGTGCTCCGCCCAAGCGGGGCAGACCTCCACCGTGTCCTCTGGGCGATCCTGGCAATGGTGACACCCGGGCGTTTCCTCCCGCCTGATGATGTGCACCTCACGAAATGGTGTCACGGAATGGTGGTGGATACCTCACGAAATGTTTATTTAAAAAAAAAGATATGAGGTACTATCGCCAAAATCTATATCTGACCACCGTAAGGACTATTCCTGCTTGCAGCGCATATTATTAGTCGACCTTAAAAGGGTCCTCTTTAGTTTTACTTACGGACGCAGCTGTGGTCATAATGTGCACGGGATTTTGTTTTCAAAATGGTCAAATATAGGTTTTGACGATACTACTTAGGTATATTTAAATTTAAAACAGGGTGGTATTTTTAAGGTAAGTATGAATCCTATCTGCGTTGTGCATTTTAGAGTAAGACTGCACTAAAGTTTCTTTGTCTTCTAACAATAAATCTAATCCAAACTAAATATTTCAGAGTAAAGAAGTGATAAGGGAGCGCGAGCGAGGTCGCTACACGCTGAAGACTCTGCCGGCTGGTCTGACGCACTCCTGGCAACAATACATGCTGAAGAGGCAGTATGAAGACTTCTGCCACTGTGTGGCACAGGTAAAGTACACACTGGTTATGTCATCATCATCCGCCTGCCTTTTCCCAACTATGTTGGGGTCGGCTTCCAGTCTAACCGGATGCAGCTGAATACCAGTATTTTACATGGAGCGACTGCCTATCTGACCTCCACAACCCAGTTACTGGGTAATACGATACCCCTTGGTAAGACTGGTTGTCAGATTATCAGGCTTCTGACTGCCCATAACGACTGTCAAAAATCCAAGAATGACAGCCGGGACCAACGGCTTAACGTGCTTTCCGAGGCACGTCTTGGTATGTGAAGATGGTCACCCATCCACGGACCAACCGCGGCAAGCGTAGCTTAACCTGATCGATCGATCCATGCGGTAGTTATTACTTAGCCACAAGCCCATACTATGACTATCTCGACTAAAAATAAATAAGTACATTGTTCTCTGAAGATAACGATAATGGTGCTAATATAGCCCACTGAGCAAACTACTTGGTCTCGGGGGTCTCGGTATGTCGGTATGTATGATGGTCACCCATCCGCGGCAACCGTAGCTTAACCTTATTGATCTGTATATAAATAAGAAAGGGAAGGAATCAAAAAATCATCTGCATAGTTGTCAATAGGAAACATCCCCAAAAGGCTGGCAGCATTACCACATTGTATGGCAATACAGATTCTCTGACCTAACACTGGGCCAGGCCTCTGTTATTCATATCGATATTAATCATTCAAGTCTGTTTACCCTCAGATATCGGAAAGTCAATACGAGGAGCGTCAGGTATCGTCAGTTCCGTTCAGCCACTATGAGTTCCCCGGCGGCTACCATCAGGACTTCGGTCCCGAGCGGTTCAAGCTGACTGAGTGCCTCTTCGAGCAGACTCTAGGAGCGCCGCATTTAGGTAAGTCATCTTCATTTGTCTAGCCTTTTCCCAACGATCTTAGGGTCGGCTTCCAGTCTAACTGGATGTAGCTGACTGTCAGTATTTTACGCAGTTATCGGGTAACAAAATCCTCTTGGCAAGACAGGTTGATAGACTTTTGGGCTTCTGACTGCCCGTAATGACTGTCAAAGTTCTACAAATGATAACCGGGACCAACGGCTTAAAGTGCTTTCTGAGGTACTGAGGTGTCTGCCAGGGCCGCGGGTTGTTCGAAAGAGATACCGTGGCCCCTGGCATAGGCAACTGAAGGAACACGGTTGGGTTTTAGTCAGTAAAAGCCTGACACGCCGCCCAGAGCGGGAGAAGTCATATGATGATATCCCACCCAGAAAAAAAAGGTACTGAGGTGTAAAAAAATAGACAACAAATCGAAGCATTCACAAAATAAAAGGGAATTATGTAAAAGAAAATAATAATATATAAAAAAAACCGAGTGTGCTTAGGATATTGTTGGGGATACCTCGGTTTTGTGGCGCGTCTGGCATGTTCGCTGAAGCGAGTTTAGATGATTTTCATACCATTATGCGCAAGCGATGAGCGAGTATGCTGAAGCGATTCAGGAGTAGCCCCAACAACATACCGGCTACACTGGCGGACCAAATTGATGGGCCTTTCATTAGGCACTGGGCAGCTAGGCATGTGCGTACTGGCGTACATGTCGCCAATTAATTTAAGCTTTTTATGTACTAACAAATAGGTTAAGATTTTACTAACACTATATGGATCAATGGTCTGAAATAAATAAATTATTATTACATATTATTATTATGACCACACGACTGAAGTGAAACTTTTTTCTTAAAATATTAATTCATTAAATTGTTCAAAATGAAATAGAATTACGAAAAATAACCAAAGAATCACCGTTCGCGTTAACGCTAGTAAACTCGCAAATGAATTACTGACTGAGATATATACATATTTCGCTTACTAGCTATAAGAGAAAGAGAGAAAGAAAATGTGCGCACGAACTGCTCTCTCTTGCTCCTACACTGTGATACAGACAATAGGCCTGCACTGTACTTAAATATACGGAACGTATTTAGCTATGAGAGGAAGAGAGAAAGAAAATGTGCGCGCGCACTGTTTTCTCTTGCTTATATCCCCGCTCAACTCCCGTTCGCCTCGCCCGTTCGCCTCGCCCGATCACACTTTTCGTAACGCTTACGTCACGCGTTCGCCAGCTTACTCCCCAAGTCAAGCGTTTGTAAAGAAGTTTCACTCCAAAAACCTTTTTAAACAAAATAGCAATGGTTACTTTGTGAAGAAGATTATTATATCGTATCTCCAGCGTGCGCGGCGGCGGCGGCGTGCGACGCGGACGCGCGGCCGGCGCTGTGGGGCGCCGTGGTGGCGTGCGGCGGGCTCGCCAACACGCCGGGCTGGCTGGAGCGCCTCGGGAAGGAGCTGGCCGCGCGCGCGCCCTCCAGCCACCGGCTCAAGAGCCACGCCGCGCCCAACTCCACCGAGAGGCGGTTCGCGGCCTGGATAGGTGAGAATAAAAGAGAAAAACTATTTTTGAGACACACTTGCCATGTGGATCGCAAGCGCTACTGCTGAACATAAGATCCTGGGTCAATTCCCAGCTAGGGCAAAATGTTATAGTGTTTTTCCAACAGGTTTTCTCAATAGCGGGGTCTGGATTTGTGATAATAGGCTCTCCCCCAGTTACATGGAAGTAAACATAAATGTGGGTGTTCTATAGATACCCCTCTACCCAACCCTTCGGAAAAAGAGGCGTGATGGCATGATGTTATATGTCACAAACATCAAACTCCCATAATATATTTTATACAACTTAACCCATTTAAAATAATCCAAAATGGCTAGCCAGGGCTATTCAAAACACCCAATGTATATTCAGCAATAGTTAAGGAGAAAACTTAGCCCAGAAAGACAAATTTTGTTTGACAAAATTCGTTACAAATTTTCAGTCCAAAAAAGTTCAACTAAGGGAGTGAGCCAAAGACTCGGTGGCTTTAAAAACTCCTATAGACCGTTGGCTTTCAGATTATCATTGCAAATCCGATACCCGCCGGATATTGAACGACTATCCATATCCGCCGAATATTGACCAACTATCCGATATCCGGCAGGATATTAAAATTGAGCCGGATACTGGATAGTTGCCGGATACACGTGTCATCTAATAGAAAATATTCAAGATGATTTTTTTTTTCTTTTTCCAGGTGGTTCGATCTTGGCGTCAATCGGCTCCTTCCAGCAGATGTGGATATCCTCACAGGAGTATGATGAAGGGGGCAAGGGACAGCTCGAAAGGAAATGTCCTTAGAACAGCTGTTTATACTTAAATACAGTCAATGAAATTAATTCTTAAGCAAATTGACACACTTCACACATCAATTTGCTGTGTTATAGAGATTTCATTCAACTGGCAAAGAATGACAGTTGTAATATACATACACGGGCAATTTAGGGTGGTTGTCAATTTGTTAAACAGTTAATTTCCCTGACTACATACGATAATATTGTTGAAGATAGCGTAATATTCGATTAATTAAAAAACGTGCAGTATCCGGCCGTAAATATGTCACTCGCCCCCTATTACAAGGGGCTCAAATATAACTGGTGACATGTGGGTGTACTATACGAGTACACCTCTGTCTAACCCTTCAGGAAGTACAAGCGTCAGGTTATAATATGTTATATTTAAAACTAAAATATTGGAAAACTTTAAATCATAGTGTCTATTTTCGAAATATTCCGCTATCCCCAACCATATTGTCATACTTGGTAGGCAGTGAGACTTTCCAACAAAAAATATCTTGATTTAACAAAAAGACTTCCATATTTAGCGTATAATGTTCCCACTGCTGGGACTCAGGCCTTCTCTGTGAGAGGGAGTTATCCACCACGTGGGCAAAATATTTCACGTTAAGAAAGATTATACCTCTAATTTTGTATCGCTGTCAACATTTATTTAAACCACAATTATAACACCTTTACAGAATCATCCAAGGCGATGTTATAAATCATATACAGGGTTATTGGTAATACATTAACAACCTCTCGGAACTATATTACTAACATCATAAACAACAATTTTTGTTCTATGACTTTTAATAATTCATCAGAGTTTTATACAAAAATTTAAAAAAATCAATTCAACGAATTGAAATATTCGATTTTCTGTTACGAACTCTACGCGAAGCAAAAGAAAGCGCTAGTTAGGTAAACAAACTGCCGTATCAAGTACAAAATTCAGCGAAGGGGAGCGGGGATCAAATAGAACAACGAAATCTTAAAGGTTTGTTTTTGGTAAATCCCACTCCTAGTAATATTATAAATGCGAAAGTTTGTTTGGATGGGTGGATGTTTGTTACTCTTTCACGCAAAAACTACCGAACGGATTTGGATAAAATTTGGCACACATTTAACATATATTATACTTTTTATCCCGATATTCCCACGGGATCGAAACTTATGCGGGTGAAACCGCAGGGCGCAGCTAGTGTATTATGTTTTGTAAAAAGTCATATCATCATCATTATCTGCCTAGCCTTTTCCCAACTATGTTGGGGTCGGCTTCCAGTCTAACCGGATGCAGCTGAATACCAGCGTTTTACATGGAGCGACTGCCTATCTGACCTCCACAACCCAGTTACTGGGTAATACGATGCCCCTTGGCAAGACTGGTTGTCAGGTTGGTTGGTTGTTGATGTTTTGTAAAGTCATAGAACAAAATTTGTTGTTTATGATGTTAGTAATCCAGTCCTACGAGGCTGTTAGTGTTTTACCAATAACCCTGAATAATATAATAATTATGTAATATAATATCACAGTGCGGGAGTTCTCGTTACAATAAAGTTGCGGTTGCTTTGTTGCTGTTAGAGAGACTTGTCGACGGGTTTTTATGAAAGTGCGCGCATGTATCGACGCGACGAAAACCCAAGAAGCCCACGAGCAACTTTTGTGCCCTTAGAGGTAAGGTAACTGTGAAAGGACTGCAGCCAAGGCCCGTGCTAAGTGCAGAGCTGAGAGACAACTGCAGCCGGTGACAACATGCCGCTCGTGTATTTGAGTACGATGGTCGAATACACGAGCGGTACGTTATTGACGCGTGCCACTCGTGAGCATGAGCACTAAGGGTCAGTTCACACCGAGACGCGACGCTACGCGCACACTTTAAAAGAGTGACTCAAAATATACTTTATTTTCTACACGAAAAGGTACAAATTGCATTGTGAGAGTTCAGAATACGTTGCGCGGTGCAGTAGGTCGTTTTAAAGTGTGCGCGCAGCGTCGCGTCTCAGTGTGAACTGACCCTAACGGTGATAGACCTCGGCCTGACTGCGCTTGACATTAGTCTTCCAATAAATTCCTCTCTAATTTTCCTAAAGTTGTAGCTCAAAAGCCGCAACTTTAGTATGACGTGGGCCACCTCACTGCCTACCCCTTAACGTTAAGATGTAGTTATAAAATAATGTTATATAGCGTCAGTGTGAATGATTATATTTGTATTATAATTAAATTGATTTTTTAATGACTGAAAATAAATAGATTTAAGGTGATTTTTTGTTTTATTTGAACTATATTATAATAGCCTTCACGATTGACGATACTTCAAATTTACGTGGGGAGCACCCTGGACTGAGGAGAGCAGTGATATCGGCCTTGACTTACTAGTTGTAGCACGTGAGTACGAACCCAGTCGGGCGCTTCACTTTGTCGATTTAATTTCATCACCACTGCTCTCAAAACGGTGAAGGAAAACATCGTGAGGAAACCGGCATGTCCTAGAACCAAAAATTCAAAGACATGTGACATCTACCACCCCACACTGGGTCCGCGTGATGTATTACGGCCCACTCCCTCTCAGAGAGGAGTCCTGTGTCCCAGAAGTGAGAACATGACAGGCTTATTACGCTTATGCACCCTGGACAGTCAGCTCGGCTACCACCTTGCTGACAAGCATATATTTTTACATGAAATTAACCAGTTTTACCAAGCGGTGTCGTGACCCTTGTCTTCGTGTGTGTCGTGTGCACCTCAGAAAACCATACCTAGCCAAGCAAATAGCTTTGTTTCTTTTTGTTGGCAAGTCATCTTGGGATTATAATGTGTTAGTACGTCGCATCTTTTACAGTCGTTACGGGTAGTGAAAAACCCGAAAGTCTGAAAACTCTCCTATCAAGGTGTATCCTGTTACCAAGCAACTGGGTTGTAGAAGTCAGATAGGCAGATATTATTAAACATTGGCGCCGATTCCCTTGTTCACAAACTAAACTAAATTTAAGTTCAGTGCATCTTTTTCTTTCTATTTCATTAAGAAAAAGACTGAAGATAAATATTACTTTAGTACTGTCAAATTAAGATACTCCATAGACAAATAAGACGTGATTAAAAACATGGCTACTAAAAATACGTCAATTTACGTCAGGCGCTGACTAATTTGACAGGACTAAACTAATATTTATCTTCTGTCCTTTTCTTAATGAAATAGAAAGAAAAAGATGCACTGAACTTAAATTTAGTTGTTTGTGAACAGCGGAATCGGCGCCATTGTTGGGAAAGGACAGCAAGAGTTACCGACAGCTTGGAGAGTGCGCAAACTGACGTGGCAATGGGCCGGTGGAGACCGCGTATCGGTAAGATTAGATGGACGGACGACCTAAAGGTGGCTAGGACAGACTGGACGCGGAAGGCGGGGGACAGGGTGTTGTGGCGCAGCCTGGGAGAGGCCTATGTCCAGCAGTGGACTGCGATAGGCCGAATTGATTGTTGGGAAAGGGGCTAGGCTAGATGATGAACTATTCTCATATAGTAAGTGATTAGAAAAGCTTCGTTCGCTATTTATTTATTTAAAATATTTTGCGACGATTTCTTATTTGCAATAAACTTACAAAAAAATAATGAAACCATTTATTTTACACAAGCATTATTTATTAACTTACAATATCAGAAATAATCCTTACAATAAACTTTGTAGCAAAAATGGCGCAGCTTTGGTTTTTAATCGTAATTATATTAAAAGTTAAACGTAGAAAAATTAATAATACATTATTTTAGCAAAACAGATTGATTGGATATTATTTGAGGAAAAATCTTTTTGATTAGGGGCTGATTTTTCAATCGACATAATTTCTTTCCTGATATAAAATTGACGTCAAAATTATTCCTCGGATAAAATTTAGTGGCGTTGGAAAAATCTTCCCTAATTTTGAATTTTTTACAGTTCTTCTACACAAAATCTGTCAGACATCAATCATCAATTTATTCCTGAATAAAATTATCTGTCGATTGAAAAATCAGCCCCGAGTATAAAGTACAGTAGTATAGAATTATGTATTTTACTATTAATTTATTTACAAATAATTAAATGCAAATTGTAAGTTGAGAAGCAGTTAATAATAAGTCGAATATTAAAATACTACAGATTCTGTAAATATAGTATAGTTACTCATTGAAGTTTCATAAATTGATTCCTAGGAAAATTTTCTCACCGTTAAAAGAGAAACTGCAATACTGACGATCAGACTACTTTTACTTTTACTTTGTTTAGATTCTACGACTAGAAAGTATATATTATTAGAGATGAAATAGATATCGGGCAATTATTCGGTATCCGGTCAGATATTGGGTACGTAACTCAGTATCTGACGGATATTCAAACGGATATTTTGGCCGCATATCCGTTTTGACGAACAATAGTGCCGAAAGGTTCTTTAGTGGTGACCGCGTACCGGAAAACGTAGCGTTGGAGAGCCTCCCACAATGACCTTGTGAAGGTTGCAGGAATCTGCTGGATGCGAGAAGCACAGAACCGGTCGAAGTGGCGGTTGATGAGGGCCTATGTCCAGCAGTGGACGTCCTTCGGCTGGAATAATGATGATGATATCCGTTTTATGGGATGGCCGGATAGCGGATAAAGAGTATCCGTTCCATCTCAAATAATTGTCTAATCTAATGACAATAAATAAGCCATCATAATAACTATAATATCTATTCTATGCACATATATCAGCGTTAGGAACTTACAAAAAACATCGACTTACAACTACAATACTATTCGGAACACAATTTAATGCAGTGATACTCAATATGCGGCCTGTTGAGTTCATCTTTGCTTCTTGCTGAAGAAGATCTTTGCTTTGCGGCCCGATGAGCTGGGAATTTCTCAGTACCAGCCCGCAGTCTGGATTAATTCTCGGTTGATGGCAACAGGCTCGCCGCCATTAAATGAGACTTAAACATATGTGTCAGCGGGATTGTCCGAAAGGGTTACCGCTACCCCGGAACATAAAGGGCGAAGGAAGGAACATGGGTGGGTTTTAGTCAGTAAGAGTCTGAAACTCCCTTCCGCTCCACCCAGAGCGGGAGGGGTCATTTGATGATTTCCCATCCGGAAAAAAAAAACATATGTAGCAGCGAATTGTGGGTGTACTACAAAATCTATGTTTGCCCACCCTATGGAATATTCCTGCTTGCAGCGCATATTTTTAGTCGACCTAAAAAGGATATTCAAAATGGTCCGATATAGGTTTTGGCGACAGTACACCTATGACTCACCTTTCGGAGATACTGACGTGGTGTTATATATATTTTTACGGCCCAAAATAAAATGTTGAGTATCACTGTTTCATCGCACTGAGTCGTCTAATTAAAATACACAATAATTAATAGCTATTTAAAACTAATAAATAAATACCTACGCATCTAATGAGATCATAAATTTAAACTTTTAACTATAAATATTTCTCACTGTTTCACTAAATATAAAGGAACTCTATTATTTTGAGTATAAGCAGGTACAGTAGTCGTAATATAGATTTTATAGTAAGAAACTTAATACATATAACCATATATTTATGATCTGCTGAAGCCACCTCTGAATAACCGTCTCCAGTTAAGTTATACAGGGCGGCAGGAACATTGACGCCCAACTTGTTACCATGGATTCAGTACTTAGTTCTGAAACCCCCGTTGAAATTTTTCGTCAATAATTTTAAAAAAAATTGTTGTTCCATACATAGTTCGATGTCCCTGCCACTCTGTATAGCATTCATTTTAATTCTTGATTTCCATTTAGTCGGATATTCAGACATGTTCTTGCCCTCAGTATTAATATTATATTCGTATTAATTACATAATTAGTTAATGATAGATAAAATAATGAAATCGAAAACTGAGTAAAATTCGTTGAAATGGACACAATATTTTTTATGTTCAATTAAAATTATAATTGACGATGATTTTAAATAGTAAACTAAGTAACATTGTACATAAATTATCAAAATTGCACGGATTAACTTTCATAAGAATTTTATTTGATTAACAGGCAGCATTTTTTGTTTAATTAGTTGTTAGTAATAATTTTATTATGAGTTCAAATTAAGGCATATTATATAGCGTATCAGAATGGTGTGGTCATAATTAAGGGTGTGGTTCAGACCATCAAATTGAACAACTTTTTACATGGAACCAACATCGAGATCGCGGAAAAATAATCAGGTGTCTCATACATTTGTATCAAGTATGTATTGAAGTTTTGGTCCCATGGAGGACGTTGTTCAGTTTGATTGTCTGTAGAACAGGAGTTACCGACATAGCTTGCAGAGTAAGCAAACTGAAGTGGCAGTGGGCTGGTCATGTTTGTCGAAGGACCTATGGCTGGTGGAGCAGATGAGTCCTGGGGGTCTACTACGAAGTGTAAAGTGCGAATGATCGGAGCGGACCGACACATGGTCGAAGCGAATTTTATTGAAAAATGCGAAAAAAGTTCAGATCGGCTCAGTTGGGTCGGGACCATAGTCAATATTCGAAAGAGTGTAGGAGTGTAGGTTCGGGACCGACCGAACCAAATGGTAACTTCGTAGCAGGAAACGGCCGAACATTCGACCGATACCACTTCGGAGTAGACCCCCTGGAGTGGAAACCGTGTATCGGCAAGCGTAGTGTGGGACGCCCCCCAGCTAGATGGACAGACGACCTAAGAAAGGTAGCTGGGACAGACTGGACGCGGAAGGCGGAGGACAGGGTGTTGTAGCTCAGCCTAGGAGAGGCAGCCCAGCAGTGGATTGCGATATGCTAAGTTGATTGACTGTCTGTACCACACCCGTAGATATGACCACACCTTGCTAATACGTGCTGTAGATATTAATATACCGCCATAGGGAGTTGTGTTATATGATACTGGTAAAAAGGAAAAATTCTAGTTTCTATTTATATCGAATTATCAGAAATTATGCAAAGAGGATTGATATTTGTATACTAGACATTTTAAGCAATTTCTCTTGTCCCACTGTTGAATTAATACTTGCACTATAAATGTACGTGGGACGCACCCTGCGGGGTAGTTGTATAACACACTAAGCCCTGGTAAGCGCGGACGCGTTTTTCGAGCACTGTATTTTCAACGCGTTACCCACCCCGAGCCTTGCTCGAGCCAGCCCGCGCCGCTGAGCCTGTAGATTTAAATTCGTCCCTAAATAATTCCGATCCAGCCTGTCTCTTGCTGCCCTCTCCCAGCGACGCCCTAAGCCGAAGTCCGTACCCCACAGGGGGTGCCCTTAGCGTGTAGTCGCTCAGTTTTGAAGTTTTTTAAGCCCTGGCTGGAGGCCTTAATTTATTGAGGCATCCACAGGCAAGCCCGGCAAGTTGTTGTTGTGAAGGTTGAACAACGAGAATTGTAATCGAAAAAAAAAAATGCGCCGCGAGTTAAACATCCAACAGTGTGTTTTTTGACGCGCTGGGATGCCCTCTGTTTGATTATCAATGCTCGGCTTAACACCGAAAGTTTAAAATACAGCGCGTGATAAAATCCCGCCGCAATATTTTTACGTCCGTGCGAACGTGGGCTTAGGGCCAGTGTTTCGAACGAAAATAACGCAAAATTAATAGGATCAATTGTCAAGCGCGCATAAACTGCGTTTAAACAATCACAGTAGTTTACGCGCTTTTCAACAACATGACTTGTGTCATTTACGCTGCCGCATACGTATTTTTAAACGACTTCAAAAAAGGAGGTTCTGTATTCGACCCGTATGTTTGTATGTCCGCGATTTTCTCAAAATCTACTGGTTCGATTTGGATGGGTTTTCGTTAGATATTCAAATATGAAGCAGTGGATTAGCTTATTCCTGCATAATCCTTGGGATTGTGATTTAAAGAATGTTACGCAATTGGGATACTGGTCAGTCAGCCTCTCAGTTCTAACCTTGTTTACTGGTAAATCTTTTTGCCACTTCATGAGCCAAATTTATACCCTATTGCATTTATCTCAAGTGACCAACTAGGCTACAGGATGGGATTTATGCAAACAGTTTCACAATAAGCGTGCCGCTACTTATGGATGTACTTTTAATTGTGGTTTAGCTAACGAAAGTTTAGTAGTAATCCACCGTTAACTTTTTTTTTTGTTACTTTTCCTTAGTTCATTATAAGTATGCTACAATCGCATTGAGGTGTTATTTAACTAAGTTACGTTAACCTTGGTTAACTATGGCCAATAAAGCTGCCTAGCTAAAGTATGGTTGACAAGATGTTTTCGTTAACCATGGTTGAGTTAATGGGATTCGACAGATGATTAACTTAACTATGGCTAGTTAAACTGACTTTAACTTACGGATGGTACCACGGTTAACTATAAACTGTGGTAAAGTTAACCACCGTTAAGTTAACCATTTTTTTGTAACTTTCTTTAGTTTTCCGTGTGTTCATTGTATGCTACAAGTAATAGGGTGGGTCAACAGATAGTTTAGCAGCACAGGCGTGCCAGCCGCCACCTCCAGCTGCAGCTTGTCCTCAGCATCTTGTTCCGTAGTGGTCGGCTCGTCTGACGACACGGACATCTTCTTGTCTATCAACATGTCTGTTGAGGTGTTGTCGCCAGGCACAGTGTCTATGAACACCTGGGGAAGACACGATAGTTAATTAATTCATTGCATTTTCAAATATATTTTTTGATCTGTTAAAATGAAACCCATTGCTACTGGTAGTGTGCTACGCAATTACCCCGCTGTTTCTAGTCTTCTTATGCTAAAAGTGATGATGAAGTTCGTACCTCATCATCTTCATCTTCATCAGTTTCCGGCTCCTGTTGTTGGTGCTGGGCCTCCATAGCTTCCACGACGTAGCGAGGAACGTAGCTGTCCTCATCAGAGCTGTAGTCATCCTCGTCCTCGTCACATTCGAAGTACCGGCTCTGAAAGTTAGATATACAGGATCAAATTAAATTAGCTAGCGAAACTCTGCAGATATCTTTATTAAAACAAAAAATACATTATTTTGAGGAGTTTTTTATCAACCGCAGGTACTTTAGTCAAAATAACTTTTTTTTTGTGTAAACTTCACAGACGTGGTGGCTTTCGAAGCCTAACAAATAAAAAACAGATTTTCTCAACTCATACGTCAAGTATCATCTCTGCAAAAGATCGATGACCCAAAAAAAATATCATCAACTCTCTTATATTTTTCATCATGTTTATTTATCGATACCCATCACTTCTGCGGAGTTTCAGTAGCTAATTTAATTTGACTCTGTACAGGCTCTTATTAAAGCTGAACATGTTACAAAACATCACGCCTGTTATCCCCGAAGGGTTGCGCAGAGGTGTACCTATAGTACACCCATATTTCACCAGTTATGTTCAAGTCCTATGCAATAAGGGGCGAGCCTATTGCCATCAACCGGGCACAGATCCAGACTGCTGCTTACTGAAAAATGTCTGATAAAAAAACCCAATAATACTTTGCCCGACCTGGGATTCGAACCCAGGCCCTCACGCTCAACAGTAGCGCTTGCGACCACTAGACTACTATACCAACGAGGCAGTTACGTAGTTACCTACATAAGCTGAAATCATTCGTGTGTAAACATTATTGCTTTCTTTAACTACATAACATAAGTTGCTTATTTCAGGTTGAATATGCGGGAGGGCCCTGGTGACCTGTAATACAGGTTGTTGTACAGACGCCAGCAGGTCAAGCTACCCGAAACTGTCAAATTTTCTCAATCAACCTTGAACCTTAATGCTTTAGCGATAAAGTTGAAAATCTATTAAAGAAATTTGACAGGTTGTAGTAACTTGATGTGCTGGCGTCCGTACATACCTATATCAGGCACCAGTCCCTCACAAAGTTAGCTTTAAATTTTTCTTTATTATGTATTGCATAAAATGGCATATGTAACTTTTGTGATGGGAAAACAAATAAAAATTATTATTATATTATTAATATGAAATCAAAATCAAGTCATTTATTCAAATTAGGCTGAGAATCAGCACTTTACAAACGTCAAAATTACAAAAGACAGTCTCCCAAAAACGCCCGCCCTTCACCACTTCCTAGTGCTATCACTGGGAAGAAGAAGTGGCGCCACAAACTCCCCAGCAGCACAGCTGTCTGTTCAGTTAGAAAATACTTGATTGTATACAATACTAGGTATGTAAAGTAATTGACATTACAAGACACAGAACATTAAATTAAATTATTTGCCATACGTCAGCTAGCCACGCCAATATACCAACAAATATAATAAAAACTATACGTACTCAAGCTAAAAATGATGTTTCAGAAGCCAATTATTTACCAAAATTCAGCATATTAGTAGGTCATGGGGTGCTTCATTCCTCACTCAAAAACCCTATTGCTGATATTTCAATCTGGGAATCGAACCTTATACTTCATCGGATGATTGAGGGGCTCGTGGCTATGTAATAACAGCCGCACGGGTCAATCGATCAGGTTAAGCTACGTTTGCCGCGGTCGGTCCGTAGATGGGCGACCATTCTTACATACTGAGACTAAGGCTTAACGTGCTTTCTCTATATGTTGGGGTCGGCTTCCAGTCTAACCGGATGCAGCTGAATACCAATATTTTGCAAGGAGCATCTGCCTATCTGACCTCCACAACCCAGTTACTGGGTAATACGATACCCCTTGGTACGACTGGTTGTCAGACTTTCGGGCTACTGACGACCCGTAACAACTGTCAAAGATCCACGAATGACAGCCGACACGTCTTGGTAGGTATGTGAAGATGGTCACCCATCCAAGGACCAACCGCGGCAAGCGTAGCTTAACCTGATCGATCGATCCATGCGGTAGTTATTACTTAGCCACAAGCCCATACTATGACTATCTCGACTAAAAATAAATAAGTGGGTACATTGTTCTCTGAAGATAATGATAATGGTGCCAATATAGCCCACTGAGCAAACTACCGATACCAATATTGATGCGTAAAAATATTATCTTTATTCCGCGGATGTCCCATTCCCGCACGTGTATGGGCATAGGTCATTACTAAGTACCGTAATCTGGGTAATGGACACGAATATAGAGGCTGATCTCATCCGTGTTCGAGTCATGCAAATTAAAAAAAATATAGCGCGAGGTTAAATCCATATTCTTATACATCGACGCTTTTTATGATAAAAGGAAAAGTTATTTTGTATTTGGCCAGCAATGTATGCTTAAAATCAAGTGACGCAGTGGATTGTCATTTGATTGACAGTTGACAGAAAGACGTTATTTACATAAACTTGGTACGCCTGCGTTGTGAAACCACGTTCCGTTCGGTATGGTAATGGCGACGTAGAAAATTGTTTAACATTTTTTCGAAGTATTTGCTAAATATTTCGAGATTTTCACACAAAATAGATTTTTGCGATAGTTTATATATTTTGTTCGATACTTATTTCTACAGTTCTAAATAAGAAAAATTATGAAGTTATGTAAAAATATTATTCCGCAAGAAACGGAACGCAACCTCCAAACCACCAACATACAGTAACGAATAATTTATTCAGCTGTCAAAACGACGACAACAATTTTATCGTGAAAAAAATTACGAATCACTATCAAAACATTACTGGATCGCAGTGGAAATGAGACATAATCTTAGATAACAGTTGTGTGCAAGACTGTGCAACAGTTCAAACAATTAAATCAGACAGTGACATTGCTATATTTTATGCAGTATTTTCGCGATGTGAATCTTGACATCCTTTGTTTAAAAATAAATGACCATGGCTGCTGCAATTGCGAATGATTCGCCTAAATACAGGAACAGTCTAATCTGCTGCAGTCCGAGCGTGGAAGCCACTTCTCGAACATCAACTTCTTCAACGTCTGGAGGTGTTTCCGCCGACGAGGGTTACGACTCGAACTGTATACCAAAATCTATTGCGAATAAGAAATTGAAGATACACAGTACTGCTACGAAAGAGGAGATAGAAAAAGCAATAATCCAGTGTAAGGAACTTGTTTTAAACAGTGTCCAGTGTTCAGACGAGCGAAAATGGCTCGTCAGGTACCTTGTAGAGCTGAGACTGAGACTAGAAGATTTAAAAGATAATAATGGGCTAGCTAGAGTCCAAGTCTCTATAAAAGGCCATCACTTTGAACAGCAAACAAACCCTAGTAACCGAAAACAGTACTGTGATCATTGCAGTGGAGTAATTTGGAGTATTGTTCAAGGTTCTTACATTTGTAATGATTGCGGATACTTATGTCACTATAAATGCGTCGACCACATATGCAGGGTATGCGCTCATGTAGTTATGACCGAGAAAGGGAGCTTCGAAATGAGTATATGTCCTGAAAAAGGGTTAGCGGCACAAGATTATAAGTGCGCAGAGTGCCAAACTGCATTAACTTTTAAAGATATGTGGAATGAGCCACGGTTATGTGATTATACTGGGTTATATTTCTGTGCTACGTGCCACTGGAATGATCTAGCAGCGATTCCTGCTAGAGTTATCCACAATTGGGACTGGGAGAAGCACAATGTGTCTCGAATAGCATTCCAAATGCTTAATTTATCTTGGACAAGACCATATATTGACATTGAGAGCATAAACCCGAAATTGTTTAACTTTATTGCTGAATTAGAATGGGTACACAAAATGAGGAAGGATTTAGAATGGATGCGGAGGTACCTATGTGCTTGTGCTGACGGTACGAACTTACTTTCTCCGTTATTTATACAGCTTGGCGATGTAAACAAGAAATACAGTATGAGCCATCTACAAGCTATCAATGACGGTTCCTTAGAAACCCAGCTAACCGAACTCACCGAGATATGCCGTTCACACATCACAAGCTGCGATCTTTGTTCCGGCAAAGGGTATCTGTGTGAAGTATGTAAGAACAACGAGGTGCTCTATCCGTTTGACAGTGGAGCATTAATGTGTGATAAATGTAACTCTATGTACCACAGAGGGTGCTGGCTGCGTAAAGGACAAAAGTGTCTCAAATGCACACGTTTGGAGGAACGAAAGAAAACAGTTGAAGAAGTGCAGGTAGATACTACGGACACACTAGAGTATGATATTGACAAGTTTGTGAATAATTGATACATTTTTAGGTGACTTTAGAAACAGTGGTATTTTTTTTTATTGGCGGATACCGCTTGCTAGTTGACGAATAAGTGTCAAATAAATTGTATATTGCTATTCATAATTATTATTATAACAAATTATATTTTGCTAAATCAATGTTAGATAGGGAATGACTAATTTAAATTTTGGACATAAATATCTCGTGATTTGTCAGAGATCCGCAAGAAATGTGTGTGTAAAATGAGATGATTGCGTTTATAAAATGTATGTTTGAAAAACTTATTTTACGACTAATTTGTGCCTATATCTGCGACGCGTTTTATATTGTAGCTTCGCGACAAAATAATCGCTTGATAGCAGATTTTAAATAAGGCTTTTAACTGCGCCGAGACAAGTATTGACAATACCGGAAGGCCTCCAGGAGAAAATACTTAAGATTTGCAAAATTGACTAATTAAAATTGGTGAAAAATCATTTCAAATTATCAATGACCGTAGCTTAGCACAGCTTTAAATGATATTGTAATATTCCTGTTGTCTTATTGACATGCAATAAAATTATATTAAATCTTAAAATCTTCTTTTTTTTTCTTCTTGAGCAGACGCAAAGTAGTCAAAGAGTTGCTGTGAACCATAATAATATACCATAACTATGCCATTGCCTAGGCAGTAATAGACAAGACACTGGAGGTCAGAAAGGCAGTCGCTCCATGTAAAATACTGGTATTCAGCTGCATCCAGTTACACTAGAAGCCGATCCCAGCATAGGGAAAAGGCTAGGCAGATTGACCAGTCTTGGCATGGGTTACAATGGCCTCTTTGCCATCAAATAAACTTTATATTACTGCATATAAAACGAAATAGGAGTAAATAAGAGCTTTCTAAGGTTTAGACAACACCTGAATTTACCGCTTAAATCTATACTAGCATTATAAAGAGGTATACTGTGTGAGTTTGTATTGGTGTGTTTGTGTGCCACAGGTAATTAAATCGCACCATATAAATCAGGCTTAAAGGGTTCACAAAGCATTTTTTTTTTTTACCAGATGGGAAATCATCAAATGACCCCTCCCGCTCTGGGTGGAGTGGGAGGGAGTGTCAGACTCTTACTGACTAAAACCCACCCATGTTCCTTCCTTCGCCCTTTATGTTCCGGGGTAGCGGTAACCCTTTCGGACAATCCCGCTGTTTGAGTTTGAGTTAGATCTTTGACAGTCGTTACGAGTAGTCAGAAGCCCAAATGAGGTCAGATAGCTGTCGCTCCATATAAAATACTGCTGCATCCGGTTAAACTGGAAGCCTACCCCAACATAGTTGGGAAAAGGCAGGCATATTGATTGAGCCCTTTATGTTCCGGGGTAGCGGTAACCCTTTCGGACAATCCGCTGAGTTCACACAGCATAACAAAACCTTTTTTACAGTATTTGATTTTAACTGTATCAAAGGCGGGTGTATTTTCAGGTAAACCCAGCTTTTTACTGCAAAAGAAAATAAATTTAGCACAGACTAAAAGACACACCGTAGTGCAAAAAAACATACAGTAGTGTCGTGTGGACGGCCAGTAAGATGTTGACAAAACTGACACCATAGAAACCCCACACCATAACCTCACGCCTTCTTCCCAAGGGGGTAGGCAGAAAATACAGAACGCCAGCTGCTACGATCCTTACATACTCCTTTCGCTTCGTTTACTTTCACTGACGTACTTTTTTTTCTAATATAAGCAGTCAAGCCAGTTTTTCATACAAATTGGTCCAATTACAGTTAATGCATGTCTGCGACCGGCTTTAAATAATGAAGATAATGTGAATGACTCCTTTACATTTTAATATCAACATGTTACACAATACAGAAGTATCAATTTATCATTTTCTTTTACCTACTATGGGTCTTCACACTCGCACTGGGCCCGTGTGGTGTATTACGGTCCACTCCCTCTCACTGAGAGGAGGCCTATGTGGGACACAGGCCTCCAGGCAGTGGGAACATTATAGGGTGATTATAATTATTAAGTATGGAAAGGTCTTTCCAGAAGTGGACTGCGATAGGCCGAGTTGATTGATTGAAGGGCCTTTTTCGTGTTATGCGGGTTGACGCCCGCGTGAGTGCCTGTTTTACAAAACCGCTAATCGTGAACCCTCTGCATTGATAAATGTAAAACGTTTATGAAATTCTGCGTGTTCAAGTTCAGTACCTAATTAGGGAAAACCGCTGAACGTTGTTCAGTCGTTTTAGATAACGGAGCTGTTTCGTAAAACCACTACCAGATTTGAAAAACAGCGGATTTGACAATTCATCTGCGACATGCACCCTAAAGCGTCCTGGGTCGCTGGATCGCTACTAAAAATTTCCTTATGGAAAAACCCAAAATTCGCTTATTGGGTTTTTCCGTTAGAAAATTTTTAGTAGCAGTCGTGAGTCTGATTTTTTGCGTAGTATGATAATGGCCAAACAAGGGCTTTGAACTGCCGATAAGTTACTGCACCTCTGCCTCTGGCGAATACAGTCTACAGACAATGTTTATATAACATTGTAATATCCCCCCAACAAAACGTTACTTATATCTGTCTGTCTGGCATATTAATTCAATGATAAGCCTTGATCGGTCAGTGACGCAAATACAGCCGATGCCGAACGCGCACAAAACAATTGGAACTTCCTCATTTAATGTCTGATCTACTCGGCGTCACAGCGATAGGACACGGTCAATTTTCTGACGAGCTGTGTTTTTTTTTTGGGAATGGCATCTCGCAGTTCAACCTATGAGATTGTCGTCTGCTTAACTGGACTTGCCTGTGGATGCCTCAATTAATTAAAACCAGGGCTTAAAAACTAAGCGAATACACGCTAAGGGCACCCCCTGTGGGGTACGGACTTCGGCTTAGGGCGTCGCTGGGAGAGGGCAGCAAGGGACAAGCCGGATCGGAATTAACGATTTGTCGAATCGCGTCATACCTTATACCCACTACTAAAATCAGGTACTATTTTGGTCAGGCGAAAAAAAATTCAAACAGCATCCCAATTGCGTAACACTATCAATCGCAATCTGAATCATTTTGAAGGATATTGTTATTCCATTGCTTCTTATGTTCGAAAAATGTGTCTGTTCAACAGCGTAAATACTATAAATAACGTAATGAATCATGAATGTTGTTGAACTGTGTGTTACGCAATTGCCACGCGGGTGCGGGTTTTGTTTTTTTTTTCGTTAGCTGCATTTAAATCCAAACCGGATGGAGTCTAGACAGATCGAATGACATGTCAAAAGGACTTGAGTCATTGCAAAACTTGCCGCAGTCAAGAAATTACCCATACGTTCTCAATATACCCACACATTATGCCATGTCAAATGTAAAACTGCACTGATGAAGAAAAGTTTCTTTGGTTTTGCTCCCCAAGTTTTTAATAAAATACCTGACAAAATCAAATGTATGCCAGTACAAAAATTCAGAAAAACTTTAAAGAACTTACTACTTAATAAATGCTATTACACATTGGACCAGTTTATGAATGACAATTTTAATTAATTTGTATAATGATATTGACATCTGTATAATGACATTCTAATGACAATTTTAATTAATCTGTATAATAATTTAATTTGATTGAATTTGTTTGTATGTCATTGTTGACAAAACATAGCGCACTATGTATTATAGCTTAAGACCGTTTTATGTTACCTATGTTTAACAAACGATTAAATGATTTATGATTTATGATTTATGCATGTTCCAAGTATTGTCGTGTTAAAATCTGAGCGCCACCAACTTTAGCTTTTTTTTTGCTTGAGGCACTACTAATTCTAGTGTCCTAGTGTTCTGCATACGTAGGTACTTCCTCTGTAAAACGCTCGACTTGACCAACAGTACCTGTAGTCGAAGTAGATAATGGGAATATGCTTATTCTTATATCCCCGTACACCAGAAAATATAGCAATATTATATCTTGGTACTTCCGTGATTTAAAACGATTGTAGCTGCAATGAACTTACATCCGTTCGCCGCCGCTGTGCGCGGGAATAGTTTCGGCGACCTGCGCGCCACCACACGGATTTCTGTAGGAACTATATTACCCTATCCATCTGCACGTGTCTCTATTCATAATACAGTTTGCCTTATTAATAAGACATTATACCTACATGCTGCGTTGCTGGTCCAGTGGTTGCAAGTGCGACTGATTACGCGTTTTGGATTCGATTCCCGCAACTTGCAGACACTTTACCATAAGGAAATTCTTAGTAGCAGCCCATGGAACTTCAAACATACTTAGTAGAAGAAATGTGGGTGTTTTATCCTACACTTCTGTCTACTAGTTCGGGGAATACAGTCGTCATGGTTTCCCAACAGACTATCACTTGGCACGCGTATGCTATGAATAAACTCAATTCATAACCAAAAACCTTTAAATTGAGAAAAATGCCAGCAAATTGTGGAAAATCATCTAGAGTCCTTACCACAAAAACTCATTGTCGTATTCACAAACATTACTATGCGGTATCACAGTGCGCATGGACGCACAGGGTTCCAAAAACCTATTCATAGACAATACACCACTGCCCTGCTACATGCTCCTGTAAATATTGGTAATGGCGCCGATTCCCTTGTTCACAAACTAAACTAAATTTAAGTTCAGTGCATCTTTTTCTTTCTATTTCATTAAGAAAATGACAGAAGATAAATATTAGTTTAGTCCTGTCAAATTAGTCAGCGCCTGACGTAGATTGACGTGTTTTTAGTAGCCATGTTTTTAACCACGTCTAAACTGTCTATGGAATATCGTAATTAGACAGGACTAAACTAATATTTATCTTCTGTCCTTTTCTTAATGAAATAGAAAGAAAAAGATGAACTGAACTTAAATTTAGTTTAGTTTGTGAACAAGGGAATTGGCGCCAATGTCTCCTAATATAGTGCTTATTTTTTTATGTTACTAACATCTTGGTACCTTTTGTAATTATGGAATTGTATTCTGAAATAAAGAGATTATTATTTTTTAATACTTGAGCGGCGATCGGCACTCATTCAATCTACCCAGCCTTTTCCCAGTTGGCTTACAGTCTAACCGGATGCACCTGAATACCAGTATTTTACATGGAGCGACTGCCTATCTGGCCTCCACAACCCAGTTACTGGGTAAGGGACTAACAACATTTATTCAGCTCTGTTCAGCTTTGCAAACAACTACTTTGTATGCAATGCGTACGCATCCGTTCAGCTTTATGGACGCGTACGCATTCCATACAAAATCGTTGTTTTCTATGGACAGAGATGAATAAGTGTGGTTAGTCCCTAATACGATACCCTTTGGTAAGACTGGTTGGCAGTGGCGATCGGCACTATGCGTTCCTTAATGTTTATGAATTGAAAGGCTTGTCATAAAGAACAAATTGAAAAATGCCTTACTTTACATAGTATTGCTACTTAGACAAGTGTTGTTTGTGAATACGGGTGTTGGATACTTGTTCAACGCGTGTCTACTGTCAGTCTAACGTCAAACTCCATACATTAATCTCCTGTTGAACAGTTGTTTAGCCTAAACAGCTGAAAAACACGGTTTTGTGGTAATAAAGCTGGATTCTACTTGATTCCAGTAAACAATAATAATAATCCCCTGACCGATGCCGGTCACGGTGGCCAATCTCCACGAAGATTAGCCAGGTTCGCAGGAGATATTATAACGCACAAGTGTATGCGCACACAAAGGTGCACTCTCTGTTCCTTTACTCTCATAGTCCGATGGGACGGCAATCCGACACGACCAGGGAGAGATCAGGCGCAGGCCCAACGGCTTTACGTGCTAATAATAAATACCACAAAATCCACTAACCTGACATTCCAAACACCTACAACTTTCCCTATAGGTGCAGCTGTTGGTCAGCGCGTTGTCAATGTGCCGCAGATAGATCTCGTCGTGTGCCCCGCGCCGCTTGCGACGAGCCAGCGACCACAGCAGTGCTAACAGCGTGCCCCTTCCTTTGGCGCACTTTGTGGGTCCGCTGTCAACAACACATCCATTGCTTCAAAAGTTTAAAAAAATCTTCTGTTCAACGACGCAAATAACGCAATGAACGTTGCTGAACTGTCAAAATGAAAAGCGTTTTTTTTACTCAGATACTTGATACATGTATAATCAGCCTAAATTGTTCCCACTGCTGGGACACAGACCTTCTCTGTGTGAAAGGGACTGCACCGTAATACACCACGCGGGCCCAGGTTTGGTAGATGGATGTCACATTATGTCTTCGAATTTTTGGTTCTAGGACATGCCGTTTTCCTCACGATGTTTTCCTTCACCGTTTATAAATAATTACATAACATAAATAATCAGCCTATAATGTTCCCGCTGCTGGGACACAGGCCTTCTCTATGTGAGAGGGACTGGGACGTAATCCACCACGTAAGCCCAGGGTTGATAGATATCACATGTCTTCGATTTTTTGGTTCTAGGACATGCCGGTTTCCTTCACCATTTTGAGAGCAGTGGTGATGAAATAATTTACATAAAGTAAAGCCGCTGTCTGGGTTCGAACTACCCACAACTCGTAAGTCGCGGGACCACTGTCCCTGATAGTTGATTGTTGATATTTAGTGTATAATTATTTACCTGTTCCCCACATTGTTCAACAGCGCTGGTTTCATATCCTCCGCCTCACAGAGTGCGGTGGTACTCTGTCGTCGACGTGAACGAAGCATGCTTTCCGATTTCTCTTTCTCGTCTGTCACTGTTGAAGAGAAATTAAGTGGTTAGAGATAGAGACATTTACAATGGTTAGGCTAAGAACTGTTGTTAAAATTTCACCGTGACAAAATCGATAAAGGGCTGACTCTCGTCTATTTCGTTCGCTGAGTATTTCGGAATAGGTCCTAAATAGGTCCGGAATAGGTTATACACTTATGTCTGCCTGTTGTGATATTTTATAGAAATATCGCCGTAAAAACTTAGGTGAAGGCATCTTGAAGCGAGCAGCAAATCTCTAACATAGGATGTCAGCTCACTTCATGCTCGCTTTCTAAGTTTCACGATGAGAATTTTACAGAATAGATCACCTGGGTGTCTACTCCGAAGTAGTAAATGTATCGCGTCGGAAGAATATTCGGATCGGATCGGCTCAGTTGGGACCATAGTCAATATACGAAAGAGAGTGTAGGATCGGGACCGACCGAACCAAATAGTAACTTCGTAGCAGGAAACGGCAAACAGTCGGCCGTAACTATACATTTACCACTTCGGAGTAGAGCCCCTGGTCGGTGTGGCAATGCTTGGTAGAGATCTATGCCCAACTGCAGCGGAAGACAATGCTGCTGATATAATGGTGATGATGACACAAATTTCTTGTAACAAGCTATGTTTCAAGTGGTCCCTCAATTAAGCCGATATCGACGCTCCGCTCGAGTGGATTTTATTTTTGTTTCATTCCACGTTCACAGGACACCGATAAAATTATATAGGAATGAACGTTCATCTGATCCTTTTGCTTCATTTTTCGATCATTCGTTAGGCGAGTGAAAAATGCTGAGTGCGCAATCCAACATCGTTGGATCGGTTCATTAATAAATAAATAAATAAATAAATAAATCCCTGGACATTTCACACAGCACCATTTGTCCCAAGCTAAGCAACCTAATGCTTGTGTTATGTTACGTATTAATGAATTCATTTTTCACTTTCCGAATGAAAGGCAAAACTGTAAGGCACCTGATATGGGATTAACGGGTGGTTACTCGATTTTTCGACTAATAGAACAATCCACCAAATTCATAGTGATAAAATAACGTACCAGAAACGTCCTGCTCACAGTAGCCCCACCGCTCGTTATCATCTCTCTTCTGGTCTGCGGGCCACAACTCCTGGACCGATGGGTTCTGATAGATGGTCTCCGTAGAAGCGTTACCGTTCTCCGCGTCGAACTGAGTCTCGGGTTGGTTGAGGACCTGGGGAAGCATTCAAGAATAAAAATGTGGGGACAACATACACGCCATCTGAGTTCTAGAAACATGAAGTTTTGGACATCACGAACGTGAGCACTGGGATGAAAGTTTGTATGGAAATTAATTTGTATTCGATGGTAAATCCGATCGGGTATATGGTTTGTAACGCCACATAAGTGCATGTTTTTTAAGGAATGGAACCATAAAAACAATGGAACGACGACCCAACGACCAAGCCTGAGCTATCTTCAGTTGTAATTTTCTTTGAATACGTGTTAGTAGAGCAGTGGTGGCGCAGTGGAATCGGCCCCAATTTACGGTCGTAAGTTCGAACCCAGGCAGGCACTGTGCTATGTGTATTTAATTTCATCACCACTGCTCTCAGAACGGTGAAGGAAAACATCGTGAGGAAACCGGCATGTCCTAGAACCAAAAATTTGAAGACATGTGAAATCCACCAAACCGCAAAGGCCCGCGTGGTGGATTACGGCCCACTCCCTCTCATAGAGAGAAGGCCTGTGTCCCAGCAGTGGGAATATTATAGGCTGATTAAGCTGTTATGCTACGTGTTACTATGACTTCTTGTCATCTGCCTGCCTTTTCCCAACCATGTTGGGGTCGGCTTCCAGTCTAACCGGATGCAGCTGAATACCAGTATTTTACATACATGGAGCGTCTGCCTAACTGATCTCCACAACCTGGGTAATACGATGGTAAGACTGGTTGTAAGACTTTCGGGCTTCTGACTACCCGTAACGACTGTCAAAGATCCACGAATGCCAGCCGGGATTAACGGCTTAACGTGCTTTCCGAGGCACGGAGGGGTCTCGGTATGTAAAGATGGTCACTCATCCACAGACCAACCGCGGCAAGCGTATCATAACCTGATCGATCGATCTGTGCGGCTGTTAATATTTCGCCACAGGCCCCTTTATCATGGCAAATGATAAAAGGCAGGCAAACGATTAAATCTTGCTGTGATTACCTTTATTTGGTCAATAAGCTCGCTAGCCTTCGTTTACCTAGTACGGACCGTTTGCATGCGCAACATTGATGGAACCAGAGCGAAGGTTAGCGCGTTACCCTACATTAGTTTCCACAAGGTGATTTATGAATCATTATGACATGAGTGCTGGTTAAAAACCTTGTCGTATTTCTGTTATTCTTTCTTATAAGGAGTAAGGCCCCAAGCAGGGCTTACGAGTATTTAGGCAGACAGTATGTTACAACAAAAATAAAATCTTTTTTGCTTTCATTCGTAACTCATTTAATTCAACTTGTTTATGATTTTATGTATTATTTTTTTGTCTCCTTTACTCTTTCACACGCTGTCTACATATCTCTATCTATTGTCCTATCGCTGGTATGCTGGAAGAGATTTCTTATGAAATAAGCATCATCTTTGTACCTATTTTTCTGTTCTGTTTTTTTCTTGGCTACTTATACAGGGTGGCACATCGACGCGCAACCGCTTACCATGGATTCAGTACATGATTCTGGACCCCCCTGTGTTGAACATTTCGTCGGTTTTTTCTTAATTTTTACTTTTTTTTCTGCAATATTTTTACTATAAACTGTATAAAATCATTATTTCTATCTAACCCAATGAGATGTTTAATTAAAAAATAGTAAATTCACTTGTTTCACTCAAAACAGCAATGTAAATAAAACTCGAAAGGGCAGCGCGCGGTATCGCGGTAGGTAGCGCGCGCGCGCGCCATCCGCGGAGGGTTTTGATCGCGTTGTTTGCAATACATTGCGCACTCAAAAATGTCAATTGTTTTAACCGGTCATTTCCGAGATGAATGACTTTCGTAATTTTATCTATGGCATCAGGTAACCTTTTCACGACGTTTGCGCGTCGATGTCCCTGATAAATGGTAAATAAATATATAAAATAAGTAGCTCTTTTGGCGCGTGGCCAAAATCGGAACTAACGCCGCCATCTTGTATTTTTAACTTTCACAAAATAACTGCAAATGTTTACCAACAGCGCCCCCTGTCAACGTCATTCGAGCGCCAAAAGATCGTTGTTGTAATCTTCTGTGGTTGTATAATAAAGTATCGTATGGGAGTACAGGTACAGTACAATCTCATCTCAGCGATAATCAATATGGAATGGGAAATTAGAGGTATTTTTGACAGATTGAGACTGAGATCAGACTGTGAACGTTCTTAAAATTACGAGAATTACCCCTCTGATTTCGATGCTTGGCTTATTCATACTCAAAGGGCCTCTAATTCCGGGGCAGCGGGATTGTCCGAAAGGGTTACCGCTACCCCGGAACATAAAGGGCGAAGGAAGGAACATGGGTGGGTTTTAGTCAGTAAGAGTCTGACACTCCCTTCCGCTCCACCCAGAGCGGGAGGAGTCATTTGATGATTTCCCATCCCAAAAAAAAAAAAAAAAAAAAGGGCCTCTAATTATAATTTGTTTTTGAATTTATTAAATATTTACCTGATAATGCGCTCGCGTGCCTAGAAAGAATACTGCACCCGAACCGCCAGTTGCCATTTTATTCTGAAAAATAAAAAAATAAAAAATTATTTACTGTTTACGTCCGTAAAAATTTGATGGCTAGGAAACACGTATTATTGACGTATTTCGACAAAATAATGCTTAGTAACGCTGATAAGTCATGTTTTAAATACAAATTATTTTAAGTTTTATTTATTTAGCTGATCAAACCAGAAATATAAGGCAATAAAATAATTTTCTTGCTGTTGACTACAAAATATTTACGGGCGCTTCTCATATTTTTACGTAATTTTTGAACTACAATTGAGTTGTATATGGATTTAATTATGGAAAACAATATTTTACACTTATTTTACTCAATTAATAGCGAACTAATTCATTACAACACATGCAAAATTAAGCAATAAAACTGACTAACACTGCGTTCGTAAAATCGCAAAAATATATGGGAGACTTACCTCAACACAAATCCTTTTTTAACCAGTATCTTATAAATTAATGATGAAATATTATAAACTACTAAATTATAATAAAATAGGCTTATAATTAATATTTAATCATTTTAAGAGATTTGTTGTCGCGTTGATAACTTTGACAAAGCGAATTTGACATTATTTTGACTTGCGCAGTGCACCCTTTGCCCTTTGGGGTTGTCAGAGGCAAGGGAAAATATAATTTTCGGGAGATGTTGTGTTTTTCTGGATAACGTTCTACTAATAAAAGTAACAATTAGGTTTACAGCGTACACATGATTTGAGTAGTATACTCATAGAGTTGTTGAGCTACGAATTTACAATGTTTGTATTGTACTGAAAAACGCCATCCAGATTCTTATAAGTGAAATAAGTTCAAACTGTGTTTCGCCGGTAAGAGGACAGATTCTGCGGTTTTAGTCGCCATGTTGACCAAGAAAATTCTTGTTGGCCAACACAGATGTCGTTACAAAAGGTAGGAAATTCGGAAATTTTGATTTGATACTTTTGTTTTGCTGTCCAAGTTTCAATCGTTTTGTTGATGAAAATAAAGTAGAAATACTCGTAGGTAGCAAGATTCTAGTTTGAATTTTTGTTTATGAAAATTTGTTGGATTTTCAAGGTTAATTTCATATGGAAAGCTTTGCTTTTCTTTTGTTTGAAAACCTTGAGATAAAACGAACATGAAAACACGATAGAGTCAACAAAAATTCAACCGTCAGTCAACAAGTTTAAGATGACTCTACCGGAAGTTACTAAATTAAAACAATCGCTATTAATTAAAAAAAAAAAAAAGCCTATAGTGAGTCTACAACAGACGCTAGTTTTTGTACCTTTTTTTAATTTTGTTTTTCTTTTTTATCATTGCTTACAACAAGTTTGGCTCTATTCCTTTTTAGCGTTTAAAGTTTTAGTCAAAACAAAAACCGACTAAAAAAAAGGAGTCAAATTAACCACACAGGTGCTGTAAGCATTCAATGTCAAGTTCAAGCATTCGTCATTCTCCTGAGTCGCGGGTATTCCAAATACAGTCTAGCAATTTCTTCTAGTCGACAGAATGGCAAATGTTGAAGTTTGTTTTTGCGACTGAGATCGTGTATGTCAGAATAATATTGTGCTGTGCATTTGATTGAAGTGGATGCACTGGACCACTTTACCTTGTGGTAGCGGACTCCCTGTTGTATAAAGCGAAGTTGTAGACCGTGTTCAAAGCGGTGCGAAAACTTTGATTGCGAGATGTAGGATTGTAGGTTAGTTTGAGAGTTCAGAGGCGGCTTTTATGTTCGTTTTTTTTTTGTTTTATTGGGTTAGTTTCTGTGCGTTGATGTATCAGTCAGTCAGGTAGGGAGGTAAGTAGTTACTTTACAAAATAAACAGCTTTTGAATTAAGAATGAGGGTTTAGAGGCAAACATGGTTTGTTTTAGATAAGCCTGTATGATGAGTTTGGTAACTATGTCATCCAGAAAAATATACATACTAAATTTGAATCACGACATATTCGCCAAAAATGTAAACAAATATGAGTTAATGGAAAAAATAACTTTAATGCCTACACAATAAAGTTCAGTGTACGCTACATCTTCAAACATTTTTATAACTTTATCAAAAGTGCTAGTCACTCTGAAATCAACTTAAAAAACATTAAAATAAAGTTCATATTTGTTTAACTTGAAGTAACGTCAATTTGAATTCAGATAGTAATATCAATTGGTAAAGTACAGACAAACTGCCATGTACCTAATCGCTTCACCACCCTTAGTTGACTAGTAGAAAATGGTTAGGCATTAAGTCCGCGCTTATACCTTTTTTGTGTATGAAAAGTTTAAATAAATAAACTGAACCTAACTCTAATAGCACATATATACCTATACAATCAAAAATTTTGTCCACCTTGAAGAAACTATTTCAACTAGAAACCTACTTGTTATACCTGCGAGATTCTATCTAGACTTCAATAAGAAATTATATGGTACAGAATACGAATGTGTGCAAGCCAATTATTTGTAAAAGAGTAACCGTGGAGTTTCTTGCCGGCTCCTCTCCATAGGAAACGACCAATTGTAACAATGCACGTAGTTTCTGACGTTTTATAAGAACCAATGTAGGTTTATGTGAAATAAAATATTTTGAATTTGAGTCGAAGACAGAGAGTTTGTTTTGACACAAACATGTGTCAAAACAAATTCTCTGTCTTCGACTACTCTATACTCTCCCGTAGTAGAGGGGTGGCAATCAGGTTTCATGAATGAAGACCGTTAAGGTCAAGCGACACAATGGCTTTACAAATTATTATAAATGTAGAGTCGTGCATTATGATGTTTTGTTGGAGAAATGTGATGATAATAATACTGTACACAGTCCTTTAGAAAACAATGGAACACTATGATTTGTATTCCATTCGTGAGAGTTGATTATAACTCTCAGAACTCTATTTACTCAATGTTTTTTGTTTTTATGTTTTGTTTCGTTAGCTATCGTTAATCATCACGATTTTAAAAGAGAAAATGCAAGCAAATATGCAGTGCAGCAGGATGTGCAGCAGACCATCTAACTGAACACCTTTCCCCATGGACCATCATCGTAATGTAGAAAAAAATCTTCTGTCGCATCATCATCAGCATCCAGCAGTCCACTGCTGGACATAGGCCTCTCCTATTGCACGCTATTCAACTCGATTTTCGGCAACTCTCATCCAGCTGCCACCAGCTATCCTGCGAAGATCGTCCCTCCTAGCCGGCTCCACTCTATCGCATAGAAAACTCCAATACTTACTCGACATAAATGTATGGGACGGCTGATTAATTCTTCGCGATTACGATATTGGTTCCATGGAGAAAGTTGTTCAGATTGATGGTTTGTATCTCATCCTTAAATGTAACCACACCTTTCTGATACATGCTGTCCCTGAGAACAGTAATAAAACAAATGGAAGCAACTTTACAATATACCGGCTGACTTTTTTACCATCTGGACCAAAACAGGGTATAAAAGGTTAACGGAGTAGAAACCAATGGTACAGAAATTAGTACTTTTTTCACAAAAAGAAATAAATAAGCAATATATTTTCTTTTACATTTAATCCTTTGATTGAAGCCGGCCGATAGCTTCAATCAAAGGATTGAATGTCGCTACGAATTAATTGATAACTTCCGCGCGTAGAGAAGACGACTGAATCATTTTTTTTTTTTGTGGAAAATAGTAATAAATTTCTGTGCCATAGGCTTCAACTCCGTTCACCTTTTATATCCAGTGTTTTTGTCCAGACGGTAAAAAAATGTCAGCCGGTATAATATTTTTTGCCCAGAGTAGTCATGCCTTTAAGAGAATAAATAGAGCGTCACGAGGAAGCTTGCATCCGTGACCGCACGCCGGACGGAAGATGCGCTAATGTGTTTCATATATCAATTGGCTGTCGTTAGGCAAAGATAATTGAACAATTAACTTGTTTGGTCTTCTTTTTTTGCAAAAAATGACATGAAAGCAGCATTCTGTTATGTTTTTATACATAAACGTTTTGGTTAATTTATCGGCAACTGCATGTTTGCTGTAAAGCAACTTGCATGAGCATATTTTTAAATTGATAGTGTATATTCTTTGTGTAAATAATTTCATCACCATTGCTCACAAAACGGTGAACGAAAACATCATGGGGAAACCGACAACTCTTAGTACGGCAGAATAAAAACTCGTAGACATTGTGACATCTACCAACCCGCACTGGGCCCGCGTGGTGGATTATAGCCCACTCCCTCTTGAAGAGAGGATCCTCTCTTCAAGAGGGAGTGGGCTGCCTGTCTCCCAGCAGTGGGTACGGACGCCAGCACATCAAGTTACTACAATCTGTCAAATTTCTTTAATAGATTTTCAACTTTATCGCTAAAGCATTAAGGTTCAAGGTTGATTGGGAAAATTTGACAGTTTCGGGTAGCTTGACCTGCTGGCGTCTGTACTACGAGTAGCTTCTGCCCGCGACTTCATCTGCGTAAAATTTATTCTTCTGCCGACGCATCCCGTCGCATCGCATCGCTTGCGTTTTCGCTTAGTGTTTTTTCTTACTTTTTTTTTCGTTTTGTTCGGCTCCTAAGAGTGCTGGCGTGATGCTATTTAACATCAAATCCAAAATATTTCTTTCAAATCCGACTGTTAAAAAATAGTTCTAGAGATGAGTAGTTAATTTTCTAAATATTTTACGATTGATTAATAATAATAATGCGTCATCGGCCACACATGTGTAAGAATGCAATATTTCATTCAATTTCTACGTAGCAATGACATTTATTGATTAGCGATATCGATATCCTGCCAGGTTATTTAAGAAATTTCTAGCCAGACGAGGAACACGGTACAACAGTGCAATTACCGATGAAAGAACCGTAAAGTTGTATCATTCGTCGACTTCCAGTTTAACGGAATGCAGCTGAATATCAGTATTTTGGCTATCTGACTTCCACAGCCTTAACTTGAAAACAAAAGTGGAGTGAGATGTCAATAGACAATTTTGACAGCTCACTTCACTTATGTTTTCGCGGTGAGATTTTTACAAAATAGAATAGCTATACTGCCGATCGATTCTGTAAAAATCTCACCGTGAAAAGTTAGGTGCAGTGAGCTTAGAGTGAGCTGTCAATAGTGTCAATCCCTAGCTTTAGCTGGAATGACAGCTCACTCCACGCTCACTTCACCTAAGTTTTCACGGTGAGATGGTTACAGAATCGCATTGCTTTAATGACTTTGCTCTTGTAATTGCCGCGTTCTTTATTATGCCAGGAAAAGTCTAAAAACCAGTCTTATCAAGAGTTATCGTGTAATACACCGGCAGGAATATAGGTACTCCTGCCGGTGTATCCTGTCCGTGTGAACTACGTAGTTCGTATTCCATTCCGGCTCTACGTAGAGCTGTGACGTGCGTGCGATCAATTCCAGCCGGCTACTCTACGTCATCCGCTTTGCAACGAAACTGTGATACGTTAGAAATTTTAGATTTTCTATGAAAGGTACCTGAAGTCCAATTTCCGTAATTAAAAATCTTTAATAATTTAGTCGTAATCTCACCTCAGCGATAAGCAATGTAAAAAATTAGAGGTATTTTTGACAAATTTAGACTAATATTAGAATACAAATGTTCTTAAAAACACGGGAATTGCTCTTCTTGTTTCTTGGCAACGATGGATCGATTGTGTGACGAAGCCGTTAGTGTCGGCTGTCATTCGTGGATCTACGACAGTCGTTACGGGTAGACAGAAACCCGATAGTCTAACAACAAGTCTTACCAAGGCGTATCGTATTACCCAGTACATAACTGGGTTGTGGAGGTCAGATAGGATGTCGCTCCATGTAAAATACTGGTATTAAGCTGAATCTGATTGGACTGGAAGCAGACATGTTGGGAAAAGGCTAGACAGGTCATGATCAACAACACCCAAATATCTTCCTTCCTTCCTTATAGCTTCCTTTTGGGCGATGTATCATTACCTATTGCTTTGCATGATCTAAAAATAGAAACATGACTTGTTTTACGATGCAGTTATGTTTGTTAGAGCTCCCAGAAATCCAAATATTTACTTGCGAGTAGTATTTTTATAGGTATGTACAGCATGTATGTAGTGGTATTACTCATTTTAATACAATAGCCATTACAGTAGTGCTTGTATCATAATCTCTATCACGTTTTACATTGAGCTCTGTAAAAAGCTTCTAAACCAATTTAACAATAGTTAAATTGGATTTAATGTGAACGTTTTTATGGATGAAAATGACATTGACCCCTACGAGTTGAGCCCCGGTCGCTATGCAGGAAGTTTTGGTGAAGGGCTAAGATATTTATTATACGCTGTGGGGTCGTGCTTAGGGTCATGCGCAAATAAAGGATCGGTCCCTCAAACCTGTCTTTTTCAAAAAAACAAAAAGTTTCTTGACTCTATCTTTAATTAACGTGGCTGAGAATCTGGTAGTTATTATATATCAGTTACTCGTATCATCTTTCATTATTCATACTCATTCCTGAACACGAAAAAACTGAATAACTTTTTGCAAAAACGAGAGTTACCCATCTTTCTCTACCAACATTCTCAATATCCGATCCTCGACGCAGTGCTACGTCACATCAACCAACCAATCAAGAGCCGAGGCCTGCATCGCGCAATTTAAGTTTTCACCTCGGTTAGCATATATACAAAAAGCTTGGTACTGCAGTCGGGGAGTCCACTGCTACACGGGAAACCGGTAGTGGCGGAGGGCCGGTCTAAGCCTCCGCCATCTGAATATGTCGTCTGCATAGATGTCATGTATGGGTTTAATATAAAATGTTTAAAGAATAATGTTCAATCATTCTGTTCAATGAAAAACGAGAGTCCCTTCTCACATACACCGAAGTAGCGTCTTTGACTTCCTTTTTGTTCACTTTTTATATTCTTATTGCCATCAGATGGTTGGAGATAGTCTTTCAATTGTGCAATCATTCTTTAGATTTTATATATTTTTTCTTTCTTTGATGGCCATAAGCGCTACCTGATTTCAAATGTCGAATAGCTCATAAAAGTTTTTTTCTTATAAATTAGAACGATATTTAAATAAATAACATACAGATTCTAATAAGTGTTCCTAACTACTAAACCAATTCGAATGACTGACTCTACATTGTCAATGTAGAGTCAGTCATTCGGTTGTAGTCTTTTATTTTAATATGGGATTGTAGAGACGACTCATTTGTTTTTTCGTAATTCGACTCTACAAAAAACCACAGCTGTTAATCATGTTTTTTTTTTTTTTTTTTTTGTAACGCTTGGATACCGGATTTCAGGAATCGATAACAAAGTAATGTTTTTGAATGTAAAGCTTTTGTTATTTTTGCAGGCATTGAAACTGCACGTCAAGCTGTGAAAAGAGTGCAATGGCCGGGAGTAACCTTGTATCAATGACCTGCTATTACGCTACATGGGCGTTTCCTTGGACATCTATAAATACTTACGATGCATTTTTGTTTTGTTTGTAAATAATTGAAGTAGTTGAAGTGTGCCCTAACTCCTAAGTAGTAAGATTGATAAGTGTCATTTTACACTACAAATAAATCAATCATTTTAAATATGCGTAGTTGCGACAAAATTCTAAAAGAAAGAAAAGAAAAAGAAAAAAATACGTTTATATGCGTTTTTGTTTTTTTTGGGTTTGTTTTGTTTTTATTTATTTTCTAAAGATATGACTTTTTGTAACTTTATTGGTGTAGTTGAAATACTCAATGGATTTTTATAAGAATAAAAATTTCGAATTGGATATGTAGTTTTATACATTAGTTTAGAAAAAAACTGAACAAAAATACCACTATCTACTTCAAAAAACTTGTCAAAAATACAAAAAGAGGTTTTCACGTCATTTTCAAGATATTTACTTGTGAAAAATACAATGAAACCACCATAAAAGGAAGTCAAATCAGCTACTAGCGTGTGGATGAGACCTAGTCTCTCTTTATCATTTTTCTTGACATATTTGACATTATATTTTACCATTATATGATTGCTTATACGCTTCAACATATCTGATGACAAGGAGTTAGACCGGTTCCTTGTCAGCACCGGCTTACGTAGTAGCTACGGACCTCCCGATAAGACAAGACATAATACTGTATGCGTTCTTACTGACGTGAAAACTTTGCTTGCGAGTTGTAGGATTTCATATCAGATATTTTTTTTTACGAAAACTACCGTACAAAACACTAAAGTTGTTTTAGGAAATATATGTAAATAATGATAAAGTTTCTAGTGGTATTTTTTATTTTTAAACAGAGTTTGTATTTATTGTTTTAATGAGGGTTTAAATTTTTCCGGCTGCGTTTATGGGAATCCTATAAGAGTGAAAAGGACAAAATAGTCTCGTTCACTTGAATCCAATTGGTTGCGTAAGCTCATCTGTTTACCTTTTTGGCTGACGAAGTGACGTCAAGCCATCAGTTTTAAGAGAGAGACAGCGATATTTAACGTTGAAAGTTAAAAAGAGATAAACATTTTCACGTATTACCAGGTTTACGTGTCTATGTTATTTTATTAAAGTAAAAGATAAAAATACGATAACTCTAGCTCTATACCGGTAGCTAAATCACAATATTATTTCATAAATTAATCTTTTGTAGAAAATTGTAGAGAATTTTTTATATTATGTTGCTATTCTGAAAAATTATAAAATATTCATCACTTTTACATTATCATACATCTAAAATTAGACTTACCATTATATTTAACTTCTATTTAAAAGATATTTATAAAAAAAAAGATACTAAAAATAATCGATAACTTATTTTCCGGTTACATTTTGTGGGTTACCAAAATTCCCGCTGGCAACCCTGGCAGAATGCCGAGATGTCTTTCACTCGTAATTTACAAAGAAAAATATATATTATTTAATGGCGTCGCAATTTCCGCTTGCTAACTCAAGTTAATTCCTATAACCAATCGTGCTATTCATCCTGTGGACGTTTAATTCAGTGTTTAAAAACTTCATTGTTGCCATTAAATGTGAGTATTGATTGTTGCAATAATAAAATTAAAAAGTCATCGCCATAGCATAGAAACACCGCATTACGAATTTGGTATAGTGTTGCAAGAAATTTTGACAAACATTTTTTGAATGACGTTTATTCTGTTTATTATTTAGTCGAAATTATGTTTATCTCGTTTGTTTGCTATAAAATGGCCGTAGCCTCAATGTATGAAGGCAACTATAACCGCATGACCTACCTGTCGATGTACCTTTCATAGATTTCACGTACATATAATAATATAGTTACAATTTCGCTGTATGTCCACCAATACCTTACTAAACTCTTCAGGACCGGTTTTCTATGATATTAGGACAGGAACTGCTATGGTAAATACTATATCTACCTACTTTCACTGTCAAATACTTTCTATCAACGAACATATTTACTCTAGAAACTTTATATACTTATGTCTAGAGAAACAACCTGTTTTATCACTTACAACTATTGCCAAAGGGCTGGTAACGACAAGAGGTACAGCAATCCTCAGGCTGATTTAAATTGATTCAGTATTTCAATCCAGCGCTTAAATCCAGTAGCGCTACGCTAGCTACTGCTCTATTCAAGTTCAGCGCTACTGGATGCTTATCGTGTCAAACTCAACTCAAAGCATTTATTTGAAATAAACCAATTCACCATCATCGTCTGCTAGCCTTTTACCAACTATGTTGGGGTCGGCTTCCAGTCTAACCGGATGCAGCCGAGTGCCAGTATTTTACATGGAGCGACTGACCTCCACAACCCAGTTCCTGGGTGATACGAAACCCATTGGTAAGACTGGTTGTCAGACTTTTGGACTTCTGACGACCCGTAATGACTGAATTGAAATAAACCAATTATGGTCACTTTTAAATTATTAAGAGCTTGATCAGTCAGAAAGATGAAGCTACTTTCCCATACCAAACTGTAGTATGTACCTATGGAGAAGAATGGGCAAGAAACTCCACAGACACTATTTTAACTCAAAATATGGTTACAAAATATTGGTAACATCATTCATGTTGAAATCTGTGAGAACAATGCAGAATGATAAAAACGTTAGTAAAAAAAGATAAAATCAAATATGTACTACATTAAATTAAAATAAACCATGACAGCAGAGAGATTACCAGTCCCTGTTGATCTTTGACAGTCATTACAGGTATTCAGAAGCCCGAAAGTCTGACAACCAGTCATACCAAGGGGTATTGTGTTACCCAGTAACTGGGTTGTGAAAGTCAGATAGGCAGCAGAAGTCAGTCTCTTCAGTCCAGACATAATTTTGGTCAGATCATGTGACAACCATGAAAATTGGTGTTTGAAATGGTCTTTTGAGGAAAGAACCACACAGATTGAGTGGACCTGTCCAGTGCATGCACTTGTTAGTAATCATACAGCTCAACTCAATAGGAAGGAGCACAACGATTCAACGAACAATACCAAAGATAGGACATTTGGGTAGGCCGCATAGGCGCAGAAATATAAATTTTGTTTTCATTAATTTTTTATTCTATTTACACACACACGGCACATTAGTGTGGCTAGCTGACATATAGCAAATTAATATTCTATGTCTCGTAATGTTAATTACATTGCATATCTACTATTGTATTGAAGCAAGTTTTTCTTACTGAATAGACAGCTGTGCTGCTGGGGAGTTTGTTGCGCCACTTCTTTTCAGCGATAGCACTATAGGAAGTGGTGAAGGGCGGACGTTTTTGGGGGACTGTCTTTTGTAATTTTGACTTTCGAAATGTGCTGATTATCAGCCAAATTTGTATAAATGACCTTTGTTAACGTACTCAAACTGCCAGAACATGATTGAAATTAAAAAGATAACCCTATGGTACCCGAGTGAGTGGAAAAGAAGAAGGATGGCTGGAAAGACATGGACTAGACAGGCAAAGAAATAAAACAAAGTGTAATTGATTAATTTTCAGATCTAGTTCATCATGTCTGATGAGGAGGAGGTTACTGTTGAGACTTCCGATGGACAGATCCTGTCTGCGGAGTATAAAGATGGTAAGCATTCAAGCACATGACATTTTCTAGCTTACTTACAGTAGGGATGATGACTTTTTTTGTACTTTCTACTCAAAAAAATATTTGTACAGACGCCAGCAGGTCAAGCTACCCGCAACTGTCAAATTTTCCTAATCTACCTTGAACTAATTTGACAGATTGTAGTAGCTTGATGTGCTGGCTTCTGTACAAAATGTCTAAAAGCTTAAAAAAAAATCCAAATTATAAACGTTTTAAAATAACTGCTAGACACAGACGGCACTATCATAGAAGTGACATCACGACTATGTAACTTCATACCAGCGCCATACATTGTCAGTACCGCGCGACAAGGATGGGAATAATTCCCACGAAAAACTTTAAAGGGTGTAACTTCTCCAGATTTCCATAGATTTTACAGATTTTTTTCGATTATTTCGTTTTACTATGCCTTCTATGAAATTAGGTATATTTTTTGTTCCAACATTTAGAATATTGATCTTCATCCCTTTTGCTTGCGTTGGAAAACGAAAAGAATTTTGATTGTATACAGGGCCCAGAAATCAACGTCATTTATCACAAAAAGTTTATCCGATATTTTTTCTGTATATGAGCTGTTATTTAAAATTTATCTATACTAAGTAATATTATAAAGAGGTCAAATTTGTTTGTTTGTATGTTTGTAGGGGGTAATCTCCAGAGCTTACCCCCTACATACATACAAACAAACAAATAATTATTCAAATCCGACCGGTCGGATTTGAATAATTATTCTTGCATTTGATAACCCAATTCATGAGGAAGGTTAAAGGCTATATAACATCACGCTGCGACCAATAGGAGCGGAGCATGAATGAAAAATGTTGCAAAAACGGGAAAAATGATTCCTTTTGAGAGCTTCCGTTGCATGCGCTGCGTAAACGGTTTAAGTACACGTATATACGCGTGAATAAGGGGTACGATACGTTATTCATTACAAGCATTTATCTGTGAACAAAATTGCCCTTGACATCACTTGATTTCTATCAACATCTTAGGAGCTATCATAATTTTAAAATAACTCCGCAACAAAATAGGTATGATAACGTTCGGGTCGGTTCAACATCACGCTAGGTCAAAATTAATACAGTCAGAAAGAGAAGTAAGCGAAAACGAAGTGATAGTTCGGGCGAGCGATGCGTTGCGTCGCGGTGGGGGCGGGGAACAAGAAATTTCACGCGGACGAAGTCGCGGGGAGAAGCTAGTTTAAAATAAAATTGTTGTGAGCTCTTATTTTTTGACGGCACGGTTGGCGCAGTGGTTAAGCGATTGACTGCTGCGCTGCGTGTCGCGGGTTCGATTCCCGCACGGAACAAGTATTTGTATGACCTACAAGTAGTTGTTCCGGGTCTGGCCGTTTGTGTATGTGAGTTTAAATGTTTGTAAACGCACCCACGATACAGGAGAAATTCCTAGCAGGAGCAACGTAAAAAAAAAAAAAAAAATTTAATTTCTAAAAATTTTTTCAGGTCATCTTCAAATAGTGGAAGTGACTCCGTTTGAGAAGGAACGGGTAAGATTACACCATTAATTTTATATTATCAATTAAATGATACCCTATGGTTATTTATTTATTTGGGACAAACAAACAGTAACACATTATATCTGCGCAAACAATATAAACAGAGAGAGAGAGAGTTATAGAGCATACAGGAGGTGCTTGTGGTAAAGTAATAACAGCCGTACGGGTCGATCGATCAGGTTAAGCTACGCTTGCCGCGGTTGGTCCGTGGATTATATTTGTTGGTATATTGGCGTGGCTAGCTGACATATGGCAAATAATTTAATTTTATGTTCTGTGTCTTTTAATGTTAATTACTTAACATAGGCACCTAGTATTGTATAAAATCAATTTTGTAACTGAACAGACAGCTGTGCTGCTGGGGAGTTTGTGGCGCCACTTCTTCTTCCCAGCGATAGCACTAGGAAGTGGTGAAGGGCGGGCGTTTTTGGGGGACTGTGTTTTGTAATTTTGACGTTCGAAAAGTGCTGATTCTCAGCCTAATTTGAATAAATGACTTGATTTTGACTCGGAAAGCACGTTAAAGCCCTAGCATAGCCTTATCTCAACTGTGTTGGGGTCGGCTTCCAGTCTAACCGGATGCAGCTGAATACCAGTATGTTACACGGAGCGACTGCCTATCTGACCTCCACAACCCAGTGTGTAATACGATACTCCTTGGTAAGACTGGTTGTCAGACTTTCGGGCTATTGACGACCCGTAACGACTGTCATAGATCCAAGAATGACAGTCGGAGCCAACAGTTTAACGTGCTTTCCGAGGGACGGAAAGGGTCTTGTCTTGGTATGTAAAGATGGTCGCCCATCCACAGACGAACTGCGGCAAGCGTAGCTTAACCTGATCGATTAACCCGTGCGGCTATTATTACTTAGTCACAAGCCCCTCAATACAATAAATAAATACATAAAGCATATTATCTAACATATAAAATTCTCGTGTCACAGTGTTTGTAACAAAACTCCTCCGAAACGGCTTGACCGATTCTTCTGAAATTTTATGTGTATATTAAGTAGGTCTGAGAATAGAAGGTAAACTATTTTTCATACCCCTAAGTGATAAGGGTGGTCCACCCCAAATTCTTTACTTTTTCAATTTTTTTAATTTTATTTTTTTTATGATTCGCCATTAAAAAATACATACAACCCTAAATTTTCACCATTCTACCCTATTTTTTAATAGCGATATTAGTACTATAATAATTTTCTACCTTCGGCGGTCGATAATTGATCAATTACCACTCGATCAGAAGGCCAATTCTCGTAATTTAAAATGTTCAAAATCTAGTCGCAGTCTCATCTCGGCGACAACCAAATGTCAAAAACTTGTCAAAATGTGGGGAAATTTTAGCTATTTTTGACAGATTGATACTGAGATCAGACTGTGAACGTTCTTAAAATTACGAGAATTACCCCTCGGTTATTCCTGCCAGGCGTCTACCGGTGTCACTTCTCACCGCCGTGAACAGCACAGAGTAGGGATGAAAACGAAGCCGGTCTCCTGTCCCTCTCACACAATTAGACTTCTCTCACTCACTAAAGACCTAAACCGTTTCGACCATTGCTATTTGGCGGCACTGTTATTCCTTTCAGGTGATTTCAAACACTTCCCGTCATTCCATGTTCAACGTGCGCTGATGAGATCAACGCTTGCTTGAAATCATTGTCACTGTAGCGTAATGTTGAAAAAGTACAGCTAAAAGTAAATATGCGCGTTCAAATGCTTCAAGATCAACCAATCAATCAATCAACTCAGCCTATCGCAGTCCACTGCTGGACATAGGCCTCTCCCAGGCTGCGCCACAACACCCTGACCTCCGCCTTCCGCATCCAGTCCGTCCCAGCAACCTTCTTTAGGTCGTCCGTCGATCTAGCTGGGAGGCGTTCCACACTACGCTTGCCGATACGCGGTCTCCACTCCAGGACTCGTCTGCTCCACCGGCCATCGCGGTCCTTCGACAGGTTCAAGATCCATTCGCTGAAACATTCTCAAAACACCTATAGTTAAATATGTTAGATATCGGCGATGGAGCTGTACATGAAAATTGCCGACCGATTTCTGCACAATCATTAATTCGCAAAATGCTCTCATTGACCATTATTTCCCGATACACACACACAATACTTGAATCATGAGTGGCTGGCAGAAAGAGCGATTTTGGCAGCAAAAAATGTGTACGTCAACGATTTGAATTTCAAGCTCCAACAGTTGTTGCCAGGGGACTTGGTGTCATACAAATCTATCGATACAGTTTGCGATACCAACGAAGCTGTAAATTATCCAGCAGAGTTTTTGAACTCATTGGATTTGCCAGGCTAGCCACCGCACCATTTACAACTGAAGGTTGGATCTCCGGTTATTTTGCATCGCAATTTGAACCCTTCACGGATGTGCAATGGCACGCGATTAGTCATTAAAAAATTGATGAAAAACGTTGTTGAAGCCAACATTTCGAATGGCAAGTCCCGAGGAGAAGATGTGTTAGTACCACGAATCCCTATTATTCCCACAGATGTGCCAATTGAGTTCAATTTCCAATTAGATTGGCATTCGCAATGACAATCAATAACCCAACTAGCAATTTTCTCTTGCGGATATGCTGATTTAAGTACTAAAGTGTTACAGCAGACTTACTTGTGTCTAGACTATGACAGTACATCTTATAAAAGCATGATCTAAGGCATTTTGAACTAAAAGAATACTAACACTTAGTACGTGCTCTTATATATGTCTATAAAGAATCGTTGTAACACATTTATCAGCACAGTTGTCTTACAAGTGCATTTTTAAAGAGCAATTGCTCTTGAATATTATTTGTACTTAAAAAATCATCTTAAAAGTACATTCTTTCTTAGTAGAGTCTACATTGAGTGTTTTATAACACTTATGACCTTAATAAACTTTTACATAAAACTACTATAAAGCCAAGTTGTAAGTGTGAATTAAGTGTTCTCTGAGTCAAATTAAAGAGAAGACGACTAATAGTAGAGCTCTATCAGAATATTTTGTCTTTTAAAAGACTTGTGAATACTTTATTAAGAATGTCCGCCATTATATTCGTGTAAACATTGCTAAGTGTTTGTAACAGTTAAGCATGGAGTTTGAAAAATGGAAAAGATTTAAAAGAAGTGGAGCATATAGGAATAAAATTAAACAAAAATAGACGAACTCAGAGAAAAGGCTACTTGGTACTAGTAGAACTACGATAGGCAACGATGGAGCCAGTAAATCGTTCGATGGTTCCGTACAAAAACAAGAAGATATCAGCTCTGAAGACTTTGAACTGGCAGATTCTAGTCTTAATTCTGGTTCTGACGATAGCGATGAAAGTGAATGTGGAAAAAATATACAATTTCGTGAAGAAATCAAAATATGGGCTGTTCAGAATAATATACCACACTCGGCGTTTAATGAACTTTCTGTGATTATTAATAAAAGAATCGAGCACATACTACCCAAAGATGCCCGAACTTTGTTCCAAACAAGCGGACAAAAAATACAGATAACAATAGGGACAGGGCTTTATTGACATAACAGCTTAAGAAAACAGTTGGAAAAATTGTTTTTGAACACGAACTTGTTTCTGTTCCCAATAACCTTTCACTAAATTTTAATATTGACGGCTTACCTCTGTATAACAGCTCTAGACAACAATTTTTGCCAATCCTGTGCAGTATTTGTGAAATTCCATGCTCTCCATTAGTACTATTCTTAAGTCTTATCGTCACAAAAATATGAACTCGACTCAAACTGTTCGCATATTTATTGGCGACATTATATTGCTAAAAATTGATTTTACTTCCAGGTATATATGCGGAAGATAGTAAACCATCTGATTTGCAAGCTTTCTTGAATCCTCTGGTAACAGAATTAAACGAAATTCTCAACAGTGGTGTAACCCTTAAATCAAAAGGATCATTTACTTTAGTTCCCGTAAAAATCAGAGCTTTCATTTGCGACTCCTCAGCAAGAGCATTTATTAAAAGAGTAGTAAATTTCAACGCCAAGCATGGCTGTCTAAAATGTACTGTGGTAGGTGAATATTCACCGGTGTATTGAACTGTCACATTCCGAGGATTTGAGTGTCCTAAAAGAAACGACAGTGATTTTCGGTCAAAAAGACGAAGAACACCATAAATAGGATTCTCCGTTTCTAAAACTCAATATCGATATGGTTGAAGACATTCCTGTGTGTGATTCACTCCACTTGATTGATCTTGGCGTTATGAATTCGGCATGCAATAATTTATTTACATCGCTTTGAACTAATATGAAATGAAATGGCTTTTGAGGTTTTTTTTTTTTTTTTCTGGTGGGAAATCATCAAATGACCCCTCCCGCTCTGGTTGGAGCGGAAGGGAGTGTCAGACTCTTACTGACTAAAACCCACCCATGTGCCTTCCTTCGCCCTTTATGTTCCGGGGTAGCGGTAACCCTTTCGGACAATCCCGCTGAATTTTTCTTTTTGAGGTTCATTGGCGTTAAACCATGATGTGTATCCACAAGCGAAACATTTTTGTGAAAGAATAAAGTGAGTTACGGTCCAGGGCCACTTCCTCTTCTTGAGCAATCTCATTTTTTTTTTACTCAAAAAGCAGTCAAAATCCGTTATGGTAACCATTATACTATCGTGACACGGCCGGGGGTCAATATCCACTATAAAAAAGAGTTAATAAAAATATTTTAAAACACACACACTTAATAGTAGGTACCCACTTACCCACCCATTAGGTACATATATACTTATGCACGTTTGGCTCACCTAACATTAAACCTACCACAAACTGGTAATTTGTATGCCATGGTTTAAAAAGGAACCCTAAATTTATTAAATGGCTGCAAGTAGTTACCTTATGTAAGTGCTCAATAAGACCAAAAGGTTTAAAATCAACTTAGGTAGTGTGAAATAAGACATTTTAGTATTAAGCTTATCTTAGAGAAGAGTAATTGGTCTTATCAATCTCTAATGGCGTCAGTTTTTATTTTACAAGTAATTAATATTTTTTTAAATAATATTCTAAATACATAACGAAGTAGGCCTGTGAAAATATTTCACTTTATTTCCCAAAACATTCGAAGAAATGTACACCGCAAGTTATTTATGTTCATAGACACATAACTATCAAGCAAATTAAATAAATGATTACAGGAAATAAAAATACTACTAATACAAATGATACTTCAATGAGTTGACAACTTTTTTTTATTCCAACAGCGCTCGCGCACACTCTTTCGGCCGTTGTGATAAATACTCCTTTATTGAGCTTCCATAGAGCAACATAAGGGGAATTACACTTACAAGAGCAGTAACAAGATTATTGTAAGTGTAAAGTAATCTTCAATAAGAGCGTTATAAGTTGACTCTAAGTGAGAATTCTCTTATAAAGTGCGCCTAAATCGACACTTACAGTTGTTTGTAAGTATGCTAAAAGAGTAAAAAAATATAGGTCTTGGGACACTTGTAAGTTAAAATTTTGCTAGTTGGGAAGTCTCAAGGCCAAACGATGTCTGTTTGTGGCTTAGATTTGGGCACACCGTGTTTTTTACACGGACAATTATACGTGGTATGTTCTCGCGTGGGTAAACCATCCAGTTTGTTTGTGTTGGTTGTTGTTGAAGACTGGACTCACTAAAAATACTGCACACTCCTTTGCACTAAGAGACTGTTTTTTTTTTTTTTAATTGTCATAATTTGTGTTAGAGATGTCATTTGGAAATTAGTTGATAATAATAGTACAATGAATTCAAAAATGAATTTTCCATGTTTTGTTATTTTAATAGGCCGTCATCGTTCACAGCGCTCCATTCCTCTTTCAGTCATATACCTACCACATCTCCGCACACTTGCAATAAATTACTTACTTATTTTTTATTGGACTACCAAAATATTCACTAGAAATAATTTATATGGCAAAACAGCGTTTGCCGGGTCAGCTAGTACTAATCTATAATTTTCTGCTCTACAGCAAGATGCCCACATCCTGCCCGACCTGGGCGAGGAAGATGAACAGGAGGCCAAGTACATGCAGGTACTGGACACCGGCAAGGGATTAGTGCAGTTGGACTTACTGAATTTGACGCTTGTCAGGTATGTAGCGACGATCCTCGCAGGCTTTTTTTTTCCGGATGGGAAATCATCAAATGACCCCTCCCGCTCTGGGTGGAGCGGAAGGGAGTGTTAGACTCTTACTGACTAAAACCCACCCATGTTCCTTCCTTTGCCCTTTGTGTTCCGGGATAGCGGTAACCCTTTCGGACAATCCCGCTGACCCGGCAGGCTTCGGCCCTAAGGGGCCCCTCAGATTATGCTGACAACTCTTTGAGGCGCGCGTGGAACACTTACGCGCCGTCCGGCATGGGCCTGGTCCTGATCGGGCGGTGAGCCATTGCTCTCCGCCCGCAGGCCCGCGCCTACGGTGGCCGGGAGTCGTCACGCGGCTCCCGCGGCTGCTGGGACGGGAGGCTCTCTCCCTCATCCGACCCGCCACCTCCTTCGCTAGCATGACTGCTTCGCAGAAGGAGGCGACTGCCTCCCACTGCCTCTCGCCCCGGACCATGGCTTGCACCAGGGCCGGGCGCGAGAGGCCGATCTTCGCAGGCTGGCATAGTATTTTTATCTCACGTAGCGACGCGCGCTTTACTTGTGGTTACCAAGCATCGAAACCGGGTCAATATTGCTGGACGACTCTTACTTAGGAAGGCTAGAGGCAGAGAAGAGTGGCGTGCATTGCAGGATGCCTACACTCAGCATCTGGTGGCGAAAGTCACGACTGTATGCAGTTAATATTGACTTCACACGACTGCAGCCGACCGCGTCAAGTTGATATCATGACTGAATGAAGTCGAACGTACAACTGCAAACAGTTGAATATATCGACTGCGCGCGGTTGCTGCGATGCAGTCCGTCTGATGGCGGCCTTAGGTCAGGTCGAACGGTAGTACGCCCACATTTCACCAGTTATGTTTAAGTCCCATGTAATAGGGGGCAAGCTTGTTGCCATCAACCGGGCACAGATCCAGACTCCGGGTTGCAATTTAGACAAATAGGTTAGTAAATAGGTAGATAAATACTTTACTTCACTTCTCAAGGCTTATTGCCAAAGTTTGTACACGGGCAGTCTATGGGTCAATTGTACTAAGAGATCGCTGGATGTCCTGCGCGTCCAATATAACAATGCTTTCAGGATGTTGTTGAGGCTGCCTCGTTGCTGTAGCGCATCGAACATGTTTGCGCAAGCCCGCACCGACGGCTTCTATGCAATTATACGCAAAAAAACTGCGTCGCTTCCGAGGAGAGTGAGGGGCAGTCATAACAGCATCCTGAAAACTGTAGCCGAGAGTTTCAGCTCTCCGATAATACAACAGTTGGTGCGGAGGTTGATTTTTACTAACACTAGGCAATAAGTTATTTTTTGTTTTGTTACTAACACCATATGGATATTTTGTGTCCGAAACAAAGCTATTCTATTCCATTCTATTCTATAAATAGGTTCAAATAGAAAAACCCAATAACACTTTGCCCGACCTGGGAAGCGAATGCAGAACCTCTTGCGCTTACGACCACTAGACCTTAGAAGCACACATGTACTTAACTAAAACTATATTATCATTTGCAGATGCCAAGATGGAGAGGAATCATACCAGCTGGTGGCTAACGCTGGCACGTCTGATGGTGAGATGTCCTCAGATGCTGTCACTTGTGTACTACAGAACAGCGATAATGAAGGTATGATACATTCATAATCAGCCTATAATGTTCCCACTGCTGGGACACGGGCCTCCTCTCTGTGAGAGGGTGTGGGCCGTAATCTACCACGTGGGCCCAGTGCGGGTTGGTACGATGTCACATGTCTTCAAAGTTTTGGTTCTAGGACATGGCCGTATTTTTTTCTTTCTTTCTTTGCAATTGAAGAATAGAGAGTTTTTATGTAATTCTTTAAGTTATCCCTTGTATATGTAATTTTAAAGTAATCTGTAATTTATCACAGGAAAAACAGTGGTAGGTATCACTTAGGCTTAGGAATATTGTTAAGACTTATATTAGTGCTACCTTTAGTAAAAGTTTGTAGCGACACTGGCGCCGGTTCCCTTGTTCAAAAACTAAACTAAATTTAAGTTCAGTGCATCTTTTTCTTTCTATTTCATTAAGAAAAGGACAGAAGATAAATATTAGTTTAGTCCTGTCAAATTAGTCAGCGCCTGACGTAAATTGACGTATTTTTAGTAGCCATGTTTTTAATCACGTCTTATTTGTCTATGGAGTATCTTAATTTGACAGTACTAAAGTAATATTTATCTTCTGTCCTTTTCTTAATGAAATAGAAAGAAAAATATGCACTGAACTTAAATTTAGTTTAGTTTGTGAACAAGGGAATCGGCGTCAGTGGCAACTAATATCGGATCGAATAATAATGTGTGTTTATTAAAACACAAATGAGCAGTGGTGGTCTAATGGCAACAGCCTCGACTTACGATTGTAGGTCGTGGGGTCGAACCCAGGCAGGTCCTTTACTTTGTGTAAATAATTTCATCACCACTGCTCTCATTATGTTTTGATGAAATTTATTTCCACAAAGTAAAGTGCCTGCCTGGGTTCGACCCCACGACCTACAACTCGTAAGTCGGGGCTCTTACTGGGCCAGCACTGCTCGGTATGATACATTACTTACTAACTACAAAGTACCGCTTCAATGGCGCCGATTCCCTTGTTCACAAACTAAACTAAATTTAAGTTCAGTGCATCTTTTTCTTTCTATTTCATTATGAAAAGGACAGAAGATAAATATTAGTTTAGTCCTGTCAAATTAAGATACTCCATAGACAAATAAGACGTGATTAAAAACATGGCTACTAAAAATACGTCAATTTACGTCAGGCGCTGACTAATTTGACAGGACTAAACTAATATTTATCTTCTGTCCTTTTCTTAATGAAATAGAAAGAAAAAGATGCACTGAACATAAAAGTTTAGTTTGTGAAAAAGGGATTCGGCGCCTTAGAGCTTTCATCCCGCGCGGGCAACGTCGCGTTTCTAAAGTCTATTCAAACTTATGTTTCAAATTAATATAATTTCAAGTTAAACAAATATCAACTTTATTTAAATGCTATTTAAGTCAATTTCAGAGTGACTAGCACTATTAAAAAGTTATAAAAATGTTTGAAGTCGTTGCGTAAACTGAACTTTATTGTGTAGGATTTAAATTTATTTTTCCATAAACTCATATTTGTTTACATTCTTAGCAAATAAATCGTGAATGCAGATTCGTGGTTTTTCGTGATTATTGTATTAAATTTAAATAAAAGTAGGTCAAGCTACCCGAAACTGTCAAATTTTCCCAATCAACCTTGAACCTTAATGCTATAGCGATAAAGTTGAAAATCTATTAAAGAAATTTGACAGATTGTAGTAGCTTGATGTGCTCGTCTGTACAACCTTTTTTTACGGCCAAGTACAAGATCGTTAGCATTTATAAGTTTGTAGGTTATTTGTTTCAAATCGAACCTAGTAATATTTTTTTCATAACATTTCAGACCCGGACAACCAGGATTCCTATATGATGGTGGAGAATGAGAACGGACAGAATTCTCTAGTTATACTCAAGTCTGTGTCACAGCAGGCAACCACTGTGCCGAGGAAAATTGAAGTCAAGGTACGTAGTAGTCCATAGCACGTATACAGTAATAATAATAATAATCTTTTTGTTTATAAAAATATTTAAAAATATAATTTGTAAGCACGCACCGTTGGTGGACCGTTACCATTTTGTGCCCATTGCCGTGGAGACCATGGGTGCTTGGGGCGCTGAGGCCAGGAACCTCATTAGTGAGATAGGGCACAAGCTCCGTGACAAAACGGGTGACTCCCGCTCCGGCTCGTTCTTGGTGCAAAGGTTAGCCATTGCCATCCAACGTGGCAATGCAGCAAGCGTTTTGGGCACTTTTGCGCCGGGTACAGTTAGGGGCGGGTTATTTGACTAGGCTGACGTGTTGTTCTTGTCCTTATGTTTTTGTATTTTAATAAAACTCTTTAAATTTGTAAGTATGTAAATGAAACAAAGGTTTAGAGGTATGAGGAACAGGGCGTAAAGTTCACTCATCCTCCATAGAAAAGGGAGGATCCTCCGACCAGACGGGTGTTGTGTCTGGCGGGCAATTGCCCAACGTTTGATTTTGGGAAATTGTATCTATGCTAATTGCGCGGTAAACTCTGCTTGCGAGATGCAGGATTTGCGTGACGTCAGTATGACGCGTTGTTCGCATGTGGCGTTGTAGATACCGCTACAAAGGAAATAATAATAACTCTTTATTTTCAGTTTAACAATTTACATTACCACTTCATTTATCATAACATTTATAATCTTATAAATTGTAGGTTTATACAGAGTTATAAACCTCTGACACCCAAGCTAAGATAGAACTTGTGTTATGGGTGACAGGGCTCTCAAGTTAATACAGATAGTCAAATATCAGTTCGAAATTTCATATTGTAGGATCTAGAGACAGAAAAATAAGAATATATTTTATATAATGTCCACTAAAGAATATGTTACTTGTTATAATGGTTATAGGAAATGGTCAGAGGAAATATTAGCAAAAAATACAAATATTGACATACAAGTAAGCATGGTTGTATTACTTACTTCAGGCAAATTAGCAACTTTGCGCTATTTTTAATTGTTAAAGTATTCAATGTAAATGTATTCCCTTTTTATAAATAACCGATTTATTATTATTAATTCTTTATTTCATTTACATACTTACAGATTATATTTTTATAAACAAAAATATAAAAAAAGAAACATTTAAAAATATAAAAAATAGTAGCCCACCGGTATCGGGAACAGGGTCCAAGCTACCGGCGGTCACGGCTCCAGAGAGAGGAACCTCCTGACAATGCGAGCCGTGTCCAGAAGTACCGCTTTCTGAATCAAGCCCTTGATCCAGCTGCCCAACGAGAGCCTCCTCAGGTGTTGGTCGAGGCTCTTGGCTATTAACCCATTGGCTGACACGACTATCGGCACAATGATTGCTGAGTCCACATCCCACATGTCGACAACCTCGCGAGCCAAGTCAAGATACTTGATTTGTTTATCTTTCTCGGCTTTCATGAGGTTCTCATCATGCGGGACGGTTATTAATATTATTATATCTTTGGGTTACAGAAAAGTTTGACACCGACAGAAATATTAGAAAAAGCGAAGTCTCTACAAAAAGCTAAGTAAGTATATCTGTTTTTAACCGACTTCAAAAGAGGAGGAGGTTTATTTATTTAAACTTTTCGCACAAAAAGGTACAAAGGCGGACTTAATGCCTTAGGCATTCTCTACCAGTCAACCAAGGGTGGTGAAGAGATTAGATGGCAGGTGCTTTGATTGAGAGGAACAATGATAAAAAAAAAAAAAAACTCTTAAAACTAGGTACACAAATACGAGGTTCTCAATTTGGATGTTTCATTGTATGTCCGGGCATAACCCCGTCATATACAAGCTGTTGTTTTGCATCCTCGACAAATTTCAGGAGGCTGTTATGAAATATATAAATAATCAAATAAAATTACGATCCCTGGTAAATAATGAATACATACTTGTTTTTTTAGTTATTTAAGTTTGACAGTATTTCAGAATACACCACTTTCAAAGAACAGAATCGCGTTATGGTATCGTATAAGCGGCCGCGTTTTTATGTGTGTGTAAAAGGGCAATTACGGTGCGGTCTCACACAGGCCGCGTTTTAAAATGCGTGTCCCTCACATGCTGATTTCCAAAATTAGAAAAAAAAACTACTTTTTTCGTGTGACGTGTTGTGATTCGTGTCGAGAATCATTAGCATAGTTACCTCCTTGAATTTGAAGAGGATGCAAAACGACACCTTGTATAGATGGATTTGCATAGTTCCAGAAAAATTTTTTTCAATGCCTAAGGAATGCCTCAGGGGTGTTCCCCTGGCTTGCATGGACCAGGCCCGAGTCGACGGCGCGTTGTGTTTCACGCGCGCCTCAAAGAGATGTCAGCACGAACTGACGGGGTCCGCTAGGGCCGATGCCTGCCAGGGCCGCGGGTTGTTCGAAAGAGATACCGTGGTCCCTAGCATAGGCAACTGAAGGAACACGGGTGGGTTTTAGTCAGTAAACGTCTGACACGCCCTCCTGCTCCGCCCAGAGCGGAAGAAGTCATACCACCCAGAAAAAAAAATAAATAAAGGGGTGTTCCCATATAAATTTTATTAACTTTGCTTGTGTAGTTTTTGAGTTAGCTTCAATAATACGAAGTTTTCCACTGAGTTTATATTAATGATGTTTTAATAATTTCCTGTCACTGATATTTACATAGCAAGTAGTGTCATGCGAATTTGTTGTTATTGTTTAAGGGGCTTGTGGCTAAGTAATAACCGCCGCACGGGTCGATCGATCAGGTTAAGCTACGCTTGCCGCGGTTGGTCCCTGGATGGGTGACCATCTTCACATATCAAGACCCCTCCGTGCCTCGGAAAGCACGTTAAGCCGTTGGTCCCGGCTGTCATTCGTGGATCTTTGACAGTCGTTACGGGTCGTCAGTAGCCCGAAAGTCTGACAACCAGTCTTACCAAGGGGTATCGTATTACCCAGTAACTGGGTTGTGGAGGTCAGATAAGCAGTCGCTCCATGTAAAATACTGGTATTCCGCTGCATCCGGTTAGACTGGAAGCCGACCCCAACATAGTTGGGAAAAGGCTAGGCAGATTATGAATAGGCGAATTAGGCGAATTTGTGTGGGTTAGGTACAACTAAAAAGTGAAATTATGATATCAGCAAGTATCTGGGCAGTCATTCTACTCGTCGCACTCGCGCACTCGCTCATAGCCCAGCAACAAAACTATCCGAATTACACATTTGTTTCTAGATACTAGCTCAACTTCCTTCTCTATAACCGCCGGCGGTGGGACAGGTGCCTTTCAGTCTTAACACCATATATCTTTGTCCAGAGCGCTCCTCTTGTCCTCGTCGCGCGGGCGAGGTCGCGGTCGCAAACGTAAGAGCGACTTGCCCCCCCCGCACGAGCTGCTCGCCTCACCGAACTTCAAGCTGTACCTGTACAACTGCAAGCTGTGCAGCTTCAAATGTAACGCTGTTAAGGACATGTCGGCTCATAAGGTAACTATCTATCTATACAAACAAATACAAGTGAAGCGTCTGTTTCTAATGTCAAAATAACAGCTTTTTACTAAATGCATATGAAAGTATTCAGGGTCAAATTAAATTAGCTGGAGAAACTTCGCAGACGTGGTGGGCATCGATGTATAAACAACATAAAACAAAAAAAAAAATTGATGATAATTTATTTGGGGGGTGGACAGTCTAGATATACTGTCCGACTTTTACTTTATCAACATTGTCTTTGCCTTAGGATCAGTTGTGTATCTGTGGAGAACGTTGTTCGTTGCACATTTATACCTAGTCTTGCCATAAATATTGTCACGAAGAAAAACATATTTTTTTATTGCAAGTAATATTTATTACTTTTACAGTGTGTTAGTTTAATACATAAATATAAAACAATTTAAAATATAAAAAGCTTATTCGAAGTGGTCTCCATTGGCTGCAATACAGTCCTTTAAACGTTGAGGCCAGTTATCAATAGAAGCATGCACTCTTTCCATGGGAAAATTCTTCACTGCCAATCGTATGGATTGTTTTAGGGACTCCAAATTATCATGGCGTTTAGAGCAAGCCGTACTCTCTAAAACTGACCATAAATCATAATTAGGGCTTTCGAATACCGGATTTTTTCAATACCGGTATTACTACCGAATCTTTTTTCTAAATGCCGGGATACCGGTATTGAAGAAACCTTATTTTTTTCAGACTTTTAATTTTATTCTTTTTTGGAAGTACGTATTTAGAAGGTACAATTAATAAACAAAGTTTTAATGTCAAATCATATATTATTTACGTGTAGGTACAATTATCTTTTTATATAACAATAATATTAAGTGTCAGTTAGATCAGTCTTTTTTTTTACGATAATTCGCGTTATAAAAATTATGACTAATCACATTTATTATTATAGAATTTCACAAAACTTGTCTAACAACATTTCTGTAAGTAACTGCGGACAGACTATAACAGCTTCGCGTTGCATGCACCTGAGGGGAGCCGGAGCGGGCGGGGCGTATAGGGAATTTCCCCTCACCCCTGGCGGGCGCCGCCGCCTTCCGCACTGTACTTAAAACTTAGAGCAACGCGGGACTTCCGGGAAGTCAGTCTAAGACTGAGAACGACTTAAATTTATTGCTTTGCGTGCGTGTAACTGCCATGTCGTTAAATCATTGATATTATACCGATTTAAAATATTCCAAAATAAAATAAATGGACAAAAATGTCTATGTGCGGTAGTGATAGTTTATTATTTTGTTTTGTACTAAAATTAAAATAAAAAATCACTAATACCGGGATCCCGGTTATGAATATTTCAATACCGATATTAACAAACTCGAAAAAATTCCAGGATCCCGGTATTGGCTGATACCGGGATCCCGGGATGCTGGAAGCCCTAATCATAATCCAGCGGATTAAGATCGGGACTAGACGACGGCCAGTCTTCAGCTCTGATGAAGTCCGAAACGTTCACTTCCAACCAGGACTGCGTGGACCGAGCTTTATGACCCGGCGCCGAGTCTTGTTGGAAGGACTATACTTGGTTATTGAACATGGTGTTGTTAAGGGGCTTAACTACCTTCTCAAGAATGGCATCTTGATACACTGGTGCCGATTTTTTGATACCTTTTTCACAAAAATATGGCTCAGTCACTCCTTCATAGCTAACACCCCACCAAACCATCACTGAAGTCGGATAATGCCCACGTTGCACTCTGTCGACTAATTGGGAAGCTTCCTTAGAGCTTTGAGCATAAATACGGTCATTTTGTTTGTGAAAATGTTGCTCAATTGTAAAGATTTTCTCATCGGTAAACAAAATTTTTCTGTGACCTCCCTTTGCGTACCGCTTCAGTAGTTGTTTCGATTTTACCACCCTATTCTTTTTTAAATTATCAGTTTAAAAATGACCAGTGCGTCTCTTATAGGCTGCAAGTCCTAAGTCATCTTTTAAAATACGCGACATGGTTCTGGGTACTATCTTTATCTCCCGAGATAAAATCTTTTGCTTTCGAACAGGATTTCTTCGAATTCTTTCCCTTACTGCTTTGACCACCTTTTTCGTACGAACACTACGTGGACGGCCAGATCTTTTTCTGTCACAAACAGAAGAGGTCTCATTGTACCTATTAATAGCCCGGTACACAAACATTTGACTAATACCAAGCGTATGGACAGTTTTAAAAATTGCATTTGGCTCCATACAAACTTTGTGTAATGCAATCATAGCGATTCGGTTCTCTTTATCACTCCACTCCATTTTAATATTGCAAAATATTGTACAATGTATTGGCGCCAAAATTAGAAAACTCAATGAAAATCGTATAAAAATGACAGATTCCAAATTCAAATGTAATATCTTTCTTATTTTTAATTGTAACAGTATTTATGGCCAGACTGTGGATACTACTTATGTTCTATTTATGAATGGATAGAATAAGAAATGAGTACATAAGAGGAAGTCTGAAAGTGGCATCGGTAACTGAAAAGTTGTGTGGAAATCGGTTGTCCTGGTATGTGATACGGAGGAATGAGGAAAATGTCGTGAGGAGAGTTTTGAGTATGAATGTCGATGGCTATAAGAGTAGGGGAAGACCAAAAAAACGATGGATGGACTGTGTGAATGATGATATGGTTAGAAAGGGGGTGACTACCGAGATGACAACTAATAGAGAAGTATCGAAGAAAAAGACTTGTTGCGCCGACCACACATAGATTGGGAAAAGGGCAGGAGAATGATGATATAATGTGTAATTATTTGCTCTTTCGAACAAATAAAATAAACACAATCGTCCCATTCCTCAGGCGCGCGAGCACGGCAGCGGCGCGGGCCGGGGCGCGCGGCGCGGGGCCTCCGTCACGCTGCAGTGCGCCAGGTGTCCCTTCCGCGCCGCCACGCACACGCAGGTAACCATTATACTGGTCTGTTACTGTCTTACGGCGCGGGGCCTCCGTCACGCTGCAGTGCGCCAGGTGTCCCTTCCGCGCCGCCACGCACACGCAGGTAACCATTATACTGGTCTGTTACTGTCTTACGGCGCGGGGCCTCCGTCACGCTGCAGTGCGCCAGGTGTCCCTTCCGCGCCGCCACGCACACGCAGGTAACCATTATACTGGTCTGTTACTGTCTTACGGCGCGGGGCCTCCGTCACGCTGCAGTGCGCCAGGTGTCCCTTCCGCGCCGCCACGCACACGCAGGTAACCATTATACTGGTCTGTTACTGTCTTACGGCGCGGGGCCTCCGTCACGCTGCAGTGCGCCAGGTGTCCCTTCCGCGCCGCCACGCACACGCAGGTAACCATTATACTGGTCTGTTACTGTCTTACGGCGCGGGGCCTCCGTCACGCTGCAGTGCGCCAGGTGTCCCTTCCGCGCCGCCACGCACACGCAGGTAACCATTATACTGGTCTGTTACTGTCTTACGGCGCGGGGCCTCCGTCACGCTGCAGTGCGCCAGGTGTCCCTTCCGCGCCGCCACGCACACGCAGGTAACCATTATACTGGTCTGTTACTGTCTTACGGCGCGGGGCCTCCGTCACGCTGCAGTGCGCCAGGTGTCCCTTCCGCGCCGCCACGCACACGCAGGTAACCATTATTTACCACACACATTTATGTAAATGTGTACATAAAAATGAAATATGATGTGTGTGTCTTGTAACGTATGTACATTACAAGACACACACACATCATAGTTACAATTTAATCCTAATAAATACAGCAAATAAAAATAACTAAAAAAAATTGCATACAAACTTATAAAACTGTCTGAAATAAAAGTTATCTATATTCTATTCTATTTTATAAATACAACGACCGCTATTTGGCTGTAAAAAAATAGTACTTTGGTTTAAATTTTATAAAATAATCACGAAAAACCACTAGAAATGCAACGTTGTCAGCCCGCGCGTTATCGTAACACGATATGATATTTTATATCCAAGTAATAATGTTGTCGTATTTGGTTTCAGCTAATGAAGCATGTCCATGAAAAACACTTGGATAACGGAGCGAGCAGTAAGTCAGATTGTATGTATACTTATTGTCGTTAGCGGTGCTTACATATACCGATTAAAATTATATGTACGTAAATAACAACTTCTACCAAATTGACTGATACTGAATATTCTTGAGTAATAAATGCTTTGTTTGGGTATTTATGAATGCACGGTGATGACTGTGGATAAATGAAATTTTATGTTATTAAGGGTTAATTTTTCCGGACACGCCGCGCGAATGCATCCGCAAAGATAGGCAAATATCGTCACTCACTGGACGCCTGAAGCAGGGCATCGCCGTCGGGGTAGACTACGGCGAAGATAGAAAGAAAGAAAGAAAGAAAGAAAAAGTATTTATTGCGACTCGTACAGGATTATAAACTAAACTAAACACAGTTAAGATGGTGTGACGATCTAGCGAGATTTTCAGGGCCAACCGGGCCAGAAATCGCTCACGACAGGGAGGTTTGGAAGGAAAAAGGGGACGCCTTTGCCCAGCGGCGGCACACAAAAAAGGAAATATATATTATTATTAATAATATATAGGCTAAAGAAAAAAGTTTTTTTTTATCGTGGAATAAAATTGACGTCTGACAGATTTTGTATGGAAGAACTGTCAAAAATTCAAAATGATTCCTCGGGTAAAACTATCTGGCGTTGGAAAAATCAGCCCTTAATCATATTTATTTAGTTGTTTATGTAGTTGTTTTATATTATAAAGGAAGGCACCCACGAGCAACACTGTGTTTACTTTTTCACTGTGTTTAGTTTGTGATCTACCTATACGAGTCGCAATAATTACATTTTCTTTCTTTCTTTCAAACACGTACAGGGTCAAATAAATTGGCTAGCGAAACTCCGCCTGACTGTTTAACCATTTAATTAATAGTGCAATTCTTAAGGTGGGCGCTGGTCTCCCTTTCCGTTACGCGACTGTGGACCTCTACAAAAAATGGGATGTTCTTACAGTCAGACAATCTTTCATCCTTCAAACTATCCTTAAACAACATACAATGTTGCAATATAACCCGGATCTACAAAAAGACAAGCGCCGTAAAGGCAATGTATGTGTAACAAAACCCTTACATTCAGCTCTGTCGCATAATTTCTTCTGCTTTCTTGGCCCATACCTTTATAACAAGCTGAACAGCAAGCTATTAATTTACCCACAACTGAAATCTAAGTGTAAAGCTGCTGTCTCTAAATACCTGAAAACTCTTGACTATTGTCAAACTGAAAATCTCCTGGTCCCACTCAGATAAATTCTGATCCTTTACTCGGCTGTTTCATTCGTTTTCTTTTAAACTTGCAGACATTTCAAACTTATACTCTAACACAGACAAACACACACACACACAAACACTCAAACACATAAAATTGCAATCAAGCACACATCAACTTAGCATTCACACTCACGTTCTGGAATATCCTCGGTAAAAAAAAAAAAATTGTTTGTTTATGTCTTATTTTTGTTTTAGAATTGTTATTTTTATTTTATTATTAGTTTCTCTCACGTTCTGGAATATCCTCAGTATAAATTGTTTATTTATGTCTTACTTTTGTTTTAGAATTGTTATTTTTAGTATTAGTTTCTTTTAGCTAAGCTTTCACTTTTGCTCACTGCGAAATGCTAAACTAATACCATAACTAGCATACTAGCCGCGGGAGGGCCCTGGTGACCTGTAATACAGGTTGTTGTACATACCTACATCAGGCACCAGTCCCTCACAAAGTTAGTTTTAAATTTTTCTTTATTATGTATTGCATAAAATGGCTTAGTGTAACTTTGTGATGGGAAAATAAATAAAATTATTATCTCCTTTATTTCATTTAAATACCTACAAATTACATTTTTAAATATTTTTATAAACAAAAAGATAAAAAAACATTTAAAAATATAAAAAATAGTAGCCCACCGGTATCGGGAACAGGGTCCAAGCTACCGGCGGTCAGGGCTCCAGAGAGAGGAACCTCCTGACAATGCGAGCCGTGTCCAGAAGTACCGCTTTCTGAATCAAGCCCTTGATCCAGCTGCCCAACGAGAGCCTCCTCAGGTGTTGGTCGAGGCTCTTGGCTGTTAAGCCATTGGCTGTCACGACTATCGGCACAATGATTGCTGAGTCCACATGCCACATGTCGACAACCTCGCGAGCCAAGTCAAGATACTTGATTTGTTTATCTTTCTCGGCTTTCACGAGGTTCTCATCATGCGGGACGGTTATGTCAACAATCATTGCACGCCGCTCTGATCGATCCACCACCACTATATCAGGCTTATTGGCAACAATAGTCCTGTCAGTGATGATGGATCGATCCCAGTACAATGTGATATTTCCATTTTCGAGAACTGGGTCGGGCACATACCTGTAGTACGGCACCTCCGATTCCACAAGGTTGTATTTCAGAGCAAGTTGCTGATGTATTATCCTAGCTACAAGGTTGTGTCTATGCAAGTACTCTCCGTTAGCTAGACGAGAACACCCGGAGATAATATGCCTGATTGATTCCCCCGGCCGGTGGCATGCCCGACAGATGTCAACCGTGCCGTCTTTCACAATAAATCTCCGGTAATTGTTCGTCATCATAACTTCGTCCATAATTGCACAGACAAAACCTTCGGTTTCTCCAAAGAGGTCACCGAACCGCAGCCAGGCTACGGACGCTAGTAAATCTACATCGGGTCCATGTAGGGCCCGGTAAAAGCGTCCGTGAAGCTCCTTACTTTGCCATACTTCCATGCGATCATTGGTGTCAAGCACTACTGGCTTGCGCCAGTTCTCTTTAGCCAAGGAGAGCGGGGTGAGGCCCTTGTCCACCGCGACTACATCTCGATGCATCCCCACGTCGGTTTCTAGGAAATATTCCCTGAGACTGCATATCTCGCGATTGTGGAGGGTCTTAGCGTTTAAAAAGCCTCGACCTCCACACTTTCGCGGGATATACAGCCTCATTACCGATGACCGTGGGTGATGCAATCGATTTGCGGTCAACAGCGTCCGGACCCTCCTATCCAGGGCGTCTAGTTCGGTTTGAGTCCATTTGAGTATGCCGAAAGAGTACATCAAAACCGGCATGACCCAACTGTTGAAGGCACGCACCTTGTTTCCGCCTGATAGAAGACTATTAAGTACTTTTTTCAGGCGGCCAAAGAAGCGCTCCTTCAACGATTGCTTCATGTCAGTAACATTGATGCCTAACGCTTCCGACATACCCAAATACTTATAGGTTTCGGATGCGGAGAGGGCTCTAAGGTTTGTGGAATCCGAGAGTTGAGTTCCCACGGATTCCACAATCTCCCCTCGCTTTACATGCATGACCGCACATTTGTCCACACCAAATTCCATCCTGATGGCGCTACTGAAGGTTTCAGTAATTTTCAGTAGCTCCATCAGTTGCAAATTGTTGGGGGCAAAGAGTTTTAGGTCATCCATGTAGAGGAGGTGAGATATAACCTGACCACCTCTCCTCAACCGATAGCCTAGACCTGAATCTTCAAGCAGCGTGCTTAGAGGATTCAAGGCTAAGCAGAACCAAAGCGGACTCAAACTGTCGCCCTGGAATATGCCTCGCTCGATCCTTATCGGCTCGCTATTCCTCTGGATATTTCGACATCCTGGATAGCGAAGGACCGTCCTCCATTGCCCCATACACGTCATCAGGAAGGTGCGCAGAGTTGTATCTACTTTATACAACTCCAGCACCCTCATGAGCCATGTATGTGGTACCGAGTCATAGGCCTTCTTATAATCTATCCAACATGTCGACAGATCCTTTCGGGAACGACGAACCTGTTGGCTAATGGCCATATCAATGAGGAGTAGCTCCTTAGTACCGCGGGACCCATTCTTACATCCATTTTGAGAGGCAGACATAATGGAGTTGGTGTCTATATGTTTGTTAGTTGGTGTCTATATGTTTGTTAAAAAAAATTATTATTATTATTATTATTATTATTTAACAACCCCTAACATCACAATTTCTCATTGACAGACACAGTGCACCTAAACACGGAGGAAGTTGAAGCAGCGGACGTGCTGGTCTGCGGCGCGTGCGGGTTCGAGTCCGGGTCGCGCTCGGTGTTCAGGAAGCATATAGAAGAGGAACACGGCGCTACTACGTGTTGAGGGTGAGTTGCTCCATACAGCATTCAGAAAAGATTAAAAATACATTTATTTAGCTCAAACTAGGAACTATACATAAATCCTACATTTCTAGGTCTTTGACAGTAGTTATTGCTAGTCAGAAACCTGAAAGTCTGACAACCAGTCTTACTAAAGGGTATCGTATTACCCAGTTACTGTGTTGTGGAGGTCAGATAGGCAGTCACTCCATGTAAAATACTGGTATCAGGCTGCTTCCGGTTAGACTCCAAGCTGACCCCAACATGGTTGAGGAAAGGCTAGACCAAGTGATTGACTTGTAAATAAATACCTAACTAAAAATATGTTTTTGTTTGTTTCAGAAAGCGGTCGATGTGTTCGGAGTCAAAATCAGTTGATTTTAGCGACAGCTAGTTCAGTTTGTTCTATAAAGATTTATTTCTGACTGTAAGCCTTGACATGAATGGGCATTTGTAACTTATTCAAATATTTTAATTCACATTTTTTCCGCTTACATAAGAAATTGCGCTGTCAGAAAAACACTCGCAGATGTCAGCCAAAAAACAGCCAAGCTCAAATGGGACCGGAACGGACACGTTTGCCGCATGTCGGATACATTGTGGGCTAAGACCACCACAGCAAGGGTCCCTGAAAACGTCCAACGGCATCTCGGAAGACTCAGGCGTAGACGTCGAGACGAACTTGACGCCTATAAGAGGGATTGGTCCAAACTGGCTCAGCGGGGTAATTGCATAACACACTATCAGTAGCAATGGCTTTCATTTTGACAGTTCAACAACATTCATTGCGTTATTTACGTTGTTGAGCAGACAATTTTTTCGAACATATGAAGCAATGGATTAGCGATATCCTTCAAAATGATTCAGATTTTGATTGATAGTGTGTATGCAATTAGGGTGTTGGGTCGAGTTGAGTAGAAAAAGGAAAGGGATCCTTTGCTTAAAGAAATTGATGATATATCTCATTCCAAAACATTGTTACATATGTCTACGGGGTCAAATAAAATTAGCTAGCGAAACGCTGCAGGCTTATTGAGTATCGATATCTAAACAAGATTAAATTAAATAAAAAAAATATTTGATGTTCATTTTTTGGGCGTTAAAGACCGCTGTAAGTCTTTAGTTTTTGTCGTGTTGAGATATCGATAGGTACCCATCACGTTTGTGAAGTTTATACATTAAAAAGCTGATTTTTTTAACTAATATTTCAGGTGTCAGGTCGGTGACCTCGCAAAAAAAAATTGCGTTTTTCTTTTTTTGTTTTTTTTTTTTATTGAGATTTCGATTCCTGTCACGTCTGCGGAGTTTCGCTAGCTAATTCAATTTGACCCTGTATTAAGATTATGTTTTGAACTTAAACACGTATGAACGAAGCAAAAGGAGTATACTGTGTCCACATTTATGTTATGTCAACGGACAATATGGGCTGGCACCCAGCACCCAGCTGGCACGGCACGACACGGGATTTTTATGCGACGAATAGAAATGTAACTTAAATGTATGACAATAAAATTGAAATTTCAATGGTGATGCCAAAGGACGCCAAAGGATACCGCGGCATCATTGCTGCCGATGAAATTTCAATTTTATTGTCATACATTTAAGTTATATTTTCTATTAGTCGCATAAAAATCCCTTGCCGTGCCGTGTCGCTAGTGAGTGCCCTATGACGTTATTACTGCCTCATTGGTTTAATGGCCGCAAGCGCGACTGCTGAGCATGAGATCCTGGGTTCATTTCCCGGGTCGGGCAAAGAGCAGGGCCGAAGTTCAAACTGGGTTTTTTTACCGTGCTCACGCTACTCTTGTTCACCTACACATCCATAGCGTGATACAGTTGGTAACCACAAATAAAGCGCGTGAGATAAAAATACTGTACATAATTTAGTTATTTGTACATAAGCATTATCGTTGTTGTTCCTAACATGTTTAGTTATAAATATCGACTATTCTGTTTAAGTTATTATTGTAAGTTCTCAAGTAGGGTATATGATTTTTTCAATAAACGATTTCAGTAAATGTTAATTTTCGTTTCATTTTGAAGCATAAAACGAGGGCTGGTTCCGACCTACAGGGTCGCAGGGACGTGCAACCTGTTACCATGAATTCTGGGGGTCTACTACGAAGTGCAAAGTGCGAATGATCGGATCGGACCGACACATGGCCGAAGCGAATATTATTGAAAAATGCGAAAAAAGTTCGGATCGGTTCAGTTGGGTCGGGACCATAGTCAATATTCGAAAGAGTGTAGGAGTGTAGGATCGGGACCGACCGAACCAAATAGGAACTTCGTAGCAAGAAACGCCGAACATTCGGCCGATACCACTTCGGAGTAGACCCCCAATACATGAACTTTGCGTTAATTTCGCGCGGTTTCGTTCATTGTGTCAGAGAATACGTTAGAAGATGTGATAAGCTAAGGAATTGGAAAAAACGTGGTTTCGAAGAAAGAATTATTTCAAGTGGTCATAGTGAATTAGGGCTAGGTGCTTGTGGCTAAGTAATAACCGCCGCACGGGTCGATCGATCAGGTTAAGCTACGCTTACCGTGGATGGGTGACCGTCTTCACATATCAAGACCCCTCCGTGCCTCGGAAAGAAAGAAAGAAAGAAAAAGTATTTTTTGCGACTCATACAGGAAAAACGGGAAAGCACGTTAAGCCGTTGGTCCCGGCTGTTAGTCGTGGATCTTTGACAGTCGTTACGGGTCGTCAGTAGCCCGGAAATCTGACAACCAGTCTTACCAAGGGGTATCGTATTACCCAGTAACTGGGTTGTGGAGGTCAGTTAGGCAGTCGCTCCATGTAAAATACTGGTATTCAACTGCATCCGGTTAGACTGAAAGCCGACCCCAACATAGTTGGGAAAAGGCTGGGCAGATGATGATAGTGAATTAGGGCCCTGCGGGGTACGTGCCTATCACTCAGTAGCAATGGGTTTCATTTTGACAGGTCAACAACATTCATTACGTTGTAGAGCAGAAATACTTTTCGAACATCAATGGATTAGAAATATCCTTCAAAATGATTCAGTTTGAGATAGTGATTGATACGCAATTACGGAGCTGGAGTGGAGACCGGGTATCAGCAAGCGTAGTGTGGGACGCCCCCAGCTAGATGGACCGAGGACCTAAAGAAGGTGGCTGCGATAAACTGGTTGCTGAAGGCGGGGGACAGGGTGTTGTGGCGCAGCCTTGGAGAGGCCTATGTCCAGCAGCATAAAATCATAACCCTTCTTTGGTTGAGTTCATTTATAAAGGCGCATCATTGCTTCAAAGTGTAATGACAATGATACGCAAAAAGGTATTATCTCTAAATAAGTGTGTTAAGCTATGATGCACAGACTAGGTCTTTGACTAACATCCAGAAGTCCAAACTCAAGGTCTGCCAACGAGCAATGGAGCGCAGTACTGTACATAATACTGCGCTCCAGTAGAAAGATAGCTGACGAGGCTCAAAAAGGCTGCCCAACTTAAATGGGACTGGACAGGACATGTCTGCTGCATGCCGGACAAACTGTGGGCGCAAATAGCACAGAACTAGTGCCCTGAGACCGTGGCAGGGTCGCGGCAGACCACGTAGGAGATGGCGGGACGAGCTGGATAGGTTCCGTCAAAACAGGTACACCTTTTTAAATGTAACGCCCAGGAGAGGGACGGCGTAGAATAATAAAAAAAACAAGAAATAAAACAACAAAATGAAATCATATTTCAATTTATTCGAGATTACATAATTTAATAACGAAATCATAGCGACTTGACGCCTTACTTTATATTAACAAAAAACCTTTTGCAGTTACATTTCCTCTGTACACAACCATCTACACTTTGAAGATGACGTAAATTTTTTACAAAAAAAAAGTATTCTGCATGCGCCATTAATATTTTTTTTACAAAGAAAAAATATTCTGCATGCGCCATTAAGGTTCCAAGCATGTAAACAAGTTTGTGTTTTTGGAAAAACCACTTTTATAGTGGTTGTACAAAGTTAAGTTTGTGTTACAGCTTCAAACATTTTTATGACACAATAATTCTGAAATCACCGTAATTTCACGAGTTTAAAGTTGGTATTCGTTTAAGGGCTGATTTTTCAATCATCTGATAACATTGTTCAAGGAATAATTTTGGAATTTTTAGGGCTGATTTTTCCAACGCCAGATAACTTTATCGGAGGAATAATTTTGAATTTTTGACAGATCTTCCATACAAAAACTGTCAGACGTCAATTTTATTCCACGAATAAAAAATATCGGTCGATTGAAAGATCTGCCTTATCTGGCGATGGAAAAATCAGCCCTTAATGGAAATGACATTAATTGGAAACGAAGACTGAAAGATTTATTTGCTGATATCAAGTAATTTTTCTAAGACAAAAGTAATATTTTTGTACCCTTCATTAATTTGAGATCTTGCACAGAATCTATAAGAAATAAACAGCTGGTCAAAATATTACAACATTTTTAGAAACTCATGCAATTCCACACAGATTCATACGGAGTGTAAAAAGACCCACCACGAAACCATCACTCTGTTCAACAAACTAATTAACTTTGTGCAAAAAACAAACGTAGAGAAACGGTTTTTATTTCTGGAGCAAAAATTTGCTGTTTACGGCAGTTAGTGCGCATCAAAGTTGGATCTTTGACTTTCAATATCAACTAATATTAACCAGGTCACGTGGCACGGCCCAGTAAAAAAAAAAAAATCACAAGTGACTTTCGACTTCTTCAAGGATTTTTTTTTAAATAAACCTTTATTTTTACAGTACAGACGCCAGCACATCGAGCTACTACAAGCTGTCAAATTTATTTAATAGATTTTCGACTTTATCGCTAAAGCATTAAGGTTCAATGTTGATTGTGAGCATTTTGACAGTTTCGGGTACCTTTATGTGCGCCCTGTACCATTATTTGCAAGGATCTAAAGGATAATAACTGCGTACGCCTTGCACCTTAAAATCATTGAATTATTAGACAAAGGTATTTTTGCGACGACCAGAAGACACGACCCACTGAACTAGTCCTCCAGTTATTTTTCCGCTGATTTTGCATTAGTCACAGTGGTCTTTATTCTCGTTAAAATAAGGTTGTAGCCACTAACAAGTCTGTCAAAATCATCGCAGCGCCACCTACCGGATCAAATTGTGAATCTTAACTATCCATACCCCACACAAACACACAAAAACAAATTCATCAATATCGGTCCGTGGAGGAGTTCAGTGACATACACAAGTACAAAAGAATTATATATATTATGTAAAAATAGTTTAATTAAAAGTCGTGTCATTCTGGTGTCTATTTCAATAAAAGTATTCTAAATATACCATTTAACAGCTCCACGAGTTACAGTCTCTCTGACAACTAAAATTAGTTTCATTTGACTTTCAACTTTAACGTTTTAAGAATAAAGTAGGTTTTAAAAGTAATAAGATGTGCGCTTATTACCTGTCGACAGTGAGAAAGTGTAGTTGGCTTTTTTTTTTAATAATAATAAACACAAGTACAGATTGTGTGAAAAATTGAGCTTAAATGTTTACACAAACTTTGTATGTCAAGTCAAATGCAACCAAAATCAATGTTAATTTTTACATTGATCCAATAGTGAGGGTACAGATGCCAGCACATCAACCTACGAGTACTACAATCTGTCAAATTTCTTTAGTAGATTTTCAACTTTATCGCTAAAGCATTAGGTTCAAAGTTGATTGGGAGAATTTGACAGTTTCGGGTAGCTTGAAGTGCTGACGCCTGTGTTTCAAAATTCGGTGCAAACAACTAGCATAATTAATAATATTTTGTTAAGTAATTAAAAAAAAAATCCACAACGTTTCATTAAGAAATCTTAGAAAAATCTAAAATTATATATATTTTAGCTAATTTACAATGCCTTATCATGGTATTTATTTTCTTGCAAAATTATACTTTTTGAGGATGTTATTACTGGAGGACTTTTTGTTACAGCCACATAACATCACGCCTCATTTCCCCGAAGGGTTTGACAGAGGTGTACCTATAGTACCTACTCTCACAATTGGCCCGTTGTTTTTTTAAGGCCCAGTAAGTCCCAGACTCCGGGCTGCTACTGCTACCCAGAAACAATTTGTCCGACCTGAGAATCGGACACAGAACCTTATGCTCAGCAGTAGCATTTGCGACCACTCGACCAACGAACCCCTTCCCTTTCGGCTTCTTTGTTAAAACATCCACCATCTGGGCCCACGTGGTGGACTACCGCCCACTCCCTCTCACAGAGGAGGCTTGTGTCCCAGCAGTGGGAACAATAAAGGCGTATGATGCTTGAAGTCTACAGTATAATTTTGCATAAAAATCCTTAAGCCGCGGGCTGTAACATCCTTTAATATTTACTAATTCACTACCTAAGCATTTTGTGGCCTGGCACAAATGGCCTTAAATCATAGACAAAGCCAGGAAAACATTTTTATTATTGAACATACCCAAATGTCTTCACATTTTAGGGCCAAACATCCCAAAGGAAATTTCTGGCCTCGCAAAAATGGCCTGACACTGAAAAGGCTCAAAACCATTATTTTTCGGCCTCACTCTGTAGCTACAGTCCACGGCCTGTTGTTTATTTTAGTTTAAATTTAAAACTAATCATTGCGTTTGCGTTTCACAATGAATTAATTAAACTATACAGGTACTAATTCCCGAGCGATGTTTACGAGTCAATCTTCCAATCCTTATTATATGATACACTCCTGCACAACTATTCACAACCATCCGACAGGCTATCGTACCAAAAATTACACATTTAGAAAAACCTGATTTGCCTTGCCCCCGACAGTAAACATCTGTTCGAAGAATTGCGGTCCTCTATTAGGGCTGATTTTTCAATCATCTGATAACTTTATTCCATAATTTTGACGTCAATTTTATTCCTCGAATAAAAATTATCTGGCGATGGAAAAATCAGCCTTAAAACTGACAAAATGACGAAAATAAAACTGACAAAGGTTGTCTTTAAAAGTTCGCTCTTAACGATAAGACCGCCCATTGAAAAAATTATATATTCATTTCTGTAATTTATATGGTACAGACGCCAGCAGGTCAAGCTACCCGAAACTGTCAAATTTTCCCAATCAACCTTGAACCTTAAAGCTTTAACGATAAAGTTGAAAATCTATTAAAGAAATTTGACAGATTGTAGTAACTTGATGTACTGGCGTCCGTACATAATAAAGAGTATTCTATTTCATTATATTCTATTTTACGCGTTTTGAATTTTTGAACAGTGTTTAAAGGACTCTTACATCATCATCTCTTATCTCATTGATTGATGTTTGATTCGGTACGGAAGCGTATCGAATGGTTTTGCATAGCTATGCTGGATTCGTAAATCGATTCATCATGCATGTCTATGTAACGTACAGACGCCAGCACATCAAGCTATTACAATCTGTCAAATTTCTTTAATAGATTGTTAACTTCATCGCTAAAGCAATAAGGTTCAAGATTGATTGGGAAAATTTGACAGTTTCGGGTAGCTTGACCTGCTGGCGTTTGTACATACAACGGACTATTGGCGCCTGAATGGCATTGACAGGAGGGCGTTGTTGGTAGAGTGCGCGCAAGGTAAGTCTGCGCGCGAGTTTGAACTTCAAGACTATATCCCTGCCAGCAGTAATCACATTCGGCATAATGATGGCGAATATTTACTTTGGGAAACATGGAACACAGCACACTCTCTCGACACTTGATATAAACGTCGAGATGGCGGCAAACAATTATTTCCGATTTTGACAGCGCGCAGACTTAGTTTGCGCAGACTCGTAAACATTTGTGAAATTGCCACTATCATTGTGTACTGACAAAATAAGATGGCAGCGTTAGTTCTAATTTTGGCCACGCGCCACAGACGATTAAAAGGTATTGTTTTTATGCAGCATACGTAGCATTACAACCATAGAAACGGGTTTTGTCGTCGGAAGAATAGACAAAATAACACATTTCTGTCATTTTGTCTACTTTTTTTTCCCCCGTTATTCCCCGTTTATTTTTTTTTCTTACCCGTGTCTATGGCGGTCGTGCGACGCGTGCAGGTATGAAGACTACATACTGGCCATGATTTTGGAATTTTTGTTCCAATATTGAAATCACGACCATTTAAACAATCCTTTATAAAAAAAACGGCTGGGTTGCTCGATTTAGAATTCCAGGGGGCCGTTGTATTTTGTTTTTTGTCACTAGATTAGGTCGAACTTGGGGAAGTTTCAGGGCGTATTTAGCCCACTGTTGGACATAGAGCGGGTCTAATAATAGTGGCAATGCCTTTTAATATAGCACCAGTAAAAAAAATGGCATCTTGTGGAATAATAATTAATTTGCTATAATTATTTTTTCGAATGACATTTCTAGCAACAAAAAACAGTAATATTAACAGACATATAATAAGGATTTCTATACGAAAGTTTTCAAGTGATCGCAATGTTTGAAATACTACTTAATATGCCAATCTTTAAGTTTAGAAATAAATGCAATTTGCGTTTATTATATACACCGTGTTGTTCACGTTATCCATAAACTTTGGCAAACGCTTCTATAGCTTTTACAAATCAAATCTAACAAAGGAAGTACTTAGTACTTAAAAATTCGTTACAAAGATATTTGTAATTCCATTTAATGAAATTTAATTGAGTTATGCAGTAAGAAAGGGTCATAATTTGGCCTATGTTGCCGCTTAGTGCAATTAAAATGATAAATCTATCAAATGCTTCGGATAAAGAGATAAAGAGGTATGCATATCGGGTGATTTACGTCAAGGTATTTAGTTTGTATGAAAATTAACAAAAAATAATTCATCAATGCTTCCATAATGAAAAATTCTCATTTCCATGGTCTGAACATCTGGTCGAAGTTTATGTATATTGTCCGGAAGATGGTATATAAGGTGACCGATATTTAAACATGTGGCTATATTCATAATAACAAACAACTTTCCCAACAAGAAAAATATACCATTACATGTAATTTAATTTAGATACTAATCCCTTTTTCAAAAAACTATTCCACTTTTACGATCCATTAATATTTTTCATTAATTTAATAACAGTACGGACCGCGCGCGCAGTTCCATTGGGGTGATTGGCGTCATGCAATTGGTAAATAATAAAAAAAATAATTTCTTTGGGAAAGTTGTTTAATATAATGAGTACAATCATGTATTGTGTTTTACCAGTCCCCTACATAATTATAAAATTTTATTTAGAAATAAAAGAAAAATTATGACATGGTCATTCGATGGGGTAATTTGGAGCCTTAAGAGATTTTAATCAACTGCAGTGATTTTATTGAAATAAAAAACACTACATTAATTTATCGATAGATTTTGATTTTGACAACCTGAAACGGTTAGCTCTACCTGCTTGCCGACTGGCTTTTTACCGCGCATGCGTTATTCTCATAAGCCCAAAAGTATGACAACCGGTCTTACGAAAAGAAATCGTAGCTATGGAGGTCAGTTAGTAGCTCCATGTTAGACAGACATGTTCCCCAACTTTTTCTAATAGATCAAGGATCTTCGAAGTGGATGTCAAGTCGACCGAGAGACACAAGTTTGTTTTCTTTGTTGCCATGATGCCGAACAGTTGTTTTGCTAACTGGTATTTAGCTGCATACGGTTAGACTGGAAGCCGACCCCAACATAGCCAACTGTGTTGGGGTCGGCTTAGGCAGATGAGACATTCTCATGCGGCATAAATGAAATAAAAGCGAGTATTTCACAACATTGCAATCATAATTTATCAAACTTTATTTATTTTTGTTAATCACGATCCCAAATTTAATACTATTTATGTAGTCTTAGAGCTATTTAAATTCTAATTAGTTTAAACTAGAATTACAATATGAAAAATAAGAAATCTAATTTCATTATTATGCAATATATTTAAGGCTGATTTCATTACTTTCCGTATTTCTTTCGATTTTCTTTAGAGGAGACACGGTCACGTGGGTTTTGGCGTTAATTCCATACTGGCCCCGATTCCCTTGTTCACAAACTAAACTAAATTTAAGTTCAGTGCATCTTTTTCTTCCTATTTCATTAAGAAAAGGACAGAAGACAAATATTAGTTTAGTTCTGTCAAATTAATCAACGCCTGACGTAAATTGACATATTTTTAATCACGTCTAAACTTGCTATAAATTTGACAGGACTAAACTAATATTTATCTTCTGTCCTTTTCTTAATCAGTAGTTCGATCTGTCAAAAAACGATTACCTAATGGACGGGGTTCAACTACGTTTGACTTACCATAAAAAATAATCAAGTTAGGTTTATCTGATTATGTTTTTATTTTAAATCATAATGTACCATCACAGCTGAAGTGGAAAGATGTACAGACGCCAGCAGGTCAAGCTACCCGAAACTGTCAATTTTTCCCAATCAACCTTGAACCTTAATGCTTTAGCGATAAAGTTGAAAATCTATTAAAGAAATTTGACAGATTGTAGTAACTTGATGTGCTGGAGTCCGTACCACTGCCATGTCCCTAGGTTATGTTATTTAGCGTTATTATATTAATTTTTGAAAAAAATAAATATAATTAGTATTAACCGGGGAGAAAACAGAGGAATATGTTAGTATGGAATTAATGCCACCGACAATGAGACCGCATTTCCTCTAAAATCCTGGGCAGAACGAATTTTTTTTTTTTTTCTAAATTTTTTGGCCTCGGTCAAATGTCCAAGAAACTTACTTCATAGTCTTCCAGTTAAAATGAGTTTACATTTCATTCAGATTATACTCCAATATACAGTGTTTTTTAACAATATGAATTTTACTAAGTAATTCAAAATAATTTAGAGCATGTTTTAATAATTAATTTGTGATGTCAAAATTTCAGATTTTCCAAATGACGTGTAAACATTCAACCGACTATGTTACAAAAATGGCCTCAAAACTACATTTTCGAAATAAATCTCTCATAGAAACTTTAATTCATTATTGAATTAAGTTCATATCTTAGAACAATCTTTGATCAAGATTTTTAGTTAGTTTTAAGACCATTTTCGACCAAAAAGTACCCCAAGTTCGAATTCTTGGTGACCGATCATACTTCTATACCCCATTCGGAATAAGATTAGACATTTAAACAAACCTTTTTTACAGTCCGTTCCACCGATTTTGACTTCTATTGCGTTAGTGGTATGACAAATGGCAGCTGCAGTAAATAGTTGGTATTGTAACCAATTTTTTGCTTTTAATGCCATCTTTATACCTACAGAATAGAAGTTAAAATTGGTTGAACGGACGGTAGAAAAGGTTTGTTTAAATGTCTAATCTTATTTCGAATGGATTACCTATAGATTCCGAGACCAAATCTTCAGATAAATCATTCTGGTTATTGCCCAACACTCCAAGAGATCGTATTTATCTACAAACTGCCTAGAAAGTAATGAAAAACGACACGAAACTAGCGACCACATCGAGACATTTAGCAGACTGGTACTCTCGCCAAGTATTGGATCAGATCGCTCAATGAAATCAGACCTTAACTTCAATGGAAGAAGGTCGTTTATTAGGTGGCAAACAAGCCATTTGGAGAGCCGTCCGGTCCTCGGAAAGCGCGTTAAATAGACTCTCAGTCGTTACGAGTAAAAACAGACCTTGAATGCAATGAAAGAAGGTCGTTTATTGAGTGACAAACCAGCCATTTGGAGAGTCCGCTGTACCGCGTAAAGCACTTTCAGTAGATCTTTGACAGTCGTTACGGGTAGTCAGTCCGTAAGTCTAACAACCAGTCTTAACAAGGGGTATCGTGTTACCCAGGTTGTGAAGGTCAGATAGGCAGTAGCTCCATGTAAAAATACTGGTATTCAACTGTATCCGATTAGACTGGGAGCTGACCCTAGTTGGGAAAAGGCTGGGCAGATGATGATGAGTTTCGAGCATCACTGATCCGACTTCCGAGTTTTCCCAGGCTGATATAAGGAAATACTACGCGTTACAATGACAAAATTACACATGGAAATATTTTACTATATATGGCTTGGACTCAACTCGGTGGCAGTCATTTTAGTTGGCAAAACTTCAATATTCAATATTCATTAGTTTATTTGCATTTCACAATGTGCCCTTAATCGGCAATCGCGATTTATAACTTTAATTCTTTACGCTACAACTTCAAGCATTTTTATAAATTGCTCAATAGTGCTAGTGACTTTGAAATCAACCTAATTTCTATTAAAATAACATTGATATTTGTTTAACTCAAAATAACATCAATTTGAAACTAATTAGTCTGAATAGACTTTAAATAGGTGGTAACTTGAAATTTTATTAGATATTTGTGGAGCCAGGGCAATGGTGACCCAGTGGCCCCGACTTTTGCCAAATAAGGCAGACGCTATACTTTGTCTAAATAATTTCATCACCACTGCTCTCAAAACAGTGAAGGACAACGTTGTGGGGAAACCGGCATGTCCTAGAACCAAAAATTCCAAGACATGTGACATCTACCAACCCGCACTGGGCCCGCGTGGTAATTACAGCCCACTCGCTCTCACAGACAGGAGGCCTGTGTCCCAGCAATGGGAACATTAAAGGATGATTTGATGTGATCCTTAGGAGCCGAGCAAAAATAATGCTAAACGAAAACAAAGTGATAGCGCGGGTAGGTGGGTCGGGGATCAAGAAATTTGACGCGGACAAAGTCGAGAGCAGAAGGGGTAGTATGGAATAAAATATTTTTAATTTAAATTAAAAACCTTTACTATATTTGTTATTTTGCCAACTACCACCGGTCTGTCCAAAAGCCTTCCTAAAATTCAAATATTATGTCTTATTTGAATCATTTGGATAATTTATCACAAATATATTGCTATACTCATATTGATGTCATGTTCTGAAACTAAGGGCTTGAGCAACTAAAAGATTAAGTTACTTAGGACGCGTACAAACTTTACGACTTTTTGTCGCAGTTGCGTTTTTTTTTTGAACAGTTGAACATATAACTTTGAAATGACGATGAATTTAATATAAATTGAATATGGCGACGAAATCGCAACTGCGACTAAAAATCGCAACTTCGCAAACGACCTAAAGAATGTAACTGCCATTTAAAAACTTAAGATTTCCTTAAGAATTCGGTTAATTATTTAATAATAAATTGTCTACGACTATTTTAAATGAGAAGAAAAAAAACTTTTTTAAATTAGTTTTTATGACTAAGGACTAAATTAAATATATTTAAATATTCCGTAATAGAACATCCGGTATGTTTGGAATTTCTTTAGTTAAAAAAAGTAGAATCCGTTGCTAAAATGTTTTAGTTAACAAAAAAATAACAAAGATATTATCATTACCTAATTATATTATATTTTTGTCATTTTTATAGAGAAAGAAATATTGTTAAGATCACCAAAAAGCTGGTCAACATCACGCTTTACTCCCCGAAGGGTTAGGCAGAGGTGTACCTATAGTATACTCGAATCGTTTTAGCATAGCAATTGCGGTCACTGCCCTTTCCCCTCCTATCTCTCTATCACGATAGATATTTATTCAAGACGTTATACCCTGTCCATTAGGTTAACCGTTTTTTGACATCTGTCTTAGAACGTAACTATTCCAGATTAAAGTTGTCAAAAAATAAAAGGCCCGTTTTGACATTGACAGTTCTAGCAGTTATTAATGATCAAATTCGCAAAACACGTATTCGTTTGTATGACTGACAGGTGTCAAGAACGCATTCTCAAATGTCAAAACGTTATTTTTTGACAACTTTACGTAGAAGTGAACTTTAAAATACGTAATAAAATAAATGAATAAACTGCCTTATCTTATTTATGGCGTCTTACAGACATTATAATACCGTACGTGTATCAATCAATGTATTGTGTGTTGCTGCAATCACTAGTTCCATCTGTCAAAAAACGGTTTATGTAATGGACGAGGGTATAATGGACTTTATTTCAGTTTTTGAAATAAAGCATGCTAGAAAATGTTAGTTGGATCACTGACCTCTGTTGCCATGCCAAAACCACTCGGGTATAGTACACCCACATGTCGCCAGTTGAGTTTATGTCCCATGTACTAGGGGGCTAGCAAAATGCACGTTACTTTTTGGAAAATCTCGACGATAGACTTCCGAGCCCACATTTACATAATAATTTTAAAGCATGCAAATTATACAATGTGGGGGACAACAATACGACAGTAAAAAAAAAACTGGCAATACTAATGCATAGGAGTGTTTATTATGTATTTTTTCATGTCATCGGCACTGAAAAGTTGTGTGGAACGAATTTAATTTATTGCCGTATTGTCGCCTCCACCTCGTATATCTTTCGTGAAACATTCATGATTATTGACTACAGATTTATTTTAGTTCAAGTTCCGGGACTGCCCGAATAGTTTCGACTCTGTTCCGTTTGTCCGAAATTAATCAGACACTCTCGAATCATTTATTTGAGTAAAGCAGCGGTTTGTTAAAATATTGGTGGGCGCCACATAGCGTCTGCGAATTACCATCGAATGACGTCACTGAAATGTTATTTATGAACGTCAGTTTTATGTTTTCGTAGAGCGTTTTTTTGACATCGTAAAGTCAAACCCCGCTGCCATCATTTTCATGACGGCCGTCATGTGGCGGCCACCGCTCTCTTAGGAAACCGTAGCTTTAGACCATAATCAAAAATATATTTAATTAAGTTATGTAATCACGAACTGCGAAGATTTTATGAACACATTTTGTTTTTCATCACGTTTTTTTTGCAACATACTATAAAAGTATAGTCTAAATGGGGTCGTAGACCGCAGACAACCGACTTTTTACATGTCCGATATATCGTCCAATTTTGGCAACCTACAAAATGTTGGTTGCCAATTTGATCTAATGCTAATGTACTATAATACCGATCGACATACACAACGTAGGTCAAAATTATATTCATATTACTAACTTATCCAACACGAAATAAATCGGACACCGACAGATCGGTCTGCGATCTACCTGGTACCAAAGTACACTGAACAGCTTGGTACATAATTGGTACTTTATTAACACTAAAATTTGTCAACTGGCATCCACTTTTGGTACTAATAATGTCACTTCACTAAATAGTGTCAATTTCACTTTTTAATTTCACTATCAAAGTCCCAATTGTTGTTGGTAAAGTCCATTATTTTAGTTATTTCACCATAGATGGCGTTGTGTGCTACCCTTTTGCTTATGACAAAAAGGTAATGGCGTTATAGTGAATATGTTATAGATGCAGAGGTCTTATGGCGTTAGTTTAATTAAAAATGCTCATTTTCAACGCTATTTAGGGTCGAATTCCCCCATGCTTAGGGTCGTTTGTCCCCATTTGGAGTATATCTGGCAGTGTTAGATTTTCATGATAAATAATGCTTTAATTTCGCCACTAGACAAATGTAGTGGCAGCCTGTCAAAGTCTAAAGCTACATTTCTGTCATTTTTTGAGCCATGTAACAAACTGCATCACACAACATTGTATTCACTATGCCACAGGGTTTCATTCCCCCATAGGGTTACAGTCCCCCATAGTGCGCCAAGTCCCCAACTTTCCACACAACGCCCCCTACTGGCTACAAAGCCTGTTCCTACTAACTATTGTAATCTTTATCACACCGGTCATCGTGATCCCAATACTTAGTGTTCCTGGGGACCTCTGTCACGTGTCTCCTCGGGGGAGTCTTGGCGGTGCCCCCTTCCTCCTCTCCACTACTCCTGCGGTTCATCCTCGCAGGTCTACCATCCCTATTTCTCGATGTAGACCGGTCCTTATATTTCTCTTTATCCTCATCTTCGCTGACATTGTCTTTGGATTTCTGACGTGTCCAATTCCGTTGTCTATTCCTGTTAGGGTCCTCCAGAACTTCGTTTTTCTCTTTTCTCCAGTTTTCGACGGGTCGTCGGCTACTGTTTTTCTGTAGTTCGTTGTTCACGCGTTCAGGTATTGCTTGGGCCGGGGATGGGGCGACCCTTTCTACTACAGGGGGGGGTCTCTCTGTGTTGGTGGGAGGCAATGGAGTTCTTTCAGGAAAATTCTGGAAAGTATCACCCCCTTGCTGGTTGAAAGCCACATTTGTGTACTGGCTCTGTATATACGCTCCGTCGCCCTGCTGTAGGTAGTTGACGAAATTATCCGAGTAGTTAAACCGGTTTATAGGTGGAGGGTAATCGGGCACAGGGAAAGCTTGTACATTGGGGGGTAAGACCGTTTGGTTGTACTCAATTTCTTCTTTTTTCTCTTCCTCTTGCTGCCGCCAAGAGTTCAAGTCATATCTTTTGTTCAAGTTATTTTTAGCAGTCCAAGTCTCGAAAGTGTCCTGGCTTACAGATAATGCCTGTTCTTGCCTTAACAAGCCTGCGCCAGCGCCTAAGATCGGCCTTAATTTAGGCTTGGTATCCTCATTATTATTGAGACTTATTTGCGACAAATTCTGACTGACTTTCTCAGCAATTTCGTTAGTATCCGGTCTGTAGTCATCTTTTTCCGGGCTTTTTTTCCAAGAGCCGTAGCTGACTTCGCTGAAGTTCTCTTCCGTTGTTAGCTCTAAGTGGGCGGCGTAGAACTGCTGCAGTGTGTTTGGCAGCGGGAGGAACTTGTTGAGACAGAGATCGGCTGAGAGGAGTAGCCATATTGTGCTTATTGGTGGTGGAGATAGCAGGCGGAGACGGATGGAGATTGAGAGCTCGTCTAGCTCCTGGGCTAGGACTGAGAGGAGCTCGCGGCCATTTTGCATTAGCTGTAAAAGAATTGGAATATATTATTTAACTACTGCGAATGATGTAAGTAATAAGTATTAACAAGACCATAAACTTCACCAAATAGGTCGCTAGTACAATTAAATATTGTGATCACTGATAATATTAGACAGTTTTTCAAAAAGTTTGCGGTTTGGTGATTTAGAAAGGAATATTGACTTCACAAAAAGGGCCAAGTTCAAATACTGGTCTTATCCTACTAATATTATAAACGCGAAAGTTTGTGAGGATAGACGGATGTTTGTTACTCTTTCACGCAAAAACTACTAAACGGATTTTGATGAAACTTTACAATAATATAGCTTATATATTAGAATAACATATAGGATATTTTTTAACCCCATATACACACGCGATCGACACTTATGCGGGTGAAAACGCGGGGCGCTGCTTGTATACTATATGCCGCAGATGGATTGTCGAATCCACTGTTTCACATAACCGCTAGCTGTTTTACAAAACCGTTAAACGTTATGTAAAACAGCTGAACAACGCTCAGCCAGATTGTCATTGCGCTACGTTTAACAAAACTGCTACCGATGTTTAGACGTAATGAAGAATGGGTTGTCTGCAGTTGTTACAATAACCGTTCGGTGTGGGTTCTAATGCCGAGTATTTAATTTTCACAATTCAAAAGTGCTTGTAAATGGTTTAATTTAAATAAATGCTTTGACTTTGAGTTTGAATGCCAAATTGGGCGTAGTAACTAAGCTAGGACACCCTGACCTATTGGTTTAGATTAGGTAAGACTTCGCTGAAGTTCTCTTCCATTGCAAGCTTTAAGTGTGCGGCGTAGAATTGCTGCAGTGTGTTTGGTAGCGGGAGAAACTTGTTGAGACAGAGATCGGCTGAGAGGAGTAGCCATATTGTGCTTATTGGTGGTGGAGATAGCAGGCGGAGACGGATGGAGATTGAGAGCTCGTCTAGCTCCTGGGCTAGGACTGAGAGGAGCTCGCGGCCATTTTGCATTAGCTGTAAAAGAATTGTAATATACATGCGAGAGCAATGAATTAGGGTCAAATAAAGATACCTGAAAGTCTCAGAAATTAAGAATGCTACCTTAATGAAATAAATTGTGTTAATAGACAATTAAATGTTGCGTGCTGTGGTACACCTGACCCTGTCTGTTCCTGGGTTGCGTAGGTTAGAGCCGATTTCCTCGTAACGTCGGAGAACTCGTTGTACAGTTGACAGCGACACACCAACTGTCCTTGCTGTATCACGCTGACTCCGGCCGATTTCCAGCATTGTAACCGACATTATAACAGCTTCAATAATGAATAGTGAGCATCAGAAATGACTGAATGAGTATTGAAACGACAGAATAGAAACAAAACCAAAAAACAGATGCAGAAAATTCCTAGTTCCATTTACAAAAGTCCCATTTTTGACAGCATAACTTTTAGTAACTAAGAAGTTTTATTACTTTCATTTAAGGAACATTTGATTGTTTATTAAACAAAATTTATTTCATTAAGCTAGCATTCTTAGTTTCCGAGACTTTCAGGTATCTTTATGTGACCCTAATTCATTGCTCGAGTGTATTATTTAACTACGGAGATTGAAGTAAGTAATGAGTATTAATGAGACCATAAACTTCACCAAATAGGTCGCTGGTATACCTAATTGAATCTTGTGATCACTGGTATATTACACACCTTTTCAAAAACAAGTTTGCGCTTCCGTGATTTAGAAAGGAATATTGATTTCACACAAAGAGCCCAGTTGAAATACTGGGGGTCTACTCCGAAGTGGTATCGGCCGTTTCCTGCTACGAAGTTACTATTTGGTTCGGTCGCTGCCGATCCTACACCCCTACACTCTTTCGAATATTGACTATGGTCCCGACCCAACTGAACCGATCCGAACTTTTTTCTCATTTTTCAATAATATTCGGTTCGGCCATGTGTCGGTCCGATCCGATCATTCGCACTTTGCACTTCGTAGTAGACCCCCTGGTCATATACAGGGTTATTGGTAAAACACTAACAACCTTCTAGGACTGTATTACGAACATCATAAACAACAACGTTTGTTCTATGACTTTTTACAAAACAATACATTTTTACCAAAAACAAACCTTTAAGATTTCGTTGTTCTATCTAATCCCCGCTCCCTTCCGCTGAATTTTGTACTAGACACGGCAGTTTGTTTACCTAACTAGCGCTTTCTTTTACTTCGCATAGAGTTCGTAACATTTAGAGCGTTGGATTGAAACATTTTTATTTTAGTCTGATGTTTTATTAAAAGTCCTATCTAAAGACTTAATTTATTTGAATTGTATCGTATATAATGTTTTATTTAATTTCTAATATTGTTAAATTAGTTGTGTAAAGGGTATATTTTTGAGTTTCTATAAAATATCTGTAAGACCTGTTAGATCACCTAAAATCGCACTAATAAATACTTTTGCTTTGTCATAGAACAAAAGTTGTTGTTTATGACGGTAGTAATATAGTCCTGAGAAGTTGTTAGTGTTTTACCAATAACCCTGTATATTATATGTCGCAGATGGATTGTCGAATCCACTGTTTCACATAACCGCTAGCTGTTTTACAAAACCGTTAAACGTTATGTAAAACAGCTGAACAACGCTCAGCTGGATTGTCATTGCGCTACGTTTAACAAAACTGCTACCGATGTTTAGACGCAATGAAGAATGGGTTGTCTGCAGTTGTTACAATAACCGTTCGGTGTGGCTTCTAATGCCGAGTATTTACTTGTAAATGGTTTAATTGAAATAAATGTTTTGAGTTTGAATGCCGAATTGAGCGTAGTAACTAAGATACACACCCTGACCTATTGGTTTAGGTTAGGTTAGAACTGTGACCAACCGAGCGCGAACCGAGCGGTGCCTCAGAAGCGGCCGGCCAGAGCTACCAAGCTTCCAAGTTGGTCGCAGTTGACCTAGTATTGGAGCAGTGGACTGTGTGTGTACTTTGTTAGAGCCGGATTTAGGCACATACCTGTGTGGCCAGACTGCGGTGCGCCCTAATATCGTCGCTGCCCAACAGCGCCCGCATGTACTGGAGCAGTGGACTGGCTAGGATGTGTACTTTGTTGCCGTTGCATAGGCGCGCCTCTGGAAAGATAAACATGATAAATAAATATGGTTTTAAATGGAGTCGTTGGTTGCATTTTACAACCAAAATAAGTTTAGAATGAATTTCGATTTAAAATAATGTAGATTTGATATTAGTCTCAATCTAAAGAAATCTAATTTCATTTTTTTACATACGCGAGAGTTGTATTGATGGTTTTAATGATTAAATTTCTGTGATTACATATTTGTCCGATGCTGATGCCATTGCCATTCGATACCATCAACTTAGTGACAAGAATATTTATTGCTAAATGGCCTGCTCTTGAGCTCGATCACGCCTGATGGAAAGCGATGGATGAGGTCTATGATGGGACGAGCGTGTCCAGAAGATGCCTGTTCAATCTTGCTTTGAAAACGGGTTGAGTACGACTCGTCGGGATATCAACCAAGTGTGGATGGTACGCTGCAGTACGTCTGGTTGTCCGGTAGTAAAAGGGCGATGGTGGGATCAGGTCGTGGAGCTCCTGCGCACACTCTCCGAAGTACAGTTTGTAGAAGATAGGCAGGCAAGCAACATTACGCCGATGAGCTAGGCTGTGAAGCGTAGCTACCATCGTCTCGTCGCCTATAAGCCTTACAGCTCTGTGTGCTACCAATTCAAGTGCAGCAAGCTGGGTTATTTAGGGAGTAAAACTTAATACTGGTATAATCTTTGTGTTTACCTGCAAAATAGTCTCCCATGAGGTTAGCAGCATTTATAAGAAACAGTGGGTTTGACCGCTCCAGCACATCCAACTCTGAAAACAAATGAGCAATTTATTTCAATATTTTGTTGCAAGGTCGCCAGATAGGCAGTCGCTTTATGTAAAAAAGAATATTTGCGGCAGACATGACGCATAAAAAGCAAAAAAAAATAAGAAGTTGGGGCAAACATGCGTCACATCCACGCAAAACGGCCATCGCTCAGCATAATGCTGTTTTTTTCTTTTTTCTCTACATAAGTTATGAAGTCATTGCTAGACTTTGAAAGTAGTGCACGAACAAAGACCTAAATTTGTGAGAGACTGGAGCATTTCTTATCGGGATATAAAACATTTATTTCTCTACACAAATTATGGACTTAATGTTTTTTTTTTTTTTTCTGGTCGGAAATCATCAAATGACCGCTCCCGCTCTGGGTGGAGCGGAAGGGAGTGTCAGACTCTTACTGACTAAAACCCACCCATGTTCCTTCCTTCGCCCTTTATGTTCCGGGGTAGCGGTAACCCTTTCGGACAATCCCGCTGGGACTTAATGACTGGAGCCTGAAATAGCTTTATATAAAAACCTGTATTACAGGGCCCTCTTGCGGCTCGATGCCTGTAATTTTGATAAACGACATAATAACAATGACAACGAATGGCTCTTGGCTGACGAAAAAGAAGGTTTTTATGTTGACTGATGATTCGTTTTCCAGTACTTACTAGCGAAGGTTCCCTGCATGACAATATTGAGGAGGGCTCCCCGCAGCAGCTGCTGCCGCTGCTGCCGCGTGAAGGACGCGCCGACGGCCGCCAGCTTGCGCGCCGTCACCGAGTTCAGCAGCGCGGCCGCGCGGAACGTGGCGAATGCTTGTCTGGGGACAGAGGGAATTGTAAAGTTAATAAAATTGTTTATTTCAACATTAAATGCACATTCTTCACATTTTTTTCATTGGCTGTCTACATCTCTGTATCTATTGTCCTGTCTCGGGTGTGCTGGAAGAGATTTCTTGTGAAATAAGCATCACCTCTGTACCTATTTTTTCTTGTCTGTTTATATATTATGTGTGTACGGACGCCAGAACATCAAGTTATTACAATCTGTCAAATTCCTTTAATAGATTTTCAACTTTATCACTAAAGCATTAAGGTTCAAGGTTAATTGGGAAAATTTGACAGTTTGGGGTAGCTTGACTTGCTGGCGTCTGTACATAAATGGTAAAATAAATAAATAAATTCTTCTTCTTCGTAACACTCTTGTTAGAGCAGTCGTGGTCCTCATGTAGTTTCTTGTCTAGGGGCTGATGTGATTCGCCTCACAATTTCTCACCTAATCCGATTTCTGGTATTTTTTCTACTGCGGATTTAATTTGGTCAGTCCATCTCATGGGTAAGTGTCCGCGTGGTCTAGTGCCTTCCACTCTACCTCTGGCTCCTCACGGCTCGAGACATGTCCGAAGTATTTGAGAATGCGCGTTTGAAATAATAATATAATTTGCATTTGATTTCTCAGAGCAGTGGTGGTCCAATGGTGGAGCATGGAGGACTCTTATAACAAAACATCTATGTACTAAATACTTATGTTTGCAAACCAATAAATGATTTGATTTTTGGTTGAATACTTACTGCAGACGCGCTTCATCAGGGCACAAGGAAGAAACTGTAGTTTCGAAATGGCGCAGTTTCCTGTTGAACTGTATGCCGTCTTCGCCCGGAGAGAATTGCTCCAGCTAAAAACAAAGATATAAAAGTTTAGCACCATTCGCACTTTGCTAAATAATAACTGCCGCATGGATCAATCTTCAAGGTTAAGCAACGCTTGCCGAGGTCGGGCTGTAGATGGGTGACCATCCATTACATCCTGGGAAAGCACGTTAAGCCGTTGGTCCCGGCTGGCATTCGTAGATCTTTGACAGTCGTTACGGGTCGTCAGAAGCCCGAAAGTCTGACTATACTCGAAAATGAAAATCCAGATCAAAAATGTAAATAAAGAAATGTCATTGCCAAAGTGACGTTTCAGGGTTAGTCAATATAGGTATTTAATTTTTATTCAATCAACAATCAACTCAGCCTATCTCAGTCCACTGCTGGACATAGGCCTCTCCCAGGCTGCGCCACAACACCCTGTCCTCCGCCTTCCGCGTCCAGTCTACCCCAGCCACCTTCTGCTGGGGGGCGTCCCACACTACGCTTGCCGATACGCGGTCTCCTCTCCAGGACTCGTCTGCTCCACCGGCCATCGGTCCTTCCACAAACATGGCCAGCCCACTGCCACTTCAGTTTGCTTACTCTGCAAGCTATGTCGGTAACTCCGGTTCTTTTCCGGATAATTTCATTACTTTACATTTATATTATTGAAAATCACTGTGGCGTACGAAAACTGGCGTGGCTCGTAGTCAAGGTAGTTCATAGGATACCGGTATAGCATAATCATAATCAGTCTGTACTGTTCCCACTGCTGGGCCTGCTCTCTTCGAGAGGGAGTGGGCTAGTCTACCACGTGGGCCCAGTGCGGGTTGGTAGATGTCACATGTCTTCCGAATTTTTGGTTCTAGGACATGGCGGTTTCCTCACGATGTTTTCCTTCACCGTTTTGAGAGCAGTGGTGATGAAATCCTGATATTATAAACGTGAAAGTTTGTATGGATGGATGGATGTTTGTTACTCTTTCACGCAAAAACTACTGAACGGATTTGGATGAAATTTGGCACACAGGTGGTTTATAAGCAGGATTAACACATAGGATACTTTTTATCCCGACATTCGAAACTTATGCCGGTGAAACCGCCGGGCGCATCTAGTAATTTACATAAAGCAAAGCGCCTGTCAGGGTTCGAACCAACGACCTACAACTCGTAAGTCGCGGCTGTTACCACTGGGCTACCGGTATATTACAATTTAAAATAGTTTAACTCACCAGTGTCAACAGCGGTACATATTGCTCGTCGACGCGCAGCATCTCTTTGAGAGTGCTGTCCTCTTCAACATGAGACTGTTTCTCCTGTTTGTCTGCAACTATCTCCTTCTCCGGCTCCACCGTCTCCCTCTCACTCTCTCGTTTCACTTCCATTCTTGTTGGGTCTGAAAAGAGAGATTATTTTTAAGTAAGTAGGTGTTTAATTGTAACTTAGAGTCCGTTTCCCGAAAGAAGTCCCGCGGCAATAAGTGGAACTAATTATTATTATATAGTTAGCAACATTCCAACAACAACTCTCCTACCCCAGACACCTTTCTCTATTTAAGATTGTGCATTTTATTAACCTGTGCCTGTAATATGATGTCGAGATAAATAAATAAATCAATATTTATGATTCCGTCCTACGACAGTGGCGCCGCGTCTACGAGACTTCTTTTGTGAAACGGACTTTAAATAGAAATCGGTTTGGGTTGCAATATCGCCTGCATACTGTCCTATCCAGACTTATGTTACAATTTGATATACAGCCCATTGTGTCACCCTTTGTACAATTTCTACATTTATACAAAGTGTAAAAAGACCCATCACATAGCCGTCAGGTCAAGGTACGCTTGCCGCGATTGTTCTGGACATGAGTGACCATCTTTACATACCGAGACCCCTCCATGCCTCGGAAAGCATGTTAAGCCGTTGGCTGGCATTCGTGGATCTTTGACAGTCGTTACGGGTAGTCAGAAGCCTGAAAGTCTGACAACTAGTCTTACCAAGGGGTATCGTATTACCAAGTAACTGGGTTGTGGAGGTCAGATAGGCAGTCGCTCCATGTAAAGTACTGGTATTTAGCTGCATCCGGTTAGACTGGAAGCCGACCCCAACATAGTGGGGAATAGGCTAGGCAGATGATGACATGGCTGTCAACTACGCATTCTGTACATCAAACTACGTAACATTGCACAAAAATAATTGCTGGGAAACAACTTATATTTTTGGTGTGAAAACACACGCAAAACTTTGTGCTTATGGCTGCATACAACGGTACAGGGGGTCATGGGGGTATTTAAAGTTATGTTATAAAACATTAAAAAATTGTTTTTATCTCACACACCTCAGTAAAAATTGGAATTTTGACCTTCAATAACTCCATAACCAGAAGCTTGCCTGGTATGGTTCAGTACAAAAAAAAAGAGAGCGGGGGTAGCGCACGCGTAATCAAACCGCGAGTTTGCCAACGTTCGCAAGGACGTAAACGCACTGGAGTTTCAACTTTCGGTGTTGGGCCGAGCGTTGAGAATCTAACATTCAATCCTTTGATTGAAGCCCGGCCGGATTGGCTTCAATCAAAGGACCGTTCACCTTTTATACCTTATTATTGTCCCGACTAGCGAATGCAATCCGGACTATCCGTTATTCGAAAAATCCGGATATCCGCACATTTTTACTAGACTTCCAAATCCAGATTTGAAAATAGAATCCGAAATTTTGAATAATAAGAAATTGTAACAAAAAAAAAGAAATCGTAACGAGCGAGTTCACCGTTCGTGCGTTGCGTCTCGCGACTATCGCGAGTGTGTGTTACTCAGCAGCGAGTCACAGACTGATTATTTTAATAAGAATAAGTACATATTATAGCAATAACACCATAATTATGGTATTTAATTGTGATAGTTTGAATAATTCCAAATAACAAAAAAAAAAAAAGTAAAAATTAATTTGATTTGATTTTCACGTGCTTTTATTTTAATCCATTTACACAAATATAAGAAACATCATATTAACAAACTAATATGAGTAGATTTGATTATTTTCATGAAAAATCCGGCTAATCCGGATTGGACCATAAATCCGTTCTTTAAAATCCGGACATTAAAACAGAACGGATTTGCATTCCCTAGTCTAGACGGTAAAAAAGTCAGCCAGTTTGAATGAATTTATCGTTTTCTCTCACGCAGTATTTTTGTTATTAAGTTTTGAACGCAACTAACTAAAATATCTGTAAAACAAGTAAATATAACAAACACAAGCCTGTTTTTTTTTTTTCTGGTGGGAAATTATCAAATGACCCCTCCCGCTCTGGGTGGAGCGGAAGGGAGTGTCAGACTCTTACTGACTAAAACCCACCCATGTTCCTTCCTTCGCCCTTTATGTTCCGGGGTAGCGGTAACCCTTTCGGACAATCCCGCTTCCGGACAAAGCCTTCATGCTATCTTTCCATGGAGCTGGCCAGCAAGTCATTTATTCAAATTAGGCTGAGAATCAGCACTTTTCGAACGTCAAAAATGCATAAGACAGTCCCCCAAAACGCCCGCCCTTCACCACTTCCTAGTGCTTTCGCTGGGAAGAAGAACTGGCGCAACAAACTCCCCAGCAGCACTACAAGTCGCCACCAGCTACGATCTTTACATACTCCTTTAGCTTCTTTTACGTTCATACATCTGAAGGCCAATTCTCGTAATTTAAAACGTTCAAAATCTAGTCGCAGTCTCATCTCGGCGACAAAGAAATGTCTAAAACTTGTCAAAATGTAGGGAAATTATAGGTATTTTTGACAGATTGAGACCGAGATCAGACTGTGAACGTTCTTTTAATTACGAGAATTGCCGCTCTGGTTATACACCACTCCGGTTACGAGTACTACGCACCTGACCTTTTTAATGTCCTCTCGACGTTTCCTGTCAGATCATCATCTGCCTAGCCTTGTCCCAACTATGTTGGGGTCGGCTTCCAGTCCAACCGGATGCAGCTGAATACCAGTATTTTACATGGAGCGACTGCCTATCTGACCTCCACAACCCAGTTACTTGGTAATACGATACCCCTTGGTAAGACTGGTTGTCAGACTTTCGGGCTACTGACGACCTGTAACGACTGTCAAAGATCCACGAATGGCAGCCGGGACCAACGGCTTAACGTGCTTTCCGAGGCACGGAGGAGATGTGAAGATGGTCACCCATCCACGGACCAACCGCGGCAAGCGTAGCTTAACCTGATCGATCGACCCGTGCGGCTGTTATTACTTAGCCACAAGCCCCTCGACGTTTCCTGTCACATCTGCTTTGTAAATACCTTTATTTAGTTGTCTCATACATCCTCTCAACATGACCACACCATCTAAGCATACTCTTTTCAATTACAGTAATAAAATCTTCTAAAAAAAATCTAGCATAAACATAATCAGCCTATAATGTTCCAACTGCTGGGACACAGGCCTCCTGTCTTCGAGAGGGAGTGGGCTATAATCTACCACGTGGGCCCAGTGCGGGTTAGTAGTTGTCACATGTCTTCGATGGTTCTAGGATATGCTGGTTTCCTCACGATGTTTTCCTATTTCCTACATCGTTTTGAGAGCAGTGCTGATGAAATTATTTACACAAAGTAAAGCACCTGTCTGGGTTCGAACCCACGACCTACAACTCGTAAGTCGGGGACGTTATAGGCCACCACCGCTCGCAAAAAAAAAAAAAAACATTTAGCCATAAATTATGTGGAATTGTAGACATAACTATAAACTCTAAGAACTCGATAAAAAGCTAAACTGACCTAGGTATTGTAATGCAACTTTGCGTGGGTAAGTTTACAGACACGAATCTCACATAAATATACAAACACTGGTCTAGCTACAGCGCCAAAAATACTTTGCGCGTGAAAAATCGGAAAACAGCGCAAAAAATGGCTTCTAAAAATACAACATGTAAATACATTCGTTTTACTCACCTGAATCTGCTTCATGATTATCACCAAATGTTTTACTATTTAAAACCATTTTTGAAACCCACGACACTAAGTTTTAAATTAATCACACAACAAATACGAGGAAACACACGACCACTTCTCTCGACCGTACAGGTGCGAATGCCAAAACTAGCAAAGAAATACTACTATTCTTTCGGGACAAAAAATAGTTTCTTTTACTGCACGTAACTGTCTCTTTCTATAACTTTTCTATCGTATAGCGCCATCTCACTCTTTCACCAACCATTCCATAATGGGAAGTGTTGTTAGATAATTGCTCCCAAATGAGATAGGTACAGGTAGATTAGCAGTATTGCTTAGTTTTTGTCTCTCTCTAGCGTTTACCTGTTGTATAGCGCTGTCTCACTCCCTCGTCATTGTTTTATGAGGGTTGTCGTTAAATAATAATCCCCTACTAAGTGCCTTTCATACTTCGTCACCAAAGATTTTCATTGTAAACGGATCACAAGAATTTAAAACGGTAGTTGCTCAGGTAGATAGTGCAATTTTTGTATGAAGATGCGTATGCTTTCGTTCAACTTTATGGATGCGTACGCATTCCATACAATATCGTTGTTTTATATGGACAAAGGCTGAACAGAGCTGAATAAGTTAGTCCTTTAATGACATTAACGACGGGCGTTGCACATTGGGGACAGAATGTTCAAAACCACCTAGAGATCTCAAATATTAACCAAATTAAACCATTTTTGCACAGAAATGTTTGAAATTAAATTCCAAAGACACCCACGAACTCCGATTTGCGAAATTAGGTTGTAATTTTTTTTATAAATATGAATTGAATATAAAAAATGTTTTTTTTTTTAATTTACGACTGATTTTATATTATACTCTAGCGATCATGAGATTTTAGAAAAAAAGGGTTGTTTCCACCCTATGATAGGGGATGTTTTTCAATTTATTGCATTTTTGACACCAAATTCGTTTTCAGCGAAGAAAAATACACCGAAAACTATATCTCCACTCAAATATGAGAAATAAATATTTTTTATGAAAAAAAAAGGTTGTTTCCACCCTACGATAGGGGCTGTTTTTCGGTTTATTGCATTTTTGACATCAGATTCGTTTTCAGCGACGAAAAATACATCGGAAGCGTATATGTATTTGATAGTGGGTTATGAAGTTTTAGATTTAAGGAATATTAGAAATCCGGCTTCGTCAGTCTCTTTATAATTAAATTACAAACATTTCTGTCCAAAAATTGTCTCATTTGGTTTATTTTTACGATCTCTAGGTGGTTTTGAACAAAAAATTGGCTCCATCCCCAATGTGCGTTGTTAGTAAACAGAATTTTTATTGACAAAACAAGATGGCGGCGTTAGTTCCGATTTTAACCACGCGCTTGTAGCGCCCTGTTGAACATTTTTTTTTTGTCAATTCTGGTAAGGCGCGAATAATAGTTTTATGACTTTCCCCGTTAAGCTTATTGTAAAAAAGGAGCCTTTAAAAAAATATCAGTGTTATTTCGTCTTATGGCGTTATAAAAAGTCCTCCAGACCGAATTTCGGCTATAACGACCAATCTCAGCGGAGACCAGCCTTCGGTGCAGGAGATATTATAGTGCACAAGTGTGTGAGCAGACACAGGTGCACTCTCTGTACCCGTAGTCTCATAGTCCGATGGACGACCGGAGACAGATCAAGCGCAGGACCAACGGCTTAACGTGCTTTACGAGGCACGGGCACGACATAAACGTGCTGTGATCCACCTTGACACGTTGTGTTTATTGAAACATTTGATTACTGAGGTCAGATACACCTGAAGGTCTTTGGAGGAATTATTATTTCACAAAACGACTAGCTGGAATAGAAGATATATCAATGACACTCACCAGTAGATCTGGGACTAAGATCAGCCAATGTCCTCGCGGCGTCGGACTCAGCGTCTCGATCGTCGCCAGGCCGCTGCTCCCGCAAGTGATGTCGGCCGGTGTACCCTCTCCCGCGGCCAACACTCGACATTATAACTAGCTGGAATTCAAGATAAATTGGAGAAATTAGAAGTGATAAATAAATAAATAAATAAATCCCTGGACATTTCACACAGCACCATTTGTCCCAAGCTAAGCAACCTAATGCTTGTGTTATGGTAACAAGATGGCTGATAAACTTACTTATATACAATTTTTTTTTGTAAATACATACATATTATAGATAGAATAGTGATACATGACATTAGAAGGGCTCGTGGCTAAGTAAGGGTTCGTAGTTAAATAATAACATGCGCACGGGTCGATCGTAGGTTTAAGCTATGCTTGCAGAGGTTTCGGTCGTGGAAAGGTTAAACCATCAATTAGGTTCATGAGACCCCTCCGTGCTTTTTTTTTTTTTTTCGGGATGGGAAATCATCAAATGACCCCTCCCGCTCTGGGTGGAGCGGAAGGGAGTGTCAGACTCTTACTGACTAAAACCCACCCATGTTCCTTCCTTCGCCCTTTATGTTCCGGGGTAGCGGTAACCCTTTCGGACAATCCCGCTGCCCCGGCAGGACCCCTCCGTGCTTTAGAAAGCACGTTAAGCCGTTGGTCACGGCTGTCATTTGTAGATCTTCAGTTTTCCGAGGCACGGAGGGATCTCGGTTTTTTTTATGGATGGTCTACGGACCAACCTCGGCAAGCGTTGCTTAACCCTCAAGATCGACCCGTGCGACTGTTATTATTTAGCCACGAGCCCCTTCAAATTAGTGTGGTTTAATAAAACACGTCTGCTTATCAAATGGGACGATTATTATGCAGTCAGCTCAGTTTTTATGTTTCAAAGTGACATTTTGCCAACAGAACGGATAATTTCGATCAGTGATTTACGTATGCTTTCAAAATGAATACGTGTGAGTGTGTTCTTAGTAACAAATGGTCGTTCTATATGAGTCATGGTGCAGCAGTTCAACATGTGGTGTTTTGCAACTTCATGCGATGTCGAAAACATACTGTATGTAGCAGGTATGTATCTACAGTTTTCCATAGAAAAGTATGCGTTTCGGGAATCCTCGGCCAACTTCGGTTATACGAACGCGCGATTATGAGATCTGAACAAAATTGACCACTTTTTATATGCCTAGGGCCCTAGGTACGAGGCTTTTGACTACGTTTTATATGTATGTATGTGTATATTTTGTAAGGAGGAGTAATTTGTGAATCTGTTTGTAGGGGGTAATCATCGGAACTACTGATCCGATTCCGAAAATTCTATCAGTAATGGGAAGCCACAATACTGCCGAGAGACATAGGATATATGTATTTCGTGGAAAAACAAGAAATTTCACGCGGACGAAGTAGAAGGCAGAAACAAGAGAATAATATAATTATGCGTAGTTTGATATCTCATATTCGATTTCGAATTAGAGATAAAATAGGTATAATAAATTCGTCCAATCTTTTACTAAAATACTAACATGCGCAACATGTCTTTTTCTTCCATAGTTCTCTATTAGTATCCGTTCACACAGACAGGCTCGGAGAGGAGAGTACAATTTTTATCGCGTTTAAAACAGAGTTTTGGGTCATTGAAATAAGGTTGGTTTTTACATGTCACTACGCGTTAGGTCGGCTCTTAGACATTCTCATTTAAAATAGAAGGGACATGAAAAATCAACGAACGGACACTGAGGGCCGATTTTTTGCGTGTCATCCTTGCGCAGGGGCCATGCTAATCTTCTCTGTATCGTTCCAATTTTAGTATATGTACTGCCGAAGCAAGTACAGTAAGTATTTTTTTCAGCGGGATTGTCCGAAAGGGTTACCGCTACCCCGGAACATAAAGGGCGAAGGAAGGAACATGGGTGGGTTTTAGTCAGTAAGAGTCTGACACTCCCTTCCGCTCCACCCAGAGCGGGAGGGGTCATTTGATGATTTCCCACCAGAAAAAAAAAGGGCCGATTTTTTGATCCGTAGTTAAACTCAACCAATTGTTAAAATAGTAACTAATGGTTAAATTTTTGCATCATGTGTTTTTTGATAAATTTTTAGTTTATCTAATGGTCACTAATGGTTATTTTTTAACTAATAGTTAATTACCTATTTGAAAATTAGTGTCCATTAGATAAACTGATCTAATGATATAATATTGCTAATGGTCAAATAATTAACTAATAGTTATATTTTTTTTTAAATCAAGCTTTTATTACTTGTTAATAAAAAGAACTTAAAAGTTAAACATAATTTAAACATGATAAGAAAAATACCATTTGTATATAGGTACAGACGCCAGCACATCAAGCTACTACAAATTCTGTCAAATTTCTTTAATAGATTTTCAACTTTATCCATAAATCTTTAAGATTCAAAGTTGATTGGGAAAATTTGATAGTTTCGGGTAGCTTGACCTGCTGGAGTCTGTACATACCTACTAAATAAAAGCATTTTGATGGAACATTAAAGAACATTTAGCTTATTACACCTTCATTATTTTTCTTTTGCATTCACAATGTAACATGCTTTTATTTAGTACTTAGGTAGGTACCTATATGTATAATGGTATTTTTCTTATCAGGCAGGTTTAAATTATTTTTAATTTTTTAGTTCTTTTTATTAATTAACAAGTTATAAAAGCTTGTGTTTAAAAAGTTTTTTCTTTTTTTCTAATTTTATTTTTAACTTTTTAGTATTTTTGATGCGAGATTGACTACGGCGTAGTTCGTAGCGCGTAGCAGTGTTTTTCTGTTAATGAACGAACGAACTTATTTTCCCAAAGATGGGGTCGTATATTCACGTCCACCAAACCAGCACCACTCACCACCCATCAAGACGAATCAAACTCGACGCGGTTGTGTCGCTTAATTACTGAGTTCCTATGGCCATCTTCCAGCTCCATCATCAGACCCTGGTTACCATCTAACACCAAAGTACTCGTCATGACGAATCAAACGAGCCCAAACTCGATGGGGTTATTTAATTTAATTACTGAGTTCCTATGGCCACCTTCCAGCTCCATCATAAGATCCTGGTTACCATCTAGCACCAAAGTACTCGTCAAGACGAATCATACGAGCCAAAACTCGATGGGGTTGTGTCGTTTAATTACCGAGTTCCCGTGGCCATCTTCCAGCTTCCATCATCAGACCCTGGTTACCATCTAGCACCAAAGTACTCGTCAATACGAATCAAACGAGCCCAAACTCGATGGGATTGTATCGATTAATTACCGAGTTCCTATGGCCATCTTCCGGTTCCATCATCAGATCAGCTCCATGTCATAATAATTTTACATTGTCGTCCGATTTACATATGCATGCAAAATTTGAGCTCAATCGGTAACCGAGAAGTGGATCAAATTTAACTTGCAACATTTGATTACAGACCAACATCAGGACAGGTGTAACTAAATAAAAGCTTGTAAAAAACAACCGTTAGATAAGCCAAAAATTGATAAAAAAACACATTTTGCAAAAATTTTACCATTAGTTACTATTTTTAACAATTGGTGAGTTAACTACGGATCAAAAAACCGGCCCTTAGTCGTCGTCTCAGTAGTCACCCCCTTTCTAGCCACATGTTTCACACAGTCCATCCATCATTTCTTTGACCTTCCCCTACTCGTAGAGATATGTTGCGCCGATCGCAAATAAATTGGGTTATAAGGGCTGGAGAATCGTGTGACGACTACCGGCCACCGTAGGCGCGGGCCTGCGGGCGGAGAGCAATGGGTAGCTCACCGCCCGATCAGGACCAGGCCTATGCCGGACGGCGCGAAGTGTTCCACGCGCGCCTCAAAGAGATGTCAGCATAATCCGAGGGGCCCCTTAGGGCCGAAGCCTGCCAGGTCAGCGGGATTGTCCGAAAGGATTGTAAAAAAGAAAAAGGGCTGAAGAATGAGATGATAAAAGTTTGTATGATTGGATGTAGCAGGTTATCTCGGAAACTACACATTCGATTTCAAAAAAATATTGATAATAGTGGTTTACTAATGATAAGCATAAAATATATTATCATAATCTACATTAGCATAACGAAATTCAGAATAATGATCATTACGCATAATATTATTAGGCATAAATGTTTTGTCATAAATACTGCTAGCATAATAATAATAATGAAGCATAATTTTATAAAGCATAATGTTAAAAACGCATAATGATATAAATACATAATGTTCTTTGAAATAAAACCAAAAAACCCTAATAAATAACTCAAAACGGTAAGAACCCACAACACCAACCTGTGACACCAACAATAGAGGGGATCTGGCGTTAATGGTCACTGTTCTAACCTAACCTAACCCATATGATTCAATAACAGTAGTAAATATCAGGAAACATCACACCTAATAATTGTATGTTAAATTACCAAGTACCTAAAGATCAATTTAAAATTATTGGCTACATTCACCCAATTATGACTCTTTATATTTATGGCTCATGATTATTAGACAATAAATATTAGGCCTTTAAAATTTATGCAACTCCAACTTAAGCCAAAACATTTTAGACTAAATGATAGTTATGCTAACCTTTGCATTATGCCAAAGTATTATTATGCAGCAGTATAATTATGCTAATAAAAGTTATGCGAAAACGTTATGCCAAACTATATTATGCCAACAGGGGTATTGCCGATAGTAGTATACCACCGATAGAAGGCTACACTACTACATAATCAGCCTATCGTTCCCACTGCTGGGACACAGGCCTCCTCTCCGTGAGAGGAAATGAGCCGTGGCCACGCGGGCTCAGTGCGGGTTGGTAGATGGAGAGAAGGCCACACTATTGCTGAATGCCATAGGATATATTTTAAGGTATAAGTTGGCTTGGAGAACACTGGTGGCCCAGTGGTGTCGATCGCGACTTACAACTTGTGGTGGTCGTAGGTCCGAAGCATAGAAATATGTATAACGTATGTTTGATCCGAACCCAGAAAGGCGCTTTACTTTATGTAAATTATTTCATCACCACAACTTGTGGTGGTCGTAGGTCCGAAGCATAGAAATATGTATAACGTGTGTTTGACCCGAACCCAGAAAGGCGCTTTACTTTGTGTAAATTATTTCATCACCACTGCTCTCGAAACGGTAAAGGAAAACATCGTGAGGAAACCGGCATGTCCTAGAACCAAAAATTTGAAAACATGTGACATCTACCAACTGGGCCCGCGTGGTCAAAAGTCATTTATTCAAATTAGGCTGAGAATCAGCACTTTTCGAACGTCAAGATTACAAAACAAAAGGCAGTCCCCCAAAACGCCCGCCCTTTATCACTTCCTAGTGGTTTCGCTGGGAAGAAGTGTGCCAAAAAAACTCCCCAGTAGCACAGATGTCTGTTTAGTTAAATACTGGTGGATTACGGCCTACTCCCTCTTACATATAAACAGGCTGATTATTATAGTTGGCTTCCATGCAGACGGAGTCGCGAACATGAGCTAGTACGTAATAAAAGCGTTACGTCACAAGTCTTTTGCAGTAGTTTTTATTATGAAATAAATTATCATACATTATCTAAGAGCTCATACAAACATCTGAACTGAAACTATTGTTATTATTTAAGATATTCATAACCTTGAGTAAATCAAGGTTTAATGGGGCAATGACTGTATAATTACGCTATTAATCGCTTTTATAGAGAGTAGGTAGCATTATATTGTAGAAGTTTGTAAAATTAACTGAAATAAATATTATGATCTGCTTTATTTCAATGTAAACACTTATAAATTATATTTTTAAATATTTGAATATAAAAAGTACAAAAACATTTAAACAGGGTCCAAGCTACCGGCGGTCAGGGCTCTAGAGAGAGGTACCTCCTGACAGTGCGAGCCGTGTCCAGAAGTACCGCTTTCTGAATCAAGCCCTTGATCCAGCTGCCCAACGAGAGCCTCCTCAGGTGTTGGTCGAGGCTCTTGGCTATTAAGCCATTGGCTGTCACGATTATCGGCACAATGATCGCTGAGTCCACATACCACATGTCGACAACCTCGCGAGCCAAGTCAAGATACTTGATTTGTTTATCTTTCTCGGCTTTCACGAGGTTATTATTATTATCGATCAGGTTAAGCTACGCTTGCCGCGGTTGGTCCGTGGATGGGTGACCATCTTCACATACCAATACCCCTCCGTGGCTCGGAAAGCACGTTGAGCCGTTGGTCCCGGCTGTCATTCGTGGATCTTTGACAGTCGTTACGGGTCGTCAGTAGCCCGAAAGCCTGACAACCAGTCTTACCAAGGGGTATCGTATTACCCAGTTACTGGGTTGTGGAGTTCAGATAGGCAGTGGCTCCATGTAAAATACTGGTATTCAGCTGCATCCGATTAGACTGGAAGCGTCTGCTTGGGTGCCTGCGCTTCGAACCCAAGATACTGAGCAAATTGCAAAAAAACTTGAGAATGTGAATTCCGCGGATCATCTTAGTACATCCTCCTTAATGGGGAAGAACTTTAACTTAGAGAATTGTATTAAAGGGGATGCACTACGTAGCACGCGAAATAAATAAAAAATCTATTTGCATATCAGTGTCAGGTTGAATGTTGGTTCCTATGAAGAACAGGCTAAAACCTCCATGGACACTCTTATGGACCTACAAGTGCATGTTAGAGATGGACATGTCATATTGACGGCACGGTTGGCGCAGTGGTTAAGCGATTGACTGCTGCGCTGTGTCGCGGGTTCGATTCCCGCACGGAACAAATATTTGTATGACCTACAAGTAGTTGTTCCGGGTCTGGCTGTTTGTGTATGTGAGTTTAAATGTTTGTAAACACACCCACGATACAGGAGAAATTCCTAGAGTGGGGCAATGTTTAAAAATATATATATATACTATATGTAAAACACCTAATGAGTAACGTTTATACAAAGTGGCGATCAAGTTATCACATTAAACAGCACAGGGGTCACAAGTTCTTATCAGAAAGTAAATATGTATAACAAAATAAACAATTTGACTAAGGGCTGATTTTTCTATCAACTGATAACTTTTATTCAAGGAATAAAATTGACGTTTGACAGTTTTTATATGAAATAACTGTCAAAATTTAAAAATTATTCCTCGAATAAAGTTATCAGATGATTGAAAAATCAGCCCTAAAATAAATTGACGTCTGACAGTTTTTCTATGGAAGAACTATCAAAAATTCAAAATTATTACTCGAATAAAGTTATGAGATGATTGAAAAATCAACCCTAAAAATATAAAACTGAAATTTTCTAACAACTACTGTCGACTATTGTTTCCTTTTTTTTGTTTGTTTTTTTTAGCTGTAAGTCTTCCATGCTGTAATAAATAAATAAATAAGTATGTCGGAAGCGTTAGGCATCAATTACTAGGCATCAGTTACTGACATGAAGCAATCGTTGAAGGAGCGCTTCTTTGGCCGCCTGAAAAAAGTACTTAATAGTCTTCTATCAGGCGGAAACAAGGTGCGTGCCTTCAACAGTTGGGCCATGCCGGTTTTGATGTACTTTTTCGGCATACTCAAATGGGCTCAAACCGAACTAGACGGCCTGGATAGGAGGGTCCGGACGCTGTTGACTGCAAATCGAATGCATCACCCTCGGCCATCGGTAATGAGGCTGTATATCCCGCGAAAGTGTGGAGGTCGAGGCTTTTTAAACGCTAAGACCCTCCACAATCGCGAGATATGCAGTCTCAGGGAATATTTCCTAGAAACCGACGTGGGGATGCATCGAAATGTAGTCGCGGTGGACAAGGGCCTCACCCCGCTCTCCTTGGCTAAAGAGAACTGGCGCAAGCCAGTAGTGCTTGACACCAATGATCGCATGGAAGTATGGCAAAGTAAGGAGCTTCACGGACGCTTTTACCGGGCCCTACATGGACCCGATGTAGATCTACTAGCGTCCGTAGCCTGGCTGCGTTTCGGTGACCTCTTTGGAGAAACCGAAGGTTTTGTCTGTGCAATTATGGACGAAGTTATGATGACGAATAATTACCGGAGATTTATTGTGAAAGACGGCACGGTTGACATCTGTCGGGCATGCCACCGGCCGGGGGAATCAATCAGGCATATTATCTCCGGGTGTTCTCGTCTAGCTAACGGAGACTACTTGCATAGACACAACCTTGTAGCTAAGATAATACATCAGCAACTTGCTCTGAAATACAGCCTTGTGGAATCGGAGGTGCCGTACTACAGGTATGTGGCCGACCCAGTTCTCGAAAATGGAAATATCACATTGTACTACGATCGATCCATCATCACTGACAGGACTATTGTTGCCAGTAAGCCTGATATAGTGGTAGTGGATCGATCAGAGCGGCGCGCAATGATTGTTGACATAACCGTCCCGCATGATGAGAACCTCGTGAAAGCCGAGAAAGATAAACAAATCAAGTATCTTGACTTGGCTCGCGAGGTTGTCGACATGTGGCATGTGGACTCAGCAATCATTGTGCCGATAGTCGTGTCAGCCAATGGGTTAATAGCCAAGAGCCTCGACCAACACCTGAGGAGGCTCTCGTTGGGCAGCTGGATCAAGGGCTTGATCCAGAAAGCGGTACTTCTGGACACGGCTCGCATTGTCAGGAGGTTCCTCTCTCTGGAGCCCTGACCGCCGGTAGCTTGGACCCTGTTCCCGATACCGGTGGGCTACTATTTTTTATATTTTTAAATGTTTTTTTTTATCTTTTTGTTTATAAAAATATTTAAAAATATAATTTGTAAGTATGTAAATGAAATAAAGGAAATAAATAAAATACTTTAGCTTAAAAATTGGCACAAAATAAACCACCTTTGATAATAAGGTGCACTAGACGCGCGGGGTGATGGTATTAACAATTCATCACTAACTTTATAGCTATCATCTGCCTGCCTTTTCCCAACTATGTTGATTGAGATCAGCTTCCAGTCAAACCTGATGCAGCTGAATACCAGTATTTTACATAGAGCGACTGCCTATTTGACCTCCACAACCCAATTAATGGGTAATACAATACCTCTTAGAAAGACTGGTTGTCAGACTTTCGGGCTTCTGATGACCCGTAACGACTGTCAAAGATCCACGAATCACAGCCGGAACCAATGGCTTAACGTGCTTTCCGAGGCACGGGTCTTGGTATATGAAGATGGTCACCCATCCACGGACCAACCGCGGCAAGCGGAGCTTAACCTCGATCGACCCGTGCGGTTGTTATTCCTTAACCACAAGCCCCTTTATAGTATGGTTACCTATTTGGTAACCACAAATTAAATTTAATGTTGTTAAATATATAAACTGTGAATACTCAAACGAAAAAAAAGGCCCACACCTAGAATGTTAATTGTTTTGGGCAAATGATGTGAACAAATGAGGAAAATATTGTAAATAAAGTTTTTAATATGACTGTGGATGGCTACATTAGTAGGTGAAGACAAAAGAAACGATGGATGGACTATGTGAACGATGATATGGCTAGAAAAGGGACATGTTACTGAGATGAAGACTGACAGAGATGTGTGACATGCTGGGCTGACCACAAATAAATTGAGATGATGATATCTACTGAAGTTGCACATACATATACAAGGCTCTGCACACATGATTTTTTAATCCTAGCATACTTCTAAGAAACTATGGATTGACTGTGTGAAAGACAATATGGCAAAAAAGGGACATTACTACTGAGATGACGACCAATAGAGAAGCATGGAAGAAAAAGACATGTTGTGCCGACCCCAAATAGTTTGGGATAACAGCAGGAGAATGATGATGAAGCCTGTATGAAATGGTGTGAGCAAAAAACATAAAATATGATACCTTTTTTAGATCCATGGTAATCTGGGAACGAAGGAAAAACAGACTGTATTAGCTTCAAATGATCTTGTGTGAGTTTTGGTACGTGTTTTGTGTTGAGGATTAGAAGGTAATGTCGTATAATAGGTAATACGGGCTGGCGTCCAGAACTCCACCATAATGTGGTATGGGGGCAGTTCAGTGTTCATATTTAATTTCTTAAATCGCCAACCCGTCTTTAGCAAGCATGGTGATTAAGGGACTAACCACTCTTATTCAGCTCTGTTCAGCTTTTGTCCATAAAAACAATGATTTTGTATGGACTGCGTACGCATCCCTAAAGCCGAATGGATGCGTACATAAGTAAGTATATAATGTTTGTGCCTTCTCTGTATGAGAAGAAGTCTTTCTTCTGCAATGCGACAATAAACAAGAAATAGGCTAGTATTATTACTATTATTTACCCAAATGGATAACCGCAATTGCAATAAATGCCATAAAAGAAGTATTGTGCATTCAATGATTGATCAAAAAGTATGATGTTATAAGTTTAATAAGAAAATTATTTAGCAATGGCAGTGTTTTTCATCTTTATGTGGAATGTGGGTTAACTTGGTCAATTTTCATTTTTTTTTAAAGAGGGCCACAGGACCTTAATGTTTATGTATGACCTCTTTGCCAATCAGTTAGTGTTGTTTTTTAAAAATGACACATTTTATTATATGCAATTAGAATGCAATCCTCATATTCATCTGCCGAGCCTTTTCCCAACAAAGCTGGGGTCAGCTTCCAGTCTTACCAGATGCAGCTGAATACCAGGATTTTACATGGAGCGACTGCCAATCTGACCTCCACTACCCAGTTACTGGGTAACACAACACCCCTTGGTAAGACTGGTAGCTCAATCCTCATATATACTATTATTACTATAACTACACAAGATAATAGATAGCTGATACATTCCTGTAATTCTTTCATTCAAACATATGAGTAAAAGTGTTCTGAAGAGTACTTGTGTGCTAAATTCTAAAGTAAATAAATGGAACATGAAAACAAACACACGAAAAAAAAAAACCCAAAATTTCCAAGTCCTAGGCTGAATGACGACTCTTTCCATTGACATGAGGAAAAAAAGAACTAAATTGCACATGTCAGAGCGTGTGTTCAATTTATTAGCGAGATTTATAGCCTTGGCTCAATATCTCGAAAACAACTATTTACACGACATTATCACTTAACTTTACACAATATGACGCTTGTTAAGATAAATATACACGCTCCAACACCTTTCGTCTACATTAAATACATAAAATAATAAAATGCATGACATGTAAACATGATGACAACTAAAAATGTCACACATGTATGTTTTCAAAAATATACAGGAAAACCATCAATGAAAACTCAAAGGATACGTTGAAAAGGTTTTGTTTTCAACGCTTTCAAATGTGATTTAAATATTTATAGGCTATGTATCTTTTAAAAATATCTTTGTTCGCCGGCGAATGCTATGATGACGATTATCGGGTACATTTCCATTTGTGAACGGCGCATAAAAGTGGGTGATTTTCAGTGAAATTTGTGAAACAATAGTTTAATTACTGATTTTGTAAATATTTACTCACCAAGTATAATAATAGAAAGTATTTTTGAGTTATTTATTTCCTAGTTGTTTGGTCGCGCAGTAGTTGACATACGTTTCACTTCCATATTGGCGAGTTTAGTGATGGGCGTAAGAGTTTCTTAACAAAAGTTTCACAGACTAAAAACCGTAACGCCGGTTTCTCATTCAAAGTAAGTGCAACAAAAATGAAAGGAGAGTAAACTAAAAAGAGGGTGTACTGTGTAATTTAATTCCCAAATACTGAATTTACATAAAATTACACAAATGTTATTTTTAACATCATTAGTGGTTTTCAATATTGTTTAAAATGCATTTGTTTTGATACCGGATAACCGTGATAATTCTTGCAGATAAATATGATCGTGGCAAGGCACTATTTTTTATAGGTTTTTCAAAACATTTCTCAAGATTGTTATGTTTTATCTTTCTCATAAGATTAATCGGAACTTAAAAAATGAAATCATTTACCTTACGGTTTATCGTCAAAGTACTAACGCAATCTCTGGCTGAATGCCGATCGAAAAAATGACATTTCAGTTTCGGGGGTGAAGCATGGAAGAGGGGTGTACGGTTTAACTCGGGCGGATAACTGAAGAAATTGTATTTTCCATCTGTTCTATTTAATTTTTTAGTTTTTCATGACTTTACCGATAACAAAATAACGTCATACTACCATATGAATTTATTTTTATACAGCGAGGTGCTCCCCCGATCTTAAAATTTATTTTAATCGCCACTGCGGTTGTTTGTACTGCTGTTTTTATTATTGATATTTTTATTTCACCGTTCTTGAGTGCAACTATTGGAAAAAATCGTAAAAAAAATAAAGTGTACAACTGTAAAGAGGTTTTAATATAGAAAACCGTAAATTCTAATTGAATTATTATTAGAAAAAAAAAACAAATAAGTAAAAAATAAAAATTCAAATATGTCTGACGGTCATGGAGAGCCGAATCAGCTGAATTCGAATTCGAATAGGAAAGAAAGTGTTGTGGCTGCTAATGTGCCGAGTGATAGTCCTGTGACGGACCCCGGCCAGGTGCGTGGCGGGAACACCGAGGCTGGTGCAGCTGCTGGAAAATTTGAGGGCCAGCGCGGGAAATCTGGCGCATTGAAAAAATCTGCGCGATATAGAAGCAGATCATTATCAGCGTCTTCTGCCGATTCCTACAGTTCCACATCTTATACCGGTGAGTGGATTACTCAATATTATATATCAGGCAAATCGTAATGCACAATTCCTGTAGAAATTACTTAAATTGTTGAAATACTGTCTGTTTTTAGCTACACAAATAATGTTTGTAAACAAAGGTAAGTCACTTTTTTATGTGGATAATTGCAAAGAATTTTTATTCAGCCTGATTGTGCAATGAGTTTATCTAACAACAAAACTGTTTGTATTTTTAAATCAATGCACAGGTCATGTTATCCATTCACATTTATTTAAGACACATTATTACTTAACACTCATAAATATTTAATAAGCAACTCTGCCAAGTAGAACTGCCTAATACATCGGTTTCTGATGAGTACATAAAGAATTTTACAGCATTTTATAACTATTGGTCAGGGACATTAAAAACAAAAATGATCACCAAATGCAACATAACGAACAAATCATTGAACAATAATATAATTTTAATTATTTGCTTAATTCTACACTATCTTGAACTTTTTATTACCAACAGAATCAGAATCAGAACGCTTTATTTGTACAATAAACATATTGATTCAGAAAGCAGTACTTCAGGACACGGCCCGGATTGTTAGGAGGTTCCTCTCTCTGGAGCCCTGTCTGTTGGACCCTGTTCCCAATAATGGTGGGCTACTATTTTTTATATTTTAAAATGTTTTTATATTTTTTATATTCTAATATTTAAAAATATAATTGATATGTATACAATGAAATATAGGAAACAACATAGGTATAAAGTTTGGCACTCCAAGGGGGCTGTTGGGACCCCAATATTGAATTAGGCTTGAAGAGAATGAGCTGCTGAATGTCAGGATCATTCCTCAAGTTGGGCAAAAAATAAATAATTTTTTAAATGTCGCAGCATCATGCTGAGATAGGAGCCTTTTGACCTCGTATAGGACTTTCTGTTTCATTTTTCATTTTGTTACTTTTTTTCCTTATATAATTTAGTTTTTTAGTTTGATTTAGTTTAGTTTGTGATCTTCCTGTACGAGTCGCAGTAAATACTTTTTCTTTCTTTATTGAGTTTTTCCTTGCTTAGTTAATTTACATTGCTTCATGGCAATGTGCTCGCCACCTATTAAATAGGACTTAAATGTAACTGGAAAAATATGAATGCATTCAAAATCAAAAGTCATTTATTCAAATTAGGTTGAGAGTTAGTAGAGTTAGTTTTCAAAAGCCAAAATTACATTCCCCAGTTGACATGTCATAAACTCGAAGACATGTGACATCTACCAACCCACACTGGGCCCGCATGGCGGATTACAGCCCACTCCCTCTCGAAAAAGAGGAGGCCTGAGTCTCAGCAGTGTGAACATTAAAAGGCTGGTTATGTTATGGTCCCCCAAAACGTCCGCCCTTCACCACTTCCTAGTGCTTTCGCTGGGAAAAAGTAAGTGGCTCAACAAACTCCCCAGCAGCACAGCTGTCTGTCTGTTAAGTTAGCTTATAAGTGTTGGAAATTGCACAAAGCACCTGCCTAGGTTTGATTGAACCTACAACCGGTCCGTCAGGGCCTTCACCAGCTCTGCCCAATGCTTTTGTGGAGTACAGGCAGAATATTATGCTGAATGTCCTTATAATATACAGTCACCAAAGGAGATAAGTAACCAGGGCCATCAGATATAGTTGATGTTTTTAAAATTTAACTTAATCAATAGAAAACAAACAGTTAAAATTAAATCCCATTAGATAAAATCCATTGGTTTCTTACCAAACTTCAATTATATCCGATGATCCTGATTACTTATCTCCTTTGGCGACTATACATACCTACATTACTCTTGTTATCCGATTGTGTGACAACAAAGACAGGGTTATGTTTATCATTATTTTTCTTGCAACCTTGGACTTACCTAAACAAATCCATGTATACTAAAAATAAGCTGGAAACTTTGTTTGTTTGAACGCGCTCACTCTCTACCCTTTTCCCAATTTATTTGGAGTTGGTGCAACATGTCTTTTTCTTCCATACGTCTCTAGTCGTCATCTCAGTAGTCACCCCCTTTCTAGACACATATCATCTTTCAAACAGTTCATCCAACGTTTCTTTTGTCTTCCCCTAATCTTATAGCCATCTACATTCATACTCAAAACTTTCCTCACTACATTTTCCTCATTCCTCTGTATCGCATGCCCATACCATGACAGCCAATTTCCGCACAACTTCTCAGTAATCGATGCCACTTTTAGACTTCCTTTTATGTACATATATCTTATTCACACATCTCTATCATCATTCTCATATCAGCTGCATGCAATTGCCTTTCATTCATCCCTTTTGTGGCCTAACATAAATCATCAACACCATATGCATTTTCCCCCACGACATTTTCCTATACGAGGCTTAATTGTATACGTATCCAGCATACCCTAGGCCGTCAGCACATTGCTGCCTGACTAGTATTTTGACCACGTTATCAGCGATCCTCATATACCTCATACCAATGCGATAGAAGACAAAGGTCCATAAATACTTATCACAGTTCCATAGCATAATAAAAAAGAAAGCATAAAAAGTATTTATTGCGACTCGTACAGAATCATAAACTAAACTAAACACAGTCAGCCTATAATGTTCCTATTGCTGGGAACTGCCACACAGGCCTCCTCTCATGTCTTCGAATTTTTGGTTCTAGGACATGCCGGTTTCCTAACGATGTTTTCCTTCACCGTTTTTAGAGCAGTGGTGACGAAATTAAATACACATAGTGAAGTGCCTGACAGGGTTCGAAATCACGACCTACAACTCGTAAGTCGCTGCCGTTACAACTTGGCCACCACTGCTCTCAACACGAGCGATCCTCATGCACTCCATACCAATACGATACTCGTAGAAGAAATAGGCCCATAAATACTTATCAGGGTTCCCACAGGGCTCCAAATAATACTGATGTAAATAACACAATCCATTTAACAGGGGTTTCACCCTTCGAGGGGATTCCCTGAGGAAATAAAGGTAGAAATATTTATTCGTCGTATAAATTCTCGCGACAGCACATTATGGTAAGCAGATCCACCTCCATTTGAGTTGGAGATTTGTAAACAATATTATGTTACCACTGAAGGGAAGTAATTTAGTACTTAGGTAGGTAGGTACGGACGCCTGCAGAGAAAACGACCCCCCCGCTTTACAAATAAACTATAAGCAGTGAGCGTTGAGGGGTCCCGTTTTATCTGCAGGCGACTGTACAAACATTGTTGGTATTAAAGTATCCAGTCTTAGTGTGCACACATATGAGCGACAGCCGTCAACGTCAGAGGCAATTGCAAGCGACGACGCGTGTCGGCGACAACCGAAGACGCCATGGAAATGCCGCTCGTGTACATATTTGAGCACCATACTCAAATACACGACGGGCTTGTGACTAAGAAATAACAGCCGCACAGGTCGATCGACCAGGTTAAGCTACGCTTGCCGCGGTAGGTCCATGAATGGGTGACTATCTTCACATACCAAGACCCCTTCGTGCCTTGGAAAGCACTTTAAGCCGTTGGTCCTGGCTGTCATTCGTGCATCTTTGACAGTCGTTACGGGTAGTCAGGAGCCCGAAAGTCAGACAACCAGTCTTACCAAGGGGTAGTATTAACCAGTAACTGGGTTGTGGCGGTCAGATAGACAGTCGCGCCATATAAAATACTGGTATTCAGCTGCATCTGGTTAGATTGAAAGCCCACTCCATCATAGGAAGGTAGGCAGATGAGATGACAGACCTGGATACATCGTTTTGTGTTGTGTCGGCACAAGAAGTTATCAAAACTTACACGACGGTGTTTTGTCTAAGAAGCTGACTGGATCTAAGACCCTTATTATTCAGTCCCACTGCAAGGCAAACTTCCTCTTTCCGGTCGACTGCAAGTTTAGGCCTAATTCTACTTAGTAATAAGAACTCACTGGCAGACAACGCATACCCTGAACCACTGGCACACACTGGGGGGTAGAAGCAAGAAATTTTGCACAAGAGTTCCTTTTATAACTAAGGAAGGTATAACCAGCCTACGTATACTGTACCCACTGCAGAGGTCACTGCGAGAGCAGTGGGGGCCCAGTGGTCACGGCCGCGACTTAAAGAGTTGTAGGTCATAGTTTCGAACGCGGACAGGCGCTTTACTTCGTGTAAATTATATCATCAACACTGCTCTCAAAACGGCGAAGGAAAACATCGTGAGGAAACCGGCATGTCCTAGAACCAAAAATTCGAAGACATGTGACATCTACCAACCCGCACTGGGCCCGCGTGGTGGATTACGGACCACTCCCTCTCACAGAGAGGAGGCCCGTGTCCCAGCAGTGGGAACATTATAAGCTGAGTATGTACCCACTGCTGGGACAAGGGCCTCCTCTCTGTCAGAGGGGACTAAAAGAGGATTTTTGAAAATTCGTCCTCTTAAGGTTCAATAGAGCTTGAAAGTTTCTATGGAATTTAGTTTTTTTGCCGATGAGATCGGGCGCACGGCTTTTCCTTCTGATAAAAAGCGACCATAGCGTCTTCAAAAAAGGATGAAGCTTATTATCGGAAAACTGTTTGAAGGCCTTTCGATCCAAACATGGTACCCACACTCCAAATATATGCTTCCAACTTCCACACAAAGCCTCGCGGATCGATAGATGTACAATGCAAAACGTTACCGCGATCATATCTTGAATATGTTCTACCCATGCTATGATCCGGCCCCTCTGTTGTTTAAGAGCCCTTAAACCTTCAGTATCGACACCTGAGGGGCAGTTCTCGTAATTTTAAAAACCTTCACAGTCTGATCTCAGTCTCAATCTGTCAAAAATACCTCTAATTTCCCTAAATTTTTAACAGATTGAAACAGATCAGAAGGCCAATTCTTGTAATTTATAACATTTAAAATCTAGTCGCAGTCTCATCTCAGCGACACCCAAAGGTCATAAACTTGTCAAAATATAGGGAAACTATAAGTATTTTTTGACAGATTGAGACTGAGATCAGACTGTGAACGTTCTTAAAATTACGAAAATTACCCCTCTGACTGTAAACGTTCTTAAAATGCAAATGAATATGAAATTACAATTACGAGAATTGCCCGTCAGAAGGAATTACAGCTCACTTCAAGATCACTTCACCTAAGTTTTCACAGTGAGATTTTTACAGAAGATACCGACTGTCCTCAGAGTGACCTCCCCTAAATTTCGCCTCGCTAAAAGCTCGTAAACCAACAAGGAATCCATAATGCTGACGAAAATAGGTTCATGCCATAACGAGGACGCGTCATTTTGTAATTAATGCTATTGTATGTGTGCAAAACCGAGTTTATGCGCTCCGAAAATACGCACAAACTTTAATGGTCTCTAAAATCTGGGATCTCCGTTACTGAAGCTCATTTTATTAGTGAAATAGCTGTTGGTAGCTCATCAGTTGTTGCGATTTCGTCTGCTTGAATTTTATTCAAGTTAACCAGGATGAAAAACAGCCTGTCTACCTCCTCCTCCACGTCCCAGGCGTTATGAAATTTGACAGATAATAATAACTTTCTACTAATCCTACTAATATTAGAAATGTGACAATTTGTATGGATGGATGGATGTTTGTTACTCTTTCACGCAAAAACTCCTGAACGGATTTGGATGAAATATGGCACATAGGTGGTTTATAACCAGGATTAACATATAGGATACTTTTTATCCCGATATTGTCACGGGATCGAAACTTATGCGGGTGAAACCGCGGGGCGCAGCTAGTAAATAATTAAATTATTTCACCAAAAGCTATCACATTACAATATCCAAAGACTAAGAGCATATAAGGCTTATAACTAGGTCACAATAATTAACTCCTAAACTAGGTGTAAGTGTCCTAGGAGTCAGTGATTCTTGGATAGGATAGGTGATCTGTCAAATTTCATAACGAGGCGTGAAAAAGTCCTTTCGTATATCTGAGGCCTTCGTATACCTAAAGCGCCTGTCTGGGTCGAAGCCACGACCTACAACTCGGCAAGTCGGGCCCACTGCTCCTCCATTATTAGTTAGGATGAAAAGCCATATTTTTCCATGCGTCTTACCCCTCTTGACAAACCGGTCGATGTTGTCATGCTAAGTGGGAATTACTAACCTATAAAGTATTGCATTTTATGGTCACAATAACGCATTCGATTATTGCAAAATTGCTCATAAACGACCTATTACTATTATGTTTGCATAAGTGTTTATAAATTGCTGAGATATGAAGTTTCTCCAAAGACTGCCTCGAAGGTCTAGTGTAGGGGTGGGCGTTGCGACGATGAACCGTTTTTAAAGACCGTTTTGCATTCTGCAACGATGCAACCGTTTTACGTCCTGGGGGTCTACTCCGAAGTGCAAAGTGCGAATGATCGGATCGGACCGACATATGACCGAACCGAATATTATTGAAAAATGCGAAAAAAGTTCAGATCGGCTCAGTTAGGTCGGGACCATAGTCAATATTCGAAAGAGTGTAGGATCGGGACCGACCGAACCAAATAGTAACTTCGTAGCAGGAAACGGCCGAACATTCGGCCGATACCACTTCGGAGTAGACCCCCTGGGTTCAAACAGTCTTCATTGCACAAACCAGTCTTCGAATTACTTGGTGCGCTTTACCATCAACGATTGCATCACTGCTTTCCATCAGGTGGGATCGCAGTCAAGCACTAGTTTATATCATTAAAAATAAAAAACCTCGTAAACGCAATTCTATTTCATGTTGGATAAGTTTCGTTCATTAAGCTGTCTTACAACCAGTTGCAGCGATGTCTGTTTTCTGCAACCGTTTTCGAAGTCGGGAGAACGGTTGTGTTTCGTCCGTCAAAAATTCGACAATGACGCACCACTAGTCTAGTGCAGGAGTCACCGAATGGCAGACCACCGACTTATTTTGTTCGGACCTTAAGCAAGGGGGATTGCAGATTTGGAAATGGAGCCTGGTATACCAACTGTTGCGCCATTTTAATTTTTTTAGACGTTAAGCTACGCTTGCCGCGGTTGGTCCGTGGATGGGTGACCATCTTCATATACCAAGACCCATCCGTGCTAATTAACTTTAAGCAATGGTTATGATATCAAATCAAAAGTCATCTATTCAAATTAGGCTGAGAATCAGCACTTATCGAACGTCAAAATCACATAAACTCAAACTCAATTTTTTTTTATTTCAATTAGGGCTGATTTTTCAATCTACAGATAATTTTTACTCGTGGCATAAAATGGTCGACTTACAGTTTTTACATGGAAGAACTGAAAAAATTCAAAATTATTCCTCCGATAAAATTATCTGGCGTTGGAAAAATCAGCCCATAAACCAATTACTTTTGAATTGTCAAAATGAAATAGTCGGTCAGTTAGTCATACAGTTGAAGCTAGTTGCCCAGTCCAAAACCTAGATCTCTATGGAGAAGAACGGGCAAGAAACTCCAAGAACACTCTTTTAAATCAAGATATTACAATATCCTGGGTACATTATAAGACAGTCCCCCAAAACGCCCGCCCTTTACCACTTCCTAGTGCTTGCGCTGGGAAGAAGAAGTGGCGCAGAAAACTCCCCAGCAGCATGAATAAAGGGGTACTTGCATTTTTAGGAAAATCTTTATTTATTTATTTAACCATTTATACACTTATATAAAAAGGCAAGAAAGAAAACAGAACACAAAAATAGGTACAGAGGTGATGCTTATTTCATAAGAAATCTCTTCCAGCATACCTGCGATAGGACCAGTGGCGTAACTATAGGGTGGCAGGAGGGGCAAAATGCCACGGGCCCCCAGTCGGAGGGGGTCCCCGGCCCGAGAGGGCCATGAGCACAGGAGGCTCCTAACATAAGTATAGAAATGCAAACTTTTTTGGACCACTAGACCAACGAAGCAGTCAGGTATTCAATTTTGCAGTCCAAATAACGAAATCTACGCGGAAGAAGTCGCGGGCGAAGTGCCAGTAAAAAAAAATATAACCTTGGTTGAGCTTCTTTACATTGAGGGAGCAAGGTCATGAGATAGAGCTCGTGGCAAGTTCATGAGATAGGGCGCCTATCTCATGAACTTGCCACGGGCCCCAAAGGGTATAGTTACGCCACTGGATAGGACAATAGATAGAGAGATGTAGATAGCGTGTGAAAGAGTAAAGGAGACAAAAAATAATACATAAAATCGTATACAATTCACTTAATAAAACAAAACAAATAATATGAGAATATACTTACATACATACTTCTAAAATAAATATCACTAGAATATTAATAATTAATTACTCCCAGTGTTAAATACCCTGATGGTATTTGGGGAAGGTTGACCTGAAGGTACACTAGCGAGAATTGTAAATAAAACTACTGTGTACTGATCTGACTTGATAGCTCTCATTTATTAAAAAAAAACTATTTGATTATATACTAATCGCGGTAACCAAACCATAGCGACTTCTAAATCGACGCCAACGCCATCTATTGAGCACGCCGGTAGACTTACAAAAGGTTAAGTCGTAAACATACCGCCCACCAAGGACGTTACTGACGGAATGTCCTTCTAAACTAAACTAAAGTGGCACATTGCTAAAGTAAGTTGAACTAAACATTTGTAATACATACGAAAATAATTTGAACTAAAATCCACAAGCTATGGTTCATATACATAAGTAACTAAACACTCAGTTTGTAATGGCTAATAAGGATGTTACAATAACTTAAAGCTAGACACAAATTATTCTAGATTGTACAAAATGTATACATTAAACAAGTTTATATAAAAATTGTAAACAGTGTAAAGAAAAACTTAAAATATGTATATTATTTGATTTTTTCACAGTTGATCAAAGTTTACAAGCATACAAATAGTGATATAAATTGATTCTAATAAGATAAAAAGTGTAAATTATTAGTTGTAAAAATTCATGGTTGAATAAAATCTCTCCTGTAAACCATAAAAATGCAATACTTTCTTATTCGACTACGGGTAAAATGCATATTTTGGATGTTGGCCTTTTGATTGTTGAGGATTTGGTGCGTAACGTGACTACACGGGTGATGTTGTCATCCCCTGGATGTTTTAGTATTATCCTACCCATCAACCAACGACTTGGCGGCAAGTCGTCCTCTTTGACTAGCACAATGTCTCCAATTTTTGGCTCAGCAACTTGGGAAGACCATTTGTAACGGTTCATCAAAGTAACGAGATATTCGTGAGACCAACGTGTCCAAAACGACTGAAGCATTCGTTGGATGAATTGCCAGCGTGATAAATAATTAATATTGGAAACTTCGTACTGGTTATCTGGTACATTTACTAAGGGCTCTCCAATGAGAAAATGTCCAGGCGTTAATGGTAATGGTTCACCAGGATCATCAACCTTAATTGTGCTCATAGGTCGCGAGTTCAAGCACGCTTCTACCTGACTGAGGAGTGTCGTCAGTTCTTCAAATGTGAGAGTCGCTTCACCGATCACTCGTTTCAAATGGAACTTTGTGGACTTCACTCCTGCCTCCCAAAGTCCGCCAAAGTTGGGACTCTGAGGAGGAATGAAGTGCCACTCCGTACCATTCGCTTCGAGGTGTTCGGCTATGGACGACTGAATAGCTGTCAACTGCTGCAACTCCCTGGAGGCACCTACAAACGTGGTGCCATTGTCACTCCACAGTTTGGCACAATGACCTCGTCTCGAGACAAAACGTCTAAATGCTGCTAAAAAGGTTTGAGTGCTCATGTCACTCACTGCTTCTAAATGCAGTGCACGAGTGACCATGCATACAAACAGGCATATATAGCCTTTGTATGAACGGTGGCCACGACCTTTCGTTGTCCTCACATTAATTGGACCAGCATAATCAACCCCGCTGTGTAAAAATGGTCGAGCTGGGGTACATCGAACAGCTGGTAGTGAACCCATAAATTGGTTTTTAGTACTGGCTCTTTGCCTGGCACAGGTCACACACTTAATGACATGGTGTTTGACCGCATTTCTGACTCCTATAATCCAGTAGGCTGTCCTCAAATAATTTATCATGAGCTGAGGACCCCCATGAAGTGTTTTATGGTGTGCGTCAGCTATGATTAGCCGAGTTAGATGACTGGAGTGAGGCAGGACTATCGGATGTTTCATTTGTTCGCTTAGCTCTGATTTCTCCAGTCTACCTCTTACTCTCATAATGTCCTTATCATCGAGGTAGGGACAGAGTGACCTTAAGGGACTTGTTTTTGAGTGTGTATAGCCTTTGTCCTTCAGTTCCTTATATTCTGTTGTAAATAGTTCTTCCTGTGTTTTCCTAATACAACATTCGAGTGCAGCGTCTAACTCTGTTTTTTGTAAATAACCTTTCCTGTATGTTTTGTTCTCCTTCAAAAATCTTCGGCAGTATGCCACAACCCTAACCAATCTTCGTAACTGCGAAAATTGATCGAAGAAGGAGCAGTTTGGAATGATCCCTACATGTGCCTTTGCTGACTCTTCGAAATCTGTACTGCAATAATTAGTTGGCCTATTGTAAATTACGTTTTGTAGTTTAAGAAACGATGGTCCAGAAAACCACAATTCGTTTTCTAGCAGGGAACTGGGAAGTATCCCTCTAGAGGCGCAGTCTGCTGGATTATCTTTAGTGGGAACGTGAAACCATTGTGACGCTTTCATCGAGGTCAATATTTCAGACGTCCTATTGGCCACAAACGTCTTCCATTTACTTGGGTGGCTATTTATCCAGGCCAACACCACAGTGGAATCCGTCCACGCCTTGACCTTATCTGAGGAGATACTCAAGACCTCAGATGTTTGCGACAGTATCTGTGACAGCAAGACTGCTCCGCAGAGCTCTAATCGCGGAATACTTATCTGCTTTACTGGTGCAACCCTGGTCTTAGCAACCAGCAACGACACTTGAACATTGCCATCTGCGTCTACAATCCGCAAGTAAATCGCAGCTGAGTACGCTGTTTTGGAGGCGTCACTAAAACCGTGAAGTTCCAGATAGTCGTTCGACTTGTTGCCAAGCCAACGAGGAATCCGAACCTTGGTGAGTAGTAACAATTCCTCTCGAAATGATCTCCATTCTTTTTTTAAGTCGTTGGTTATCTCCTCATCCCAACCAACACCTGCTAGCCACAATTTCTGGATAAAGACCTTCGCTAAAACCACACTAGGGGCTAACCAGCCTAATGGATCAAAAAGTCGTGCTATCACAGAAATAATGGACCTTTTAGTCACAATTGCGGTCGTTTGCGGCGGGAGATTCACCGTGTACTGGAAGGTGTCTGCGTTGCGGTTCCACGTAAGTCCTAGAATTTTAATAGTACTATCTAATTTTATTTCTACTTCCCTTTCTTTGTATTCTGGTTTCTTGCTTTTGTTGTACTCTATTGCTTGTTTTATGTCCTGTATGATTTTGTGCTTATTTGTGCTGTCCTTGTTCATGTTGTCCTTGTTCATTTTGTCCTTTGTCCTAATTTGATCTATTTGTCCTTCCAATGTATTACTTTCTATTTGCTGTATCCTGTCTACTATTTCTTGGTTGTTACTGTTCCATTTTTGGAGCGTAAATCCACCCTTTCCTAATAACGCTGTCATTTGCCTATAGATTTCCAGGCCTGCTTCTACGTTGTTACAACCGGTCATCAAGTCGTCCATGTAGAAGCAGTTCAGAATCATATCAGCAGCCAGATTGTAGTTTTTACCTTCATCGTAGGCGACTTGGTGTAGGGTTCTAACTGCTTGGTATGGTGCCGATGCCGTACCAAAGGTCACCGTCACCAGCTCGTAGTCCTTGATTTCGGTTTCAGGACTGGCTCGCCATAATATGCGCTGAAACATTGCGTCTTCTTCCAAAATCCTGACCTGACGGTACATTTTGACGATGTCCGCTACCAGTGCTATGGGATGAAGTCTCCATCTTAACACTGTGTGTCTTAAATCAGACTGCAATGTAGGTCCCACCATCAACGTGTCATTGAGTGAGACTCCATTGTTGTTCTTCTCGGACGCGTTGAAGACAACACGCACTTTCGAGGTAATTTTGTCTTCCCGGATTACAGCATGATGAGGTAAGTATACCGCCACTTCCTTATTTTTATCATTCTTGTCTATCTGTCTCATGTGTCCTAGTTGTAAATATTCTTCTATTACCTGCTTGTACTTTTCCTTTAGATCTGTATTTCTTTCTAGCCTTTTTTCTAAAGACTTAAATCTTTTTTCAGCGATAGCACGAGAGCCTCCACCTTTACAAGAAGGATTCTCATCGCGGAAAGGTAGTCTCACTACGTACCTTCCACGGCTATCCCTTACTGTAGTTTTAGTATAAAACTCTTCACACTTCTTTTCTTCAGGTGATAGTATTTTCTTTGAACTATTTTGCTCTTCAATTTCCCAAAATTTCCTTAATATTTCGTCTTCATTAACTTGTGCATGCAACACATTAATTTTAGGTGAACCTTTAGATGTGTCCCTACTAACTGCACCGGACAGGACCCACCCTAAGGTAGTGCTCTGAGCAATTAGAGTGCCTGACGGACTCTTAACGATGTCTGCCTTAATAATGCAGCTGTAAGCATCAGCGCCCAGCAAAACATCTATTTTATTGGGAGTATTAAACCCTGGATCTGCAAGCTGCAGCGTGTTAACGCTTAACCAATCTAAGGTAGTGTCAACTCTACACTCAGGTAAGTACGAAGTAATTTTGCTTAGTACGTAAGCATTAACTTTAAGATTAAAATTTGAATCTATCCGAGATTGGATGTTCAAATGTACCATGTACGTTGCCATGGTTGAACTATTGCCACCAAGACCTGAAATCGTTCCTTGAATAGGGATTTTTTTCAGTTTAAGTAGCTGAACTACGGCCTCTGTTACAAAACATGCTTGCGAACCCTGATCGAGCAAGGCTCGGACAGTCTGAACTTCACCATAGCGTGACTCGGCCTTTATTAGCGCTGTGGCTAATAAAACCTGTCTTGGTTTGGGAATATTACCTGTCGATAGGCACGAAATAATTGGACTAGTATTAGGTGAACTAACACTGTCGCTAGCCGATGATGTCGAAGGTTGGTCTCCCTTGTCCGACTCCTGACCTAAATGCAACAGCGAATGATGGCGCCTTTGACAAACCTTACAGGTGGTAGGTTTTCTACATTCAGAAACAATGTGATTTCCGCCTAAGCAGTTGAAGCAAATTTTATGTTTGGCTACAAAAGCACGTCTAACTTCAACTGTCTGCTTTGAGAATTTCTTGCAGAAACATAGCTTGTGTCCTTCTGAGCAGAATTCACACTGTATTGATGAACTCGTAGCCAACATTGCCTTTGGAGTATGAGCAGATGAACCTTTATTACTGTTATTGCCCTGATGAACTGGTACCCTTTTAGGCTCTAAACACTCTAAAGCACGAAATCGGGTTTCTATAAAAGTTTTAAATTGGTTGTATGTTGGTAAATCATTGTTGGAGTCATTGTTGGAAATACTAAGCTCCCATTGTTTACGCGTTTCGTTGTCTAATTTAAAGGTAACAATGTGAATGATAATGACATCCCATGTACTCACGTCGATCTTCAAATTACTCAACGCATTAAGACAATCGCAAGTAGTATCAAGCAACTCCTTCAAAGCTGTAGATGATTCCACTTGCATACGTTTTTGACCGAACAACCTCCTAAGAATACAATTTGTTAAGTATTTTTTATTGCTATAACGCTTCTGTAACTGAGTCCAGCACTGAATATAATTGGCATCAGTTATAGGAGTATGACGTATTAATTGCTCTGCTTCGCCAGAAAGGTGACCTTTTAAATAATGGAGCCTTTGCACATTATCTAAAGTATCATTTTTGTGTACTAATGATGTAAAAAGATCATGGAATGTTGTCCATTCATCATATTTTCCTGAGAATGTTGGATTGGATATTTTGGGCAACTTAACAAAGGAATTACTTGATTTATTTGTACTGGTTGAAGCATTATCGGTTTGGTGTACAGAAACCTGAGCTAACCGAATTTTATTAAGTGCTGTTTTCGTTAGACTTTTATAAATAATATAAGTGTCCTCTGTCGCATCATAGATATCAACCACTTTCTGTACTATATCTTCTGCTTTATAACGTTCATATAATTTAGTGTTGTTTTCTTTAAACAATGCCCAGTCTTTTTCCAATAATTCTTGCCTTGTTTCTATGTATTCTAGTGTTAATCTATCTTTACTACATTTCTTAAAATTTGTCAATCCCTTTGTGATAACATTCTGTTGATCTTTTAAAACGTTAATTAATCCTTCCATTTTTATGATCGATTTACTTACTTGATAAACAAATTAAATGCGTTTAAATTTTAATTTACCTTGATCGTATTTTTAAAAACAACAACTCTATAAGTTGATAAAAAGATAAAACATGCACAATTTCTGAGTGCTGCAACTTAACCAGTAAATTTATAAGTTTATAACAACCGACTAAATTTTTCTAAGCTGTACAATTCTATCAAACAAAAAAAAACTAATACAAGTCCCAAATCACTTCTTAAAATTTTACAAGTGTTTTGGAAACACAAAATCGTGTGGAAATCGGGTATAGGTTCCCCGTTCCCCCGTTTTCTATAAAATATTCTAAGTCCTAATTCTAACATGCACACAAATTGGTAAAGTAAAAATGTTCTTAAAATTTTACAAGTCCAAGATTACGAATTAGAATAGAGTTCAAAATCGTTTGACTCGTACTGTTTGTCCAATTCGTGGACAATATAAATATAAAATTGTACTCACAAAACTGCACTTCACACAAACACTGTTTTCAACCTGCAAGTGGCGCCCTCTGCGGCTGCTATGCGAACTGCGCGTGACGTCACCTGTGACGTCGCGTGATGGCTGCGTCTGCGTCACCTTGCCTTCATCCAGTGAAGTCGTTGAAGTGTTGATCTGAGAGTGGCGTCTTCTGTCGCCACTCCTTGAACTAGTCCGCCAATGCTAACTCAGCTCACCGCTCTTGCTGGGCGAAGCTGTCGTCGCTAGTGCGGAGGACCGTGTACCTTTCTGCAGCGATCCACTGCAAGTACACGGGACGAGAAGTGGGCCCGCGGTGGCTCCACTTGTATCAAAAACTGTCCAAAAGACCCGGCTCGTAGGACCAATGTTAAATACCCTGATGGTATTTGGGGAAGGTTGACCTGAAGGTACACTAGCGAGAATTGTAAATAAAACTACTGTGTACTGATCTGACTTGATAGCTCTCATTTATTAAAAAAAAACTATTTGATTATATACTAATCGCGGTAACCAAACCATAGCGACTTCTAAATCGACGCCAACGCCATCTATTGAGCACGCCGGTAGACTTACAAAAGGTTAAGTCGTAAACACCCAGCTCAAGTTCCAAGTTTCCCGGTCACGTTTATAATAGTCGTTACCGTGCTAAACCCCGGAATCCGTCGAAACATTCACCCTCATTACGTAATGCGGTTGTCAACGTTAGGCACCTGCCCCACCGTCGACGAGGAGGCGACTAGCTAGTAATGATTTTCTCGCTCAAGAAACGTACAAAAGATAAACTCCGTCAGCAATTTTGAATTGAATGCATGCGAGCGGAAAGCAGAGCAGTGGTGGTCCAATGGTAACAGCCGCGACTTATGAGTTGTAGGTCGTCGGTTCGAACACAGACAGGCGCTTTACTTTGAAAAAAATATTTCATCACCACTGCTCTGAAAACGGTGAAGGAAAATATCGTGAGGAAACCGGCATGTCCTAGTACCAAAAATTGGAAGACATGTGACATTTATCAACCCGCACTGGGCCCGCGTGGTGGATTACGGCCCGCTCCCTCTCAGAGAGAGCAGGCCTGTGTCCCAGCAGTGGGAATATTATAAACTACTATACAATTGGTATATGTAAAGATGATCACCCATCCACGGACCAACCGCGGCAAGCGTCGCTTAACCTGATTGATCGACCTGTGCGGCTATTATTGTTTAGCCACGGGCCTCTCCCATTAGCTCTGGATCGCAAAAAACACTGGAAGTCATGGGGAGAGGCCCAGCAGTGGCATGATACAGGTTAACAGTAGCCTCTACTTGCTTCTCGCTAATCGCCGGTGGTGGTACAAGTGCCTAAATAGTATCCATTTTAATATACATTGCAGCTTTTGTTTTGAACATCTCTCTCCTTGACAACCGAACAACGAAATAGATGGTTCCGTGATTATGGGTGTGGTACACAATTCGGGTATTGGAGTAACGTATAAGTGAAATTCGAGGGCTCGTGGCTAATTAATAACAGCCGCACGGGTCGGTTGAAGGTTAAACTACGCCCAGCCGTATGGTTTTGAATAGCTATCTATTCAAAACCATACGACAGGCTATCGTATCGAAAATGACACATTTCGATAACCTGATTTGCCTTGCCCCCGACAGCAAACAGCTGTCGGAAGAATAGCGGTCGCCTATTAGATTTAAAAATATAAAAAATAGTAGTCTACCGGTATCGGGAACAGGGTCCAAGCTACCGGCGCGCGGCGGTCAGAGCTCCAGAGAGAGGAACTTCCTGACAATGCGAGCCGTGTCCAGAAGTACCGCTTTCTGAATCAAGCCCTTGATCCAGCTGCCCAACGAGAGCCTCCTCGGGTGTTGGTCGAGGCTCTTGGCTATTAAATTGACAAAATGTTCGGGTTTTGGACTTGTGAACAGCGTGTTGAGGACTCCTACGGTAACATTGATTGATGTTCGATACTGTACGGAAGCGTATCGAGTAGTTGTGAATCCTGGAACTCGACCCCAACATAGTTGGGAAAACTCTAGGCCCTTTGATTGAGTAAGTGGAAATGTGAAGAATTGCCGAAATTTGTAGAATAATGCGAAGTACTCGCGAGGATTGGCTAGTTCGGATTCAGAATTTCTGCCTAATTAAATCTAGAAAGACTTGCCGGGTTATAAGGTATTTATTCCCAAAGCTTCGCTAGCGTGGAGGTCGCAAATTATCCCACGAGAACGTACTAACGAGATAAAAAGTATCTTATGTCCTAACTCAGGTCATCGAATACCCGGGTGCCAAATTTCATCCAAATCCGTACCTTATAAATAGGCTACCGAATTAAAGATAACATTTACTTCTTGCCACTTAATCCAGGTTTCCAAGGACCTCCATTAAACAGCTTTCTAAACGCAAATAGTTCGTGATTTCCACTTCATATTTACTGTTAATTTCGTCACAAATTATACGGTTTCCTTGCTCACGGACGCGTAGCAGATTATGTACTTACTTTGGAAGGTGAAATTTGATACTTAAGTTACCTTACGCACACAGGTTGGAAGGCCTGAAGAAATATTGGGAGAATTAATACAGTTGAGTGGCGAATATTGTAAAGATATGCTTAGATGGTTTGGGCATGTTGAGAGAATGAATGAAAGGAGACTAACAATAGGTGTTTACAAGGCAGATGTGAAAGGAAACGTCGGGAAGGGACGCCCCTTTTTTTTTCTGTGTGGGAAATCATCATATGACTTCTCCCGCTCTGGGCGGAGCGGGAGGGCGTGTCAGACTTTTACTGACTAAAACCCCCCCGTGTTCCTTCAGTTGCCTATGCCAGGGGCCACGGTATCTCTTTCGAACAACCCGCGGCCCTGGCAGGCATCGGCCCTAGCGGACCCCGTCAGTTCGTGCTGACATCTCTTTGAGGCGCGCGTGGAACACAATGCGCCGTCGACCCGGGCCTGGTCCTTGCCGGGCGGCGAGCTGGGAGGGGACGCCCTAGAAGGACATAGTGAACTTTTTCGTGATGTTCTTCTGAAGTCATGTGGCTAGTACTCGCAACCGGCGTGCGTGTATGACCAAATCTTTGAACGTAAACGAAGCAAAATGGGTATGTCAGAATCGTAGCAGGTGGCGTTCTGCAATTTTTTTGTCGGTGAGTGAAGCCGTGAGTTTACGTATGTATGATGTGTGTAGTACAGTTGAGATAAATAATTAATCTGTATTAATATAATTTTGGAGCAGTAGTGGCCAAGTGGTAACGGCCGCGAGTTACGAGTTGTAGATCGAAGGTTCGAACCCAGACAGGCGCTTTACTTTGTGTAAATTATTTCGTCACCACTGCTCTCAAAACGGTGAAGGAAAACATCGTGAGGAAACCGGCATGTCCTAGAACCAAAAATTCGAAGACATGAGGCATCTGTTAACCCGCACTGGGCCCGCGTGGTGGATTACGGCCATTCCCTCTTACCGAGAGGAGGCCTGTGTCCCAGCAGTGGGAACATTATAGGCGGATTATGTAATATAACTTTAAATGTAATAATTTAATAACTTTAATTTTTTTTATCAATTTTTTTATATTTCAATGTCAATCTTATACATTAAACAATACATTTTGCATGCCTTGCGGTAGAAACACTTAAAACAACACACACATTGTTGTACATTTAAATAACACGTAACAAAAATGTTTTCTGCAAAAAAAAATTGATTTGAGATCTAGACGTTTCAGGAATTGATCGTCATCGTCATATTTTGGGTTTATGTACTTATAAAGTAAAAAAACTAAACCCTTGTAAGATCAAAAAGAAAAGAAAGAAAGAAAATTTGTTTATTCTGCACAAAAAAGACGCACATTATAAAATTATCGACATAAAATATGTAGGTACATACAAGGTAGACAAAAACCTAGTACAAAAAGAAAAGAAAAAAAGTTAAGATAAGCAGATTTATTTTTTTATCCTCACATTGAAACGCAATTACACCAATAGAGCAAGAAAGAAAGAAAATTTGTTTATTCTGCACAAAAAAGACGCACATTATAAAATTATCGACATAAAATATGTAGGTACATACAAGGTAGACAAAAACCTAATACAAAAAGAAAAGAAAAAAAGTTAAGATAAGCAGATTTATTTTTTTATCCTCACATTGAAACGCAATTACACCAATAGAGCAAAAAATCAATTCATGTGCTGCTTTCCATCCTTCCTGTGCGCGGTGGACATCGAACGAGTGACGATGGATCACGCACGCTCACGCAGCGTGCAAGTGCAGCATTTCTCCATAGCCCCCCATCACTTCTTCTATATTGCGCACATAGAATCTATAAAATCTTCTTGTGGAACACGTGAGCAAAGAAGGTTTTGTTTATCTTTTAAATATATCTTTTTATATTTTGTAAATGTGAGAACGTTGTAGCCTTTGTTCACGAAATTCTGCCCAACCTGCATGCTATAAAAATCAAAAGCCATTTATTTAAATGAAGCTGTACTCTACACTTTTTGAACGTCAAAATTACATAAGACAGTCCCCTAAAACGCCCGCCCTTCACGACTTCCTAGTGCTTTAGCTGAGAGAAAAAAATGACGCAACAGACACCCCAGTTGCGTCACTCCAAATACTCTGTTACATAATCTTCCTCAATCTAGAAATAGAATTCAGGACATGCAACCAAAGCTCATAAAACTACCATAACTCAGCCTTTGGGTTCAATGAATGACAATAAACTTCTACTCGAAATTATCTTATTACATGCAAGGTTCGTTTTTCATGTTCGGCACTTATTGCATTGCTGACGAGGAAGCGACTAGCTATTGACTAGTTTTTGCATCTATGGAACCTGTCCTACCGCTGGCGATTAACGAGAAGCGAGTAGAACTGTCAACTAAAAATGAGTTGGCGAGCATACAACAGACAACAACTGCTAGGCAGTAGCCCACCAGACACAACACACGTATGATCGAAGTACCCTCCTATTTCAAAGATGAGAATAGGATAACGTTATAACGTGCACACTGCACATATTTCCATATATTATACTTTTCTGCCGTGGACATAAGTCACGTTAGAAATGATTTTATCATTTCTAACGTGACTTATGCGCACATCGGATGGCCCAGACGAAGATGGCGGGATGACCTGGACTCCTATAACATAGATTAGTCCCTGGCAGCTCTGGACAGAGAGGGGTGAAAGGAGAGTAGGGAGGCCTTTGCCACACAGAACAATACGGACAACATAAAAGCGGACAAGAACATGAAAATCGTTCGCCCCTATTTATTTTCGCTCCTATTTGCTATCCCACTAATCCTCGTCACTGGAACAAATACCTTAGTTACATAACCCACATAATGACAGGCCACAAAACGTTTACTATACATGCCAACTCGGGTACAAACCGGCATATATAGCAAGCATATAATATGTATATCTATAACACGGGTTCTCAAACTTATTTCGCCCGCCGCCCTCTTCGAGAATGTATTTTTTTTTCTTAAGCCCTAAATTCACGTTCTTGTAAATGAATAGGCTGCTGGGGAGTTTATTGCGCCATTTCTTCCCAGCTAGGAAGTACTGAAGTACAGGCGTTTTGGGGGTCTGTCTTATGATAAATCATTTTGTTTCTGTAAGTAGGTTTGTACAAAAACTTTTATACTCCAATCATATTTTAAAAACTAGATGAGGTCGGAGTTTCCTATCTGACTCCTCTGAGAAGAAAGGCCGAAATAAACACAGAGGTCGCAGTCTCTTTTAAAGTCCAGACATAATCTTGGCCAGATCATGTGAAGACCATGTGGATTGGTGTAGGTATGTAATTTAACGTTAAAAAATGTGCTGATTCTCAGCCTAGTTTGAAAAAATCAATTTTGATTTTTGATGCACGTTCAGGCAGATACGACGATCGAAATGCTATCAGAAATCATTGAGCAATTGACCAATTTAGTGTTAAATTGCGAGATTGACTTTTTTAGCCACACTAGGGTGGATTTTTTAGGGTGGAACATGGAATAAGCCATTCCACCCATTCTTGAATGAACACCTTCTAACTTTGTCTGAGCCTTCTACTGCGCCCTTCAAAACCTCCAAGCCTACAAGGGGGGTTTTATCGCCCACTTTGAGAATGCCTGGTCTATAGTTTGATATCACAAATGCCCTTCGATCGGGTATTGGTAGGTAGACATACGATATTGTTGTCTCGATTACGACTTCGACAGGTGACACGATTTCCACGAGAATATTGTTGGTTATGGGGCTTGCGGCCAAGTAATAACAGCAGCACGGGTCGTTCGATCAGGTTAAGCCAAAAAATAATGTATTTGATAGACTAATTGAGCTTCTCTCTTCTTGGGGAAGGCTGTAGGCTACTTAACATCAGGATAGGATCCTTAGGAGCCGAGTAAAAACAAAAAAAGTCTGCTAAAAAGAACGCTGAGCGAAGACGAAATACTAGCGCGGGCAGGCGATGCGATGCGATGCGACGGGGGGGGGGGGGGACGGGGGACGACAAAGAAATTTTACGCGGACGAAGACGCCGCCTAGTTTGTAATATTTGAGGGAGGATTACGTAAGTATTCATGTTTTAATTGAGGACAAGAGCTTCCAAGACTTCTTCCACGATATTTCTGACATCCTTGGCCTATAAAATAATATCGGATCATCGGGCTTATAACATTTTCAAGCCCTTTACTTATCTGATTTTGCGATACTCCTAGCGGTATTCCGATATTTAGGGAGGGTTAGAAATTTGAGATATTACAAAATTACAAAATCCTGAGTGATTTGGATTTACCCAATCACTCAGGATTTTGTAATATCTTGATTTAAAAGAGTGTCCTTGGAGTTTCTTGCCAATTCTTCTCCATACAGATCTACTTTTTGGAATGGGCAACTAGCTTGCAACTTTCTGACTAACTGACCGAATATTTGGCAATTCAAAAGTGTTTGTAAATTGTTTAATTGAGATTGAGTATGATGACAACTTCATCAGGGACTACAGAACGCCACGTCCTTACCTTTTGCTTCGTCCAAAGTCAAATCATTTATTTCAAACTAGCTTCAGCCTGCGACTTCGTCCGCATTTCTTGTTCTGTCGCCCCATCCCTTCGCATCGCAATCGCCTTCCCGCGCTATTACTTCGTTTTAGCTTAGCGTTATATCTGACTTTTTTGTTTTTGCTCGGCTTCTAAAGCCTAGCCTATAGCCTTGCTCAAGAATTGGGCTACCAAATGCAAAAAGTTCTTTTTTAATTCGACTGGTACTTCCAGAGATTAGCGCGTTCAAACAAACTCTTCAGCTTTATTATTAGTATAGATAGAAAGACACATGAGTAACTTTCCTCATGCGGTATAGATGTATAAAAGGCACTTTTGGATGTCAAAATTTACAAAAAAACTTTTTAAAAAAACGTTGCTCTGCACTAGGAATTTCTCCTGTATCGTGGGTGCGTTTACAAGCATTTAAACTCACATACACAAACAGCCAGACCTGGAACAACTACTTGTAGGTCATATAAATATGTCGGAGTTGGTTATCAATTACAATTGTGGGTAGTCAACAAAATTTGGTATGATTTGTGTTTATTATTAATTTAAGTGATTTTTATTATCAATTATTGTCTAATAAATCGAAACGTAATTTATTGAGTACTCAGTGTACGCCCTAATTGGTTTTTGGGTACTTATTTCGATAAATTGTACCCGTTGGTTTTATTCAAAACAACGGATGACATGTTACTTTGTTTTTAAAATGATTTACTTTGTGAAATCACTATTGTTTAGTTATGACAATTATTCTTGTATTACTTGATTACTTTATAAAGTAAGTCTTATTAGATTTAGCATATTTTAGTGTTTTGTATCAAGTAAACTCGTGACATGTGTCATCGGACAGAGTTGTCGTGGAGGCATCATCCTATAAAAGAGCGTGCACTTGTTTATGCTAGTTAGTCGGTCTTCGGACACGACTCAATACAGAGCACCTGCTCCCGACAAAACTGTCGGTTTACCTGGTACAGCGCTGCTGTATATTTACATAGCTGTGTTGGCTTGCTAAATAGCGAGTAGATACACTTTGTATTGGGTGGCTTGGCCGCTATACGAACTGTGACCTTAAAGGGTCTGTTCGATTAACTGTGTTTTTAACATTTACCCATCATTGTCTCTTTTGTATTGTGTAATTTGTGTGTACTGTAATGAAACCCTGTAACTGTTTATGCTGTGTTGTTTATCCCAATAACATGGGAACGCCAAACCCTGACGCTATAACCGCTCGACACTCCTGACTCCGACATCATAAGCGGGATTGAACCACAACGACCCACGTGTTCAAAATGAAATGTCGAAAATGGATGTGTCTGATGGAACAGCAGCCCCGCAGCCGTCAGCGAAGCCTTTCGTGTGCTGCAAGTGAGGGAAACCAGGATATATCGCAGTTCTGTGCACGAGTAGTGGCAGCTAAGCAGATGGTGGATAACGTGCTGGAAGTCGTATACGGCGAGTGGACGTTGTACAACTACCCTCGGACACCTTAGAAAATAAAGGTGAGCTGTATTGTTTTGTTTGCGATTCTGATGCTGAATGCTCGTTTATTAAAAGCGGGTTGTGCAGCCAAATTAAGTGGCAAACGAGTTAATAACATTGTTGCATTGACTAGTATTGGTCAAACATGTTTAGTCAGCACAGAACGAATCATATGTAGTGTTGCGATTAGCGAGCAACAAATTGAGACTTCATTACTATGTTCTACCCGAAATTTACTTGCAAAGTAATATTATGATAGTACCTGAAATATTGAACCTAGGCTTTTCGATTAACATGTCTGCGACAGAGTTTTCATTGCATAAAGCTGTTGTAATAAATTCTGTTTTAAACGGTCAACAACAGAAAGCTAGATTTGATAGAACAAAGGCAGGTATAACAAAATGTTCTGACTGACCGACCCCTTGACAGTTCAAAAGTGAAAAAATACTTTGAGTTTGAGTTCGGTTGACGATTTCATGTTATTAGAAAACGAAGAGTGAAATCAGATTATAAGATTATGTTAGATCGGAGTTTCAGAGGTCCGTTTAAGGAAGCGGAAGTTTTGGCGGGTAATCGCTATAAGATAAAAACTTTAAATTCTAACCTTACAAGTATGCTCACGATAGGTAAAGAAAGATGCTAGTAGGTCATGTACCAGTCGAAGTAGATAGTGAACACAGTCGTGATATGAGCAAGCCTACATTATGGGAAGCACGCGAGTAGGGGTTCTCTATCGGCCGTAGTAAAAGTTGTGTGGTGTCACAGGGTGATGCACACGGATCCATGCGCTGGATGTGTGAGAGCAATGTGATTGCTGGTTGGCTGGAGAGCCGTGGCGTTAGAGTGGTTTACGCGTGGGTGGGTTTCCAGGTGTCTAAGGCTCTTAGTGATAAAAATGATTTTTAATGTGGATGACAATGGTACATGGCTCTGGTTGATGATTTACGCTATGATTAATCCAGTTTGTTTACATGGCTCTGGTTGAATCAATACTCTAAAAGCCTTCAACTCCAGCCGCACGTATACGTACGCTTACGATCGCATACGAAAGATGCCTCTACGTGGAGTTCCTAACGGGTTAAACGTAGAAGACGGTGAGGAAAGTTCCTACACCGAGTAGTAGAGCACATACCATGGCTATTAGGTCGCACTGTACGTACTTGTCTGTAGTCGTAACTGCAACTCACTTGTGAGTTGTTCAGGGGGCGATGGCCAGCTAGTGGTGCAGCGGGAATCTGGGTCTCAAAGGAGACGGTTGTTGTGTTGGTCTTGTAATGACCTGGGAGTCGTAGACTCCTATGTGAAGTAATGTCTATTGGTCGTATCACTTGAGGTGATGACGATATGGGTGGCATGAGTGTCACTAGCTGCTGCGGCAGCCGGGCCATGAGCGTTGTATGTAATCTACGAGTAAATTGGTACAGTTCCTGACCAATTCTTACTAAGGCTTAGAGGAACCTTTTGTTATCGATGGTAGTTTTGATCAGAGTATTACTAACGAATTAGAGGAAAGTCAAGTAATAGTTTTATTGCTGAAACAGGGCAGAAATAAGTTGTGTGTCATCATCATCATTTCAGCCGATAGACGTCCACTGCTGGACATAGGCCTCCCCCAAGTGTCGCCACATTGATCGGTCCCGTGCGACTCGCATCCAGCGGATTCCCGCAACCTTTACCAGGTCATCGGTCCACCTAGTGGGAGGCCTTCCAACGCAACGTCTTCCGGTTCGCGGTCGCCACTCCAGAACTTTTCGGCCCCATCGGCCATCCGTTCTGCGAGCAATGTGCCCTGCCCACTGCCACTTAAGTTTGGCAATTCTTCGGGCTACGTCGGTAACCTTGGTTCTCTTGCGGATGTCCTCATTTCTGATTCGATCACGCAAGGAAACTCCGAGCATAGCCCTCTCCATTGCCCTTTGAGTGACTTTAAGCCTTCTGATGAGGCCCTTGTGAGCGACCACGTTTCAGTCCCGTATGTGATCACTGGCAACACACACTGGTCATAGACTTTCGTCTTGAGACACTGTGGTAAGTTGGACGAGAAGATACCGCGCAGCCTCCCGAACGCCGCCCAGCCGAGTTGGATTCGACGATTGACCTCTTGTTGTAAGTTGTGTGTGTTGTAAGTCCAAGAGTGATCTGGCGATCCGAGGGGGCCCATGCGCAAATTAATTTGACGAGTTAAGTAACTGGAGGTTACTAGATAGAATGAGACACATTCATCTTGGTTGATTATTTTTATTGTAACCTTGAGATTTGGGAATCAAATAGTGGGTAACACTCTGAACTCTGCTATTTTTAGTTTTTTTCGAATTTTCATTGTGTTTTTGCCTGAACCAAATGTGGTCATGTGGTCAAGAGTGACCGAGCTATGTGATACTTTGCGGGTATGTTTCTTTACAGATTAACACACGACGTGTGCAAACAGAATGGCAGTGTCGAACAGCGCTGCACTCATTGGATCTCCTGTACGAATAATCCCTGATCAAGGACGGTGCTTTTCGAGCAAGGAGTTTCGCGACTTCTGCCAAGGAAATAGTGGATTACAACCGGCCAAAGACGTGGTCACAGAGAAAATATCGACTCCGGTGACTTGTTTCCTTTTTCGGTGGCGAGCCCCTCCCATCACCACAAGCTGTCCAAAGAAACTGTACTGTCTGTAGTGTCTGTACAATCTGGTGAGTCGTTTTCATTTTGTTTTGACAGTTTTGTTCAATTTTAGAAATATTGGATGTTGATGGATATTTGTTAAAATCTTTGAATAGCAATAGAATTTGCAAATATGCCCATGATCGTGTACGAAAAATGCCTGAATGTCCAGTCACTGTTAATGATGTCAATGTTGACACTGATGATGATGATTCATCTGCTACTGACATACTATAGCTGAATTGACAAGATATCTATGTTGATTCTTGTTTTGGATGTCTATGTTGACTCCTGGATTTGGACGTTGAACTTGACGCTTATGCAGGTTGTCTATGTTGACGCCTATGCGAGTTGTCTATTCAACTTCAAATTACTTGTCAAATCCCATGGTGTGATTTTGGCTGGGAGACTATGTCTCTACTTTGGTTGTCTATCTTGACGCTTAATCGGATGTCTATGTTGACTCCTGGATTTGGAGATTGAACTTGACGCTTATGGGGTTGTCTATGTTGACGCCTATGCGAGTTGTCTATTCGACTTCAAATTACTTGTCAAATCTCATGGTGTGATTTTGGCTGGGAGACTATGTCTCTACTTTGGTTGTCTATCTTGACGCCGGATGTCTATGTTGACTCCTGGATTTGGACGTGGAACTTGACGCTTATGCAGGTTGTCTATGTTGGCGCCTATGCGAGTTGTCTATTCGACTTCAAATTACTTGTCAAATCTCATGGTGTGATTTTGGCTGGGAGACTATGTCTCTACTTTGGTTGTCTATCTTGACGCTTAATTGGATGTCTATGTTGACTCCTGGATTTGGAGGTTGAACTTGACGCTTATGCGGGTTGTCTATGTTGACGCCTATGCGAGTTGTCTATTCGACTCCAAATTACTTGTCAAATCCCATGGTGTGATTTTGGCTGGGAGACTATGTCTCTACTTTGATTGAGCTGTGTATTGTCTGTAACAGTATGATCATTTTGAATGATTGCGATGCAACTGCTATTGATTGATTTTACTTAACTAATTCAGGATTTTTCTTTGCTACATAGGCTTTTATTTGTCAGAAAGGCCGATCGATATTCACTAAGTGATTTTTTTAGGATCACACGAGGCCGTGTAGAACGTCAGTTCTGGCCGTGTCGGAGTTGGTTATCAATTACAATTGTGGGTAGTCAACAAAATTTGGTATGATTTGTGTTTATTATTAATTTAAGTGATTTTTATTATCAATTATTGTCTAATAAATCGAAACGTAATTTATTGAGTACTCAGTGTACGCCCTAATTGGTTTTTGGGTACTTATTTCGATAAATTGTACCCGTTGGTTTTATTCAAAACAACGGATGACATGTTACTTTGTTTTTAAAATGATTTACTTTGTGAAATCACTATTGTTTAGTTATGACAATTATTCTTGTATTACTTGATTACTTTATAAAGTAAGTCTTATTAGATTTAGCATATTTTAGTGTTTTGTATCAAGTAAACTCGTGACATGTGTCATCGGACAGAGTTGTCGTGGAGGCATCATCCTATAAAAGAGCGTGCACTTGTTTATGCTAGTTAGTCGGTCTTCGGACACGACTCAATACAGAGCACCTGCTCCCGACAAAACTGTCGGTTTACCTGGTACAGCGCTGCTGTATATTTACATAGCTGTGTTGGCTTGCTAAATAGCGAGTAGATACACTTTGTATTGGGTGGCTTGGCCGCTATACGAACTGTGACCTTAAAGGGTCTGTTCGATTAACTGTGTTTTTAACATTTACCCATCATTGTCTCTTTTGTATTGTGTAATTTGTGTGTACTGTAATGAAACCCTGTAACTGTTTATGCTGTGTTGTTTATCCCAATAACATGGGAACGCCAAACCCTGACGCTATAACCGCTCGACACTCCTGACTCCGACTGACTCTTTGTTCCGTGCGGGAATTGAAACCGCGACACGCAGCGCAGCAGTCAATCGCTTAACCACTACGCCAACCTTGCCGTTGATTCCAGTTGCCCTTTACAAACGTTAGTTTCGTATGGAGAAGAGGAATAATTCAAACATTTTGTCACGCACGCACACTGAAGTAGGCACCTGAGGCCTGACCTTTTGAAGCACATCAACAATTAGATTTGTATCTACTTAATGTCACAAAACTCATCGACTGAGTAGAACTTCGGACTTGACCTTTACCAACCATTATCGCATAAAACCCTTAAGCTAAGCGCGCCTACGAATTACAATCGTTGCGGATAATAATCGCTAATCTGTGAACATCCAACTGATATTATAAACGCGAAAGTTTGTAGGGATGGATGTATGTTTGTTACTCTTTCACGCAAAAACTACTGAACGGATTTGGATGAAATTTGGCACACAGATAGTTTATAACCAGGATTAACACATAGGATACTTTTTATCCCGATTTTCCCACGGGATCAAAACTTATGCTGGTGAAACCGCAAGGCGCAACTATGTAGTTACCAATATACATACTTACTAGAGTCCTCGCACTGCGATAAAGAATCGCTTGAGACTTCGCTTGATAAGTTATTTGTGTTTGCGATTCTATTTCGCATGAACATGCGAATAAAGAGGAGAAATGAGTCCGGGGTTAAATAATAGCCGAACAGGTCGATTGATCAGGTTAAGCTACGCTTGCCGAGGTTGGTCTGTGGATGGGTGACCATCTTTACATACCGAGACCCCTCCGTGCCTCGGAAAGCACGTTAAGCCGTTGGTCCCGGCTGTCATTCGTGGATCTTAGACAGTCGTCACGGGCACGGGTAGTCAGAAACCCGAAAATCTGACAATCAGTCTTACCTAGAGGTATCGTATTACCCAGTAACTGGGTTGTGTAGATAGGCAGTCGCTCCATGTAAAATGCTGGTATTCAGCTACATCCGATTAGACTGGAAGCCGACCGTAACATGGTAGAAAAGGCAGGCAGATGATGCAGTAAGGGCGGCTTTCGTAATGCAATTATTACCACTGATGTGAGTCTGTACGTGTGAATGGAACTGATACACAAAAATTTTGGACCCGCGGGGTAATTGCGTAACACACTAACAGTAGGAATGGCTTTCATTTTGACAGTTCAACAACATTCATTGCTTTATTTACGTTGTTGAGCAAACACATTTTTCGAATATATGAAGCAATGGATTAGCAATATCCTTCAAAATGATTCAGATTGTGATTGAAACTGTGTTACGCCATTCAAAATCAAGGGTCATTTATTAAAATTAGGCTGAGAATCAGCACTTTTCGAACGTCAAAATTACGTAAGACAGTCCTCCAAAACGCCCGCCCTTCACCACTTCCTAGTGCTTTCGCTGTGAAGAAGAAGGGTGCTGGCCGCATTTTTGCCGCTGTGGTGTGGCTGTAGCACATCCAAACAGACCCTTAGGTAAATTAGATGTAGGTACTTGAAGCAGAAGACTTCTAAGATATCTATTAATTAAGATCTTAGACGCCAGTATGGGTTTGGAGCATTGCGGCTGCCTGATAAATGGTGACACGTACGGCCACTGGCGGGCTAAGGGCAGGAGCGGCCCCGGGCCGCGGCGGCCCCAATTCTTAAGAAGTACTTTTTAATCAATCCCAATCAAGGTAAAAATATGTTCAGTAAGCAGTAGTTCGAATTGGAGGCCCCGCACGAACCTAAGAAAAATATAAATGTCGTGTACTAAAAATTTTCGACCTCGCTTCGGCCGCTCTTTTATTCCTAAGACTTTTGCACACATAAGTCGGCAAAGCAACTCGCTATTTCCGTACAAATACGAATGTTCAAAAGAAATCTGATCGAGAATTCAGAGTTAAGGTGTAAAATATTTAGTTTTTCGAGCTCTTGTCGCTCGCTCTCGCATCCTTGCTTGCTTTTCTTGAACAGCATAATGAGGAGATGAATATGCACCTCCCTGAAAAAAATATCCTGCTGCTTGTGAGGCTCATGATATGGGTAGAGTATAATTATTACGCACTTTAAGTTTTTGCCAAATGTTACTAGAACTTCAAGTACCCACCATAAACTGAGAAGACGGAGGGATCATTTTGTTTTACCGCCCAGGGCCCCCGACAGGCTTAGTCCGCCACTGCGTACGACTCATTACGCTAAATGGGGACAGAGACGAAACAGTGCGAGTATGATGGCCTTTTCAACCAAGTTCGGGTGAATTGTAGTTCATTTTGTGGATCCAGTTGTATCTATCTATCTACATCTATTAATAAACCACCTTCTGCCTGTGACAATTCTTTAGCGTGGGAGTCGTAATATACACAATACCCATATTAAAATAACAGTCACATTCTTATAAAACTCCCCGACACGCATCACTCGTTTTTGCTTAGCATTCTTTTTGCTCGGCTCCTATTAGTCCTATCGAGATGTTAAATAGCCTTTCTCAAGAATTAGGCTATCGAATGCAAAAAAAAAATTCAAATCAGACTGGTAGTTCCAGAGATTAGCGCGTTCAAACAATCTCTTTATTTACTCATTTATTTTTTTTCTCTCTTTTTTCTCTTTTTTTTTCTCTTTTTTCTTCTCTTTTTTTCCTCTTGATCTTTATCTCATTTGGTTTTATTTTTTATTTTTGATTGTGTTTAGTTTAGTTTTATGATCTTCCTGTACGAGTCGCAATAAATACATTTTCTTTCTTTCTCTTCAGGTTTAATATTAGTATAGCGATTTTCCCGGAAAATTTTCGGATTTGGGAAATAGTGACGTACCTTTTTTCTATGATTTTTCGTATGGACACAAGGGCATTTCTCACGGTTTATTGACTTCAGTAACACTTACACATGCATAAGCTCGGGCACTTCCCGTGAGGATAGGCAGAAACTTCAGAACGTCACGTGCTACGATCCTTAGGCCGTTTGTCCACCTCCGCGTCAAAGGGACATTAACTAGAAAGAGATGACGGCGCCAAAGTTCCGATACATACATTTACTATGGCCGCATGTCCACCGCACGCCGTCATCGGTACGTCACGCTCGGATTAAATAATCTCGTTTCTCGTTGTCGCTCTGTTGACGGTGGCGGCTAGACAATCAGAACATGCTCCTTTGGTTTCGTCCACATTTATACATTAGGGCCCTAATTCACTATGACCACTTAACGATTTCTTACTTCGAAACCACGTCAATTCCTTACCTTATCACGACATATGCTATAAACGTATTCTCTATGACACAATGGCGGGGTTCGAACTGTCAAAATAAATGTTGTCCGTACGGTTGACATTCCGATTCCTTGCCGTTAACAAGACACGATATTGTCGAGTTGGCACGTGGTAAGATTTCGCGGGGAATAATAAAGGATTGGGGCCCTGTACAGACGCCAGCAGGTCAAGCTACCCGAAACTGTCAAATTTTTCCATTCAACCTTGAACCTTAATGTTTTAGCGATAAAGTTGAAAATCTATTAAAGAAATTTGACAGATTGTAGTAGCTTGATGTGCTGGCGTCTGTACATACACACGCGTCGGTTGCAAGCACTATGCACTTGACAGAACGTCACCAATTATTATAACTAGTGTTTTTATAAATATGGCAGGAATATCGACGCGCAAATTGTAACCATGAATTCAGTACATGATTCAAAGCCCCCTAGAAAATATTTGAGATAAGAAAAGAAGATTATCAAGAGTCATACGCATCTTCTGGGGCTCCCAATTTGAATATAACCGACCTCGACCTTCCTAATCTATCAGGAGTAGGTGGTGACTTTATAGGGACCCTTATTTAAGCCTCCGCTGTCCATCCGTCCGTCCGTCTGTCTGTCAGCGGGCTGTATCTCATGAACCGTAATAGGTAGACAGTTGAAATCTTCACCGAATGTGTATTTCTGTAACAAATAATACAAATAAAGTTCAAAATTAACGGGGGTCTCCATACAAGAAACGCGTTTTTATCGTTGTTTTTTGCCGTGTGGCACGGAACCCTTTGCGTGGGAGTCAGACTCGCACTTAGCCCGTTTTGTTTATTTGAAGTCACATGAAATAGCAGTATTCATGTAACTCACGCTTCTCAACACTTCATCTGAAAAGGGTCTCATTTTCTCACAAATATTACGAAATATCAGTAACGCACTAAATATCAATTGCAAAATCATTGCGGAACATAGTCTGAAAACTCACAAGTCCATCGTAATTATGTTGCACTATTTTGTGGTGTTATTGTGTTGTTGCTAATGATACTAATAGTAGGTCTGTGTGTAGTCTCTTTTTCCATTTAGATGTCTTCACTCTTCAAATGGACGAATCTTCAGATCTTAATTTGACTGATTATATCGTGGTGTCACAGTCGAATGCCAATATGGTTCTTTAAGATTGCAAATGGATATTTTCAGACCATTTGACGGTAGTTCTTTTTCTGTTTGAGAAGAGACCTTTGTCCTGCAGTGGGATAACTAAAGACTGATTTTATTAAAACCTTGCAATTTGTACGGAAAAGGGAAGAATGACTCCAAACTAAGAGGTCTAAAGGTAATTTGTTGAACGGTGGATAGAAAAGTTATATCCATGCCTGCTATCCTGGATGCTATGTCCCGTAAAAGGCGACTGCCAGATTCCCTATCCAAAGATTTCACGAAATCAGATGTTGGCGCCGATTCCCTTGTTCACAAATTAAACTAACTTTAAGTTCAGTGTATCTTTTTCTTTCTATTTCATTAAGAAACGGACAGAAGATAAATATTAGTTTAGTCCTCTCAAATTAGTCAACGCCTGACGTATTTTTAGTCGCCAATTTTTTAATCACGTCTAAACTGTCTATGCCGTCTCTTAATTTGGCAGGACTGAACTATTATTTATCATATGTCCTTTTCTTAATGAAATGGAAAGAAAAAGATGCACTGAACTTAAATTGGACGTTGTTTAGCAGAAAGTACTCAACCCACAAAAAGAAATTTTTGCGTTATCGAGGTTTCAAGTTTAGGTGTGTATTGCTGCAATTATGTGGTATATATAATATCTTGAAATGTTGTCCCTTATGGGAAAATATACCAATATTTTTATGACTCAAGTTGTATTACATAGACTAACGCAATTTTCGAGTTATTGGGAAGAATGTGGGTCGAGTCCTTTCGAATGTGGGTTGAGTCCTTTCTGCTTAACTACGTCCAATTTAGTTTAGTTTGTGAACAAGGGAATCGGCGCCATTATGTCCTTGGTAAACTACAGGTTAGGTAAGTAGCAATATTCCTTCAAGATCATTAGATCGAATGGTCTACAGAGGTCCGTTGTCCGAAAGTGATTGACATAGTTTCAAAGGCTTATCCAAAAGAAGTAACCGTCTCATTGTTCTAGTGGTACCAAGTGCAACTGCGATTCTTGAAGCACAGAGTTCAGTTGGAGATCCAGGTCAGTCAACATAAATAATAAATGAGGTTTAGACCTAAAGCACGTTGGAGTTGGCTTCCACAAACGACATGTTGATTGTTGATGTAATCGCTTACTTACTAATGTCCTGGAGAGACTCGACCACGAAGATCACGCAGAGTGGCTTTAAAAAGCAGTTCGTATCCTGGGCTGTATTGCTATTCTGTAAGGGAGGGCGCCCACGAGCAACTTAGTTGCCCAGCAGCTTTTTTGTCTCTATCGATGTCTCCTCGCCGAGATTTGGACGATGCGCACACGGGAGAGACAGCAACGCTACGCTTTGTAAAATTTTCGGTTGAGTGGCAACTGCCTAGACAACAACAACCTTTTTGTCGCCGTGCGTGCGCTTGCTTTGCAACCAATAGACGGGCGACAGTTGCGTCCAAACCCGCGGAGAAAAATATCTCCCAGCTGTCGCGTCTCTACATGCGCGCACTTTCATGCAAACCCGTATACTTGATGTGAGAGACAAATTAGTAGCGGAGACACAAGTTGCTCGTGGGCGCTCTCCCTAAAAATCTCACCGTGAAAATTTAGGTGAGGTGAGCTTGAAGTGAGCTGTCAATAGCGTCACTCCCTAGCATCAGGTGGAACGACAGCTCACTTAAAGCTCACTTCACTTATGTTTCCATGATGAGATTGTTACAGAATAGACCGGCTGGTCACTGGCTTCAGCATCACGAGTAGAATTTGAGTTCAGATTTTGTAGTGACTTGATTTAAAAAGTGTTCATGGAGATTTGAATTGTCCGGATTGGGGGTGCCAGGAGACTGGATTTGTGCCTCGTTGATGCAAGAAGAAAGAAAGAAACAAAATATGTTTATTTGCGGTAAACATGACGCAGAAAAAGAACCCAAACAACAAAAAAAAATTACAAGTTGGTGGAAAACATGCGTGACATCCTCGCAAAACGGCCATCACTCAGCATAATGCTAAGACCCTATACGAGCCAGAGCCCCAGCGCTGGTTTTCAGCGACAGCCGGCGTTGACGTGATGACGTAACCGGTGCAGCATAAGATATAAAAAAACAACTATCAATAGATAATAGCAATAGGCTCGCGTCCTGTTAAATAGAACTTAAACATAACTGGCTGAATGTGTGGGTATACTCAGTACTGTAGGTACACCTCTGCTTACCCCTTGGAGGAATACAGGCGTGAAAATGTATGTGTACCATGGAGTTTCTTGTCCTATCTTTTTTTTTTTTTTTTTTCGGATGGGAAATCATCAAATGACCCCTCCCGCTCTGGGTGGAGCGGAAGGGAGTGTCAGACTCTTACTGACTAAAACCCACCCATGTTCCTTCCTTTGCCCTTTATGTTCCGGGGTAGCGGTAACCCTTTCGGACAATCCCGCTGACCCGGCAGGCTTCGGCCCTAAGGGGCCCCTCAAATTATGCTGACAACTCTTTGAGGCGCGCGTGGAACACTTACGCGCCGTCCGGCACGGGCCTGGTCCTGATCGGGCGGTGAGCTACCCATTGCTCTCCGCCCGCAGGCCCGCGCCTACGGTAGCCGGGAGTCGTCACGCGGCTCCCGACGCCCGGAGCGTCCCCCGCGGTTCTTGTCCTATCTTCCACAGAGATCTTGGTTTTGGGATGGGCGACTAGCTTCAACTTCCTGACTACCTGACCGACTCCATGTCAGTTTAAAAGTGCCTGTAAATGGTTTAGTTGTAAGAAATGAACTGACTTTGGATTAATCTGATAGTTCTACAGCTTGCGTGTCATGGATGATCATCATTGTCTGCACAGCCTTTTCCCAACTATGTTGGGGTCGGCCAGTTTAACCAAACGCAGCTGAATACCAGTATTTTACTTAGAGCGACTGCCTATCTAACCTCCACGACCCAGTTATTGGTTAATACGATTCACCTTGGTAAGACTGGTGTCGGACTTTCGGGCTTTTATCGACCCGTAACGACTGTCAAAGATCCACGAATGACAGCCGAGACCAACGGCTTAAAGTGCTTTTCGAGGCACGGAGGGGTCTTGGTGTGTAAAGATGGTCACCCATCCACGGACCAACCGCGGCAAGCGTAGCTTAACCTGATCGATCGACCTGTGCTGCTATTATTACTTAGCCACTAGCCCCTCCACAAGCTTTTCTACATACATAAACACCCCTTCACGCCTTTTTCCCATGAGGTTAGCCAGAAACTATAGAACGTCACTTGCTACGATCCTTACGATGATATTTTGATGTATGAAGCAAAAAATTAACAACCGTTGCACGTAGCGTTTTGTAGCTTCTGCATGCCCATGGGAAAAAAGGCCAGAGCTCATGTATTTAATGCGTAATTAGACATGCAAATATTCATTTTTAATTACCACAAGTCTCCAAGTATCTAGGACGCACGTGACAATTTCTATAGACGTAGTATTAAGGTGGTGTCAGACGTTTCACTTGTATCAAAATCGAAAATATCAAATGAAATTATTTAGGAGTGTACAAATATAGGGTAATTAAATACTACATAGTGGTTTTTTTTTTAATAAAAGTCATCTGTGTTCTACCGTCACATGGCATTCAAATATTTAACTAGCTTTTGCCAGCGACTTCGTCCGTGTGAAATTTCTTGTACCCCCGACCCACCCCGTCGCATCGCATCGCCTGTCAGCGTTATTACTTAGTTTTTCCTTAGCGTTCTTTCTGACTTTTTTTTCGTTATGCTCGGCTCCTAAGGGTTCTAGCGCGATGTTTAATAGCCTATAGCCTTTCTCAAGAATTTGGCTATCAAATTCAAAAATAACTTTTCACATCCGACTGGTAGTTCCAGAGTTTAGCGCGTTTAAACAAACATACAAACTAACTCTTCAGCTTTATTATTAGTATAGATTTACCTAAAAGGTATTGAAGATGTTTATTATGGAGCCTGGCATACCTGTCAGCCATTTTGTTTATTTTTTTCAAAATGGCGGCTCCCCCCCCCTCGTGAAACCTATATAAATCGATAGCTGACACCAATGCATAACCTGATCGATCGACCTGTGCGGCAGTTATTATTTAGCCACGGGCCCCTGAAAGACAAATATGAACAAAAACTGAAGCTTCTGATATCTGCTTTACGTACTGCGTATTATAAATGGCGGGTCAAGGTAAACGTCCGGTTTGGCATACACAGACAGACACTCACAGACAGTGCAAATAAAACCTGTGCTGTCACTGTTTTTATTTCCACTGTCTGTAAAGTTTTTCAAACTCAAAGCATTTATTTCAAATCTTCTTCTTCGTGTCGCTGGCACGAATTAATTTTATATCTTGTTGGCCCAAAACTTTGCCACTTCCACGGCGTCGACAGTGGCAGCGCAGAGGTCACTTCGACTGCATGTTTTGGGACACAGAGGGCAGGGTAGGAGGTGGAACATGGTTTGTGACATAGCTCCACAGTCGCACCCTACTGCTGTTCCGTCAAGGTAGCCCCACTTTACCAGGTTGGACTTACATCTTCCGTTGTTTCCGGAGACGGTTCACTTCCAAGTGGACCATGGAAGGTTACATCCTACAGGGAGATGCTCCTTTGGTGGTAGATAGTAAGTAGGAGGGGGAAGATTATCCTGCCACAGTTTGAAACGGGTGTCAGGCGGGTTTCCTGACAGGGACGCTGTCTATTTTAAGAAGCTGTGCCTGCTTTATTTCAAATAAACCAATTAAAGGCATTTTTAAATTGACAAGGGGTCGATCAGTCAGAAAAATGAAGCTAGTTGCCCATTCCAAAGCGTAGTAGGTACCGTTGGAGAGGAACGGGCAAGAAACTCCACGGACACTCTTTTAAGTCATAAAATTGTTACAAAATATTGGTTACATCATTCATGTTGAAAATGTACATGTGAGAACGATGTAGAAAAACGTGCACGTTAAAAGCGCCCGAACTAAAAAAGAATAACACAAAAAAGAACAATTCAGAAATGAAAATAAGCCGTGGCGCCTAAGAGATGACCAGTCAGTCCCTACTGACGGCGCCCGTTCACGAACATGACGTATGGATCAACACCATTCAGCTCAACCATTTTGAAGGGAACTTAATGATCCAACACACACGCCACTACCAGCGAGACATTTGAGTGAGCATGACGTACTCTCAGCCGCCAGGGCACATAATTTTAATACGGCTATAACGTATCTATTTCCTGTCGTGTGTTCACAGTTCCCGGGCGTATTCTAATTATTTTTAGTAACACTAAGAGAAAATTTATGCATAAACAGAAGCAAACTGTTGGAGTTTCATTGTTCAGCTCAGCGCTGAGAGTTGAAAATCCAACGTGCAGTATTATAATAGAGAACTCAAACCATTTCTTTGAAATAAACCAATTACAGGCACTTTTGAATTGTCAAAGGGTCGGTCAGTCAGAAAGATGAAGGTAGTCGCCCATTCCAACGCTCACCCCTTGAAATATGAGTCTACTTGAGCTAGCCTGAAACCTGGTTGAACTAATTGGTCCCTATTTCTAGTCATATAATTTTGTCTTTCACCTCTTTTACAAAAAGGAGTATTTATTTTTTACGTAATGATGTTTTCATACATATATTGACAATGTACCCTAATGATGTTAATAAGAACGTAATGAGATCATCATCTGCCTACCTTTTTCCCAATGTTGTGGTCGGCTTCTAGTCTAACCGGATGCAGCTGACCACCAGTTTTTTGCATGGAGCGACTGCCTATCTGGCCTCCACAACCTAGTTACTGGGTAAGACCGGTTGTCAGACTTTCGGGCTTCTGACGACCCGTAACGATTATCAAAGATCCAAGAATGACAGCCGGGACCAATAACCTAACGTGCTTTCCGAGGCACGGAGGGGTCTCAATGTATAAAGATGGTCACCCATCCACGGACTGACCACGGCAAGCGTAGCTTAACCTGATCGATCGACCCGTGCGGCTGTTATTAATTAGTCACGAGACCCTACTATGTACTTCCTACTAGAGATCACTGACCTTAGGTTTCCCCCCTACAAAAAATCTGTCATTGAAATTCGCCACAATTTTATTTAATTTATATGCACTGCGCCCAGCTCGCAGGTAGTGGCCAACCGCGCGCGCTTGTGGCCGGCTCGACCAATCAATTTGATGCAGCTGTGCATTGCGGACATACTTATTAAGTGAACGTGGTTCTAATAAAGTTTGAGTGTGTTGTGTGATATGATTGTGACTTTGTTATGATACTAATGTTGGTGAAGGTTATAATTTTCCGTAACATTATACAACGTGTTTGAGTGTCAATCAACATAAAAAAAGTCGTTCAATTTTACTCCAATACGAATTGTATGAAACAAATATGGTTTCAATTTGGGTAATTACGTAACACACTATCAATGGCTATATAAAATAAATATAATATATATCAGCAATGGCTTACATTTTGACAGTTCAAAAACATTCATAGCGTTATTTACGTTGTTGATCAGACACATTTTTCGAACATATGAAGCAATGGATTAGCAATATCCTTCAAAATGATTCAGATTGAGATTGATAGTTTGTTTATTGAATGATTGATATATCCTTCAAAATTATTCAGGTTATGATTGATAGTGTTAGCAATTAGGGTGCAGTTCTGCTGTCCAGATTTTTTTAACATTTACTTGATGCAGAAAGAAAGAGAGTAAAAGTATTTATTGGGACGATTGCACAGGAATATCACAAACTAAACTAAACACATTTTTTTTGTCAGCCTACATTATGTCCCACTGCTGGGCAAAGGTGTCCCCTTTTTCCTTCCACACCTCCCTGTCTTGTGCGATCTCTAGCCATGTTGGTCCTGCAAAAGTTTCCAGATCGTCACACCACCATCGCCGTGGTCTACCTCGACGGTGATGTCGTCATCACATTCATAGAAATATAAAGAAAACCAAAATAAAAACAAAGTCCTGTTGAAGGCCAAAAGGCTCTATCTCAGCATGGTGTTGCGAAAAAAATAATGATCGATTTTAATGGACACCTCGCACAGTTTTTTGGTCATCATCATTTCAGCCGAAAGACGTCCACTGCTGGACATAGGCCTCCACGAAGCACCTCCACTTCGACTGGTTATGTGCTTCTCGCATCCAACGGGTTCCTGCAGCCTTCACAAGGTCGTCGGTCCACCTTATGGTTTTAGGCCGCAAAAATTGGTTTCATGAAAAAAGAGCTAATCGTTCCTGATACAATTTCCCCGTATCTCCTACGGAATTTCCAATGTTTCCGGACGGTTTAAAAAAAACGGTCAAGTGCGAGTCGGGTTCGCGCACCGAGGGTTCCGTACAAAGTAGGTATGTAACTAAAAGTTTACGGTTTTCGGATTTTTTCCTTTACTTGTGCTACATCTTCTTAGCGTGTGGATGGCAAAAATATTGTTTTTTTTTCTTAATTTGTTTGGCCCAAAATTCAGCAACGCGGATAGCATTCGCCGACGCAGCCATTAGGTTCTCACGTGTGTAGGTGACAGGGCACGCGGTGCAAGATGGATGCTACATGATATTGGCACCGATTCCCTTGTTCACAAACTAAACTAAATTTAAGTTCAGTGCATCTTTTTCTTTCTATTTTATTAAGAAAAGGACAGAAGATAAATATTAGTTTAGTCCTGTCAAATTTAGATACTCCATAGCAGGTTTAGACGTGATTGAAAACATGACGACGAAAAATACGTCAATTTACGTCAGGCGCTGACTAATAATAACATTTTTGTATCAAAATAACCTTAAGTTTATTGTTAAATTGTTGAAAGGAGTCATTTTTTATACTGTCTGGTAGTTTATTAAATATTATTGGACCCATACAAAGAACACTTTTTCTAAGTAGTGCTGTTTTATAACCAACAACAATTAAGAGGTTTCTGCATTGGTTTCTTACCGGACCTTTTTTGGCGTCCGGGACCTTACTAAACAAATGTTTATTTCTTTTTACAAAAATTGCCATCTCTAAAATATATAAGGACTGAAAAGGAAGAATTTTTAAAGACTTAAACAGAGGTTCACAGCTATCTCTAGGTTTTAGACTACACATAGCTCTAACACAGCATTTCTGGGCTTTAAATAAGTTATCTCTTAGGCTACAATTACCCCAAAAAAATATTCCAAACCTTAATACCGACGCAACTAAATAATGGTTTGCTACTACAGCAGTCTTTATGTCAACTTTTTTGCCAGGTTAAAGAGAACATGTGCTGCAGTGCTTAACTTTTTGCATACCTCTTCTGCTTGCGGCTTCCATGTTAATTGATCGTCGATAGGAATTCCCAAAAATTTCGAGACCTTTGTTTGATTGATCACTTGACCATCATATTGTACAGACGCCAGCACATCAAGCTACTACAATCTGTCAAATCTCTAATAGGTTTTCAACTTTTTCGCTAAAGCATTAAGGTTCAAGGTTGATTGGGAAAATTTGACAATTTCGGGTAGCTTGACCTGCTGGCGTCCGTACAGTGACGTTCGGTGGAATTATGCGTTGGTGAAAATGCATCACACTAGTCTTTGATACGTTTATTACCATGTTGTTTTTGTCAAGCCAATCAATAATGTTTCTAAGGTTTAGGTTGATGTCCTGTTTATAATTGTTAATATTTGTGCATTTTATCAGTGCTGTGCTGTCAAAACAAATGGAACCATTGGGTTTGGTATCTGATGGGGCAGATCATTTATATACAGCAAAAACAGCGGGGGACCCAATACACTACCTTGCGGTGCACCAAATTTAGCAATTTGACCTTCAGATTGATATTTTTGTTCACATTTTGATTTAAGACAGTTTCTAGATATCTCCGTATATTGTGTGCGGTTACTGAGGTAGGATTTTAAGAGATTCAGCACATTTCCTCTCAGACCGTAGCTATTGAGCTTGTTTAATAAAATATCGTGATTGACTCAGTCAAATGCTTTAGTCATATCTGTAAAAATGGCACAGATCGGTGCTTTATTATCCACATTTATCATTATTTCGTGTAAAAAATCATATATTGCTGTATTAATACTTTTATTTTTTCTAAATCATCACATAGAATGTGGTATTTTGTCAGAAAGTTATTGATTAATTCATATATAATCTTCTATCAGTTTGGAGAACACAAGAATTAAAGCAATCAGTCTATGTATAGTTAGCTATATCCTTCTTGCAATTCTTTTTGTGAATCGGTTTGACTATAACTGTTTTCAAACCGTTAGGGAATACACCGGTACCGAAGGCTAAGTTAACAATATGGCGAATATGCACGATTATGTCCTTTGATACAAATTTTATGACATTTGTGGATATTTCATCATGCAATCATTTTTTTTTTTTGTAAACGTACCCCTACACTAGGAATTTCTCCTGTATCGTGGGTGCGTTTACAAACATTTAAACTCACGTACACAAACAGCCAAACCCGGAACAACTACTTGTAGGTCATACAAATATTTGTTCCGTGCGGGAATCGAACCCTTGACACGCAGCGCAGCAGTCAATCGCTTAACCACTGCGTCAACCGTGCCGTGAATTGTGGATATTGCATTCAGCTAATCGTCTAATGCGGAAGATGGGACGTAATATCCAGTTACCGGTCGTATTAGACATCATTATAAGCACTTCAGGATGTGGTTGTCAATTACCCTTGATCTTTAGACATGGCGCACACTACGCGACATGCGTGTACGGACGCCAGCAGGTCAAGCTACCCAAAACCGTCAAGTTTTTCCAATCAACCTTGAACCTTAATGCTTCAGCGATAAAGTTGAAAATCTATTAAAGAGATTTGACAGATTGTAGTAGCTTGATGTGCTGGCGTCTGTACATCAATATTTGACGAGTTTATATGTAACTCCTATCTATTTTTGTATGATTTGTTTTTGTGTTTGGCTGGCTTACAGCTATAAAATACAGACGTAGTAGTCCTAACTACTACGTCTGTATTTGACCTACGTCTGTTTTTAAACAGCTTGTCATTACCTATAATGACAAGCTATTTACAAGCCTCCACGGTGAGTAATAGAGTATTTTTTTACACATTTGTAAATTGGCAACACTAAGTATAACATTAAATTACTTAACTAATAAACCAAGTACCTGTAGCAGCACATACTCTAACAGCAGCAGCCGCTGTCAAAGTGTAGCAGAAACAATATTATACTATTTAGATAAAATAGTAGTAATGGACGCTAAGCTGCTTGCAAACAAATCGATTGAAGGGTGTTTATTCTTAATAATTTGGTTAAAAAATTATGTGATCAATAAATTTAATTCGATTGATTTACCTAAGTCAGCATTGTCAATGTTAATGAATGTTGTTATTATTTGTTTTAATTCTAAACTTGTGTTAATATTTGCACACCATGACAATATGGTATTCAGCTTCCACGAAGTGTCTGCGTCGTGTTTCGCTGACTGGTGTCATGTACCCGACCACGAAACTGGCGGTACACAAAACCCTTCGGCCAGAACTTTTCCTTGAGGAACTTCTCGAGATGCTGTGTCGGAACACGCACCACGAACGACTTGAAGTTCGAGTTGTGACGCGACTCCAACTTCACAAACGAGATCTCATCGTTTGCATTTGCAAACGACATCTCTGCGTCTAGTCGACAGCAGTGGTGGTCCGGTGGTAATGGCCCCGACTTACGAGTCGTCTCATGACGACTAAATAAAGAGATAAAGGAGCCTGCCTGGACTCGAACTCTTGTTCGAGCCCAGGCAGGCTCTTTACTTTGTGTAAATAATTTTATCGCCACTGCTCTCAAAACGGTGAAGGAAAACATTGTGAGGAAACCGGCATGTCCTATAACCGAACATTCGAAGACATGTGACATCTACCAACTCTCACTGGGCCCGCGTGGTAGTTACAGTCCACTGCCTCTCGAAGACAGTTCTGTGTCCCAGCAGTGGGAACCTTACAAACTGATTATATCCACGATGCTATTCAAAAGTTACTAACGAGATTCAAACTCACAAATCGCCAGCACCCTAATTACGTAGCAGAAAGAAAAGAAAGAAAATACGTTTATTTGCGGCAAACATGACGCATAAAAAAGAACATAAACACACAAAAAAAAGCAACAAGTTGAAGGTAAACATGCGTCACATTCACGCAAAACGGCCATCGCTCAGCATAATGCTGCATATACGAGACAGAGCCCCAGCGCTGGTTTGGTTGGAGTTGGTAGCACACTATACTTAAATCACAATCTGAATAATTTTGAAGGATATTATTGCTTCATGTGTTCGGAAAAATTGTCTGCTCTACAACGTAAATAACACAATGAGTGTTGTTAAACTGTCAAAGTGAAAGCCATTCCTACTGTTAGTGTGTTGCGCTATTATCTCGCAAAACGTCACAGCACTAGTGTTTCAATAGGCTAGTTGACTCTTTTTTAAACTAGGTCCTAAATAGTTCATATTTGTTCTACTAAGGTAAAAAAAATATTACTAAATTTTTTCAACACCTGTGAAACTACAAAACTGTAATTTAAAAACAAACTCTTCATGTAGGTGCGAAAACGCTGTCCGCCATTTTAGTCCATAGATTATCTGTGCTCTGACATCATACGTATTGTAAACAAACATTTGACACACACATTTAAACGTGGATAATTTTCCAGTTTACTTTACTTTAAAAACATGATTTCAACTAATTTACATGAAAAATACAGTAATTATCGTCCGAGAATGCAAAAACACATCGATAAAGACCCCAGGAAAGTTGTGGATTAGAGTGCCTAGTGAAACAAATATTCGCAAAACATGGCTAAGACTTGCTCAAAGGGAGGGATCCTGAATCATTATCAACTGTAACTCAAATTTATTTTTGCGAAGATCAGTAAGTACCTACCAAAGTACAGAAACTTTTAGTAACTTTTGAAATACTTTTTTAGGTTATTTAAATCATTCAAGGCAAAGAAATTACCAACCATTAATGTATCAATTTTTGGCAAATTTGTGCTGTCTGCTTTTGTGAAACCAACGTCCATCCATAATGAATTTATTATTTTTTTTCAATAAAGCAAATAAATTAAGAACGTGTTGAGGAGTTTTTATCGAAATATTTATACTTGTAATAACACCACGTCAAATCACGAGTACCTACTCGTTTTGTTTACAATTTGTATGACGTCACATCATGGACGACAGCGTTTTCGGCGATTCAAATTAAAAAAAAAAACACATTTTTTAAATTGAATTTATAAATTAATCTTACGCTTTTTGTTATTAAAATCGATATATTTCGTTTTCGTAAGCTAAATACTGTAAGAAATACTCATTTATTGTATGAAATTAGATAAGTGTCAAGTAGCCTATGGTGGTCCGTACTCGACGCAGACTAGTTATTATCGTGTAGGTAAACATAGCCACAATTGCCCGTCATAATATGAAAGGCTGCTATTAAGTCCATTTTCATTTAAAAGCTATTTTTAGTCATTATACGTAGGTTTAAACTACGTAAAGTGAACAGACAACACGCCGACCCTGGCCGATGACGCACGCACCCCCTTAGAGGGTTGAAACTAAATGCAGCGGTCACCCACTCCCTTTTTTAAATCAAATTGACAATAGGTGGGTGGTTTGAATGTATGCTCTACATGCAGAACGTACAAAAAAAGCCTTTTTTATTCGCTTTACTCACGAAGCGACACGCGCTTTACTTGTGGTAACAACTGTACAAACACGCTGTAAATGTGTGCATGAAGACGAGTAGCGTCAGCACATAACACACACACACACATCGCTCTTAGCAATAAGACCGCCCATTGTGTCACCCTCTGTAAAATTTAGTATATTTATGTCTGTAATGTATATGGGTACACCATAATAAAGTGTATTCTATTCTACATACACTTCCGACTTCGCAAACTAGGAAAATCCTGGGGGTCTACTCCGAAGTAGTATCGGCCGACTGTTTGGCCGTTTCCTGCTACGAAGTTACTATTTGGTTCGGTCGGTCCCGATCCTACACTCCTACACTCTTTCGAATATTGACTACGGTCCCGACCCAATTGAGCCGATCCGAACTTTTTTCGCATTTTTCAATAATATTCGGTTCGGCCATGTCGGTCCGATCCGATCATTCGCACTTTGCACTTCGTAGTAGACCCCCAGTATCTTGAAGGACACTGTACCTACTTTAGAGGGATTGACATGTTTTTACAAAATATACCTACATAATTGCATAATAACTCTGATGTTAACATACATTGAATGGGCTTAACTGATGCTGATTGTGAAGAGTGTTTGTGTGTGTGTTGTATGTAGTCAATGGAACTGTCATCTATTCTGCCTATATTTTCAATAGTGTGGCGTATCTATTTTTATTCAATATCTGCGTCGAACATGGTCTCAAACACAATGTCTTGTATGCTGCATGATTGTTTAGCGTGTAGATTCTGTCAATTATTATAAAGGTTCCATTTGTAAACTCAACTGTTTACGTTTGGATTGTTTTTTTTTTATATTACTTGATTGGCATATATAGTCAATACATGTATGATCACCACAGAAACGGGATTTGTCGACGGAAGAATAGACAAAATGACAGATTGTATGTAGAAAGATAATGAACTAGTATTGGATTTAGAATTTTAAGTTTTTTTTTTGTTTTCTCCGCACGTTTTCTCATATCACATCTGACATTGGCAGAATTGTCGACATCGGCACCATTGCCATAGAGGAAAATAGAATAGAATAAATATCTGTCTTTTTGTCTATTCTATTTGTCATTTTGTCTATTGTATTTGTCATTTTGTCTATCCTTGCGTCGACAAACCCCGTGTCTGTGGTGGTCATGCTACGCGTGCTGGTCTGTACACAAACCCTGTTTAGATTAAATTCCTACACAATTACTCACTAAGGCGAATTAGTAACATATTCATCTGTATTTAGGAGTTTTCAACTTTATATCTTACATTCATTAGGTATTCAATTGTAATTGAAAAGTCATCGCCGAACACTTAGGTTATAAAATTAACTTAATTTGTTAAGCGAGAAACGTCTTCAAGTTGCTTTAAAATTAGAATTTCGGGTATAAGTTTTCAAACAATGTAATTTAAGCACTGAATTTGTAAGTGATACTACAAATTCTCATCCACAGGAGCGTTCTCTGATCCATTTATTTGTATTTAAATTACATTTTCTGAATATACCATATTTACCGTCCAGCGCACCCAGCAGGCAGGGTTACGCTGCTGCCTACCCTCTGACACAAACGCACTTTAGTATAGTAGAATATATTATGCCATATTATTGCAATAACTTTGGAGAGTAGCACCAGTGGACTGCGCTAGTTGATTGATTAATGGCCATACCAATAACCTTTGGCATTCAGCCCATTGCTGCACCATTTTTTTTTCCATATATCCACATTCATAATATTGGATAGCGAGTATCCCCATTTGTTTCTTTTGTACGGCTAAACCACTAAATCCATTTAGATGCAACTTGGTAGAGATTTATCCTTCTTTTTCTGTTGGGAATATTCGGGAAATCTACGAACGGAGGGTTATGTCGGAGATATATCAGAGATATACAGGCTGTCCTAGAAGTCGACGTAAAGCTGGAATCGGGTAAAATGCCAAGTCATAATAGTTGTCAGAAAAATATCTTACTATTGGCTTCATCACCCTCGGAAAACATTAAAAATGTCGGATTGCCGTTCCATCGGACTATAAGGGTAAAGGAACAGAGAGTGCACCCGAGCTTACGTACACACTTGTGCACTGTAATATCTCCTGCGTGCCTTTTTTTTTGGTTTCGCGGTGGAAATCCTCATGGACTTCCTCCATCGTGGGGGTGATGGAGGGGTATGCAGGACTCTTACCGGCTAAAACCACCGCGGTGTTTCACCTCTGCCTATGGCCGGGGGTGCGGGATTCGCATAACCATTCACCGCTCTCGAATCTTATGCGTGCCTAGCTAATCTAGTTGGCCACTGTGACCGAAATCAGTCGGGAGGCTATTAGGGCCCATTGTTACAGTTACAGTTTAACGCAATTACCTCGCTGTTTTTCGTACCATGAATTTACAAAATAATCTTGAAGAAACCCGTGAAAGTTGTTTGAAAACCAAGAACTTGGGAAGGTCTCGGGGAAATGTAAAAAGTTAAAAGCAGAAACAATAGGAGAAACTTGTTTCATTTTGAATTCGAAGGATATTGTTCGCATAACCGTTTGTATTTTGTAAGGTTGCGCACCGAATGCTGACCTGTGTATTAGCTCTGTTATTGAGTTGGTATTCGTGTGCGTTGCACAATTTTTTAGTGTTTTGTTAAGAAAGAAAGAGAATACATCTATTTAGCACAGAATAAAATACCCACAATACAAGTACACCAGATAGCAACAAATAAAAATCAAATAGAAAGTGTAAACTCCGATGTAAGAAAAAGTGTACCTCCGGGCTGCATCAGAAAGGCCCAGTTCAGCAACAATGCCAGACAACTAGTGCCTGACGCTGGTTTTCAACTGGACCTGGTGTGTGAGGTAGTCAGAAGCCTGAAGGTCCGTTAGCCAGTCTTAACAAGGGGTACAAATGTTTATTTATTTATTATTCCCAACACAACTATCATTACAGGTTGCCCCAAATCGGTAGCGTGGTATTAAACAAGATTTTTTCCATTAAGTACAGCTTATCACATGTAAAGTAATTTTTGTGAACTCATTCAGAGAACATGTAAATAAATCAACCCTTTCCGCGATTTCGTTGAGTGTATGCAAGGCGCGCGTCAAAGGTGCATTACCCAGCAGGTTGGTCCGGCCGCGAGGCACCGCCAGTAACCGCGGTCTCCTTCGCCGCGACACGTAATTATCCGGCACATTTAGACACACATCCTTTCCACGCAATAACTTAAAAATATATGTAATAAGTGCCAAATCCCTTCTTGTTTCCAGCTTGTTGTACCCAACCATACCTAACACAAATAGGGTTGGGTACATCAATGGATAGAAAGGATAGACACCATAAAGTTTCTGTTTAATTTATTCTGTATGCGCTCCAGCATTAGGACATATTTGGTTTCATGTGGAGCCCATACAGCCGCGTTGAACTCTAATTGCGATCTTACGAGTGCGTTATACAGGGTGGCTATAACATTTGGTACACATATTGCTAGCGGCGGGTGGTACGGGTCGACCGGTACCAGCATTTCGTCCGCCTCGCGCACGCTTGCCTCACATACACTCCCCGAACACATTACTAAATCTAGTTGTCGGTTACTGCAATTAGGTACTCTATTCCTCTGAATGAATTCGCAAAAAGAAAGAAAGTATTCATAATAATTAATAACATTAACATTACAAGAGTTTAGATTAAAATCTCCTAGAACTACAATATCCTTGTAAACACATAATTGTTCTATTATTGAAAATAACAGCAAATAATCGTTCTCTGTACTATTCAGAGGAATATACACAACACAACATAAAAACAGATACTTATTACGCGAATGTACAGACGCCAGCACATCAAGCTACTACAATCTGTCAAATTTCTTTAATAGATTTTCAACTTTATTGCTAGAGTATTAAGGTTCAAGGTTGATTGGGAAAATTTGACAGTTTCGGGTAGCTTGACCTGCTGGCGTCTGTACGGTAGCACAAATAATTTCAAATACGCATTTGTCGACGTTAATGTTTCCCGGAATCGTAACCTTACGTAGCTCGTATCGGAGGGGGCTTGTGGCTAAGTAATAACAGCCGCACGGGTCGATCGATCAGGTTAAGCTACGCTTGCCGCGGTTGGTCCGTGGATGGGTGACCATCTTTACATACCAAGACCCCTCCGTGCCTAAGCCGTTGGTCCCGGCTGCCATTCGAGGATCTATGACAGTCGTTACTGGTCGTCAGAAGCCCGAAAGTTTGACAACCAGTCTTGCCAACGGGTATACCAAGGGGGGGGTACCAAGTAACTGGGTTGTAGAGGTCAGATAGGCAGTCGCTCCATGTAAAATGCTGGTATTCAGCTACCTCCGGTTAGACTGGAAGCCGACCCCAACATAGTTCTGAAATTGTTAGGCAGATGATGACATACAATGATGACCGGTATAAATAATATTTCGTGGGGACAATGCTTCGGAGAAGAGAAAAAACATCAGATTTTGGTTTACGAACGGACGTGACAATAATAATAATTTCTGCTTCTTCGTGTCGCTGGCACGACTGAATTTTATATCTTGTTAACCCAAAACTTTGCCACTTCCACGACGTCGCAGTGGTAGCGCAGAGGTCGCTTTGACTGCATGATTTGGGACACAGAGGGCAGGATAGGACGTGGAGCATGGTTTGCGACATAGCTCCACAATCACAGCCTACTGCCGTTCCGTCAAGGTAGCCCCACTTTACCAAGTTGGACTCACATCTTCCCACTTGTGTCCCGAGACGGTTCAGGGACTTCCAAGTGGATCATGGAAGGTTACACCCTGCAGGGAGATGCTCCTTCAGTGGTATAATAACAATACTTTTAAGTTCCGGTTTTGCCAGCAGGCTGCCGACTGAACCCCAAAGAAGATGTTTTGTTTGTGTAAATTATTACATGGCTTACAATTTAGAAGATATTAAACATTTGAAGATGGCTTATAGACATAGATAGGTGAAAAATACCTATTGGAACGACGGCTTATAGAAATGGATGGAAGACAGAGCATAATGCGACGGCCCCAATAAATTGGGATAAGCCGAACTGAAAATACTGCTCTTTTACTTACACATGGAGAGAGAGTCAGAGAATACTATTTGCCCCCATAGATGTGTCCCGGTTTGAGATGCATATACATAACATACATAATCAGCCCTTAAATGTTCCCACTGCTGGACATGCTGGTTTCCTCACGATGTCAAAACGGTGAGATGCATATAGTATGTCGATGTAATTATAAGCTTTGGTTAAGGTCTTCGTCAAGCGATAATTCGCTTTAGGTATCAAACCAATGTCATCATCATCTGCCTAGCCTTTTCCCAACTATGTTGGGGTCGGCTTCCAGTCTAACCGCATGCAGCTGAATACCAGTATTTTACATGGAGCGGCTGCCTATCTGACCTCCACAACCCAGTTACTGGGTAATACGATACCCCTTGGTAAGACTGGTTGTCAGACTTTCGGGCTACTGACGACCCGTAACGACTGTCAAAGGTCCACGAATGACAGCCGGAACCAACGGCTTAACATGCTTTTCGAGGCACGGAGGGGTCTTGATATGTGAAGATGGTCACCCATCCACGGACCAACAGCGGCAAGCGTAGCTTAACCTGATCGATCGACCCGTGCGGCGGTTATTACTTAGCCACAATCCCCTCAAACCAATGTATGAATGTAAAAAAACTATTCTGTTTTTATTTTCCTACGTACAATTGAATTTTGAGGACTGTTCCTCATTGGACCTTCTATTTGGAACCGTGCAGTTTCTGCCTGATGGTGCCTGATAAAGACTAATTAAACTTATACACATTAGGCATAACGAACAGTCCTCTATGCAGGGCTTGCGTGGAAGCTGAGGAAACCGTTGAGCATGTGCTCTTTGAATGTACAGACGTCAAGGATTAGGACAGAAACCCTCGAGGCACCCAGATCTTACTCAGATGTTCTGTTAAGTACATCTGAGTAAGATCTGGGTGCCAGGAGATGTAATCCACTTCTGGAGAGAGGTGGGCTGGTTGGAATAACCACTGGCGGCCGCTATGGCCCACGCACAATGGTCCACCTGAAGGACTAAGTGCGGAAACCAATCTCTTTAACATAGAATAGAAATAAAAATAAAATCAAGAAATATTTTCAGTCTACACATTGTTTCTTTAAAGCCGTGTCTCCAGCGCGTGTTTTTTCGAGACATTACATATAAAACCTTACACTTAAACATTTGTTTTCATACACAAGCTGTCGCCTGCGTATTAAAATATTTTAGATTATTGTCAACTATTCACAAGACAATATAACCTCAAAACCTGTGTCAGTTGGAATTAGCTTTCAAAATGCTAAATGCTAGATGTCCGCGGTGCGCGTGGCGGTTGAAAATGAAACAAACCCTTCCCCTCTTCACTCGCGCGGGGAATGTTTTCCATGCAGCTCGGAAAACAAAAACATCGTGTTTTCATACACAAATGTGTATGACCACGCCTCTTTGTTTTGACGTTTTTATGTAATGTTTCGAGAAAACAAGCGCAGGAGACGGCTTGTTTATCCTTCGTTCTAATTAAGTTTTTTTCTAAAGCATATTATTAACATAATATTCAGCAAGCATGTTTTTTAAGTCAAACATTCAGCTGAATATGCTGTTTTTACTAACTAGACTCTTTTACATATTCAGATTCAGCGTTTAACATAAATTCATTCTTTCGAATCCACCGTGTTGTTTTACGTATTCATTTTGGTTTAGCTAAACAGTTTTTAACGTTGTCTTGTTTTTGTCTTCATGGTCTCTATACATTACGTATCGAGACCCCTCCGTGTTTCGGAGACGTCATTTATAGATACAAAAATATACAAAAAGTTTTATTGGCAAAAAGAAAAGGGGATGAAAACTTTATACTTACATAGAGAATACGAAAAACGTTTTACGACCTAATATTACACATTTTTGTTACTTTCAGATACTGATAAAGATATGAACGTTTATCTCTAGATATTCGTAAGTTTTTGACAAAAAAAAATAATGCCGTGTTTATCAAATGAGTTCGCGAATTGTAGCTACATATATTTATCTTCGACTGTCAGGAAAATTTGTCGACATTACACGATAAGAGGTCCTGACGATGTTGTTTGTAGATATATCTTATTGTTTGTAGATAAATCTTATTGTTTGTTTACTATGTTAGGTACTTTGGCTTATATTTCTTGTGGGATTGTGGCAAGCCTAAGTTTCTACTTACAATGTTTGCTTCTTGTTAAGGAGGAAACGACAGGAAAATTCAAGACGGCGAAATTCAAATTTTCTTACGTATTTTGCTTTTTGCAAATCAGTGTCATGTTGATTAAAATCTGATTCTCGAGCGTAATAAATATGAATATGGTATTTTAACCATTGCAATCATTAATACAACCCTCTCATCATCTGCCGAGCCTTTTCCCAACTATGTTGGGGTCGGCTTCCAGTCTAACTGACGCAGCTGAAAAGTACAACCCTCTATGTTCTTATAATCATATGGCACTGATCTGCAAATAGAAAAAAACGTGAGAAAATTGGAATGAGCATTAAGGGTTATGGCATAGGATACGGTGAAGCACACGGTGGAGGTCTGCCCCGCTTGGGCGGAGCACCGCCGTGTCCTCGTAGAGGCGATCGGCGGCGGCGGCGGCCTCTCGCGCCCGGCCCTGGTGCAAGCCATGGTCCGGAGCGAGAGGGAGTGGGAGGTAGTCGCCTCCTTCTGCGAAGCAGTCATGCTAGCGAAGGAGGTGGCGGGACGGATGAGGGAGAGAGCCTCCCGTCCCAGCCGCCGCGGGAGACGCTCCGGGCGTCGGGAGCCGCGTGACGACTCCCGGCCACCGTAGGCGCGGGCCTGCGGGCGGAGAGCAATGGGTAGCTCACCGCCCGATCAGGACCAGGCCCGTGCCGGACGGCGCGTAAGTGTTCCACGCGCGCCTCAAAGAGATGTCAGCATAATTTGAGGGGCCCCTTAGGGCCGAAGCCTGCCGGGTCAGCGGGATTGTCCGAAAGGGTTACCGCTACCCCGGAACATAAAGGGCGAAGGAAGGAACATGGGTGGGTTTTAGTCAGTAAGAGTCTGACACTCCCTTTCGCTCCACCCAGAGCGGGAGGGGTCATTTGATGATTTCCCACCAGAAAATAAAAAAAAACAAAAATAGGGCTCGAAGCTATGTACCTAAATGATTCGTGTCTTTCCTAAATCTTTGACAGTCTTTATGGGTAGTCGAAAGCCCGAAAGTGTGACAACCAGTCTTTCCAAGGGGTATCGTGTTGGCAGCTGCTCCATATGAAACACTGGTATTCAGCTGCATCTGGTTAAACTGGCAGCCGACCCCAACGTATTAGGGGAATAGGCCAGGCAGATGATAACTTACCGTCATATTTTATAGCCATCATAAACGTCTTGTTGTAATTTCTGATAAAGAAGCTCGATCTTTGCTATTCTTAAAAAATGCAACACAAAAGATAGAGGTGAACCGATAGTACACCCATATTTTGCCAATTGTGTAGTGGGCGAGCCCTTTTGCTATCAACCGGGCACAACTGCAGATTCCGAGTTGCTACTGAGAAATTCCTACTACAGTATCATTTGCCAACCTTTTCCCAACTATGTTGGGGTCGACTTCCAGTCTCACCGGATGCAGCTGAAAACCAGTATTTTACATTGTGCGACTGCCTATCTGACCTCCACAAATGACAGCCGGGACCAACGCTTAACTTGCTTTCCGTGGTATGTAAAGATGGTAACTCACCCACGGATCAACCGCGGCAAGCGTAGCTTTAATTCCTACTACAGTATAATCATATTAATACTTAGAACAGTCTTCTTTGTCTGTCTTGGGTTCAACTCCTTGTCTTGACTTCAAGATTACCAACTAGTTCAGTGATAACTATCTATAAAAATAAACCAGATCTTCATAAACTATCCAACGAAGTTACTATCGTTGCTTTTCTAGTGTCTTTGTCACGAAATGGCAAAACGCGATCTCGAGTCGATGACCTTTGTAGGACAGGGCTGGTGGTACCAAGATCTATGGAGTCTGTTTAGCTTATTTAGTAGTAGCAGAGTTTCTATAACACATGCACAAACAGCCTATAATGTTCCCACTGCTGGGACACAGGCGTCCCCTCTGTGAGAGGGAGTGGGCTATAATGCACCAGCATAACGCCGGCCCAGTGCGCGTTGGCGGATGTCACATGTCTTCGAATTTTTCGTTGTAGGACATGTCGGTTTCCTCACAATGTTTTCCTTCACTGTTTTGAGAAATGGTTAAGGAATAAATTGAACAAATTAAAGTGCCTGGCCGTTTTCGAACCCACAATCTGCGGCACGTAAGTGGACGGTACGTGACGTGTCAATTGATAGGCAACCTTGTCTAAGCTCAAGATAGATATAAATTGAGTCGCGCGTCGAACTTTGCTTGCGCGATACAGGATTTTGCGTGACGTCAGTGTGATGCGTAGTTCGCATGTCGCGATGTAGATGTCGCCACACGTGTTTAGTTATGATTATGATTGACCAGATAAAGCATTTTTTTGTAATCTTAGGCCCTTAATCCGAGGAAATTCTGGAATACTGACTTTAGGTAGCTGTACCACCGCTGACGAGGAAGCGACTAGTTATCAACGATTTTCTCGCTCAAGAAACGTACAAAGTATGGTAGGTCCAGTGTCAATAAAAGATATACCTAGATATATTAACAGTTGATCGCTGACTATTATAAGACCTACTGTATCACCAAAAATCACACTAATAAATACTTTGACTTTGACTGTTCACACTGCCGGCGAGAGCTCTCTCTGCACTAGTTTGTCGCAGCAACAAGAACTATCAAAGCAAATACTCGCTCAGCGACGCTCGTTTAGTGGGCAAAACACTCGCTAGACTCTTGCTTGGTAACGCAATCTCGCCCTCGCTCCTACAAACACTATCCGAACTGCATATTTACTGCTCGTTGCTCGCCATCTTTTCTAGTTGCTAGCTCTATTCGCTTCTCGCTAATCGTTGGCGGTGGGACATGCGCCCCAGCTGAGCAAATTCTAGAATCCGGCATTAGATTTTGGTTTTCCTAGATTCTTTTTTGTTTGACAACCCTGCTCCAACAAATTAGCAATACACTTTGTGTTTACTTTGCATAGATTTTACAAGAAGGCACTTACATATATTTATGTATTGTGAGAGGATTCTGGAAGTCGACTTTGTCTTTTCGATGTGCGAACAGAAAATGCTACTTTGTAACCTAGTTTGAGTCTTTCGGGAGATAGGGGATTGAAGACTTTTTATTTTTTTTTTTCAAAATGGCGACGACGCATGCATCTATACACCGTGTTCCGGACGATATACCTTAAACTTCGACCAGATGTTCAGACCAAGGAAAAAGCGTTTTTCATTATCCATGGACATTAATTAATTCTTATTTTTTATTAATTTTCATACAAACTAAATACCTTGACATGAATCATCCGATATGCATGCCTTTATCTCTTTTTCCGAAGCATTTGATAGATTTATCATTTTAATTGCACTAAGCGGCAACATAGGCCAAATTAAGACCCTTTCTGACTGCATAGCTCAATTAACTTTCATTAAATGAAATTACACTGTTATTATACCAGAGGTGCGCGCACGTCCTCTTTTTGCTGTGTCCCATTGCCGCACCGATGCTGGTCTGCGGGCGCCTCTACGTCGCTTGTGCAAAAACTATAATGATTTTTGTTCAGAAACTACAGAATTAGATTTATTCTCAGTGTCAGCAAATAGATTTCGTTCTACGTTGTTAAGGAAACTTAAGGATTCCGATGTATAGTTATTTAAACAGTCTTGTAGTCTTACTCGCATATATTGTTCATATTAGTAAAGTTATATGAATTGTATATGCTGTGGATAACGGTGTGAGTTTCACATTTATATAATATCTTTGTTTGTGTTGTTTGCGCAGATATAATGTACTACCTACTGTTTGTTTGTCCCAAATAAATAAATAAAATACAAATATTTAAGTAACGAAGCCTTTTCAGTACCACTTCCTTTGTTAGATTTGATTTGTAAAAGCTATAGAAGCGTTTGCCAAAGGTTATGGATAACGTGAAGCAAACTGTGTTTAGGTAAATCAATAGCTGACATCAATGCAAACCTTCCAACGCTACATTTTCTGGAACGCGGTCACTACTCGGGTCACACCGGCCTTCTGAAGGCCAATTCTCGTAATTTAAAACGTCCAAAATCTAGTCGCAATCTCATCTCGGCGACAAACAAACGTCAAAAACTGGTCAAAAATTTAGGGAAATTCCAGGTATTTTTGACAGATTGACACTGAGATCAGACTGTGAACGTTCCTAAATTTACGAGAATTGCCCCTCTGTTCTGCGAGCAATGTGTTAGGTGCACAGATTATGCTTATGCTCACTATAAAATACTTATCTGGAAAATTATATTTATATCTTCATTGGTTTAGAATTTTAGATAGTGCGTAGTCTGTCAGTCAAAAAAACCAACAAGGCAAAAAACGTAACCCTTAATGCTTATTAACTTTATTCTATTATTGTTATTTTTTGTTATAGCCGCACTGTGAAAATTTCAACTGTCTACCTATTACGGTTCATGAGACAGCCCGCTGACAGACAAACGGACATCGGAGGTTTACTAATAGGGTTCTGTTGACACCCTCTGTGTATGGAACCCTAAAAACCGTTTATGTATAAAAACATGAATGTCATAATTATCAAAAGTGTTTACTAATAAAATATTTATCTACCGTGTTGACAGCAAAGTGAAGTGCTGTCCTAATTTGTCATGGTTATCAGTAAGTTGTATAGCAATCAGTCGTCAGTTCCGCGACCCGTCAGATATTGAGTCGTACCACAAAGACTTTTGACGCTTGTTAAACGCGTCTCTGACGTCAGTTTAACGCCAAACTTCATACGTAAATGTTGTTTAAACCTGTTTATTTAACACCTGGTTATTGAATATAAAATTCGGAGTAAACTCTGCTTTAGCATTACATAAGGTGATGAACGCGAAATTAAAAAAAATCTTTGCAAAAACGTAAGAAAGTTTAAAATTCGCGGGCCACATTGGAATCGCCTTCATCATCACCCTACAGCAGTCCTCTGCTGGACATAGGCATCTCCAATTTCACGCCATTCAGCTCGATTCTCGGAAACTCTCATCCAGCTGCTACCAGCCATCCTGCGAAGATCGTCGCTCCACCTAGCCTTAGGGCATCCTACATTACGTTTGCCGATTCGCGCCCCCGCCCTTTACTGGAATCAATGTGATGAATGATGAAGTAAATCGCGGGAATTAATGCAGTACAGTTTGACAAGTTCTCCAATTCAAATTCTCAATTTAAAAACCGGGTATTAGACTGCAGATAAACACGGTTTTGTGATAGTGAGGTGGTAATGCCAAAGCTAAGTGAAATACATCTGGTGCCCACCATTTTGGAGGAGGAGGTTAAAAAGTTGGATTTGATTGTTGATGGGGATGAGGGTAAGAACTTTTTCTTAATTTTTGGAAACTTAAGGAAGGAGCCAAGGAGTAGGTTTGGATCGTAGCATGAGGTTCTGCATTTTCTGCCTACCTCTGTGGGAGAAGACATTTTTATCCGATACTTTCTGAGCAGACCATATCTACCGTTCAGCGCACTTGGCAGGCAGGGCTACGTTGCTGTCTACCCTCAGACACAAAAGCACTTTAGTGTTAAATAGGGCAGTGGTGGCCCAGTGACAACGGCCGGACTTAAGACTTGTAGGTCGTAGGTTCGAACCCAGACAGGCGCTTTGTAAGGCTGTTCTGTTCCACTCCTGGGCAAAAGACTGGCGCTTTACTTTGTGTAAATTATTTCATCACCACTGTTCTCAAAACGGTGAAGGAAAACATCGTGAGGAAACCGGCAAGTCCTAGAACCAAAAATTCATTAAAAAATGAGTAACCGGGTAGGCCTAAAAACCTTTGCGTTTTCATCTCTAGAGGTAAATTATCATCAATCACAAAATATAATATTTGTATAGCTGCAAAATCTAATGGCCGTTTTCCAAGGAAAATCTTGTAATATATGTTGTGTCAGCAAATTGTGGGGATCGACGCACCTGCGGAGAATATCTTTATAATTGTTACATCAGCAGGTTTGAAGGGTGTGGGAGGTAAAGAGGCACAGATTTTTGCTAAATGCCATATGGTGCAAAAGCCATCATTTAAAATATGTACATACTAGCTGCGCCCCGCGGTTTCATCCGCGTAAGTTTCGATCCCGTGGGGAATATCGGGATAAATAATTATAGATAGTATAGTATAAAGTATCCTATGTTATTCCTGATTATAAACTATCTGCATGGCAAATTTCATCCAAATCCGTTCAGTACTTTTTGCGTGAAAGAGTAACAAACATCCATCCATCCATCCATCCATCCATCCATACAAACTTTCACGTTTATAATATTAGTAGGATAGGAACTGTCCGGGGCTCGTGGCTAAATGGTAACCGCACGGGTCGTTCGAAGGTTAAGCTACGCTTGCCGCGGTCGGTTCGTGGATGGGTGAGCATCCATTACATATCGAGACCCCTACGTGCTTTGATAGATTCAGTGGCCATTCGTAGATCTTTGGCAGTCGTTACGGGTAGTCAAAAGCCCAAAATTCTGTCAACCAGTTTTACCAAGGGGTATTGGTATGAGTTGTGGTCAGATAAAATCAAAATCAAAGGTCATTTATTCAAATTAGGCTGAGAATCAGCACTTTTCGAACGTCAAAATTACAAAAGACAGTCTCCCAAAAACTCCCGCCCTTCACCACTTCCTAGTGCTATCGCTGGGAAGAAAAAGTGGCGCCACAGACTCCCCAGCAAGTAGTAGTAGATAAGCAGTTGCTCTATGGATCATTCGTGAATCTTAGACAGTCGTCACGGGTAGTCAGAAGCCCGAAAATCTGACAACCAGTTTTACCTAGAGATATCGTATTGCCTAGTAACTGGGTTGTGGAGGACAGATAGGCAGTCGCTCCATGTAAACTACTGGTTTTCAGCTGCATCTGGTTAGACTGGAACCGACCCCAATGTAGTTGGGAAAAGGCAGGCAGATTGATTTACATATAGGACCTGTCCGGTTAATCTTAAGTTGTGAATAATTATCACACAATTATAAGTACATAGTTAACACGATTTTTTAAGGTAAAAAGTTGACCACATGTCAACATACCACTGTAAATACTGTTAAAAACTACTCACTAAATCAAATCGAGGATCCCTATTTTTCCGACATAATGTTTACTGTCGGGGGCTTGGCAAATCTGGGGGTCTACTCCGAAGTGTTATCGGCCGAATGTTCGGCGGTTTCCTGCTACGAAGTTACTATTTGGTTGAGTCGGTCCCGATCCTACACTCCTACACTCCTACACTCTTTCGAATATTGACTATGGTCCCGACCCAACTGAGCCGATCCAAACTTTTTTCGCATTTTCAATAATATTCGGTTCGGCCATGTGTCGGTCCGATCCGAACATTCGCACTTTGCACTTCGTAGTAGACCCCCAGGTTGTATGTTGTACGAAATGTGTCATTTTCGATACGATAGCCTATTTGATGGTTGTGAATAGCTATGCTGATCGCACACGCACGCCGTTTTCGAGTACTACGCACTTGACCTTTCTGAAAAACATCACCGAGGAGTCGTTTCTAATTTTATAGGTACGGACGCCAGCACATTAAGTTACTACAATCTGTCAAATTTCTTTAATAGATTTTCAACTTTATCGCTAAAGCATTTAGGTTCAAGGTTGATTGGGAAAAATTGACAGTTTAGGGTAGCTTGACCTGCTGGCGTCTGTACCTATACTACCTATCCGGACCTTGTGAAGCAGGCTCCTCGAAATAATTATTCTATTACGGCTCACTCACCAGGCATAATGATGTCAATGAACAAATTAATGTTGCCTGCCCTAGAGCCCAGACATAGGCATTAGGTATGTTCCGAGGTCTATTTATGCTGAGAAAGGAGCCTTTTGGGCTCGCTTTCTGTTTCATTTTTCGTTTTGTTACTTTTTTTTATACATACCTATATAATTTTGTTTTTATTTTATTTTTGACTGTGTTTAGTTAAGGAGGGGCCCGTGGCTAAATAATAACAGCTGTACAGGTCGATCGATCAGGTTAAGCTACGCTTGCCGCGGTTGGTCTATGGATGGGTGACCATCTTTAAATACCGAGACCCCTCCGTGCCTCGGAAAGCACGTTAAGCCGTTGGTCCTGGCTGTCATTCGTAGATCTTTGACAGTCGTTACGGGTACTCAGAAGTCCGAAAGTCTGACAACCAGTCTTACCAAGGGGTTTCGTGTTACCTAGTAACTGGGTTGTGGAGGTCAGATAGGTAGTCGCTTCATGTAAAATACTGGTATTCAGCTGAATCCGGTTAGACTGGAAGTCTCGGCGAATATCACGTATTCTTTTTCCTCAAGAAACAGAATAAAACTGCGAGAAAATTGGATTAAATGAAGTAAAACATATTCCTTCACTAAAATATGGGATAGTCATATGGACATATTCATTCCAATAGTCACTCTTGAGACCGCGCATGAGTCTCCGTGGACTGAATTGGAATAAATATTCTTTTATTAATCTCAGTAGTTACGATTTCAGTATTATTCAATTCTCACTCTGATTCCAGCCAATTTTCTAAGTAATCTTAAACACTAGTCTTGACTAGTCTAATAAATGTACGAGTATTAAGCAAATTATTGTTTTTTTTTTGTTTAGAATAAATCCAACGCATTTACATTATAAATTTGCATTTTGAAAAATTTCACGTAAGATTAGGTGGGGGACGGGTCGAGCTAAATCTCACATCTCAAGGAGGGAACGGGAAAATCGCCAAAAATGCCTCACGTAAATAATGGACGCCCCCTTACAGCGTCGTACAGCAGTGCGATTCTGTTACCATCTCACCGTGAATACTTAGGTGAAGTGAGCGTGGAGTGAGCTGTCACTCCAACTAATGCTAAGGGATTGACACTATTGACAGCTCGCTCTAAGCTCACTTCGCCTAACTTTTCACGGTGAAATTTTTACAGAATCGATCGGCAGGTCGCAAGCGTGCGTGGTACAGGTCGCAAGCGTGCTGAGCATGAAGTCCAGTGTTCGATGCCAAGCTCGGGCAGTCTTATTGGGTTTTCCTATTTCAAATGTCTCAGTAGCAACCCAATTGCGTAACACACTTTAAATCGCAATCTGAATAATATTGAACGATATTGGTAATCGACAAAGTTTTGAGTTGATTTCTGACAAATGCTTGCACTGACTGGACAGGTCCTCTCAATTTGTGTGGTTCTTTCCTCAAAAGACCATCTCAGACATTGATCTACATGGTCTTCATAGGATCTGACCAAGATTATGTCTAGACTTTAAAAGAGACTGTGACCTCTGAGTTTGTTTCGGCCTTTCTTCTCAGACTAGTCAGATAGGAAACGCCGACCTCATCTAGTTTCAAAATATGATTGACGAGTTAAAGTGTTTGTACAAACCTACTTACACAATAAAGTCATTTATCATGTAGCGGTATCTACAACCCCACATGCGAACAACGCGTCATACTGACGTCACGCAAATCCTGCATCTCGCAAGCAGAGTTTACCGCGCAATTAGCATAGATACAATTTCCCAACATCAATCGTTGGGCAATTGCCCGCCAGACACAACACCCGTCTGGTCGGAGGATCCTCCCTTTTCTATGGAGGATGAGTGAACTTTACACCCTGTTCCTCATACCTTTAAAATCATTATCATTTATCATAAAATAGTTAAAAGCCACTAACATTCCCAGACACAACTAACCCACTCCCTGTCCACTCTTACATCAACACTAAATCGAGTTTCCCCAAATGAACTCGGACATCATGCAATCTATCTGGATGTTTCAGCAGTCCGACCTTGGGTTAGCTTCAATGAAATTTTACGCAGTACAGTTTAGGGCAAAAAAATACATAAGACAAACATACAAAACACGCGTCTTCTAGGTACGCTCATTCCATCGCTTTCCACCAAGCCAGCACCCCAATTGCGTAAAACACTTAATAACAATCAGAGGGCTTTGAAGGAATCTAATCCATTGCTTCATATATGTTTGAAAAGTTCGACTGCTTAGCAACGTAAATAACGCAATGAATGTTGTTGAACTGTCAAAATGAAAGCCATTGCTACTGATGGTGTGTTACGCAATTATCCCGCAGGTCGGGAAAAGCGTTATTGGGATTTTTCCATCTGGAATTTCTCAGTAGCAGCCCGGAAACCGGATTTGTGCTCGGTTGATGGCAATAGGCTCGCCCTATATTACAAGAGTCTGGATCTGTGCCCGGTTGATGGGAATAGGCTCGCCCTATATTACAAGAGTCTGGATTTGTGCCCGGTTAATGGCAATAGGCTCGCCCTTTATTACAAGAGTCTGGATCTGTGCCCGGTTGATGGCAATAGGCTCGCCCTATATTACAAGAGTCTGGATCTGTGCCCGGTTGATGGCAATAGGCTCGCCCTATATTACAAGAGTCTGGATCTGTGTCCGGTTGAAGGCAATAGGCTCGCCCTATATTACAAGAGTCTGGATCTGTGTCCGGTTGATGGCAATAGGCTCGCCCTATATTACAAGAGTCTGGATCTGTGCCCGGTTGATGGCAATAGGCTCGCCCTATATTACAAGAGTCTGGATCTGTGCCCGGTTGATGGGAATAGGCTCGCCCTATATTACAAAAGTCTGGATCTGTGCCCGGTTGATGGGAATAGGCTCGCCCTATATTACAAGAGTCTGGATCTGTGCCCGGTTGATGGGAATAGGCTCGCCCTATATTACAAGAGTCTGGATCTGTGTCCGGTTGATGACAATAGGTTCGCCCTATATTACAAGAGTCTGGATCTGTGCCCGGTTGATGGCAATAGGCTCGCCCTATATTACAAGAGTCTGGATCTGTGCCCGGTTGATGGGAATAGGCTCGCCCTATATTACAAAAGTCTGGATCTGTGCCCGGTTGATGGGAATAGGCTCGCCCTATATTACAAGAGTCTGGATCTGTGCCCGGTTGATGGGAATAGGCTCGCCCTATATTACAAGAGTCTGGATCTGTGCCCGGTTGATGGGAATAGGCTCGCCCTATATTACAAGAGTCTGGATCTGTGTCCGGTTGATGACAATAGGTTCGCCCTATATTACAAGAGTCTGGACCTGTGCCCGGTTGATGGCAATAGGCTCGCCCTATATTACAAGAGTCTGGATCTGTGCCCGGTTGATGGCAATAGGCTCGCCCTATATTACAAGAGTCTGGATCTGTGTCCGGTTGATGGCAATAGGTTCGCCCTATATTACAAGAGTCTGGATCTGTGTCCGGTTGATGGCCTAGAGAAATGTGGGTGTACCTACTATAGGTACACACGATGACATCAAGCAATACATTTCCAATTTTAGCTGAGCTCGTATTGTATAGGCTTTTCGTACAATGAGAAGTCAGCTTATACTGGAAATATATATAAAAAAAAAAGTTTATTTCATCAACTCATGTAAATAACATTAATAAGTTTGGAGTCACATTTTAAGCAAAGATTTGCTTGTATTAGGCGGTTCCGCTCCTCCAGTTTACATTAACTATAAAATATACGAGTATGTAACTTGATATGTAGTCGTACGTGAACATCTCTGCCTAAGCCTTTGGGGATACAAGGCGTGGTGTTATGTTGGTATTTTTAAGATAAGATAAAATTTATTTATTTGTTAAAAACATGTGTAGGTTTACAATCAGTTGGAACGATTACAAAAAAAAACAAGTTTAAGCATGTTTTGCCTAGAAAGGCAATTCAAAGTACCTACAAAAATCATAAAGTTACGTTAGGTAAATTAATAAAAATGTCATGTTCAGAATCTCTAAAGTATGTAGGTACAGACGCCAGCACATCAAGCTACTACAATCTGTCAAATTTCATTAATAGATTTTCAACTTTATCGCTAAAGCTTTAAGGTTCAAGGTTGGTTGGGAAAATTTGACAGTTTCGGGTAGCTTGACCTGCTGGCGTCTGTACATCATTCAAATAGTCGGCAACATCCTACTATCCTAGTTCCAATCCTACTATCCTACTTCCTACTATCCTACTATATAATATTATAAACGTGAAAGTTTGTATGGATGGATGGATGGATGGATGTTTGTTACTTTTTCACGCAAAAACTACTGAACGGATTTGGATGAAATTTGGCACACAGATGGTTTGTAATCAGGATTAACATATAGGATACTTTTTATCCCGATATTCCCACGGGATCGAAACTTATGCGGGTGAAAGCGCGGGGCGCAGCTAGTTATAGTATATATTTTAGATCCTAGGAAAGAAAAGTCATGGCGGTGGCATAATACTAAATAATTCACTATTCCGAGTATCATTGCGACATTATCGATTGCGTTTCAGCTTACTCCGTAAACGTAGTTTGACATAAATAAACTAGTTTTGTGCAGTCAATATTAAAACAAGACGGCCGGCTGCCGCTGAAAACCAGCGCTGGGGCCAGAGCCCCAGCGCTGGTTTTCAGCGCTGGGGCTCTGGCAGCTGGTTTCAAGACTATATACGAGACAGATCTCGTATATAGTCTTAGCATTATGCTGAGCGATGGCCGTTTTGCGTGAATGTGACGCATGTTTACCCCCAACTTGTTAGTTTTTTATTGTGTGTTTATGTTCTTTTTTATGCGTCATGTTTGCCGCAAATAAACGTATTTTCTTTCTTTCTTTCTTTCTTTCGTTTTAAAACAGACTAGCTTCGGCCCAAACTTCGTCGCGTGTAATTTTTTGCTCCCCCGACCCACCCCGTCGCATCGCATCGCCTGCCTATTACTTCGTTTTCGCTCAGCGTTCTTTCTGACTTTTTTTGGTTTTTGCTCGGCTCCTGAGGGTCCTAGCGTGATGTTAAGTAGCCTATAGCCTTCCTCAAGAATTGGGCTATAAATTGCAAACAAGATTTATTTTAATCCGACTGGTAGTTCCAGAGATTAGCGCGTTCAAACAAACTCTTCAGCTTTATTATTAGTATAGAATAGATTTGCGCATGAAAACTTGCAAATTAAATGTTTTTGCACAAAAAATATGATCGAGTGGAAAGAATTTTCATGACTTGTGATTTTATAAAGTTGGATTTGACTTTTATGCTTTTGGGTGCTGCACCATTTTAATTCCCGAACGGAATAATAACCTAAATGTGATGTTGCACGTGAGCATTTTGTGATGCAGTAACAAAATATGTGTGAATAGTGTGTGTGGGGAGGGATTTGTGGCTAAATAATAACAGCCTCTCAGGTCGATTGATCAGGTTAAGCTACGCTTGCCGCGGATGGACCCCTCCGTGCCTCGGAAAGCACGTTAAGCCGTTGGCCCCGGCTGTCATTCGTGGATCTTTGACAGTAGGTACGGTTAGTCACAAGCCCGAAAGACTGACAACCAGTCTTACCAAGGGGTATCATATTATCCAGTAACTGGGTTGTGGAGGTCAGGTAGGCAGTTGCTCCATGTAAAATACTGGTATTCAGCTGCATCTGGTTAGACTGGAAGCCGGCCCCAACATAGTTGGGAAAAGGCAGGCAGATGATGTTATAGTGTGTGTGTAAGCCGTGGACTGCGATAGGCTGAGTTGATCGATTGATCTGGAAAAGTCCTTTAGGGCATTCAAAAAAACTTAAGTATATTTTTCCAAGATTTCGAAGTATTTACTTTTGATGGACACTGTGGGATTAGCGTTCCGCCATCAGCCCCTTATGATAAAACCATCAAGCTAACTAAATATTAGTTGCTTTATAATTTCATTGTAAACTAAAAGGTTTGTGCTAATTTCGTGGCAAGTACTAATGTGACCTTATCAATGTCATATAAGTACTTTCTGAGATCTTGAACTCACAAAACACAACGCGAGGGAATTTTGATCTAATGGACTGAAATCGCCGCCCCGTCTTGAGCTAGCATGGTGATCAATGCACGTTTATTTTCTGTATAAGAAAAGGCCTTAGCCCTGCAATGGGAAAAATAGGCTGATAGTAACTTTTTTTTAAAATGTCGATTGCCTACTTTCTAAACGCGATACGACCATCCGTCACACACTTCAAGCGCGCTAAACGAAGCGAACGTATTTGAAAAAAAGAATTCGAATTTTCATTTTTATTTTTAAATTCTTCCATGTGCCAGTGATAGTGATGTGCAGTGAGTGATTGAGTTTTACGGTTCAAAGAAACAAACTTACGGTTTTTTGGAATTGGTTTGGTATTTCCGTGGGTAAATAAACGGATCATATTTATGTGTTTGGTATAAATATGGTAGTTAGTTATAATGTGTTAGTTGCTATTTTCGGCCGAGAATAGTTGCAGTTCATACAATTTATTGGTATGACGAAATACTGGTCTCTGTGTTATTGCTTAATCGATTTCTGAAACTAAATGTAGGGTAATGTGTTTCACCGTTTACATTTATTAATAAGTATTGGCGCGATAGGAATTTGTTATTATTGTGATAAGAATCGTGTGGTCAGGTCAAGTGATAGTAAATGTAAATATTGGGATTGAATGCCAGGTGCGAAAAAAATACATTATCTCCTTATGTTAGAAAATTGGCAAGAAATTTCCCGGAAACTTGTCAAAGTACTGGTGAGTAACACCAGTATTTATCCTTAACATTTGAGGAGCCGACAGTCCGAAATATCCTTCAGGCCTTACTCAGATGAAGGGCCTATAATTTGTTTACACTGCCTTATTGTTTTCATGAACAGTAATTTAGTAGACAGCTGTGCTGCTGGGGAGTTTGTTGCGCCACTTCTTCTTCCCAGCGATAGCACTAGGAAGTGGTGAAGGGCGGGCGTTTTTGGGGGACTGTCTTTTGTAATTTTTGACGTTCAAAAAGTGCTGATTCTCAGACTAATTTGAATAAATGACTTTTGATTTTTTTTTTGGTAAGTCGTGAAACTATGTAGTACGTTGGTATACAGCTGCATCCGGTAAGACTGGAATTTGACCCCAACATAATTGGGAAAAGGCTAGGCAGATGATGACCTTGACTTGCCCTGCACTAGACACAGACACCAGACTAACTTCTGCATTTCCGCAGTAAAGTAATCCTACTATATTGCGGAGATGCAGAAGTTAGTCATAATGTATTTACTTCCTTATCGTCATGGACACTGATTAGCTTGTAAGGCGTGAAATTTGTACGTATGCCATGTTGATAAGCAGTTTGATTTGTTTAATATTTTGAAATGGTGTTGCTAAGTCGTGCATTTGATTTGATGTTATTAAGTGTTGATTGGTTCGGACATAATATTAGTTTAGGGCCCGTGGCTAAATAATAACAACCGCACAGGTCGTTCGATCAGGTTAAGCTATGCTTGCCGCGGTTGGTCTGAGGATGGGTGACCACTTTTACATACCGAGATCCCTCCGTGCCTCGGAAAGCATGTTAAGCCGTTGGTCCTGGTCATTCCTGGATATTTGACAGTCGTTAGGGTTAGTCAGAAGCCCGAAAATCTGACATCCAGTCTTACGAAGACGTATCGTATTACCGAGTAACTGGGTTGTGGAGGTCAGATAGGCAGTCGCTCCATGTAAAATAATGGTATTCAACTGCATCCGGTTAGACTGGATCACTGGAAGCCGACCCTCACACAGTTGGGAAAAGGCTAGGTAGAATGAATGAGTGCTGTTTCGTCATTTTCGTGCTGGTGCGGGTGCTGAGTGAGGTTCGATTTTAAAAGTGAATTGGTACTGACAAGCGGTTGAAATCTTTTGTAAGATTATTTTAGACTAACTGTTGCCCGCGACTTCGTCTGAAATCTGTCTGTGTACCAAATTTCATTAAAATTCGATCAGCCGTTTTTGCGTCAAAACGTAACTTTTCGCATTTATAATATTAGTTAGGATATCATAAAATTCGTTCAGTTTCATTGGTGAAATTCACCCTCAGAGGTATTATGCCCGTTGTCACTTAAGTGACAAACAAATGCATAAATAAAAGCACAGTTGAACTTTCAACGCTTGGGTCAGCGCCGAGAGTTGAAATTCCAACAGTGCTAAAATATTTATGCATTCTTTAAGGTTGCCTAGTGTTAGTGAAACCTGGGATGATCGCTCAGAGACTCACGCTTGGTAATTTATACGGATACCAGCTAGTAATAAATCGTCGCCGTCGCGCATTCGCTGGTCGTTGCTCGCCAACTCGTTTTTTAGGGTTCCATACCTCATAAGTAAAAACAGAACCCTTATAAGATCATTTCCTCTGTCCGTCTGTCAAGACCCTTTTACTCAGGAACGCGTAGAGTTATCAAGTTGAAATTAATATCAAATACTCAGGGCTGCAATCCCTTGAAGCAGTGAAAAAAAAACAAACTTCTAAGTCAACGCAATCAAAAGATACAGGCGTTTATGTTCCGTTTATGCCGCATATTTCGACACTTCCCTTTGATCTAGAACCATGAAATTTGGCAAGAAGCAATGTCAACAAAAGTCACGTGGCACAAGTAAAGGAAAAAATCCGAAAACCGTAAATTTGTAGTTATACCTACAAATTTATACGGAACCATCAGTGCGCGAGACCGACTCGGTACTTGACCGGTTTAAGTTAATTACCGGAGGTAGAACAGGTACCTTAATTAATAGTCCTAAATCTGTCATCAACAAACAACCAGACTCTTACTAATATTTGTATGAGTTTTACAAATATTTGCTTCGTAAGAGAATCGAACTCCGCGACACAGCTAAAACGTTGCATAGCAGCTAGCAACGGAATGTGGTAGTCTAAACAATAAAGTTTTCCTTAGAGACACGTGATACCTACTTTTTGTTTATATAACATAAACAAATGCCAACCAGCCACGCACACAACTCTTTGCTTGATAAAAAAAAACAAACACCTTTTGAACTAACTTCATTTTAATCATAAAAATAAACGGATATGATGAAAACAAAAACCGTAACTATGGAGTCAACAAGAACAATGTCTCCTACGTTGAGAGTTACAGAGAACTTAAAAAGAAATCAGCAGCTAAAAAATATCATAACTCTTGGGAGTAAGACTAAGGTTTCCTAGAATATCTATCATTTTCACCAGTGCCTTAAAACTTATTTTAACACAATTTAGGAAAAGTTCGTTTTTGTGCAGCGTCGTCACCGTCACTTATATTGTGACAGGGCCTTTCTAAGGACGAATTTCACCAATGAAACTGCACGAGCACATCTCGGTGTTCAAGAGCCGTCAGTGTCATGATTGTTGTGGAATATTAACACTGACAGCTGAACGCGGAATAGATGTGGTGATCGCGTTAAGTACCATTGGTGAAATTCGCTCGATGTCTCTAAATTCTCAAAATTAGATCTTAAAATGTCAGTGTCGGTGGCGTCCTTCCCAGTTTTTGACTTGCAGCTTTCGAGCAACTCCTTAGCTGCAATCAAGGGCTGCATCTTCTTATGGTCATAGGGGCCCCATTATCCTAATGTGCCCAGGGCTTCTAATAGGTGAAAGACGGCCCTTACAAAGCTGAAGTGTTTGCTACTATCGCATAAGCTTACCCTGCAAGTCATTTATTCAAATTAAGCTGGGAATTAGCACTTTTCGGACGTCAAAATTACATAAGACAGTCCCCCAACACGCCCGCTCTTCACTTCCTAGTGCTTTCGCTGAAAAGAAGAAGTGGCGCAACAAACTCCCCAGCAGCACAGCTGTCGGTTCAGTTAGAAAATACTTGATCGTATACAATACTTATATAATAATTACTTTGCATACCTAATGCAAAGTAATTAACATTACAAGACACAGAACATTAAATTACTATTATATTGTAGGCATTACTATTACATGCTTTTTTTTTTTTTCTGGTGGGAAATCATCAAACGACCCCTCCCGCTCTGGGTGGAGCGGAAGGGAGTGTCAGACTCTTACTGACTAAAACCCACCCATGTTCCTTCCTTCGCCCTTTATGTTTCGGGGTAGCGGTAACCCTTTCGGACAATCCCGCTGACCCGGCAGGCTTCGGCCCTAAGGGGCCCCTCGGATTATGCAGACATCTCTTTGAGGCGCGCGTGGAACACTTACGCGCCGTCCGGCACGGGCCTGGTCCTGATCGGGCGGTGAGCTACCCATTGCTCTCCGCCCGCAGGCCCGCGCCTACGGTGGCCGGTAGTCGTCACGCGACTCCCGACGCCTGGGGCGTCTCCCGCGGCGGCTGGGGCGGGAGGCTCTCTCCCTCACTATTATATGCTTCGTATGAGAATCGAACTCGATGAAACCTCACTAAAAAACGTTGCTTAGCAACGCCGTCGACGAGCGAAAAAAAAACAACATTTTTCTTCAATTTAATTTCTTTGTAAACACGTGAAAGCAAAATCTCATTGTTAACCGACTTTAAAAGAGGACGAGGTTATGCATTCGGCGGTTTTTTAATACTTCCACATTAAGTTCAGTTTGCGCTATTACTTTAAAAAAAAAAGTTGTTTATTGGTACCAGAGAAACATACACAATATTATTATTACTAAATAAAAGGTACATTAATCGCAGGAGTTGGTGATACTGGTTCCCAAACTAAGCTATCGCTTGTATTTTGGGACACAGCGTTCAGCCGAGGATAATGCTACAATTTGGTGTCTATAGGTACATTTAAATATGACTTTGAATAGCAAGTCATTGTGAAATGAAAGTAATAACCACTTCGGTAAAGTTGATATTTGTTTAAATGGAAATAACAACAATAGGAAACAAAAATTTGAATATAGAGTAGCTTTGTGGCGTCGCCTCGGACACCCTGAATTTGCTATTGGGAATATGAATTTCCTATGCCAGGGATTGTTGAACCTAGCCTTTTTTTTTGCTCCGCTCCCAAAGATTAAACCTAGCCTAGGACACCATGCTCAGAAGTCGCGTGTATGACCACTAGATCAAAGAGAAAGGTTACATTCATCATATGACTTCTCCGGCTCTGGGCGGAGTAGGAGTGTCAGACTTTTACTGACTAAAACCCACCCGTGTTCCTTCAGTTGCCTATGCCAGGGACCACGGTATCTCTTTCGAACAACCCGCGCCCCTGGCAGGCATCGGCCCTAGCGGACCCCGTCACTTCGTGCTGACATCTCTTTGAGGCGCGCGTGGAACACAACGCGCCGTCGACCCGGGCCTGGTCCTTGCCGGGCGGCGAGCTGCCCATTGCTCGCCGCCCGCAAGCCCGCGCCTACGGTGGCCGGGAGTCCGCTGGTGACTCCCGACGTCCATCACTCTCCTGCCTAAATCCCAATTTATTTGTGTTCGGAGCAAGATGTCTTTTTCTTCCACACTTCTAGTCACTCACTATTCGATGTCATCTCGGTATACACCCCCTTTCTAACCAATTATCATTCACAAAGTCCATCCATCGTTTCTTTGGTCTTCCCCTACTCTTATAGGCAATTCTATACGCGAAACTCCACATTTTTTAAATAAAAAAACACAAAAAATCATTTTACCAGTTTTGCCAAAGGGTTTACCCTGTAGCTAGGTTGTGTAGGATTAAGCTGTCTCCTGCGCGTGTTTTTTCGAAACATTACATAAACACGTCAAAGTAAAGAGGCGTGGTTATACACATTTGTGTATGAAAACACGATGTTTTTGTTTTCCGAGCTGCCTGGAAAACATTCCCCGCGCGGGTGAAGAGGGGTAGACTTTGTTCTATGTTTCATTTAGCATTTTGAAAGCTAATTCCAACTGACACAGGTTTTGAGGTTATATTGTCTTGTGAATAGTTGACACTACGCAGGAGACAGCTTGTGTATGAATACAAATGTTTTTTATGTAATGTTTCTAAAAAACACGCGCTGGAGACGCGGCTTTAGATAGCAGTAGCTCCAGCTAGCAGCAGTATCTCTAGTATGTTAAATATTGGTAATCAGTTGCATCCGCTTAAACTAGAAGCCGACCTTAACATAGTTGTGGAAATGCTAAGCCAACGATGGTGGTAAAAAAACAAGTTTGACGTTAATAATGTATGTAATACTTTATAATAAATAACAACAATAATTTAGTTGGTAACATCGTTCACAAAGACAGGGATAATAAAAACGGAGAAAATAACGTTTTTATGGGGTTTGCTAGGGAACTTAACAGGAAGTCAACTGCTGAAAGGGATCACGACCCTTGGAAACAAAAGAGTAACGCAACATGTTGTATAGATAAAGGTTTATTCACCACTAACTTATCTGACTCGGTAGCTAAATGTGGAACTATACAGGAATGAGAAACAGGGTATAAAGTTCACTCATCCTCCACAAAAAAAGGGAGGATACTCCGACCAGACGGGTGTCGTGTCTGGTGGCCAACTGCCCGAAAACGTCGGGACGTTGTAAATATGCTAGACGCGCGGTAAACTCTCCTTGCGCGATGCAGGATTTTGCGTGACGTCAGTGTAGCGTAGTTCTCATGTGGCAATGTAGATGTCGCTACAGAACTAAGAAAAGTGACAAGAGGGTCTAGACAAAGTGACATTCTATCAGGGATAACGATGATGGAAAAGCTAAAAATGTATTGGATTGGCAAGTTACCGAAAAGCTTATGTCAATCCTTTTGAAAGTCTTGACAGGAAAGCGATTGTCACTGGTCTAGGGCCTCTGGCCAGTCATTGCTGTTCACTGACAGTGCTGCTGTTAACAGATGAGCTAGTGGGAATTAACAACTAAATTATCGTGTTCGATAATTTTTGTAACGATTTAAACTCCGGCCAGCAGAATATGGGTCTTAGTTCCCTGATGGTAACACTTGAAGATTTCGTAGGCGGTATCCTTGGGTTCCTTTCCAGTTTTCGACTTGCAGCCTTCAAGCACTTTCCTAGCGTCATCCTTGTCAACGCCAGGGGGAAGTTTTGCGATCGCTACTTCAACGTTCAGTTTGCCATCATTGTCGACTATTCCTGCTTTTTTGAAGAAACATAAGGTGAACTTCTTCAGTCCTTCATCTTCTGTGAAGTGGCCTTTCTTCGCTTCGGCTAGGACTTCGGTGGAGACGCCGGTTTCTTTGACGCATTCAGCTCCGATCTGATGGGCCTTATCATGTTGGTTTGGAGGGAGAGTCACGTTCTGTAAGAGAGAGATAGAATTGTTAGGGTTGCGGTTTGTAGAGTTGGTTGGAAAGAGGTTGTAGTTTTCTGGCGGTTATGCAAAAGGGGCGGAATTTGCTGCAAAATTAGATTGATTTCTTTCTCGCTGTGGACCGCGGTTTCACCTACAAGAAGTTACCCACAGGAACTGCGTTTTGGGATCAAAAGTACCTGCTATATGTCATTTAAAAATAGTGTAGCATTCTATCAGTCAATATTGTTTATAATCGAATCGTTATATCCAGAGATTAACCCTTTTTTTTGTATAACTTTATGATTGACGATCTATAAGATACAAGGTACTAGTTTCTTCCCGCGACTTCGTCGAAAATATATATCGTATACCTATTTTAAGTATAGATGAGGTATAGACATACTATTAATTTAGTATATGATTCATTTAGAAATGATTGAATTACGATCGTTTTATGAAACAAAAAGATCGTGTAAGGATCGGAGCAGGTCCCGTTCTGTAGTTTCTGTTCATCCCCATTGGAATAAGGCGTAAATTTTTGCGCAGTGCATGGTGTTTGTTTTCGATAAACTCTGCTAAACTTATGGTTGTTGATTGCCTATTAAGTTTATTTATACCGTCGTAGCTGCTTATCCTTGACAGATGAACAGCTAATATGAGGTTTTCTTGATAAATGAATCTAGATCTTATTGAAAATATCTCTGTACCGACTTTAAGTACTCTTTTAACTGATAGAATAGAATAGAATATTCATTTTTTTTCTGTGTGTAGGTATTTACAAAAAGTTGGTTACAATAATGTTAAAGAATCCTTGTACAGACGCCAGCACGTCAAGCTACCCGAAACTGTAAAATTTTCCCAATCGACCTTGAACCTTAATGTTTTAGCGATAAAGTTGAAAATCTATTAAAGAAATTCGACAGATTGTAGTAGCTTGATTTGCTGGCGTCTGTACATTCTACCATTTTGGCATGCAAACATAGATGCAGTTCATCATCAAACATACAGACACACAGCTAGAATTTATCAGCTAGAAAATCCTATACGGAGTTTTATTTGATTACGAACATTTATTTAATGGAAGTGCAGTTAGTTTCTTTTTGGAAGTTGTTACTGGTTCCTCTTTGAATGTGGCATGTGGTTAAAAATAGCCGGTGCCATACCAAAAACACTATTCCTCGACAAAGCAGTCCTATGTACACCTGTGTGTAACAATGATATAATACCGTTCTGTACCAGATCCCTGGTAAACATACCTCCTTATATACTACAGTACTTCAGACCTTTATAATCCCTTAATAATCCAGTAAGTAGTTAGATCTTTTTTGGCAATATCTTTTTGCACGATAACGCAAAATTTAGAAAAAAAACCTGCTTGGCAATGATAAAGTCATCAAAGTAATATTATCATCAGCGGGGTTGTCCGAAAGGGTTACCGCTACCCCGGAACATAAAGGGCGAAGGAAGGAACATGGGTGGGTTTTAGTCAGTAAGAGTCCGACACTCCCTTCCGCTCCACCCAGAGCGGGAGGGGTCACTTGATGATTTCCCACCAAAAAAAAAAAAGTAATATTATCATATTTGATTGTTTGTTTATATGTTTGTTCGCTTTCACGGCAAATATGGCTGGATTTAGATGAAATTAGGCACATACGTAAACCATGTCAAACCAGTCGAGCAGTGGTGGCCCAGTGGTGACGGTCGCTATTTACGAGTTGTACGGTCGTAGGTTCAAATCCAATAAAGCTTTACTTTGCGTAAATTTTGTAAATTATTTCATGACCACCGCTCTCAAAACAGCGAATGAAAACATCGTGAGGAAACCGGCCTATCCCAGAACCAAATTTTCGAAGACATGTGACATCTGCCAACCCGCACTGGGCCCGCGTGGTGGATTACGGCCCACTCCCTCTCACAGAGAAGAGGCCTGTGTCCCAGCAGTGGTATCGTTATATGCTGATTATGTATGTATGTAGACCACAACCTGGATTAGGACCTAGGACACTTTTGATCCCGATATTTCCACGGGATCAAAATAAATGATCAAAATATTTTATTTCACATAAATCAACATGGGCAATTATGAAACGTCAGAAGCTAGGTGCGCGGTTCCAATTGATCGTTTCCTATGGAGAAGAGCCGGCAAGAAATCTTAGTACTCGTTTAAAAATAATTGGCTTTTACAATGTTTCCAAAGTAGTATAAGGTAGTAGTAGTAAGTAGGTATGGGAGGGCAGCGTAGGCCTGTCAACAAGTACCAGGTACTTGATAAAATAAAAAATGGTCTACAGATCTAAAGTATACAAGGCCTACAAAGTCCTCACATTTACAAAATAGAAAATAATCTGTCAAAAGGATAAATATAAAAACCAATTAACACCAAATGATATGATTGTCATCACAACGACTAATCGAGGATCGAGATTTATGCGGGTGAGACCGCGGGGCGCAGCTAGTAAACACTATGCACTGCGCAAAAATTTACGCCTTATTCCAATGAGGGTAAACAGAAACTTCTGAACGGGACCTGCTACGATCCTTACATGATCTTTTTGGTTCATAAAACGATCGTAAAAAAAAGATCATTTTTAAAATAATAACCACCAAAAAAAAAAAAACCAATTAAAACCAAATGATTGTCGTCACAACCACTAATCGAGGATCGAGATTTATGCGAGTGAAACCGTGGGGCGCGGGGCAATCAACTTTATTGAAATACATTATTGTGTTATAATGCATTGTATATTTTTTATGACTGTCGTAAAATATTACAATGCAAAAGTTTCCATGCAGTGTTCTTTAGTCCTACTATATTATATTATTTTATTATAATATTATAAACGTGAAAGTTTGTATGGATGGATGGATGGATGTTTGTTACTCTTTCACGCAAAAACTACTGAACGGATTTGGATGAAATTTGGCACACAGATGGTTTATAACCAGGATTAACATATAGGATACTTTTTATCCCGATATTCCCACGGTATCGAAATTTATGCGGGTGAAACCGCGGGGCGCAGCTAGTACTTGATAAAAATAAAACAAAGTCCGTTTAGTTACACCATTTGTAACTCAAGAACAGCGAGACCGATTTTTATGATGTGCGTTGACATCAAGCAATGGACAAAAAATTACAACTTTTTATATGCTTGAGTACGAGGCTTTTGACTACGTTGTATGTATATATGTCGCAGCCAACTGGTTAAATTAGCCGTTTAGTCAACCGCCTGGCCTTTGGAAGTACATAGTGCTCGCCTCGCTTCGCTCTCTCGGCTGGCACGCGGTTGATCACAGTTCTAACCTAACCTATAATTGATTTAATATCATTCAGGCCGTTAGTTGAACGGTCACCGTTTAGTTAAAAGGCTAGGCGGTTAACTAAACGGCTAATTAAACCAGTTGGCTGCGACATATGTTTTATGTCTTTTTTTATTTGTAATGTGCGTTTTGTTTGTGCAGTAAAAACAAAATTTCTCTCTATGATCTTTGTATTTGCCTTTACAGCGAAAAATAAAATAAAAAAGATCTAGTTCATTTTGTCATACATTCTTGACTCCTACCGAAATGACTAGTCGTTACACAAAAGACAGAATTGTGTGGAAAAGGGAGACAGAGGCCTTTACCCTGCAGTAGGACAATTCAGGGGGTCTACTCCGCAGTGGTATCGGCCGAATGTTCGGCCCTTTCCTGCTACGAAATTACTATTTGGTTCGGTCGGTCCCGATCCTACACTCCTACACTCTTTCGAATATTGACTATGGTGTTGGGTCAGGACCATAGTCAATACTGACCCAACTGAGCCGATCCGAACTTTTTTCGCATTTTTCAATAATATTCGGTTCGGCCTTGTGTCGGTCCGATCCGATCATTCGTTCTTAATGATTCTGAGACGGTACGTCAGGTCAGCTAGTCTATACTCATCATTAGTCATCATAACCTGCCTGCCTTTTCCCAACTATGTTGGGGTCGGCTTCCAGTCTAACCGGATGCAGCTGAATACCAGTATGTTACATGGAGCGACTGCCTATCTGACCTCTACAACCCAATTACTGGATAATGCGATACCCCTTGGTAAGACTGGTTGTTAAAGATCACCCATCCACAGACCAAACGTGGCAAGCGTAGCTTAACCTGATCGATCAACCTGTACGGCTATTATTATTTAGCCACGAGCCCCTCTAAACTATCTATACTAATATTATAAAGAAGTAAAATTTGTTTGTTTGTATGTAAGGGGTTATCTCTGGAACTACCAGTCGGATTTGAAAACATCTTTTTGCATTTGATAGTCCAATTTATGAGGAAGGCTATAGGCTATTTAACATCACGCTATGGCCCATAGGAGGTGAGCAAAAAGAAAAAAAGTCAGGAAAATCGATAAGCGAAAACGTAGACTTAGCGCGGAAAGATGATGCGATGCGATTGGGTGACAACAAGAAATTTCACGCGGACAAAAACGCGGGCAGAAGCTAGTAGAAAATATTTGGAGCCCGACCCGGGAATCGAACCCAGCATCCCACGCTTAGTAGTCGCGCTTGCGACCTCGAAACCAACGGGGCAGTTCCCCTCCTATTACCTGTACACTTCTACGCTTATACTTCTGGCGAAATGTGGATGTGATATAGTTACACCTCTGCCTAACCCTTCGTGGATTAAAGGCGTGATGTAATCCTATATGAAATACTAATATTAATAAATAAATAAGTACTCACTGCGGCATGGATCCCAGCCACCAGGACAATACACAATACTACGAACGATTTCATCTTACAAAGTTACTATAAGACTGCCTGAATAAGTCTCGTACCTGCCTTTATATACCTTTTGAAGGAAATCCAGTTCGACATACTGCTGCGCACGAGTTTGTTTTGCATGGAAAAAAGTTCTGTAGAAGTATGGTGTGGAGGTTTTTTGTTAGAACAAAAACTGACATGTTGTAATCGTTGCGTAGATTAATTTTTCAAGTATTTTTTTTTAGGTGTACTTTGCGCTTTTTCCGTCTTAATCGCGTATAGTTGGCTCCAGTCGGTCGGTAACGCTGAATCCCGTATACTCGGCTCCAGTCGGCCGGTAACGCTGAATCGCGTATACTCGGCTCCAGTCGGTCGGTAACGCTGAATCGCGTATACTCGGCTCCAGTCGGTCGGTAACGCTGAATCGCGTATACTCGACTCCAGTAGGTCTAGGTCGGTGACGTTGAATCTCGTATACTCGGCTCCAGTCGGTTGCTGACACTGAATTGCGTATACTCGACTCCGGTAGGTCTAGGTCGGTGACGCTGAATCGGGTAGACTCGGCTCTAGTCGGTCGGTAACGCTGAATCGCGTATACTCGACTCCAGTCGGTCGGTGACGCTGAATCGCGTATACTCAGCTCCAGTCGCAAGTTTTACTTCTGTTGGTTGGTCATAAGCACACACCTTTTTATGTGCATAAAAACGGTTTTATGTAATACAGTTCTGATAATTTTGTATTCAATCTGCACGTTGTTTTTATTGTGTGCGTTTTTTATGCCCGCGGTTTTATCACCGATACTTTTACTGCTAATGTTACTGTTAGCCTGCTGCATCCCACAGCTGGGCAAAGGCCTCTCCCCATGACTTCCAGCTCTCTCGATCCAGGGATAAAGTAGACCACTGGTCGTTTGTTTTGTACAGTCCGTCCCGCCATCTTCTACGGGGTCTGCCGCGACGCCTTTTAGCTGTGTCAGGGCTCCACGTGGTTGTTATTTTGGCCCACAGCTTATTGGGCATACGGCAGACGTGGCCAGCCCACTCCCAATCCAGCTTAGCGGCTTTTTGAGCAACATCAGTAATCTGTGTTTTGAGCGCAGTGTGGCGTTGCGAATGTGGCCACCGATACTTTCGAGAACGCCAAATATTTTGGGTCATTTTATTACTTTAATTTTGGGACGGGACAGCATTCCAACGTGTTTTCGAAAAAGTTAACAACGGTAAGTGATATTTTAGGATTCGTGTTTTAAAGAGGTTTTGTTCATCCTTTTTCGATATCCCACACGATATAAAGAAAGAAAAAGTAAATATTATGATTCGTACAGGAAGACCACAGTCATAGAAAAATAAAAAGGAAATAATATTTAAAAAATAATCCATCTATCTATAGTTTGATTGATTAAATTAAATGACTTCTTAGTAAACTGACCATATTATACAGTACATGAATTTTTGTCCGACAGATTCGTGGTGAGTCAGTGCCAAATTGTTTTTATGTTTTGATGCAAAATAAAGCTCTATTGCAATTGAAATGTCTATTTGAAATAATATAATATATCACATAAAAAAAATCGTATATAAGTAGTTTATCAGCCATCTTGTTATCATAACACAAGGATTAGGTTGCTTAGCTTGGGACAAATGGTGCTGTGTGAAATGTCCAGGGATTTATTTATTTTATTTTTATTTACATAAACTTAGGTCTAATATCAAATTGTAAACTATTGTATGCCTAACACGGTGGAGCAGAGCAAAAGCACACCAATTAACATAATAAGAACTCTGTAACCACTGTCTCACAATAAAGATCTTTGATTTTGACTTTGATTGTTCGTTTTTGAACGCGTTAATCTCTGAAACGACCGGTCGGATTTCAAAAATTCCTTTTTCATTTGATAGTCCAATTCTTGAGGATGGCTATAGGCTATTTAACATCACGCTAGATCCCTTAGGAGCCGAGCAAACAGAAGAATAGCAGAAAGATCGCTAAGCGAGAACGAAGTGACAGCGCGGGCAGGTGATGCGATGCGGGGTCGGGGGAACCAGGGGGTCTACTCTGAAGTGGTATCGGCCGAATGTTGTACTATTTGGTTCGGTCGGTCCCGATCCTACACTCCTACACTCTTTCGAATATTGACTATGGTCCCGACCCAACTGAGCCGATCCGAACTTTTTTCGCATTTTTCAATAATATTCGGTTCGGCCATGTGTCGGTCCGATCCGATCATTCGCACTTTGCACTTCGTAGTAGACCCCCCAGAAATTTCACGCAGACGAAGTCGCGGGCAGAAGCTAGTTGAATATAAACAGAAAGTTTTGAATAGCCAATGTTTTTATGATGTCGACCATTCTGCCTAAAGTGAATTTTAAGTTCGAAAATTGCGTGTGACAGACTCCATACGTGCTCCGTTTTTCAAAATTGCGTACGTAACCCTAAAAATAGTAACGAGGATAAAGTTTGTCGTGTTTAGAATAATGTAAGTACGAGGTACTTGACATTGATGCCTACTGTTTAATGAACGCTTAGATTTACTTATGTAAGTAATTATTTTTTTGTTTGATTACCTACTTGTGTTTGCCGTCTAAAAACTTTGACTCGCACGAATTTACTCGCCCGAAACGGGCGAATCGGCACTTTTAAATAATATATTTTATTCTACAAGCGACTCGGATGAAGTTAATTTGTTTGTGGGCGAGTCGATAACTCCAGAAATATGTTTTTTTTTTTATTGCCAATTGGGCGTGCTCTTGACCTCGATCACGCCTGATGGAAAGCGATGGATGAGGTCTATGATGGAACGAGCGTGCCCAGAAGATGCCTGTTCACTCTTGCTTACGTATTAGGCAGTTGGATCATTTTGAATTTTATTCAATAAATTATAGAAAAAAAGGACATTAGAGCACATATCAATATTGTTAACTGTTTCTTTTTCTAAACTTCTTTGCATACAGTTCAGCGAGGGTAGATGCCGAACGAAATCAGGTTCAGTTGAAAACCAGGGTCAGGCACTAGTTGTCTGGTATTTGTTGCTGAACTGGGCCTTATTCGTGCAGCCGTGAGATGCTATTTTCTTTACATCGAACTTATATATACATTCTATTTTGTTTTTTATTTGTTGCTATCTGATGTTACTATCTGGTGTATGGTGTGTCTTTTAGTCTGTGCTAAATAAATGTATTTTCTTTCTTTTCTTTCCGAACGGAGTATGCCGATCGGCATGAGAATTAAATCCGAATACCTACGTGTATTAAAGTAATTGCGTTGTTGTTCAACAAAAACAAATACTGCCGAATCAAATTGCTGATTAGTCGATTCGCACGAATTCACTCAAAAAAGTACACGTTTCAAAATATTTTACTGTTCATGACTTCTGTTCGCTAGTATCCTTTTTTTCTATAATCCTACTTTATCCCATCCATCCCTCTTTATTTGTATGGTGTACAATAAAGAGTATTCTATTCTATTCTATCCTACTAATATTATAAATGCGAAAGTTTGTATAGATGGATGGATGTTTGTTATTCTTTCACGCAGAAACTACTAAACGAGTTTGGATGAAATTTGGCACACAGATGGTTTATAACCAGGATTAACATATAGGGATACTTTTTATCCCGATATTTCCACGGGATCGGAACTTATGCGGGTGAAACCGCGGGTTGCAGCTAGTTTATTGCATAAAATTCAAAATGCTCCAATTGCCTAATACACATTTCTGGAGTTGTCGACTCGCCCACACAAACAAATTAACTTCATGCGAGTCGCCTATAAAATAAAAAATATTATTTAAAAGTGACGATTCGCCCGTTTCGGGCGAGTAAATTCGTGCGAATCAACTAATAAGACACATATGTTATGCCATGTCGAAGAGCTATTGAGATTTCTTGGTACATACAAACGCCAGCAGGTCAAGCTACCCGAAACTGTCAAATTTTCCCAATCAACCTTGAACCTAATGCTTTAGCGATAAAGTTGAAAATCTATTAAGGAAATTTGACAGGTTGTAGTAGCTTGATGTGTTGGCGTCTGTACGTTATAGTCGGCTGTGTTTTATTTTTAGAATTGTTAGCATGGAGATCATATTTTTTATCTATATCTATACATATTATATACTTGTGGCTTGGGCCTTGGAACCTGAGGCTTGTGGCTAAGTAATAACAGCCGCACGGGTCGATCTTCAAGGTTAAGGTACGCTTGCCGCGGTCGGTTCGTGTATGGGTGACCATTTTCACATGCCAAGACCCCTCCGTGGCTCGGAAAGCACGTTAAGCCGTTGGTCCTTCAGCGGGATTGTCCGAAAGGGCTACCGCTACCCCGGAACGTAAAGGGCGAAGGAAGGAACATGGGTGGGTTTTAGTCAGTAAGAGTCTGACACTCTCTTCCGCTCCACCCAGAGCGGGAGGGGTCATTTGATGATTTCCCACCGGGAGAAAAAAAAAAAAGAAAAGCCGTTGGTCCTGGATGTCATTCATAGAACTTTGACAGTCGTTACGGGTCGTCAGTAGCCCGAAAGTCTGACAACCAGTCTTTGCAAGGGCCATTCCCTCTCACAGAGAGGAGGCCTGTGTCCCAGCAGTAGGAACACTATACCTACGCTGATTATGCTAAGAACTAGATTTATTTAAATTAATGTACATGTGCCTGAGGCATGTATCAAATAGTTCATTCCAGTTGCCAGGTAATCCGCGGTCATTGATATTTAAATAAAAAAATAACTGGTTAGTGCATTTTTGTAACGAAATTGCGTAGGTAATTAATGTTCTTTTTTATCTATAGTAGGTACCTATCAAATCCTACTAATATTATAAACGCGAAGGTTTGTGAGGATGGATGGATGTTTGTTACTCTTTCACGCAAAAACTACTGAACGGATTTTGATGAAACTTTGAAACTTTACAGCAATATATTTTTTTTTTAATCGTTGCCCCACACTAGGAATTACTCTTGTATCGTGGGTGCGTTTACAAATATTTAAACTCACATACACAAACAGCCAGACCCGGAACAACTACCTGTAGGCAAAACAAATATTTGTTCCGTGCGGCAATCGAACCCGCGACACGCAGCGCAGCAGTCGATCGCTTGGCCACACAGCCAGTGATGCTGTAGGTACTTCTTCTTCTTCGTGACGCTGGCACGACTGAATTTTATATCTTGCTGGCCCAAAACCTTGCCACTTCCACGGCGTCGTCAGTGGCAGCGCAGAGGTCACTTTAACTGCATGTTTTGGGACACAGAGGGCAGGGTAGGTGGTGGAGCATGGTTTGCGACATAGCTCCACAATCACACCCTACTGCCGTTTCGTCATGGTAGCCCCTACTTTACCAGGTTGGACTTGCATCTTCCCACTTGTGTCCGGTACTTGAAGGTACGGAACTCAAGTAGAGCAGCGAGACCATTGCCAGCAATGTTTTATACCTAAAACAGTTAGTGTTTTTCTACATTTTGAACTAGAACAATTAAATGAGAATAGGACAGGTTGACGTTTTCCTATTATGTTTTTTACTATGTTAAGTTACAACGCATAGGACAAAAAAGCTCCAATTTTTACACACTGAATGTTGTTGGTTTTTTGTTATTTTTTTATGACATTTGATGAATGTTATTTAAATAATGACACATGGATATTTGCTTTGTAAAATATTGTATTACTAGCTGCGCCCCGCGTTTTCACCCGCATAAGTATCGATCCCGTAGGAATATCGGGATAAAACGTATCCTATATGTTAATCCTGGTTATAAACCATCTGTGTGCCAAATTTCATCCAAATCCGTTCAGCGGTTTTTGCATGAAAGAGTAACAAACATCCATCCATCCATCCATACAAACTTTCACGTTTATAATATTAGCAGGATTGTTTTGGTTATTGTGAATGTGAGGACTGTGTGAGTAATTTTCTTTTTTATTCTCTCTTTTTTATTCTCTCTTTTTAATTTTTACCATTATCTGGCAGTTTGTGTACTGCGCCCAATTGTCCTTTCTTTGTATTATTACCAAAGAAAGGACATTTCTTAACTTAAGGAGCTCAACGACTCGTCGAACATGTTTGACGAGTCTTTGAGCTCCTTAGGTTCTGAGTTGAGCTACACGATTACTGACAAATGCGTGTACTAACTGGACAGGTTCACTCAAATCTGTGTGGTTCTTTCCTCAAAAGACCATGTCAAACACTAATCATCTTGGTCCTGCAGTGCGATTCTGTAACCATCTCACCGTGAAAACTTAGGTGAAGTGAGCGTGGAGTGAGCTGTCATTCCAACTAATGCTAGGGCTTGACACTATTGACAGCTCACTCTAAGTACTCTTCACCTAACTTTTCACGGTGATATGGTTACAGAATCGCACTGCTGGTGCTTGGCTTTGTGGTGTATGTCCTGACCAAGATTATATCTGGATAATAAAAGAGACTGTGACCTCTGAGTTTGTTTCGATCTTTCTTCTCAGAGTAATCGTAAAGCAGACACCTAACTGATCTAGTTTTAAAACATAACTTATTTTTGACTTGTAAAAGTGTTTCTTTGAGTCATAATCAGTCTTTACCTACTGTTTCCATTGCTGGGACACAGGCCTCTGCTTAGTCAGAGGGTCTGGGACTCGAACCCACTTTTTATTTATTTTTTAAGAGGGGAAATCATCAAATGACCCCTCCCGCTCTGGGTGGAGCGGAAGGGAGTGTCAGACTCTTACTGACTAAAACCCACCCATGTTCCTTCCTTTGCCCTTTATGTTCCGGGGTAGCGGTAACCCTTTCGGACAATCCCGCTGATCCGGCAGGCTTCGGCCCTTAGGGGCCCCTCAAATTATGCTGACAACTCTTTGAGGCGCGCGTGGAACACTTACGCGCCGTCCGGCACGGGCCTGGTCCTGATCGGACGGTGAGCTACCTATTGCTCTCCGCCCGCAGGCCCGCGCCTACGGTGGCCGGGAGTCGTCACGCGGCTCTGCTCAGCAGCCTGACCTCAACTTGTAACATAAGTTTTTTCAGTCACACAAAAACCCAAAATACGCCGAAACGTCGAGCAAAAACCATGAGCCGGTACAAAAAGTATGTTACACGACATGTGCCTTATCGGATGGGTTAAATATAATTTAGGAGCATGAGCAGAATACTTAGTAACTGAATGTGACAAAAAAAGAAACAAAATCCCCAACCCGACCTCTTAACCCGGGGCAAATGACGTGAATATTATTACGCCGACGATGACACCGGGTCATTATGACCCAGATTTTATCGAGTAATTGTCATGAAATTTAAGAAGTTGTCTAAATTTTAATAATTATTTATTATACAAGAGTTTTTTTGCATATGTAGTAAAAAAGAAATAAATCCAAATATTTTATAATTCAAACTTTTACTAGCTTTCTTAATAGCGCGTGCAAAATCAACTCTGAAAACATAACATTAATATTTTTTGTTAAATTATTCTAAATAATAATATAAATTAATAATCGTACATAATAAAATAGAGAACAAACAAACTTCTTATCATAATAATAGTAACAAATCAGTCTTCTACTTCCTCATTCAGAGACAGAACTACTGCTATTATTGCAGTACGGAATCAAATGATCTGGGCACATGTAAATCTGGCATGCATTAGAAGTATTAGATGCCTTCTTATCCCTCTGAGACGGTCATATTTGACATCTTTTGTGAGTTCCTGGAACTCGGGGACCTCCCCCGATGGTTCCTAGGAGGGGTCACTCGCAAAACCTGCGATTCCTTCATGGCAATTGATAGCCCAATTCTTCAGGAAGGTCAGAAAGAAAGTTAAGCGAAAACGCGGGCGGAGTGAAATTTTGGCTCCCGACCCACCGCGTCTCATCACATCGCCGTGCCATTTATGCTTCGTTTTCTCTTAGCGTTCTTTATGACTTTTTTTTCTTATTGCTCGGCTCCTAAGTGCCGTAGCGCGATATCTTATAACCTTCCTCAAGAAAAAATAATTTTTAAAATCCGACTGGTAGATCCTGAGATTAGCGCGTTCAAACAAACAAACGAACTATCATTCCTGACACAATCCATCCATCTTTTCTTTGGCCTGCCTCTCCTTCTCCATCCAAGTAAGTACATGCGTTTCCTCTCTCCTCATTATATTAACCATGACCGTATTAACAACGGAAGTGTACAACTAGGGCAGTCAATGGCCTACAAACTGGCGTTGATGCAAAATACCATATCTGGAACATATACCTATAACCTACGGTCTGTTTAAATCCTCGTTTCCAATTGAGTCCAGTCAATTTATTTATTGATTAAAATCTCCCTTACAACTATCATTACAAATGCGAAAGTGTGGTCATTTTACAAATCTATAGAGGGTGTAAGTTCACTCATCCTCCAAAGAAAAAGGAGGATCCTCCGACCTGACGGGTGTTGTGTCTGGTGAGCAACTGCTCAATAAAGGAGTTGTAGAGTGCCTGAGCAGGGATTTAAGCTATTCCTTAAGAAACTGGTTATGGCTGCTTAGGAAGTGAACATACAAAAAGTCTTGCTCGTGCTCTGTTGGGCCATTCGTTGAATGTACTTAATTATTGATCTTATTTCCACTTAAACCAATATCAAATGTATACAAGTAATATAAGCTCATCCAGTTTTAAAATATGATTGACGTGTAAAAGTGTTTGTACAGACGCCAGCAGGTCAAGCTACCCGAAACTGTCAAATTTTCCCAATCAATCTTGAACCTTAATGCTTTAACGATAAAGTTGATAATCTATTAAAGAAATTTGACAGATTGTAGTAGCTTGATGTGCTGGCGTCTGTACAAACCTATGTACTTACAGAATACAATCATTTATCATTTAGCTTCTGCTCGCGATTTCGTCCGCGTGAAATTTCGGACTCCGACTAACCGCGTGGCATCCTATGGCTCACCCGTGTTGTTACCGCGTTTTTGCTTAGCGTTCTTTCCGATTTTTTTTCTTTTTACACGACTCCTAAGGGTCGTGGCGTATTGCTTTGCTAGATAGCCTATAACCTTCCTTAAGATTTGGGCTATCAAATATAAAAAAGATTTTCAAATCCGACTGGTAGTTCCGCGTTCAAACAAACAAACTCTTCAGCTTTATCATATTATAGTAAAGATTAATTAACTTGATTGTATGTAGGATGATTGGTACAGACGCCAGCACATCGAGCTACTACAATCTGTCAAATTTATTTAATAGATTTTCAACTTTATCGCCAAAGCATTAAGATTCAAGGTTGATTGGGAAAATTTGACAGTTTCGGGTAGCTTGAGCTGCTGGCGTCTGTACTATTGAAAATGTCATAAAAAAAAAAATAGTTTTACTGCAAACTGAACTATATGTGAAGGTATTAAGGTAATTTTTCCAAAAACTCATATTTGTTTACATGTTTCGAAATTAAAATGCGAACCTAGAATACATCTTGCTAGAATCAAGGTAGGTTCAAAGTGGTTATGTCTAGTTTTCTAGTTTATTTTTTCCTTTATAGCTAACCTTATGTAGTTTCTAGACTTAGTTACGGTCAATTACTAGTAAATGTGTACGTGATCACCTCCTGACTCAGCGGGGTTGTCCGAAAGGGTTACCGCTACCCCGGAACATAAAGGGCGAAGGAAGGAACATGGGTGGGTTTTAGTCAGTAAGAGTCTGACACTCCCTTCCGCTCCACCCAGAGCGGGAGGGGTCATTTGATGATTTCCCACCTGAAAAAAAAAAAAAATCACCTCCTTACAGTATTATAATCCTTGGTTAATTGATTTCCTTGCAGATCAATAAATAATTTAAATTATATACTTACAAGGCAAAACAGGCTATTTCTAGCTGATGATCAGTTTATGATGATTACTTGGCACTGTCACGACCATGAGGAATTGTTTAGTAATGCAGATGATTTATATCCTCGTAACCGACGAGACCACCACAGGCTCGTACTGGATATTCTTCCGAGACTAGCTAAATATAATAAAAAGTTTATTAGTTGTATATTTATGTGTATATAAGGGGCTGTTCATTTAAGACAATTTTGACCACCTGACCCCCTTCCCCCTACGTAAGAAAAAATAAGAGTTGGATGAACACCCTCCCCCCTTTTTAATCTTACGTAAGATCAGTATCTACCAACATTGCAAAGAAAAAGTAGCAAAAAATTAAAAACTTATAATTTTTGCTTACTTTTGTGATCTTACGTAAGAACAGTCTAAACCCTTCCCACCCCCACGTAAGAAAAAATAAGACTTGTTTGGACCCCTCCCCCCTCAAATCGTCTTACGTAATAAATGAACAGCCCCTAATAAGATACCAAGTAATCTCAAGACCTTTAATATGTGATTATTCACAATGTATTTGCTTAAATGGTTGTGTAGTCATGGTTTTTATGGTGTCATAGTCTTCTTTGACAATTAATGTTATAAAATATGCTTGTGAAAATTTGTACGCTTATAACTGTTAAGCAAAAACATGTATGCTCTTGTTATTTTGTATTTTACCATCTTTTTTACCATGTTTTTAAGCAAATACATATTATTCTATTCTGTTCTATTCATAAATATTCCTCAACAAAATACATGAAAGATTCAAAAGCGATTTCAACACAAAAGTTTATTCCCAAAAAAAGAAACAAAAACTTGGCTCTAAGTAATAAGATACCTAAAATTGCTCCTTTTAAATTTATATATTTCTTAGTAGTCCAGTCACAAAGGAGATAAGTTATCAGGGTCGTTGGATATAGAGAAGAAACCATAGAAATGTAAAAAAATACTTTCCTATGTCTATGTAAGAAACTGATGGATTTTTTCGAATGAAAGGACACCATTCAAGAGTCGAACATTTTATACCCAAAAATTAAAGTAGCTACTGTTTTCTTATGGGAAATAAGATCCTGAACATATTTAACTATTACAACATAGATCTAGAATTAAACCCCTGGCTGCCATTTGAGGTTAAAAGTACCATAAAACATATTTTTGCCAATAATATTTAGGATATTCGTTTAAAGACGCAAGCAGTTATTGAATTGGCTGGTTTTCAGTCCTAAGTCCTTACTGTTACTCCATGGTAAAAATGGACATGAGCGTTAGGTATACATAATAAGTATTAATAACTTAAACTTTTATCTATAAATGGAAGAAAAATAACTGTTTATTTATCAAATTAAATCTCATCAACTTCAACTAACTAAAAACAGCAGTCTAAATACTTTTTCTTTCTTTCTTTCTTTAACTATATCTGACGACCATGGTCACTTATCTCTTTTTGTGACTGTCCTTTCGTATGATTTATACTTATCCTGATGATGAATGATGACTATTATGAAAAGGTATTTTCTCAAAGTTGCAATTTTTGTTTCACGATAAAAAATCTTTTGAATATTACGAATGTTTTGTTATTGTAAGGTTTTGACCTATGCCCATGAGTGTACAGACGCCAGCACATCAAGCTACCCGAAACTGTCAAATTTTCCCAATCAACTTTGAACCTAATGCTTTAGCGATAAAGTTGAAAATCTATTAAAGAAATTTGACAGATTGTAGTAGCTTGATGTGCTGGCGTCTGTACATTGGACTTTCCGCTCATTAGATAAACTATAACTAATAGTTTTCGAGATACTGTGTCAGGCGTCATAATGGCGCTCTGAACAGAAAAAAATATGAATGATTCTAATATCTATGTATATTTACCACTGCTATGGAACATACTTTGTTTGTGTGTACTTCATCACCACTGCTTTCAAAACGGTAAAACATCGTTCTAGAACTAAAAATTCGAAGACATGTGACATCTACCAACACGCACTCCTCACGGAGCGGAGGCCTGTGTCCCAGCAGTGGGAACATTATAGGCGGATTATGGTTATGCTACTCCTGGAATAGACTATACCCACACTTAGTTTTTCCAAACTGATCAGACTATTCCGGTCGTTAAAAAAGGGGTCCATTACTTTTACTGCTTCTCCGAAATGAAAAAATATCCTATCCTATTTCCTACTAATATTATAAACGTGAAAGTTTGTATGGATGGATGGATGCAAATATGTTTGTTACTCTTTCACGCAAAAACTACTGAACGGATTTGGATGAAATTTGGCACACAGATAATTTATTACCAGGAATAACATATAGGATACTTTTTATCTCGATATTCCCACGGGATCGAAACTTACGCGGGTGAAACCGCTTGGCGCAGCTATAAACAATATAAAGTTTTGCGAATAAAAAAACACATGTGGCCGTCACGGGTCGCTCGGTTGTGAACCATGCTGGGGAGTCGGCGTTGTAAGAAAGCATTATGCCGTTTCCCGTCACAACTTACAAGTTACGAGTCGGTCTTACCCCTGAAGCGTGCCAATAGATGTTTCGACTATATACTATTGAAATGAAAAAGCCCGACTAACATAAGCTACCAAAAAAATTATGTAAATCCTGTTGAAAGTCGTTGTAGAAATGCGAAACGTATTCAAAGTATTGGTTCTCAACGTTCCCGAGGAGGCTCGCGGTGGCGGGCCGGCACCAGTCGGGGGTTGCGGAAGGATCGTACGTTCCCGCGACCCCTGGCGTAGGTGTGAGATTTGACACCGGGGTGGTTTTTAGTCAGTAAGAGTCTGACAGACCCCGCCGCCCGCCCCAGGGCGGCGGACATCCATGAGGTTTTCCACCCCGAAAAAAAAAGGTTCTCAACGTTATTTTGCTCACCGCTCACTTTGAGATTATTTTCTAGAGCCCCCAATTCGTTTTAAAACAGCTATTGCCACAATATAGTCGTAAGATAGGAGATATAATTTTCACTGGGTCTTCTACTGAAAGTCCCGCTGAAATAAAACCGCCCACGTTGAGAACCTATGGTTCAGAGGACCAAACCTCCTCTAAAACATGAGGATCCATAAGTGAAACATTCATAGTATGTAGTATACATGATATACTGCACAAACAGTAATGGCGGTTCTATTTGCACAGATATGTTTAATGCGGCTGACCCATAAACGTCGACCGCAGTCGGTATGAGACGATGGCGTAATACCGTCATGATTATTTAGATATTATGGAAGTCTGGCTAACTCTATTAGTTTTCTAGATGTTTCCTAGTAATAGGTCATCTGCTATGCGTCATAAAGTTTTTGCGATATATTTTTCTCTGGGAGGTCATTAAAATTGAAAGGAGATTGATAACGGTTCCATACAAGCTTGACCCAGAAATGAACACAATGGACACAAATGAAACAAAATGTATTATGAAGCAATAATAGTGTTTCAAAGCCCTGTGTATTTTTGTTCGTCGTAAAACTTTGTGAAGAGCCATACACCCTTCCCAAATCTGATGATGTGATGTGATGATGTTTCCTTCGCTCGTCTACTGGTCGAAAGTACGACTGCTGAGCGCCAGGACCTTTTTTCCCGTCAGGCATTTCTCATTTGCAGCCCGATGGGAATAGGGTCGCTTCCCATGTCATGGATCGTAAACCTTACTGGCGAAATGTGGGTTGACTATACAGTTCTGCCCCATCCTTCGGATACCCGTGATGTCATTTATTTACAGGGCCCCAATTCTTTATTATTCCCCTCGAAATCTTATCATAAGCAAACCACGTCAATATCGTTTCTTGTTCACGGCAAGGAATCGAAATGTCAACCGTACGGACAACATCTATTTTGACAGTTCAAACCACGCCATTGTGCCATAGTATTATTTGATCATTAGCAATGATATTATGTCATTAGATAAACTAAAAATTGATCAAAAAACTCATTTACCATTACTTACTATTTTAACAATTGGTTGAGTTTAACTACGGATCAATAAACCGGCCCTTAGTCTTAGAATTTTGGGTTAAAGGTATTCAAATAATCAAATCAAAGGATTCGATTTGTAAGTGGCACTTTGGTATCCACGTTTTCTGACCCATTTGTTTACATTTTCATCAGATTATTTCATCACCACTGCTCTCAAAACGGTGAAGGAAAACATCGTGAGGAAACCGGCATGTCCTAGAACCAATCATTCGAAGACATGTGGCATCTACCAACCCGTACTGGCCCCGTGTGGTGGATAACGGCCCACTTCCTGTCACAGAGAGGAGGCCTGTGTCCCAGCAGTGGGAACATTATAGTTGATTATGATTACGCTACTCTTGGACATACACATTTCGTTTTTCCGAACTGCCCAGATTATTCCGGTCGTTAAATATGGAGTCCATTACTTTTAGTGCTTCTCCGAAATTAGTTTTTTAAAACTTTTACGATGAACACAAATTGGATGGTACTTACAAATAAGATTTTGTTCGAGAAAGCATTGTTCCCAGAAGTATCGGTAGTTGTTTTCCAATTTGAAAAGTATTGGTGTCAGGGACGTTTCAACTTTGTTTCTATGGCTACGGGTTTCTAGGAGTGCGGTGGCCGCCACTTAGCGTCCGCAATTTACTCTAGAATGACGTCACTGAAACGCTAGTTATGAAAGTAAGTTGTGTTTCTTTAAAGAGCGTTTTTTGACACTGTGATGATTGTCAAACCCCGGTACCATAATTTTCATGATGGCCGCCATTGCGGCCGATTTGTTCAGTTGGAGCTGAAAAGTCTATACGTTACAACTACTTGTTTCTGAAAAGAAAAAAAAAAGTGTGGTGTCGGGGGACCGCCATCTTGGATTTTCATTTTGACCTCATTATCGGCTTCAGCACCCTGCAAAACCATGACAACGACACCCATGATGAAGAATTTGAAATTTTTCACAGCCGCCATCTTAGATTTCATTTTCAGCTCACTGTCAGCTTCAGCACCAGCACCCTCAAAAACCATAAAAACTCTCATATATCTCTCTCTTTCTATGTCTCTTTCTATTATGTGTAAAACAAAGTCGCATGGAGGGGGCATAACACTTTTTCCAGTTTACTCATACCACAAGCTCCGATAAAGTACTTCGTTCCAATAAGGTTTTTTGGACACACACACACAAAATACAAAAAACAAAAATATTTTAACTACAATAGTGTGTGTGTATATTTCTTATTCTACCCATTCGCGTAACACTGAATGTCATGTCATGGCAGAAAAAAACGTATTACGTAATCCCTAAATAAATTGGGTTAAGGACAAAAACATGATGCCCATGAAAACTTCATAATCTAGATAGATTATGGAGTTTTCATGGGCATCATGGTACTAACAATAGAGCTGAAGAGTTTGTTTGAATCTCTGGAACTGCCAGTCGGATTTGAAAAGTTATTTTTGTATTTGATAGCCCAGTTCTTGAGGAAGGCTATAGGCTATTGCAACATCACGCTAGGACCACTTAGGAGTCAACGGGATTGTCCGAAAGGGTTACCGCTACCCCGGAACATAAAAGGCAAAGAAAGGAACATGGGTGGGTTTTAGTCAGTAAGAGTCTGACACTCCCTTTCGCTCCACCCAGAGCGGGAGGGGTCATTTGATGAATTCCCATTCGAAAAAAAAAAGGACCACTTAGGGTCAGTTCACACCGAGACGCGACGCGACGCGACGATACTGGAAGAGGCCAGTGATTTCGCGCTGCGCCGCGCTGCGCCGCGCTGCGCCGCGCTGCGCCGCGCGCCGCCCACAATACAATGTGTACCTTTTCGTGTAGAAAATAAAGTATATTTTGAGTCACTCTTTTAAAGTGTGCGCGCAGCGTCGCGTCGCGTCGCGTCTCGGTGTGAGTGTGAACTGACCCTTAGGAGCCATGCAAAAATAAATAAATAAAAAACGAAGTAGGTAATAGCGCGGGTAGGCGATTCGATGGGGTGGGTCGGGGTCCGAAATTTTACGCGGACGAAGTTGCGGGCTGAAGCTAGTCAACCTGTAATGCTCCCACTGCTGGGACACAGGCGCCTCTCAGTGAGAGGGAGAAGGCCGTAATCCACCACGCGGGCCATTGCTGGTTGGTTCTAATTCTAAGACATGCCGGTTTCCTCACAATGTTTTCCTTCACCGTTTTGAGAGCAGTGGTGATGAAATAATTTAATAAAGCGCCTGACTGGGTTTGTACCTACGAGCTACACCTTGGTAAGTCGCGGCCGTTAGTTACCACTGAGCTACCACTCCTCTTCGCTGCTTCGATGACCATGAAAACGCATTTTTTTTTTTAATAAAAATATGTGAAAAATATTTTTTTGTCTATACAGGGTTACTGGTAATTCGACGTATATCCGTCAGGGGCTGATAAGGGGGCCAAAATGCAACAAATTGAACCCCCCATATGTATGGCCGAAATTCAATAGTTTTCGAGATATTTGAATTTTAAGGGTTTTTCGATATTTACCCAAAATTTGACATTTAATTCCAAATAAAAAAAAACTACATATTTGAATGGGTACCATTAAAAATGATGTTGTAGCTGGCACTTCAATTAAGCTATGGACATAATTAAAACTACTTAATTAAACAAAATAATTAAAATAATGAGCGATATGAGAATAATATCTTACCAATAATATTTTCATTTTACGCTTCAAAAATGTTGTCTCGTCACAAAAATTTCTATGACATTAATCGTACAAATAACTAAAACAACTTGCCTATTCTGTAAGCTTTCCAAAAAGGTATAAAAGTCAATTTTAAAATACATAATTCGTGGCTTGGCATGTGTTTGAATCGGCGCGGGGAGAGAAAGGGTCATTTGTATTTGTATGAAATAAAATGCATTAAAAAATGTACGTCAAATTTTATTAAAAATTTTACACATCTTGTTCAAAATGAGCCCCTCGATTACGAATGCAGGTTCGAATTCTCTTCCTAACTTCGGTTTTCGTCACTCTTGATGTGAACGTTGTTCTCATCTGTTGCGCCGCATTTATTATTCGCTGTCGAAGTTCTTCGACTGAATTTATTGGGGTCACATAAACTAATTCCTTCATATGACCCCAGACGTAAAAATCAAGTGGTGTGATATCAGGGCTTCGTGCTGGCCACGGAATTGGCCCTCCCCTCCCAATCCATCGGTTTGGATATCTCTCGTCTAGCCACTGTCGGACAGTAATCCGGTAATGTGCTGGGCAACCATCATGTTGAAACATAAGGTTGTTTTTTATTTCTTCGGGAACATCCGCCAACAAATCGTCTAGGTTGTTTCTCAAAAACTCCTCGTAATTTTGGCCGTTCAAATTTTGGGGCAAGAAATGAGGGCCCTCCAAATAATTATCAACGACACCCATCCATACGTTCAGGGAAAATCTCATTTGCGACGCAGTTTCTTTTAGTTTTTTTGGATTCCTGCCTGCTTTAGGTGCCCAAAAATGTAAGTTATGGTAATTCGTTATACCATCCCGGTCAAACTTTGACTCGTCAGTCCACAAAATATTTCTTAGGAAATGTTCCTGGTCAGCGTCAGCGTTTAACATAAACCGAGAAAATTCGAGTCGCCTGGCAGGATCTCCCTCGTGCAATGTTTGGACAGGTTGATAATGGTATGGGTGTCTACCTGATAGATGAACTACCGACCACACTTTCCACTGGGACATACTGAGCTGTCTTGCAACAATGTTCGTTGAGATATTTGGGTCATCAATAAAACACTGAAGAATGGTGTCCTCTTCGTCAGCCGTGTACCGTCGAGGTCTGCCAGCGTTGAATTGTGCTCTCTGAACACTGCCAGTTTCAGACAATCGTCGGTAGGTGCTCCCGAAAACAGTAACGTGGGGAAGTTGACGATCGGGAAAGCGGCGTTGGTATTCTCGCCGAGCCGCAGCCGCGTTTCCATCGGCAAAACCATAACAAAACATTATGTCTGCGTATTCGTTATTAGAATACGAAGCCATGTTATCCGAAATAACAATGATAACAAAAAGAATAACAAGAGAAACAAGAATTAACAATAATGATCGATAACAATTTAACGCGATGAGAGATTGGTTAATAGCAAGATAACAACACACGTGCTTGCGCGGCGTAGAGTCGAAACTTACTAAAGATTAGGAAGGCGACGCGAGCGCAGCAGGCGCCGTGTAGTCCCCCGCCCGCACACCCCGCCACAAGAACAACAACAAGAATTTCGCCAGTAAAATCGGTTGTTTTATCGAGGATCATAAACTAAAAACAGATGATTTCTCTCCCCGCGCCGGTTCAAACACATGCCTTGCCACGAATTATGTATTTTAAAATTGACTTTTATACCTTCTTGGAAAGCTTACAGAATAGGCAAGTTGTTTTAGTTATTTGTACGATTAATGTCATAGAAATTTTTGTGACGAGACAACATTTTTGAAGCGTAAAATGAAAATATTGGTAAGATATTATTCTCATATCGCTCATTATTTTAATTATTTTGTTTAATTAAGTAGTTTTAATTATGTCCATAGCTTAATTGAAGTGCCAGCTACAACATCATTTTTAATGGTACCCATTCAAATATGTAGTTTTTTTTTATTTGGAATTAAATGTCAAATGGGTAAATATCGAAAAACCCTTAAAATTCAAATATCTCGAAAACTATTGAATTTCGGCCATACATATGGGGGGTTCAATTTGTTGCATTTTGGCCCCCTTATCAGCCCCTGACGGATATACGTCGAATTACCAGTAACCCTGTAGATCCTATACTATGAAATTTCGAACTTATATTTGTCTATCTGGTATTAACTTGAGTGCCCTGACCCCAATAACACAAGTTCAATCTTAGCTTAGGTGTCAGAGGTTTATAAACCTACTATTTATAAATAAAGTGGCAAATTGGAAAATAAAGATTTTATTATTATAATTCATATAAATACGACGTCTACGGACATTACGCCACAACTAGTATCCATGACACTACATAAGTTGGTTGCGATTATAAACACATACCTTTCCTCAAGGTCACGGTCGACCAAGAATAGCCCAACGTAAGTAATGTAAATCAATAATACTTGTGCCTTATTTACGTAATAATGTACTTCTTATAAGGTTTTGGTTGTAGAACAGCCGCACGGTTCGACCGATCAGCACCAGAATTGCGTAACACATTTTCCAATCCCAATCTGTATCATTTTAAAGAATATTGCTAATCCATTGCTGCATATGTTCGGAAAAGATTGCCTGATCAACAACGTAAATAACGCTATGAATGTTGTTGAACTGTCAAAATGAAAGCCATTGTTACTGATGGTGTATTACGACCCGCCCGCTGTGCCCTAATTCACTATGACCACTTAATGATTCTTTACTTCGTAACCACGTCAATTCCTAAGCTAATACCGCCAATTTCGCGTTCATTTCGCGCGGTTTCGTTCATTGTCGTAGAGAATACGTTACCAGGTTAAGCTACGCTTACTGCGGTTGGTCCGTGGATGCTTTATATGCCAAGACCCTTCCGTGCCCCGGAAAGCACGTTAAGCCGTTGGTCCTGGCTGTCATTCGTGGGTATTTGACAGTCGTTACGGGTCGTCAGAAGCCCGAAAGTCTGACAACCAGTCTTTCCAAGGGGTATTGTATTACACAGTAACTGGGTTGTGGAGGTCAGATAGGCAGTCGCTCCATGTAAAATTCTGGTATTCAGCTGCATCCGGTTAGTCTGGAAGCCAACCCCAACATAGGAAAGGGCTTGGGAAAAGGCTAGGTTTAGATGACGATAAAGCATTGCATACCACAGTTTCTCAACGTGTGTTAGCGATTCAAGGACAGTTTCTTTCACCTTGACGTCCATGACCTTCTACTTTTTTCGGAGAAGTAGAGAAATGCCTAAAACTCTCAACAAACAAAACTAACCTTTCAGACATGGGCATTAAGGCTTCTTCTAACCTGAGCAATTTAATCCCAGACATACATTGCGCTCGTTAGGCTTATTTAGCTCAGAATTCGGCTCCCTTATGAATATAAACGATAAAATAATGTGCCACTTAATAGACACGAATCTAGAACGTTAATGCAGTCAATGTGCCAATAAAACTTATATTCAGTCACCGGTTAGACTGGAAACTGACGGCCACAGTGAGCTGCCTCGCACACTATACGACACACGACTGCGACACCTCGGCAACTAGACGCAACGACAGGCTGCGGCCGACTATTTTCATACATTTTGTTCAAAGCTCCCGCACGTTGCAAAGTTGTAGCGATAGGCTAGGTGCCGCACGCCCTCGCTACTTGTCGCAGCGTCTAGACGCAAGGTGCACGTTCACACCAGACGCCAGTCGCATGCGACTGGTGTCAGCGCCAGTCCTGTGAGCGCGAACCTCTACGTTCGATGTTGATGTTTTCAAATTAGATGTCGAAGCGCGTTTAGTAGTCAAAGAAAATTATCGCTTTCTGCACGAGGTTTGTCGTAACGACTGGACGCAGATGCAGACTAGAAGCGTCTTGTCGCAGCAACAAGACGCAGATGCAAACGACAACTCTCCGTCTTGTTGCAGCGTCTAGACGCAGTGACAAGACGCAGTTTGCGCGCCTCTAAGGAAAACGATTAAAAGTATTAGGTAACTGGCTCAATCAACATTGCATATCACAACCACAACTACATTTAAGCCTACAGTAAATACTAGTGTAAAATAAAATGGAAACCATAAATGAATTGAAGAAATCGAAGGTGTCGTCAAAGAAGAGGTACTCTATCGTGTCCGCAAGTGATATTTGTAAGTTTTTGAACTAATAATTCACTCATTCAAAACTAGTACAAGCCTCTTGTGGAGTTGTGGATTTGCACCAGGTGACCAGGGGGTCTACTCCGAAGTGGTATCGGCCGAATGTTCGGCCGTTTCCTGCTACGAAGTTACTATTTAGTTCGGTCGGTCCCGATCCTATACTCCTACACTCTTTCGAATATTGACTATGGTCCCGACCCAACTGAGCCGATCCGAACTTTTTTCGCATTTTTCAATAATATTCGGTTCGGCCATGTGTCGATCCGATCCGATCATTCGAACTTTGCACTTCGTAGTAGACCCCCTGGTCAGGGTCCAGCATAGCTATTCACAACCACTCGATACGCTTCCGTACAGTATCGAACATCAATCAATGTTATCGTAGGACACCTCTAAAAGCTGTTCACAAGTCCTAAACCCGAATATTTTGTATCTATTCTTCCGACAGCTGTTTGCTGACGGGAGCAAGGCAAATTGGATTATAGAAATGTGTAATTTTCGATACGATAGCCTGTCGGATGGTTGTGAATAGCTAAGCAGGTCCGGGTCAGGTTACGCGAAGAGGTCTACCTCTCTCCTTGGAAAAGAACTAAAAAAAAAACATATCAGCCGATATCAGAAGGCCCATTCTCGTAATTTAAAACGTTCACGATCGTCGCAGTGTCATCTCGGTGACAAACAAATGTCAAAAACTTGCCAAAATGTAGGGAAATTTGAAGTATTTTTGACAGATTGAGACTGAGACCAGACTGTGAACGTTCTTAAAATTACAAGAATTGCCCTCTGACTTCAAGTTCATTTTTGTTTTATTCCACGTTCACACGACACAGGCAAACTTTTATAGAAATGAACGTTCATCTGCTGCCGAGCCGAGTGCCGAAATCCAACATCGTTGGGCTGCTTCACTAATGAATTAATTTCCCATTTTTCACAAATTGATTTCTCTATAATGATATGAGGAGTAGGGTGTAAAGTTCACTCATCCTCCATAGAAAAGAGAGGATCCTCCGCCCAGACGGGTGTTGTGTCTGGTGGACTACTGCCCGACGGGACATTAGTCGGTAAACTTTACATGCGCGATGCTGGATTTAGCCTGACGTCAGTATGATGTAGTTCGCGTGTGCCGATGTAGATGGCGCCTCATGTCTAAATATCCAACACAACCGGATCACTCACGAAATAATAACGCTTTATATTCAAACTACACCACTTTCTAAACCTTCCACTCTTTCTACCCCCCTAAACCTCTTCCTCCATTGTTTCAGGGTCATCATCAGACGAAGACGAAGGCGTCCAGCCTCATGAGAAGGCCATCGCAGCTGGTACTCCCAACCCAGCCTACTGCGTCAGGAACGTCGAACAGCATGCCTTCGGGAGACGGGAGATTGAAATCGCTGAGCAGGAGATGCCTGGGATCATGGCGCTTAGAGCAAGGGCGAAGGATGACAAGCCGCTGAAAGATGCCAAGGTAGGAAAATTATAACTTTATGAATAAGTTTTTCGCGACAATAGCCGGAGAGCAGTGGTGGCCCAGTGACAAAAGGCCGCGACAGGCGCTTTGAAATTTTGAAATTACAATTGAAAATATTTATTTCAGACCAAGCACACAGTAATTGATACAAGTCCATACTGTGTTAGTAGGTAGATACTTATATATTTTAGTAAAATCCTACTATTCCTACTAATATTATAAACGTGAAAGTTGGTATGGATGGATGGATGGATGGATGGATGGATGGATGGATGTTTGTTACTCTTTTACGCAAAAACTACTGAACGGATTTGGATGAAATTTGGCACACAGATGGTTTATAACCAGGATTAACATATAGGATACTTTGTATCCCGATATTCGCACGGGATCGAAACTTATGCGGGTGAAATTGCGGGGCGCAGCTAGTTTAAAATAATTATCATTTTGCACATGCATGAGCGACCAATGCCTCAGGATTTGGCTGTCTACTCTGTCCGACACCACGCTCCGAAGCGTGTTGGTGCTACCCTTTACCCGAGCCACTTACTTTACTTTGCGTAAATTATTTCATCACCACTGCTCTCAAAACGGTGAAGGAAAACGTCGCGAGGAAACCGGTATGTTCTAGAACTAAAAATTCGAAGACATGTGGCATCTACCAACCCACACTGGGCCCGCGTGGTGGATTACGGTCCACTCCCTCTTACCGAGAGGAGGCCTGTGTCCCAGCAGTGGGAATATTATAGGCTGATTATGTTTACGGCAATAGCCACTGCTTATAGCGCAGGGCCAAAGACGGGCTCGTGGCTAAGGAGACACGTTCATATTCGAGAAAAATTGAGCATGCTTTTTCTATGTGATTTACTGACAAGATAACGTCCGACGGGACAGCTAGTTTCGTTTAGTTGTGAGTAAAGTCGATTTGCCACAACATTTTTATACCATTTTCTACGTTAATAAAGAGCCTGACATAGTTTCAGACATCAGATTGAAAGACTGACATATTGATTGATTGAGCAAACGACTTGAGTGGTTCGATTGAGCAGCCAATCAGCTGATGTTTATGTAGGTCTAAAGTTGACTGGGTTACTGTTGTATGAGCGTTGTTAATTTAGAATCTATACCCTGTCCATTAGGTAAACCGTTTTTTGACAGATGGAACTAGTGATTGCAGCAACACACAATACATTGATTGATACACGTACGGTATTATAACGTCCGCGTCTGTAAGAAGCCGTAAATAAGATAATTCAATAAGATAGATTTTAACGTTAACTTTTACATAATCTGGAATATAAGACATTCACGTTCGTTATAAGACAGTTGTCAAAAAACGGTTAACCAAATGGACAGAGTATAGTGTTTTTTATATGGATTACTAGATTTCGGTTACGAAGAGGTGCTTTCGGCTAAGTAATAACAGCCGCACGGGTCGATCGATCAGGTTAAGCTACGCTTGCCGCGGTTGGTCCGTGGATGGGTGACCATTTTCACATACCAAAACCCCTCCGTAACTCGGAAAGCACGTTAAGCCGTTGGTCCCGGCTGTCATTCGTGGATTTTTGGCAGTCGTTACGGATTGTCAGAAGCCTGAAAGTCTGACAACCAATCTTACCAAGGGGTATCGTATCCATAGAAAACAACGATTTTTTTATGGAAGCCGATCAGCTTTAGGGATCCGTACGCATTCCATACAAAATCGTTGTTTGCTGGACAATAGCTGAACAGAGCTGAATAAGTGTGGTTAGTCCCTAAGAAACCAAAATCTAATTCAGTCCAGAAACTCTCCATTTGTCCACCTATAAACGTATGGTCGATTTGCTTACATAATCTGCACATTGAGTTTAGCTGTAGTATAGCTGGTTAGAGCTGACCTCATTAACCTGTTTTCACAAGGTTTAAAACTAAACAGGTGAACGTTTACATGAATGCTTTTTGAGTTAAATATAGTTTAGTGCTGAAAATGCCTATTTGGTATTTTTATTGAATAACATCGGTAAGATGGGGCTAGTGGCTAAATAGTAACAGCCACACGGGTCGATCTTCAGGGTTAAGCAACGCTTTCCGAGGTCGGTCCGTGGATGAGTGACCATCCATTACATACCGAGACCCTTTCGTGCACTGGAAAGCACGTTAAGCAGTTGGTCGTAGATCTTTGACAGTCGTTACGGGTAGTCATAAGCTCGAAACCCTGACAACCAGTCTTACCAAGGGGTATCGTGTTATCCAGTAACTGGTTGTGGAGGTCATATAGTCAGTCGCTTCACGTAAAATTCTGGTATTCAGCTGCATCCGGTTAGACTGGAAGCCGACCCCAACATAGTTGGGAAAAGGCTCGGCAGAAGAAGTTTACTTACCATTTCAATGTTTCTTCCCCAGATCGTAGGCTGCACACACATTAACGCTCAGACAGCGGTTCTGATCGAGACGCTGGCCGCTCTCGGCGCCACCGTGCGCTGGGCCGCCTGCAACATATACAGCACGCAGAATGAAGTCGCAGCCGCTTTAGCACACGCTGGTAAGTATCTTTGATACTACTTTTAGGAGAGAACTCTTGAAGTTGTACAGACGCCAGCACACCAAGCTACTACAATCTGTCAAATTTCTTTAATAGATTTTCAACTTTATCGCTAAAGCATTAGGTTCAAGGTTGATTGGGAAAATTTTACAGTTTCGGGTAGCTAATTGACCTGCAGCTGGCGTACACATTTTTGAGAAATTTCGTGACTGGGAAAGTTGTAACTAGATTTAAATCTTTGTTTTTTTTTTAATTAGCGTTGTTGTGTTACGTTAGGAGTGAAGAAATAAAAAATACAACCCAACCAATACAACAAAAAAATACAACCCTCTGGTCTTTGGGCGTTGTACGGTCTTTCGATAAGGTGGCCGGCGGCCCATTTTTCATTCTGAAAAATTATATAAAAAGTCAACTTGTGAGACCGATTTACATAGGTACTCTTAGGGGCTTAGGGGCTCTTAGGGGGGAGGACAAAAGAGGTGAATAAGTGTGGTTGGTCCCTTAAGAGCAACTAAGAGTTTTCTTGGTTGCTTACCTTCCATACCGGCCCAGTGGGGTGGTTGCGCAGGCGGTAGTAAGTCCTGTCTGTCGTGCGCCATCTGGCGGCAGCGGGGTCGTAACATTAGCTAATGTTGGCTCTATGTGGCGGTTACTACATTTCAACGGGTTTCGACGTGGACCGTTTCACCAGTTCAAATAAAATAATTATACCCACAACACAGCCCAGGGCATTTTAAATATAGTGAAAAAACCACAATGTTTTAACCAATCCGAACTTTGGCTACCCTTCATTTATTTTATCTTATACTTCATCAACTGCACCTCTCCATTTCAGGATACGCAATCTTCGCCTGGCGCGGAGAAAGCGAGGAAGCATTCTGGTGGTGTATCGATCAATGCTGTACTCCGACTGCCACCTGGACTCCAAATATGATCCTCGATGATGGAGGGGATGCCACACATCTCATGCTGAAGAAACATGCTGCTGCTTTCAAACATATTAAAGGTAGGTCTACTGATGGTCTACTGACGGTCTTCTGCTGGTCCACTCATAGTCTGCTAATAATCTACTGATGATCTATTCGTGGTCTACTGAAGTTCTACTAACCTACTGATGGTGTTCTACTATCTGGTAGTGCATCGGCACTCCGACGGCTACCTGGACTCCTAACATGATCCACGATAATGGAGGGGATGCTACATATCTTATGTTGAAGAAAAATGCTGCTGCCTTCAAACATATTAAAGGTTGGTTCTAGTTGTATTGTGTAGGGTACAGTGTTCTGGTAGGGAATTCAAACAGTGCCCGCAAAACGGTGTTAGAAAAAATGACAGCGGAGGTTGAAGATTTTTGTGTTACTCCTAAAATTATACATACAGGATGAAATTATACACACAGGATGAAATAATATATACAGGATGAAATTATACATACAGGATGAAATTGCATAGCTGCAACAAATTTAAATATCTAATTCAGCGTGCTATAAAGTAAATTTAGAGCATGTTATTAAGGAAAGGGATGCGCATACGTGCGCGTAGGCGAGCGATTTGCAACGTCGTCGCGCGCTCTTTTTTTCGTAGGAACTGTCAAAATTACGTAGGTAAATACCGCTAGTTCAACACGTTGCCAACTTGCTTCATGGTTTGAACTCAGCGATGAATGGATTGCTTATCGGGTGCGCGCTAAAATTGATACTTTAATTTTCCTACCTGTTTTGAAAATTTTGAAAAAAAAAATTAAACGACGATATATTCGTGTCTACTTGACGGCAATAACTTAGTTTGCACTATCTAAGACGATAATTACACGATTGTTTTCAAGAATTTAGATTTGAGAGATGACAATTTAATATGATTATGTAACAGTTACTGGACCTACGCTTCTCGATCATGGAGAACATGCTACTCATAAGTATTGTGGAGTTCTAATACATAAAGGTATTTCTGAAAGTCTGCTAATGGTCTACTTGCCAGTAGTCCACGTAATATTCTACTGTTAGTTTATGAAAGTCTACTGTTAGTTTATGAAAGTCTACTGTTAGTTTATGAAAGTCTACTGTTAGTTTATGAAAGTCTACTGTTAGTTTATGAAAGTCTACTGTTAGTTTGAAAGTCTACTGTTAGTTTATGAAAGTCTACTGTTAGTTTGAAAGTCTACTGTTAGTTTATGAAAGTCTACTGTTAGTTTATGAAAGTCTACTGTTAGTTTATGAAAGTCTACTGTTAGTTTATGAAAGTCTACTGTTAGTTTATGAAAGTCTACTGTTAGTTTATGAAAGTCTACTGTTAGTTTGAAAGTCTACTGTTAGTTTATGAAAGTCTACTGTTAGTTTATGAAAGTCTACTGTTAGTTTGAAAGTCTACTGTTAGTTTATGAAAGTCTACTGTTAGTTTATGAAAGTCTACTGTTAGTTTATGAAAGTCTACTGTTAGTTTATGAAAGTCTACTGTTAGTTTATGAAAGTCTACTGTTAGTTTATGAAAGTCTACTGTTAGTTTGAAAGTCTACTGTTAGTTTATGAAAGTCTACTGTTAGTTTATGAAAGTCTACTATTAGTTTATGAAAGTCTACTGTTAGTTTATGAAAGTCTACTGTTAGTTTATGAAAGTCTACTGTTAGTTTATGAAAGTCTACTGTTAGTTTATGAAAGTCTTCTAGTAAAATGTTGGTGTTTTTTTTTTAAAATCCAACTTATGTTCTTAGTGGCTAAAAATACTTCTAAAATGTTAAACCTTTTCCTTCTCTCATTATTTCAGGAATAGTAGAAGAAAGTGTAACAGGTGTCCACCGCCTGTACCAACTATCTAAAGCCGGCAAGCTGTGCGTGCCAGCCATGAACGTCAACGACAGCGTCACCAAGACCAAGTTCGACAACCTGTACTCGTGTCGGTGAGTTTGTCATCTGCCAAAGGGTTTACTAATGATAAGCATTAAATATACTATCATAATTTACACTGGCATAACGAAATTCAGCATAATGATCATTACGCGTAATATTATTAGGCATAAATGTTTTGCCATAATGCTTGTTGCCATAAATACTGCTAGCATAATAATAATGAAGCATAATTTTATAAAGCATAATGTTAAAAACGCATTCTAACACAAACCACAACACCAACAATAGAGGGGATCTGGCGTTAATGCTCACTGTTCTAACCTAACCTAACAAATATGATTCAATAACAGTAGTAAATATCAGGAAACATCATACCTAATAATTGTATGCCTAAATACTATTATGCTAAATGCCTTTAAAATTTATGCAACTCCAACTTAAGCCAAAACATATTAGACTAAATGATAGTTATGCTAACCTTTGCATTATGCCAAAGTATTATTATGCAGCAGTATTATTATGCTAATAAAAGCTATGCGAAAACGTTATGCCAAACTATATTATGCCTTAAAAATTTATACCGACAGGGGTATTACCCCTGTCGGTATAAATTTTTAAGTAATTTAATTAAACCTAGGCAACCAACTATTGTCTCAAGACCTTTAAAAAAAATCCTAGAATTTGTAATTATAATCTGCCTAGCCTTACTCCAACTACGAGTATGTTGAGGCCGGTTTTCAGTCTAATCGGATGCAGCTGAATACCAGTATTTTACATGGAGCGACTGCCTATCTGACCTCCACAACTTAGTTAATGGGTTACACGATATCCCTTGGTAAGACTGGTTGTCAGACTACCCGTACCGACTGTCAAGGATCTACGAATGACAGTATTATTTATAGTTGCATTTAGGGCTGATTTTTCCAACGACAGATAATTTTATCCGAGGAAAATTTTTGAATTTTTGATAGTTCTTCCATACAAAATCTGTCAGACGTCAATTTAATTCCATGACCCAAGGGCTGGCTTTTACCTTGGCCAGAGGCTAAGCATTGCCATACAACGTGGCAATGCCGCCAGTGTCTTGGGTACATTACCAGTCAACAGCGATGCGGATGAATTTTTCGACGCTATATTTTAGTATTTAGTTTTAGTTCCACGAATAAAAAATATCTGTCGATTGAAAAATCAGTCCTTAGTAAAACTTCACTATACCAGAGATTCGACTACAGATGAAATTCAGTGATCTTTCTCATTGTTTCCCTAAAAATCGGTGATAGACAAAGTAATTTTAAATACACACTCTTTGAACATGCTCGCCACTTTTAACCTTAACACTTTTATGAATCATCATCAGCACAGCCCGACTTTCACTGTTGGGGAGAGGCCTCTTTTGTCATGTGCCAATTCCCACGCTCCTGTGCCAGCCTCATCCAGGCTTTGTCCGCGATGGCAACAATATCGTCCTGCCCATCTCGCCGCCGGACGACCGACACCTCGTCTTCCAGTCCTTGGACGCCACTCGGTCACAGCCTTACTCCATCATCAACCGTTTATAGAAAACTTACGTGAAACTCTTTTTAATTACAGAGAAAGTATAATCGACGCTTTAAAACGCAGTACAGACCTGATGTTCGGCGGTAAACAGTCTGTGGTCTGCGGCTACGGAGAGGTCGGGAAGGGCTGCTGCCAAGCGCTGAAAGCGCTGGGCTGTGTTGTGAGTATAATAGTCGTAATAAATAGTCCATAGATACTGGTGGAAATTGGTTACCGCCACCACCACACACCCACACACCCACACACCCACACACCCACACACCCACAGACCCACACACCCACAGACCCACACACCCACACACCCACACACCCACACACCTACACACCCACACACCCACACACCCACACACCCACACACCCACACACCACACCTATATTCCCATATTCGCTAGATCTACCGATACGTTGCCTCATGAAATATCTAATAACACCACATCTATTGCATAGCTGTTTGCATACATCTATTTTGAGAATGTTAATTTTTTTTTATATTATAAACGCGAAAGTTTGTATGGATGGATGTTTGTTACTCTTTCACGCAAAAACTACTGAACGAATTTGGATGGAATTTGGCACACAGATAGTTTATAACCAGGAATAACACATATGATATTTTTTATCCCGATATTCCCACGGGATCGAAACTTATGTGGGTGAAACCGCGAGGCGCAGCTGGTCATCAAATAAAAATGAAATGTTCTTCGTTGGCAAGCGCATCACTTGAGAACGGCTGGATCGATTTGCCTGTTTTTTTTTAAATTTTAATAGGTCGAATTCGGTTTTTTGGAAAAGAAAATTTTCCCGGAAAAATGGAAATATCGGGCAAAACTGAACGGCGATGAAATTTTTGTATGAACTTTTGTTTGAACAGAATAATATCTGTCGGGTCAGCAAGTATACAATAAAATACTCCCCTTTAAAAAAAAATCATGGCGTCACATGAATAAACGAGCAATCAAACCCAAGTCAAAGCCAGCGCGTTACAAAATTATATGATTGTTTAATATAATGTGTGTTTTCAGGTGTATGTGACAGAAATCGACCCCATATGTGCACTACAAGCTGCCATGGATGGCTTCAGAGTTGTCAAATTAAATGAGGTAAAAAACCAAATAGTAACTTCGTAGCAGGAAACGGCCGAACATTCGGCCGATACCACTTCGGAGTAGACCCCCTGAACACGAGGATAGGCTTTGCTTTTATTACCAATTTACAAGTCAATTCTCATCCTGCAACATTTATTTTTCCCAGGTGATACGCCAAGTGGACATCGTAATCACAGCGACAGGCAATAAAGGCGTAGTCACACGCGAGCACATGGAGAGAATGAAGAATGGCTGCGTCGTGTGCAACATGGGACACAGCAACACTGAGATAGACGTGCACGCTCTGCGCACGCCAGACCTATTGTGGGAGAGAGTGAGGAGTCAGGTAATATAATAGAATGGCTGAGTCGTGCTTTTTAGCTTTTTCACTGTGCCCTACTGTTGCAGTACCTTGGGGTCTACTACGAAGTGCAAAGTGCGAATGATCGGATCGGACCGACACATGGCCGAACCGAATATTATTGAAAAATGCGAAAAAAGTTCGGATCGGCTCAGTTGGGTCGAGACCATAGTCAATATTCGAAAGAGTGTAGGAGTGTAGGATCGGGACCGACCGAACCAAAAGGTACCTTCGTAGCAGGAAACGCCCGAACATTCGGCCGATACCACTTCGGAGTAGACTCCCAGGTTAAAAAAAGACACCCTACAAAACAGTTTTCCCGTTCAAGACCGACTTTTTAGTGCTTGTATGTATTCCAGTTGTACTGTACAGGGTGGCAGGGATGTTAACGTGCAACCTGCAGATATATTTTTTGATAATCGATGCAAAATTTCTGCGTTAGCGGGTCTAGAAACGTGTGTTGAATTCATGGTTATAGTTTGTGCATTGATGTCCATTGCCACTTTGTATAATACATACTGATTTCAAGTTCCTGTGCGCGTCCCAATGAATAGTTTTTAGGGTTCCGTACTTCAGAAGGAAAAATTGAACCCTTATAAGATCACTGCGTTGTCCGTCTGTCTGTTTGTCAAGACCCTTGTTCTCAGGAACGTGTGGAGTTATCAAGTTGAACTTAATACCAAATACTCAGGGCTGCAATCCTTTGAAGTAGTGAAAAAATAAAACTTCTAAGTCATCGCAATCAAAAGATACGGGCGTTTATGTGCCGTTTATGCCGCATAGGACACTTGCAAGAGAATCAAAACCTATAGGGTACTTCCCGTTTACCTAGAATCATGAATCAAGAAGCAATGTCATATAGCACAGTAAAAGAAAACCGTAAATGAGTAGTTCCCCCCGCCCCCGCAGGTGGACCACATCATCTGGCCGCACGGCAAGCGCATCGTGCTGCTGGCGGAGGGCCGCCTCGCCAACCTGTGCTGCTCGTCGCTGCCGTCCTTCGTGGTGTCCGTCACGGCCGCCACGCAGGCGCTGGCGCTCATCGAGCTGTACAACGCGCCGCACCACCGGTACAAGGTGAGCGGCCCGGCTGCGGGTGCCAGCTTGGACGACTTAGTAGGGGGCTTTAAGGCCGAGTCGATATAGTCAAGTGGAAATGGAAAGGTTTCCCTGTTAGGGAAGCGCTAGGTAGCCCGCGAAATTCTTACGTTTTTTTTCAATTTGCAGTTCATGTTATGTGTTGTGCAAAATTGCGATAAAAACGGGCTTAACAAATATGACTTTACACAATCTTAATCGTTAAAATCATCAATACAACCCATTTATTTATTTAATTGTAACACTCCAACGACTTATTCACTAATACATTTTTTCGGGTACTGTAACAATTGAACTTAAAATCTAGGTTGAATTTGTCACTTACAGATGTGCACAGCACTTACATTTTATTTTTAAGTTCATATAATCCTATTGAATGACAATTTCAATATCAATCAATCAGATTATAATGAACTTAGAGAATTGGCTAGTTGACAATTATTTTTTTTATTTAAATTGAAGCTTTTTACCTCACCAATAGCTTGGTATAACCAGTTTTTTAATATCTTCGAAAATTAAAAAGATATAAGCGTTCAAAACTCTCAATTAGACAGAGAGGGAAATACTGAATTGTGACATCATAGTTCAGTATCGCCATATAAATTACATGCAAAACTTCGTTTTGCGAGAGAGAGATAGACTAAAAGCTTTTATAAGTTATAAGTATTTTATTTTTCGACCGATTTCAAATTTGATTTCGAATTCTGTTATCGTATCACGCATGTGAATATATTATCTACTAGAATAAATATTATTCAATATCATGCAACTACCCAATTGTATTGATAATTTTAATGATTATAATTCTGTAAATACATACTTGTTACGCTCGCGAATCGTATTTTAATCAACAAGAGACTAACTTGCAAATTGAAAAAAAAAACGCATTTGAATTCCGCGGGCTCCTAGCGCTTTCCCCTTAAGATGTAAGGAGTAAAATAGTAGTAGGATTCTTAGGAATATGCAGACTATGGTAGAATGTAGATATCTGCTTTAGATGATTTTGTATTGCAGGAAGAGACTGGAAGAGTAAAGGAACAACAGGTAAGATTTAATGACAACTAGATGGGTGTCCTAAGTGTTGTTGTATGTTAGTTTATTGTAAGTGTCTTTTTAGGTCACGAGATCACGACTGAGGGCGTTTTAGTGTCATTCGGGTGAAGTATTGGCCCGCATGCGGGTACCGCACCCGTGATACACCTTGCGTTATGTGCTTATTATGATACCCCAGTAGGTAACTGGGTCGTGGAAGTCGGATTGGCAATCGCTGCATGTAAAATACTAGTATTCAACTGCATCCAGGTAGACTGGAAGCCAACCTCAATAATAATAATAATTCAATCTATTGCAGACCAAATATTACATGTCCATAGTTGTTAGTAACAAATATCTTAAAATTATGTTAGTTAATACCAAAAATCATTCAACCTCTCAAAATAAAATTCAAATAATAAAATCATAAAATGTCAAAAAATATTTAAAACATTATCAAAATAATATCTTAACATTAGTCAGTACGTGAACCATACAACAGTGGTTCACGTACTGACAGTCGAAACGTTCCGCAAAAGCGCTCAGGATATTGTTGCCGCTGCTCCGCACATTACGCAGCAGGGATGTGCACCGCTTGCGCATGATTGTGAGGAAACAATCCACACGCGCCTCGGCAAACATCCCCGACGCGCTACAGAAGCGAGGCAGCCCCAAGAGTACCCTAAACGCAATGTTGATCGGAAAAGATTAGGTGATAATGTGTTTTTACGCATGCGGTACAAAGAAGACACACTGATAAGGTGCATTGCGGGTGCTACGCATGCGGGCAAATCCGCATGCTACTAAAAACGCCCTTACTGTAAGTGTTATAGAGGTCACGACACGACTTCACTACTCTTGTTTGTCATAGTACAAGCTTAATAGTATCACTTGTTATTATGTACGTGTTCTTAATTGCCTAGTTATCCCTCGTACCCACGGGCAACTTTTTAACGCGGCGGTTTTTAACCGCGCACTGGATTTTTAACTCACTGCTTAGCGCCGAGAGTTGATAATCCAACAGTGCGCCTTTTTAACGCGATGCACTTTATTGAATTTTTAACGCTCGGCTCAACACTGGGAGTTGAAAATCGAATACGCGGTTAAAAATCGCTCCGTTAAAAAATCGCCCGTTAAACCTGCCGAAATAATCTGTAAACATCTCACCGGGAAAACTTGAGCTTGAAGTGAGCTGTCCATAGTGCCAATCCATAGCATCGGGTGCAATCACAGCTCACTTCACCTTAGTTTTCACGGTAAGCTTTTTTTGCAGAATAGACCGGCTGGGCTTAGTCCATTACGGTCGCAAATGCGACTGGGGTCCTCGGTTTGATTCCAAAGTGTAATTCAGTGTTACATTAGGAAATCTGTTTTTCTTTGATGGCAATTGGCTCGCCCCTTATTACATGGGACTAAAACATAATTGGCGGAATGTGGGTGTACTTTGCAGGCGCCATGTTATGTATGTGTGTTTATAGGTCACGGGATCACCTTGTTTGTCATTATTACAAGCTTTAATTTAGTTTCACTTGGTAGTGTGTTAAGATTAAAGTAGAGCAGTGGTGGCCAAGTGGTCGCGACTTTCAAGTTGTAGGTCGTAGGTTCGTACCCAGAGAGGCGCTTTACTTTGTGTATATTATTTCATTATCACTACTCTCAAACCGGTGAAGGAAAACATCGTGAGGAAACCGGCATGTCCTGTAACCTAAAAATTCGAAGACATGTGACATCTACCAACCCGCACTGGGCTCGCGTGGTGGATTACAGTCCACTCCTTCTTACCGAGAGGAGGCTTGTGTCCCAGCAGTGGGAACATTATGGGCTGATTACGTATGTTAAGATAAGCCGACATATTTTGGACTATCTTGCCGTAGTCTGCCTCGTTGATCTAGTGGTTGCAAGCGCTACTGCAGAGCTTGAGGTCCTCGGTTCGATTCCCAGATTAGGCAGGCACAGTGTTATTGGGTTTTTCCATCTTGAATTTCTCAGTAGAAGTCCGAAGTCTCGATTTGTGCCCGCTTGATGGCGACAGGCTCACCCCCTAGTACATGGGACTTAAACATAACCGGTGAAATGTGAACACTCAGTACTGTAGGTACATCTCTGCCTAAGCCTTAGGGGAATACGGGGGTGATGTTATGTGTTTGTGTTTTCTTGGTCAGTAAATGTCTTTATTTGGCAAAGTTGACATAATGCTGCAGCTAGAATAATGTAATTTTCAAGTTGTATAGCAGTCTTTCCAAGGGGTATCGTGTGTCATCATGCTGAGATAGGAGCCTTATAGCCTCGTATAGGACTTTCTGTTTCATTTTTCCTTTTAATACTTTTTTTTTATATATAATTTGTTTTATTTTTATTTTTAACTGTGTTCAGTTTAGTTTATAATCCTGTACGAGTCGCAATAAATACTTTTTCTTTCTTTCTTTAACCAGTAACTGGGTTGTGGAGGTCAGATAGGCAGTCGCTTCATGGTACTGGTCACTGGTTTTCAGCTGCATCTGAAGGCGACCCTAACATAGTTAGAAAAAGGGTAGGGAGGTGATGTTTCACAGCAAAATGTAATTGTAATGGTGAATTTCAGTAATCTATTTTCTTTTATATGTATAAGTATATTTTTTGTGTGTTTGAAAAACGTCAACAGAACAAAGGATGTTTTCATAAGAATATTAATTTCTGTTGCAGGCTGACGTATACCTATTACCTAAGAAAATGGACGAGTACGTGGCAAGCCTTCACCTACCCACATTCGACGCCCATCTAACGGAACTTACCGACGAACAGGCGAAATACTTAGGCTTAAACAAAGTAGGCCCTTTTAAACCTAACTACTATAGGTACTAGCATAGAATCGCATATCGCAACAATAACGACCGGCGGTGTTGAAAGTTGCCACGCTGTCGCCCCGCAGTTGCCCCGCAGTTGCCACGCAGTTGCGACGCAGGTAAACGCGGCGTTTATTAGTTGTTAGTGTGTTTGCTTTGTGTAAAGTTTGTGTTTGGATGAGAGTTTTGTAATTTGTATGATATTATTAAATGCAGTGCTGAAGTAGTGGGGACGTAGCGTTTGACGTTGAGAAATGTATGAAATCGAAAGATTCTATTGTCGATCTTGGTTTTATTTTAATGTCGAAAATGTATTTTAATAAACAACCACAGGGATTGTTAGTTTCAAGAAAAAAATCGTCACAAAAACGCTGCGTTTTCACTATGAAATCAATTTTAAAGCAACAATGTGATCTTACCCAACAATGTATTAAACGAAGCTTGTACCGCTTTCACGAAGTTCTGAAGAAACTATAGCGATGAATGAGAGAATGAATTAGAAGTAGAAAGTTATTTTAATAGTCACCGAAAATATTAATAGTTTGGTACAAAATTATTGTTAAGACAGTATCGATTATGAATCAATTGTTTGAAGACACACAGTTCTAAATAAATGGAGGTTTAACAATAAAATTAAATATCAATTTAGGATGAATTCTTTCTGTCACTTATGGTACGGTTTCCTTGAAAATCGGTGGCCGTCACATAACGGCCGCAGTGACGGCTGTCATGAAAATGTTGGCAGCGGGGTTTGACTTTACGGTGTCAAAAAACGTCTCTCTAGGGAGCGTGTTTTGGCACAGTAAATTGGTGTGTTTGCGAAGCACACCAACTTTTCATAAATACCGTTACATTCATTCGACGGTAAATTTTGTACGCTATGTGGCGGTCACTGTCGTAGGAAATCATAGCTTTCGAGGCGTCAGTCGCTAGACAGAGAAGTCTATACGCACGTAAACGCACTTTCAATGCGAATCAATGCGGATGCTTGAGAGCGGACTTCTCGTACTAGCCAATGTGATTTGACCCTTAATCTGATTTGTTTGGGGACTTCACTAAAATATCTATGTATTTTTGTTGCTAAACAGCATTACTGTTTTCCAGTTTGAAGATTATGGCGGCGTGAATAACAGGCAAATTAGACCGAAATAAACTCCATTTATTTAATACTCTGTGCCTTAAAGCCATTTAGAAACTCGGCAACTAATAGTTGCCCATATGTTGACCAACAAACGCTCAACAGAACATTAAAGAATAATGCTTAGTTACAAGAAATCGCTCAACATATCGCAACATGGCGCGATGTTGCGGGCTACAAAGTGTTGCCTGAAATAAATTGCTGCGCAAACAGTTTATCAAAGCAAAGATTTTATTTTATTCATAATGCAGTTTTTTTTTGGGGTAAATGGAAATTATACGAGGTGTATTTAAACCATAAGGTTCAAATTACAAAATCAACTCGCACTCGTGAAATGTAACAGCTATAGTATAGATGGGCAGTCACCAGGGTGCACTAGTAGTTCTTCACTGTCGTGATCAAAAGCATCTGCCCGTGGCTTCTGCCGCGTGGTAGTCGGAAATTATCCCACGGGAACGTGCTACCGGGACAAAAAGTAGCCTTCGCCCTTCCCCAGGATGCCATCTATATCCTTGCCAAATTTTATCGTAATCAGTTCAGTGGTTTAGGCGTGAAAAGATAACACACAAGCAGTTATTTTCGAATTTATAATATTAGTATGGATGTTGGTAAGAGCTAGCAAAGGACGTTGCTTTACAGTGTGTCCTGACTATGAATATGTTTAGCATTGAACAAGAAACTCGCCATAACATAGATCCATTTCAGAAAACTTTACTCGGATCGAATTTAAGGAAACCTAGATTTTTATTTACAGTGGCATATACAACACCTACACTCCCTACAAAACGTGCTATGACGTCTTATTCATAGTTGGAACAACCACAAAGCTCTAAACATTGTAACGGGTGGCAGGCACATATTTTGGCTAGATGGCGCCGCCATTATAAACTGGTTGAAGTTTGTTATGCTTGATTGAGGCGAAAACGTCAGGGTAGCCAAATTTTTAGTTCCAATTTTCATACGTTTTTGCAATTTGAAGGTCAGGTTGTATGTTGATCTAAATATGATTCGCGGCCGTAACAAATATATATTAATAAAATTATAAGCATACAAGTCATCAATACATCTCTCTAAGTTCATATTATCCTTTTGAATGACTCTTTCATGAAATCACACTTAAGGCCAATTCTATCCGCGGGATTGTCCGAAAGGGTTACCGCTACCCCGGAACATAAAGGGCAAAGGAAGGAACATGGGTGGGTTTTAGTCAGTAAGAGTCTGACATTCCCTTCCGCTCCACCCAGAGCGGGAGCGGTCATTTGATGATTTCCCATCCGGAAAAAAAAGGCCATTTTTAACCCATGGAGTTGTATTGCTGATTCTAATGACTATAATTCTGTAAAGCCGTATTTATTACGGTCGCAAACCATATTAAAACCTGACACTATCCGGAAAATTGCAAAATACGTAAGTAAATTTGAATTTCGCAGGCTATTTTTCTTTCTCCTTAAGGTAGAAGGGAACTCAGATGGTGGCACGCGCTCACTTTCGTTAGATGGCACCGCCAGTACAAACTGGCAGAAGTTTATTATGCTAAATTAACTTGAAAGGTAGTAAGTAGTGCTAGATTAACCCATTCTCAAGTAACCATGGTTTCTATTTACCCAAAGAAAAGATATGTTGAATAAAATATTAAAGACATGCTCCGTTAAGTTGCAAACCGCAATTTAATCATTACTACAAACCAACAAAGTGTATAAAATGAAAATAAAAGTTTAAAAAATTTAGACTTTCAGTTGGCAAACAGTTGTAATTATAAAAAAAAACCGAAAAGACGAGATTGAGTACATTGTAATCTATAATATTCTTGAAGCCAAGACAAAATACGTAGGTACATATTAATTATAATAATGATAATGTGATGTAAAGTGCATTTTTTTTACCCAAACCAATAATGTTGTATCCTCAAATATGTCAATTCAATTTGTACCAAATCTTCTCGTAAAACTACATACATCAGAATTGGCCTAAAGTTGTATAAAAAAATATGTTTCAATGTGTTTTATTTAGTAAAAAATGGCGGTGTGATAACTGTACAAAATGTGTCTATGTAAAGATAAGAAATCCTAATGTGAAATGAGTGCTTTTAATTTAGGCAATATGTGGCGCAACTATCGCTCAACTGTGGCGCAACAGTTGCCAAGCTGTCTTAAAGTATCTGGCATAAATATGACATAACAAACGTTAGAAAAATAATCTCACAGGTATGAGTGACAAAGGCGAAGCTCTATAATGTATAGTCAAGGAAATTAGCGACGCGCGCTTTACTTGTGGTTACCAAGTGTATAAAAATACTATAAAGGGATTCCTACTTATAAATATGTTCACATGCTAAGATCTAACGAAAATATTACAACAATTGAATAATTAGTCAATTTGCTGTGTTATAGCAATTCCATACAACTCAAAGAATTACAGTTGTAATTTGAATAAACGGACAATTTAAATTGGTAGGCATTTTACGAAACAATAAATGGTAAATTAATTAATTGACTTTTCGTTTTGTTACGCCATTTTTGCGGTTCGCTACTGTATCACTGTTGTCAAACTGTACCCCGAATATTGCGCCACAGTTGCGCAACTATCAGTCACAAATATGTCGCCCAAATTGAAAGCACTTCAATTCTTTAATCGAGGTGCCTAGAAGCAGATTTGCAGTTTATTTTTGAGGTTTCTGTACCTACCTAGCTATTCTGAAAATCTTTTGCATACTCTTGACCAAAACCTATAATATTCAGAATGAATAAAAAAAGTGTGGTCTATACGACTATACCCATTGGGTGTGGTACAGCCACTGACCTATAATAAACAAGTACGCTGGACTTCATACTATCGATGACAAAATGAAGACATTTGATTCTCGCCATTTTGGCGCTGACAGCAACGTGAGCGTCCGTGGAACTAATGTTTTTGGTAGTGAGTTTTACAAGATGCGCATACTCTCATAATAAAAATGTTCTAAATATCTCGTAGTAAACACAAAATACACAAAAAAAATTACTCCACGATTTAGACCTAAATCATCAGGGACGTACCAAAACAAAACTAGGTCATATGCGGCAATGTGTCAATTTTAGTTCCCGAGAAGCTCGAGCGGCGCTTTGAATCGGCACAAAAAACAACTGTCATTTCATGTACATAGTATATTTAATAATGTCCAACGTACAGTCAGGTCAGTGGCTACAGACCATCCAAGTGTATTGAAGTTATTTATGGGACAGTTGATAATCTTTTCGCGATTTCGATGTAGGTCATGGAGATGTCATGGAGAAAGTTGTTCAGTTTGATCGTCTGTACAATGCTCATCTTTTATGTACCATATAAACGGCTACGTAAAAGAAAGGAAACTAATTGTTTGTCCAGGGAATTCACTCCAACCTTTTCCAACTATGTTGGGGTCGGCTTCCAGTCTAAACAGATGCAGCCGAATACCAGTATTTTACATGGAGCGACTGCCTATCTGAGCTCTACTACCCAGTTACTGGGATAGCAGTAACTGGTTTACCTTATGTTAAATTAAAATTAATTGGCTTAATCTTAGCGTTGCTGTCTATGTATCGCGGTATTTAATTTGATATTGTTATTTACAAAATCTAGTATATAATGTGTGATTTGTGATTGCAACTAGGTGATAGTAAATCAGTATTTTTTTCAATAGATTTTTAGAAGCTGCAAAGTTTGAAGAAAATGTCTCTTACTCAGAAATCAAAATCAATTTTTTTTATTTCACTTAAACTTATATGGGCACTTATGAAACATCAGAAGCTAGGTGCACGGTTCCAATTGGTCGTTTAAACTCCATGGTTACTCTTTTAAAAATAATTGGCTTTAACAATGGTTTCAAATCACAGTGTTAATAGGATGTAGAGAATAGAGATGTCATTTTCCTACCTATAGGAAACTAATTGCTTGTCCAGCGAATTCACTCCAACCTTTTCCAACTATGTTGGGGTCGGCTTCCTGTCTAAACAGATGCAGCCGAATACCAGTATTTTACATATAGCGACTGCCTATCTGACCTCGACATCCCAGTTACTGGGTAACACGATACGCCTTAGTAAGACTGGTTGTCAGACTCTCGGGCTTCTGATGACCTGTAACAACAGTCAAAGATCCACAAATGACAGCCGGGACCAACGGATTAACGTGATTTCCGAGGCACGGAGGGGAGTCTATTCTATTCTATTCAATAGCGCAATAGTATTTAGGCATTACATTTATTTGTCGCCAACAGTTAGAGAAAACGGATGTAAGAGTCATTAAATGAATTGTCTTTACAGCTTCTAAAATCTATTATTATTAATATATTTATTTGTATATTTTGATGAAAATAAAAAATTATATTATTATGATATTATTATAATTTAGGTAAACAAATTGTATTGTGTTCATGTAATAGAACTTGAGTTTGTTCGAAACAAATTGGCTATATAATGACAATTTATGAATAAAATGTTTAGGGATTGTGTATCAAAACAGCCCTTTATTGTCCACCGCTGAACACAGGCATAATTATAGAATACTACAAGGACTTTGGCGCAGTGGCGGGTCCAGGTGGGGAGGGGGAGAGGCTCAAGCCCCCCAAAACCTTAACGTGAACTTGATATTATTCTAATTAAACTTTTTAGCAAGCATTACACTACCTAAGGTACAAACGCCAGCACATCAAGCTACCCGAAACTGTCAAATTTTCCAAATCAACCTTGAACCTAATGCTTCAGCGATAAAGTTGAAAATCCATTAAAGGAATTTGACAGATTGTAGTTGCTTGATGTGTTGCCGTCTGTACGATTGTCATCAATTATCCTTAACTTAATAAGTAATATTTTTTTTTATTTTTTTTTCTATTAGATGTTTTGTTTGCGTGCCGAATTTTGAAGAGCCCGCCTTTTTTAGTGTTAACTTTGCTAAAACCTGCCCTCAGCGGGATCATGATCATCCGAAACGACAATCCTGGATCCGCCACTACTTTGGCGCCTGTATGACATTGACAGGGGGGCGTTGTTGGTAAACATTTGTGAAATTGCCACAGATATTTTATTAACAGAAAAAGATGGCGGGGTTAGTCCCGATGTTGCCCACGCGTCATAGAGATCCTTGTAGCGTTAAACCTATACTTACCACGGACATATACATTTAACTATCACACTATTACTTATACATTTAAGTATGGACACGTTTTAAGGAGGGCGCTCACGAGAAACTTGTCTCCGCAACTAATTTGTCTCTCACATCAAGTCTACGGGTTTTATGAAAATGCGCGCATGTAGCGACGCGACAGCTGGGAGACATTTTTGTCCGCCGGTTTCGACGCAACAGTCGTCCGTCTATTGGTTGCAATGACAGTGCGCGCACGGCGAGAAAAAGTTGCCGCTCAAACAACAATTTAACAAAAAAGTGTGCACATCGTCCAACTCTCGGCGAGGAGACAGTGGCAGAGACAAAAAAGTTGCTGGGCAACTACTCGTGGGGGTCCCCCTTAATGTAAATAATGCCATTATCACAAGCTTGTCATATTGTGTAATGATTTTAAGAGTGCAATGAGGTTACCAAGTGTTATTTTGCTTTGTTCGTCCCTAATTCAATATATTATCTATACTAACCCTCTTATTTATAAACTTGAATGAGAAAGACTGCCTGTTGGTTTCGTGGTCGCAAGAGTGGCGGTAGTGGGATCCCAGGTTCGATTCGCGAGTCGTGCTATTCTTAGCCCACGTCCTAACCGAAAGTGATCGTGGCGCCCGTTTATATGAATATGACACCTACTTGCGCGATCAATCAAGTCGGTTGTGTATGTTATATTCGTATAAACGGTTGCGTAATGGCATTTTCCCGTGACAGTCGCTTTCAGTTAGGACACAGGATCAGTAGTGGCCTGGAATGTGGATTTTGGCCTCATTTATTATTACAATTCGCTCGAAACTTGGGTGTAACATACTTGCCTTCAGAGTAAAACCGTGAAGATATATGAATAGAAGAGATATGAATAACGGGGTTAGGATTTAATTTAAGTTATTATTTAACATTTGTTGGCAATTTTAAATTTTAGTTTTTATTATTTTAACCAAATGTTATTATTAATTTAGTACAAATCATTATAATTTATGTACCAATGAGATACTTACAGATTATGTAACTGGTACTGCCTATACCCCTGTTGATATGTAGCGCAATTATATTGATCTCATTATGTGACTTGAAGCGAGAACTTCTTTTACTTTCATAATATTTACATAATATTGACTTTATGTAAAATTATTTTTTAAATTGGAGTTACGAGCAAATTATCGTTCGGTGCTTAAGAAAATCGTTTCCAAAAATCCATCTAAAGATTTTCAGTGTTATCAAAATAAAATCTATTTAAGAATTTCTGAAGAGCTGGGGCCGTATTACGACTTATTAATGGCATCATGGTTCCAGTGCGAAAAAGGGATGGTGCTATCGGTCATGTATAGCTCCGTCTCTTTTATACTGGAATCCCGATGGCATTAAACCGTCATAATACGGTACCAAGCATTTTCAGCAATTAGGGATCCCTGTTGAATTCTCGTCTAGAGTATATTTTAATCTGAGAACACGAAACTTTAAAAAATATTGTGTAAAAGAAATTCTCGCTTTTCATTTAAAACCAAATGCATGAAAGGCACAAGGCTATCGATATGGTACAATAGCCCACAGCTTGCCTAGTGCGTTATTAGAGACAAAAAATAGGTACAAGAAATTAAAAAAAAGACAGGGCCGTCATACGATACCGCACGAGTGCAAAGTAATTTATTAAAAAAATTGAGCAAAAAGTAGAGACACAAAAGACGCCAGACAATAGCATAATCAATAATAATAATCAGATATCTTTCTCTATTTAATACTAGCTGCACCCGCAGTTTCACTCGCATAAGTCTCGATCCCAAAGGAATATCGAGATAAAAAGTATCATATGTCCTAATCCAGGTCATGGTCTACCCATGTGCCAAATTTCACCCAAATCCGATCAGCCGTTTTAGCGTGAAAGCCTAACAATCCTTTATAATTTTAGTTTAGAGCTCCATTGTAAAAATTTGTAATATTAAGATGCCGAGACAAAAGAAGATTTTTAATGACAATTAATCAATCACCTCAGCCTATTGCAGTCCACTGCTGAATATAGGCCTCTTCTAAGTAGCGCCACGACACCTGGTTCTCTGCCTTCCGCATCCAATCTGCGTGATGCTTCTCGCAACAAAATTTACATTCCATACAAAAATAACATCGCAACTGTGGCACGAGAATCGCTGCAAACCGCTTTATAAAGCCATAATCAACATTTCAGCCGTTTCGTTAATATATGGCTCCAAGTGGCTCATATACAACCATATTACTCCCATGTACCCTAATTTCTCCCATGTACCTAGGTTGCTCCTATGCACCCAAATTGCTCACATGCACTCTGATTGCTCCCATGCACCCTAATTGCTACCATGCACCCCAATTGCTCACATGCACCCTAATTGCTCCCATACACTCGCTTCAGACGGCCCTGTAGTGGTCCACCGCCATTTGTTTTATTACTGTAGAGTAAATAAGGGTATTGTTGCTATGTTTCTAATAAATATACGTTTAGAAAAATGCATAATTTGTTTTATTTACCAGACTTGCTCACTGCGTACAATGTGTACTTAGGTAGTAACTATATAATTTGGATGGATCACTAAGGATGCCCTGTAGGGCACAGCAAAAGATCCCTTTTGATGATGATGAACTGACGAAAAATTTTAACGCAGGAGGAGTCAGAATCATGCACTGAATCCATGGTATTACATGAATTCAGCACATGATTCTAGACTCACGAGGAATGAGAGACATGTCGTGAGGAAAGTTTTGAGTATAAATGTGGATGGCTAAGTGGTTATAAGAGTAGGGGAAGACCAAAGAAATGATGAACTGTGTGAAAGATGACGCGCCAGGGTATATTCAAGTCATTGAAAGACATAGCCAGTAAACCAGTAAATGGTAGATTTATAGTAAGTACATAGTGCTCACACGTGAGCTATGCAATTATATTATTATTACGACTGACCGGAAACCGAGACCCGACCGAGAGGAAACGCTGGACGGATGACGTTTTCCTACACGTGAGTCCCGTCCACACATGTTTTGGACTGTCATAAATTCATTTATTTGCAAACATGGGCAAGAGATACATATTTATTTTTGCTTATAATAAAGATCTCCATATTTTACCATCACATGGGTATGCCAACAGTGTAATACAATAAAAAAAAACAAAATATAATTTATTATTGTGTCGTAAATTCTTTGGGTGGTTATAAAGGTGCATATTTGCTTGATACTTCATAAATGTCTAGACAGGGAAGTGTAAATAGCTGAAGCTTTCTGAAATACGGCTTACAACTGTCTGTGCTTTGAATGCCACATATTGCCCTTATGTATTTCTTTTGTGCTTTGAACGCCATTTCTCTATCAGTCGAGTTCCCCCAAAACATAAGTCCGTATCGCACTGTTGATGACAAATATCCGTGGTACGCCATTAATGACGGCACGGTTGGCGCAATGTTTAAGCGATTGACTGCTGCGCTGCGTGTCGCGGGTTCGATTCCCGCACGGAACAAATATTTGTATGACCTACAAGTATTTGTTCCGGGTCTGGCTGTTTGTGTATGTGAGTTTAATGTTTGTAAACGCACCCACGATACAGGAGAAATTCCTAGCGTGGGGCAACGGTTTTTTAGTTAAAAAAAAATGTTGGCCGATTTGAAATTTTCTATAAGTGATAATAAAGGGCATAGGAACATTGGCTAAGTTTTTTGCATACATGTTCAATATGTGTTTTCCAGTTCATCTGTTTATCGATCCAGATACCTAGGAATTTAGTATAATCAGTCTCGCGACTACTTTTGTCACCATATCTAATATCTAGTTTTTTATTGTTTGCTTTTTGTTCAAATGAGATGTAAGTACCTAAGTTGTTTTTTCTAGATTAATATGTCGCCAAAACGTATGCATTATTTACGTTAAAATCAGCTGACGCAATAGCCTTATCATTCATAAATGCACTAATCTGATATAATTTATCACTACTTCGAGGAATCGTGGCGCCAAGAAAAGAGAAAAATAAATATATGTTGGTCCCATGTAGTAGAGGCGAGCTTAAGGATATCGAGGGATATGTCTTGGAGGCGTGGCACATGTCGCCTCCATGTAGCCAAACCACAGATTTATAAACTAAAGGGAGATATGGTGTGGCTGCCCAACTGTTCGAGTCCGGCTGTCGCCTTCAAAAATTACAACTACATATGCACTACAATACGAACACGCGCTCACTCACACTATAACAGTCACCACACTCAACGCGAGCCAATCGCGTAACAGCAGATCGCAACGTAGAGACACACAACTACATTGACATAGCGGCACCGAGCAGCGAGCGTGCCAGGTAGCGATGAAACTATGACCGTGTTGTTTAGCATTACCTACATTGCTACTTTAGTATTGCTTCGAAGCTCGGCAATAAGTGCTTAAACGGCAATGTATGAATCAAAACTCGAAGTGATAGACTTGACACCTTTGGGTTTTGTGGATTCTACCGTAAGTAATAAATTATTTTATTGTTATTTGCTCAAATAAGACATTAATTGAGTACTTACCGATGATAGGTGATGCCATCCGACTTGTAGTTTTTTGTGACACTTCAATTTTTACAAATCACCACCGAACAGCTTGGCATTTTTGCGAAAACAAGTGATGCGCTCCGTGTGTAGTTGCGTTCATGACTAATAAACGGCGCCCGCGTTTGTTTCTGTTTTGTGCATACATTGTTCGCACGCGCCACGCCCCCTTGGCATATCTCCCTTTAGTTTATAAATCTGTGGGCCAAACTGACCGGTGCGTAGCGCTGAGATATGGAACTCGACGCCGATTCCCTTGTTCACAAACTAAACTAAATATAAGTTCAGTGCATCTTTTTCTTTCTATTTCATTAAAAAAAGGACAGAAGATAAATATTAGTTTAGTCCTGTCAAATTAGTCAGCGCCTGAGTACTCGTAAATTGACGTATTTTTAGTAGCCATGTTATTAGTCACGTCTAAACTGCCTATGGAGTATCTTAATTTGACAGGACTAAACTAATATTTTATCTTCTGTCCTTTTCTTAATGAAGTAGAAAGAAAAATATGCACTCAACTTAAATTTAGTTTAGTTTGTGAACAAGGGAATCGGCGCCAATTGCTAGTATATAAGAAATTGATTAAAAACCCGTTTTACAAAACTTAATCTGAATTAAAAGAAAAAAATTGTGAACGAAGATGAAACATCATCATTTAGAAAATATGAAGAAAATAAAAAGAAAAATGTTAGTTCTCTTTAAGAACCTTAGGAACAGGTAGAAATAAATATATTATATTTTTACTTGATATGGTTTTGTCTTGTCTTTTTTTCGATGTATATTATAGACAATAATTTAATTTAATGTTCTGTGTCTTGTAATGTTAATTACTTCATTTTTTTTTTTCAGCGTGGGAAATCATCATATGACTTCTCCCGCTCTAGGCGGAGCAGGAGGCCGTGTCAGACTCTTACTGACTAAAACCCACCCATGTTCCTTCCTTTGCCCTTTATGTTCCGGGGTAGCGGTAACCCTTTCGGACAATCCCGTTGACCCGGCAGATCGAACCGGAGATCCGTCCGCTCCGCCGCAATTTGCTGCGGAAGCGGACTTTCCCCTCGGCGTAGTGCCTCCGCGCGCCACTCATACAGGCGCGCGAGGACTATCGCCTCCAGATCCCATGGCGGCAGTCCGGCAAGGAGGCTTGCGCCTCGCCCGAGATCGTGCGGTAGCCCCGAATGAGCCTTACGGCTACCACCTTCTGGGGTGCGTTCAGGTAGTGGGCGGCTCGCCGCCGCAGTGAACGCGCCCACACCGGGGCCCCGTATAGGGCCCCATGGACCGCACGACCCCCGCGTAAAGCCTCCGGCAGGAGGCGTTTGGCCCCCTAAGGTTGGGCAAGAGCCGCTTGAAGGCGGCCCCAGCCCGTTCCTGTTTGGGGGCCAAACGTCGGAAGTGCAATGTTAATTACTTGACACACCTATTATTGTATACAATCAAGTATTTTCTAACTGAACAGACAGCTGTGCTGCTGGGGAGTTTGTGGCGCCACTTCTTCTTCCCAGCGATAGCACTAGGAAGTGGTGAAGGGTGGGCGTTTTTGGGGGACTGTCTTTTGTAATTTTGACTTTCGAAATGTGCTGATTCTCAGCCTAATTTGAATAAATGACTTTTGATTTTGATTGACCACCTATAATAAAAGCAAAAGCAGACAAAATAAACAATACACAATACGCCCAAAAAACACTTCCCTTTTTTGCAGTCGTTTTTCATCGATATTTTTATCGATCAAATATTTATGTATACCAACTCTTCATAGTTCTACATAGTTTCTAGTTTCTAGGTTTTTAATGTACAGACGTTCAAGGTTGATTGGGAAAAATTGACAGTTTCGGGTAGCTTGACCTGCTGGCGTCTGTACGGACGCCAGCAGGTCAAGCTACCCAAAACTGTCAAATCTGTCGAATGCTTTAGCGATAAAGTTGAAAATCTATTAAAGAAATTTGACAGATTGTAGTAGCTTGATGTGCTGGCGTCTGTACACTCACTAAGTTTATAGGGTACCTACATTTGCACAAATACACAGTAAAATCAAAACTTAGTTCTCCCCTAGTAGTTGGTCTTCTTCCCTAGTTGAGGCTAGAGTTGCATGTGTGTATTCAGTGACTGTATCTATACTTTCGAGTGCCCGCCCCTTTTGGGCATGTGTAGGTACAATAAGATAGAACAAAAGTGTTTTTTTTTTTTTTTTTTTTATTTTTTTTTTTTCTGGTCGGAAATCATCAAAAGACCGCTCCCGCTCTGGGTGGAGCGGAAGGGAGTGTCAGACTCTTACTGACTAAAACCCACCCATGTTCCTTCCTTCGCCCTTTATGTTCCGGGGTAGCGGTAACCCTTTCGGACAATCCCGCTGACCCGGCAGGCTTCGGCCCTAAGGGGCCCCTCGGATTATGCTGACATCTCTTTGAGGCGCGCGTGGAACACTTACGCGCCGTCCGGCACGGGCCTGGTCCTGATCGGGCGGTGAGCTACCCATTGCTCTCCGCCCGCAGGCCCGAGCACAAAAGTGTTACGCATATTTTCTTGCGTGTGTGCCAAGAAAGCATCATGTGTGCCGTATCTGATTCTTTTGTTTTTGTGTGAGTTTCAGGAGTGGGAGAAAAGTGCCGACATTTGATCTCGAACAAAAATAGAGTGAAGGCATATTTCTCGAATATCTATGGGCGAGCCTAATGGCTAGGTATCAACCGGCCAAAAATTTAGACTTCGTACTGCTACTGAGAAATTCCTAATGAAAAAGCCCAATAACACTGCTCGTCTTGGACATCGAACCCTGGACCTGATGCTTAGCAGTTTCAGTGGCAAACCAACGATTCAGTCCTCAAGGGAAAACAAACATTACTAGGGGATAATCATAGCGATCAATTATTGTAATGATTCAAAGAGATTTTAATGCGAATTTATCAAAATCTTATCTGGATTTCGATTGTACTAACTTTGTGCAGGAATTCTGAATCTGGTAAAGAATGTTAATTCGTAGCATAATCAGCCTATAACGATCCCACTCCTGGGACACAGGCCTCCTCTGTGAGAGGGAATGGGCCGTAATCCACCACGTGGGCCCAGTGCGGGTTTGTAGATCTCACATGTCTTCGAATTTTCGGTTTTAGGACATACCGGTTTCCTGAACCTATCGTCCTTTACCGTTTTTGAGAGCTGTGGAAATGAAATAAATTATGTAGACAAAGTAAAGCGCCTGCCTTAGTTCGCACCCACGACGTACGGACGCCAGCAGGTCAAGCTACCCGAAACTGTCAAATTTTCCCAATCAACCTTGAACCTTAATGCTTTAGTGTTAAAGTTGAAAATCTAATAAAGAAATTTGACAGATTGTAGTAGCTTGATGTGCTGGCGTCTGTACAACTCGTAAGTCGCGGCCGTTATCACAGGGCCACCACTGCTCTCAAGATTATTAATTACTTATCTTGCTTAGGATTAATTAAGCTACTGCAATGTACCCCCAAGCAACAAACTATTTACTTTAGTATTTATTTATTTTAGTAGGAACGGTTAAACATAGGTAAATACCGCTAATTTTCACGTTTCCAACTTGCTCCATAGTTTGAACTCAGCGATGAATGGATTGCTTATCGGGCGTGCGCTAAAATTGATTAGGGATCAATTTTAGCGCACGCCTACTTTAATTTTCTTACATAATTCCATAATTTTGAAAAAAATAATAATACTGAATCGACGATAATTCGTTTCTACTTGAAGGCAATAACTTAGTAATTACACGATTTTTTTCAAGAATTTAGATCTGGGAAATGACAATTACAATTACTTACTTATTATTGACAATTTACTATGATGGTTTGATTACTTATATAACAGTTACCTAATGCACCTCTTATTTCGATTTGTCGCAAGTTTTCAATTTGATCCTGTATGCAAACCTACGCAAATGACGTTGAGCTCCCTAAAATAGGGTTGAGCTACACGATGGCCGATGCATGCATGGTCTGTGACAGGAGGGGGGAGAGGTCCATGAGCACGGGAGGATCCTAACATAAGTATAGTATAAGTATAGTAATTCAAACTTTTTTCGACCACTAGAGCAATGAAGCAGGGTATTCAATTTTGTAGGAGAAATTACGAAATCTACGAAGTCGCGGGCGAAGAGCCAGTAAAAAGAAATTATAACGTTGGCTGAGCTTCTTTACATAGGCCCTATCTCATGAATTTCCCGCGGGCCCCAAAGGATATAGTTACGCCACTGGCCTCAAATGATCTGACCAAGATTATGTCTGGACTTTAAAAGAAACTGTGACCTCTGAGTTTGTTTCGGCCTTTCTTTCCAGACTTTTTGACGCCAGTAAATCAAGCTACTACAATCTGGGAAATTTCTTGACTAGACTTACAACTTAAAGCATTAAGGTTCAAGGTTGATTGGGAATATTTTACAGTTTCTGGAAGCTTGACCTGCTGGCGTCTGGTACAAACCTACTTACAGAAATAAAATTATTTTTATCATTTCACACATGTCTTAAGAAGTTTCGCCTTCGAAACACAGGCTGTTCCCATTTTTTTTAAATCTACGGAGTGTAAAAATACATCACGACTCTTATTTTTGGTGTGAAAATCCGCAATTGTGCTTAATATAGGTGCATGCAACGGTACAGGGCTCGTGGGGGTATTTAAATTTGTGTTATAACATTAAAAACTCGTTTTCGTAAAAAAAATCTAATTAAAAAATCATTTATTTCAATCCATTTAAGATCATTTATGTTGTACAGACGCCAGTAGGTCAAGCTACTACAATCTGTCAAATTTCTTTAATAGATTTTCAACTTTGTCGATGAAGCATTAAGGTTCAAGGTTGATTGGGAAAATTTGACAGTTTCGGGTAGCTTGACTTGCTGGCGTCTGTACATAGGAATGTTGACAGTAATTTATTTCGAGTTTTTAAATAAACAAAAGCGCTATTGACTGTAAGCGTTGTATGGGCCTCCCGGGGCCCTCGTGAGGTAGAGGGCTCTCGGCACGGGCCCCGTGTGCCCTTGTAGGAAAGACGGTACTGCCCACACTACCCATTCCATAAATGTACAGACGCCAGCAGGTCAAGCTACCCGAAACTGTCAAATTTTTCCAAACAACCTTGAACCTTAATACTTTATCAATAAAATTAAAAATCTATTAATGATAGTGTATTGATGTGCTGGCGTCTGTACACCGAGCTACCTCGTGAGCGTCACGTACATGCTTGTCCATCCGATCACCGGTTGTTTTCTTCTCCGTTTTAACAATAGTATGATGGTCATATTCTGTAAAACCTACCACCTATGTTCACATGTCGAAGCAACAAATATATTGAGTATTCAGTATGACTCTCAGAGATGGCTTTACTCAACGCACAATCTTATGATACATACCTACCTACTATCAATAATACGCGTGTGGTCTCCAAATCATGTCTGTTAAAATTCATGGTCTTCCTTTTATTTTTGACACTATGTTATTTAGCAAAAAATAATCCTTATGATGAAACCTTTCGATCGGTATGATAAAGCTACAGGCTGATTATTTTTCTCATGTAACGGGTTCGATTCCCGGTTCAACCATGTAATTATTTAAATATCTATGAATGCAGTTTAAATTGTTTTTTTTTAAATCCAAATAATGTCTTCTTTCAGTAAAATGTTCCATCTACAATATTGAAGGTACTTTCCCTCCATGTGGCATATCCGTGGGACGAGCAGACGAGTCCTGGAGTGGAGACTGCGTATCGGCAAGCATAGTGTGGGACGCCCCCCAGCTAGATGGATGGACGACCTAAAGAAGGTTGCTGGGACGGATTGGATGCGGAAGGCGGAGGACAGGGTGTTGTGGCGCGGCCTGGGAGAGGCCTATGTCCGGCAGTGGACTGCGATAGGCTGAGTTGATTGATATATATAAATCTATTTGTTCGAGGTTTCTCTCCCCCCGTAAGAAAAAAAAAAACGTTAAGTCATAACTAAATCTATACTAATACTGATATAAAGCTGAAGAGTTTGTTTGTTTGAACGCGATAATCTCTGGAACTACCGGTCGGATTTGAAAAATTCTTTTGGCATTTAGTAGCCAAACTCTTGAGGTAGGCTATAGGCTATTTAACATCACGCTATGACCCTTAGGTGCCGCGTAAAAAGAAAAAAGTCAGGAAGAACGTTAAGCGAAAACGAAGTAATGGCGCGGGCTGGTGACGCGAGACGACGGGGTGAGTCGAGGGCAGAAGCTATCAGCGGGATTGTCCGAAAGGGTTACCGCTACCCCGGAACATAAAGGGCGAAGAAAGGAACATGGGTGGGTTTTAGTCAGTAAGAGTCTGACACTCCCTTCCGCTCCACCCAGAGCGGGAGTGGTCATTTGATGAATTCCCACCAGAAAAAAAAAAAAATAAAAGGGCTGAAGCTAGTCTTTACATATTATGTTAGAAACTAATCTTTACTTTTTATAAATATTAGAATAGAATACTCTTTATTATGTACACCAAATAAATTATAGACATAAATATAGAAATTTTACAAAGGGTGACACAATGGGGGCGGTCTTATCGCTAAGAGCGATTTATACTACTGCGAATATTATACTTTTCTTTAATACCCATAATAATACAGCAATAAAACGGATTAGCTATTATCTAAAACTTTTTATTTTACGTTTATTTGTTCGAATAATAATATAAAAAGTTGTTAAGTCATTTATCATTTCCTACTCCTTGTGAAAGCATCTCTTTTTGCAGAATCCAATCTTGGTTATTGAAAGGGAAAAATAAGCTTTGTAAGGAGTAAGGAAAGTGATCTCTATAATCACCGGTCAACCGGTTAAATTTATAGACCTACGGCGGATACGGCTATAGGTTTTAAAAAAAGTGATCTGATTATTTATTTTCTTTATTTTTTCAAAGACTTCATTTGTTTTTCTTCTTGGAAAAAGTCTTGGTGATTACTTAAACTGTTTGAGAAAGTGTTCTTTCATGAAAAAATAGTGGTATCAGTGTGTGAAGTCGTATAGGTGTTAATAGAAGATTGTGGTGATAAAGTGACAAGAATTTATAGAAAGGTAAGTTTTTTTATTCATCTGCCTAGCCTTTTCCCAACTATATAATAATATGTATTGGGGTCCTACGGGTCGTATACTTAAGTGGGACTGGGCCGGACATTTTTGTGCCTGTCAAATGAGAATTGGGCTAAAAGAACCACCGATCGGGTCCCACTAAACGCACGACGCCATCGCGGCAGGCCAAGACGAAGATGGCGGGACGAGCTTGACTCCTACCGTAGGGACTGGCCGGCACTCGCAAAAGACAGAATTGTGTGGAAAAGAGAGCGAAAACGCCTCCCGTTTGCCCAGTAGTGGGACAATACAGGCTGGTTAGATTAGATAAATGTAGACGAAAAAGAACGGACAAGAAACTCCATGGTCTTTGGCTCTTTTAAATATTATATTGTTTTGTAGCGATATCCACAACGCCACATGCGAACAACGCGTCACGCAAATCCTGCATCTCGCAAGCAGAGTTTACCGCGCAATTAGCATAGGTACAATTCCCCAACATCAATCGTTGGGCAATTGCCCGCCAGACACAACACCCGTCTGGTCGGAGGATCCTTCCTTTTCTACGGAGGATGAGTGAACTTTACACCCTGTTCCTCATACCTCTAAAGTTTCAAAATATTAGTTACATTGTCTGTGGTTGTGGCTTACGAAATGCTTATGTCCATCGGGAGACTGCGGTAGGCTATGTTTATTACACGAGTCAGTCTTCTTCTTAGCGTATAGATGGCAATCTAAATGGACTCGCCCCAGAATTCGGCTACTTGTTTGGCGCCATCATCCATTAGTTCCTGTAACGTGCAGGTGACAAGACACACAGGACACGATATTAAGTGGGACACTTTCGTTGTATGGACATATTGTTTGTGGAACAGCACCACATTTAAGCTCCACGGCAGAGTCGTCTATGATTCTCCACCTAAGCAGTTAGCATACATTAAAATAGCCTCCACAATAAACCCCCAATCAATTCTAACCGGATGCAGCTAAATAACAGTATTGCACATTACGCGACTGCCTATCTGACCTCCATAGCCCAGTTACTAGGTAATACGATACGCCTTGGTAAAACTGGTTGTCAGACTTTCGGGCTTCTGACAATCCGTAACGACTGTCAAAGATCTACGAATGTGAGTCGGGACCAACGGCTTAAAGTTGTCAAAAAATAATTGACATTTGAGAATGCATTCTTGACATCTTCATAGTCAGTTTCATACAAATACGTGTTTTGCGAATTTGATCTTTATTAACTACTAGAACTGTCAATGTCAAAACGGGCCTTTAATTTTTTGACAACTTTAACGTGCTTTCCGAGGCACGGAGGACGTCTTCATAGGTAAAGGATGGCAAGCGTAGCCAAATCTTTGCGGCTGTTATTTAGCCATGAGCTAGATTGTATACTTGCAAATAATTTGCACGTCCACTAATATTATTAAGCCATTTATAGCTTAACCGTTATCTATACGTTTTATTATATTTTCATTTTGACGATTTTCACGGTTTTGTTGATACAGCTGTACCTACATTTTTATGGGGAGTAGGTAAATATAAAGATACATTGGGAATGAAGATGTTTCAAGAAAATAACATTATTCACAATCACCCTATAACATTCCCACTACTGGAACACAGGCCTCCTCTCAGTGAGAGGGAGTGGGCTGTAATTCACCACGCGGGCCCAGTGTGGGTTGGTAGATGTCACATGTCTTCGAATTTTTGGTTCTAGGACATGCCGGTTTCCTCACGATGTTTTCCTTCACCGTTTTGAGAGCAGTGGTGTTGGAATGTCAGTGTAAATTACCGACAAATGCCTGCACTGACTGGACAGGTCCACTCAAATCTGTGTTGTTCTTTCCTCAGGACATAATATATCATATATAATCTTGGTCATATTGTGTGAGGAACATGTGGTCCTCACTTGATCTGACCAAGATCTGGACTTTAAAAGAGACTGTGACCTCTGAGTTTGTTTCGCTCTTTCTTCTCAGAGTAGTCAGATAGGAAACGCCGACCTCATCTAGTTTTTAAAATAATATGAATGTCGTGAATTGATGTTAATGAAAATGTAATTGAAAAAAATGTAATTGAGGATTAACTTTGAAATCAAGAGCTATGATGAAAATTGAATGATTTCGTTTTCATAGGTTCTCCTTTTAAAACAGTCCTTTTGTGTCATCATCTGCCTAGCCTTTTCCCAACTATGTTGGGGTCGGCTTCCAGTCTAACCGGATGTAGCTGAATACCAGTATTTTACATGGAGCGACTGCCTGTCTGACCTCCATAACCCATTTACTTACTGGGTAATACCCCTTCGTAAGACAGGTTGTCAGACTTACGGGCTTCTGTCGACCCGTAACGACTGTCAAAGGTCCATGAATGACAGCTGGGACCAACAGAGGCACGGAGGGGTCTTGGTATGTAAAGATGGTCACCCATCCACAGACCAACCGCGGCAAGCGTAGCTTAACCTGGTCGATCGACCCATGTGGCTGTTATTACTTAGCCACAAGCCCCTCACACCTCAGTCCTTTTGTGTATGCGGTAAAATAATTATACAAAGTTTATGTATTAACAAATCGTGACATTGAAATTCGGAAATAATCGGTGACAAAACCAAACACGCTGTATCTGCGATAATAATTAAAAACCAGCGTATCTTTGACAGCAAATTGTAGATTAATTAATTACATGTGTATTACAGTCATTATCAGATGCCAATGATTAGTCTTTTGTAGTGTGACAGTGACATACCTACGATAAAAAATATGTCTTTTTTACAACGTAAATAATTCTTGGTGAAACCCTAGTGACTTTTGAACTCAGTGACTTTTGAAAGCGGTGAGTGATGTATTTTTTCATAGTGATATAATTAGTGATGGTATGAAGCGGAAATTTCATTTACCTTAATTTTTTCCACGGCGAAGGCCGTGTTGTAATCTGATGGGCAATTCTTGTAATTTTAAGAACGTTGACAGTCTGATCTACTGAGATCAGACTCATCTCTCTCTCTCTCTCTACAACTAGATTTTGAACGTTTTAAATTACGAGAATTGGCCTTCTGATAACGTTTGCAGGGCCAACATGACCAGAGATCGCACAAGACAGGGAGGTTTTGAAGGAAAGAGGGGCGGTCTTTGCTCAGCTGTGGGACACACACACAGCTGGCATACAGCTATGGGCTTTAGTATCAATCAATTTGTACAGACGCCAGCAGGTCAAGCTACCCGAAACTGTAAAATTTTCCCAATCAACCTTGAACCTTAATGCTTTATCGAAAAAGTTGAAAATCTATTAAATACATTTGACATATTGTAGTAGCTTGATGTCCTGGCGTCTGTACATATACAAGAACAGTTTGGACGGTGACCCCCAAACTAGGCCTTTGCCTGTATTTTGGGGGTCGAAAGCATGGAATTAGTATGTACTTTGGTCTAAAGCCAATAGTATTAAGCCTGTACACAGATGTTTTGCTTGGCGTAAAAAAACTAAAGTTTATTAACCGCGTGTAGGCAGGTCGTCAATGTTGTATGGATGACTATGGAAGCTTGTTGACAGTCACGTTTTTTCTACGACGTGGTTTATACGTCATGTGCAGGATAAGGCACGGTTCGTTAGTGTTTATGGATCATTATGGAAGTTGGTTGACACACGTTTTTTCTACGCCGTACCGTAAAGAAATCGTGCCGTGTACGGACGCCAGCACATCAAGTTACTACAATCTGTCAAATTTCTTTAATAGATTTTCAACTTTATCGCTAAAGCATTAGGGTTCAAGGTAGATTGGGAAAATTTGACAGGTTCGGGTAGCTTGACCTGCAGGAGTCTGTACAAAGGGCCGTATTCTCTAAACATCACTTTGAAACTCGAACGCAGTCTTGTTATGAATCTGCGACGCTTACAGTGCGACCGACGAGACACTTCGTTCTTGACACCTGTCAGTTTCATACAAACGAATACGTGTTTTGCAAATTTGAGCTTTATTAGCTACTAGTATTGTCGTACTGGTAGGCAACGCATTTTCTGGACGGCCAGACGGTAACATTAAAAACAAATGAGTTCGCTTTCGACCTGTGTGTGCTTACTTGAGTGAGGTTCCCAGTGAACTATATACACAATAGCATTATGGGTGTAGCTATTGTGTTATTTATTTCCAATTCTAGGGTTCTATACCCAAAGGGGGGTAGCGGAATTATTACTAAGCCTCCAATGTCTGTCCATCCGTCCAACTGTTTGTCAGCAGGCTGTATCTCATGGATCGTAAAAGGTAAACAGTTGAAATTTTCACACAGCAATTACTTCTATTGCCGCTTTACAACAAATAATAAAAAAGAAATAAAATAAAGGGGTCTCCATACAAGAAACGTGTTTTTTCAGAAGTTTTTGCCTTGTTGTGGAATCCTTCGTGTGCGAGTCTGACTCGCACTTAGCTAGTTTTTCTATGGGGTTTTTTTTAAACTATTAAGAATGTCAGTAGACCTATGAAAACATTGAACTTTTACAGGTCAATTAGTGTGTATTATAATTAGGTTTAACTAGCATAACCAGCCTATAATGTTCCCACTGCTGGGACACAGGCTTCCATTCGCTGAGAGGGGTGGGCTGTAATCCACCACTCGGGCGCAGTGCGGGTTGGTTGATGTCACATGTTCGGTTAGACTAGGACATGCCGGTTTCCTCACGATATTTTCCTTCACCGTTTTAAGAGCAGTGGTGATGAAATCCCGTCGGCTGCCGCTGAAAACCAGCGCTAGTGCTCTGCCTCTCATAGGGTCGTAGCATTATGCTGAGCGATGGCCGTTTTACGTCGATGTGACGCATATTTTCCCACAACTTCTTCCTTTTTTGTGTTTTTTCTCTGCGTCATGTTTGCCGCAAATAAACGTACCGTATTTACTTTCTTTTCTTAAATAAATTACACAATGAAAGTATAGTGCCTGACTGGGTTCGAATCCACGACCTAACTCGTAAGTCGGGGCGGATTCCACTGGGCTACCAGTCACCACTGCTCTCTTTAGTATATTAGAAGTAGGATACATGAATGGCTCGTGGCTGAATCATAACAGCTACACGGTTCGATCAATCGAAGGTTAAACTACGCTTTTCGCGGTCAGCTCGTGGATGGGTAACCATCCATAAATATCGAGAATCAGAAAGCACGTTAAGCCGTTGGTCCCGGTTGACATTCTCAAGTCTTTGGCAGTCGTTACGGATCGTCAGAAGCCCGAAAGTCTGACAATCAGTCTTACCAAGGGGTATCGTATTACCCAGTAACTAGGCTGTGGAGGTCAGATAGGTAGTCCCTCAATTCTTGTTGACCGTCATACGACAGACACACACACCACAGAAAAGGTCGACTGCTTATGGCACCCGAATAATTTGCTAAACAATTAGGTAATTTCCCTAACATTAAACATACTGTAGGCCTATTTTTATGTTTGTAGGATTAATAGTTTTAGAGATTTTGTAGGATTACGGCCTTACACAACCAAGATATGGATAGATTTACAGTCAACAGTAGATAAATGGCAGTAGCAATTTGCTTTAAAATCCGAGCTCACTGATAACGAGACCTTGTATGATTACAGCTATTATTCCATACCTTGAACTTCTTGTAAATATTAGCTGCGATAGTCATAGTCCTTTATTCATGAACAATAAATTGTATCTGAAATTATTACTGTTACCTACTCTTAGTCTGCATCATCCTACCGCTGGGCAAAGGCCTTTTTTTTTTCTTCTGGTGGGAAATCATCATATGACCCCTCCCGCTCTGGGTGGAGGTGTCAGACTCTTACTGACTAAAACCCACCCATGTTCCTTCCTTCGCCCTTTATGTTCCGGGGTAGAGGTAACCCTTTCGAACAATCCCGCTGACCCGGCAGGCTTCGGCCCTAAGGGGCCCCTCGGATTATGCTGACATCTCTTTGAGGCGCGCGTGGAACACTTACGCGCCGTCCGGCACGGGCCTGGTCCTGATCGGGCGGTGAGCTACCCATTGCTCTCCGCCCGCAGGCCCGCGCCTACGGTGGCCGGTAGTCGTCACGCGACTCCCGACGCCCGGAGCGTTTCCCGCGGCGGCTGGGACGGGAGGCTCTCTCCCTCATCCGTCCCGCCACCTACTTCGCTAGCATGACTGCTTCCATCCGGACCATGGCTTGCACCAGGGCCGGGCGCGAGAGGCGGGCAAAGGGGTCTCCTCATGACTTTCAGCTCTTGCGATCCAGGGCCAAAGTAACCGCTGGTTGTTTTTTTGGTCCAGTTCGTCCCGCCATCTTCTACGGGGTCTGCCGCGACGCCTTCTATCTGTGTCAGGGTTTCACGTGGTGGTTTTTGAAATACAATGGTATAAAAAAGAAAATTTGTATTTGTATTTCTTTATTTCTCAGTATTATGGTACTTTAAGGACTTATATTAAACATTGTTTCACACATACTAAAGTTGTCAAAAAATAAAAGGCCCGTTTTGACATTGACAGTTCTAGTCGTTAATAAAGATCAAATTCGCAAAACACGTATTCGTTTGTACTATGAAACTGACAGGTGTCAATAACGCGTTCTCAAATGTCAAAACGGGCCTTTTATTTTTTGACAACTTTACCATTGCTGGTGTACAAATATTAAAAGCGATGTACATGCAGACTGGTTAAGATTTATCAAAAATGCATTATTTATAACGTCAAAATATTAATAGTTAAATCTAAAATGACTGGGAGGTTTGGAAGGAAAAAGGGGAGGCCTTTGCCCAGCAGTGGGACACAACGTAGGCAAATCTAAAATAAATAAAATAAGTCAAAATGTTGAAAATATACATCATAATGTCAAAGAATAAATCATAATGTCAAAATATAAATCATAATGACAAAATTAAATTACATAAGGAAAAAAAAACACGTTGAATATTAAAAAAATGCATACATAAATACAACATGGACAAGTCGTCTATCGTTTTAAAAAAAAAATGTAATACTTTACTACGAAATTAGTTATGGAATGGAGTTGGGCAGGACACCTGGTAAGGCACAGTGATGACAGGTGGAGTAAGGCAGGGACCGAGTGGCGTTCAAGGACGACAAGACGAAATGTCGGTCGTCCGGCAGCGAGAAGGTCGGACGACATTGTTACCATCGCAGGTAGAACCTAGATGAGGCTGCAACAGGGGCGCGGGGAATGGCACTTGAAAGAGAGGCTTATGTATGCTTAGCAGTCAAGTGTGTGAAGTCGGGCTGTGGAAGATGTTGATGATGATTACTTTAATACCCGCCGATCTATTTGCAACGACTTAGGTGAAGTGAACTTAGGGAAGCTAGGGACCTGAATTTGGTACCGGTACCTGTCTGGAAACAGGAACCAGAACGCCAATTCTCGTAATTTAAAACGTTCAAAATCTAGTCGCAGTCTCATCTCGGCGACAAACAATTATGTCAAAAACTGTAAGGAAATTAGAAGTATTTTTTGACAGATTGAGATTGAGATCAGACTGTGAACATTCTTAAAATTACGAGAATTGCCCCTCAGGTACCGAACTGGCAAGAACCTAGATGGTTCCGGTACAGACGCTGTACTTTTGGTACCAGTTCCAAGCTCTGGTAGTACATAGACACTAATTGTAAGCTGATATTATTCATCATCTGCCTAGCTTTTCCCAACTATATTGGGGTTGGCTTCCAGTCTGACCAAATGCAGCTGAATACCAGTATTTTATATGGAGTGACTACCTATCTGACCTCCACAACCCAGGGTAATACGATACCCCTTGGTTGTCAGCCTTTCGGGCTTCTGAGGACCCGTAACGACTGTCAACCATCAACGATCTTTCATCGAGCATCTTTCCATACCAAGACCCCTCGGTCTTGGTATGGAAAGATGGTCACCCATCCACGGACCAACCGTGGCAAGCATAGCTTAACCTGATCGATCGGCAATGCGGCTGTTATTAGCCACAAGCCCCTCACAGGCTGACATTATTATATACCTATATATACTCGTAGTGGCACAATATCTAAGTGGGTGTCTATAAAATAATACTGTTGGTTTTATATTTTAAAACTAAGGACATCAAAGTATGTTTTTTGTCTGCAATTCAATGTTTTCAACGACGATCAATCAAAGATTGGCGGGTGTAAATGACATTTTTATAGGTCCTTTAGTATCTTTTAAGCTGTTCGTCTGAATGCGTTTTCCAAATGCATTATTTTCTTCCGCCTGACTATACGATTAGTGAAATTAGTATAGCGGAAATTGATAATTGATTGAGTCTAGGTGCAATACTTTAGTACCTATCTATGTAAGTGCATAGGAAACACTGCATCATCAGCTTATAATGTTCCCACTTCTGAGACACAGGCCTCCTCCTTGTGAGGGGGAGTAGGCCGTACTCTAACACGCGGGTGCGAGTTGGCGTATGTCACATGTCTTCGATTTTTTGGTTCTGGGACATGCCGGTTTCCTCACGATGTTTTCCGAGGAAACACTGTGTTCTCTATTTATTATTTTGGAAAGAACTTTAATAATATAGGATAAGTAAACAATTGAGGTTTTTTCTTACCAAATAGTATCGTGTCACCCAGCAACTGGTTTGTGGAGGTCAGATAGGCAGTCGCTTCATCTGAAATACCGGTAGCTTATGTGATAGGTACCTACACAATTGAGGTTTTTTCTTACCAAAGAGTATCGTGTATGGGTTGTGGAGGTCGGATAGGCAGTTGCTCCATGTAAAGTACTGGTATTTAGTTGCATCCGGTTACACTGGAAGCCGACCCCAACATAGTTGGGATAGTCTAACTAGGTGGGAAAAAGTTAGGTAGACTTTGATTCTAGTGGGGTTTATGAATCCCAATCTATTAAAATACATTTATTAACAGACGAAGAGATCTATATGATCAAAACATACGCTACTATTAAAAAACTTACACAAAGAGTTAGTTCTATGATTTTCACAATGCAATTTTCCCTTACGTCGTCGGTGAAAAGTTGCGCGCACGCACGTAGTCGTAAAATGTTTTGAACTGACAGACAGACGAGACGATGTATTTTATTATAAATACGGATATCTAAGATTAACGTAAAAACGCATGTAGAAAAAATTATGGCTATCAATTTCATGTCAAAAAAATATTCAGAGAGATGGAATCCTTTGATATCGATTTATTGTTTTCGATTAAAATCTCGAGTATAACTCATTGTAAAAATGATTAGTCATAATTAGGCGAGCTAAATTATATCTTCATAGGAGAGAGGCTTGTTGCTAAGTAATAACAGGAGCACGGGTCGATCGATGTTTAAGTTACGCTTGACGCGGTTGGTCTGTGGATGGGTGACCATTTTTACACACCAAGACCCCTCCGTGCCTCGGAAAGCACGATAGGCCGTTGGTCCCGGCCGTCGTGGATTTTTGACAGTCGTTAAGGGTCGTCAGAAGCCCGAAAGTCTGACAACCAGTCTTACTAAGGCGTATCGTGTTACCCAGTAACTGGGTTGTGGAGGTCAGATAGGCAGTCGCTCCATGTAAAGTACTAGTATTCAGCTGCTTCCGGTTAGACTGGAAGCCGATCCCGACAAGGTTGCGAAAAGGCAGGCAGATGATGATCTTTTTCTAATCAATTTAATTCAATCTAAATGGACTCGGCACAGAATTCGGTTACGTTTTTGGCATCATTCGTAGCGTCCATGAGTTCCTGCAACGCGCAGACGACAGGACTCCTGCGTGTCCTGTCTGTCACGATATTAAGTGTGCCATCGATTGTGGACGATGGTGATGACGACCTGGGGCTCTACTACGAAGTGCAATGTGCGAATGATCGGATCGGACCGACACATGACCGAACCGAATATTATTGAAAAATGCGAAAAAAGTTCGGATCGGCTCAGTTAGGTCGGGACCATAGTCAATATTCGAAAGAGTGTAGGAGTGTAGGATCGGGACCGACCGAACCAAATAGTAACTTAGTAGCAGGAAACGGCCGAACATTCGGCCGATACCACTTCGGAGTAGACCCCCTGGTGAAGGTACGGCGTTCACCAGCCTATGTCCAGCAGTGAACGTTTTTGGTTGAAATGATAGAATAGACAATGACAATGTCGTGATTGTTGATTACCGGGGTACATAATAATTACATCAATACCTGTTCCATGTCGATTTCCCCACGTAGTACGCACGCCATGAGTAATCAGTGATAACAGTGATAATTTGATAACTCGACGTTATCAATTATTATTACAATCACTTATTAAATAAATGTTTTATATTGTATAGATCCGGATCTCGACTCTATCAGTGTATTATATCTTTCGTATCTACGTTTATATGAATTTTTTTCTTGGGAATCTGAATTTATTGGAATTTTTTACCTTATTGCCGATCAGCGGTCGCACTGCAATAAGTGCTGTTGTTTTAAAAGAGTAACCGTGGAGTTTCTTGCCGGCTCTTCTCCATAGGAAACGACCAATTGGAACCGTGCACCTAGCTTCTGACGTTTCATAAGTGCCCATGTAGGTTTATGTGAAATAAAATATTTTGATTTTGAGCGTGGGGTCCCGGGTTCAACTCCCAGTTCGGGCAAAGTGTTAGCCCAGGTATGCAGGGGCATTTTTTTAACGCGACAATTTTTTAAGGTGCACTAGATTTTCTACTGTCGGTAATGAGCTTCAGAATTCAAAGGGCGCATCCCAGCACGTCAAAAAATCTCGTGCGTTGAAACTCCATTTCGCGATATAAAATCGCCCGTGTGTACGAGGGCTTATTGATTGTTTCTATTTGGATTTTTTTAATAGCAGAGCGGAGTTCGGATTTCTACATAGTTCATAGCAACAAGCTTGCCCCCCTATACATGGGTCTTAAACATAACTGTCGAAAATGGGGGTATATGTAGGTACTATAGGTGCAAAGGAGCCTCCCCGAGCGATGTACCCTCCGATCTTCGGTTACGTCCGGCGCACCCTGGGCAATCGACTTCATAGATTGGCTAATCCTTTCACCACGATGGTAAAAACAAGTCTTAATTGGCACTTCTCAGGGCCAGATAGTCCACTGAGAAGACCAGGCCCAATATAAAAAGATCTTTGAACTTATTGCCATTGATACCCTAAGAAAAAGATAGGTGCCCCTCTGCCTAATAGACCCTGTGTAGTCATCATCGCTAAGTAGGTACCAATGATGGTAGACCAGCCATTTTATGTACTACGACATGAGCTGTGCAATTTATATTTAAACTAGCTGTTGCCCGCGAATTCGTTAGCTTGGAAGTGCTAAGTTTTTTAATTTTTAACATGAATGATGTAACCAATACTTTGTAACCATATTATTTTGATTTTAAAGAGTGTCCATGGAGTTTCTTGCCCGTTCTTCTCCATAAGTACCTACTACGCTTTGGAATGGGCAACTAGCTTCATCTTTCTGACTGACCGACCCCTTGACAATTCAAAAGTGCCTGTAATTGGTTTAATTGAAATAAATACTTTGATTTTTTTTTTGAGTTTTGACCTTCGTGTGAGGAAGGAGCAGTGGTGGCACAGTGGTAATGGCTGTGCCTTACGTGTCGTAGGTTCGAACCCATGCAAGCACATTACTTTGTGTAATTTATTTCATCACCACGGCTCTCAAAACGGTGAAGGAAAACATCGTGAGGAAACCGGCATGTCCTAGAATCAAAAATTCTAAGACACGTCACATCTCCGCGTGGTGGACTACGGCTCACTCCATCTCACAGAGACGAGGCCTGTGTCCCAGCAGTGGGAATTTTATAGGCTGATTATGTTTATGCTATGACGAGCTGATATAAGGTTTGTCACCCGCTTAATTCAATTAGCTTCTACACTATAATTTTGATCGTTATCAAATTACGAAGTAATCGATAAATCAGGGAGTGAAATCTGTATGTCGTACAGGATGTTCTTCTAATAATTAGGTAGGTATTTTATAGTGGTTTATATGGTAGGTGTGTATTTTTATCTCACGAAGCGACGCGTGCTTTTCTTGTGGTTAGCAAATGTACAAACACGCTAGGAATGTGTGCGTAAGCGGATGAACTCTCGGTACTGTCCGAACAACTGAAAAACTCCACGCGTTCAGTTTTTCCTTCCTTTTTAAATGTCGAAGCATCATGCTGAGATAGGAGCCTTTTGGCCTCGTATAGGACTGTCTGTTTCATTTTTCCTTTTATTACTTTTTTTTTTAATATAATTTGTTCTATTTTTACTTTTAACTGTGTTTAGTTTACTGTACGAGTCGCAATAAATACTTTTTCTTTCTTTCTTTCTTTTTGAGGTACGGAACCCTAAAAAACTCAATGATGTCCGTTATATGAAACAAACCATCATCATCTGCCTAGCCTTTTCCCAACTATGTTGTGGTCGGCTTTCAGTCTAACCGGATGGAACTGAATACCAGTATTTTCCATGGAGCGACTGCCTATCTGAAATCCACAACCCAGTTACTGGGTAATACTATTATACCCCTTGGTAAGACTGTTTGTCAGACTTTCGGGGTTCTGACTACCCGTAACGACTGTCAAAGATCCACGAATGACAGCCGGGACCAACGGCTTTACGTGCTTTCTGAGGCACGGAGGGATCTCGGTATGTGAAGAGGGTCACCCATCCACAGACTAACCCCGGCAAGCGTAGCTTAACCTGATCAATCGATCTGAGCGGCTGTTACTATTTAGCCACGGGCTCCTATAAAACAAACAATACCTATTTAACAAATGATGCAATACAACTCAAATCACTACCTATATTATTGTAATCACATTGTTACCGGATTAATGGTCACGAAATCCTCTGAAATCACAGCCCAATACTTCTAAAATACCTAGATATTAGATACAAAAGACCCACTATAAGTTGGCACGCAGCGAAAAATGGAACTAACTCAAAATGTACTGAATCTGACGTTTAAATTAAGTTTCCTTAGACAGCAGCGCTATTTTGACAGATCAAGTTATAATTGTCAAAAGTAATCGGTCGTTTGAAAAACCGACACCATTAACAAAGAGTATTTATTCAGGTTTCTGAGAAAATGAGATTATAAAGATAGACGATTAGATTTGTTTTATTAAACGGAATTTTTAATAGTGTACAGTTGGCTACGCGTAGAAGGTGACGAGGTATTACGTTGTAGGAATATTAAAAATATTTAGATATTAAGGCCAGTACCCTAATTGCGTAAGACACTATAAATCAAAATTTGAATCATTTTGAAGGATATTGAGAGTGTGTTCAACAACGTAAATAACGCAATGAATGTTGTTGAACTGTCAAAATGAAAGCCATTGCTACTCTTAGTGTCTACGGAATTACCCCGCTGCTTGCATCAGAAATTACTAAATGCATATAGCTCTAAACATATTTAAAACATCAGGAACAGGTTGTAAAGTTCACTCATCCTCCATAGAAAAGGGAGGATCCTCCGACCAGACGGGTGTTGTGTCTGGTGGGCACAACTCGACGATTGATGTCGCGACATTGTACGCGCGACTGTGTAAACTCTGCTTGCGCGATGCAGGATCTTTTGTGACGTCAATGTGATCCGTAGTTCACATGTGGCGATGTAGATGTCGCCACCATTCTGTCTCTATTGTCCTCAAATGATTGACGAACCAGAACGACAGAATTTAGTGATTTGTGGTGCAAGCGGGTGTCAAAGGACTTAATAGAAATGAGAATTTTGTCACATTGTACTTAACTAAACTAATGTGTCTGACTGTACAGTAAATGTAATCACAGCATACGACTGAGGCATTACTGACTGATATCAGAATTAAACTGTGATATGACAGACCTACTGTAGACTGCCGTATACAGGGTGTTCACAGTCCGATCTATATAAAATCAGCCTTCTTTTGAGTGTTCTTTCAGAAAACAGAGCAATAAAATGGCTTCTATGATTGGAAGAACACACCCTGGACAGTTAGCCTCGCTATCACCATGTTGAATGGCTAATGGCTCTTTTTCCATGCACTGCGGCATAAACTATTGTATAGGCAGCTAATCATAATAGTTAATATCATAATTTGTACAGATACGAGTAGCAGAAAACCCGAAAACACTTTGAAATACTTATATGTCGCAAGTGAATTGTTTAATTAGCTGTTTTACATAACCGCTAGCTGTTTTACAAAACAGCTCCGTTATGTAAAACAGCTGAACAACGTTTAGCGGTTTTTCATAATTACTTACATAAACGTATTGCATTTATTAATGCAGCGGGTCAACGATTAGAGATTTTGTGAAATGAAACGTCAGATTGTAGATTTTAGTTCTAAATCTTGTCGCTCGTGGCTCTGTGTGTCATAACCATAGTAATGGCGTCTGAAACAGAAATAAATAAAACGATTAATATGAGTGAAAATTACCCTTACTTAATTGAAGACTACAGTTTTCACTGGTCAAGTTATTAGAGTTTTATGCATAAACTAGTAGCGCCCCGCGGTTTCACCCGCATAAGTTTCGATCCCATGGGTATATCGGGATAAAAAGTATCCTGTATTAATCCTGGTTTTAAACTATCTGTGTGAAAATTTTCATCCAAATCCATTCAGTAGTTTTTGCGTGAAAGAGTAAGAAACATCCATCCATCCCCACAAACTGTCGCGTTTTTATTATTAGTGGCTTCTGTATGAACATAAATCTTGATTAATTACTTATTTTTAAACTAGCTTTTTTTTTTAAAACTAGCTTCTGTCCGCGACTTCGTTCGCGTAAAATTTTAGCCCCCGATTCGACCCTGTCTGATTTTGTCTGACTTTTTCTCTTTTTGCTCGGCTCCTAAGGGTCGTAGCATGATGTTAATAGCCTATAACCATCCTCAAGAATTAGGCTATCAAACGCAAAAATAATTTTTCAAATCCGACTGGTAGTTCCGGAGATTACCCCCTACATACATACATACAAACAAACAAACAAATACCTCTTTATACATAATATTAGTATAGATAAAAATCGTAACTTTATGTATCGTAATGTATTATAAAAATGCAACTTGGGCCCCCAGTAGCAATAATTGCGCTGCGTAGTTGATACGCTACGAACATTGCGTAGTCGCTTCGTAGCAGTACCGCTACGTAGCAGGCACATTGCGTAAAGCTTCGTAGCAATAATGCTACGTCACTACTTCATTGTTGATTCTAAGAATGAAAACATCATCATTCACCTGCCCTTAAACCAATTGAATTGTGGTCGGCACAACATGCCTTTTTTTTCCATACTACTCTGTTCATCTCGGTAGTCACCCCCTTTTTAATCATATCATCTTTGACACAGTCAGACAGATAGGAGCCTTTTGATCTCGTATAGGACTTGCTGTTTCATTTTTCTTTTTGTTACTTTTTTTTTTGAACGTGTTTAGTTTATTATTATTATTTTAGTTGTCTTTAACATACTCGTATCTCGGGACCCTGGGGTCCCGGACCTTTGAAAGGCGTACGAGGGGCCGAAGCCAACTCGCAGAGGCCCTTTACCCAATTCTAAATAATGAGGAGGCATCAACCGACGATTATCCCTGTGTGCACCATGCAAGTGCACCCAGGACAACCCCCAGTTGGTGCAGAACATGGAAACAAAATATACTGGGCTATGGGTTTGGGTGACTATAGTGGATCGGTTCACCTTGAACTATGGAAGGTCTATGTCCCCTGCCTGACCAATGATAATTATAATATTCACAGATGAAATGGCAGGGGGTGATTTGCACGCTCAATAATGGGCCCCCGAAAACGGTCGCTAGCACGTAGTGTCGTAGCGACAAGGGGGCAACATGTCCTGAGGTGCTTATGAGGACAATTCCACGGCTATCAGGACAATCCCGGAAGTACGGTCAAGATCCCTACCAGCATCTTACTGAAATACTTCCTTCCTCCGAGCACTTGCGAATCTCCACTCAAGTCAGCCACTAAAGGCAAGAATGAGGTGGGAGCTCTGTGCCTCGTCAGTGTTCACTCCAGCCGGCCAATAAAGGCAAGCCAGAGGTGAGGTACAAGACTTATCCCGGGAGATAGGGTCCGTGGGGTCGCTACTGCCCAACAGCTCGCTACATGCTGCCCTGCGGGTTTGTTATTATTATTTATTTATGATCAAGTAACATATAAGACTCATTATTTGGCACAGAGTTTCAAAAACAACACAAGCATACAAGATATACAATTAAATTAAACTTATTCAAAATTCATATTACATACATTACTGGTCGTAAAAATAAAACAAACACAATAATTACAATTTCCTAACCGGCTCTGGAACAGCAACATGCCTGCCACAGCAATGCTAGACATAAGGGTAGTCCAGCCTGTTCGCGATCATTGCCAGGATAGCATTGGGGCTGGCCGAACCCGGCGCACCAGGGACGCGCACCGCTTATGCACAGAAGCCTGGAAACAATCAATGCGCCATCGCGAACATCCCTGGATGCACTACAAAAACGGAGCAGCCCCAACACCGCCCGGAACGCGTTGTTGTACTGGACACGGAGGGCACTGTATACCCTTTCGCTATAGTCAACCCACAGGCTACACGTATATAGGGATGTGCAGTACGCTCTAAAAAGCGTGACCTTCACACCCGTAGTACAATGCGAAAACCTACGGGCTATCATGTTGGCTCGCACCGACAGTGTCCTCCGCTCCCGGTCCATGTCAGCATGGTCTTTAAGGTCCTTGGTGAGTAGATGCCCTAGATATTTAAATTGGTCCACCCGGTCTATTGGAACACCATTGAGATAAACATTCGGAATGTTCATAGGACTCGTCACACCGATGGCCTGAATAACCATGTATAGTCTCCTCAGCCCTTTTTTTTTTTTGGGAAGGGAAATCATCAAATGACCCCTCCCGCTCTGGGTGGAGCGGCAGGGAGTGTCAGACTCTTACTGACTAAAACCCACCCATGTTCCTTCCTTCGCCTTTTATGTTCCGGGGCAGCGGTAACCCTTTCGGACAATCCCGCTGACCCGGCAGGCTTCGGCCCTAAGGGGCCCCTCTGATTATGCTGACATCTCTTTGAGGCGCGCGTGGAACACTTACGCGCCGTCCGGCACGGGCCTGGTCCTGATCGGGCGGTGAGCTACCCATTGCGCTCCGCCCGCAGGCCCGCGCCTACGGTGGCCGGTAGTCTTCACTCGACTCCCGACGCCCGGGGCGTCTCCCGCGGCGGCTGGGACGGGAGGCTCTCTCCCTCATCCGTCCCGCCACCTCCTTCGCTAGCATGACTGCTTCGCAGAAGGAGGCGACTGCCTCCCACTCCCTCTCGCTCCGGACCATGGCTTGCACCAGGGCCGGGCGCGAGAGGCCGCCGCCGCTGCCGATCGCCTCTACGAGGACACGGCGGTGCTCCGCCCAAGCGGGGCAGACCTCCACCGTGTGCTCCACCGTGTCCTCTGGGCGATCCTGGCAATGGTGACACCCGGGCGTTTCCTCCCGCCTGATGATGTGCAGGAACCTCCCGAAACTTCCGTGTCCGGTGAGGACCTGCGTCAGGCGGTAGGTGAGGGTGCCGTGGCGCCTCTCTAGCCACTCCTCAAAGAGGGGTCTTATCGCCGCTATCGCGGCGTGCCCTGCGCTGGGTTGCGACAGTCTCTCTTTCCATGTCGCCATGAGATCGAGCCGGAGATCCGTCCGCTCCGCAGCAATTTGCCGCGGGAGCGGACTTTCCCCCCGGCGTAGTGCCTCCGGCGAAGATCACAAACTAAACTGTAATGTAACGCAATAAAAATACTTTTTCTTTGTTTCTAATTTTCCTGCGTTTCTACATTTTAGAGCTAGCTAAGTTAGAATCTTAGCCAGTTCGTAAATGATAACCAGCTTTCTGTTACCAACCAGTTGATTATCTTTCAAACGTCATCAAATAAACTCTAAATCCCAAAACAGTAAATAAATTCAAAGATTATCTCAATTTATTTATTATGCAAGTATAAAATGGCCGGGGAAAAACATATTAGGTAGGGTAAAGCATGCTGTTATTGCCCACTTAAGGATTTCAAATACATTAACATTTATCATAACTGCCTATATTGGTCCACTGCTGGGACACAGGCCTCCTCTCTTCGAGAGGGAGTTGGCTCAGTGCGGATTGATAGATGTCACATGTTTTCGAATTGATGGTTTTAGGACATGCCGGTTTCTTCACGATGTTTTCCTTCACTGTTTTACGAGCAGTGGAAGGAATGTACACAAAGTAAAGCGACTGCCTGGGTTCGAACCTGCGACCTACAACTCGTAAGTCTAGGTAGATAATAACTGATAATATTCAAATGCGGGTTCAGTAATTGCCCTAAAATCACCGTTACAAGTTTAAAACTAACTCAGTTTTCAGTTAAAAGCAAAGAAAAATCTTTTACTTTTTACCGTAAATATGCTACAAAAAATCAATCAATCTGCCTAGCCTTGTCCCAACTATGTTGGATTGGCTTTCAGTCTAACCGGATGCAGCTGAATACCAGTATTTTACATAGAGCGACTGCCTATCTGACCTCCACAACCCAGTTACTGGGTAAATCGATACCCCTTGGTAAGACTGGTTGTCAGACTTTAGGGTTTCTGACGACCCGTAACGACTGTCAAAGATCCACGAATGACCAGCCGGGACCAACAGCATAACGTGCTTTCCGAGGCACAGAGGTATTTTGGTATGTGAAGATGGTCACCCATCCACGGACCAAGCTTTTTTTTGCAAGGCTGGTATTCTGATAGAGCCCGCTGTGATGTTAAAGAAATAAATAAAATAGATATAATGTAAAATATTAGCAAATAAAATAAAATATTCATTTTTAATCCATGCCAGACAGCGGTTGGTACAGACGCCAGCAGATGAAGCTATCCGAAACTGTCAAATTTTCCCAATCAACCATGAACCTTAAAGCTTTAGCGATAAAGTTGAAAATCTATTAAAGAAATTTGACAGATTGTAGTAGCTTGATGTGCTGCCATCTGTACAGTGGTCGCGTAGGTGTGAGCAGCGTCCGCCCCACGACCCGACTGACGCCCCCGCCTCACAGTCGCTTTGGTCGCGCAAGTCCGGCCGAAGCTGAATGCTGTAGATTATCTAGTTACCTACAACTTTCGAAAGATTTAACACTGGGGAAAGAACCGCACTGGTACCTATTGATCTTTGTCGTGCGTCTTATTACTGACGTCAAGGAATCCGGATGCACAGCATTTATTTTGTCACGTACTACTCGCAAAAATAATAATTTTACACCACATTTTATAACAAAAGATATCAATCATCGAAAAATTGATCGTTATCAATTTTATTAGCACTCAACGAAATTAAGGTTTTTACCAGTCTTAGATAGATTATCATGGCTGGCTGATCTGATAGGGAATTTTGTTTCGTTTGCAAAGGAACCGACTGTGTATTTATCAGAGTAATTTTAATGTATATTAATTGATATTTGTGTTTATTTAAATTGATTTAGAGATGGCGCCATAGTTATCAACAAAACCACTCTTAGAGTGGTTTTCTATCTTGTTTCATGAGAATAACCCATTGCGGACCCCCATACCACTGGCCATACCCCTGGTGGTATGGTGGGTCTAAAACTATACCACTGAGAAAATAGTGTTGTGGTAAACTAGTTTATTACGGCTAACCTAACCTCAAACTCAAACAGCCTTATTACAAAACAAGGTTTATCTTGGTGTGGTACACCACAGATTACCTACAGTATTTGTCTCTCCTTCCCCCTTTTAATCCATCCAAAGGATCTTCATCCTTGTCTTTAAAAGATCGCTCTTAGCGTTAAGACCGCCCATTGTGTCACCCTTTGTGAAATTTCTATATTTACGTCTGTAATTTATATGGTGTACGTAATAAAGAGTATTCTATAATCTGACAAAGTAAAAGTTTTTATTACAAAAACCGGAGTCTAAGTAGTCAATTTAAGAACTTTATGCTTGTCGGAATAAAGTTCAAAATACAGTAACTGGCTCGTTTTGTGATAAGATGGAAAGTATTTATTTCATTTGCAGGCATTTTTGAATTGGCAAGGAGTCGTTCAGTCAGAATGATGAAGCTAGTTGCCCATTCCAAAGCGTAGTAGGTACATATGGAGAAGAATGGGCAAGACACTCAACGGACACTCTTTTAAATCAAACATAATATTGTTACAAAATATCGGTAACATTAAAATTATACATGATTGTGAGAACGATGTTGCACGTTAAAAGCGTCCATAGTAAATAACAAAAATAATAAGCCATGACAGCTGAGAGATGACCATTCCGAAGGTCCATATTACGAATGAATCAACACCATGTAGCTCAACCATTTAGAAGTGAAAAGTTGGTCAGTTCTGCCTTCAGATCCATCTGACCATATCAAAATCCGTACCGTTATGTACCCGATTGATGGCAATAAACCATCCGCTGTCTGTACCATCGTCGTGAGGAAACCTGCATGTCCTAGAACCAATAATTAAAAAAAAATTAAAAGGCACGCCTGCCTTGTCAAAAAGTGAATAAAAAAATTGAACTGAAAAATAAAAAATGAGCTAAATGATTTTTGTGTTGAATGGCACAAGGTACTCGTAAGTACTAAATAGATTATAATATTTACTGTGCAATTAAACCGCCATTGTGCCCAAAAGTGGAAAAATGAAAACCAATCTTTTCAGTGAAGTCGGGGAACCTGTAAGGAACTGTTCTGAGGAACCGTCCCCCGACTGCAATGAACAGTATAGGCTGCTGGATGCACTATACTCACCTTCTATTAAACGGGACTCAAACATAGCTGGCGAAATCAAGCTGGCAATATAGGCCAAATAATTCTAGGTAAACTAATTTCTGCCAAATCCTTCGGGGAATACAAACGTGATGTAATTTTAATAAAGGAAATAATAATAATCAAGAATAGAGAGAGCCTCGACCAACACCTGAGGAGGCTCTCGTTGGGCAGCTGGATCAAGGGCTTGATTCAGAAAGCGGTACTTCTGGACACGGCTCGCATTGTCAGGAGGTTCCTCTCTCTGGAGCCCTGACCGCCGGTAGCTTGGACCCTGTTCCCGATACCGGTGGGCTACTATTTTTTATATTTTTAAATGTTTTTATACCTTTTATATTCTAATATTTAAATATATAATTTATATGTTTACATTGAAATAAAGGAAATAATAATCATTTTTTTATCCAGATCATACAATCCAATTTGTTAGTAATTACATGCACATCTTATAAACTAATGTTAGTACTTGGGTACATTTGGCAAATTATTGAAATAAGAAAGAAAGAAAGAAAATACGTTTATTTGCGGTAAACATGACGCAAAAAAGAACAATAAGAAAAGGTTGACATTCATCACATCCACGCAAAACGGCCGCGCAATAACTACTAATAATGTCAAAATCACCAATAAAAATATCAAAATCACCGTTTATGTAGGTCAAAACTACTCTTCTCAAATCAAAATTAAAAGTCATTTATTCAAACTAGGCTGAGAATCAGCACTTTTCGAACGTCAAAATTACAAAAGACAGTCCCCCAAAAACGCCCGCCCTTCACCACTTCCTAGTGCTATCGCTGGGAAGAAGAAGTGGCGCAACAAACTCCCCAGAATAAAAGAAGATGGAATATTTTTCCAGTTAAAGTTCATTAGAATTCGAGCTATTTAGGTTCAAATTAAACATAACCCATAACCCAATCACATTACAGGTAAATCGCACCTGTAGGTATAGAGCGTGTTATCGTCATAAAAAAATCTACTCAGAATCAATAAAAAAAAAAATTGATTATGATCAAAAAGATATCAGGTATAATTTTATTTTTAAAATTCATTATCAAAATAGTCATCTGTTTTAAAGTAATTGGATTAATAGATGTTATCACGAAGTAAATACGGTGATTTTCAATTAATTTTATTTTTGGTATTATCTATGTGCATGTGTGAGTGAAACTGTCTGGAATTTTGGATGATTGATCTTTGATACCTGGTGCATATTGTCTTTTACTAGATTAGCATATAATATATTTATATATATCTACACATTTTTATAAATTAATGTCTGTTTTCGTACCTGTCTTTGTGACCGCTTTGTTCTTCCAAACTAATGTAGAGATTGTAGCCCATTTGGTGTTTATATGCTACCTCCGCGTGTCATTTAAAAGTGATTGACATTAAATACGAGATGAACATGAAGTTAGTTTAAGATTAGAAGAGATTAGGCGTCGGATTTGACTGACAAGAAAAATAATTCCCGTGGGAATATCGGGATAAAAAGTATCCTATATGTTAATCCTTGTTATAAACCATGTGTGTGCCAAATTTCATCCAAATCCGTTCAGTAGTTTTTGCGTCAAAGAGTAACAAACATCCATCCATCCATCCATACAAACTTTCACATTTTTCACACGGTGGCAGGGACATGGACGCGCAACCGCTTACCATGGATTTTCAGTACATGATTCTGGTTCTTCATGATTCATGATTCTCATGATTCCCTGCGTTGAAATTTTTCGTCGGCTCTTTCCTAATTTTTACGTTTTTTTGTGCATTTTTTTTACTGTAAACTGTATAAAATCATTATTTCTATTTAAACCAATGAAATTTTTAATTAATAAATAGTAAATTCACTTATTTCACTTAAAACAGCAGTGTAAATAAAACTCGAAAGGGCAGCGCGCGGTATCGCGGTAGGTAGCACGCGCGCGCGCCATTCGCGGAGCGTTTTGATCGCGTTGTTTGCAATGCGCACTCAAAAATGTAAATTTTTTTAACCGGTCATTTCCGAGATGAATGACTTTAATAATTTTATTTATGGCATCAGGTGTAACCTTTTCACGACGTTTGCGCGTTGATGTCCCTGCAACCCAGTATAATATAATAATTCAATAATTATAGGAATAATTATTGAATATACGTGATAAACTGTGGTTTAATTGATTCGTCCGGATACGGTTTTACTGTAAGGGTTTTGATGCGGTTTTTTTTTTGGGAATATCACCTCGCAGTTCAACCTAGGAGGTTGTCGCCCGCTTAACCGGACTTGTTTGTGGGTGCCTCAATAAATTATGGCTTCCAACCAGAGTTTAAAAAAGTAAAAATTAAGCGACTACAAGCTAAGGGTATCCCCTGTGGCGTACTGACTTCGGCTTAGGGCGTCGCTGGGAGAGGGCAGCAAGGGACAAGCTGGATCGGAATTATTTATGCGGTTCCGAGTATAATACAACTTTAATAATACAGAAATCTCACAGTATTGTCAAGCCGTTATGTCGTGCAAAGCTGGTGCTGGTCGCTAGTCTTTGATAATTCTAAGAGCCTCCTCAAATAGCTATACTTATTTAAATGTACAAGATAGATAGAATGCTCTTTATTATGTACTCCATAAAACATAGAGATATAAATCTAGAAATTTTACATAGGGTTGAACAGTGGGCGGTCATATCGCTAGAAGCGATCTATTACAGGCAACCTTTCAAAATCAAATTCAAAAGTCATTTATTCAAATTAGGCTGAGAATCAGCACTTATCGAGCGTCAAAATTACATAAGACAGTTCCCCGCAAACGCCTTTGGATGGATTAAAGCGACAAGGAGAGACAATGCTGCAGGTAGCCAGTGGTGTACGCAATCTGGGCAGTCACCTCCGCTGCCACCTTCACATTATCAGCCCATAATGTTCCCACTGCTGGGACACAGGCCTCCTCTCTGTGAGAGGGAGTGGGCCATAATCCACCGAGCGGGCCCAGTGCGGGTTGGTGGATGTCACATGTCTTCGAATTTGTGGTTCTAGGACATGCCGGTTTCCTCACGATGTTTTCCTTTACCGTTTTGAGAGCAGTGGTGATGAAATAATTTACACAAAGTAAAGCGCCTGCCTGGGTTCGAACTCGCGACCTACAACTCGTAAGTCGGGTCCATTACCACTGGGCCACCACTGCTCTGCGCTGCTGCCACCTTCCTGACTGGCAAATACTTACTGCGGCTTGAGATATTCTTAAATGTAGTGCATGCCCCCAACTTGTTACTTTTTTTTTGTATGTTTATCTTCTTTTTTATGTGTCATGTTTGCCGCAAATAGACGTATTTTCTTTCTTTCTTCATATTCAATACGAGAGCAGAAGGTAAACAACAACTCATAATTATTATTTCCTTTCTTGACCAACTGAACGTGCATGTCCCAGCAGTGGGAACATTTTAGGCTGTTTATGCCTGTGCTTACGATCACGTAACCTTCGCCTGCGAAAAACGTGTCCTTAACCGTGCACAAACTTCTGATAACCAAATATTTTCCGGTCCAACCTTTATCAGCAAGATCCGTTCGTCAGATCACCGCAAAATGGCAAAATCATGTCTTCACCACGCTACCTATCTGCCCATCACATTAGTCGTTTAAAAGATAACAATTATGAATACATTAATTAATTTAGACGCACTATTTTACCTTATTTTTAATTGTGTACAATTACTTAAAGTGATTTGGATCTAATCTTGCCATCAGATTGATTTTTGCTGACAAAAGTATGAGTCGTTGTTTTTTTGTGATGCAATGGTGGAGGTAGGTAAACTCTATGGAAAATGAGGCGTAGTACCATGGCTATGCCATTTACGAATCCCAGCCATGGCAAACAAATGAACCGCGTAGCCACCGTAACCTCTAAGAGGGACAGTTCCCGTGCTTTTAAGAGCATTTGCATTTCAATCTCGGTCTCTAAAAGTCAAAAATATCCCGTTTCTGACATTGTTTGTCGCTGAGATGAGTTTGCGACAAAATTTTGAACGTTTTCAATTAAAGGGAATTTTAATAATGTAGGTGTTTTATTTTTGACAGATTGAGACTGAGATCAGGACTGTGAAAGTTCTTAAAATTACAAGAATTGCTCCTCAGTTTTCTTTCGCTCTTCCGGGGAAGTACTTCGAGTACCACAATACATATCTCTGCCGGTAAGCAACGTTGTTTGAAGGGTTTGAATGCAAATAGGTACGTGACACAGTCAGCTTTGTCTCTGGGATGGCAACCCATCTACGATACCTCTGGTATTGCTGATCTCCATAGGTGTCGGCGACCGCTTACCAACCAATAGGCCGTCATACCCACAAAATACTTTAAAAATAGTATCCGCCATACTTTACGATACAGCACCCTAATTGTGTAACACATTATCAATCTCATTCTTAATCATTTTGAAGGATATTGCTAACCCATTGCTTCATATGTTCGAAAAATTTGTCTGCTCAATAACGTAAATAACGCAATGAATGTTGTTGAACTGTCAAAATGAAAGCGATTGCTACTGATAGTGTGTTACGCAATTACCCCGCTGGTGTATGAAATGAAACCAATTGGAAGAGAATAAAATTTATTCTGCCTGCAATCATAGTTATATCACTCCCAATTTTCCCTCTAAGTCTAAAGGGTGTAAAGTCGTGTTACGTACTTTTTCGTGTTCGCATTAATTGGCACTACCGGGTGACAAAATCGAATATAGTAATGTTATTCAACAAATTCCGAAAGTCTGACAACCAGTCTTACCAATGGGTCAATCATGTTACCATTACCCAGTTACTGGGTTGGGTCAGATAGGCAGTCGCTTTATGTAAAATATTAATATTCAGCTGTACGCAGTTGAATAAGTGCCCGTCCTTTACGTTAGACTGGAAGCCAACCCCAACAGTTAGAAAAGGCTAGGCAGGTGATTAAAATAGAATGATGACTAATACTGACAATGGTATAAAGGAAAATGGACACTCTTATATAAATAAATCTTTGCACAAGATAAAGTAATGATCTAACAAGAACGCATTGACTCACAATTTCAATAATCAAAATATGATGACTTATGTATTTATAATATCTTAAATATTGCGTAACGATAAGATTTTCTTGCAATATTAGGGAGCAAAGTCTGACAAAGCATCACTTGCTGCTTTCCAAGCCCACAGTTTCATTAATTTAGGGCAGTGTGACCCGACAGAGACCGCGCTTACTAGTTTTTTGAATTCAAGGGAAACATAAATAATAGTACTTATCACAAAAGTCTGAAAAAAATATATTTCATATTTAAGGATCTGGTGGACCCGCAGTCGCTTTTAATAACACGATTAGATTAACTTTGCTGAATAGAAAAAAATCCCGAATCCTTTTCGTAATGTTTAATCAATCTCATAGTTACAAAACAAACGTTTTTTTTTCTTATTTTTTATATAAATGAAAAAAAAACACTCAAAATAAAAGATTTATCGTAGTGCACACTTATTAGTGTCGGTTCGATTGAGTTGGCAGTATAGGTTGAACATCATCAGCCTATAGCAGTCCACTGCTGGTCCTGCTGGACATAGACCTCTCCTATTCAACTCGATTTTCTGCAACTCTCATCTAACTGCTACCAGCCTTCCTGCGAAGATCGTCACATCATCTACCTACATAGCCTTTTTTCCAACTATGTTGGGGTCGGCTTCCAGTCTAGCCGGATGCACCTGAATACCAGTATTTTAAATGGAGCGACTATCTGACCGCTACAACCTAGTTACTGGGTAACATGATACCCTTTGGTAAGACTGGTGGTTAGATATTCGGGCTTCTGACTGTAGATTATAGATTCACTAGCTGCGCCCCCGGTTTCACCCGAATATCAGGATAAAAAGTATCCTATATGTTAATCTTGGTTATAAACCATCTGTGTGCCTTTCATCCAAATCCGTTCAGTAGTTTTTGCGTGAAAGAGTAACAAACATTCATTCATCCATCCATCTATACAAACTTTCACGTTTATAATATATACGAGTATAATAGTAGGATCCTCTCAACATGACCGAACCATCATTTATTGCAAAATATCAACAAAAAAAATTGAAAGTGGACTACGTGCTGTAACACTTTTTTGGCAAGCTGTTAAATAAAACCCACATAACAGATAGGTAAAATAAAATATTCATAGATTACAAGTAACAACACACGTATAATTCAAATTTTACTTATGTTTCAAATTGACGTTATTTCAAGTTAAACAAATATAAACTTTATTTTAATGAAAATTAAGTTTGATTTCAGAGTGACTAGCACTATTGAAAAAGTTATAAAAATGTTTGAAATTGTAGCGTAAACTGAACTTTATTGTGTAGGAATTAAAGTTATTTAAATAGACTCCGGACCCAGGTTGGCCGAAGCAAGGAAAACCTGTTCAGGTGGAGATTTATAGACGAATCCGCCTTGGAGTGTAAATGTGGTGCTGTTCCAGAAACGATGGGACACTTAATATCGTGCCCTGCGTGTCCTGTCAGCTGCACGTTACAGGAACTGATGGACGCTGGTGATGGCGCCAAACAAGTGGCCGAATTCTGGGCCGAGTCCATTTAGATTTCCATCGACACGCTAAGAAAAAGAAGAAAGTTATTTTTCCATAAACTCATATTTGTTTACATTTTTGGCGAATATGTCGCGATATTAGATATACCTACGGGGTCTAACCGATTCTCATCTATGACAAATAAAAAGTTATTTACCGTTTGATATCATAAATCTATGACGAATAATGTTTTATTGTAATGGATTATATTATCAAAGTTAAATACTATCTTTTTTCAGTTAGTAAATAGATAACAATGACCGTGACCAAGAGGGTTTTGACTTTATTTTGTTGCGAAATATTATGTATGAACTAGCTGCGACCCGCGGTTTCACTCGCATAAGTTTCGATCCCGTGGGAATATCGCGATAAAAAGTATCCTATATGTTAATCCCGGTTAAACCGTCTATGTGTAAAATTTCATCAAAATCCGTTCAGTAGTTTTTGCGTGAAAGAGTAACAAACATCCATCCATCCATCCATACAAACTTTCACGTTTATAATATTAGTAGGATAATAGGATGATCTATCTAGCCTATTCCCAACTATGTATGTTGAGGACGGCTTCTAGTGTAACTGGATGCAGCTGAATATCAAAATTTTGCATGGTGAGACTGCCTATCTGACCTCAATAAAATAAAGTCCTCCGGACCGTATTTTGGCCACGGTGGCCAGTCTCAACGGAGACTATTATCGTGCACAAGTATGTGCGCAGACATAGGTGCACTCCCTCTTCCCTCGCTGTCATTGTCCGATGGGACGGCAATCCGACACGACAGGAGAGAGATCAGGCGCAGGACCAACGGCTGAACGTGCTTTAACGGTATCACACCGCCAACTTCCAAACTCCGGGCTGTTTCTAAGAAATTCCTAATGGAAAAACTCAATAACATTTTGCCCGACCCGGGAATCGAACCCAGGACCCCACACTCAGCAGTCGCGCTTGACCTCCATAACCCAGTTACTGGGTAACACGATACCCCTGGGTAAAGGAAGAAAATTATTTTATTTTCGGTAAACATGACGCAGAGAAAGAACACAAACACAAAAAAAGAACAAGTTGGGGGGAAATATGCGTCACATCCACGCAAAACGGCCATCGCTCAGTATAATGCTACGACCCTATGCTAGATGGCGCTAGTATTGCTTTTCAGGGCAATCGACAGCTGGCGTTGACGTGATAACGTTTTGTCTCATACTGCAACATATAGTAGGTAACACCCATAGTGTACTTGAGGAGCTTGTGGCTCAGTAATAACAGCCGCACGGGTCGATCGATCAGGTTAAGCTACGCTTGCCGCCGTTGGTCCATGGATGGGTGACTATCTTTACATACCAAGACCCCTCCGTGCTTCGGAAAGCACGTTAAGCCGTTGGTTTCGGCTGTCATTCTTGAATCTTTGACAGTCGTTATTTACGGGTCGTCAGAAGCGCGAAAGTCTGACACCAGTCTTAGCAAGGGGTATCGTATTACCCAATGACTGGGTTGTGGAAGTCAGATAGGCAGTCGCTCCATATAAAATACTATGAAAAGCAATGCACACCACTAGGTGGTAGTACTTCCTCGGACCAGCTCCTCCACAAGAAGCTCTCCGACTTCCTCTTCCGAATTCCTCGAACTCAACCTTTACCTTGAAACTACAATATTTACATAAACTCACTATCTTCCACCGACATTACCAAACATTATCACAATTTCCGGAAAAAAATCACTGCTGTCAAATGAAATATTAATAAAAATGTTATGTATAACAAAATTATTTATCATAAAAAGTTACTTAAGACTGTTAAATTGTTCGTATTATCTGATAGTGGAAGTTCCAAGAAATGTTTTCAATAAGGCGGGCGACAAGAGCGGTTTTCAATTGTTTATCAGGGACTTTGAAGTTTTTATGAGGTGATTTCAGAGTATATTAATAGACTTATATGCAGTGATAAAGGGTCTTCTCGTATCGTGCATGGCATTTAGTTCTTATCAGCATTTTGTATATGGACAGCGCTGAGAGATATCCACAAAAGAGATGAAAAAGCATAATCAACCTATAATGTTCCCTGTGCTGGGACACAGGATACAGGCCTTCTCTCTGTGAGAGGGAATGAGTCGTAATCTACTACGCGGACCCAGTGCGGGTTGGTAGATGTCACATGTTTTCGAATTTTCGGTTCTAGGACATACCGGTTTCGTCACGATGTTTTCCTTCACCGTTTTGAGAGCAGTGGTGATGAAAATAATTTACACAAAGTAAATCGCTTGGCTGGGTTCGCACCTACGCCCTACAACTCGGAAGTCGCGGCAGTTACCACTAAGTCAACACTGCTCCTCATCATCCAGAAGGGTGAATGAAAGGAAATTGCATGCAGCTGAGATGAGAATGCTTAGAGGGATGTGTGGTGTTACACGAATGGATAGAATAAGATATGAGTATATAAGAGGAAGTCTGAAAGTGGCACCGTTGACTGAAAAAATGGAAATAAGTGGTCACGGTAAGATCATGTGATGCGGATGAATGAGGAAAATGTCCTGAGGAAATTTTTGAGTATGATTGTGGACGGCTATAAGAGTAGGTGACGTCCAAAGAGACGATGAATGGACTGTGTGAAGGATGATATGACTAGGAAGTGACTACCGAAATGACGACGAATAGAGAAGTATGTAAAGAAAGACATCTTACGCCGACCGAAAATAGATTACAAGAATGATGAGAGATAACTATAGATGGGCAATCCACCGGGTTTAAATCCGGTGCTTTTTATCGGGTTGTGGAGGTCAGATAACAGCCAGTCTTTAAGCTCCATGTTTTACTGGCATTCAGCTGCATCTGGTTAGATTATAAGCTGACCGTCGGGGTGAGCTTCCAATCCAATTCCAATAGGTTGGAAAAGGCTAGGCAGATTGATTGAACGATTGAAGAACTTTTTACTGTTGATAAAGTTGTGTTTTTTAATTTGATTGTTTGTTCTTTTCAGGAAGAAAGACTATAGTGCAGGGATCGAGGCAAACGCTACGGTCTCTGCGTTCCCAAGAGGGAACTGGCGTTATTCACACTAGGTAAGCATCAATATTATTATCCTACTAATATTAAAAACGTCAAAGTTTGTATGAATGATGGATGTTTGTTACTCTTTCACGCTGAACGGATTTGGATAAAATTTGGCAAACAGATAGTTTATAACCAGAATTAACACATAGGATACTGTTTATCCCGATATTCCCACGAGATTGAAAATTACGCGGGTCATCGCGGGGCGCAGCTAGTATTTTATATGATTCTAAACGACCTATGGCTGATATAAATGTAGATTTGTGGAAGAAACAGACATACTACGCTGACCACAAATAACTTGGGATAGGTAACGGTAGAATGATCATGTATACAATATTTTTGCTGACGTGTCTAGTTGCCACTGTTACTGCATCCGATCCAATTCCGGAAAATGTCGGTCCGAAGTAGCCGTAGTCCTTTTTCTTTTTAAACGTTGCCCCACACTAGGAATTACTCCTGTATCGTGGGTGCTTTGACAAACATTTAAACTCACATACACAAACAGCCAGACCCGGAACAACTACCTGTAGGCAATACAAATATTTGTTCCGTGCGGGAATCGACCCCGCGACACGCAGCGTAGTCGATTGCTCAGCCACTGCGCCAAGCGTGTCGTCAAATATGTCTTTTTTGTTATTCTAGATCCCTTAGTAAAGAAATTTGGTAGAAAAGTGCAATGCCTCATCATCTGCCTAGCCTTTTCCTATATGTTGTGATCTTCCAGTCTAACAGGATGCGGCTGAATACCAGTATTTTACATGGAGCGACTGCCTATCTGACCTCCACAACCCAGTTACTAGGTAACACGATACCAAGGGGTATCGTGTTACCCAGTAACTGGGTTGTGCCGTGTGTCGTCAGAAGCCTGAAAATCTGACAACCAGTGTTACCAACGGGTAAGACTGGTTGTTTCACAGGACTACACTAATATTTATCTTCTGTCCTTTTCTTAATGAAATAGAAAGAAAAAGATGCACTGCATTTAAATTTAGTTTAGTTTGTGAGCAAGGAGATCGGCGCCACTGTATCTTGGTATAATCCCTTGAGGCACCTTTTATGAAATCTGACTAAATACCGTTTTAAATGTTCTTATCTGTCTTACTTTTCAGATCCTTCTTTATTTAAATTGAAATGTTTTTTTTTAATGATGATAGTTATCAGTTTTTTGTAATCTTTTTCTTAAAGGATTATGCTATCACTATAACGTTGAACAACGCATCAATATTATACATATTTGAGGAAAACAATACATAATAATTGTCTTTGTTCAAACTACTGTTTTGAACAATTTTATTAAAATTGGTAATGGCGCCGATTCCCTCGTTCACAAACTAAACTAAAAGTTCAGTGCATCCTTTCTTTCTATTTCATTAAGAAAAGGACAGAAGATAAATATTAGTTTAGTCCTGTCAAATTAAGATACTCCATAGACAAATTAGACGTGATTAAAAACATGGCTACTAAAAATACGTCAATTTACGTCAGGCGCTGACTAATTTGACAGGACTAAACTAATATTTATCTTCAGTCCTTAATGAAATTGAAAGAAAAAGATGCATCGAACTTAAATTCAGCTTAGTTTGTGAACAAGGGAATCGGCGCCAGTGCCTGACGTAAATTCCGGGACTTCCGGGTTGGACCGGAATGTATCATTCATAAAAATCTGTCCAGCCGTTCTTGAGTTATAAATGGTGTAACAATCTGTCTTTGTTTTTGTTTGTATAGATAGGTCCATATTAATAAAGATTTATTTGTGTCGACTACAGCCATTGGAACTAGGTATTAGAAATAATCAGAATCAGATAAGATCTAGGTCCATTATAGATACGAGTAATAATTTGTTTATTTTTAACCAGATCCATTTAGGAGGAGAATCTTAACTAAATATGTAAATAATAATGATTAGGTACTTTATTGGAATATTGATAGAGTTAACATAAGGAGTATCGTGTTACACAGTAACTAGGTCGTGGAGTTCAGATACGCAGTCGCTACATGTAAATTACTTGTATTCAGCTGCATCCTGTTAGACTGGCAGCTGACCCTAACATAGATGGGAAAAGGCTCGGCAGATGATAACACTAACTATTGCTGGATATAGGCACCTCTACTTTGACCGGTTTTTTTTTTTTCTTTTTCCGGATGGGAAATCATCAAATGACCCTTCCCGCTCTGGGTGGAGCGGAAGGGAGTGTCAGACTCTTACTGACTAAAACCCACCCATGTTCCTTCCTTCGCCCTTTATGTTCCGGGGCAGCGGTAACCCTTTCGGACAATCCCGCTGACCCGGCAGGCTTCGGCCCTAAGGGGCCCCTCTGATTATGCTGACATCTCTTTGAGGCGCGCGTGGAACACTTACGCGCCGTCCGGCACGGGCCTGGTCCTGATCGGGCGGTGAGCTACACATTGCTCTCTACCCGCACCCCCACTTTGACCGGTTCGGTGCTTCTCGCATTCAGCGGGTTCCTGCGGCCTTCACAAGGTCGTCGGTCCACCTTGTGGGAGGGCTTCCAGCGCTACGTCTTCCGGTACGTGGTCGCCACTCCAGTACCTTTCGGCCCCATTGGCCGTCTGTTAACCGTGTGTTTGTAACTGGCCACTTAAGTTTGGGAATTCTTCGGGCTATGTCGGTTACCTTGGTTCTCCTGCGGTTAGAGGGGATTAGAGAAAAACAATACACATAGCCCCAAAATAATTTAATGTTTAATATCTTTTGCTTAGCCAGCTTTTATAGACACATCTGTAAAAACAAATTAGGTAGAAAAGGTTTTTAAAATAAATCAATTAAAGGAAGGTTGGACTATTCCAGCTAAATTGGCTTACCTAAGTAGATATCCAATCAGATGCCTAATTCAGTGTAAATCTGACCAATCATTAGCTGGAGGTGGATGATTGGTGGAAATCAATTGATTAATGACTGACGTTTAAGCCTCATATATGTCGTCATTCTATATGACGGTGGAAGCGTCATTTTCCATTAATTTAACGCTATCAGATTAAGAGAAAAATACTAGATAAAATTAACGTGAAAAATTTAAAAATTTTCCGTTAGAAACGCAAAAGTGAATTTTTTTGTTAGTTTGGCATGATTTTACGGCTCAAAATCAAAATATTTTGTTTCACATAAACCTACATGGGCACTTATGAAACGTCAGAAGCTAGGTGCACGGTTCCAATTGGTCGTTTCCTATGGAGAAGAGCCGGCAAGAAATTCCACGGTTACTTTTTTAAAAATAATTGGCTTTTACAATGTTTTCAAATTACAGTAGGTATGGAAGGACAGCTGCCTGTCAACAAGTACCAGGTACTTGATAAAATAAAAAAAAGGTCTACAGATCTAAAGTCTACAAGGCCTACAAAGTACTCACATTTACAAAGGCTAAATTACTGAGCCAATTTTGATGATAGGCATATAGCAGCTTTGGTATCTTAAGAAAATCATAGGATACCTACTATTGTCAATGCGGATACTGATGACTTAAAAGCGGAAGAAGCCACGACACAAAATTAGTTTTAATTATATGAATTCTAAATTAAATAAAGAGGTAAAATTTGTGAGTTTGCACGTAGGTGGTAAGCTTCAGAACTACTGATCCTTCATCATCTGCCTGCCTTTTCCCAACTATGTTGGGATCGGCTTCCAGGCTAACCGGATGCAGCTGAATACCAGTATTTTACATGGAGCGACTGCCTATCTGACCTCCACAAACCAGTTAATGGTTAATACGATACCCCTTGGTAAGACTGGTTGTCAGACTTTCAGGCTCCTGACTTCCAGTAACGACTGCCAAAGATCTATGAATGACAGCCGGGTCCAGCGGCGTGCTTTCCGAAGCACGGATGGTTCTCGGTACTACAGAACTACTGATCCAATCGCTAAATATCTTTCAGTAATGGGAAGCTATATATTTTATGTTAAAATGAGAGATTTCACGAGAACTAAGTCGCGGGCGAATGTAGGGAAATTAGATTTATTTTTGACAGATTGAGACTGAGATCAGACTTGTGAACGTTCTTAAAATTACGAGAATTGACCCTTTTTTTTTCCGGATGGGAAATCATCAAATGACCCCTCCCGCTCTGGGTGGAGCGGAAGGGAGTGTCAGACTCTTACTGACTAAAACCCACCCATGTTCCTTCCTTCGCCCTTTATGTTCCGGGGTAGCGGTAACCCTTTCGGACAATCCCGCTGACGAGAATTGACCCTCTGGTGCTGCTGCTGCATCCGGTTAGACTGTAAGACGCCCCAACAAACATGGAAAAAGGCAGGCAGATGATGATGACCTTATCACTTAGCTATACAGGGCGGCAGGGCCATCAACACGCAACCGCTTACCATGGATTCAGTACATGATTCTGGACCCCCCTGCGTTGAAATTTTTCGTCGGCTTTTTCTTAATTTAAACGTTTTTTTCTGCAGTTTTTTTTTACTGTAAACTGTATAAAATCATTATTTCTATCTAACCCAATGAGATTTTTAAATAAAAATAGTAAATTCACTTGTTTCACTTAAAACAGCAATGTAAATAAAACTCGAAAGGGCAGCGCGCGGTATCGCGGTAGGTAGCGCGCGCGCGCCATCCGCGGAGCGTTTTTATCGCGTTGCTTGCAATACATTGCGCACTCAAAAATGACTTTTTTTAAACCGGTCATTTCCAAGATGAATGACTCTCGAAATTTTATTTATGGCATCAGGTGTAACCTTTTCACGACGTTTGCGCGTCGAAGTCCCTGCCACCCTGTATAGAAATAATTTTCCCTCCAACGAGGAACAAAAACATTGTTATGTCTAATCAGCCTTAAATATTTTAAGTGTACATGTAAACTCGAACATAGATATGTTTTCCGGTGACGCGTTTTGATTGAGTGATAGTATTATAAGAAGCCCAGATATATTTGCTGATATCAGCCTTAATAATTTATTTGATTTACATATACGAGAAAATAAACATCACCAACCTGTGTGTAAAATAAAAAACTTTTTTTGATAAAGTGTAGCCCACAGGGCGAAAGTGATGTTATTATTCGGAATTAATAATAATAATTGTGATCTGAAACTATTTTAATTGTTAAGGTGAGTCGTGATAGTGTTTATTGTTGAATAATATTATTATTATTGTGAAATAGCTTGGACTTTGAACTTGGTGTAGTGGGCTACTACATTTTTAATGAACTTTGAAAAGTTTTGTTGTTGTTTCATTTTCTCGTGTTACAAAATAGTTAATAATTATATTAAAACTACTTAATAATTAAAAAAAAAGTATAATAATTAAAAAAATATATAAGTAATAATTTAAAATATATAATAATTATTTAAAATAAAAATAATGTAAAAAAACAGTCACATTATTTGACTTACCTCTTTGAAAATATCAAACCGAAGAAATATAATCACGAATTTAATGATAATTTTCAACTCTTATCAATAATCATTCTAGCTACGGATAATTAAAACAGTGTCTAAATTAAAAAAAAACAACATACATTAGTCACGTTGAATTATAATAATTATTATTTACAACTTCAATTTTGACGTCTTTAAGAACAGTTATTTTAAATTTAGTTGAAAGGCAATGGGCTGGGGTAAATTAATTAAAGTGCATTAATAATAGTAATATATTTTAACAAATTAATCTATGCCAAATGAGGCGTCAGGAAAAGTGTTGGTCGAAGAAATTTCAGTGCAAAATCATGTACGTTTATAATGAAAAATGTTTTTCAACTAGGAAATTCTAGGTAACGACCTGGAGCCTGGATGGTTAGTGACAATAATTTCGAACTCTATCTATACTCGTTATAAAGCTGAAGAGTTTGTGTGTTTGAACTTATTACTTCGTTTTCTACTTTATTGTACACCAGACAATACACAACAAAAAAAAAAAAATACAATTTTGAACAAAAAACATACAATGACTTTCTGACATTTTTTCTTTTTGCTCGACTACTAAGGGACGTAGTGTGCTGTTCAGTAGTCTATAACCTTCCTTGGACCAAGAATTGGTCTATCAATTGCTTTAAGAATTTTTCAAATCCGACTGGTAGTAACCACATACAAACACGTACATACAAACTTACAAACAAACAAATTTTACCTCTCTATAATATTATTTTCGAAAAGAGTGTCCATGGAGTTTCTTGCCCGTTCTTCTCTATAGGGACTTTCTACGCTTTGGAATGGGTAACTAGCTTCATCTTTCTGACAGGTCGACTCCTTTGACAAGTCAAAAGTGCCTGTAAATGGTATAATTGAACTAAATGCTTTGTGTTTGAGAAATCAGGCGATTGACCAACACGGCTTAACTTGCTCTCCGAGGCACGGATGAAGGGGTCTACATAGTAAAGACAATGACATAACTTTGTGTACACTGTAGAAGTGTACAAATTTGCCTTCCGCTTCTCAGAAAAACGTATGTTTAATTATATAAATTGAAGTCTTTGTTTGTAATGTCAAAATAAGAGCTTTTTACTAAACGCATTTGAAATATCATCATCTAAGCTACGGTCAAACGCTAGTAGTAACTACTATATAGTTAAAAATATTGTGTAACAAGAATAAAAGTAAATAATATTGCAGATAAAATCAAAACTTACCATAATATGAATCGTTGCGCTATCTATCTGCAATTTAATCGTGACTTTATGATTTGAATATTGATAAAAAGAGGTCGGTTATCAATTAATATAACTTTGTTTGGTAATTTCTGACTAATTACAAGTTCGCGGGCACGGTCATTAACAAAAGTCCATTAACACTGTCTCTTTACTAAACGCATTCTCTGTCTCATGTCTCTTTAAAATGGTTACATATTATCTAGAAACTAGCATTAACATATTACATTAAACGTAATCGTGAGGAAACCGGCATGTCCTACAACCAAAAATTCGAAGACATGTGAATTACGGCCCAGCTCACTCCCTCTCTCAGAGAGGAGGCCTGTGTCCCAGCAGTGGGAACATTATAGGCTGATTATAAAAAACTTTTTACGGCTACTTTTTGTCTAGTTTAACGATGCTTTTTTTTCTGGTGGGAAATCATCAAATGACCGCTCCCGCTCTGGGTGGAGCGGAAGGGAGTGTCAGACTCTTACTGACTAAAACCCACCCATGTTCCTTCCTTCGCCCTTTATGTTCCGGGGTAGCGGTAACCCTTTCGGACAATCCCGCTGAGGTTTAACGATGCTTGTTTGGTAAACTGACCCCAATATGGTTGGAAAAAGGCTGGGCAGATGATGGAATGGGAATATTATAGGCTGACTATGAGGGAATTATCATCAGAACTGAATTTCTCAGCAGCAGCCCGGAGTCTGGATTTAAGCCCGGTTGACAGCAATAGGCTCGCCCCCTATTACTTGGGACTTAAACAAAACTGGTGAATTGTGGGTGTACACAAATTTGTTTGATAAAGTGCTGTTTAGCTTTTCATCTATTAGCTGCTGTACCTACATTCAAAGCAAATAAAGATCTGATTCTGATTCTAAGAGTTAATATGAAAAAAAAAAAAAAACTCAATCATTTATTTCAATTAAACCATTTACACTGTAAATCCTACTAATATTTATCAACGCGAAAGTTTGTATGGATTAATGGATGGATGGAGGTTTGTTACTCTTTCACGCAAAAACTACAGAACGGATTTATATGAAATTTGGCACACAGATGGTTTATAACCAGGATTAACATATAGGGTACTTTTTAAACATGATGCTACCTTTGCCCATGCATTTTGACAACTCAAAAACACTTATTCACTCATTCAACTTCAATCGAAATCCTTCGGTGATCGAAAGTGTGTTTTCAACGCAAATAGGGTGCAGCTTGCCACAGCTCGGCTGTTGCAAGTACTGGTATTTTAAGTAACTATCGTGAATCATGATTGATTCAATGAAATAGCAACAATCAATCACAAAAGATAATAATGAATTACAATTAATTGCATTTAAGTAATCGGAAGAAACTAAGCAATTTAGCTTTATCGAAGACCAAATAGGTAGCTCAAATCTCAAATCCTTTATTGCAATCCATAATGTACAGACGCCAGCAGGTCAAGCTACCCGAAACTGTCAAATTTTCCCAATCAACCTTGAACCTTAATGCTTTAATGATAAAGTTGAAAATCTATTAAAGAAATTTGACAGATTGTAGTAACTTGATGTGCTGGCGTCCGTACATATACACGTGGTAAAATAAAAAAAATAATAGAAACAGTTATCGACCCTGTCGGACACAGCAATTTTTGAATAAGTAGAGAGAAGAAGGGCGGTTTATAAATACCTTCCAACCTAATTTCCAAGTTTAAGTACAGTATTTTTTATCTTACGAAGCGACGCGCGCTTTACTTGTGGTAACCAAGTGTACAAACACGCTGTGAATGTGTCCGTGAAGACGGATAGCGTCGGCACATAACATACAAACTTCCTACTTCGCCACTGTTTGGGAGGACGGTACCGAGAGCTCCTGCGCTTATGTAAGCACCCTCCCCTGCGCTTGCTTCCCTGGTGAGACATTATCTTGGTCAGATCGTGTGAAGACGACGTAGATTAGTGCCCGAGATGGTCTTTTGAGGAAAGAACCAGACAGATTTAATTGGACCTGTCAGCCATTGCAAGCTTTTGTTGGTAATCGTGTATGTAGCTCAACACAGGTCTTCAGGAGTTCAACGACATATAGTTTCTACCGCCTAAATTAGTAATACAATAATTTAATTACCTGTTTTCTCTCCACAGATATGTACAAAGCTATCACTTTCCTGACATTGATAGCTGCGTCTACAGCCCAGTTCCTACCAAATGGCTGCCCCTCCAGCTCGAACGTGCATCTCCTGCTGCCGCACGAGAGTGACTGCTCGAAGTACTACAGCTGCAGCAATGGCAACAAAATAGAGATGAGCTGTGCGCCTGGAACGCTATTTGATGCTAATTTACAAGTATGTAAACATTTTTTGATCCACCACAGTGGTAGGGTAGCCCATTGGTAGCAGCCCCCCCCCCCCACCTCCGAGTTGTAGGTCAGGCAGGCGCTTTGCTTTGCATAATTTATTTCATCACCACTGCTCTCAAAACGGTGAAGGAAAATATCGTGAGGAAACCGGCATGTCGTAGAACCAAAAATTCGAAGACATGTGACATCTACCAACCCGCATTGGGCCCGCGTAGTGGATAGCCACTCCCTCTCACGGAGAGAAGGCCTGTGTCCCAGCAGTTGGAACATTATAGGCAGATTATGCTAAACATTTTTTGACTACTTTTGTTCTACGAGTAGTTTAACGGCTTGTTTGGTAAACCGACCCCAATATGTTTGGGAAAAGGCTAGGCAGATGAGGATAAACGTTTTTTAAAAGTGAACTTACGCTATTCGATAATTCAGCGAGAATAATTGAGGGTGAAATTCCAAGGACGCGTCACTTTTAGGCACTTTTTGTTACATGAGAGAGAAGAAAGATATCTCTCTCTCCCTCTCTGTCTCTCACACAAAATTTTAAAATTTTTAAAGAAGTCTTACTTTTATCACGTCTACGGTGTTAGACGCGTATTTTTTTTTTTTTTCGTTTTTCTTATAAATTACCCTTTTTTGTTGATTTTTATTCAAAATCAAAATCATAAGTCATTTATTCAAATTAGGCTATAGCCATTTCATACAGCTGTCAAGGAATGACAGCTGTCATTTGAATATACGGACAATTTAAGCTGCGGGCTAATTGCGTAACACACTAACAGTAGCAATGGCTTTCATTTTGACAGTTCAACAACATTGATTGCGTTATTTACGTTGTTGAGCAGACATATTTTTCGAACATACGACGTAATGGATTAGCAATATCCTTCAAAATTAATCAGATTGAGATTGATAGTGTGCTGCATTATGGTGCTGGCAGACAATTTGATAAACAATTAATTTGACTTTGTAACGTGTAAATAAATTGATTTGAAGTAATTAGCCCTGAAAACATAATTCACGTATCGGTAAACCTTCATGATTGTATCATACATAACGGAAATAGGAGTTTCTTGGTCACGCTGGAGGCCTTACCTAAACCGGTAAACATAATCATAATCATTTATTCATTTACGAATATGGATACATAAGAAAAGGTCTTTTTTTTTCCGGACGGGAAAAAATCCACCCATGTTCCTTCCTTTGCCCTTTATGTTCCGGGGGTATCGGTAACCCTTTCGGACAATCCCGCTGACCCGGCAGGCTTCGGCCCTAAGGGGCCCCTCAAATTATGCTAACAACTCTTTGAGGCGCGCGTGGAACACTTACGCGCCGTCCGGCACGGGCCTGGTCCTGATCGGACGGTGAGCTACCCATTGCTCTCCGCCCGCAGGCCCGCGCCTACGGTGGCCGGGAGTCGTCACGCGGCTCCCGACGCCCGGAGCGTCTCCCGCGGCGGTTGGGACGGGAGGCTCTCTCCCTCATCCGTCCCGCCACACGTAAGAAAAGGTCTCATACAAACAATAGTGTCCATCAGCCATATCCTACCATAAGGCATGCAAATTTACAAATACACAGGAATCTACGAAGCTAGAATTTAACAATAAAAGACATCATTTAAAATATCGCATGAAGTAACATTAAATAAGTTTATCCTGTAAATATTCAGTGACAGAGGAATATGCTTTTTTTAAGTAACAGTGTTTTTATACTGTATTTAAATATATTTATATCACCTATCTCCAGAAGTGAAATTGGTAAATGGTTATATTTATTTAATAACGCTGTTTTATTGATTGGTAACCGGTAGCGTTGACTCTAGCCTTGTTTTAGTAATCTTGATTCATCATCATCTGTCCGCCTTTTCCCAACTATGTTGGAGTCGGCTTCCAGTCTAACCGGATGCAGCTGAGTACTAGTATTTTAAATGGAGCGATTGCCTATCTGACCTCCACAGCCCAGTTACGGGGTAATACGATACCCCTTGGTAAGACTGGTTGTCAGATTTTCGGGATTCTGACGACCCGTAACGACTGTCAAAGATCCATGAATGACATCCGGGACCAACAGCTTAACGGGCTTTCCGAGGCACGGAGGGGTCTTGTTATGTATTGATGGTAATCCATTCACGGACCGACCGCGGTAAGCGTAGCTTAAACTTCAATCGCCCCGTGAAACAGATACTATTTAGACACTAGCCCCTTCGAATATTTATATTCATTATTAAGTAATATAAAAACATTTTATTCCACAGGTATGCAATTGGCCGTTCGCAGTACAATGTACAACACCATCACCACAAGAAACAACAACCACAACACCATCACCACCTACAACAACAATAACGGCACCAACAACAACTGCACCAACAGAATTCCTGCCAAATGGTTGTCCAGCAGACTTCACCGTACATTACCTGCTGCCCCATCCAACAGATTGTTCTAAGTACTACCAATGCAGCAATGGAAACCAAGTTGAAATGCCTTGTGGAGCTGGAACGTTATTTGACTTTGAGACACAGGTAATATATAAAAATACTTCAATCAACCAACTCAGCCTATCGCAGTCCACTGCTGGACTTCCCCCTTCGTCCTTCGCCTTCCGCATCCAGTTCGTCCCAGCCACCTTCTTTAGGTTGTCCGTCCATCTAGCTGGGGGGCGTCCCACACTACGCTTGCCGATACGCGGTCTCCACTCCAGGACTCGTCTGCTCGAGCGGCCATCGGCCCTTCGACAGACATGGCCAGCTCACTGCCACTTCAGTTTGCTTACTCTGCAAGCTATGTCGGTAACTCCGGTTCTTTTCCGGATGATTTCATTCCTGATTTTATCCTTTAAAAGGACTCCGAGCATAGCTCGCTCCATAGCGCGCTGAGCGACCTTGAATTAGTGGACCAGCCCGACCGTCAGTGTCCACGTTTCGGCACCTCATGTCATGACGGGCAGGACGCACTGGTCGAAGACTTTAGTCATAAGTGTCCCTTGTTTTTGCTTGTATAGTAAGGTAGTTAGCCTTTAAAGGCACTGAAAAAATCTACATAATTATATTTCAGTTACCTACTTCAAACAATTTTCTTATATATTAGCGTATTGATTAATATTGTAAGAAAATAATAAAATAGAAAAATGAAACTATACAAGGTGGCAAGGCAATCGACGCACATATTGTAATGGCTCGATCTCAGTGTAGATGATTGTAGCGTAGAAATATGAATTTTGTCGGTTATAAAAAAAAAAAAAAAAACGATTTTTTCATAGAAAAGTGCAATAAATACTACACGGTCTAAATGAATGGAACAGTAAATTATTATTTTTTAATAACCGTTAAAAAATTTCCACCCTGTATAGATACAATTAAGCAAACGTCCTTGGTAACAATTTGAAACTGACAGAGACCTTATTGCAAAGCTGCTAAGGGCTACTTCCGTAGTTCAAGTGTTACCACTGACGTGCAGTTGACTGTAGCATTATCATTTCGGATTTAATAATTAAACAGACTTGATAAAATTTTAGTTTTGAAAAGTTAAGGCAGTGTTTCATCCCAGCTTTTTCTAGTTTTAATCCAATAATAATTCAATCAAATCTCTTCTTTCAAGATCTGCAACTGGCCTTTCCTGGTAACCTGCTACCCAGGAGCAACAACATCTCAACCAACAACATCGTCATCAACAACAACTGAAGTTCCATCACCCACAACAGTCGATCCAACAACAACAACCGAGTCGACAATAGATTTCTTGCCTAACGGTTGTCCAGCAGACTTTGAAGTACATTTCTTGTTACCTCATGAGACGAATTGCGCTAAGTTTTACAGTTGCAGCAATGGAAAGAAAGTTTTGATGTCTTGTGCACCGGGGACTTTGTTCTCTTTTGAGGGACAGGTACGTACTTTTGTGCTTTCAAACAAATAGGTCCATTGGCCTGATTAAACAAGTACGCTGGACTTCATACTATCGATGAGAAAACGAAGAGATTTGATTTACGACATTTTGGCGCTGGTGAGTGTCCGTGGAACAAATTTTTTTGATAGCGAGTTTTACAAATTGCGCATCATCATTTCAGCCGATAGACGTCCACTGCTGGACATAGGCCTCCCCCAAGTGCCGCCACATTGACCGGTCCCGTGTGACTCGCATCCAGCGGATTCCCGCAACCTTCACCAGGTCATCGGTCCACCTAGTGGGAGGCCTTCCAACGCAACGTCTTCCGGTTCGCGGTCGCCACTCCAGAACTGCGCATACTCTCATGATAAAAATGTTCTATATCTCGATAGACCTTTATATCAGAGATGTACGGACGCCAGCACATCAAGTTACTACAATCTGTCAAATTTCTTTAATAGATTTTCAACTTTATCGCGAAACCATTAAGGTTCAAGGTTGATTGGGAAAATTTGACAGTTTCGGGTAGCTTGACCTGCTGGCGTCTGTACCAAAACAACACAACGGCCATTTGCAACAATGTGTAAATTTTAGTTCCTGAGACGCTTTGAATCGGCACAAAAATAACTGTCATTTCGTATAGTATATTTAATCCAGCGTACTTGTTCAATCAGGCCAATGGACCTGGATGGATAATAGAGGTCATCAAATGAGATGGGAACTTGTGGTGCCACATACAAATTCAATGGTTTGATTATTTGAATATTTAAACCTGAAATTCTAATTTTATATAAAACACGTTAAAAGGTTTTTATCTTTTGGCAATTGTGGTTAACTTTATGGCCTTAAATTTCGACAAGGAATATTTAATAATGTTCAAATAATCAACTCAGCCTATCGCAGTCCACTGCTGGACATAGGCGTCTCCCAGGCTGCGCCACAACACCCTGTCCTCCGCCTTCCGCATCCAGTCTGTCCCAGCCACTTTTTTGAGGTCGGGTTTTTAATAATGTTATTAAAAAAAAATTGTTGACAAAAGTGATGAAATATACAGAGTGACAGGGGAACTCGACGTATTCCCTGAAAGGGGTTATACTAGAGGTCATTAGCAACAAATTAAGTGCAGTGAACTAGGGGTCAAAACTGCATAGTTAAAAAATAAAAAAAATCTATTAAAGTCCTTTTATTTCTGAGATTATGTTAGTTTTGCTAGCATTTTTTTCAAATTACAGAAAAGTATCAATTAAACTTTTGGAGTGGAGTAGTTTTTTCTCATAATTAATTGGTTTTGGTAACAAGTCACTAAAAATCGGAACTACCCCCTATCGGAAATAACCCCTTTCAAGGAATACGTCGAGTTTCCCTGTCACCCTGTATAGTTGAAACCCTCTTAAATACAGACGAATGTGTTATTAATTCGCTTTAGTGAGTGATTGCGCAAGAATTTGACCTGAAGAGGGCTTGTTTACACTTTTATTCAATACTTTTGGAACAGACTATATGAACCCATCTCTGATATAAGCAGTCAATTGTCTGTATTTTGTTTAAACATTGATAAAACTTAATCGTACTAATATTTATTTGAATTCAAAATCTGCGATACTTAATTATCAAGTTTTGGAACAACACACTCAATGTATGTTCACTAATAAAATGACTTTACATAAATTCGATTGCAACCAAACTCTTTTTGGACCTTTTTTTTTCATTACTAATGGTCACTCAAAATTCAGCTTAAAATGCATAACTTTAAAGTAGATAGTGAACTGACTTACTGAAAAATGGTATGTAATCTACATTAGGTTTATGAAATGAAGTGCAGTTACATTATCGAAGTCAAAAAGTCTTTAACTGTTTTAAATATTCTTTTTATTAATATTGTTGTTTTCTAGGGTTGTGACTTGCCCCACATGGTAGACTGCACACCAGGTGCTACAACTATAACTCCGTCTACAACAACAACAACTGAAGTGCCAACAACTACTTCAACAACTGAGGAGCCTACAACAACAACAACGGAGGCACCCACAACAACAACAACAACAGAGGAGCCAACAACAACGACGACGACCGAGGCACCCACTACAACAACAACTGAGGAGCCAACTTCAACAACAACAACGGAGGCATCCACGACAACAACAACTGAGGAGCCAACGACAACAACAACAACGCAGGCACCCACAACGACAACTACTGAGGAGCCAGCAACAACTACAACAACGGAGGCACCCACGACAACAACTACTGAGGAGCCAGCAACAACTACAACAACGGAGGCACCCACGACGACAACTACTGAGGAGCCAACTACAACAACAACAACGCAGGCACCCACAACGACAACTACTGAGGAGCCATCTACAACAACAACGACGCAGGTACCCACGACAACAACTACTGAGGAGCCAGCAACAACTACAACAACCGAGGAACCCCCGACGTCAACTACTGAGGAGCCAATGATAACTACAACAACGCAGGCACCCACTACGACAACTACTGAGGAGCCAACGACAACTACAACAACGCAGGCACCCACGACAACAACTACTGAGGAGCCAACTACAACAACAACAACGCAGGCACCCACAACGACAACCACTGAGGAGCCAACGACAACTACAACAACGCAGGCACCAACGACAACAACCACTGAGGAGTCAACTACAACAACAACAACGGAGGCACCCACTACAACAACATCTGAAGCGACCACAACAACGGATGTACCATCAACAACAACAGTAGCCCCAGGGTTCCTTCCCAATGGGTGCCCAGCAGACTTCAATGTCAATCTTCTGTTGCCTCACGAGGCTGACTGTGCGAAGTTCTACAGCTGTGTGAATGGTATCAAAGTTGAGATGAACTGCGCTCCTGGTACCTGGTTCGACATTAATTTACAGGTAAATTATAGAAAATTTAAATAGTTTCCGCCCGCGGCTACGCTCGTGCGGTACGATGATAAAACGTAGCCTATGTCATTTCTCAGGGTTCAAATTATCTGCATGCCAAATTTCATCAAAATCGGCCCAGCCGTTACGGAGAATAGCCGGAACAAACTAACACACAGACAGAAAAAAGTAAAAATAAATGTCTTTTTCTCAGAAATTCCGTATATACTTTCATATGCATTTAGTCGAATGATGTTATTTTGACATGACAAACATATATTTCGATTTTATTTATTTAAATTGTATAGAGAACTAGCTGCGCCCCGCGGTTTCACTCGCATAAGTTTCGATCCCGTGTGCACATCGAGATAAAGAGTATCCTATATGTTAATCCTGGTTATAAACTATCTGTGTGCCAAATTTCATCCAAATCCGTTAAGTAGCTTTGCGTGAAAGAGTAACAAACATGCATCCATCCATCCATCCATACAAACTTTCGCGTTTATAATATTAGTAGGATAGATTTAGATTCTTCGATTTTAGGGAGGGACTTTAAACGAAACTCGCTGAGGTAGCCCACGAATTTAATTTATTTTTAGGTTTTTTTGCAAATTGCTGATCAATATGAAGTTTTACGTTGAACAAAATGTGTTTGCGATAGAAATGAATATGATATACACATGAATAAGTATTAAAAGCTCTCTACAAAACATTCTTTATCAGTCTAATGAAATGGCTAAAAACAAAAATTAAGCAAATTGTCAATTTGTTCAACAATCAATTTCTCTCACTGTAAAATGCACACATGCATAATAAGGTGTATTTCTTTACAGTACTGCAACTGGCCGTTCATGGTGCAATGTAATGTTACATCAACGACTCAAGCTCCAACAACAACAATTACAACGACGACCGAAGAGCCCACCACTCCAGAGGTGACTACCACAACAACTACAACACAAGCACCCACCACAACAACAAGTACAGAAGAACCTACTGTCACAACGTCAGAGGAACCCACTACCACCACAACTACTGAGGAACCCACTACCACCACAACTACTGAGGAACCCTCTACTACCACAACTACTGAGGAACCCTCTACTACCACAACAACTGTAGAACCCTCTACCACGACAACTACTGAGGAACCCACTACCACCACCACTACAGAGGAACCTACTACCACCACAACTACTGAGGAACCCTCTACTACCACAACAACTGTAGAACCCTCTACCACGACGACTACTGAGGAACCCACTACCACCACAACTACTGAGGAACCCACTACCACCACAACTACTGAGGAACCCACTACCACCACAACTACTGAGGAACCCTCTACCACCACAACTACTGAGGAACCCACTACCACCACAACTACTGAGGAACCCACTACCACCACAACTACTGAGGAACCCACTACCACCACAACTACTGAGGAACCCACTACCACCACCACTACAGAGGAACCTACTACCACCACCACTACAGAGGAACCTACTACCACCACCACTACAGAGGAACCCACTACCACCACCACTACAGAGGAACCCACTACCACCACCACTACAGAGGAACCTACTACCACGACAACTAGTGAGGAACCCTCTACTACCACAACAACTGTAGAACCCTCTACCACGACAACTACTGAGGAACCCACTACCACCACCACTACAGAGGAACCTACTACCACCACCACTACAGAGGAACCTACTACCACCACCACTACAGAGGAACCTACTACCACCACCACTACAGAGGAACCTACTACCACCACCACTACAGAGGAACCTACTACCACCACCACTACAGAGGAACCTACTACCACCACCACTACAGAGGAACCTACTACCACCACCACTACAGAGGAACCCACTACCACGACAACTACTGAGGAACCCTCTACCACCACAACTACTGAGGAACCCTCTACCACCACAACTACTGAGGAACCCTCTACCACGACAACTACTGAGGAACCCTCTACCACCACAACTACTGAGGAACCCTCTACCACGACAACTACTGAGGAACCCTCTACCACCACAACTACTGAGGAACCCACTACCACCACCACTACAGAGGAACCTACTACCACGACAACTACTGAGGAACCCTCTACTACCACAACAACTGTAGAACCCTCTACCACGACAACTACTGAGGAACCCACTACCACCACCACTACAGAGGAACCCACTACCACCACAACTACTGAGGAACCCACTACCACCACAACTACTGAGGAACCCTCTACTACCACAACTACTGAGGAACCCTCTACTACCACAACAACTGTAGAACCCTCTACCACGACAACTACTGAGGAACCCACTACCACCACCACTACAGAGGAACCCACTACCACCACCACTACAGAGGAACCTACTACCACCACCACTACAGAGGAACCCACTACCACCACAACTACTGAGGAACCCTCTACTACCACAACAACTGTAGAACCCTCTACCACGACAACTACTGAGGAACCCACTACCACCACCACTACAGAGGAACCCACTACCACCACAACTACTGAGGAACCCACTACCACCACAACTACTGAGGAACCCTCTACTACCACAACTACTGAGGAACCCTCTACTACCACAACAACTGTAGAACCCTCTACCACGACAACTACTGAGGAACCCACTACCACCACCACTACAGAGGAACCTACTACCACCACAACTACTGAGGAACCCACTACCACCACAACTACTGAGGAACCCACTACCACCACCACTACAGAGGAACCCACTACCACCACAACTACTGAGGAACCCTCTACTACCACAACAACTGTAGAACCCTCTACCACGACAACTACTGAGGAACCCACTACCACCACCACTACAGAGGAACCTACTACCACCACCACTACAGAGGAACCTACTACCACCACCACTACAGAGGAACCTACTACCACCACCACTACAGAGGAACCTACTACCACCACAACTACTGAGGAACCCACTACCACCACAACTACTGAGGAACCCACTACCACCACAACTACTGAGGAACCCTCTACTACCACAACTACTGAGGAACCCTCTACTACCACAACAACTGTAGAACCCTCTACCACGACAACTACTGAGGAACCCACTACCACCACCACTACAGAGGAACCTACTACCACCACAACTACTGAGGAACTCACTACCACCACAACTACTGAAGAACCCACTACCACCACCACTACAGAGGAACCCACTACCACCACAACTACTGAGGAACCCTCTACTACCACAACAACTGTAGAACCCTCTACCACGACAACTACTGAGGAACCCACTACCACCACCACTACAGAGGAACCTACTACCACCACCACTACAGAGGAACCTACTACCACCACCACTACAGAGGAACCTACTACCACCACAACTACTGAGGAACCCACTACCACCACAACTACTGAGGAACCCACTACCACCACAACTACTGAGGAACCCACTACCACCACCACTACAGAGGAACCTACTACCACCACCACTACAGAGGAACCTACTACCACCACCACTACAGAGGAACCTACTACCACCACCACTACAGAGGAACCTACTACCACGACAACTACTGAGGAACCCTCTACTACCACAACAACTGTAGAACCCTCTACCACGACAACTACTGAGGAACCTACTACCACCACAACTACAGAGGAACCCACTACCACCACAACTACTGAGGAACCCACTACCACCACAACTACTGAGGAACCCTCTACTACCACAACTACTGAGGAACCCTCTACTACCACAACTACTGAGGAACCCACTACCACCACCACTACAGAGGAACCTACTACCACCACCACTACAGAGGAACCTACTACCACCACAACTACTGAGGAACCCACTACCACCACAACTACTGAGGAACCCTCTACTACCACAACAACTGTAGAACCCTCTACCACGACAACTACTGAGGAACCTACTACCACCACCACTACAGAGGAACCCACTACCACCACAACTACTGAGGAACCCACTACCACCACCACTACAGAGGAACCCACTACCACCACAACTACTGAGGAACCCTCTACTACCACAACTACTGAGGAACCCTCTACTACCACAACTACAGAGGAACCTACTACCACGACAACTACTGAGGAACCCACTACCACGACAACTACTGAGGAACCCACTACCACCACCACTACAGAGGAACCTACTACCACCACCACTACAGAGGAACCTACTACCACCACAACTACTGAGGAACCCACTACCACCACAACTACTGAGGAACCCACTACCACCACAACTACTGAGGAACCCACTACCACCACCACTACAGAGGAACCTACTACCACCACCACTACAGAGGAACCTACTACCACCACCACTACAGAGGAACCTACTACCACCACCACTACAGAGGAACCTACTACCACGACAACTACTGAGGAACCCTCTACTACCACAACAACTGTAGAACCCTCTACCACGACAACTACTGAGGAACCTACTACCACCACAACTACAGAGGAACCCACTACCACCACAACTACTGAGGAACCCACTACCACCACAACTACTGAGGAACCCTCTACTACCACAACTACTGAGGAACCCTCTACTACCACAACTACTGAGGAACCCACTACCACCACCACTACAGAGGAACCTACTACCACCACCACTACAGAGGAACCTACTACCACCACAACTACTGAGGAACCCACTACCACCACAACTACTGAGGAACCCTCTACTACCACAACAACTGTAGAACCCTCTACCACGACAACTACTGAGGAACCCACTACCACCACCACTACAGAGGAACCTACTACCACCACAACTACTGAGGAACCCACTACCACCACCACTACAGAGGAACCCACTACCACCACAACTACTGAGGAACCCTCTACTACCACAACTACTGAGGAACCCTCTACTACCACAACTACAGAGGAACCTACTACCACGACAACTACTGAGGAACCCACTACCACGACAACTACTGAGGAACCCACTACCACCACCACTACAGAGGAACCTACTACCACCACCACTACAGAGGAACCTACTACCACCACAACTAATGAGGAACCCACTACCACCACAACTACTGAGGAACCCACTACCACGACAACTACTGAGGAACCCACTACCACCACCACTACAGAGGAACCTACTACCACCACCACTACAGAGGAACCTACTACCACCACAACTACTGAGGAACCCACTACCACCACAACTACTGAGGAACCCACTACCACCACCACTACAGAGGAACCCACTACCACCACAACTACTGAGGAACCCTCTACTACCACAACTACTGAGGAACCCTCTACTACCACAACTACAGAGGAACCTACTACCACGACAACTACTGAGGAACCCACTACCACGACAACTACTGAGGAACCCACTACCACCACCACTACAGAGGAACCTACTACCACCACCACTACAGAGGAACCTACTACTACCACAACAACTGTAGAACCCTCTACCACGACAACTACTGAGGAACCCTCTACTACCACAACAACTGTAGAACCCTCTACCACGACGACTACTGAGGAACCCACTACCACCACAACTACTGAGGAACCCACTACCACCACAACTACTGAGGAACCCTCTACTACCACAACAACTGTAGAACCCTCTACCACGACAACTACTGAGGAACCCACTACCACCACCACTACAGAGGAACCTACTACCACCACCACTACAGAGGAACCTACTACCACCACCACTACAGAGGAACCTACTACCACCACCACTACAGAGGAACCTACTACCACTACAACTACTGAGGAACCCTCTACTACCACAACTACTGAGGAACCCTCTACTACCACAACTACAGAGGAACCTACTACCACGACAACTACTGAGGAACCCACTACCACGACAACTACTGAGGAACCCACTACCACCACCACTACAGAGGAACCTACTACCACCACCACTACAGAGGAACCTACTACCACCACCACTACAGAGGAACCTACTACCACCACAACTACTGAGGAACCTACTATCACCACAACTACTGAGGAACCCTCTACTACCACAACAACTGTAGAACCCTCTACCACGACAACTACTGAGGAACCTACTACCACCACCACTACAGAGGAACCTACTACCACCACCACTACAGAGGAACCCACTACCACCACCACTACAGAGGAACCCACTACCACCACAACTACTGAGGAACCCTCTACTACCACAACTACTGAGGAACCTACTACCACAACAACTACTGAGGAACCCACTACCACGACAACTACTGAGGAACCCACTACCACCACCACTACAGAGGAACCTACTACCACCACCACTACAGAGGAACCTACTACCACCACCACTACAGAGGAACCCACTACCACCACCACTACAGAGGAACCCACTACCACCACCACTACAGAGGAACCCACTACCACCACCACTACAGAGGAACCTACTACCACGACAACTAGTGAGGAACCCTCTACTACCACAACAACTGTAGAACCCTCTACCACGACAACTACTGAGGAACCCACTACCACCACCACTACAGAGGAACCTACTACCACCACCACTACAGAGGAACCCACTACCACGACAACTACTGAGGAACCCTCTACTACCACAACAACTGTAGAACCCTCTACCACGACAACTACTGAGGAACCCACTACCACCACAACTACTGAGGAACCCACTACCACCACCACTACAGAGGAACCCACTACCACCACCACTACTGAGGAACCTACTACCACGACAACTACTGAGGAACCCTCTACCACCACAACAACTGTAGAACCCTCTACCACGACAACTACTGAGGAACCCACTACCACCACCACTACAGAGGAACCTACTACCACCACCACTACAGAGGAACCTACTACCACCACAACTACTGAGGAACCCACTACCACCACAACTACAGAGGAACCTACTACCACGACAACTACTGAGGAACCCTCTACCACCACAACAACAGTAGAACCCTCTACCACGACAACTACTGAGGAACCCACTACCACTACCACTACAGAGGAACCTACTACCACCACCACTACAGAGGAACCTACTACCACCACAACTACTGAGGAACCCTCTACTACCACAACAACTGTAGAACCCTCTACCACGACAACTACTGAGGAACCCACTACCACCACAACTACTGAGGAACCCACTACCACCACCACTACAGAGGAACCCACTACCACCACCACTACTGAGGAACCTACTACCACGACAACTACTGAGGAACCCTCTACCACCACAACAACTGTAGAACCCTCTACCACGACAACTACTGAGGAACCCACTACCACCACCACTACAGAGGAACCTACTACCACCACCACTACAGAGGAACCTACTACCACCACAACTACTGAGGAACCCACTACCACCACAACTACAGAGGAACCTACTACCACGACAACTACTGAGGAACCCTCTACCACCACAACAACTGTAGAACCCTCTACCACGACAACTACTGAGGAACCCACTACCACCACCACTACAGAGGAACCCACTACCACCACCACTACAGAGGAACCTACTACCACCACCACTACAGAGGAACCTACTACCACCACAACCGAGGTACCCACTTTCACACCATATGAGTCAACTACTGAAGTACCAATAACTTCTGAACCCACAACTGATGTTTCTTCTACAATACAGGTTTCAACGACAACAGGCGTGCCAACAACGACGGAAGAGCCAATAGCAACGGAAGAGCCAACAACGGTTGAGCCAACAACGGAAGACTTAGATTACACGAGGACGACAATACTGGACCCGACTACATTGGAGCCATCAACTCAGGTACCGTTAACAACCACAGAGAACCCACAACACAAGGTCCTACTACACTAGAGCCAACTACTCATGAACTAACTATACTAGAACCAACAACTGAATTGCTAGCTACAACAGAGGGTTTTACAAACACAGTTCAGTTATCAACAACAATTGCCAAATTAAGACCCTTTCTTACAGCATAGCTCAATTAAATTTCATTAAATTAAATTACTAATATCTTTGTAAAGAAGCCTTTTTAAATACTACTTCCCGAATTAGATTTGATTTGTAAAAGCTATTGAAGCGTTTGCCAAAGTTTATGGATGACGTGAAAACACGGTTTATATGAATTTATTATAAAATTGCCAAAACTAGAAACAAAGCAGATTCAAAGTTTACCCTAACAATGCTTGAGGAAAAATCTACAATTTGGATTACCTTTCCCGAAGTGGTAATCCAACCATTTTCGGGAATTTGCTATCGGAATTTTAACCGTCAATATCTCTGTAACCAGAAGGTTTCCATGAATGGTCCAGTACAAGAAAAAACAATGACGGGGAGTACAAGTGACTCTCGGTTTCGTTAAATGTCTTTTGACATCCGTTATGATAAAAATCGTGTCTTTTTTACAAGTACACAATATTATATCTAAAGAATATATAAATATCGATATATTATAAATATCGGATTTTTTCGATTGCAAAAGACGGGCAAATACAGAAATAAATAAACAATCAATAAACAATATTTTTAATTTACAGGAAGCTTCCTCTGAGGAATCTACAGATCCTACCACACAGGAGCCGACAACTACAGTAACGGAAGAGTCTACCACTACGGACTATTCAACGACAGATGATCCTACGACAGAAGCAAATGATTATACGACAACGGATTATCCAGCGACGGACGATGATGATTATACGACAGCGCCAGATTATGATACTACGACAGACTTTACTACGGAATCAACTTCAGATTACGAATCAACAACACCGGATTACCCTACGACAGGAGATACGTCTGAGGAGGTTTCGGAAACAGATCCCACATCAACCACAGATTATCCAAGCACAGATGATTCCACAACAACAGACGACGACGACTATTCAACAGATCCGACAGAGTATCCCGATACGACAGATTCTTCTACAACGGAAGTTGACACGACAGTCACGACAGAAGAGACTACCCCTGAAGATGATAATCCGTGTCCTCCTGGCACTTACGGAAATGTTGCGCATCCAGAATTGTGCAATTCCTTCTACCTGTGTGTGAGTGGACTAGCCGTAGAGTTGCAATGTGCTGGTGGATTCGAGTTTGATCCTGAACTTAAGGTGAGTTTTTAATTTTGATTAGTATTGTCATTGACATATCTCGCGACCCTGGGGTCCCGGACCTTTGGGATGCGTACCAGGGGCCAAAGCCCAAGGCAATTTTAAATGATGAGGAGACGCCAACCGACAATATTATCCTACACGCACGATGCAAGTGCATCCAAGGACAACCCCCGGTTGGTGCAGGACTATTACAGAACATGTAAACAAAACATTGGGCCATGGGTTTGGGTGGCTATAGTGGATCGGTTATCTGGAACTATGGAAGGACTATGTCCCCTGCCTGACCAATGATAATATAATATCCACAGATAAAATGGCAGGGTATTGTCATTATTAATATCCTACCCTGCTATTTTATTTATTTTGTTAACTTATCTCTATCGGCTGTCGACTCAACATTTTCAAATTAAATATTCAGTGTACAATATCACAATAAACAATAAAATACAATTGTAAAACGCTTGTTTGTCGCATGTTTTTGTCGCACAGTTAGGCGTATTGGTTGATATTATAAGCAAAAAAAAAAAATTGAGTGTATTATCAAATGTAAAAAAAAAACACTTATTCAAATATATTACAAAAAAATAAAATAGTATCATGATAAAACAATCGTAAAACAGTGCTCAAAAAAATATATTTCATCGCGAAATATTTTAAAATTTTGAGCGTAAACTGTCATATTAATTTCATGTAATTATAAAAACAAATTGAATTCAATCAACTAAAGAAACACTTAAAATATTCCACTGAGCCGCGCATATATAGAAAATGTATGTGTGTGTGTATGTAGTTTAATGAAAACTGCAAAATTACTTTTATTTTGGTGGTCATTCGATACAACTAACATCAAATGTTTCAACATTCAACATGTCTTTCGCCACCGATCAGCCATATTATACAAACTCATGTTAAAATACTTTGGAAAATAAATGCAACTTTAATTAATAGAAGTGTTTATCTTAGTACATAACATGAAACTTATTTGTTGCCGTGATACGCTATTCGCATTTGCCTAAAAAATTGCTTCTTACCGCATATTAACTGTGGCACATTTTAACTAAATAAATCTTTTCTTGCAGACCTGCGTCGAAATCGCTCCAGGCGGCTGTACTTTGGGCGACTCGACAGAATCAACAACAGAGTCTTACCCAACGACAGACTTATCCAACACGACTCCAGACCCATCCCTGACTACTACTGAGGGTGTGACTCCCCCAGAACGGTGCCCTATTGGAATGTGGGGTAACATTCCCCACGAATACAGATGTGATTCCTTCTATATGTGTGCGGCAGGAAGCGCCATTCAACTGTATTGCAGCGAAGGATTTGAGTTTGATCCTGAACAGGGAGTGAGTTTTGAATTCGTTTTTATTAACCTAATACTCGTAGAGAGGGCAGTTATGGATCATTGGAAACGGCTGCGATTTACGAGTAGATCGTAGGTTCGAACCTAGACAGACGCTTTACTTTGTGTATTTCATCACCACTGCTCTCAAAACGGTGAAGGAAAACATCGTGAGGAAACCGGCATGTCCTAGAATCAAAAAAATCGAAGACATGCGATATTCAACAACTGGGCTCGCGTGGTGGGTAACGGCCTACAACCTCTCACAGAGAGGAAGTTTGTGTCCCAGCAACACTATAGGCTGATTACGCTAACTAAGGTTATACGAACGGCTAACGGCGTCAAAAAATTCTTCCGCAACGCTGCCGACTGGTAATGTACCCAAGAGACTGGCGGCATTGCCACGTTGTATGGCAATGCTTAGCCTCTGGCTAAGGTAAGCCCACGGCAAGTGTCAACCAGCCGTTTGGATTATGTACGTTGAACAAACCATCAGCACTCGGACCCCGCGGTGCAAGGGCCAAAACAAAATAGTACCGCGGGCAGGCGATGCGACGTGCTAGGTCGGGGGAAAAAGTGATTTCACGTGGAGGAAGTCGCAGGGACTAGTCTAAGATAAAATACAAATCTATATTCTATGTTATGGGTTTGATTTCCGCACTTATGTAGTCCTTCAAATGGACCATTGTGCGTGGGCCATGGCTGCCGTCGGTTCCAACCAGCCCACCTCCCTCCAGATTTTTATTTTAGGAGATAAAATACAAAAACTAACCACCAATCATTTCCAGACGTGCGTCCTCATTGCTGAAGGCGGTTGCACCTACAGCTCCACCACCACGACATCTCCCATCAGCGCAATATGTCCCCCTGGCACTTGGGGCAACGTTCCCCACCCGGAGATCTGCAATGCATTCTACATGTGCGCCGGCGAGCAACCTATAAAACTGTACTGCAGTGAAGGGTTTGAGTTTGACCCTGAGTTGAAGGTGAGTACCCTTAATTTCTTGAACTACAGTTTTCTCAAGGTTGTTCAGTGGTGTCCCAGTGGTTTCTGCCCCGACTTACCGAGTTAGTAGGATATGAGTATCCACCAACCCACTGCACTGGGTTCGCGTAGTGAATTTAGACCCACTCCCTCTCACAGAGAAAACATAATAGACTGATTATGAAGGTCGTGAGTTCGAACCCAGGCAGGCATTTTAATTTGTGTAAGGCCTTTGGCTTAGAGGGAGAAAGCCACAGAGAGGAGGCCTGTGTCCCTGCAGTGAGAAAAGTATATATCTATAAAAAAAAAGTCTCTGTAATTTGAAAATAACAGCTTTTTACTAAATGCATTTATGACTACGATGGATATCAGGCTAATCTCCAAAACGGCTGGGCCAATTTTAATGAAATCTAGTACGTGGATACTTTGAACCCTGGGAAAGGACAGCGGCTAATGTTTATCGACATACTACGCGATCGAAGCCGCGGGCGGAAGCTAGTTGAGAAATAAATGTCTTAAACCATAGATGGTATACAGACTACTAACTATATACGTTTATTTCTAGTATTCCTTCAACTAATTTTAGAACTTATTAATTTATCAATAGGTGCTTATTTAAAAACACTGCCCCGTTCGTCTCATGGTCGCAAGCGCGACTGCTGAGCGTGGGGTCCTGGGTTCGATTCCCGGGTCGGGCAAAGTGTTATTGTGTTTTTCCATTACGAATTTATTAGTAACAGTCCGGAGTTTGGAAGTTGGCGGTGTGATACCCCCATGCCTCGATGCGCACGTTAAGCCGTTGGTCTTGCGCCTGATCTCTCTCCGGTCGTGTCGGATTGCCGTCCCATCGGACAATGAGAGTGAGGCAAGAGAGAGTGCACCTGTGCATGTGCACACACTTGTGCACTATAATATCTCCCGCGCTGAAAGCTGGTCTCCGCTGCGATTGGTCGCCATGCTGAAATTTGGTCTGGATGACTTTATTTATTTTATCTAAATACAATTTCATTAATTTTCAGTCGTGCGTCCAAATAACTGAGGGCGGCTGCACGTACAATCAAGGCACGACTTCAAACGAACCCGAAACGACTCCCGAAAGCCTCCAGTCGTCTTCATCAGTGCAGACGACTCCGGAGAGCGATGAATCAGAAACTACACCAGCTGTTACGAATCCAGAAGAATCAGACACAACAACAGTTCCTCCGACTGTTGGAGAATCGGACACAACAACAGTTCCTCCGACTGTTGGAGAATCGGACACAACAACAGTTCCTCCGACTGTTGGAGAATCGGACACAACAACAGTTCCTCCGACTGTTGGAGAATCGGACACAACAACAGTTCCTCCGACTGTTGGAGAATCGGACACAACAACAGTTCCTCCGACTGTTGGAGAATCGGACACAACAACAGTTCCTCCGACTGTTGGAGAATCGGACACAACAACAGTTCCTCCGACTGTTGGAGAATCGGACACAACAACAGTTCCTCCGACTGTTGGAGAATCGGACACAACAACAGTTCCTCCGACTGTTGGAGAATCGGACACAACAACAGTTCCTCCGACTGTTGGAGAATCGGACACAACAACAGTTCCTCCGACTGTTGGAGAATCGGACACAACAACAGTTCCTCCGACTGTTGGAGAATCAGACACAACAACAGTTCCTCCGACTGTTGGAGAATCAGACACAACGACAGTTCCTCCGACTGTTGGAGAATCAGACATAACAACAGTTCCTCCGACTGTTGGAGAATCAGACACAACAACAGTTCCTCCGACTGTTGGAGAATCAGACACAACAACAGTTCCTCCGACTGTTGGAGAATCAGACGCAACATCAGTGGTTACAATTCCAGGAGAAATTGAGTTAACTACAGTAAATGCAGGTTCAGGAGAATCTGACATAACAACTGCTATTACAACATCTGCAGAAGACATGGACGAAACTACTACGGTAGAGCCATTCGACCCCTGTCCTTTGGACGTTTTTGGTAACGTTCCACACCCGGAATTGTGCAACGTATACTTCTTGTGTCTTAGCGGCAGACCTCTGGAACTGACCTGTGCAGATGGATTTGAGTTTGATCGGGAAACTAGAGTAAGTGGTCCCTTATTATTCTTTTAAAATCAAGTATGGTACATAATTATTTTGAAAACGTGACAAGAAACTTTTAATCTTACACTGCAAAGGGAAAATTTAAAAGTATATATTGTATTTGTTCACTCCCTGAGAGATCAAATCTGGAATAAGGGTATCCGCCAGAGAACTAAATTAGTTGACTTAGTTAAACTCAAAATCATTTAATTGTATTTCATTATCCTATACTGAGCTGACAAGCATGTCAACGGAGGAGCACGGTGTAAAGTTCACTCCACTCCTCCTCCAAATAAAAGGTAGGATCCTCCAACTAGACCGGTGTTGTGTCTGGTAGGCTACTGCCTGACGATTGATGTCGGGACGTTGTATATATCCTAGTCGCGCGCTAAACTCTGCTTACGAGATGCAGAATTTTGCGTCACGTCGATGTGATGCCGCCACAAGGCCATCCATATTATCCGTAGGATCGATAGTTGTGGGGGTAGACGTGTTCTGGAGTAGAGCCCTTGAATCGTCAATGGTAGGATACCCTCAAGTTAGATGGAGTGGCGATCTTCAGGTTAGCTGCTTGATGACAGTAGCCAGTGATCAAGTTAAATGGCGAACGATTGAAGAGGGCTATGTCTGCAGCAGTATTGCTGATGATGATTGCTGACATACTTTTTCTAGTCAACTCATTCTAAAAACTTCATTTCTTTCAGGAATGCGTTCTAATAGCCGAAGGAGGTTGCACGCTCGGTAACAAAACACCAGAAAGTCCGGACAAGGAGACTACTGCACCAAGTGACGGAGAATCGACCACTGCTAGAGTGACCACGGAAGCACCGTTAGCAATCTGCCCTGCGGGCCAGTATGGAAATATGGCTCATCCAGAAAAATGCAACTCGTTCTATACGTGTGCTGATGGTATACCGCTACAGTTGTACTGTAGTGATGGCTTCGAGTTCGATCCTGAGGCTAGGGTGAGTTTTAAGTGACTTAAAGTACAATCCGCACTTGGTTGATATAGGTTATGTAAACTATATTAATTACAATGAATATTTTTTTCCAGTCCTGTGTCCCAATTGCCGAAGGTGGTTGTACCCTCGGACCTGCCACCACCACTGAACCACCCCCGACAACCACGCCGGTACCTATCTGTCCTCCAGGGCAATGGGGTAATGTTGCCCACCCGATCAAGTGTAACTCATTCTATATGTGTGCAGGAGGGACTGCGATACAATTGTTCTGTAGCGATGGGTTCGAGTTTGATCCAGAGCAGAGGGTGAGCTTTAAAATTATTTATTTGTTTTTTTATTTTTAAACTACCAATTTTTCCTTTCGCACGGTTTTACCGACTCAATAAAACAGTTTCTTATAATATTTTATACACAAAAACCTTCTGGAATAAATTCAACAGGGTCAAATTAAATTAGCTAGCGAAACTCCGCATATCTAAACAAGATAAAACAAAAAGAAACAAGGCGTTATGTTATGATGTTATGTTATCAATGTGACTATAATTAGGGGATATTTTCAGACTTGCGTAGCCATATCGGAAGGAGGTTGCACGCTCGGCTCTCAAACCACTCCAGCTTTAGAAACAACAACAGCCGCTTCGGACGATAGCTCAGAATTGACTACAGAAGATTGGTACTCGACTACAGAAGATGACTTAATTTCTGATGATAATAGACCAACAACTGGACCAGGAGTGACTTCTGATGAAGAATCAGAAGTCTCTGCTACAACGGAATCTATACCAACAGAATATTCTGAAGAAGACACTACAGATGGATCAGACTACGAATCTACTACTGGAGACGATTCTTCAACTGAGATAGATTCGACTACAGAACAGCCAAGTACCCCTGAATCAGTAGAAACAACTGATTCTTATGAAACAACAGAATCTTCACCAACAACTGAAGATCCTTCTCTAACAACTGAAGATGATTACGATGTTACAACAGTGTCATCAGCGGAAACAACGGAATCAACAACAGGAATTGATGACTCAGGAGAAGTTACGGACCCGTCAGTAACTGACTACCCAGATACTGATGAAACAACAGACTCTTCTTCAACTACAATCGATTCAACAGACGAAGACATGGAGACTGAACAACCATCTACAACAGAAGAACCTGAGGACAGTACTACAGATGCATCTTATGAAACAACAGACGCAACGTATGAAACAACAGATGCGTCAGAAGAGGTAACAGAATCGTCACCAGAAACGACTAGTGAAAGCGCAGAAATTAGTGAAACAACAACTACAGAAGCTTCAGAAGCGACAACTGTAGCACCCATATGTCCTGTAGGAGTGTTTGGCAACGTGCCACATCCAGACATATGTAATGCGTTCTATCTGTGTACTGGCGGTGATCCCATACCGTTGACTTGTAGTGAAGGATATGAATACGATCCTGAGTTGATGGTAAGTTGAAAAAAAAAACAACTTTTTTTTTGTTACACTTAAGTCGTTACGGGTACAAACAGTCCAACATGGGTATTGAGTTACCCAGTAGCAGCCCGGAGTTTGGAAGTAGGCGATATGTTACCCCCGTGCCACGGAAATCACGTCCTTATCAATCACGTCGTCATCGCCTACTCAAAAATAGTTTTTACTAAGTTTTTATTTTTTTAAGAAAGAGCAATCCACTTTGAGTTAAAAAAAAATGTATATTTCAGACCTGCGTAGAAATAGCAGAAGGTGGTTGCACACTTGGACACACTACCACGACTCCAGCACCAGCCGTATCGACCCCTAAGCCAGAGTCGGTTTGCCCACCTGGAGTTTTTGGTAACATACCCCACCCAGAAAAATGTAGTTCCTTCTACATGTGTGCAGGAGGGCAAGCTATTTTACTCACCTGTAGCGATGGACTTGAGTTCAACGCTGAACTTCGGGTGAGTGGTGTCTCTTTTGTAACTTTAAAGAAGATGTATATGTCGGAGCCAACTGGTTTAATTAGCCGTTTAGTTAACCGCCTAGCTTTTTAACTAAACGGCGGCCGTTCAACTAACGGCCTGAATGATATTGAACAAATTATAGTTTAGGATGGAAGGAATTTTAATAATTAAAATAACAAAAATAAATTATAACACAATACTTAATAATTATACTACATTAATAATAATGAAAAATGTTTAAGCGAGTAAAGAAATAAGCAATATTAAATATAATTAAATAAATAATAAATGAATAGATAGACCAGCATATAAAATATTAATAGAAAAAGTGAATGAATGGAAATATAAATACATAGGTAATAGGATATAAAATAATTCTAACTTAATAACAAAGAAAATTAATAACGTGCTCTTCCTCTCTCTACTTATTTAAAAATGTGCTGTGCCCGACAGGGTCCATAATTGTTTCTGTTATTTTTATTTTATTTACCACCTGTAATTGTACATTATGGATTGTAATAAAGGATTTGAGATTTAAACTGTAACCAATCACGTGCGAGCCGAATTGGTCGCAGTAACTAAGCCAGCGGCACCCCGAACAAATGGGTTAGGTTAGACCTGTGATCAACCGGGTCTGAGCCGAGAGAGCGAAGCGAGGCGAGCACTACTTCCAAAGGCTAGGTGGTTGACTAAACGGCTAATTTAACCAGTTGGCTGCGACATATATAATAACATCTGTTGGTGTGGTTTCTAGGTATTTGGACACTTAGTATCAGTGTTTTTCAATCTAATTTAAAGTTACCAAATTCTTGGGGATGATATTTAAGATGTGTTTAGTAGTGGTCCAACATGAATGTCTGATAAACACCCTTGGTGACATGTAATTCGAGAGGCAGTAGACAGCTGTCATAGATGATAATAAAAACATAAAATAAAACACTCCGTATTCTTCTGAAGTTTCTCGAAACCTGATTCGTCTAATCATGTTTATTTATATGACTATTTTACACTACAATGATCAGAGAGGCAATTCTCGTAATTTTAAGAACGTTCACAGTCTGATTTCAGTCTCAATCTGTCAAAAACACCTCTTATTTCCTTACTTTTTTAACATGTTTTTGAGATTGATTGTCGCCGAGATGAGATTGCGACTACATTTTGAACGTTTGTTAAAACTTTCACTCGACTTCTGGTAATGATGATCGATCAAAATGTAATGATCGTTTTTTTTAGGGATGCGTCCCCATCGCCGAAGGTGGTTGCACCCTTGGACCGAACACTGAAACAACTCCCGAGAGTCCAGAAGGTTCCGAAACGACTTCAAAACCAGTCGAAACAACTCCTGCACCAGTGGACCCGACTTCGGCACCAGAGAGTGAGGAAGTGATCGAACCAGATTTAGTTTGCCCACCTGGAGTATTTGGCAACGTACCACACCCGACAAAATGTAATGCCTTCTACATGTGTGCATCAGGACAACCTATTTTACTCACCTGTAGTGACGGACATGAATTCGAACCTTTGATCCGGGTAAGCTTTATTTATATTTTGTAAATCTTTTGAAATTCAAATCTGGTACAGAGAACTTCAGTGGTCGGCCACGTCCACCTAATAAGCAAGCTAAAGAGCGAATGGAAATTATAAAAGCTGTAGAACCAACGCCAGACTAGTTGGAGTAACCCACAAGTTTATAAGATTTACAAGTTCTAATAGAAATGATCATTTATTATTTCAACCTCTTCTAGGAATGCGTTCCCATTACCGAAGGCGGTTGCACCCTTGGACCGGACTCCCTAACAACACCCGATGATGACGAAGCATCAAACCCACATACTCAACCCGACAATACTTCAGAATCGACCCCCACGACATCTGAAAGTTTCGAAACGACTCCGGAAAGTTCCGAAACGACTTCTGAAAGTGAACAGGTGACCTCTGAAAGTGAAGAAGTGGCTCCACCTACAAATACTTCCAAACCAACGACTTCTGGCCCTACCAACCCACCGGCGACAACACAGGAACTTGATTCTGCAGAAGTAACAGTGACTACTGCGAAACCAACAACAGTCTCCCCACAAGAAACTACCACAGTTGATAAAAGTACTACTACATCTTCAGAAAACACAGAAACAGAATCAACAACTTCTGATTCTGAGACGACTTCGAAACCTACCGAAACGACTTTGGAAAGTGACCCGACTACGGAAAAAGTCGAAGTAACTACGCAAGCACCGATTTGCCCACCTGGTGTGGTTGGTAACGTGCCGCACCCAGAAATGTGTCACGTTTTCTATTTGTGCGCCAACGGAATTGCTGTGGAGTTGCTCTGTAGTGAAGGGTTCGAATTTGATCCGGAATCGAGCGTGAGTTGAATACCTATTATTATTTTATTAGTCGTTAATGTCCCACTGATGGACAAAGGCCCCCCTACTCTCTTTTCACTTCTCTCTGTCCAGTTGTATACCTTAATTTACATTTTTTTTTGGATGATCATATTTTTTATGTGCCAAGCGTGCTTGCACCACAAATCATGCGTTTAACGTATTTAAAACGTCGTCCTCTCTCTGTCGTTTAATTTTTTTCATTTCATTTCATTTATTCATGAAACAATTCACATTGTATTGAATATAATTATACACATGCAATTTACATACAAATACTATGAAACTATGAATTATTAATTAACATTCCAAGTGAAATTTAAACATAGTGCCAAACAGTTTTAAATAAAGACTTGACAATTCAAAAGTGCCTTTATTTGCTTTATTTGAAATAAATGCTTTGAGTTTTGAGTTAGAATACTAAAATAAATAAATACATTATTTTCAGAGTTGCATCGCAATTGCAGAAGGTGGTTGCACCCTAGGACCAAACACAGGCAACGATTCGGACGGTAACGCCTCACCAGAAGAAGAAATATCTACCACAGTAGCACCAGAAGAGATTGAAAATGAAACCACAGTCGCAGGAGACGATGCTGATATAGCTACGACTGCCGCACCTGTTGATACAACCGTAGGAAGTGAAGTGACAACTCCAACTCCGATTTGTGCAGCTGGACAGTTTGGAAACGTAGCCCACCCGGAGGATTGTGAATCGTTCTATATGTGTGCGAATGGAGTTCCGATATTGTTGCGCTGTAGTGAAGGATTCGAGTTTAGTACTGCTGATGGAGTGAGTAGAAAATTTATTTTTCTGGTTCGTCGTTGTAATGTATTCGACTGGTCGGGTTAACGATCCGAGGTATACCAACCTATCCACCATTTTCATTTTTTTCCAAAATGGCGGCCACGCATCATAAAAAAATAAATAATGAAATAATCACTCTGAAAGTTTAAAGTAATCAAACATCTATGCAACAGTTTGGTTTTATTATGTTCAACCCTTTGGGGAAACAAGACTGCTATGTGATCTTATACAATCACGAACATGTTATATCGTGACTCCATGTTGAAATCTTTAGAAAAACAAACGAAAATCAACATTAGTTTTATACCCGCTTCCATTTTCCCAGGGATGCGTCCTAATAGCAGAAGGAGGCTGCAAATTAGGTGGTAGCCCGACCACAGTGCTCCCAACCTTCGAGCCAGAAGACGACACGACCACAGCACAGTTCGAGTGCCCTGACGATCAGGTCGGCAACGTCGCTGATCCGGCCAGGTGTGACGCGTTCTATGACTGTTCAGGAAGCTCGCCGCTGCATCTCTTGTGCGCTGATGGATTTGAATTTGATAGTGACTCGAGGGTAAGTTTTTTTAATGTTTAGTGGTAATATCAAATCTTTCAATATTATTGAGCTCTTGTCAAATTGAACCGAATCCCACGCAGAATGTTTAACGAAATGCGCTCGCGCTGATTGTGTTAATTCACTTGTATGGAGGTGTTCAAACTGTTGCAAATAGTCACTCCCTAATCATTAAACCCCGACTTATGAGTTGTAGGTGGAGGTTCAAACCTAGAAAGGCGCTTTACTTTGTGTATTTTATCACCACTGCTTTCAAAACGGTGAAGGAAAACATCTTGAGGAAACCGGCATGTCCTAGAACCAAAAAATTCGAAGACATGTGACATCCACCAACTCGCACTGGGCCCGCGTGGTAGATTACGGCCCACTCCCTTTCATAGAGAGGAGGGCTGTGTCCCAGCAGTCGGAACTTAAAATTGTTCAAGTTGTAGTAGTAATCAAATACTTTACTGGGCTGCTGAATGCTGATGAGTTGAAACTCCTTTTAAAATCAATTTCCACTTATAATCGCAACAATTACTAAAACACCCATCCTTTCAGATATGTGTAGAAATAGTCCCAGGCGGCTGCACCCTTCCCAGCGGACAGACAACCTCAGAAACTGTCCCAGAAGACACCAACACTGAATCCACTGCCACGACTCCTGAGCCTGCCACCACAACTGCACCAACCACAGTTCCACCAACCACTCTGGCAGGAGACACGACATCCACAACCCTATGTGCGGAGGGCACAGCTGAGAACTTCCCTGACACGGAAAGCTGTGTTCACTTCTTCAGGTGCATTAATGGTGTTGCAGTGAAGTTGTACTGTTCTTCTGGATTTGAGTTTGATCCTGAATCAGAAGTAAGTTTGATGAATAGTAATACTTAAAAACATAGTTTTTAGAACGTAGTTTTTTAACGCGGCTTGCGTTAGGAGTAAACTGGTAAAAATCGTCACATAATGAAAAAGCGATATACCCCCTCCATGCGATTTTCACATACTACTTAATTACTAGTATAGTTTTCACGGTTTTCAAGAGTGGAAAAGCCGATAGTGAGGTCAGAATGAAAATTAATCATTCAAATTTTTCGCAATTTTTCGGCGAAACTGTGGGCAGAAGCTAGATTTATAATAAATCTGTAGCTATTGAATAAATACTTTTCTAGTGGTGTAAGTTCTTATTGTAACCAAAAATCTTTTCTTACAGACTTGTGTAGAAATCGCAGAAGGAGGTTGTACACTCGGAAGTACCTTGGCAACAAACCCGCCGGCGGAACTTCCGACCACAACTATCCCAACAACTATATCTCCCGAACCACCAACAACAACAACAGCTCCAGAAGATATTACAGCTACCAACGAACCAACAACGGAAGCAACTACTATACCTACAGAAGCAACAACTATTCCTGCAGAAGCAACTACTATTCCTGCAGAAGCAACTACTATTCCTGCAGAAGCAACGACTATTCCTGCAGAAGCAACTACTATTTCTACAGAAACACCAACCGAAGCGACTACGTTACCTACTGAAGCAATAACAATAACTTCTGAAGCGCCAACAACAACTTCTGAAGCACCTACAATACCTACAGAAGCAACTACAACAACTACAGAACTACCCACGACAGCGGCGCCAATATGCCCAGTGGGAATGTTTGGAAACATGCCAGATCCTGAGAACTGTGACTTTTTCTATAGGTGTATAGGAGCTGGAAACCCACTGCATCTGCGTTGTCCAGACGGATTTGAATATAACCATTCAGTTTTGGTGAGTATTTAATTCATAGTTACTTAGACCCATATTTTGATGCTATGGTTAGAAATGGGGTCACTACCGAGATGACTAATAGAGAAGTATGGAAGAAAAAGACATGTTGCACCGACCACAAATAAATTGGGAGGAGGCAGGAGAATGATGGTGATGATAAGTTTAGGACGATGCTCAAGCTTGAAGCTCGGTTTTAAACTGAATTAGATTGAAATTTTAATAATAATCCTACTAATATTATAATCGCGATTTGTATGGATGGATGGATGAATGTTTGTTACCCTTTCACGCCAAAACTATTGAACGGATTTGGATGAAATTTGGCACACAGATAGTTTATAACCAGGATTAATACATAGGTTACTTTTCATCCCGATATTCCCACGGGATCAAAACTTTTGCGGGTGAAACCGCGTGGTGCGGCTAGTAATACATATTTTCACGGGCTACCTTAGTAGACCATTCGAGAAGACGACTGGTTGATTCAATCAAGGAAAATACATGGCATTCACCAGTGCTTTTCTTATATGGTTTTCTTAAGGTGAAAGCGTCAAAGCCCGCGACATTCAAATTTTCTTACGTTTATGCAATTGGGCTACTTTAGCACGTTATCTGTTTTAATCAGACAAAATAATGACTAGTCTTTGCATATAATTGTTAATATCAGATAATTTACGCTCATTGCCACTTACTCAACTTTCTACTTTAGGGTGGTTTATTATAAAGTTGATTTTTGAGTGACCATTTGTAATCAAAAGGTCTTAAATAAATTTTGATTGCAATGTAATTTGAATTTTGTTTTGTTTAAAACTTGAGATTCTGGAAATATAGTTTATTATCTTATTACGAAGAGATCCGTAGCACTATTGTAACCGCTTGCTCGTTTTACAGAACTGCATACCAATCGCCGAAGGAGGTTGCACACTTGGCACTACTGCGCAAAAATCACTACCAACACCTTCAGAAGAGACAAACGCAACTTCAGAAGAGACGAACTCTTCTTTGGAGCTAGATGCTTCTTTTGAAGAATTTATTGCGAAGCAAATCGAAGCTGAGAATAAGAAAAAGAAGTTGGCGGATATAGCTTGTCCTCTAGGCGTTTATGGAAATATGCCTGATCCAGAAGGGTGTGAGTCTTACTACTTCTGCGTAGGAGGGTTCGCAACGCAAATGTCCTGTAGCACTGGATTTGAGTTTGATCGGGAGTCGAAGGTGAGTTGATTAGTTTTTCATTGTAATGTGGTACTCTTTGGTACTTTTTTGGAGTTTTTTGTGAAGAGGACTGACTGATGTCTGACTTTGCGCTGTTATAATGATCATATGAGCTAAAAACTTCTACTGCTGGTCCTAGGCCTCACCCAAGGTCTCATCATCATTCTCCTGCCCTTATCCCAATTTATTTGGGGTCGGTGCAACATGTCTTTTTCTTCCATACTTCTCTATTAGTCGTCATCTCGGTAGTCACCCCCTTTCTAACCATATCATCATTCACACGTTCCATCCATCGTTTCTTTGGTCTTCTCCTACTCTTATACCCATCGACATTCATACTCAAAACTCTCCTCACGACATTTTCCTCATTTCTCCGTAACACATGCCCATACCATGACAACCGATTTCCACACAACTTTTCAGTTATCAGTGCCACTTTCAGACTTCCTCTTATGTGCTCATTTCTTATTCTATCCATTCGTGTAACACCACACATCCCTCTTAGCATTCTCATCTCAGCTGCATGCAATTGCCTTTCATTCATCCCTTTTGTGGCCCAACATTCTGATCCATACAAGACAGCAGGTCTAATCATGGTTTTATATATCTTCCCCTTAAGTTTAAGGGAAATGCGGGAGTCACAGATTGTCACGTGTATTCTCACCCAAGGTCTATGGGTAATAAATTTTTGACTTTATCGCAGTCTATAATAATGAACTAGTTACTCGGAGGGGTTACAAAATCAAAATCATGATGGATTATGGCCCACACTCTCTCACAGACAGGAGGCCTGTGTCCTAACAGTGTGATTATGAATATTATGTACAGACGCCAGCACATCAAGCTACTACAATCTGTTAAATTTCTTTAATAGATTTTCAACTTTATCGCTAAAACATTAAGGTTCAAGGTTGATTAAGAAAATTTGGCAGTTTCGGGTAGCTTGACTTGCTGGCGTCTGTACATACAGATACAGTCCTACATTTACGTATAAAAAATATGACCATCTCCTAACATTCCTTTTTTTTTTCAGTCTTGCGTCCAAATATCAGACAGCGGCTGCACAGCAAAACTAAAGGAAAAAACGATGTAAAGGCCTGACACTACGACCACTGAACAAAATGACTTTGGCACTATAACATTTATTGAGTATTCTTATTTACAACAACATTTTATACTTTTATAACGTTGTCAGACTACTTACCAAGAGGTACTAAGTCAGTTGTTCGTCTGGCACTAAAAGTACCAAGTGGTCAGAAACGAAATATTGTAAAGTGGATTACTTAATAAATACCCTGTATATAAAATAATCCTTAGTAATGAAACTTTGAGATCTACAGCTAAAGGAAATAATGTTGTTCGGTAAATTGATTGCTAAGCTAAGAAGAAGTGAGGAATCTGCTAAAAGAGGAAAAGAGATGGAGACACTATCTCCGTCCCTTTCTTGTGATAATAATTTAGCCTTCATTAGAGAATATATACTTGGCTAGATATTAGTTATCTTTTAGTAGGGCTGCCCATACTCGCGTTTCTTTTTTCTTTCTTCTTCATCTTTTTCTGATTTTTTTAATCTTTTACGTTCTTACCTTTGTCTTTTTTATCATTCTGAATTATCTAAGGTGTGATCCTAAGTCCCAAGATTTCTCGATTCACCTCTCTTAACAATCAATTTCATAAAAAATAATCGAACAACAAAAAAGAATCTGAATTTCAAATATTTTTGCCTGATATTGTTAATTAATGATAATATTTGTTTCAATTAATGAATCAAAATATTATCATTAGATAATATTTTTATTCATTAATTGAAACAAATGTTTGAAATATTTCGCACCGTTTTTATTGCCTTTCATTTCTGTAATAAAAGTCTTTGATTTAAAAACCAAAGACTTTTATTACAGAAATGAAAGAATTACTTAACCTACATTAATGTAGGATAAGTATATTTATTGTATAACATTGCTTAAGGTTAAAACTAGTCTGATGTATATGTATAAGTTATTTATATTATTATTATTGTAATTTAAAACCAAAACTTGACCCAAAGAGGTGCGAAAAGATGTTGTAAATAAAAAGTTTCATGTTTTAATAATATTTTTATTTATTGCCTTATTAAATAAAATACAAGGTGTAAAAAGACACATCACGTAGCTGTCAACTACGCGTTCTGTACATCAAACTAAGGGCTGATTTTTCCAACCCCAGAAATATTATCCGAGGAATAATTTTGAATTTTTGACAGTTCTTCCATACCAAATCTGTCAGACGTCAATTTTATTCCACAAATAAAAATTATTTGTCGATTGAAAAATCAACCCTAAGTAACATTGCACAAAAATAATTACTGGGAAACGACTTTTATTTTTGGTGTGAAAATTTGCTGATTACGGTAGTGCGCAATGTAACGCACGCAAAACACTGTGCTTTTGCATTGTGCTTTTGTTTGTTGCGGAGTTATTTAAACTTGTGTTATAACATTAAAAACTTGTTTTCGTAAAAAAAAAAACATCAGTAAAAGTCGGAATTTTGACCTTCAATATCTTCGTAACCTGAAGGTTCCGAGGTATGGTCTAGTACAAAACAATGATTACAATGACGAGGAGTACAGACGCCAACACATCAAGCTACTACTCGTACGATCTGTCAAATCTCTTTAATGGATTTTCAACTTTATCGCTAAAGCATTAAGTTCAAAGTTGATTGGGAAAATTTGACAGTTTCGGGTAGCTTCATGTGCTGGCGTCTTTACAAGTGACTCGCGGCTTCATTAAGTGTCTTTTTACACCCGTTATAATATCACCAAAATCTGCAGAGTAAAATCAAAATCTGGTCCCAGAATCTAATCGCCAAGTCTGTTTAATATGTAACGTCATGGAAGTGTATAGTTTATAAATTTGATTTCCAACATAAATCGTTCGTTTATTCGTGCTACAACTATCAGCGATATCTGTTTTCAGTTCATTTTGTATTAGGACGGCCACGAGAGTTACACACTGCTGTGATATTAACGCCACAATCACAGAGTACTTTATAATACGCCACAATAATAAGTGGGACGCTTGCGTTCCTCAGTCCTGCGGTATTCCGATATGAGTTCTTCGAACATTTTTTATTAGGATGCATATGATCTTACACACAACTGCGTTAATAATATAGTAACATATGCGGGCCGGGCTTGTAGTGTAAGTTACATGCACATGTTAGAAGTATAGGACGGTAAAAACGCAACTGTGTGGCAAGGAATCGGGACGCATTATCGCAATAACGCATTCGATATTATCGGAGAGCCTTTATTCTTGGACAGCTAAATGAAATGTCTGTCTGTAATACTGCAAATTGACGTAGTGTGTCGATTTGATAAACAATTTACTTCGCTGACTGAGTGTTGACAATTTCCGACTACTTTTCCTCAAGAACAATATTTAAATCCTGGATTAATTTAGAATACATTTTACATTTTTTAATTAATTCATGTAGACGGGCTTAGCAGTGATAGTACCTACCCAACTTATAGTTTTTCAGCTACAAATTCAATATCAAAATAATCGTGAAGAATCTTTGACTTAATAATCTGGAATTGCCTGCACGTAGCTCGCACCGTATCACTTAAGACAATGAACATAGCGTTGCATCGACAACATCACTTAGCTGTGCCATAAATTCCTTTGTTTTTCCATGAACTAGCTGTAACCTTATCTTAACAGGGACAGGCAGATTGAATAACTCCTTAGATGCCAAATTGATAGCATCTTCATTATCTTTCACGAATGAACTCAGAGTTTTATTCAAAATACTGTCTGGATCGTTACTAGATATATTGTCTAAGACCCGATGCGTATATAATTTTACTATAACAGAAAGTGGACAAACGAGATCTACAGAATCATATAGTTTTAGTACATTGGAAATATCATCTCCAAGAGATTTTCTGTTTGGTATTGTCAAATCATTGTCGTTCAATTTTGGTTTCTTACAAGATGTTACAATATGATGCTCTTCAATTTGTTTTGATATGCAATCTGTTTTCCAGGGGTTAATATTTTCTGCTTCGACATTCGTGTTTCGTTTCAATCTTTTAATGAAACTGAAAGCGCCACCAAGAAGATTGGTTATAGGTATTTGGTTTAAATCGATAGATATTGGTGAGGATTCTGGAGTTAGTTTAAGCACTAAATTATGATTTTTAGTTTCATTTAGCTCGCTGTTAACGACGTTGGAAACTTGTTGTAATTTTCTTACTTTATCTTCTATCAAAGATCTAAACGACGGTGCTTCGGCACTTAAAATATCTTTATCTATAACTACGAGAGTGGCATTAGAGTCAGCGAGAGAGGCATTATCAGGAGCATTTGATGTGAGGGCAGAATTATTTTGGTTATTATCTAAAGGTACAGTGGTAACATGATTTCCTTTAGTAATATTATTTTTTGCACCCTGATGTTCACCGGTTCTGAACTTAATATCGATAATCGGATTCGATGTATCAGTTGTAGATTCTATATCAGTATTGTTTGTATATGATTCATTCAAATGTCGTCTTGATCTTTCTTTTAAAATTATATTTTTAACAATATTTTCCAAAACAGGAGAGCTGACATGAACGTTTGATATGTTACCAGAATTTAGTAACAAGAATATACGTTGTGTGGAATTTAAATTACTGTGGCTTGGTTTTAGTATCTTTGAAAGAACATCATTTATCGTTGAATTTATTAAATCGTTTAATAATTTGGAATTGCTTGAGTTAAGATTTTCAATAGTATTATTTCTTAGATTCGTTTGAAGCTTTCCGCTATTAGCAGGTGAATTGACAGATAGACCATCTATGTTTCCAGAGTTTAAGATAACAAAAATGCTTCTTTCCTCATCGTTTCCAGAATCTAACAAATCACTATTGTTATTATTTATATTTCCATTGATGTTATTTGCAAGTAAAGAAGCATTTTGAGAATCTAACTGAGCGATATGTTGTAAATTTTTCGTTTTATTTTTTCTAACGGGAATATCAGATCTCCAGGCAAGTTCAACTTCTGCATCATTTAAACTTCCATGTAAGGTATTTTCTCCATCATTTGTTTCTAATGTAGGAACTCCGGTTGCATTCATGAAACTAATTGTAGTTCCTCCTGAACTGTACGGTACTATAGTACTGCTCACATTTACCTTGATTGTACTACCATTTTGGACTGTACCGACTTCTTTTATAGGACCATTGTACACGTTCGCATTATTAGTAGTATTCAAAGGATTAGTTTGTGTTTCGTTAGCAAGTATATTTTGAAGTCCTTTTATCTGCAAAATGAATAAAAAATTAATGAAATCAGTGCTTATATTTAATGAACTTCTTTCTTCCGTGTCACTCTTCTTCTATATCATATGGCGAGAAAGGAGATGGCTACTGAGAGGACGGTAGAAATGTATGGAAGAAGAAAACAGCTGAGCTGACAACAAATGCATTGGAATAAGGGCATGAAGCATGATGATGAAAAGTAGTCTTATCTCTTTTCTTACCGTTATATTATCAGCCTTCAATAGATTGCCAGAAGAATTAGTCAACAGCAGAAGTGATGAATCTTTCAATAGATTTGTAACTTCTGTAGTATTCAGAACGGAACTGACATTTCCAGTTTGTTCTAGTACATTGTTTACTACTAAATTATTCGTTCCATTGTTTTGTGTTTCATTATCGTCATTCTGAATATTTTCATCACTTATAACCACATTATTGATATTACTTATGACGTGATTTTCATCATCCTTTACATCTATTTGCTGTAAAAGTTCTGTGACTGTCGAATTATTTGGAGTTATTTGTTCAATCTGATTGGGTCCCAATACCTGTAAATGAGATGAAATCAATAGTTTGAATTGTTCCCAAAATTTTGTAAGAATTTTGCAATTGTAGACTACTATTGAATCTGGCATAGACAATGCAAAGATTACATTACAAAGTAGGTATCAACAACAACAACAACTTTTGTAAGTACTGTAAAGGTTGTCCACCAAAATCAGCCTTATTTATTGCAGACTGGCTAAAATTTAGCGCGGTTTCCATTCAAACATTCAAGCATATTTAGAACGGGGTGTCAAATATTCTATTATGATTTATGTTTAAGAAAAGTCAGTGTTAGTTTAGTCGGGAATATGTAAAGTCGTTCAATCAATATAAACTAGGAATCGTATCATTGTTTGAGCCGAAAAAGATACTTTGGACCAGCAAAATCAGCTTCTACACTAGCCGAGCCGAGCACGTCTCGTTACATGAATTCGTGCTCCGCCTGTGCTTGTCTCGTGCTCGGGTTATCTAGCAAATACTGCAGACCCAGCTTCAGATCTTATACAAGGTGGAGACGACAATACAACAATAAATTGAACTGCGTATATCTAAGGCCCTTCCCAATCTGCATACAAAAAATCAATCAAATATATCCAATAGCTTAGTCACTATAGCAAGTCAAAGATTGGCAAAACCCGTCCTCGGCCCATCACTACTATTTAGTTCTTTTTTTTAAAAATCACTTTTTTAATTTCAATGTTAGGATGTATTTCATAGTTACAAAATACAGTGTTTTCATTTATTGTGGTATTGTTGTCTCTACATTGTAGACGTTTTAAGATATAGAATATGAAGATGATGTAAAAGCAAACGGAATATTATACTTACCGCTAAATTGTTGGTGTTCGATATGGGAGCTACATCTTGTTGTGCCAATGGTATCGGCAGCGACGGTGGACAGTGTAATACAAATAATAACAAAACTGAAACAAGAGAAGGAATTATAAATCTCTAACTTTTAACCTTCAAGTCGTTACGGGTAATCAGAAGATTCAAAGTCTGACAACCAAGGGGTATCGTGTTACCCATTGACTGGGTTTTCTTGTTCGTGTCGTTGGCACGACTGAATTTTATATCTTGTTGGCCCAAAACCTTGCCATTTCCAGGGCGTCGTCAGTGGCAGCGCAGAGGTCACTTGACTGCACTGTCTGTTTCGGGACACAGAGGGCAGGACAGGAAGTGGAGCATAGTTTGCGACACCGCTCCACCATCACACCCTACCGCTGTTCCATCAAATTAGCCCCACTTTACCAGGTTGGACTTACATCTTCCCACTTGTGTCCGGAGACTGGGTTATGGAGCTCAGATAGGTAGGTTTGATCGCTCTATGAAAAATACTGGTGGTCATAGACCCGATGAGACTGGAAGCCAATCCTAACAATAACATTAGTTGGGAAAGGGCTTGCATATGAGAATAGATATATTTTTTTAACTTTAGGTTGAACTCAAGATAAAACAATGCATCTACTTGATAGTCACTTATTGATAGTCATGACTATCAAGTGCAGATGCATGGTTTTGAGTTAGTAAAGAAAAAAAAACAAAGGACTTTACGTAACATAAAACCACGCCTGTAATCCCTGCAGGGTAAGGCAGAGGTGTACCTATATAGTATGGTACGCCCATATTTTGGTTGTTAGGTCCCATGTAATAGGGGGCGAGCCTATTCCCATCAACCGGGTACAAATCCTGATTCCGGGCTGCTACTGAGAAGTTCCTGATGGAAAAATCCAATAACACTTGAAAGGGTTTTACTTGATCTATAATAAATAAAAAAATAATTGGTAGATCGATCAGAGCGGCGCGCAATGATTGTTGACATAACCATCCCGCATGATGAGAACCTCGTGAAAGCCGAGAAAGATAAACAAATCAAGTATCTTGACTTGGCTCGCGAGGTGGTCGACATGTGGGATGTGGACTCAGTGACCATTGTGCCGATAATCGTGAGAGACAATGGGTTAATAGCCAAGAGGCTCGACCAACTCCTGAGGAGGCTCTCGTTGGGCAGCTGGATCAAGGGCTTGATTCAGAAAGCGGTACTTCTGGACACGGCCCGCATTGTTATGAGGTTCCTCCTCTGGAGCCCTGACCGCTGGTAGCTTGGAACCTGTTCCCGATACCGGTGGGCTACTATTTTCTATACATTTAAATGTTTTTATACTTTTATATTTAAAAATATAATTTATATGTAAATAAAGAAAACAATATAATTGTTGGTTACTTACAAAATTTAGTTCTCGTCAACATATCCGGGCCGTGTACTATTCACTAATTATCCTAATAAAATGCACATAATATTCTTAATTTTTTATACTAATTATACATCTGAGACGAATTGATTTACTGTTTAAAATGGCAATTAGATATATATTTCTTTTGTTTTTTTTTTGTAATTTCGTATTTATTTCTATGATAATTATCTAGATTTGATGTAAGTAGGTATTTGATGTGGTCTGAGTCATGAATAATTAAATGCCGCAATTATGCAGATGAATGACGCAAAATGTCATGAGAATTGCACTGCACCCCGATATTACCTGACTAGGATATTAAATAGGACCCCTAGGATATTAGATAGGACCCCCTAGGATATTAGATAGGACCCCCTAGGATATTAGATAGGACCCGCTAGGCTATTAGATAGGACCCCTAGGATATTAGATAGGACCCCCTAGGATATTAGATAGGACCCCCTAGGACATTTTTCTATGGCAGAGCCTTGTGCAAGGGGGGGAGGGGGACTGCACACATGGGGTGACATGGCATATAGGTAAACTAAAAACTGATCAAAAAACACATTTACCGTGCCCCACACTAGGAATTACTCCTGAATCGTGGGTGCGTTTACAAACATTTAAACTCACATACACAAACAGCCAGACCCGGAACAACTACCTGTACGCAATACAAATATTTGTTCCGTGCGGGAATCGAACCCGCGACACGCAGCGCAGCAGTCGATCGCTCAGCCACTGCGCCAACCGTGTCGTCAATTAAATGTTAACTTTAACATACACACAATGTTATACATATAAAACAATAAGATTTATGGCGAAGGTAAAGTTTCGTGAAATCACTTTCGGTGCGCTGCCCAGTTGACGGACGTCACGCGACACTTGTCAAAAAGGGGCGCGCGTCGAATGTTTTTTAAGGGAAGCTTCTAGAATGTTCTAGAAGCTTCGACTCGCTCTCATTGGCTGACCGAAATGAGAGGCGCTTCCGCCAGAAGCGCGTGGATTGTGACGGGAGCGGTTACAAATAAATTCGCGTTACATAACTTAAATGATTTAAGGATTGACTCAGCATGATCAGCCTAAAAATGATAAACGATACATTTTCTATGTTACTCCTCTGAGGCCTAGTTGGTCTCGTGGTAGCAAGCGCAACTGCTGAGTGGGGTTCTGGGTTCGATTCTCAGGTCGGACAATGTGTTGTTTGATTTTCCATTAGGAATTTCTTAGTAACAGTTCAGAGTTTGGAAGTTGGCGGTTTAATACGCCCGTGCCTCGCAAAGCACGTAAGGCGGCCGGCCTCGGCCTCGGACGGTAAAGCGTTGGTCCTGCGGCTGATCTCTCCCCGGTCGTGTCGGTTTGCCGTCCCATCGGACTATGAGAGTAAAGGAACAGAGAGTGCACCTGTGTTTATGCACACTCTTGTGCACTTTAATATTGTGGGACACGCGTATCCACATACTTACTCCACATGCAAACATTCGCCGCACCAACAGACGGCATACCGGCCTCGGAAGCAAATACGTACTAACGTGATGCGCCAGCGCCGGAAATATTTATAGTATGCGTTTACAGGAGACAGCGCTATACGTCGCGCACGCGTCAGAGCGAGAGAGCGACATGCGCGTTCGTCGTGGATCAATGTCGTAGATAGTTTTTAAGCTTTTGAAATCAGTGTCCTCCGATTGGTCCATTAGATTGTGTTATGTAGGTGAGCCTAGCAACGAATTGTCTACCCAAAAATGCAATGTAAGGAAGGATCTTTTCCAAAATAAAAGAGCAATTATTCTGCAACATAATAAAGAGCCCCCGGCAGCCTTGGCACCCCCTCTCTTCTTGGTCTGTGCGGGTGCGCCACAGGCCTTTCCGCCCGCTCTGTGCCCGGCGGGCCTCCCTGCAGCTGTACAGATGCTGTAGTTTGGCGCCGCGGAGCACTGGGCCGCCTTGTAACATGATAAAATCCTATCCTATCTTACTAATCCTACTAATATTATAAACGTGAAAGTATGATGGATGGATGGGTGTTTGTTACTCTTTCACGCAAAAACTACTGAACGGATTTCGATAAAATTTGGCACACAGATGATTTATAACCAGGATTAACATATACGAGTAGGATACTTTTTATCCCGATATTTCCACTGGATCGAAACTTATGCGGGTGAGACCGCGGGGCGCAGCTAGTAAAAAATATAAAGATAGTAGTCTTATTTTCAACTTGTTTATAAATCGAGATCCATCACGTCTGTGAATTTTACACAAAAATATCAGTTTTTTAAAACTGTTATTCCAATTGACTACAATAATTGCGGTCGATGACCCTACAAAAAAAACATCAAATTAATTTATTTTTTGTTCGGAAAGAACGTTAAGGGCACACCGAGCTTCTAGCGCTAATCGATTTTAGGTATTCTATGCGCTCCGTGTATGTGTGCGTGAGGCACACCGGCAAGAGAGCGAACGGCTAGACAGATAAGAGCACTGCGCCGTCCGCGCGCCGCTCGCGCCGAGCCGTGCGCCGATCGACTCGCGAGGTGCTACCAATATTTACAAAATTAAACAAAAAAAAAAAAGAAACGATTTCAAATACTTTTATTGGAAATATACAATTTTTAAAATTTATAATTTACCGTCGTTAGATGAGTATCTATGATCAGATCAATAAAAAAATAATATTACGTATTTAGTCTAATAATACTCAATTAGTTACCTTTTATGATAATATTCTAATTTCTAAGTACTATCGGGGACAAAAACGGTGAATCACTTAGCAAACAAAATACTTTGAACTACGCATCGTGGCATAACCGGTCAACTTCCCTGTAATTCGCTAATGAGACTAGTGGGCGGGGCTCAAAAATAATTTTGGCAAATAACAGGGCATTCTCAAAATATGTGTGTATGTGTGTTTTATGACACTTCACCCGATCAGTCACGCTAGTCACCATTCAGTTGCAATTTGCATTCGCTTGTTGTCAACACGCCTCTCTGTGAATTTTTCCATTGATTGATTGCTCTTCTGCTGACCCGTGCTCTGTTTTATTGGACTGTTGATTTCCTTCCTGCTGACCCGTGCTGTGTTTTAATGGACTTAAACAATGCCCCGAAATTTATTAAGAGAAGAACGCAACCAAATTTTGGTTCTACACAACCAGGGGTTGAATATTTCACAAATATCGCAGGAATTAAATGTTACGGTAAGTCGAAATTGTTAAATATTTTGTTTGTTATTATTCTGTATGTTTTAATGTTTTCATAATTAACATTACCTACCTATTTTTATCATTATCTTGCTATTCCCCGCGATTTGCGCTATCATATACAAAAGTAATTCTTTCAATCCGACTGGTAGTTCTAGAGTTTAACTCATTTAAGCAAACAAAGAAACAAAACTTTTCCTGCAACAAAACTGTAGGTCGTAGTGTGATGTTACAAAGCCTATGTTACTCGATAATGATGTAGATTTCTAATGGTGAAAGAATTTTCAAAATTGGTCCAGTATTTTTTGAGACACTCGATACAAACAAAAAAGAAAATCTTTCCTCTTTATAATATTTCTTATATTATTATTATAATAAATTTAAAGTTGCGGACTACTTGATGCCGTTTACATTGACATTGACATTTTAATAATTAAAGTAAAACAATATTCGCAGAACAATTTCTTATCTTTCAATATTTATATTTTAATCAGTCAAACAGAAAACAAAATTGTTACACGATACCAAAAGAATACATACTAGATAACTGAACAAACAGTGCGTTAGTAAAAATCTAAAAATTAACAAAAGACAAAATAATAAAAACTTCTTAACTGACTTCTGAATTAAAATCATAAATACAAAGTTTTGTAAAAATTCATAGAACTAAAGAAAACATAGAAAAAAATAATATAGCAATATAGTCCTGGGATGTTATTTATTAGTGTTTTCAAAATAATCCTGTATAAAATCATATTTTTAATTTACTAACACTAGAAGACACTTCATAACTATAACGGTTCGAAATTGTAAAATTAATTGTAAACTTTTCAAGAATATAATCAGATAGGTTACTTTTACCATCGATTTATTTGCGTGATCATTTTGTATTTATGAGTGCATTTTATCATAGTATGCAGAAAGAAAATCAGAATATTTTTTTTTTGTTATTTCTGAAAACTCTGTGAATAATATTTTTTGTTCCTCACCTTCGATAGTTATATCAACAATAGTACTAGATATCTAACGCCTCACGGACTAAAACAGACTTCAAATGTGGCACCGCACATTGTATTTTGTTGCTCTCGCAATTTTGATTTAATCTATACCTTAACATGCAATATTTACAGCACAGTTTAGCTGGGCGTTTTTTCGATGTTAGGATGTTAATAGATGTTTCTCACATAGTTTTTATCTATCGCTGAGTCGCCTTTGTAGCCGAAAAAAACGGATATCCTAAGAATGTTTGTCAAACTTAAAATAAACAGAAATGTATCGGCAAGTTTTGCTTCAATTGTATAATTATATAAGAAGTTAATTTCGCTAGTAAACTTATCTATACTAATAAAATAAAGAAGCAAGTTTGTTAGTTTGTTTGTAGGAGGTAATCTCTGAAAGTACAGATCTGATTGCAATTTTTTTTTTACTGATAGCTACGTTTTTCCAGAGTGACATTGGCTATATAACATCACGCTACGTCCCCACGAGAGTGGAGCACTAACCAAAGACGCGGGTGAAACCGCGGCGGGCAGCTAGTTTAAAATATAATTAAATTACTTATACTTCACTGTAAAAAAGCCAGTTTCGGGTAACAGAACCCGAAACTGGTAGCCCAAACTGTAAAAATAGGTAGTACTCATATAATAAATCTGAAGCTTGTTTGTTTAAACGAGCTAATCACTGGAACCACTGGAGTCGAATTGGAACAATTCTTTTTGTATGTAATAACCTGGTTTATAAGAAATAGTATACAGGGTGAAGCAGTAACCAAATATGCGGATGAAACCGTTTTTTTTAAACTAACAAATATATAATTAAATCTTTCAAAAACGTAATAAAAAAATGATTTTTGGTGTGTTCTATTGATATTTGTCAAGAAACCGATACATTTTTAAACGTCATTCCGGATGCAATGAGCTATCGCAAATATTTTTATGAGCCTTATTTTCACCATTTTGAACTTGTAAAATAGACTCTTTGCACTCGATTTCGGGCTTTTCAATTGATTGTTACAAGTGCCGCCATTTTTTAATCATTACACATTTAGATGTCTTCTTATTGTTAGCGAGTAAAGATATTTAAGTAAAACAGTTCTTGAAAGACACCAATATAAAGCTACATTTTTTTTACAGAGAAATACTGCGCGACGTTGGATCAACAGAGATGCTGCTGAAGGGTCATATGACGACGCCCCTCGTGCCCCGCGTCCGCGCATCGTTACCGAGAGCCGAGTGGCGCACATGCGGGCCGTATATTATCAGCAAGACCCTTTTACCAGAACCTCGAGGTTCGCTGCGGAATACGAGTGCAGTGTGAGAACTGTAAGGAGAGCGCTACATGCGGCGGGAGTGCACCACAGACGGCCGGCCAAAAAAATTGTGCTCAACGACGCGCTAAAACAAGCGAGAGTACGCTTTGCTCGGGATTACAGGGATTTTGACTTCTTGCACGCCATATTTTCCGACGAAAAGTCATTCAAATCTAGCCAACATGGCCGTCGGAATTTGTGGCGTGTTAATAACACACGGTACGAGCCTCAAAACGTGAGTTCCAATCACGAATCCGGCCGAATCGTTGTTAATATGTGGGGTTGGATGAGCGCTGACGGGCCAGGCGAATTGGTGTATATTGACAGGAGGGCTAATGGTCAGTCACATGCCGAGTTGCTGGACCAGGTGATGTTGCCTACTGTACGCACGGTGTATCCGAGGGATGAGGTCCCACATTTTTATTTTTTTCAAGACAACTGCCCGATACACCACGCGCAAGTTGTGCAAAATTGGCTCGTCCAGCAACCGGACATTAGGACTGTCGCTTGGCCCTCTAGGTCTCCAGACCTAAATCCCATCGAACACCTATGGGCCATAATGGTTCAAAGATGGGATTTTAGGAACGAAAGAAATAAGCCTGCGCTCGTCTCTCATTGTGACGAGGTGTGGAACTCCATTCGAGGGTCGAACTTGTGTCAAGTCCTTGTGAGCTCCATGAGAAATAGACTCGACGCTGTTATAGACGCGGGCGGAGCTATGACGAAATATTAAAAAAAAATTGCTGTCCGCCGCGGTCCTGTGTCCCGTGGGTCGCAGCGTGATGTTATATAGCCTTTGTTACTCAGCTCAGTGATAATATAGTTTTATAATGGTAAACGAATTTTTTAAATCAGTCTAGTAGTTTTTGATTTAAATGATAACAAAAAAAACAATCTTACCTCTATATCTAATATTATTATATTATATTATTTTATATTTGTTTTTTACTAGGATTTTTTTTATGTAAATAACAAGTAGGTACTGTTACTTATGTGGCTGTATTTATTTATTTCTGTTTTGGTGTTGTGGTGTATCTGGCAGTTGCAGAGTCGGACTTTGAATATAATTTAAATTATAATAAATATTAAATTTATTATAATTTAAATAATAATAAAAATTAAATTAAACCGGTATGCTTATGATATTTATGAGTAGTAAACAAAACTGAATTAGGCACGCAATTCACAACATAATATTAGAGAAACAAAGAAATTGGTTACCTATTGTTTCAAAACGTGGGAAGTTCAACAAAAGCATGCCGCCGCCCTTTGTTCACAATTTTTGCCAAGGGATCATAAATATAAGATAAGATAGTTTGGTTGTCAAAATATGCCGCAATTTTTAAAACCTCATGGACAAAGGATTAAAATGATTTATTGCCTTACATTGCTTCCTAAATACTTTGTTCTAATCTTTTACTACGAAATTGAGTTTCGGGTTTGTTCAAGTTATATTTACATACACAGACGGCTTATCCTATTGTTCTATTACTCAAAAGTTAAGCCGGTTAGGCGAAACCAATAAAATTAGTCACGATAAAAGCAATCTTATTTCAAAGCATTACAACCGAGTATTAAATGAAGATAAAAACTTAGATCAATAAGTGTTGTTTGTCATTTCTTGACCATTTATCTTTAAATTTAAATTAGTTTAACTATAAAAATGGTGTTATGTTTCATTTATAAACAATTTTATAATATTTTATTTGTTATGGCATTGTAGACATGATTTTAGTGTCCATATTCCTAGTTTTATTGATTTGATATTTATGGTACAAAATTCTTTGATTATTTCTGTAGTTTCTTGTAATGTGGATTATGTATTAGACTGTTTTCTTTTGTAATCATAACTGATAAGTAATGCTCTTCGTTTTATTATAAAAATAAAAATGATTTAGTATGCTATAATGTTTCTCAAATTAGTGTAAGTTTATGTACTGGTGTAACGTCTATTTTAAAAAACTATAAAGTAGATACTACATAGTAAGTAAACAATTTTGAAGTAAATATTTATTTGTGTACTGTACAGTTTAATATTCCTGATTACATGTGATCTCAATGTAAATATAAGAATAGAACGATAAAAACAACTATTTGTAAAATGATCTACATATTTATATTTTTAAATGTTATTATTAAAATCACGGGTCCATTCCCATTGATGGATAAGTTATGTGAAAATATACTTATGATCCTAACACTATGTGGTTTTATTTTTGTATTCATTCGGGATGATCTAAGATCTAAGATCTAGTGCACGGATTTTTCATACGTTTTGCACAATTAGAAAAAGGGATGTCACATAAGAAAAAAAAGCCCCGAAATTGTTTAAATATTTATTTTCCGACTTTATCCATAAATATCAATTTATGGACAAATATGGAAAAATAAATAATTAGACTGTTTCAGTGGCATGTGCTGCGTAAATTATTATAATTCTTGCGACGATTTCCTGTTACAAAAAACAAATAACGCTTTTGTGCACTAGTATAATATACGCCCTCTACTAAAAACTTGTCCTATTGCTGTAATTCAATAGTAAAGCCGGTTATGCGAATCAACAAACAACAACTAAAATTATCAAGATAAAAACACTCTTATCTCAAAGCAATAAGACTGAATTTTAAATGTAGATGGCAAATACTTAAGCCCTTGATTTTATGTGATATAATACTCATAAAAGTGCAGTTAGTAAATCTAGCAGTTTTAACACTCTTTCCGAATGGAACTTCTAATTTAGTTGATTAAATAGTCAATCGTCCAAAAAGTCGTATATAATAAATTAAATTATGTTACGCACTTTATTATAATAATATGTCGTAACAAATAAACTATAATCATTTTCCTCTATAACCTTTTACTCAATATGCTATCCCAATACATTATCGAAGCCAAACTGACTTTCGCCTCGCAGCAATAACAAAAGTAAAAACAAAATGAATGAAGAATACCTTACACAGTATTTTAACTCACGCGCACAAATACAACAATGCTGAAAGTAGAAACACAGATATTTGTGCGTATGTGCGTAGGGGGCGGGGCTAGTCTTGCGTTCGAACGTTGGATGCCAAGCGATTATAGTCTTTAGGGTGATTCACCGGAAAAGTCCGCGATTGTACAAGAGAAACTTAAAAGTGATTTCAATAACGTAAAATAACTTATCAGCTAAATAAGTAGGGTAAAAATCCCAGTAGTCGACCTTTTATTTTCAATTTCAAATTATTTATTTTTCAAAGTAGATTCAGTAAACTACTTTCGTTAGTACGTAAGGTTCGACTTTTATTTCCATTTAGTGACTTGATGGTTAATTTGACAGATTTGAATAAAAAACAGCTATTTGAGTGGGTGTAAGAATAAACTATATTCAATGAACTTCACAAATGTACTTGTCGGAGAAGGTGTGTCTGTCTCTCGTTAGCATCAGGCATATTTTAATTACTGTGGGCGTACTAAGGGTAGTGTTGGTTATAGCGCAATAGTAAAACGGTTTGCAGTTTAAATCAGATTGCAATTCACGAACAAGTCAGTCACACTAGCGAATCACACACTGTAGGTACCTACACAACTCAACGATATGGAACGCGGCAGTTTCTATGCACATGTTGTTCGTACGATGTCCAATGTGTGTGAAATTTCTTGCAACTGTTCTAATAAATACATAAAATCTACAACTCTATTTCCACTTATTTTGATCTCTTCCAATTTTTCTTCTGGTTCTATTGTGTAATAATCTTCTTCTGAATCTGAATCAGCTGGCGAATGATGTGTAGAATGCTAAAAGGTGAAAAAATTATGATATTAAATCAAATAAACAAATATCCTATTTTTCTCAATAGGTTCAGGATACGTTGATAAATTCATACCTAATAGGTACTACTTACATTGGGATTGTCTTGCGTCCTAGTTGCAGCAGCACGCGTCTGTAATTTCTGTATTTCATCAAACGGAAAACTAAAATGAAAAGAAAAGAAGATTTATGTTAGCAATCAATATTTTTGTAAGGATTTATAAAATATAATAGAGGGCGCCCTGTGAGGAGGGAGCAGTGGTAGCCCAGAGGTCACGGCTGCGATTTAAGAATTGCAGGTCGTAGCTTCGAGCCCAGACAGGTGTAAATTATTTCATCACCACTGCTGTCAAAAACGGTGAAGGAAACATCGTGACGAAACCGGCACATCTTAGAACAAAAAATTAGTAGACATATGACATCCACCAACGCACGCAACGCACTGGGCCCGCGTAGTGGATTACGAATCGTAATCCACTACGCGGGCCCAGTGCGTTGCGTGACAGGGCTAGAGAGTCGTAATTTACGACCCTCTAGCCCTGTCACTGAGAGGAGGCCTGTGTCCCAACTGTGGGAAGAGCAACCTGTTAAAATTAGGGTACTAGTGATAAAAATATTGCCCAGTATACCTAAATATTATGCACAATGTACACACGGCTACATATCAAGCTATAAATTTGATTGATTTGATTTGATTTGATATTTGATTTAATTTTTTTATAACTTGATTTGTAACAATGTGTACACACGCATATAAAAAAATATGAGGACACAAGCGAAAATAATAATCAATATCGGACTTGCTTCATGGCAATATTTTCTCTGTGTGAGTAAGTCATGTCACTGTCTATTTCTCCTTCCACTGGAAGACAACAATTTTGTTCCGGTGTAATTGGCATCCTATAACAAAAAAGAACATTTGATTTAATTATAATTTCTATAATTATCAACAAATCCGTTTTAGGATGCAAGTAAGACTTATTTCATAAAAATAATTAGTTTCTGAACTTACAATTCCAGAGTTTGATAAATTTTGGAATCGGTGGCTTCCATGAAATTTACCCTGAAAATTGAAAGTTATAAAGATAATGTGGTACTTAATTTATTATAATGTTTTCTTAGACACATCCTATTATTTTTGCGCTTACCTCACCAGTTCATCAGACGACTCTTTGTTTTGTAGTGAGGTGCCAACAACTGGTACATTTACCCTATAAACAGAAAAAGATAAAGAATTTTCCAGCGTAACTATTTCTTAAAATATCGTAAATAGATAGATAAGTGACAACTATGTACTTACTTTTAATAACTGAGTATAATAAGTAGGTAGGAAGATTATACTTACGAAGCCACAGTATTCTGTTTATCCTAAAAATTTTGTATCTGTAGTTGTCTTTCTCTCTCGGCATCAGATGGTTCAAGTTTATTTTGCAGTGAAATGTCAACAACTGGTACATTTACTCTATAAATAGAAAAAAATAATACAGAATGATTCAAATCATAGTAGATTTAATCCGTGATCCGTGATTTGGAAAATATGTTGTCGATCCGTGCATAATCACGGATCGACAACATATTTTCCAAATTTCGAAATTAATAGAAAAAAATTACGTAATTCACAGACGGTCATCGAACCTTGATACTGAGCACTTACCGAGTCTTCAGTATGCATTTGGCTGCATGAATTAGTGTCACCAGATATTAGAAAGTAGGTAGGTACTGTACTGAGTATACTTACGAAGCAACAGGAGTATTCTTTTTGTCTTCAACATTCTCAGCCTGTACTTTTCTTACTCTAAAAGATAAATTCAATACTTTTTAAAATACCCCATAAAAAAAATAACACCACTTGGTAAGGCAATTAGTAAATGAGTAGGTAAGTATACGAGTTTTACTTACCTCATTTCTTCATGCAAGCGTTTAGCATTGGTTTTTCGCCAACCGAAGGGGTTGATTTCTTTACTTTGTTCCCCATTTCAAATAAAAATAAATAAATTTCAAATACGCTGCAATTAATTTTCACACAATTTTCATCGTTACGTTATTAAATCCGTGCGTAAGCGCAAGCGACACAAGCTCCCCGTCCGATGGCCGACGGCGGACTAAAGCGGATAAGAGGGCGGCGCGGCGGCTCTGCTTATGATGGGCAAAACTCGCGCGAATTTAGGTATTTCCTTCTTATTGTTAAACAAATACACATTTTGAAAATGTAAATCGTATACGTTGTATAAAACATGTAGTTTTGTTATTATTAAAAAACTGATGACCTTCCGCGAAGTATTCACGCCGTACTAAGCGTTTGTTGTGTTTTTTAGAGATAACTTTGTGAATTTATTCTATCGAGCCAACTTTATCAAATCGTGTTTCCATCCTGTATACTGCCTAGTATATATGGTCAATAATACCAATTTATTTCCTGAGATTTTAATTTAATTGTTTACTACTTCAAACAACCGTTATAAAAGCGCGTTTTTGTGTATAAACAGCTCGGTGCCCCGTTAAGCCGTTGGCCTTGCGCCTGATCTCTCCGATTGTGTCCGAGTGCCGTCCCATTGGACAATGAGAGTAAGGAAAGAGAGAGTGCACTTGTGTCTGCGCACACACACAAGGCCGTGTCGAAGGATAATCAGCCTATAATGTTCCTACTGCTGGGACATAGGCCTCCTCTCAGAGAGAGGGAGTGGTAAGTAATCTACCACGCGGGCCCAGTGCGGGTTGGTGGATGTCTTCGAATTTATGGTTCTAGGCCATACTGGTTTCCTCACGATGTTTTCCATCTCCGTTTTGAGAGTAGATTAAATAATTTACACATAAAGTAAAGCGCCTGTCTGGGTTCGAACCTACGACCTACAACTCGGTAAGTCGCGACCGTTACCACTGGGCCACCACTGCTCTAAGTTGAGATTGGCCGCTATGACCGAAATGCGGTCTGGAAGACTATTATTATTTTCAAATCAAATCAAATCAAAAGTCATTTATTCAAATTAGGCTGAGAATCAGCACTTTTCGAACGTCAAAATTACAAATGACAGTCCCCCAAAAACGCCCGCATTTCACCACTTCCTAGTGCTATCGCTGGGAAGTAGTGGCGCAACAAACTCCCCAGCAGCACAGCTGTCTGTTCAGTTAGAAAATTTATAGTATACAATGCTAGGTACCTATGTTTTGATAGGTGAGGAAGAGTTGGGAAGGTGAATCATGCGGGGAACATCAGGGTCGTAAATATAAGGTCAGTTGTGTCTATTTATGTATTTTATTTTCCAAAAATGTATTTATTTATTTACCATTTATGTACACACATATATAAACAGACAAGAAAAACAGAACAGAAAAAATAGGTACAGAGGTGATGCTTATTTCACAAGAAATCTCTTCCAGCACAGCCGATACAGGACAATAGATACAGAGATGTAGACAGCGTGTGAAATTGTAAAGGAAACAACTTTTGAAGTCTGACTACAACATTTCATTGAAGTTACGTAACAGTCTGAGTCAACGTTTGTGAAGACTTTTGTTTTATTGTAATCCATAAAATGTCGATACTAATTTAATGTGAAAGATTGTCTTGCATCTCCTATTGTTAACATATTTTATTTGCTCTCTATTGTGTTACGAAAAATGATTAAGAAAATCTTAACCCAAACTAAACTAATTATATTTCTATTTCGTTTCTTTCACTTCTGCTTATTCTTGCATTGCACATGTCGTGAAGGTCGACAAATCTGGAAAGAGGATTTAGATGTTAGGGTTTTATTCGGACTGCCTCACTGGGATAGTCGCTAGCGCTACTGCTGAACATGTGAGCCTGGGTTAGATTTCCAAGTCGAGCAAGGATTTCTATCAAGATATATATATTTTTCTCTCTTTTCTGTTAGTTTTTGTCATAGTCTGGCAGTTTGAGTAATTAATGTGTCCTACCCAAATGTTCTTTCTTTGGTATTGTTCGTCCAATCGTTGAGCTCCTTAAGTTTTGAGTTGAGCTGCACGATTTCTGACAAATGCGTGCACTGACTGGACAGGTCCTCTCAATCTGTGTGGTTCTTTCCTCAAAAGACCATCTCAGACATCAATCAATCTCAAAAGAGACTGTGACCTCTGAGTTTGTTTCGGCCTTTCTTCTGACTAGTCAGATAGGAAACGCCGACCTCATCTAGTTTTAAAATATGATTGACGTGTAAAAGTGGTTGTACAAACCTACTTACAAAATAAAATCTTTTATCATTTATCAAGATGTTTTCAGTAGCAGCCCGGAATTGGATTTGTGCCCCGTTTATGGCAATAGGCTTTAATCATAACTGGCAAAATTTGGTCGTGCTAAAGGACAGGTACACCTCTGTCTATCAAACATAATGTGGTGCTATCTACAACGACACATGGGAACTGCGCATCATACTGACGTCAAACAAAATCCTGCATCGCGCAAGCGAAGTTCGAAGCGCCACCAGCATAACAGACAATGTCTAGACATCATTCTTCGGGTAGTAGTCCACCAGACACAACACACGTCTGGTCGGAGGATCCTCCCTTTTCTATGGAGGATGAAGAACTTTCCACCCTGTTTCTCATACCTCTATAGACATTTCAGTTTTGTCTCTGGGATGGCAATTAAAACTGTGCTTACTTATTTTATACACAAAATAATTATTTTTAAGCCCTGTAATATAAAACCTAACCCACCTCAAAATCAACGCTGAAAGAATAGTTTTCAGGACACTTCAGATGAGTACTTCTTCCGAAAGAACAAAGGTAGTATCGTGTACAATCTTCTTGGTCTTCGACGAAGTACACAAGACGTTCAGAAATCGGGTAGCGACACTTGGTGTCGCGAGTACCGCGGTGAGTGACGAAAGTGTCGAGGAAGCTGCGACGAGTCTCCTGATTTCTTTGACCAAGTAGTGAAAGTGCTAATGGTTTTTCTGGTATTACACTGCAACCAGCTTCTGCTTTTGGTCTGCATTCCTGTGGACAAAAAGTGTTTGTGATAAGGATAATTAGCCCATAATGATCCCACTGGGACACAGGCCTCCTCTCTCCGAGAGGGAGTGGGCTGTAATCTACTACGCGGACCCAGTGCGGGTTGGTAGATGTCATATGTCTTCGAATGTCTGGTCTTGGACATGCCGGTTTCCTCACGATGTTTTCTTTCACCGTTTTTGAGAGCAGTGGAGATGAAATTATTAACAGAAAATAAAGTGCCTGTCTGGCTGGGTTCGAACCCACGATCTAAAAATCGTAAGTCGGGGCCGTTGGCACGGGGCCACCACTGCTCTACTCTCACTATTTGTGATTTGAGTATGCCAAAATGCAGCAGCAAATAGCAGTCGCCCCATATAAAATACTGGTATTCAGCTGCATTCAGTTGAGCTCCTCAAGCTCTGAGTTGAGCTACACGATCACTGACAAATGCTTGCACTGGAGTAGACTCCACTCAAATCTGTGCGGTTCTTTCCTCCAAAGACCATTTCAGGCAGTAATATACGAACCAAGATAATGTCTGGACTTTAAAAGAGACACTTTTGGAGGACGTTAAAAGGTCGAGCAAAATGATAATAGAGTTTTCCATCAAGAATATCTCAGTAGCAGCCCGGGTGCTGAATAGTCCGGTTAACGGTCAATATGGCAATAGCATACAAAATGCAGGTATACTCAAACCTCCTGCGTTTGATAGCAGCACGATAGTAGCCTTAAAAGTGGAGGCAAAATAATTCTGAGCGAGAAAAACGAAGTAATAGCGCGGGCGACTGAAGCGATGCGACTGGGTGGGTCGGGGAATAATACAATTCACGAGAACGAATTCACGGGCAAAAGCCATATTATAATCTTGCAGAGAGGAGGCCCGTGTCCCAGTAGTGGGAATATGATAGGCTGATTATGTTCTCAAGTGCTATACTACTTCCTACTAATATTATTAACGCGAAAGTTTGTGAGAATGGATAGATGGATGGAAGTTTGTTACACGCAAAAACGACTGAAGGGATCATGAATTTCTGGAGCGAAGACTACCTATCTCATCTCCACAGCCCTGTAGTTTGGGAAACACAAGTGTTTTTATCGCCAAAGTCGGAAGTGTTCAAATTACATTTAAAAGCCGCGCGGACGCTGGCGGTTACCCGAAAAATGGCGGCGCCGCCGGCCGGGCGCTTGAGTGGATATGTAGGTATGTGTACTTACCGATTTAGTGGGGCTAAATTCAAATCCTTTTGGGCATGCCTTAAGCATCCGATGTCCATAGATACATAAGTGGAAGTATTCGCAGTCATTCGGGTCCGGTTTCGACCAGGCATCATACACATCACATTCATATGAAGGGCTTAACCTGGTTCCAGTGTTTGTTGGAATGCTACAGCGAGCTTTTTCGGGAGGTTGACATTCCTGGAAAAACATTATTATTTAAAGGACGGGGCGGGGGGTATGGCAGGATTAGGTCTCAAATCAAAATCAAAAGTAATTTATTAAAATTAGGCTAAGATCAGCACTTCACGAACGTCAAAATTACAAAAGACAGTCCCAGACAGATAAACTAGGACCATCGAAGTAAAATAAATAAACAAGTTATTACTAATAACAACAATAAAATCATGGTCAGTAAGACGACCAGTCACAACAAGCAGTACCCGTTCAAGAGCATAATGCAAAGGTCAGCCAATACCACCCCCGCCATATTTGAGGGAAGGAGGCAACCCGACGCTACGGCAAGCAGTGACATCTAAGGGAGCATGACGATCTTTCGCAGGTTGCTCAGGCAAGGATAATAATGATAAAACGGTCGAGGTCGCTAACTATCCACCTATTGCAATCAACTCATTAAAATACATTGAAATGAGTAGATTATGTCAATAATAAAATAAAATTAAACTGAAATGCCATATACAGTTTAGTTGTTGGCAGGGACATCGATGCGCAACCTTTTACAGTGGATTCAGAACATGATTTTTTTTTTGACAAACGATGGACAATTTTTACCTTAGGGTGTCTAGAATTAGGTGCTGAATTCATGGGTACAATTTGCGCGTCAATGTCCCTGCCACCCTTAAATTCATACTTACAAAATCAACTGGACTAAATTGCTTTCCATCTGGACATTGTTCGTACACTATGTCACCATACACACAAATATAGAAGAACCTGCAATCGGTGGGATCAGGTAGCCACTTCAACTCTAAATTAGTACAAGAAGGATGTGGTTTATCTGTTGTGCTTGGAGTGGTTATAGTTGTTGTTGTTGGTGACGGTGTAGTCTTTGTGGTGGTTGGTGTAGTCTTTGTTGTTGGGGTAGTCTTTTTCGAGGTTGGTGTAGTCTTTGTAGTGGTTGGTGTAGTCTTTGTCGTAGTTGGGGTTGTCTTTGTAGTAGTTGTTGTAGTCTTTGTCGTGGTTGGTGTAGTCTTTGTCGTAGTTGGAGTAGTCTTTGTCGAGGTTGGGGTTGTCTTTGTAGTGGTTGGTGTAGTCTTTGTTGTGGTTGGGGTAGTCTTTGTCGTGGTTGGTGTAGTCTTTGTCGAGGTTGGGGTTGTCTTTGTAGTGGTTGGGGTAGTCTTTGTTGTGGTTGGTGTAGTCTTTGTTGTGGTTGGGGTAGTCTTTGTCGTGGTTGGTGTAGTCTTTGTCGAGGTTGGGGTTGTCTTTGTAGTGGTTGGTGTAGTCTTTGTTGTGGTTGGGGTAGTCTTTTTAGTGATTGGTGTAGTCTTTGTTGTGGTTGGGGTAGTTTTTGTCGTGGTTGGTGTAGTCTTTGTCGAGGTTGGTGTAGTCTTTGTAGAGGTTGGTGTAGTCTTTGTCGTGGTTGGTGTAGTCTTTGTCGAGGTTGGTGTAGTCTTTGTAGTGGTTGGTGTAGTCTTTGTCGTGGTTGGTGTAGTCTTTGTCGAGGTTGGGGTTGTCTTTGTAGTGGTTGGGGTAGTCTTTGTCGTGGTTGGTGTAGTCTTTGTCGAGGTTGGTGTAGTCTTTGTAGTGGTTGGTGTAGTCTTTGTCGTGGTTGGTGTAGTCTTTGTAGTGGTTGGTGTAGTCTCTGTAGTGGTTGGTGTAGTCTTTGTCGTGGTTGGTGTAGTCTCTGTAGTGGTTGGTGTAGTCTTTGTCGTGGTTGGTGTAGTCTTTGTCGAGGTTGGTGTAGTCTTTGTTGTGGTTGGTGTAGTCTTTGTCGTGGTTGGTGTAGTCTTTGTCGTGGTTGGTGTAGTCTTTGTTGTGGTTGGGGTAGTCTTTGTCGTGGTTGGTGTAGTCTTTGTTGTGGTTGGGGTAGTCTTTGTCGTGGTTGGTGTAGTCTTTGTTGTGGTTGGTGTAGTCTTTGTCGAGGTTGGTGTAGTCTTTGTAGTGGTTGGTGTAGTCTTTGTCGTGGTTGGTGTAGTCTTTGTCGAGGTTGGGGTTGTCTTTGTAGTGGTTGGTGTAGTCTTTGTCGTAGTTGGTGTAGTCTTTGTCGAGGTTGGGGTTGTCTTTGTAGTGGTTGGTGTAGTCTTTGTCGTAGTTGGAGTAGTCTTTGTCGAGGTTGGGGTTGTCTTTGTAGTGGTTGGTGTTGTCTTTGTTGTGGTTGGGGTAGTCTTTGTCGTGGTTGGTGTAGTCTTTGTCGAGGTTGGGGTTGTCTTTGTAGTGGTTGGGGTAGTCTTTGTTGTGGTTGGTGTAGTCTTTGTTGTGGTTGGTGTAGTCTTTGTTGTGGTTGGGGTAGTCTTTGTCGTGGTTGGTGTAGTCTTTGTCGAGGTTGGGGTTGTCTTTGTAGTGGTTGGTGTAGTCTTTGTTGTGGTTGGGGTAGTTTTTGTCGTGGTTGGTGTAGTCTTTGTCGAGGTTGGTGTAGTCTTTGTAGAGGTTGGTGTAGTCTTTGTCGTGGTTGGTGTAGTCTTTGTCGAGGTTGGTGAAGTCTTTGTAGTGGTTGGTGTAGTCTTTGTCGAGGTTGGGGTTGTCTTTGTAGTGGTTGGGGTAGTCTTTGTTGTGGTTGGTGTAGTCTTTGTTGTGGTTGGGGTAGTCTTTGTAGTGATTGGTGTAGTCTTTGTTGTGGTTGGGGTAGTTTTTGTCGTGGTTGGTGTAGTCTTTGTCGAGGTTGGTGTAGTCTTTGTAGAGGTTGGTGTAGTCTTTGTCGTGGTTGGTGTAGTCTTTGTCGAGGTTGGTGAAGTCTTTGTAGTGGTTGGTGTAGTCTTTGTCGTGGTTGGTGAAGTCTTTGTAGTGGTTGGTGTAGTTTTTGTCGTAATTGTTGTAGTCTTTGTCGAGGTTGGGATAGTCTTTGTAGTGGTTGGTGTAGTTTTTGTTGTGGTTGGGGTAGTCTTTGTCGTGGTTGGTGTAGTCTTTGTAGTGGTTGGTGTAGTCTTTGTAGTGGTTGGAGTAGTCTTTGTTGTGGTTGGGGTAGTCTTTGTCGAGGTTGGTGTAGTCTTTGTTGTGGTTGGGGTAGTTTTTGTCGTGGTTGGTGTAGTCTTTGTCGAGGTTGGTGTAGTCTTTGTAGAGGTTGGTGTAGTCTTTGTCGTGGTTGGTGTAGTCTTTGTCGAGGTTGGTGAAGTCTTTGTAGTGGTTGGTGTAGTCTTTGTCGAGGTTGGGGTTGTCTTTGTAGTGGTTGGGGTAGTCTTTGTTGTGGTTGGTGTAGTCTTTGTTGTGGTTGGGGTAGTCTTTGTAGTGATTGGTGTAGTCTTTGTTGTGGTTGGGGTAGTTTTTGTCGTGGTTGGTGTAGTCTTTGTCGAGGTTGGTGTAGTCTTTGTAGAGGTTGGTGTAGTCTTTGTCGTGGTTGGTGTAGTCTTTGTCGAGGTTGGTGAAGTCTTTGTAGTGGTTGGTGTAGTCTTTGTCGTGGTTGGTGAAGTCTTTGTAGTGGTTGGTGTAGTTTTTGTCGTAATTGTTGTAGTCTTTGTCGAGGTTGGGGTAGTCTTTGTAGTGGTTGGTGTAGTTTTTGTTGTGGTTGGGGTAGTCTTTGTCGTGGTTGGTGTAGTCTTTGTAGTGGTTGGTGTAGTCTTTGTAGTGGTTGGAGTAGTCTTTGTTGTGGTTGGGGTAGTCTTTGTCGAGGTTGGTGAAGTCTTTGTAGTGGTTGGTGTAGTTTTTGTCGTAATTGTTGTAGTCTTTGTCGAGGTTGGGGTAGTCTTTGTAGTGGTTGGTGTAGTTTTTGTTGTGGTTGGGGTAGTCTTTGTAGTGGTTGGGGTAGTTTTTGTCGTGGTTGGTGTAGTCTTTGTCGAGGTTGGTGTAGTCTTTGTAGAGGTTGGTGTAGTCTTTGTCGTGGTTGGTGTAGTCTTTGTCGTGGTTGGTGTAGTCTTTGTAGTGATTGGTGTAGTCTTTGTTGTGGTTGGGGTAGTTTTTGTCGTGGTTGGTGTAGTCTTTGTCGAGGTTGGTGAAGTCTTTGTAGTGGTTGGTGTAGTCTTTGTCGTGGTTGGTGTAGTCTTTGTAGTGGTTGGTGTAGTCTTTGTCGAGGTTGGGGTTGTCTTTGTAGTGGTTGGTGTAGTCTTTGTCGTGTTTGGTGTAGTCTTTGTCGAGGTTGGTGTAGTCTTTGTAGTGGTTGGTGTAGTCTTTGTCGTGGTTGGTGTAGTCTTTGTCGAGGTTGGGGTTGTCTTTGTAGTGGTTGGTGTAGTCTTTGTCGTAGTTGGTGTAGTCTTTGTCGAGGTTGGGGTTGTCTTTGTAGTGGTTGGTGTAGTCTTTGTTGTGGTTGGGGTAGTCTTTGTCGTGGTTGGTGTAGTCTTTGTCGAGGTTGGGGTTGTCTTTGTAGTGGTTGGGGTAGTCTTTGTTGTGGTTGGTGTACTCTTTGTTGTGGTTGGGGTAGTCTTTGTAGTGATTGGTGTAGTCTTTGTTGTGGTTGGGGTAGTTTTTGTCGTGGTTGGTGTAGTCTTTGTTGTGGTTGGGGTAGTTTTTGTCGTGGTTGGTGTAGTCTTTGTCGAGGTTGGTGTAGTCTTTGTAGTGGTTGGTGTAGTCTTTGTTGTGGTTGGTGTAGTCTTTGTCGAGGTTGGGGTTGTCTTTGTAGTGGTTGGTGTAGTTTTTGTCGTAATTGTTGTAGTCTTTGTCGAGGTTGGGGTAGTCTTTGTAGTGGTTGGTGTAGTTTTTGTTGTGGTTGGGGTAGTCTTTGTCGTGGTTGGTGTAGTCTTTGTAGTGGTTGGTGTAGTCTTTGTAGTGGTTGGAGTAGTCTTTGTTGTGGTTGGGGTAGTCTTTGTCGAGGTTGGTGAAGTCTTTGTAGTGGTTGGTGTAGTTTTTGTCGTAATTGTTGTAGTCTTTGTCGAGGTTGGGGTAGTCTTTGTAGTGGTTGGTGTAGTTTTTGTTGTGGTTGGGGTAGTCTTTGTAGTGGTTGGGGTAGTTTTTGTCGTGGTTGGTGTAGTCTTTGTCGAGGTTGGTGTAGTCTTTGTAGAGGTTGGTGTAGTCTTTGTCGTGGTTGGTGTAGTCTTTGTCGTGGTTGGTGTAGTCTTTGTAGTGATTGGTGTAGTCTTTGTTGTGGTTGGGGTAGTTTTTGTCGTGGTTGGTGTAGTCTTTGTCGAGGTTGGTGAAGTCTTTGTAGTGGTTGGTGTAGTCTTTGTCGTGGTTGGTGTAGTCTTTGTAGTGGTTGGTGTAGTCTTTGTCGAGGTTGGGGTTGTCTTTGTAGTGGTTGGTGTAGTCTTTGTCGTGTTTGGTGTAGTCTTTGTCGAGGTTGGTGTAGTCTTTGTAGTGGTTGGTGTAGTCTTTGTCGTGGTTGGTGTAGTCTTTGTCGAGGTTGGGGTTGTCTTTGTAGTGGTTGGTGTAGTCTTTGTCGTAGTTGGTGTAGTCTTTGTCGAGGTTGGGGTTGTCTTTGTAGTGGTTGGTGTAGTCTTTGTTGTGGTTGGGGTAGTCTTTGTCGTGGTTGGTGTAGTCTTTGTCGAGGTTGGGGTTGTCTTTGTAGTGGTTGGGGTAGTCTTTGTTGTGGTTGGTGTACTCTTTGTTGTGGTTGGGGTAGTCTTTGTAGTGATTGGTGTAGTCTTTGTTGTGGTTGGGGTAGTTTTTGTCGTGGTTGGTGTAGTCTTTGTTGTGGTTGGGGTAGTTTTTGTCGTGGTTGGTGTAGTCTTTGTCGAGGTTGGTGTAGTCTTTGTAGTGGTTGGTGTAGTCTTTGTTGTGGTTGGTGTAGTCTTTGTCGAGGTTGGGGTTGTCTTTGTAGTGGTTGGGGTAGTCTTTGTCGTGGTTGGTGTAGTCTTTGTCGAGGTTGGTGTAGTCTTTGTAGTGGTTGGTGTAGTCTTTGTCGTGGTTGGTGTAGTCTTTGTAGTGGTTGGTGTAGTCTCTGTAGTGGTTGGTGTAGTCTTTGTCGTGGTTGGTGTAGTCTCTGTAGTGGTTGGTGTAGTCTTTGTCGTGGTTGGTGTAGTCTTTGTCGAGGTTGGTGTAGACTTTGTTGTGGTTGGTGTAGTCTTTGTCGTGGTTGGTGTAGTCTTTGTCGTGGTTGGTGTAGTCTTTGTTGTGGTTGGGGTAGTCTTTGTTGTGGTTGGTGTAGTCTTTGTTGTGGTTGGTGTAGTCTTTGTTGTGGTTGGGGTAGTCTTTGTCGTGGTTGGTGTAGTCTTTGTCGAGGTTGGTGTAGTCTTTGTTGTGGTTGATGTAGTCTTTGTCGTGGTTGGTGTAGTCTTTGTCGTGGTTGGTGTAGTCTTTGTTGTGGTTGGTGTAGTCTTTGTAGTAGTTGGTGTAGTCTTTGTTGTGGTTGGGGTAGTCTTTGTCGTGGTTGGTGTAGTCTTTGTCGTAGTTGGTGTAGTCTTTGTCGAGGTTGGAGTTGTCTTTGTAGTGGTTGGGGTAGTCTTTGTCGTGGTTGGTGTAGTCTTTGTCGAGGTTGGTGTAGTCTTTGTAGTGGTTGGTGTAGTCTTTGTCGTGGATGGTGTAGTCTTTGTAGTGGTTGGTGTAGTCTCTGTAGTGGTTGGTGTAGTCTTTGTCGTGGTTGGTGTAGTCTTTGTCGAGGTTGGTGTAGTCTTTGTCGTGGTTGGTGTAGTCTTTGTCGTGGTTGTTGTAGTCTTTGTTGTGGTTGGTGTAGTCTTTGTCGTGGTTGGTGTAGTCTTTGTTGTGGTTGGGGTAGTCTTTGTCGTGCTTGGTGTAGTCTTTGTAGTGGTTGGTGTAGTCTTTGTAGTGGTTGGAGTAGTCTTTGTTGTGGTTGGGGTAGTCTTTGCAGTGGTTGGTGTAGTCTTTGTCGTGGTTGGTGTAGTCTTTGTAGTGGTTGGTGTAGTCTTTGTTGTGGTTGGTGTAGTCTTTGTTGTGGTTGGTGTAGTCTTTGTTGTGGTTGGTGTAGTCTTTGTCGTCGTTGGTGTAGTCTTTGTTGTCGTTGGTGTTGTCTTTGTAGTAGTTGGAGTGGTCTTTGTCGTGGTTGGTGTTGTCTTTGTAGTGTTTGGTGTAGTCTTTGTTGTGGTTGGTGTAGTCTTTGCTGTGGTTGTTGTAGTCTTTGTTGTGGTTGGAGTTGTCTTTGTAGTGGTTGGTGTACTCTTTGTCGTCTTTGGAGTTGTCTTTGTGCTAGTTGTTGATGGCGTAGTGACAGTCGTTGATGTTGTTGTTGTTGGCGTTGTCTTCGTGCTAGTCGTAGTTAGCTCAGTTGTTGTTGTTGTATAGCAACCCGCTACAGATTTTGGTTGACATTGCTGTAAATCAATTGAGAACATGAACGTTGTTGTTAATAAGAAAATCATAGCTGTGTGGAAGAGAGTAATTTGGATTTAGTTTTAACAATACACCAAGCGCTCGGGAATTTATGTTTCAAATAAATTAAGTTGATGTAACTGACTGGTCATTGAGATGCAGTCTGCAATGTTTCCAGTGCTGCTCCAAGCTTTCTTTCTTTGCGAGGGAATTTCTAATTTATTTATTATCACAATTTGTACGGACGCCAGCAGGTCAAGTTACCCGAAACTGTCAAATTTTCCCAATCAACCTTGAACCTTAATGCTTTAGCGATAAAGTTGAAAATCTATTGAAGAAATTTGTCAGATTGTAGTAACTTGATGTGCTGGCGTCCGTACAAGAACACATTTGCCTGTATCTTGGGAGTCAGAGTTGAGACATTTTCAAAGTGTGGTACATAGTGATTATTGCAAGACAGGAAAACTAAAACTAAAATTTAACTAAGCTAAATCAATAAAAAAAAAAAAAAAAACTTAAAATATACGTTGCCTTCAGCGTGAGATCAAACTAGGCAAAATAAAATCAACGGTGTGAAAATTAAATAACGAAATAATAAATAATAATATCGAAACTAACAATATATAAATCAACAAACGTCTAATCAATTATATAAATCAATTTTTAAAATAAAGTGACAGTGTAAGCGTGAGTATGTGTTTGTGTGAGGGTGTGTTAGGGTGTGTGTGTGTGTGTGTTGTGAGCGTGAGCAAGAACGTACGTAACGGAGTATATTTTAGTCTGTGTTGTGTTGCTAATTTAAGTATAAAGAATATTTTCTGTTTTATCGTAGGAGAGTGTAAAAAGCCATTTCTTTATTACTTTTTTGCACAGGGTTATTTTGAGGTATTTTATATTGTTGTGAATGCGTGGAAATAAACAGTTCGGAGAACGTCTAGCCATAAGTGAGTTTACTTGGGGGATGGGAATGGACAGTAACGCACAGTTACATTCCAAAATTAATAGATGTAACAAACATACAGCGCCACCTAGTGTAAATTATCCAAAGCACTATGATGAGCGGCATCATAAACTAGAAGACCGCAACTACAAACGATTTCTGTAGACAAGTGACGCCATCTACAATCTTCGTGTGCAATAATCGAGTTATTGCACCACCACTACCTACAGACGACTACGTGTAGAGAATCCCACCTTTCCCACCAATCCGCCTTTTTATGGAGAGCTGTCTTCGAATAAATCGTTATAGTCCGGTTAAGTAGTCACGACCTTTCTAGGTCAACTACGAGATGCCATTTATAAAAACAAAAACGAATAAATCGTCAGTCACTAGCTAGAGGTTTCTGAACTCGGTAGCCATGCAGCCAGCTCTGATCCTTAGTACGACTAGTTCCCTGCTTCGATAGCCTAGTAGTCTTCAGGAAACTAGCCAGCTAGGGGAGTTCTGAAGGGCGATAGCCACGCAGTCCCTTTCATCCCTCCACTTAGGGTTGCCTCATGATATATATAAATTGTAACGTGTAACGTAAAATAAGTTAAGTTGCCAATAAAAAATCATCAAGTTCAACGGAGCTTTAATTTCACAACAAGCAACCCTACATAGATAATTAACGCATTTAGATAGACGACTCTTATACGTTAGGCTGAAACTCGAAATCCCGAATCACTTTATCCCGAAAGAACGCTATCCCGAATCACTCTATCCCGAATGAAAGCTATTCCGAATCACTCTATCCCGAATGAAAGCTATACCGCATTACGTAATTAGTCCCTCATATAGCTCGCAAAGAATTGGAGCAATTTAGGTGTACAGCCAACTTTCGCCAACTTTGATAATAAGACATCGTTATCCACCAGGTCAAACGCCTTCTTAAAATCAAAGTAGGCGGCGTCCACCTGCACCCCTGCGTCAATGTGAGAAACTAAGTACGTCATGGCATTTAATAGGTTGCTGGTCCTGCTACGCGCTGGTCGGAAGCCATGCTGGGCATCCGACAGTTGCGATGCTACCTGCTCCTGGACGTCTCGCTGAATGGCAGACTCAAACACCTTCGCTGGTGTCGACAGAATCGCCACCGGTCTGAAGATTCGACTACTGTTCCGTCTCCCCCTTTTGGTATGGGAATTACGCAGGTGACCTTCCAACGTTCTGGGAAGTATGATGTTTCTAGGCACAAGTTAAACATGTATACGAGCGGCTCTGCTAATACCGAGCGGCAATCTCGCATAACAAATGCCGGAATACCATCCGGGCCTGCGGAGCGCTTGGGTTTGAGCCGAGCAAGCGCAGCGCGAACTTGATCGAGCGTGAATCGTGGGATGTACACCCGTGCGCTGCTAGCGCCCCCCGCATTCACTGCTTCGCTCACGTCAAGCCGCGCCGGCTCATTATACACAGAATAGAAATATTTTGCAAATTCCGTCACACATTCTGGGTCTGACAAAACTACCTCCTCTTTCATAATTTTGTTACATTTAATGGACCTCTTTTTTGCTCTAATATAGTCCCAAAAAGACTTAGGATCCTTTGCTAAGTTACTCTGCACTCGATCCTGATGATTTGTTTACTCACGGTGAATACTTTCTTTAATCCGTGCTCTGCATGTAGAAAAAGCATTGTAATCAACCCGCGACCCCGTCAATTTATACCGCTTATGAAGTCTCGCCTTTAGTTTTATATCGGCAATTACTTCTCTCGTATACCATTCTGGATAGCAATATCTACGATTTACCAGTTTTGACTGTTTTTTAGGTACACAATTTTCAACTACCCCATTAAAAACATTGTAAAAATTGCTAGTCGTCGGTCGTTAATGTAAGTTTTGAAAGTACGGCGGTTTTTGTTTTGTATTGTAATGTTAATGTATGTATTGTGTGTTGTAAATGTAATGTATTGAACATTGTTTATGAGTAATTCTTAATTACAAGGCAAAACTTACCAGAGCGACAGGGTTGAATGTGTATCCGGGCGGACATTCTTCACGTGTTACTCGTCCGTAAACACAGAGTATGAAGTATTCACAATCTCTTAGATCCGGTCGTAACCACATATCTGAGAAGGAACAATCCGGAAATGGTTCATGAGTAGTTGTTGGGGTAGTCTGAGTGGAAGTTGTGGACGGCGTAGTGGTAATAGTCGTTGTTGATGGAGTTGTTTTAGTAGTGGTAGTTGTTGGCGTTGTCTTAGTAGAAGTTGTCGTAGACGGTGGACTTGTGGTTGAAGTTGTTGTTGTTGAGCAACCAGCTATTTCTTTAGGCTGACATGTCTAGAAAATAATTTATATCAGTTATTTAATCATTGTCATAGTCTATTTTTTTGCTCTTGCGTGTATGTTCGAGGTAATATGAGAAGTGGAAAGTAAACATTGTATTTTGGTACCCAAAAAATAAAAAACGAGGTAGACAATTTCGAAGGTGGGAAGGCGAAAGGCCAAAGCAGGTAAACATGGACTGGGAAAGCGATAAACAGAACAGAGCGGAAAGAAATGGCGGACGCCTCAGCCAAAGTTAGGCAAACCGACTAAGTTGTCGGTGTCATCAATTCACCAGAGTCGTCAAATAAAAGGTTTATATCAATTTAAAATTCTGTGTCTGAATAAAGGCTTATAATTATGATTATTATTATCCTTTATTTCAACAAATACATATAAATTATGTTTTTAAATATGGGATATAAAAACATTTAAAAATAAAAAAAAATAGTAGTCCACCGGTATCGGGAACAGGGTCCAAGCTACCGGCGGTCAGGGCTCCAGAGAGAGTAACCTCCTGACAATGTGAGCCGTGTCCAGAAGTACCGCTCTCTGAATCAAGCCCTTGATAGAGCTGCGTAACGAGAGCTTCCTCAGGTGTTGGTCGAGGCTATTGGATACTAACTCATTGGCTGTCACGACTATCGGCACAGTGATTGCTGAGTCCACATGCCTCATGTCGACAACCTTGCGAGCCAAGTCAAGATTCTTGATTTATCTTTCTTGGCTTTCACGAGGTTCTCATGATAATCATAATCATAATCATTCATTTATTGCATTTCATGTTGTTTACAGGTTGTTACATTATGATAGTTCCAAACAATGAATCATGCGGGACGGTTATGTCAATAATCATTGCGCGCCACTCTGACCGACCCATCTCCACTATATCAGGCTTATTGGCAATAATAGTCCTGTCAGTGATGATGGATCGATTCCAGTACAATGTGATATTTCCATTTTCGAGAATTGGGTCTGATTAATATTATTATTAGAGGTAATATGCTCGAACTGGTCCGGTGTCGTTACCGGTCGAAGTGGAGGTGCTTTTTTTTTTTTTTTTTTTTTGGGATGGGAAATCATCAAATGACTCCTCCCGCTCTGGGTGGAGCGGAAGGGAGTGTCAGACTCTTACTGACTAAAACCCACCCATGTTCCTTCCTTCGCCCTTTATGTTCCGGGGTAGCGGTGACCCTTTCGGACAATCCCGCTGCCCCGGCAGGCTTCGGCCCTGAGGGGCCCCTCGTTATGCTGACATCTCTTTGAGGCGCGCGTGGAACACTTACGCGCCGTCCGGCACGGGCCTGGTCCTGATCGGGCGGTGAGCTACCCATTGCTCTCCGCCCAAGTGGAGGTGCTTGGAGGAGGCCCATGTCCATCAATGAACGTCTTTAGGCTGAAATGATGAATATGCTCGCTCTCTTTTGCTACTCTCGGCTACTATAATTACCGGTTCCTATAATTGAAATGTCGGAGAAATATACACGTCCGAGTACAATATGGGGGCACAATCCTTCGATCGACCCGTGCGGCTGTTATATGCTATAGACTGATGATGCAGAAATATGAAAATGAAGGAGAACTATACTTACTAAAACTGTCGGACTAAATTCATATTCAGGCGGGCAGATTTCGTGATGAGTATTTCCATAAACACATAGAATAAAGAATCTACAGTCACTGGGATCAGGTCTCACCCATTCTTCGAAAGGCGAACATGTCGGGTCTGGCTTGCAAACCACTTCATTTTTTGGTGCACATTCCTGTAAAATAATTCACACGCGGTCTAAGAAAGGCCTACAAAAACCAGCAACGTGTGTCATCAAGCACTAAGGGTTACTTGCTATGACAACCATAACCCTCGTGTCGTAAAACTTGAAGTTGTGTTATGCCAAACTTAAGGAGCAGTGGTGGCCAAGTGGTAACGGCCGTGACTTACGAGTTGTAGGTCGTAGGTTCGAACCCAGACAGGCGTTTTACTTTATGTAAATTATTTCATCACCACTGCTCTCAAAACGGTGAATGAAAACATCGTGAGGAAACCGGTATATCCTAGAACCAAAAATTCGAAGACATGTGACATCTGCCAACCCGCACTGGGCTCGCGTGCTGGATTACGGCCCACTCCCTCTCACCGAGAGGAGGCCTGTCCCAGCAGTGGGAACATTATAGGCTGATTATGTAATCTTAAATTTCGAAAAATTTAATGTCAAACGTTTTGGACATGGGGTGAGTGCGCCCGAGTGCGCTTCTCCTTTTTACGGAAATTTCTCGCGGACTGATCGACACTTATCGTGAACAAAGGGCTGGCTCCCTTTTTAAATTATTCGTTAGAAATACCCAATCAACGCGTGTGTAACAAGCTTAGTTTTTTGTACACCCTAAATCTGAAGGCCGATTCCTGTAATTAAAAACGTTCAAAATCTAGTCGCAATCTCATCTCAGCGACAATCAATGTCCAAAATTTAGGAAAGTTTTCGGTATTTCTGGCAGATAGAGATTGAGATCAGACTGTGAACGTTCTTAAAATTACGAGAATTAAAGAAAAAAGGTGAAAAGAGGTATTAGAGTATTCATCATTTATTTATTTTTACTATGAGACCATCCCTGAAAACGCTAAAAAATCTGATGTTTTTTAGGATTCCATACACAGAGTGCCAACAAAACCCCATTAAAAAGTCTCCGCTGTCTGTCCGTCCGTCCGTCTGTATCTCATGAACCGTAATAGGTAGACAGTTGAAATTTTCCCAGATTGTATATTTCTATTGCCACTATAATAAAAACGGAACCCTTATAAGATCACTTCATTGTCCATCTGTCTTTCCGTCTGTCAAGACCCTTTGTCGCAGGAACGCTTGGAGTTATCATGTTGAAATTATATCAAACTAACTTCGCCCCGCGGTTTCACCCGCATAAGTTTCGATCCCGTGCGAATATCGAGATAAAAAGCATCCTGTATGTTAATCCTGGTTATAAACCATCTGTGTGCCAAATTTCATCCAAATCCGTTTAGTAGTTTTTGCGTGAAAGAGTAACAAACATCCATCCATCCATCCATCCATCTATCCATACAAACTTTCACGTTTATAATGTTAGTAGGATACTCAAGGCTGCAATCATTATAAGCAGTGAAAAAATCAAACTTCTAAGTCAACGCAATCAAAAGATACGGGCGTTTATGTTCCGTTTATACCGCATATTTTGACACTCGCAAGGGAATCAAAACCTATAGGGTACTTCCCGCTGACCTAGAATCATGAAAATTGGCAAGAAGCAATGTCATGTAGCACAAGTAAAGGAAAAAATCCGAAAACACGGGAAAAATATTCAAGACACGATTCCCGTGACTATTTACATACGTACAAAGGGGTTTGAGTAAAGTTGGCGTCATTTAGAAGTTGAGCTTCCGGTAATGAAACTTGGATTTATTATGAAAGAACAGAATAAAGCGATCAAAAACTATTATGGATACATTTCTCTAAACAATATCGGAACGGAGATATTTGGTTTTGTATTGCTCATTAAGATCGAAAAAGTTATTATATTCTACTGCACTCTTTTAGGTTTCTTCCGTATTTATTTAAGAATTCCAAATAAAATAGATCAAATACAATGACGTAGATGAATGGACGTGTGGCGTTTGGCATGTCCTTGGACATTGTGATTATTTGTGTATTGTGACTGACTCAGCATAGCTCTTTGGACTTTGATATTATATACGATTTGGATGTATAACGCCATGGATGCAATTATCAGTGCATTTTTTATCTATTGCCGATGAAGTCTAAATAGTGTTGGTAGTTTAACAGCCGAATTCGTGCAAAACAATCCGTCTTTAATGACGTATTTGGTGGAAATTGCGAATGTTGTGCAGGTAAGTTTTGTTAAATCGAATACCTGCATGTTCATAAAACAAGAGCGACATACGAAAATGCGTGAACTCAGTAGCACTATAACTTTGAGGGGCCCCTTAGGGCCGAAGCCTGCCGGGTCAGCGGGATTGTCCGAAAGGGTTACCGCTACCCCGGAACATAAAGAGCGAAGGAAGGGGTTGGTTTTAGTCAGTAAGAGTCTGACACTCCCTTCCGCTCCACCCAGAGCGGGAGGGGTCATTCGATGATTTTCCACCAGAAAAAAAAAAAGTAGCACTATAACATCTATGTGAATTGTGAGTTGAAAATAATACATGATTCCTCTTTTCAGCTTAGTGAGGAGGACAGAATGCTCACTTATAATATCAACCTTCTAAAAACATAACTAAGATTTCTTTACGTTGGACAGTAATTGAAGTATTTATATTGAAGACATTTTTAAAATCTTCAAATGCAAATATCTCAGCTTCGATATCACTTAGGACAAAAGTAATTGAACATAAATGTGTACTTAACACAGCACAACAAAGTAACATGAAAAATATTGGCAGCCGCTGAAAAAAAAAAGACGCCACTAGTCCATACAAAGTTACTCAAACCCCTTTGTACGGAACCCTTTGTGTGCGAGTCCGACTCGCACTTGAGTGGTTTTATTTTTAATTAGGGTTGATCCTTTTAAGATCCCGTTAAGAACCGTGTAGGTTTTTTTTTAACCCGTATTGTCCCACTCTTGGTCAAAGGTCTATCCTACAGCGTAACCCTCTTCCCTGTGTGTTGTCTTCTCCAGCAAATCTCCCATCACGTCTAAGTCATTACGCCAGAATTACCTAGGCCTGCATCAGATTTAGGGAAAAGAACAGCTAAGGTTGTTTAAACGATTGTCCCGGGTGGCGCGAAAAGTAATTTAAAACTCATCATCTTCTGCCTAGCCTTTTCCCAAGTATGTTGGGGTCGGCTTCCAGTTTAACCGGATGCAGCTGAGTACCAGTATTTTACATGTAGCGACTGCCTATCTGACCTCCACAACCCAGTTACTGGGTAATATGAAACCCCTTGGTAAGACTGGTTGTTAGACTTTCGGGCTTCTGACGACCCGTAACGACTGTCAAAGATCCACGAATGACAGCCGGGACCAACGGCTTAACGTACTTTCCGAGGCACGGAGGGGTCTTGGTATGTAAAGATGGTCACCCATCCACGGACCAACCGCGGCAAGCGTAGCTTAACCTGATCGATCGACCCGTGCGGCTGTTATTTCTTAGCCTCAAGCCCCTAAGTAAGCAAGTAATTTAAAACTACACTCACCAATAATGTGGGGTGGAATAAATATCTAGACGGGCATCGCTCTCGACTGATTTTTCCATAAACACATAGAACAAAATGTTTACATGTAGAATCATCGTGATCTGGCTGCAACCATATAACTCCATGTCTACAGATTGGCCAAGAATTATCAGTTGGTGTAGTTTGAGTACTAGTTGTTGATGGCGTAGTTTCAATACTTGTTGTTGATGGCGTAGTCTTAGTACTGGTTGTTGATGGCGTAGTCTTAGTCGTGGTCCTTGATGTTGTTGTTGATATTACGCAACCAGCTTCTCTTTTCGGCAGACATAACTGTTTAAAATAAAGGATTATATGAGACTATTGTGCAATTAAGTGCACAGATAGGAAAGCACTTATATCTACTATATAAATTTAAAAGTAGAAAATAATTTGTATGTTATTATATATTTGTTTTGTTTGTTCCAGTGTTTGTTTGTTTGTCTATATTTGTCGGCGCATCACATATGCGCGTGATTGACTGAGGGGAAGACGTGGGGCGTCGGGGTACCCAACCCGGTACGCGGCGGCCGATGCGGGCATTTCATTGTTTTACTTTCCATTAGTTAATGTTGTAAATTATGGTATTACACCTATTTTAATACAGTTCACCACTTTTTATATTATAAAGTCCCGATTGAGCCTATTCGCGCATATGTCGACACTATATTTTGTTCGTTTGGTTTACGTTTTGAGTCTGTTTGTTTGTTTGTTCGATTGTTTGTTTATCTGTATTAGTTAGTTTGATTTATGTTTTGAGTTTGTCTGTTTTTGTGTTTTGTGTAGATTTGTTACAAAAATGACAAAGGTTTCACTTACAAATTGTGCACGACTGAATTCGTAACCATCTTCGCATTTCAATCTCATGATATCTCCGTAAATACAGACGTAGTAATCAGTCCAAACAGCTGTGTCTGGTATAACCCACTCGTCACAGTAACCACACAGTGGCCAAGGTGGCAAGATGGTTGACGGCGTAGTGAAGGTTGTTGTCGGCGTACTGGCTGTAGTAGTAGATGGCGTAGTGATTGTAGTGGTTGTTTTTGATGCGCTGCATCCTGCTCCGTTTTTAGGGAGACATGTCTGTGAATTGTTCCGCGGTAGGGTCAGCATCATAAGTTTGCATTATTCTCAACTAAATTGCCACAAAATTGTTAAATATACAGGTCGTCAGTATTTTATGTAGTCAAGAGTTTGTGTTATTTATTTACAACAATTTAGTTTTTTTTTTAATAGGTATACATTAGAGTTTTTATTTTTACGAAAAACATTGTTTGTAATTTTATATTCCACACTTTAAATACCACATCTTCCCTTCCTGAGTAATACCCACGTAAGCACAGATCATTGCCTTAACATGCGCGCAATGCTACCTAACACTGGTTTTCCATGGCTAAAATAAAATTCGTTTCCTAGCAGTTATTTTAACTCAATGTGCACAGGATGCGTATATTTCGACTTTTAATGATTTGCGCGAATGCTGAGTATGGGATCCTGGGATAGATTTCCAGGATAAGCCAAGTGTTTACAATAAATTTTTAAAACTATCAGTAACAACCCAGTCGGGCCGACACCACAGGAAGCAGCGATGACCCAGTGGTATCGGACCCGACTTACGAGTTGTAGGTCATGAGTTCGAACTCAGGCAGGCACTTTGCTTTGTGTATTTATTTTCATCACGACTGCTCTCAAACATCGTGAGGAAACAAGCATGTCTTAGCACCAAAAAATTCGAAGACATGTGACATCCACACACCCACACTAGGCCCGCGTGATGGTTTATGACCCACTCGCTCTCACAGAGAGGATGCCTGTGTCCCAGCAGTGGGAACATTATACATCATTGTTATTGTACAATACTAGCTGTTGCCCGCGATATTGTCTGCGATCCAGGATGAAAAGTAACCTATGTCCTTCTCCAGGTCAAGGTCCACCCATGTGCCAAATTTCACCCAAATCCGTTTAGCTGTTTGCGTGAAAGCGTACCAAACAAACTTTCATTCGCATTTATAATATTAGTTACGATGTTGAGAGTATTTTAAATGCTTTCGACTTGAATGGGTTTTTTAAGGAGCATAAATAGTTAATGTTGAACTTACCAGGTATGTAGGACTAAATTCGTAGTTAAGTTGGCACTTGATTCTGATAACTTGGCCATAATTACACTGGTAGAAGTGACTGCAGCAAGTGGGGTCGGGTTGGACCCAGCTGTCGTAGAAACCACAATTTGACCACGGAGAATGGGTCGTGATCGGCTTGCTGGTTGTTGTAGATATGCTACAGCCTGCGACCTTTTTGGGGAGACATTCCTACGAAATTGTAAGAGCATTAGAAAATATAACAAACATAATATTCAAAAATATATGTGACATTCACCGACTCGCATTGGGCTCGCTTGGTGGATGACGGTCCTCTTCCTCTCGCTTAGAAGAGGCATGAGCCTCAGTAATCGGATACAAAAAAGGGATTATGAGTAACGTATGTGCTACGTTATCTAAGTCGTCTTTTTGTTTAAGTTTTGAGTTGAGCTGCACGATTTCTGGCAAATTCATGCACTGACTGGACAGGTCCTCTCAATCTGTTTGGTTATTTCCTCAAAAGACCATCCCAGACATCGATCTACATGGTCTTCATATGATCTGACCAAGATTATGTCTGGACTTTAAAAGAGGCTGTGACCTCTGATTTTGATTCGGCCTTTCTTCTCAGATAGGAAACGCCGACCTCGTCTAGTTTTAAGTTAAGTTTTTTTTTCTAGTAGAAGTGTTTGTAAAAACCTACTTACAAAATTAAAATCATTTATCGTTTATCATTTTCTTTTAGCGTACTAGGATTCAATCACGTACTTCTGTTAGCGTACTAAGTGCTGAAGGCGTAGTCTAAATACTTGTTGTTGATGGTGTGCTCTCGGTATTAGTTGCAGTTACAATAAAATTGGTAACAATGAACTATATTGTTGAAAGAATTTTGTAAGCATGTCATTAAGTTTGGAAGCTATTTCTTACTAAGCTATGAAATAATATTTGGTTTAGACTTAATATCCTTTATTTATAAAAGTTTTTTTAAAGTTAAGTAGGTACCTAACCATAAATTGTTGACGTTTAAATATCTTTTAACTTTAAGTAAAGTTTATGAATAAACCCCTTAGTTGTACTTACAAGCTTTGTAGGACTGAATTCATAATAGATTTGACACGTCACATGCATCATTTCTCCGTAATAACAGAGGTAGTACACAGTGCAGTCATAAGGGTCGGGTCGAGACCAGTCGTCATAAAAACCACACTTCGGCCAGGGATTCTGGTTTGTAATCACTTTTCTGGTTGTTGTAGATATACTACAATCTGCGACCTCTTTGGGAAGGCATATCTACAAAATATTATATGAAAGTTAAAAAAAATTCTTGTTACGGTAATATTGCACGGCGGCAAATAAGTAATGACAAAAATGGGTGTAGTCTCATAATTTTTTGTTGACATAAGTCTTATAAACATCAATAAAAAACCTATAGGGTACTTCCCGTTTACAAGTAAAGGATTAAGTCCGAAAATTGTTAATTTTATTTGTAGTTTTATAACATATTTTTTTTTTTTTGCAAGTGCAAACAAAAAATTTTTTCGAGTTGGAAAATTGACCGTGACGTGTATGTCATTTTTCTACTATAAAGTTTGTTCTTGGGATATTTATTCATCCCTACTACGGAACCCTGCATTGTGCGTGGTCCAACACGCACTTAGGCGGTTTTTTTTGGTGTACTGGTAATAAATGGAACTTGTGTTTTAATACATAATATTGTCATTACTCGATGAGGTTTGCGTACTGAGACTAAATGGCGTACTCTCGGCACTCACAATACAGTACAAACCAACTGCGAAATAAAAACACTTTTTTGTTGACAGTTCCTTTTGGGCTGTGGAAATAATATGTTTAGAAGTTAGCAGCACTTACAAGCTGTGTAGGGCTGAATTCGTACCCGTACTGACACGTAATTTTCAAGATCTCTCCATAGTAACACAGATAGAAGTCATTGCAGTTGGCTGGGTCGGGTCGGGACCACTCGTCAGAAGGACCACATGGGCCCAAGGGCTCGAAGGGGTTCAGAATTGTGATCGACTTGCTCCTTGTTGTAGATAAGCTACAGCCTGCGTTATCTTTGGGGAGACATTTCTGTAAAATGACAAGAATTTCTAAAACTTATTTTATAGCACTGTGTGACCTAAACCAGCACTTAAGTCACGCTTTTCTGTGACAGTAGTCCATTTTTACACAGAAAAGCGTGGCTCTAGCTTTGGCGTGGTCACACAGTACTACAAAATAGTCATCGATACCTGTGAGATACAGTAGTCTATCAATGCACGAAGTTTAGCCCCCTCGCTACGCTCTTGCACTACTTTCACGCGGTGCAATAATGAACCACTTTGAACAATAATTATTAAAAATCTGATTTTATAAATGTTGGTGGTACGCTGCAATTATCGTAAGATGTATTCTGATACATCTTCTTATAGATATTATGGCTAGAAAGGGGGTGACATTGAGACGACGATTAGAGAGTTCCCAGCATTGGGAACATTTTACTCTAATTAGCTACTTAGGTCAACAAAATAATGGTTTTACTTACAAGCTCTGTAGGACTATATTCGTAATCAATTTGACAAGTCACATGCTTTAGTACACCATAATAACAGAGGTAGTACATAGTGCAGTCATGAGGGTCGGGGTGTTCCCAGTCGTCGTTTGGACCACAAGGAGTCTGGGGGTTCACGTTAGTGGTTATCTTAGCCTGGCTACTGCTCACTGGCCTTAAACAATTGGACCCGTTCTGAGGGACAATAATCTGCAACAAAGAAAAAAAAAAAGTATATTAATAACTAGCTGATTCGGTGAACTTCGTACCGCCTTCAAAATCAGTCAACCCGTTCTCGAGATATCATATCAGAATAACTATTAAAACATGGGAAAAATTCACGAAAAAAAAAAGACGTTCCATACAAAATATATGAGAAAATGAATGTTTTTTTTTTCGTGAATTTTTGCCATGTTTTAATAGTTATTATGGTATTCGGGGCGGAGACATACATGGGCACTTATGAAACGTCAGAAGCTAAGTGGACGGTTCCAATTGGTCGTTTCCCATGGCGAAGAGCCGGCAAGAAACTCCACGGTTACTCTTTTAGTAATAATTGGCTTTTACAATGTTCTTAAGTTACCTGAGATGATCCGGTATTGGTTGATGTGAGTGTTTCAGGTAACTCCATATTCAAGGAACGTTTTGTATATCTGTGACAATCTGCTTGGTTTTTGGGGAGGCATACCTGTGGAATGACACATTCAATTTTAAAATAGTAATGAACTTGGAGTAGCTTGGAAAGTTGATGTACAAAATCAAGGTCAAATTAAATTAACTAGCGAAACTTCAGATAATTATGTGATTAATATCGGGATTCAATAATTTACTAAACTCTTAATTGCAAGTAACATACGCCAAATACGCGCATTGGGTTGACGTCATAACTAACCTTTTAACTGCTTCAGTTGCAACTATTGCTCTGATATAATAGAACTCAGTATTAGGTCGATGACGTAGTCTCAGCGCTATTTTTTTAGCGTACTGAGAGTTAACGGCGTTGTCTAAGTGCTACTACTTTTCGGCGTACTAGGTATTAACGGAGTTGTCTAAGTGATAGTATTTTTGGCGTACTGAGGGTGGACGGCGTACTCTCTGCACTTATATTATAATAAATGTTATTTGCGTAGTCTCATTACTTGTTATTATTAGCATACTGGCTATGTATACTTTCGACACTTGTTCCTTGAGGCTTGTTTTCTACTACTTGCTGAGTAGGACTGAATTCGTAGCCGTTTGGGTAATTCACTATCATTATTAATTTGGCCGCTATAACACTTATAGACCAGTCATCATTATAACCGCACTGTGGCATGGGGCCAGGGGCTGTGGTCGTCGTGCTCACAGAACAGATAAAAGAGGTGTCGTGCTCGTCATTGTAGATACGTCTCGATAGTCTTAATATACCGTCGTCGCCGTCTTTGTTTGTATTAAGAGTCAATGGCGTATAAACCATTGATTCTTAATACAAAATTAAATAACCTAATACCTTACCACGCCTTAATACAATAAGTACGACAAAAAGAGAGAGACTATAGTCTCAGAGCCTTTTTGGCGTACTGAGAGTAAACGACGGCGTGCTCTCGGCACTGCTGTAGTTGGAATAGTCAGTATGAATGGCGTAATCCAATATTATGTCTCCTAATTGTCGAGAGTTGGTTTCCACTGGGCTACGAAATAAATATCTTAAGATATGAAGATGTACTTACTAGCTGAGTAGGACTGAATTCATTGTTGTTTGGGCAGGTTACTATCATGATTTGACCGCTGTAACACTTATAATACTTAGTACAGTCAGACGGGTAGGGTAGGGACCAGTCATCATTATAACCGCACGGTGGCAAGGGGCCAGGGGTTGTAGTCGTACTCGTCGTTGTAGATACGGTACAGCCTGCCTGCTCTTTGGGAACGCATACCTGCGACATGATAAATTGTTTTAAGAGGCGATTTCGCGTTTGATTAACATTTTAACTGCTGCAGTTGCAATTATCGCGCTGGTAAATATGCCTCAGATAAGTCAGTGGCGTAGTCTGAGTGATTTTTTGTGTACTGAGAGTTAATGGCGTACTCTCGGTTTAATTGATATTAAAAAAAAAAACTCACAAAAGCTCAAGAAACTCAATATAAATGGAGTAACCTTTTTTTTTCTTTTTTGTGTTGATTACATTTTAATTTTAAATGCACGTAATTTTTACTTACATTTTGTGTTGGGCTAAACTCGTTACCGTTAGGGCAGGTAATTATCATGATTTGGCCGCTATAACACCTATAGTACTTAGTGCAGTTGGAAGGGTATGGTAAGGACCAGTCATCATTATAACCGCACGGTGGCAAGGGGCCAGGGGTTGTAGTCGTACTCGTCGTTGTAGATACGGTACAGCCTGCCTGCTCTTTGGGAACGCATACCTGCGACATAATAAATTGTTTTAAGAGGCGATTTCGCGTTTGATTAACATTTTAACTACTACAGTTGCAACTATCGCGCTGGTAAATATGCCTCAGATAAATCAATGGCGTAGTCTGAGTGATTTTTGGCGTACTGAGAGTTAATGGCGTACTCTCGGTTTATTTGATATTTAAAGAAAAACTCACACAAGCTCAAGAAACTCAATATAAATGGAGTAACCTTTTTTTTTTCTTTTTTGTGCTGATTACATTTTAATTTTAAATGTACATAGTTTTTACTTACATTTTGTGTTGGGCTGAACTCGTTACCGTTTGGGCAAGTCATTATCATGATTTGACCGCTATAACACCTATAGTACTTAGTACAGTCAGTAGGATACGGTAAGGACCAGTCTTCATTATAACCACAGGGTGGCAAGGGGCCAGGGGTTGTTGTTGTTGTTGTCGGCGTAGTCGTAGTACTACTTGTTGTTGTCGGCGTAGTCGTAGTACTACTTGTTGTTGTCGGCGTAGTTGTAGTACTTCTTGTTGTTTTGCTCGTAGTACTAGTTGTTGTTGTGCTCGTAGTACTAGTTGTTGTGCTCGTAGTTGAAGACGTTGTCGTCACTTCACAATCAGTCATAGATTGAGGTAGACAAATCTATAAAAAAATACGCAAATAAATATGATTAATATGTTTTATTTAACAGATAAGTAAATAAATTAAAAAAAAAATACAAAATATTGTTACCCCTGTTTTGGGATCAAAATAAAAATCTCTGATGCAAGTCAAATGGTCTATTTGGCCAGCGATACATATGTAATAGCGACTGCAGTTCGTAGGGTCAGGTTTCATCCAGGTGTACTTTTCGCAGGGCGGTAACGGTGGCAAAGGTGGCTCCGTTGTTGTATCATCTGCTGCATCAATTGTCTCATTGCTTCCAAATCGCCTATTGAGAGTTAATGGCGTACCATCGGCAAGAGTTTCTGGCGTATAGTCGGCCTTAGATCCAGGTAGGCAAATCTGCAATAAATATAGGAGAAAACATTAATATAGATATTCTTTTCTTTTTTTTTTTTTTTTTTTCCGGATGGGAAATCATCAAATGACCCCTCCCGCTCTGGGTGGAGCGGAAGGGAGTGTCAGACTCTTACTGACTAAAACCCACCCATGTTCCTTCCTTCGCCCTTTATGTTCCGGGGTAGCGGTAACCCTTTCGGACAATCCATGGGACATTCACCAACCCGCTTTGGGCCCGCGTGGTGGATTGTGGCTCACTCCCTCTCAAAGACAGAGGAGGGCTGTGTCCCAGCAGTGGGAACATATAAGGCAGGAGTAAATAAAGTAAAGCGCCAGTCTTCAGCGGGATTGTCCGAAAGGGTTACCGCTACCCCGGAACATCAAGGGCGAAGGAAAGAACATGGGTGGGTTTTAGTCAGTAAGAGTCTGACACTCCCTTCCGGTCCACCCAGAGCGGGAGGGGTCATTTGATGATTTCCCACCAGAAAAAAAAAAAGCGCCTGTCTGAGACCCGTACGTCGTGGACTCAATGACGAAACAATAGATTACTACAAAGCCAGTGAAACCGAAAAAAAAATAAAGACTCACGCTTTCATGGACATCGAAAACCTGTCCATCCGGGCATTCCCCCACAGTTGGGACTCCTCGCTTGCAATAAACATATTTTTTGCTGTCAGTCTCATGTGGGAAGGCGGACTTGTGACGGTGCTGGCACGGGTTAGCGAGAGCAGAGATTGAGTATAGCAGCAAAAATATTAGATGTGAAACTGTAAATAAAAAAATACATCGATACTGTTAAGGACCCTTATAATTATAGTCTACACAATTTCCACTTTTCCATCAGCTTTTTATTTACTTTTTTGACAAATCTGTGTATTAAAAGAAAGAAAGAAAAATTGTTTATTCTGCACAAACAAACCGCACATTACAAAAAAAAAAGACAAAATGTACGGACGCCAGCACATCAAGTTACTACAATCTGTCAAATTTCTTTAATAGATTTTCAACTTTATCGCTAAAGCATTAATGTTCAAGGTTGATTGGGAAAATTTGACAGTTTCGGGTAGCTTGACCTGCTGGCGTCTGTACACAAAATAAAAAAAAAAACAAAATCAAAAGTAATTTATTCAAATTAGGCTGAGAATCAGCGCTATTCGAACGTCAAAATTACAAAAGACAGTCCCCCGAAAACGCCCGCCCTTCACCACTTCATAATGCTATCGCTGGGAAGAAGAAGTGGCGCAAAAAACTCCCCAGCAGCACAGCTCTCTGTTCAGTTAGAAAAATATACACATACACGTTGAACTGCACGATTTCTGACAAATGCGTGCACTGACTGGACAGGTCCTCTCAATCTGTGCGGTTCTTTCCTCAAAAGACCATCTCAGACATCGATCTACACGGTCTTCATATGATTTGACCAAGATTATGTCTGGACTTTAAAAGAGACTGTGACCTCTGAGTTTGTTTCGGCCTTTCTTCTCAGACTAGAGGAAACGCCGACCTCATCTAGTTTTAAAATATGATTGACGTGTAAAAGTGTTTGTACAAACCTACTTACAAAATAAAATCATTTATCATTTATCCCTAGGGATTAAAGAGCTATTTTAGTCCCTACACCAGCTTTTTTTTAAAAGATGTGATAAAAATTATATTATTGTCAACGAAATAATTGTTTATATGTTAATTAGTGCAGCTTGTGGGTAGATTACACTCAAAAATCGTACAGCGACCTTCACTTTCATTATAATAATGCATTCCGTGTGTTGTTGGGGCTGTTCCGTTTCTGTAGCGCATCAGGGATGTTTGCTGAAGCTCGTGTCGATTGCTTTTACGCTACGATAAGAAAAGTGTACGCCTCCCGGGTGCGGGCCAGCCCCAACATTATACTACGGTGTATCGCGAGCAGACTGGACTGTTTTGTGTGAATTGCTGCTGCAAACTTTCCGCATCTGTGTTGAGCTTGTAGCAGGGATTCGCATGAGCTATATTGTGGTGTTAGGTTAAGTGTGTAGGTTACGTTTATGGTCCAGTTGAAAACCAGCTCTAGTTGTCTGGCATTTTTGCTGAACTGGGATTCTACTCCGAAGTGGTATCCGCCGAATGTTCGGCCGTTTCCTGCTACGAAGTTACTATTTGGTTCGATCGGTTCCGATCTTACACTCCTGCACTCTTTCAAATATTGACTATGGTTCCGACCCAACTGAGCCGATCCGAACGTTTTTCGCATTTTTCAATAATATTCGGTTCGGCCATGTGTCAGTCCGAACCGATCATTCGCACTTTGCACTTCGTAGTAGTCCCCTGGGCTTTTTTGGCGCAGCCGTGAGGCACACTTTCCTGCTAATTTCTTACATCGGACTTTACACTTTTTATTTGATCTTTATTTTTTCGTTTTTATCTCATGTATGTATCTGGTGTATTGTGTGTCTTTTAATCTGTGCTAAATAAATGTATTTTCTTATTTTCTCTCTAAATATTGTTGCTAACATATTTGATTCCTTTGTTACTTGATATTAAATTTAAATAAATAATGTAATTAGTTTTGCCACTTAATTAAAACGGTACAAAAATAAATTAATGTTACTACTAATTTATTCACGAAATAAAAAACACTTTTAGTTACCCATTTTGGTAGTCCCAACCCACTGGCTGCTCACAAAACAATGTATACAATATTCACATAAAGAGAAGCACTACCGATAATTGTAGTTATGAATAATAACCATATAAATCGATTAAACAGGAAAATAAAAGAAATGCGTGAAATCTTTATTTTTATGACGTAAAATGCATCAATTAGGACAATCGTAATCTTAATTGGGAGGAATAGGTAGCTATTTACATAGTCACTATATTTTCTTAAAATAGAGGTTATCTAATATGCGTACGGTTAAAGGCTCTCCCTCACAGGCGCGTTATTATGTAGTTATGTATTTTTTTGTATTTATTTTTAGCATAAAAATTATACATTTTGCTTTTTGTGTAACACGCCTTGCTATGGAAGAGCAGACTCCTAGCACAGGCACTTTCTGCCTAAAAGGAGGATCCAATAAAAAAATGTTTATACCTAAACTTGTTTTACCAATAACTTATTTTTTTAGGGTACCGTACCTCAGAAGGAAAAACGGAACCCTTATAAGATTACTTCGTTGTCCGTCTGTCTGTCCGTCCGTCTGTTAAGACCCTTTTTCTCAAGAACGCGTGGAGTTATCAAGTTGAAATTATTACCAAATACTCAGGGCTGCAATCCTTTGAAGCAGTGAAAAAATCAAAGTTCTAAGTAAACGAAATCAAAAGATACGGGCGTTTAAAGGAAAAAATCCGAATACCGTAAATTTGTAGTTACATACCTACAAATTTGTACGGAACCCTCGGTGCGCGAGTCCGACTCCCACTTGACAGGTTCCTTTCATTGCGATATCTGTTTTCAGTACAGACGCCAGCACATCAAGCTGCTACAATCTGTCAAATTTCTTTAATAGATTTTCAACTTTATCGCTAAAGCATTAAGGTTCAATGTTGATTGGGAAAATTTGACAGTTTCGGGTAGCTTGACTGCTGGCGTCTGTACATTTTGTATGAGGATGGCCACGAAGTTACACACTGCTGCGATAACAACGACAGAATAAGAAGTAGGACGCTTGCGTTCCTCAGTCCTGCGATATTCCGATATGAGTTCTTTGAATATTTTGTATTAGCATGCATATGATCTTACACACACTCCTCTCACACTCGACTCTGGCTTTTTTTTTTCCGTATGGGAAATCATCAAATGACCCCTCCCGCTCTGGGTGGAGCGGAAGGGAGTGTCAGACTCTTACTGACTAAAACCCACCCATGTTCCTTCCTTTGCCCTTTATGTTCCGGGGCAGCGGTAACCCTTTCGGACAATCCCGCTACTCGAGTCTGGCTTAGGAAGGCTAGAGACAGAGAAGAGTGGCGTGCGTTGCAGGATGCTCACACTCTTCATCGGGTGGCGAAAGGCTGAAGAGGAGAGAGAGAGAGAGAGAGATCTTACTCACACCTGCGATAATAACGTAGTAACGTGTAGGGGGGAGGGGGGGGGGGGTGTAGTATAGGTTAAGAAGGCGAGGAATCGGGTCGCATTATCACAATATTATAATCGACCGCATATTTCGCATCGACCGATAAAATGCACCTGTAAGGCCTTTACGGTCTCATATTATATACTTAGATGATTAAGTATTTCACTCAAAAATAATAGGTACAGACGCCAGCAGGTCAAGCTACCCGAAACTGTCAAATTTTCCCAAACAACCTTGAACCTTAATGCTTCAGCGATAAAGTTGAAAATCTATTAAAGAAATTTGACAGATTGTAGTAGCTTGATGTGCTGGCGTCTGGCGTACAATTATTTATTCCTATTAGGAGAAATATATGTAATAAATATTCAGATAAGCGACGGTTCCGCTGGGAATATGAACTAAAATTAATTCCGTAGTTGGAATGAATTTATCCCAAGAACAAACTCAAACTCAAAGTACTTATTTATTTCAAATAAACCAATTACAGGCACTTTTGAATTGTCAAGGAACAAACTTAATATTAGAAGTAGAAGCAGACATTTCAATTTTATTTATTTTTGTGTAGTATAGATTTTTAATTAGATACAATTATGTCCATAATTTAAAAAGCTAAGTCTTAAAATAATAATAATAATATGTACAATTGGCTCGGAGGAAGGAAGTATTTCAGTAAGATGCTGGTAGGGATCTTGACCGTACTTCCGGGATTGTCCTGATAGCCGTGGAATACCTCTCCACTCCTCACAAACATCTCAGGACATGTTGCTCCCTTATTGCCACGACACTGTGTGCTAGCGACCGTTTTCGGGGGCCGATTATTGAGTGTGCAAGTCACCCCCTGCCATTTCATCTGTGAATATTATATTTCATTGGCCAGGCAGGGGACATAGACCTTCCACAGTTCAAGGTAACCGATCCACTATAGCCACCCAAACCCAAAGCCCGGTATATTTTGTTTCCATGTTCTGAAATAGTCCTGCACTAACCGGGGGTTGTCCTTGGGTGCACTTGCATGGTGCATGCAGGGATAATCGTCGGTTGGTGCCTCCTCATCATTTAAAATTGTGTAAAGGGCCTCTGCGAGTTGGCTTCGGTCCCTAGTACGCCTTTCAAAGGTCTGGGACCCCAGGGTTCCGAGATATGTCAAATGTACAATTGTACAGGTATTTAAAAAGGAGGGGAAATAATCAAAGGGCATCAAAAATCATCAGCATCGTTGTCAATAGGAAACGTGCCCAAAAAGCTGGCAGCATTGCCACATTTTATGGCAATGCTGATTCTTTGGCCAAAAAAAGGCTAGTCCTCTGGTCACGTGAAGAGTCGGCCAACCGCTTGGTGATGTCTCGCAATACTAAGTGGGCACTCGGACCCCATGGCCCTAGTGCTTCAACCCCAAACGGCTCGGACTTAATAGTATATATACCTAAAGTTCACCGTCGCATCATCGGACAACCCGTCGTACAGCGAGTACCCTTACGTTGTTGACAGTACCGCTACGATCCGGACGAAGCGTTTCGCTTCATCGTTTATACCGCGTACATCGAAGGACTGGAACAATTTGCCTGCAGCGGTCTTCCCGTCCGATTATAATTTAAGTGTCTTCCAGGCTAGAGTGAATAGGATCATAATAAATTAGTGCGCTTTACCATCAACGATTACATCACTGCTTTCCATCAGGCGGGATCGCAGTCAAGTTCCAAAGAAATTGGAGTATTTGCGCCGTAATATTACAAGTAGTTGAAAAACATTTTCTCCCATACATCGATCTATGTCACAGTCAATTCTCCAACTTACTTACCAATAAAGATTGAATTGAATTGAATATAGCCTTCCTCAAGAATTGAGCTATCAAAATGCAAAAGGGTTTTTTCAAATCCGCCAGATGGTTCCAGAGATTATCCCCTACATACAAACAAGCATATTTTACCTATTTGTAATAAAACTTTATGATAAAACTACTGTAGGGCGTGGTTGTGGTGCTATGTCACAAACCATGCTCCACCTCCTGTCCTCTGTTCCAAAACATGCAGTCAAAGTGACCGCTGCGCTGCTACAACGCCGTGGAACTGGCAGTTTTGGGAAAACAAGATTTAAAATACAGTCGTGCCAGCGACACGAAACAGAAGAACTGCTGGGACACAGGCATCCTCTCTTCGAGAGGGAGTGGGCTGTATCTAATCTACTTCCCAGCGAAAGAACTAGGAAGTGGTGAAGGGCGGGCGTTTTGGGGGACTTTGTAATTTTGATGTTCGAAAATTTTGATTTTGACCACACTGGCCCAGCGTGTTAATTAGGAGAATAGGTATTCAGGTGATTAACTTTTATTTAGAATTATCCAAATCATTCATTAACTAGTTACCTAATCTATGATTTCATGCTCATTGTGAGTCGATTTGTGTCAGGTAATTGAGATCTCATGTCAATAAGTTATCGTGAATTGTAGTTGTGACACGAGACTGTCTTTTTATCTTTTTGCACGTGGATTTTAGGTCCAATACCAAATCATAATTCCGAAACGATGACACTGACAAGGCTGGGCCACAAATTTAAGGTCGCTCTGCCCGCTATGGAGTGGGCTATGCTCGGAGTTTCTTTGAAGGATAAAATCAGAAATGAGGTTATCCGGAAAAGAACCGGTGTTACCGACATAGCTTGCAGAGTAAGCAAACTGAATTGACAGTGAGCTGGCCATTGTTTGCAGAAGCACCGATGGCCGGTGGAGCAGATGAGTCCTGGAGTGGAGACCGCGTATCGGCGGAGTGTGGAACGCCCCCCAGCTGGATGGACAGACGAACTCAAAAAGGCAGCTGGGACAGACGATGCGAAATGCGGAGGACAGGCAGTTGTGGCGCAGCATGGGAGGGCCTATGTCCAGCAGTGGACTGCTGCAGGCTGATGATGATGAGTACCAACTGCGTAAAGATACTTCTTGGGAAAACGTGTTTTCTTAGAAGAATAAAGAAATACATAGTTTATGTGAGCGTAACTAATATGTAAAACGATATCTACGTATGTCGCGTTGGTCACGCCATTGTGGTCACCACGAGCTTGTGATACCGCGAATATCTCGGTGTTATATAATATCACGCCTGGGCTTTAATTCACTATGACCACTGAATGATTCCTTACTTCGAAACCACGTCAATTCCTTAGAGTGAGCGCAAGCTAAGTCTGCGTGAGTGTTTGAACTCTCTTGACACTTGATATAAACGTCGAGAATACCTGCAGATCAAGATTAAAAAAAACGGTCAAGTGTGAGTCGGTCTCGCGCACCGAGCGTTCCGTACAAATTTGTAGGTTTGTAACTACTTTACGATTTTCGGTCTACATGCCATTGACGCCAAATATCATGATTCTAGGTCAACGGGAAGTACCCTATAGGTTTTCCCTTTCGAGTGTCTAAATAGTCGACATAATCGGCCGTATCTTTTGATTGCGTTGACTTAGAAGTTTGCTTTTTCACTGCTTCAAGGGATTGCAGCCCTGTATTTGATATTAATTTCAACTTCATAACTCCACGCGTTCCTGCGAAAAAGGAAGACGGACAAACAGACGGACAACGAAGTGATCTTATAAGGGTTCCGTTTTTCCTTTTGAAGGACGAAACCCTAAACCATATTTCCAAGCGTTAGTTCCAATTTTGGGCACGCGGAAAAAGATCCTTTTACCAACAGCTAAAAATATCAATCAATAGGAAAAGCCTGCTTTCCAAATCTAGAAAAAAAATAAAACCACAAATATTTTTAACAGCTTTAATAAATCAATCGTCATCATCGTCATCATTTTCATCGTCACTGCTTTTCTTCGCCAGCTTAGCCTCCAACTCCTTAGCGGGGTTGAACATACCGTTAGTCTGAGTGTTGCAGATAAAGCAACGTGTTGATTTCTTGTAGTTTTCTAAAGCACATTTTTCGCAGAAGTAGTGTTTGCATCTGAAGACAAGAGACACAGGATAAATTAGAATTATGGGTTTATGCTGGCATAATAATGTATCTTGGAGTAGGCGAGGGTAACATACGAGAGAAGTTACTGAAATAGAATACACGTCATGAAAATTACTGGCCACAACTAATAACACAATAAAAAAAATATTTTTCAGATTATTATTTCGTTTGTCAAAAATATTATCAGTACCACGAAAGAGGTGTCTTCTTCTGTCAAAAGTGCCGTGTCGTCTGCGTAAGTAAAAATGTCACAAATAATAAGGGGTAATTGACAGAGGTCTTTTTATACATAGGTATTTGAAATAGTGTGGGCCCCCAGATACTTCCTTGAAAAATACCGTAGCTGATAAGCTCTTCGTCACTAAAAACGGAGTTAATTTTAACACACTGGCTACGTCCCGTGAGGTATTCTTTGTAAATGCTTAGTGCCACACCACGTATTTCTATATGTTTCATTTTGGCCACAAGTCTGGGAACAGAAACTGTATCAAAGGCCTTCGTTAAATCAAAGACACCTCTTTCGTGGTTCTTCACGAAAGAAGTTCGCACCTCTAATCACGACATATCACAAATATCTGTATGACTTACTATATCGATACATAGGGGCGGTTTTTTGATCCGTAGTTAAACTCAACCAATTGTTAAAAATAGTAACTAATAGTTAAATTTTTGCAACGTATTTTTTGATAAATTTTAAGTTTTACTAATGGTTATTTTTTTTAATAATAGTTAATTATTCAAATAATACCATTAGGTAAACTAACAATTGCTCAAAAAAACACATTTAGACTATTCGTATTCTTACAAAATCGGCTCTAGTTGGCCAAATATAGGTATCGTATTCACACTACTACTTTAAGAACCATTTCTACCAAACTAACCACAAAAGCTACCATTTCTACCAAACTCGCCAAAACACTACCATTTTTCATAAAATCTACCGTTAAAACTATCTTTGATATCACAATGGCGCCCACTAAACAGTAACACCACTCACTTGGTAACGACGGGGCTGGTGAAGCTGTTCCTGCATATGAAGCAGCGGAAGGGCAGCTCGTCGTCGCTGTTCACCTCGTAGTCGGAGTCCCCGCCGCCCGCGGCCCCCTCCGCCTCCTCGCGCTCCAGCTGCCAGCCGTGCTTGTAGTCTGAACGGTCGTGGAGGAATTTGCAGGAGTCTGTTAAGATGAAAAGTTTATATTAAGGTGGATCCGCTATGGTGGTGTGAGCAGTGTTGGCACAGAGGTACCGACCGTGACTTCTGAGATGTCGGTCGTTGGATCGAACCCAGGTAGGCGGTTTACTTTGTGTGGATTATTTCATCACCACTGCTCTCAAAACAGTGCAGGGAAACGTCGTGAGGAGACCGGCATGTCCTAGAACCAAAAATTCGAAGAAATGTGACATCTACCAACCCGCACTGGGCCCGCGTGGTAGTTTACTGCCCACTCCCTCTCGAAGAGAGGAGGCCTGTGTCCCAGCAGTGGGAATTTTATAGGCTGATTATGCTAAATGTATTATTTAATTATTTAAATTTGTTTTGCCCATCCAGCAACGCGCATACCGATCGCTGACGTAGCCATTAGGTCCACACGCGTGCAGGTGACGACAGGGCATGCGGTGTAAGATGGGAGGTGAGCCATTGTCTGTGCAGAGACGCCGCATACACACCAGAGGTCTGAGCCGTCCATGTACCCCCACTTGTGTAGGTTGTCCTTGCTGCGGTCTACTTGGGTACGAAATCTATTTAAGGTTTTTCAAGGCCATGCCTATGACATATCAATCTGCCTAGCGTTTTCCCAACTATGTTGGGGTCGGCTTCAAGTCTAACCGGATGCAGCTGAATATCAGTATTTTACACGGAGCGACAGCTTACCGGACCTCTACAACCCAGTTACTGGATAACCCGATACCCCTTGGTAAGACTGGTTGTCAGATTTTCGGGCTTCTGACGACCCGTAACGACTGTCAAAGATCCAAGAACGACAGCCGGGACCATCGGCTTAACGTGCTTTCCGAGGTACGGAGGGGTCTTGGTATGTGAAGATGGTCACCCTATCCACGGACCAACCGCGGCAAGCGTAGCTTAACCTGATCGATCGACCCGTGCGGCTATATAATATTGGTACTGACCTCCAAATCCGCAGAACCCGGTCTCCTTATAATCTTTGCAGATGTCCGGCTGGTAGTCCCATCGGACAGTGGCTCTGAGGTTGGCGGGGGCTCTGATGGGGCCCTTACGTACGAGGCCAGAGCTCGCGTTGCCGGCTGCCGTGTCGCGTTTCTTGTAGTATTGCGCGTAGTTGTTCATGCCGCGGTATACCTGGAATGTTACAAAGTATTATTAACCCTTCGTATGGCTTTCCAAATTATACACCGTGTTCTTCACGTTATCCATAAACTTTGGCAAACGCTTCTATAGCTTGTACAAATCAAATCTAACAAAGGAAGTAGTACTTAAAAAGGCTTCGTTACAAAGATATTTGTAATTTCATTTAATGAAATTTAACTGAGCTATGCAGTAAGAAAGGGTCTTAATTTGGCCTATGTTGCCGCTTAGTGCAATTAAAATGATAAATCTATCAAATGCTTCGGATAAAGATATAAAGAGGCATGCATATCGGGTGATTTACGTCAAGGTATTTAGTTTGTATGAAAATTAAAAATAAGAATTCATTAATGTGTCCATAATGAAAAATGCTAACGTATTTTCTTTCTTTCTTTCTTTCTTTCTTACTTGCTTATTAATACTTTATATGTATATGGGCTGAACATCTGCCGATCGATTCTGTAAAAATCTCACTGTGAAAAGTTAGGTGAAGTGAGCTTAGAGTGAGCTGTCAATAGTGTCAATTTCCCTTAGCATTAGTTGCAATGATAGCTCACTCCACGCTCATTTCACCTAAGTTTTCACGGTGAGATGGTTACAGAATCGCTGTGCTGGTCAATGTTTATGTATATCGTCCGGAACACGGTGTATAGTGCTTCCCTTCTTCTTAGCGTGCTGATTGCATAAATAGCACGAAAAAAAAAAGTAATAATGTAAAAACGGATTTAGATGAATTTTGGTACATGTCTAGACTAGATTAGGACATAGGATATTTTATCCCGATATTCCCACGGGGTCCAGACTTATGCGGGTCAAACCGCGGGGCACTGCTAGTTTTCTATAAACCAACGCAGAGTACCAGCGTGCCACAATGCAATTTATTGTATAAAAATGCATTGCGTAGCCTGACAATATAAGTAATGGTTTGACATGGTGGATACCAGTGTAGCCTGGCAGTATACATAAATCCAATCTTACCTTATCATCAGCCTGCCCCGACAACTCCTCATTAATCTTCTGAGCTTTCTCGAAGATGGCCTGTGCATCCCTGTCTCGTTCTGTGTCCATCTCATATGTGGCCGTTGCATTTTCTCTCTGTTGTTGTACTGATAGTGTTGTTCGTTGTTTATTCTGGCAAAGTAACAATATGAAATTATTATTTTGTGTTAAGACTAGTGAAGGCGCAGGCACTTTATCTAACCCAAGAATCGAACCCAGGACCCCACACTCAGCAGCAGCACTTGCAACTATGACACCAACGGAGCAGTTAAAGTTACCCAGTAACTGGATTGTTCACTGGTTGGTTGGTAAACATAGTGGTATTCAGCTGCCTCTGGTTAGACTGAAAGCCTACCTAAAAATAGTTGGGAAAAGGCTTGGCAGATTGTTTGATCGAGTAAGTTGTCGCGGTGTCTACAACGCCACATGCAAAAATCATACATCATCATCATACTGATGTCAATCAAAATCCTGCATCTCGCAAGCAGAGTTTACAGCACAACTAGCATATCTACAACACCCCCACAAGAATCATTGGGCAGTTACCCGCCAGACACAACCCCCATCTGGATGGAGGATCCTCCTTTTTCTATGGAGTATGAGTGAACTTTACACCCTATTCCTCATACCTCTATAAGGTAAAGTACTTACTTTCTCCTCATCACTACTATCACTTCCTCCAACATCTATATCAAGTTTACTCTTCTTTGGACCAGCAGTTCTCTGTATATTGGGGTTCTCCTTCTGAGGTCTCTTCGTTGGCTGTACCACAGTTTGCTCATCTGAATCTGAACTGTTTTTTTCTGAAATTATAAAGATTTTGCATAATCAGCCTATGTTCCCACTGCTAGGACACTGACCTCTCTGTGAAGGGAAGTGGGCCGTAATCCACCAAGCGGGCCCAGTGTGGGGTGGCAGATGTCACAATTTACATTATATAGATGTTTTCTTGATAAAATGTTTATCCATGTATTCTGTGTTTATGGAATTCGTAGCATAGTAAGTTAGTATGAACATGTTATTAATATTATCACTATTTTAATGTAATTCCTCGAGTATAGTATAATCCTATGTATTGATCTTTGAAGCTGAAGGTAAGGGGTAAAGTCATAGTAAACCCTGTTTGCTTAAAGTATTTGACTGATTATCACACAATCTGAATAAATAGAACTCATCCAGCAAAGAATGCATGGTTTTCAATAAAATAACATTAGCAAATTAGAGATTTCTTCGATTATAAAGTCACCAACATAACCTCAAAAGTTACAGTCAATTTTACACTACATTCACAAATTAACTTAACAATTACATACTGTAACTTGTAGATTACCTTCAGAACTAGACGTTTTCCGTTTTCTACCGCCTCTGTTCTTGAGATTTCGCTTTTTGAACGTAGAAGGAACTTCAACCTCTACGTCGGACATTTTAGGTTCTTAAAACTTATATTTTACACTCATAACTTACTGTAAACTATATTTTACTCTTATTTTAATACTCTTAGAAGGTAAGTTATTGTTTTATTACTTTGTAATGAGATGTTAATTAAGAAATAACAACAATTTAAATGACGCTAGCTTGTTGCTTGTTTACAAATTGTGGATGACGTCCGACGCAAAAACCTAGACGTCAATTTGACAGTTGACATTTTGTTCGTTCGGATACTTCCTTATTAGACAATTTCATACAGTTTCAAAATATGTAATTATTTACATTTTAATGAGTGAGTTTTATTGTTTTCTGCAAAGAGGACTTTTGATTCAACGTACATTTCTTATGTACTATGAAATCAAATGTTTCGAATGTAAGGAGACGGCCCACCTAAAAGTGAATAGTCAACGCCCCTCCAACTCATCGGACATCCTGAAATACTAGGATCATGTAAGCTGAAGTTAATAAATAGTTCATGTGCCTGTAATAATAATTATCACGTTGATATTCATTAAAACCCTTCAAACCAAAAAACAACAACCCTGCTTGACAATACCTACTTTCCCTAACTTGCTTGTTGTACAGACGCCAGCAGGTCAAGCTACCCGAAACTGTCAAATTTTCCCAATCAACCTTGAAACTTAATGCTTTAGCGATAAAGTTGAAAATCTATTAAAGAAATTTAACAGATTGTAGTAGCTTGATGTGCTGGCGTCCGTACAGACGCCAACAGGTCAAGCTACCAGAAACTGTCAAATTTTCCCAATCAACCTTGAACCTAATGCTTTAGCGATAAAGTTGAAAATCTATTAAAGAAATTTAACAGATTGTAGTAGCTTGATATGCCTGCCTCGTTGGTCAAGTGAGTCGTAAGCGCTACTACTGAGCATGAGGTCCTGGGTTCGATTCCCAGGTCTGGCTAAATGTTATAAGGTATTCTATCTGGAATTTCTCAGCCCGGAGTCTGAATTGTGCCCGGTTGATGGCAATAGGCTCGCACCCTATCACTGTCGTTGGATGGTAGCACAAAATTTGGCGGCTAAGTGACCTTGCAGCGGTCAGAGAATCATAAATGCTAACAATACCGCGTCATAGAAGCTGGTCTCCATCATCATCATCATTTCGGCTGAAAGACGTCCACTGCTGGACATAGGCTTCCCCCAAGCATCTCCACTTCGACCGGTTCTGTGCTTCTGGCATCCAACGGGTTCCTGCGGGCTTCACAAGGTCGTCGGTCCACGTTGTGGGAGGCCTTCCAACGCTACGTCTTCCGGTACGCGGTCGCCACTCCAGAACCTTTCGGCCCCATCGGCCATCTGTTCTGCGAGCAATGTGCCCTGCCTACTGCTACTTAAGTTTGGCAGTTCTTCGGGCTATGTCGATTACATTGGTTCTCCTGTGGATCTCTTCATTTCTGATTCGATCACGCAAGGAAACTCCAAGCATAGGCCTCTCCATTGCTATTTGGGTGACTTTAAGCCTTCTTAGAAGGCCCATTGTGAGCGACCACGTTTCAGTGCCATAGGTCATCACTGGCAACACGCACTGATCAAAGACTCGTCTTGAGACACTGCGGTGTGTGGGATATATTGCGTAGTTTCCCGAACGCTGCCCAGTCGAGTCGGATTCGACGATTGACCTCTTTCTCGAAGTTGGACCTACCCAACTGGACAGTTTGTCCTAGGTAAACATACTCGTCCACGACTTCGAGTGTAGCGTCTCCGATCTTCATGAGAGTGCGTGTTACAGTAGGTCGTCTATTCCATTAATCGACCAATCTTTTAACAATGCTCTATTTTTAAGCCTGTCTACATCAAAATGAAAGCCATTGTTAAAGATAACGATGCCCCACATGGTTCCGAGATAAACAAATGATTTAGGACTACACAGCACTCGACATTATAGCATGTTTTGCAGAAAATAACGCTTATGATCACAACATGCCTATCTTATCCGTAATCTGTGAAAAACAAATGGAAACCGAATAACAATGGATAATCAAGATAGCCAAGGTGAATTTTTTTAATTAAAGTAATCGGTCATAATATTCTACATAGAAACTAAAGAGATTTTTTTAAAACATAAAAGAGCAATTAAAATATAAAATATAAAAGATAGAAATATTCCTATTTTTTATATTTTATCTTTGTCGGTGTCGCGGCCTTTTTTGTGGAATTATGTAAGGTGGACCAGGTGGCCATAGATTGTTTTTAACTATATACAACTGTTTAGGCACCGCATGCAAATAGTTCTGTTTTAAGAGGTATTTCTTTCCGATTTGTTAGACAAAACTTGTGATAGCTCACAGTGGCGTAACTATACCCTTTGAGGTCCGTGGCAAATTCATGGGATAGGGCCCTCCCTCCAATGTGAAGAAGCACAACCAACTTTATAGTTTTTTTTACTGACATTTCCACCGCGATTTCGTCTGCGATTTAGATTTCGTAATTTCCCCTACAAAGTGTAATACCTGACTGCTTCTTTGGTTTAGTGGTCGAAAAAAGTTTGCATTTCTATACTTAGGTATGTTAGGATCCTCCTGTGCCTATGGCCCTCTCGGGGCCCCCTCCGGCTGGGGGCCGGTGGCATTTTGCCATTCCTGCCACCCTATTGTTACGCCACTGATTCTGGGTATTAAACTCGTGGACCGGGTTAAGAATACAACAATCCGTTCTAAAGCAATAAGGTTCAAGGTTGATTGGGAAAATTTAACAGTTTCGGGTAGCTTGGCGTGTGTACGTTGTTGAGCAGACAAATTTTTCGAACGTATGAAGCAATGGATTAGCAATATCCATCAAAATGATTCAGATTGTGGTTGAAAGTGTATCACGTAATTAGGGTGCAGGGTGGAGTCATATAATATATGAAGATTCCTATAGGTTGAGTGTTCTCGATGAGCGGTCGACACATAATTTAAATTAAGGAAACTAATGACTCAAAGAGCTTGAAAATGTTTAACGTTAACGATGATTTCCACCAAACGGCTGGCATCGCATCGGATCGGAAAGGATACGAACGGATGCGGAGACAGCCGATCGCGTCCGGCAGGATGTCGACGCATACGATCGACTCCGTACCGTCGCTTGCGAACCTATTGTTTCTGCGCCTAGTCAAATAGTTTAATTCCTACCGTTTTGACGTGTTCTAATGCCGAAAGGATCCGATCGGATACGACGACAGGCGAACGGAGCCGATCGTGCGTCGCAGTATTTTTTCGGTTACGACCGCGTATCGCGGAAGACGCCCGTGGTCAAGCTGCTGTGCGCGGCTTGGTAATATGGACTTTAAATACTGTGTACACGATTTAATATCGTTTAAAGATTGTAAAATCCGTTCCGATCCCATGCGATGCTAGCCGTTTGGTGGAAATCATCCTGTTAACAAGTGAAGGGCTACGTAGAAGGATAATGCGGACACTGGCTGTTAACAAAAAGGTCGGAACGTAGAATCGGGATAAAAGTCTCCTGTGTGTGTAAACCCAGCGGAGTAATTGCGTAACACACTAACAGTTTCTTCTTCGTGTCGCTAGTGTATTTCAGATCTTGTTGGCCCAAAACTTCGCCACTTCCAAGGCGTCGTCAGTGCCAGCACAGAGGTCACTTTGACTACATGTTTTGGGACACAGAGGGCAGGATAGGAGGTGGAGCATGGTTTCTGACATAGCTCCACAAACCCACCCTTCCTGTAGGATGGCTTTCATTTTAACGTTATTTACGTTGTTGAGCAGATTTTTTTTTTCGAATATACGAAGCAATGGATTACCAATACCCTTCCAAATGAGGGGTTGACACAACTAGGTTTTTTTTTTCCCGCGATGGAAAGCAGTGATGCAATCGTAGATGGTGAAGCGCACTAATTCATTATGAGCCTATACACTCTAGCCTTGAAGACACTTAAATTATAATCGGACGGGATGACCGCTGCAGGCAAATTGTTCCAGTCCTTCGATGTACGCGGTATAAACGACGAGGCGAAACGCTTCGTCCGTATCGTAGCGGTGTCAACAACGTAAGGGTGGAAACTCGCCGTACGACGGGTTGTCCGATGATGGAACGGTGATGGCGGAATTAAGCCATGTAATTCCGACATTCGTACGCTCTACCATAGCCTCTCTTTCGAACCGGATTACTTCCTTACAAGCCCGAGCACTCGGCAGGTATCTCTCTACAACTGTGCTGTCATCTGCATACCCATAGATTCCGGGCATCAGCAGATCGTTGATATGACAGACCCCTGAGGATCACCGGCATTGGTCGTCATGGGCTCCGATGAGCATCCGTCGACAATAACTCGGAGAGACCGTTCACTCAGGAAGTCTTTTACCCAGCCCGTCAGACCAGAGGAAATGCCGTACACTGGAAGCTTACTCATAAGGCTAGAAGGCCATACCCTGTCGAAGGCCTTCGAGACGCCTAAGGAGACGGCATTTTTAAAATAAGGAAACTAGTGATTCAATGTGCTTGAAAATGTTTAACTTCAGTCAATAACTGACTACGTAGAAGGATATTATAGGAACACTGGCTGATAAGAAATAAGGTCGAGCACTTTTGCTTCAGACACACCACACGGTTCCATCAGGTTAAGCTACGCTTGCCGCGGTTGATCCGTGGATGTGTGACCATCTTTACATACCAAGACCTCTCCGTACCGCGGAAAGCACGTTGACCCTGGCTGTCATTCGTGGATCTTTGATAGTCGTAACAACCAGTCTCACCAAGCGGTATCGTATTACCCAGTCACTGGGTTGTGGAGGTCAGATACGCAGTCGCTCCATGTAAAACACTTGTGTTCTGGCATCCGGTTAGACTGGATGCCGACCCCAACATAGTTAGGAAAGTAAATATTAGTCTACGAGAGGAGCTGAGGAACGCTGGCTGATAACAAAAAGGCTTGGCTTCTGAGTCAGACACACCTACTTTAGGTTTATCTAGAATCTAGATAACTTTGTTAGATTCAAACACTGACTCAGGTTTCAGAAAGTTATTTTAACTACGTCGACTGTTCTTGTCCCGCTGATTGTTTGAGGAGAGACAACCAGCACACTTATTGCGCAGCACACTCTCAATCTCAATATTTATATATATCTGAATAATTTTGAAGGATATTGCTAATCCATTGCTTTATATTTTCGGAAAATTTGTTTGCTCAACAACGTAAATACGGCAATGAATGGTGTTGAACTGTCAAAATGAAGGCCATTGTTACTGATAGTGTGTTACGCGATTACCCCGCGTGTTTCGGCTGAAATGATGTTGGTCATATATTTTTAAATTTCTCTTTTGTTTTCAGGTAACGTGACATGCACAGTTAGTTTAGCTAGTAGTTGCAAGCGTCCTCGTCACCATCGAGGCGGTCCGGCCGGTGCTCGAGCGCTGGCTCGGGAGGAGGCACGGCTCCCTGTCGTTTCGGGTGACGCAGGTGCTCTCGGGGCATGGTTGCTTCGGGAAGTACCTGTGTCGCATAAACAGGGAGCCGGACGCCCGGTGTCACCACTGCGTCGACTGCCGGGAGGACACGGCGCGGCATACGCTGGCAGAGTGTGCCGCCTGGGAGGAGCCGCGCCGTGCCCTCATCTCAGAAGTAGGCAGTGACCTGTCGCTGCCGGCCGTGGTCGAGTCGATGGTCGGCAGCGAAGAGGCCTGGGACGCGGTGGTTTCCTTCTGCGAAACGGTCGTCTCGCAGAAGGAAGCTGCGGAAAGGGAGAGGGAGATCTCGTCCTCTCACCCGGCCCGCAGCAGGCGCACCGGGCGTCGGCGGAGGGCGGACAACGCCCTCTTCCAGCCCCCCTAAATGGGTCCAGGGGCGATGGACTTGGGGACGTCCGTCGCCCCCCACACATCAGGACCCGAGATGGCGGCGCGCAGTGTTCCACGCGCGCCTCTCTTAGACGTCGCGGAGGGAGTCAAACACCTCACTCCCCCCCCTGACCCGAGGAGGCCCGCGGTGGTGGGCCGGCACCAGTCGGGGGTTGCGGAAGTATCTTACGTTCCCGCGACCCCCGGCGTAGGTGAGAGATGGAACACTGGGGTGGTTTTTAGTCAGTAAGAGTCTGACAGACCCCGTCGCCCGCCCCAGGGCGGCGGACATCCATGAGGATTTTCCACCCCGGGAACAAAAAAAAAAAAAAGTAGTTGCAAGCGCGGGTGCAGACTATAGAGTTCGGGTTCAGTTCCCGTCTCGAACAAAGTTTTTTTGGGTTTTTCTCCAGTGAATATAGGTATGTATTTGGGTCCTAAGAGCAAAGGCCACGACGTACGAGTTGTAGGTCGGGGGTTCGAACCCAAACAGGCTATTTTGTGTAAGTTAATTCATCACCACTGCTCACAAAACGGTGACGGAAAACATCGTGAGGAAACCGGCATATCGTCGGACCGTAAATTGTGTCTCAGTATTAATAGGTACGACAAAAAAATTGTATGTAAAATCAAGCTTTTTTGATTATTGTCATATTCAGTCATCGGCGCTCGCTCGTTTGCGAAATGTAAAAAGCCTAACAAAAGCCGGACAAGCCAGATACCGTTTATTTTGGCTGGAGACGCAATCAAAAAGCCTACCTATGTCCGGCTTTATCCGGACGCCTGGCAACGCTAACCATAAACATAACCTACAAAAGTTCATGACTGAATTTCTATTATTCTCGGACTTCTCGAACAAAAATTCTTGCACAAACTAATTCAGAAGTTGACGCCGAGTTAAACAAGATATTTTTCATTTAAAGACGCAAGAATTGAATCTCAGCTAAATTAGTGTATGGGTGGCTGCCATTGTTCTTTGGCACAAAGATGGTTTATAACCAAGTTTAACATATAGGATACTATATTTTATGTTAATCTTATATAGCTTTTTTTTTTTTTTTTCCGGATGGGAAATCATCAAATGACCCCTCCCGCTCTGGGTGGAGCGGAAGGGAGTGTCAGACTCTTACTGACTAAAACCCACCCATGTTCCTTCCTTCGCCATTTATGTTCCGGGGTAGCGGTAACCCTTTCGGACAATCCCGCTGACCCGGCAGGCTTCGGCCCTAAGGGGCCCCTCGTTATGCTGACATCTCTTTGAGGCGCGCGTGGAACACTTACGCGCCGTCCGGCACGGGCCTGGTCCTGATCGGGCGGTGAGCTACCCATTGCTCTCCGCCCGCAGGCCCGCGCCTACGATGGCCGGGAGTCGTCACTCGACTATCCTATATAGCTTAAACATCAGAATAACACATAGGACTCTTTATCCCGATATTCCCACGGGATCTAAACTTATGCGGGTGAAACCTCGGGGCGAAGCTAATAAATAATAAAATGTACATATTTATTTCTCTAACGGAAAGCACGCTAAGCCGTTGATCCCAGCTGTCATGCGTGGATCTTTGACAGTCGTTACGGGTCGTCAGAAGCCCGAAACTCTGACAACCAGTCTTACCAAGGGGTTTCGTATTACCCAGTAACTGGGTTGTGGAGGTCAGATAGGCAGTCGCTCCATGTAAAATACTAGTACTGAGCTGCATCTGGTTAGATTGGAACCCGACCCCAACATAGTTGGGAAAAGGCTAGGCAGATGATGATTTATTTCTCCCACAAGTTTCCAAATGTTCACAGTTAATATGTCATAAAAGTTTGAAGTTGGGAGACAGGCCCATACTAAGTAAAACCTGTTCTACGGGTCTCCTGGTCTCCTTATCTCGAATATATTATAGAGAGCTCTGCTAAGGACATAAATTTTAATAATCTTAGTAACTAAAGGACTAATGTACATGACAATGGCGCCGATTCCCCTGTTCACAAACTAAACTAAATTTAAGTTCAGTGTGTCTTTTTCTTCCTGTTTCATTAAAAAGTTGGCTAAAAAAAAATACGTCAATTTACGTCAGGCGTTGACTAATTTCACAGGACTAAACCAATATTTATCTTCTGTCCTTTTCTTAATGAAATAGAAATAAAAAGATGCACTGCACTTAAATTTAGTTTAGTCTGTGAACAGGGGAATCGGCGCCAATTACTGCGTACATAGCATTGATTCAATTACAATATCACAATATCAGGAGTCCGCAAGGGGCGGAAAAATCAGGACTAGTTGTTTTGGGAAGCTTGAGAAAGGTTTATGCTCGACAGTGAGATGGGCCTAAGTCCAGCGGTGAGAGAGGCTTATATCCAGGCATCGATTTTGAGCTGAAACCATGATCAGCACAGCTATTCGTTGCCATTTGACAGGTTGTCGAATCGACAACCACACTACCTACTGACACATTTTCAGTTACATTATTTGTCTTGCTTCCAACAGCAGATTGCTGTCAGAAGAATAGCGGTTGTCTATTTGGGCAAATTTTTCAATCATCTGATAACTTTATTCGAGGACTAATTTTGAAATTTTGACGATTTAAAAATCAGCCCTAATAAAGGCTGATTTCTCCGATTATGATAATGATCTAGTTTTATACATGAAAAGATATTATAATTAACACACACATATACAATTTGAACATTATTTTAACATTTTATCTTCAATAAATTCAATTCCATTCAATTTATAATATTAGTAGGATAAAATCTACATCACGACCCGGGAATCGAATCCACTTTATTCTGGTTAAACTGCTAGTAGTTAATGGTAAGCTACTGTCGGCCATAGGTCATAGGCTCAGGCTAGGTGATAGGTCAGCCTAGGACATTACTCGGGACGTGATTGCAAATGCTAATAGTTGAGTTCGAACTGGTATTACTGGTAATAACTTGAATTAAGTATCAAGCTGGAAATCAAAATGAGATTATGGTAATTTGATTTTAATTTGATTCATAATATTATATCGGTTTATGAATGGTGATAATATATTCTTAACTAGCTGCGCCCTGCGGTTTCACATGCATAAGTCTTGTGGGAATATCGGGATGAAAAGTATACATAATCAGCCTATAATGTTCCCACTGCTGGGACACAGGCCTCCTCTCTGTGAGAGGGAGTAGGCTGTAATCCACCACGCGGACCCAGTGCGGGTTTATAGATGTCACATGTCTTGGAATATTTGGCTCTAGGACATGCCGGTTTCCTCACGATGTTTTTCTTCGCCGTTTTGAGAGCAGTGGTGATGGAATAATTTACAAAAAGTAAAGCGCCTGTTCGGGTTCGAACAAACGACCTACAACTCGTAAGTCGGGGTCCACTGTACAACTGGGTGACCACTGCTCACATATAAAGTCAGATAGAACGCTAAGCGAAAATTATGTAATAGTGCGGGCAGGCGAAGTTAGTTATCATAGTTGTAATGGCAATCATGTCACTTTGTTTAATAGGTTTTTATAATTTATTTATCCTTTTGATAGATTTTTCTATATTTTGTAAATGTGAGTACTTTGTAGGCCTTGTAGACTTTAGATCTGTAGACCATTTTTTATTTTATCAAGTACCTGGTATTTGTTGACAGGCCTACGCTGTCCTCCCATACCTACTGTAATTTGAAAACTTTGTAAAAGCCAATTATTTTTAAAAGAGTAATCGTGGAGTTTCTTGCCGGCTCTTCTGCATAGGAAACGACCAATTGGAACGGTGCACCTAGCTTGTGACGTTTCATAAGTGCCCATGTTGGTTTAGGTATGTGAAATATTTTTTTTTTGATTTGTCTTATCATCAGTCAAAATAGATCGATCACACTGCATAAATTATTTTCGATTATACCTCTGCCGATCCTCAAAACGTGATCAATAAATACGTTACTAGAAAAAAAAAACAAGTTTACATTTAAACGCTTAAATAATTCATAGAACGTCCAAATTCAGTCGTTCACCTATATTAGAACTACGACTCACGAATTTTTATTTCCTCAACGCTGATTTTCAAGTCCGAAACGACGTATGTCCGGCCATTTTGTGTGGAGTTACGACCTTTCATCCTTTCGAAGTAAAATATAGTATACTACTTTTGCACGATTTCTTTAAAACTCTAAAAGGTATTAAGAGCATAGAGTTTTAGCAAAAGGATAAGACGTTCTTCATTCAAAAAGGTTTTATTCCGGTTTAAGAAATGGTATACTACTTTCCGCGCGAATTGTCTTTGGTTACAAAATGGCGTATGTTCATAGCAAGTGCTGCGAAAAAACGATGTTTTTCTTCTAAGGAAATGGCGGTTTTTTGAAAGCGTAACAGATAGAAAAATGTTTGCGTTTACGAGTTTACAATATTTATAATCTGTTTGTTTGGATTCGTTTTCATTGTATGTATTAGCTTTCTACTAGGGTGGTGACTTTTAAGTAGTCATGAGCATAAGCAGCCTATAATGTTCCCACTGCTGGGACTCAGGCCTCCTCTCTTCGAGAGGAAGTGGGCTACCACGTGGGCCCAGTGCGTGTTGGTCTACCAACATGATATCTATGTCACAATGTCTTCAAAGATTTGGTTCTAGAACTTGCCGGTTTCCTCACGATGTTTTCCTTCACCATTTTGAGAGCGGTGGAAATTAAATTATTTACATAAAGTAAAGCGCCCGCCTAGGTTCAAACTACAACTCGTAAATCATGTCAATTTTAAACGTTAATGGCGCCGGTCGGCGCCATTAACGTTTTTTAGACGTATTTTTAGTAGGCATGTATTTAATCACGTCTAATTTGTCTATGGAGTATCTTAATTTGACAGGACTAAACTAATATTTATCTCCTGTCCGTTTCTTAATGAAATAGAAAGAATACGGTGCACTTAACTTAAATTTAGTTTAGTTTGTGAACAAGGGAATCGGCGCCAATATCTCGGAAACGTAAAAAAATAAAATGGCGCGACAGTAGCTCCGCTAACCTTCATATAAAAATCTACAATTCTATTAAATTCTAGTTAAAATAAAATTACCAAATCTATGAACGCTAAACTTACACTTACATCTCCTAGAACAGAGTTAACATTATTGCATGGTTTTTTTACATAAACATAATCAGCCTATATAATGTTCCCACTGCTGGGACACAGGCCTCCTCTCTTCGAGAGGGAGTGGGCTATAATCTACCACGCGGGCCCAGTGCGGGTTGGTAGATGTCACATGTCTTCGAATATTTGGTTCTAGGACATGCCTGTTTCCTCACGATGTTTTCCTTCACCGTTTTGAGAGCAGTTTGATGGTCTTTTTTTACATATTTAAATTATTAGAAAAAAAAAACATAACTTTTCTGATACTGTTAAAGCTTTATTGTATGTTTAGATAACTAGGTAACTATTTACACAAGGTGCTAAATTAAATGAATAACTATCTAACTATACAAATAAATACAAAAATAGCTATTAAATTAAATAATATATATTTACAGAAAGATAAATATAATTACAGCTCTTGCTGTCTAACTTTTCCTGCTTATATCATGTATCCATTTTTTATATGGGTGTCATAAGTCATTTATTAATTTGTTGAACAATAGTAATGGTATACAGAAATAATAAAGTGTGCGCTATGGTTATGCCAGAGGGCGTACAAATATTTGTGATTTAGTATTCAAGCCAGCCAAGTCTTTACAGTAAAATAAACAAAAAATAAACCTGGACAGTAAAAATAAAACAATTATAAAGAATGACATACTTATTTCATAATACAAATTAATTAATAAAAAATAACAATAGAAAAAAGATGTCAATAGATTGCATGTCAACACATAGACTGAAAACAAATAATAAGACTATGTCAATATACAATACAGATGTCAATATACAATACTAATGTCAATATACAATACAGATGTCAATATATAATACTAATGTCAATATACAATACTAATGTCAATATACAATATTAATGTCAATATACAATACAGATGTCAATATAAAATACTAATGTCAATATACAATACTAATGTCAATATTATGTAATACAGATGTCAATATCTATACAATACTAATGTCAATATATAATATTAATGTCAATATTATGCAATACAGATGTCAATATACAATACTAATGTCAATATTATGCAATACAGATGTCAATATACAATACTAATGTCAATATTATGCAATACAGATGTCTATATACAATACTAATGTCAATATTCAAAATCAACATAACATACCTACAATATTGACATGCATAGCATGTCAATAATCTGGCATTCGGTTTTTGTCTGTTACAAATTCCGAAATACTGTAATAAGCTTTAAAGAAGAAAATAAGAAAAGTTAATCCTTATTTAGTAGTCTATTAAATTAATTACATACTGTTGCCTATTGTGTTTTTAAAATGTTGTCAAATAAACCTCTATATCAGTCACTGCTGACACCTCCAGCTGGCTGTCAGTAGACTCCTGAGAAAATCTCTCATGTATGATGATATCGGGATGCCTCCGCGTTGCTGATAACTTTTGTTTTATATTTACATACAACTTGTACCACATATTTCGATTACTTTTGACGACAACCAAAAAAACAGACAATAGGATTGGATTTAGTAATTCGAAAATATTGTATATTATATCTATGTCGGTCCACGTATCCACCGCATAGAAAGTCAAGACTCCGACGTCGCCCAATAAGAATATCAACGTCGCGATGTACAAGCGACGCCATTTGTTAATAGCAGTAGGTGCGCTCGCGTCGGAGCCACGAAAAAGTGAATATACAATAATAACGTAAAGTAAAATGTTTAGTAACAAGGGTAAAACGAAAATGCTGAACTGTAACGATTTGGAAATCTCCCATTGATATTGGAAATTTGTTATTTGAATTAACACAAAAAAAACTGACACTTGAACACCGGTTGTTATTAGAGACACACCCCAACCAAAGAGGCTGCTTTTCAAATACTTCCTTTGGATACGCAAATGAAACACTTTAACAATAGCAGCGTAAAACAAATGACTTGTGATGACCAACCAGTGATTTTTTGCCATTGTTGAGTAACTTAGTAAAATGTAATAAATTTGACTCCTCAACTTATCATTTTCTGTCAGAGCTTGGACCAAGGAGATGTAGAATGTCTTATGATGTATAGTTGAAATGTATAAAAGGTTTGCTAAAATTGTGTTAAGGCACACGAAGTTTCTGTATTTGCGAAATTTCTTTATAAAGCACCATGACGTCACTCCGTATAGCAACGTTGCTATTCCTAGCGCATTCGTAATGTATACTAAAGTTAAAACAATAATTTCTGTCAGAGTCATGTCAATGTCCGCAGTGTAGAATCTCACTGGTACAGTTCTGAATGATTCACTTTACGATTCACTTTTATAACCAGCCTATAATGTTCCCACTGCTGGGACACAGGTCTCTTATCGGTGAGAGGAAGTGGGCCGTATTCCACCACGCGGGCCCAGTTGGTAGATGTCATATGTGTTCGAATTTTTGGTTCTAGGATATGCCGGTTTCCTCACGATGTTTTCCTTCGTCGTTTTGAGAGCAGTGGTGACGAAATAATTTACACAAAGTAATGCGCCTGTCTGGGTTCGAACCCTACGACCTACAACTCGTAAGTCGTGGCCGTTACCACTTGGCCGCCACTGATCACTTGGCCACCACTGCTCAATCAAAAAGATTCACTTTACGGTTCAGGAAACAGTTTTTGTGTATAGGTTGCCACTAAGCATTGCAATGTCCTTAACGTATCTGAATGGTGTTGTCTCCCAAGCTATCGATGGAACAGTAATGTCCAAGTTTCATCCAAACGCTCCGAAATTAATGAATAAAATTTTATAATAGCACTTTAGTCAAAACTTGTTTGGACTTTCCTGTTTTTTTTTTCTAGGCATACTAATAATCTACATAATATACAAATTAATAAAATATTGAAGTGTCTGTTTTTAATGCCATAATAACTGGCCTGTTAAGGGAGGGGACGCGCATTCCACAGACCGGAAAACTTAGCACTTATACTGGAAATGTGCAGCTTGTTTGTGAAAATAAACTTTTAACGTGAAATTGTTTAGTTGAAATTGTAGGGCTTGTGCCTAAGTGATAACAGCCGCACAGGCCGATCGATTAGGTTAAGCTACGCTTGCCGCGGTTGGTCCGTGGATGGGTGACCTTCTTTACATACCAAGACCCCTCCGTGTCTCGGAAAGCACGTTAAGCTGTTGGTCCCGGCTGTCATTCGTGGATCTTTGATAGTCGTTACGGGTCGTCAGAAGCCCGAAAGCCTGACAAACAGTCTTACCAGGGGGTATCGTATTAGCTATTAATTGGGTTGTGGAGGTCAGATAAGCAGTCGCTCCAAGTAAAATACTGGTATTCAGTTGCACCCGGTTAGACTGGAAGCCGACCCCAACATAGTTGGGAATGGGCTAGGTGATGGTGATATGAAATTGAAATAAAAAATACAAAAGTTTCGAGTTTTGAGTCGAAATCCTCGAATAATATAGGTACCTATCGAAGTGACGCGTGCGGCGCGGCGCGGGCGCAGGCGCGGCTGGCTTGCGGAAGCTTCAAAAAGGTACTTACTCCTTTGACCGCGCCACCTGCTGAAAAATCCGTTAGTAAGTCATTGCAATATAACTCTTACCTCATTGTAATAAGGTATAAATTAGAATGATCGACATTTTCAAGGACTTTTTTAGTTTTAGCACATCCGAATTCGTCGGTTTCGCCGTTCGTGTTCGTGTGGTCAAGCTAGGTAATCAGGTTATGTCGACCGACCGGAGAATAGAACCTAGGACCCCACGCTCAGCAAACATGTACAGACCTACCTTTGTCCTCTGATGAAAAACGTCTACGAAAAAATAGCGTAGTCATCTCAACACCTCTCTCCCTTGAAGGAGAGAACCTATATATGTATTTGAGTACCTAGTTTTAATAGTTTTTTTTATCATTGTCCCTCTCAACCAAAGCACCTGCCATCTAATCTCTTCACCACCCTTAGTTGACTGGTAGAGAATGCCTAAGGCATTAAGTCCGCCTTTGTACCTTTTTGTGCGAAACGTTTATATAAATAAATAATTAAAGTTGTAAAGTTGTTGTCCTAGGTTCGAACCCTGACATGTGACATCCACCAACCCGCACTGGGCTCGCGTGGTGGAAATTATTTCATCACCACTGCTCTCAAAACGGTGAAGGATAACATCGTGAGGAAACCGGCATGTCCTAGAACCAAAAATTCAAAGAAATGTGACATCCACCAACCCGCACTGGGCCCGCGTAGTGGATTACGGCCCCACCCCCTCTCACCAAGAGGAGGCCTGTGTCCCAGCAGTGGGAACATTATAGGCAGAATATTCTTAAGCTATGTAAAGTTGTATTTGTTTGCATGTTTGGAAGCTAAATCGCGAACAAAGTGTGTAAGCTGTTCGTAGAAGGTGTTTTACCGCTATCCTACCTGTTTAGGAATCGTTCGACACACAACCAGTTGTATCCTTACGTAATTACGATTCCAACCGGTTTCTGACCTACCTCAACAAGCTATATTGAAGCCCTTGCTACTGCTAAGTATTGGCGAATGATTTTGCTAGATTTTAAAAGCAATGAAGGTAAATTAATTCCCAGTCTCCACGACACAGGGAATCCTAGTCTGGAGGTTAGTGCTATTTAAATATGGCAACGTTTTTCCTGAACAATAAAATTTTTATTATTATTATTTACTAGCCGCGGTTTCACCCGCATAAGTTTCGATCCCGTAGGTATATCGGGATAAAAAGTATCCTATATGTTAATCCTAGTTATAAACCATCTGTGTGCTAAATTTCATCCAAATCCGTTCAGTAGTTTTTGCGTGAAAGAGTAACAAACATCCATCCATACAAACTTTCATGTTTATAATATTAGTAGGATTTCTTGTCTTTGACATATCTCGGGACCCTGGGGTCCCGGACCTTTGGAAGGCTTACCAGAGGCCAAAGCCAATTCGCAGAGGCCCCTTAGACAATTTTAAATGATAAGGCCATCCAACCGACGATTATCCCTGTATGCACTATCCAAGAGCACCTAAGGACAACCTCCGGTTAATGCAGGACTATTGCAGAACATGAAAACAAAGTAGTCGCCTTTGGGTTTGGGTGGCTATAGTGGGTCGGTTACCTTGAACTATGGAAGGACTACATCCCCTGCCTGACTAATGATAATATTAATTTTTCCTTTATATCAATAAATACATATAAATTATATTTTTAAATATTAGAATATAAAACATTTAAAAATATAAAAAAATAGTAGCCCACAGGTATCGGGAACAGGGTCCGCGGTCAGGGCTCCAGAGAGAGGAACCTCCTGACAATGCGAACCGTGTCCAGAAGTACCGATTTCTAAATCAAGCCCTTGATCCAGCTGCCCAACGAGAGCCTCCTGAGGTGTTGGTCGAGGCTCTTGGCTATTAACCCATTGCCTGTCACGACTATCGGCACAATTATTGCTGAGTCTGCATGCCACCTGTTTATTATAATATTATTATTTCTTTTATTTCATTTAAATACCTACAAATTACATTTTTAAATATTTTTATAAACAAAAATTAAAAAGAAAACATTTAAAAATATAAAAAAATAGTAGACCACCGGTATCGGGAACAGGGTCCAACCTACCGGCGGTCAGGGCTCCAGAGAGAGGAACCTCCTGACAAAGCGAGCCGTGTCCAGAAGTACCGCTTTCTGAATCAAGCCCTTGATCCAGCTGCCCAAGGAGAGCCTTCTCAGGTGTTGGTCGAGGCTCTTGGCTATTAACCCATTGGCTGACATGACTATCGGCACAATGATTGCTGAGATCACATGCCACATGTCGACAAACTCGCGAGCCAAGTACTTGATTTGTTTATAATATTTATTATTATTTTTTTCAATTTCTAAGATATCATCATTCTCCTGCCTTTATCCCAATTTATTTGGGGTCGGCGCAACATGTCTTTGTCTCACATATTCCTCTACTAGTCGTCATCTCGGTAGTCACCCCCTTTCTAACCATGCCATCATTCACACAGTCCATCCATCCTTTCTTTGTTCTTCCCCTACTCTTTATTGCACAGACATGTTGAAATCATAACCCTTACTTCTAGCAGGGTCGGGTATTTCTTGCACGACAGCGGTTACATTCTTCTTCTTTTTTTTTCTCTTTATTAATTTAAGGACATTTATAATCGCAATGCGTACGTCAGTCCCATCGTACCCTAAATACACATTTCTCATATCTGGACCATGAACCTAAACAGACTCTACGCATCATCACCATTTGGTTGAGTCAGGATTTTATGGAATGTGCCTTTTTTTTTTTTTTGTCGCTGAGACATGCTTTATGCATATCCGCTCGCGGGGGACGTGGTATGTGGGACTCCTGTCGAAACCGCACCGACAGTATACCCACTAAAACTCAGCGGTGTTCCCGCATTGCCGTGATGGGAGGGCCGTGGGAAACCGGCTCAGCCTTTACTTCCACAACCCTCCCGGCGCATGCCCGCCTAGCTGGCGGGCCCCGCGTGCCCCCCTAGCTGGGGGGCTACGGGAATGGCCGAGAACACCTGGCCATTCCCGTCCGACACTGGTGGAGGCCTGTGCAACACAGGCAAGGGTGCCCCCGCACCCGTTGCCTGCTGGCCTCCACCTTATGGAATGTGCCTACTTCAAGTCTGTTCAACCTCAAGACCCCAAACAAATCATTTCTACCAGACTCGTACCGAACACAGTCCAATCAATAAGTGGTGTAAGTCTTCAACAACTCCGCACTCCACACAGTTAGGCGAATTTGTTTTTCACATCGTGAACGCACGTTCGTAAACGTAAATCCGGACGTGTACGGAGATAACAATTTATTTTTCTCTATGATTTTTTTTCCTATCGTTCAAGTCATTTCGTCAACATTGAGTGGAAAATTTTACATACACAAGATATTAATAAAATTGGCCGTAGTTTAAGACTATTGTTAGGACCGTTTTTAGGAATGGGCGTCACCAGTATGTTGCGCCATTGGTTTGGAATATCCCCCGTACTAAAGATATTATTATATAATTTTAATAAGTACAGCTGACTGACAGGTGAAAGATGAAAGATAAGTGAATATGTTATACCAACCATCGTTGCCAGGTGCTGTGTCTTTTCGCTTATAGCAATGAGTCACTTCTTGTTTAGTGAAACTGTTATCTAATATTATTACTATCTGTATTATTTCATTTAAAACTATGATAGGGCTACGCGTAGGAGGGGCTTGTGGCTAAGTAATAACCGCCGCACGGGTCGATCGATCAGGTTAAGCTACGCTTGCCGCGGTTGGTCCGTGGATGGGTGACTAACTTCACATATCAAGACCCCTCCGTGCCTCGGAAAGCACGTGGTCCCGGCTGTCATTCGTGGATCTTTGACAGTCGTTACGGGTCGTCAGTAGCCCGAAAGTCTGACAACCAGTCTTACCAAGGGGTATCGTATTACCCAGTAACTGGGTTGTGGAGGTCAGATAGACAGTCGCTCCATGTAAAATACTGGTATTCAGCTGCATCCGGTTAGACTGGAAGCCGACCCCAACATAGTTGGGAAAAGGCAGGCGGATGAGATGATAGGGCTGGGCTACACGTATAATCGGGAGCAAGATTGCAAAGTAGTTCGAGTTTTTGTTCATTGGAAACTTTGGATCGTGAAGATTGAATTTCCTTAACCAAGCCCATACGTTTCCACATATCACATATGTTTGTTCATCAATGCTGCTACAATATGTTAGCCAATCATTTGCAGTTTCTGTTATTCGTTCAAGGACGGTTAGATTATCGGGTGTAGGGTAGCTTCTAAAATTTTTCAAGGCCAGTCTTCGTTGTGCAACTAAATGAGAAAGCTTTGGATTCCAATAAGGCTTAAAATCGAAATCCGTTACTTGGTTTATCGCATACCTTTATCAGAGGTATCAACTGATCTGCGGCTTTCTCCATCTGCTTAATAAAGTGGTCATACATGGATTGTACAGTGACAGTATCAACAGGTTGGAGCAAATAATTCTCTAAACACTTTAGTATACTCTAACCATTTTGCTAACCTAAAATTCCGTTTTTTGGTATTATAAACAGAGTGTGCTCTACTACTGTATTTATATGCGATCTTAACACACAAATGATCGCTCCCTAAAAACTCATTCTTAGCATTCCAATTTAATAAATGCGACAAATCGGTAAAAACAAATGTCACATCGGGATAACTTCGTTGTATGATACTATCGACAGAACTAATTCTTGTTACGCTACCGTCATATTATCTAACGGGAAGTCATAGATTTGTATACCTCTCGCATCAGCCTTACACGACCAAGTAGCGTGATGGCCGTTAAAATCTCCTGCTACAATACATTTGCTGGGAACTAATGCGAATACTTGTTCCCAATCGGATATACTTGTACGTACCAATGACGGACAGTACATCAGTACGATATTTTTAATTTGGTTACAGTTCAAAAGTTTAATTGACATTATTTCTATTCCTGAATTATTAATATTAACAAAATTTGGTTGTACTTTAATCGACTTATGTGAAATTATAGCTTTTCTTCAGTATCCGTCGATCCTATCATTTCTAAAGATATTATAGCCACTTACATAAGTTTATATGCGATTCTGGTTGTAACCATGTTTCGGATATTAGCGCAATGTGTATTTTATCTTGTTGCAATAGGAGTTCTAATTCATTACGTTTAGGTCACAAGCTTCGTGCATTCCACTGTATTATGTGGAGTGAAACCATATTATTAGATTCATTAACCATTATTAAACATAGACACAATTTTTTTCCATAGATCATCTTCACTCAGAATCTTAAAAAACCACTGACCACATTTTTCTATAAACAAGTTAGCTAGTTGTCCCAATTACCCGCAGACAAACATATTTCTCGGATTCTTTTATAAATACTGTACATACTCGTACTAAAAGTTATTTTAATTCCTCAGAACCTGGGTTTATTTCCGTCTCCTGCGGTTCTTTGCGATTTGTAGCCGACTATTGCAACTTTCTTCCGGATTTTTTTCTTGATGGCGTGGATGTCGTGTTGTCGTGTTTACCTCTTGACTCGCTCCTTCCCGTTGCTTATTTTGAAGTACCCTTTTTTTTGAGTACGTTTCTGTTGATTTTCTATCTTCATCTGATTGACTTCTCTTTCATTAAGAACAAGAGCCTCTGTGACAAGTATTTAGAGGTATGAGGAACAGGGTGTAAAGGTCTCTCAACCTCCATAGAAAAGGGAGGATCCTTCAACCAGACGGGTGTTGTGTCTGGCGGGCAATTGCCCAACGATTGATGTTGGGAAGTTTGTATACAATATGCTAATTGCGCGGTAAACTCTGCTTGCGAGATGCAGGATTTGCGTGACGTCAGTATGATGCGTTGTTCGCATGTAGCGTTGTAGACACCGCTACATCACTAGCTCCGGAGACTGGAGGTCGATTGTGGGCTGAGTCTTGTATCTTGCGATGCTTGCCAGGCCAGCTGAGGTTCCAGTGAGGCGGAATCGGTTGCCGCATAGTTCACAGTGAGTCGGAACTGTTTGCGGAGATGTCCCAGTGAGTCAGTGTGGCGCATAGTTCGCGATGAGTCGGAACTGTCTGCGGAGATGTCCCCAGTGAGTCGGAGTGGCGCTGCGTTATACTCCAGTGCGTCGGATGTCGTACATGTTGTCGTACATGATGTGCCGATGTTGCTGATGAGGCTGAGGGGTTATGACCAGGTATGCGCGGACGCTGCAAGCTGGTGGTAAGGATACCCGTTGAAGCCGTGGGTGCTGGCTGGTTAAAGGACTCGCCGCTTTAAAGCTTGCGGGAGTGATGATGACGTCACGCTGAAGTATGTGCACGAAGGTTGCGCTGACGTTTATGTTCGGGGTCACCAGTTTAGAGGTATGAGGAACAGGGTGTAAAGTTCATTCATCCTCCATAGAAAAGGGAGGAGCCTCCAAGCAGACGGGTGTTGTGTCTGGCGGACAATTACCCAACGATTGATGTTGGGAAGTTTGTTTATATGCCAATTGCGCGGTAAACTATGCTTGCGAGATGCAGGATTTGCGTGACGTCAGTATGACGCGTTGTTCGCATGTGGCGTTGTAGATACCGCTACAAGTACATTCCGGTACGATGCCTCAAGCCTATCTTGTGCTGACTCATCTCGCGAGTTGACAACCGATTTTTGAGTGCTCTCTTGTTTAAAAATGTGGTGTCTTTCATCGTTTCATTTTTGTGTTTCTTTGTTTTCCAAAATAGTTCAAGTCCCTTCCGATAATTACAGCTATTCTTCAATTACATTCTTCATAGTCTATGAAAAAGAGTTTCTTCCTTGTTGTTTGTGTCATCATCTGCCTAGCCTTTCCCAACTATGTTGTGGTCGGCTTCCAGTCTAACCGGATGCAGCTGAATACCAGTATTTAAAAGCTGTCTTCTATACTAAGAATATAGTTGAAGAGTTTGTCTATTAGTTTGAACGCGCTAATCTCTGGAACTACCAGCCAGATTTGAAAAATTATTTTTGCATTTGATAGCCCATATCTTGGGAAAGTCTAATGGCTTCTAAACACCACACTAAGACCCTTAGGAGCCGAGCATAAACAAAGAAAGTCAGAAAGAACGCTGAGCCTAAACGAAGTAATAGCGCGGACAGACGAAGCGATGGGTCACGGGGTGAGTCGGGGTAGCAAGGAATTTCACGTGAACGAAGTCGCGTGCAGAAGCGAGTTTATTAATAAAGTCCTTGTTTACAATATCTGCAATAATTTTCACACTATTAGTGAGTGATATTCGCATGTGAATTTCTAGAACATTCATGACACCAACAACATAGAGGTCAGACAGACTCACAGACTGTAGATATTATCGTGAAGATATTTACAAAATAAACCCTACGATTGACACATCTCGTTGTTTCGTCATCCTGAATTTCATCTCAATAACATGACGCCTGTAATCTCTGAAAGGTAAGTGCATAGTGTCGTCACTCGTCGATGCTTTTCAATGGATGACGTCAACCAGTTGTCAATGCCTCATAACTTCAACTAGAGACACAAATTCAGTAAATTATTCATTTACATCTGCGTTTTAAAATAACCAATGTTTTATAAGTAATATAACATGTTTTCGCTAGTAATGTTTGTCGTGTAGCGACAAGTAACTAACTTTAAAATGAGAAAGTAAAGAAAGGGAAATTGAAGTTAATTAAAGTTTTATTTATATGGCATATAAAAGATGGAGATGGGCTGGTTAGTGGTGTGTAGTGTGTGGGTGAGGAAGGATGAAGATGAGTGATAGGTGGGTTGAGGAGGCTGTGGTGGAGTTGCAGATGGAGCTGAAGAGGTAGACCGACGCGAGGCAGGTGCCGGTGATAGGTGCAGGTGCAGGTGCATGTGAGGTCAGGAGCTGGTGCGTGTGCGGCACGGAGGATACCCGTAGGGGGCCCACGCGGCAGGAGTAGGACGCAGCACGGCAGCAGGAGAGAGCAGGCACGGTGGGAACGCAGTCAGCCCGCCAGGTGAGGCGGTCCTCGGATGAGGCGCGGCCCAGTAGATTCAGGAGGGTCTTCTGAGGCGGCCCACGGATGTGGCGCAGCCCAATAGGTACAGGAGGTTCAGGAGGTTTAGTACTTCAGAGTGCTCCGGCGAGGCGCGCCAGCGGTCCGACTGGTACGGAGGACGGAGGACGGAGGTGTAGGGAGAGTCCGTCAGGTACCGGAGCCCTTTTGGAGAGGCACGCTGAGTGTTCCCGGGATAGGTGGCTCTGGAGTATCAGGCCTATTTAATGTGTTTGCTTTAGAGGCGAAACTGGAACTGATCCTTGCATTGCTTGGATTTATAATGTGAACTCGTAGAAAATATGAATTTGAAATATTCTGGCGGCCAGGATTAGTTTTGTAGGAGTATGAATGTATAATCAGCTAAAAAGTTACAAGCATAGAAGAAAAGTTGTTATGGCGACGTAATAAACGTCGTTGTCAGAACTGTCATGATAAAATATATATTAATAAAATACAATTAAATCTATGTTTATTTCGTATTAAAAGTATAGTGTTTATAGGAAAAATGCTATCAATCAATGTGGACGAAATTCCCAGCCCTTGGATGTCACTAAATCGTACTAGACTTATGTTAAAGTTGAGGGCTGTGTCTGTGTACTGATTGTGGATAAAACGTGGCCTAGTGTCGTGAGGAATAGTCAGATCAGCGCCTAACGGTAACGGAATGCTTGTCTGACCTGGAGGAATGAACGAAGATAACTGTGAGTATGTACATTGTTAAATGTTTTCTCATTGTTTGTCTTATTTGTTTTTAGTATATTCGTGTGTATTTATTTGTGAAAAAAAAGAGATTTCTGTGGCATAAGCTTCTACTCCGTTCGCCTTTTATGCCCTGTTTTTGCCCAGACTGTAAAAAAGTCACCCGGTATATTACATTCAAGGCTGATTTTTCAATTGACACATAATTTTTATTCCTAGAATAAAGTTAATGTCTGTCAGATTTTGTATGGAAGAACTATCAAAAAAATTCGGATAAAATTATTTGGCGTTGGAAAAATCAGCCCTAATCGTTTTAATAGGTTTTTGCGAGTCTTATATTAAAAATAATTATTTCTCAATTTTCGAAATTGCACCTACCACTGTTTGTCTCTGCATCACCCAATGCTAGACTGGTAAAAAGATGCTAGTGGCATTAAGTCCGCCTCTGTTGGTACAGTCACCAAAGGAGATAAGTAACCAGGGGGCCTACTCCGAAGTGGTATCGGCCGAATGTTCGGCCGTTACCTACTACGAAGTTACTATTTGGTTCGATCGGTCCCGATCCTACACTCCTACACTCTTTCGAATATTGACTATGTTCCCGACCCAACTGAGCCGATCCAAACTTTTTTCGCATTTTTCAATAATATTCGGTTCGGCCATGTGTCGGTCCGATCCGATCATTCGCACTTTGTACTTCGTAGTAGACCCCCAGGCTACGTATCTCCTTTGGTGACCGTACATTTGTGTGCTTATAAACAAATAATGTGTCATTTCAAAAGCACGTGCTGTAAAACGCTACTGAAACACGTGAATAACAATATCATAAAAGATAATAAATCAAACTGAAAGGGGTACGTGGTACGTGATAAATTATAATATCTACGCTCGTGGATTGGCCGATCTTCAAAACTTCACTCGCGACTTTCGCCTGGGACAGGGGGAACCACTCCAATCAGCCTAGCCTTTTCCCAACTATATTGGGGTCGGCTTCCAGTCTAACCGGATGTAGCTGAATACCAGTATTTTACATGGAGCGACTGCCTATCTAACCTTCAAAACCAATTCCACTTGGGTAATACGATACTCCTTAGTAAGACTGGTTGTCAGAATTTAGGGCTTCTGACGACCCGTAACAACTGCCAAAGATCCACGAATGGCAGCCGGGACCAACGGCTTATCGTTCCGACCAACTTAACTAACGTTTTTTGGAAAATCCTCGTGGATGTCCGCCGCCCTGGGGCGGGCGACAGGGTCTGTCAGACTCTTACTGACTAAAAACCACCCCAGTGTTCCATCTCACACCTACGCCGGGGGTCGCGGGAACGTAAGATCCTTCCGCAACCACCGACGGGGGCCTCCTCGGGTCAGGGGGGGGAGTGAGGTGTTTGACTCCCCCCGCGACGTCTAAGAGGGGCGCGCGTGGAACACTACGCGCCGTCACCTCGGGTCCAGATGTGTGGGGGGCGACGGACGTCCCCGAGCCCCTGGACCCATTTAGGGGGGCTGGAAGAGGGCGTTATCCGCCCTCCGCCGACGCCCGGTGCGCCTGCTGCGGGCCGGGTGAGAGGACGAGATCTCCCTCTCCCTTTCCGCAGCCTCCCAGGACGCTTCGCTGCCGACCATCGACTCGACCACGGCCGGCAGCGACAGGTCACTGCCTACTTCTGAGACGAGGGCACGGCGCGGCTCCTCCCAGGCGGCACACCTTGCCAGCGTATGCCGCGAACTTAACTAACGTAACTTAACCTGATCGATAAATGCGAAATCTGTAGTTTTTACCGAAGTTACAGTCGTTTCTTACCCCGTAAGAGAGGGCGCCCATGTTTCGGGAGGTTCCTGTTCAGGATAAGGCGGGAGAACACGCCAGGGTGTCACCACTGTGTGGATACGGTGGAGGTCTGCCCGGGTTGGGCGGAGCACCGCCGCGTCCTAGTGGCGGCGATCGGCGGCGGCGATCTCTCGAGTCCGGCCCTGGTCCAGGCCATGGTACGGAGCGAGAGTACATGGGAAGCCGTCACCTCCTTCTGCGAAGCAGTAATGCTCGCAAAGGAGGAGGCGGAGCGCGTGAGGGAGAGGCAATCTCTGCGTCCTCACGCCCCTAGTCGCCGCAGGAGACGCCCTGGACGTCGGGAGTCACCAGCCGACTCCCGGCCACCGGTGCGGGCTTGCGGGCGGCGAGCAATGGGCAGTTCGCCGCCCGGCAAGGACCAGGCCCGGGTCGACGGCGCGTTGTGTTCCATGCGCCCCTCAAAGAGATGTCAGCACGAACTGACGGGGTCCGCTAGGGCCGATGCCTGCCAGGGCCGCGGGTTGTTCGAAAGAGATACCGTGGCCCCTGGCATAGGCAACTGAAGGAACACGGGTGGGTTTTAGTCAGTAAAAGTCTGACACGCCTTCCCGCTCCGCCCAGAGCGGGAGAAGTCATATGATGATTTCCCACCCAGGAAAAAAAAAAAGCGATTGAAGCGAAAAAGAAAATCGATGCGCAAACTGTAACCATGAATTCAGCACATGATACTAGACGTAGCGTAGAATTCAGCACATGATACTAGACGTAGCGTAGAATTCAGCACATGATACTAGACGTAGCGTAGAATTCAGCACATGATACTAGACGTAGCGTAGAATTCAGCACATGATACTAGACGTAGCGTAGAATTCAGCACATGATACTAGACGTAGCGTAGAATTCAGCACATGATACTAGACGTAGCGTAGAATTCAGCACATGATACTAGACGTAGCGTAGAATTCAGCACATGATACTAGACGTAGCGTAGAATTCAGCACATGATACTAGACGTAGCGTAGAATTCAGCACATGATACTAGACGTAGCGTAGAATTCAGCACATGATACTAGACGTAGCGTAGAATTCAGCACATGATACTAGACGTAGCGTAGAATTCAGCACATGATACTAGACGTAGCGTAGAATTCAGCACATGATACTAGACGTAGCGTAGAATTCAGCACATGATACTAGACGTAGCGTAGAAATTTGTGCATACACACGAGGGACACGCGTCTGCCGTCGACAGAAAATATTTTTTTATTTTTATAAAGTGTGCATCCATACGAGCGACACGCTTTTGCCGTCGACGATGGCTGCAGTTGCCTCTGCTGTTGACGCGTGTCGTCCGTGTACGTATGAGCACTAACCGACGAAAATTTTTAATGCGATTGGGTTCAGAATCATGTACTGAATCCACGGTAACGGGCTGCGTGTCCCTGCCACCTTTTATTTATTTGCTCGAATCATGTCATTGTCATTTCAGCTGAAAGACGTTCACAGCTGGATACGAGGTGACACTGAAAGTTCTTAGAAAATCAAAAACTGAACAAACTAGCAAGTTATTAGTTTTATTATATCTTTTCAAAATAGTGTCCATTTACATCAGTATATCGCTCATCCGATGGAACCACTGAGAAAAGCACTTTGCCCACTCGTCCTTAGGGGTCTTTTTTTTTTTTTTTTTTTTTTTTTTTTTTTTTTTTTTTTTTTTTTTTTTTTGGGGTGGGAACTCGCCATAGAAGGCTGTCCCTCACGCAGATTATCGGTGAGATTAGTGCGACCACGTTTAAACTCATTAAACCAGTTGTAACCAATGGCATGAAATGGGGCTTCATCGTTAAAAGCCAATCGAAGTCTATCATAACTTTCTTGTTGACTTAAATGACATCGAAAGTCATAAAAAATCATTGTACGAAAATTTTCTCGCGTTAAATTCATGCTGACGTGACGCAGACAATTTTCAATTTGTCGCCAAATCATAAACAAATGACAAATTAATAAAATACATACACAATAATATTAGCAAAGACTTCCATTTCAAAATTTGAACTTATTTTTTTATTATATCGTTTACAAATGGCCAGTTCTAGAAACTTTCAGTGTCGCCCTCATAGGCCTCCCCCAAGCACCTCCACTTCGACCGGTTCTGTGCTTCTCGCATCCAACGGGTTCCTGCGTCCTTCACAAGGTCGTCGGTCCACCTCGAATACAAGTTCAATATGGTGACAGTTTCCGACATATTATACCAAAGGGACAATTCTCGTAATTCTAAGACCATCACGATCTGATCTCAGTCGCAATCTGTCAAAAACACTAATTTCCCTATATTTTTGACAAGTTTTTGACGTTAAAATTTGTTTGTCGCCCAGATGAGACTGCGACTAGATTTTGAACGTTTTAAATTACGAGAATCAGCCTTCAGGTATCAGCCGATCGATTCTTTAAAATTCACACCGTGACAAGTTAGGTGAAGTGAGCTTAGAGTGACCCGTCAATAGTGTCAATCCTTAGCATTAGTTGGAATGACAGCTCACTCCACGCTCACTTCACCTATGCTTTCACGGTGAGATTGTAACAGAATCGCACAGCTGGTGTGCAAATCATTATTCAAGGTATTTAGTAATCAGATTAATATAAAAATAATTGTGTTATTGGTATCATCTGGTACGAGTATTTATCTGTATCTTCGATATCGTTTTATAGTACGGACGCCAGCACATCAAGTTACTACAATCTGTCAAATTTCTTTAATAGATTTTCAACTTTATCACTAAATTATTAAGGTTCAAGGTTGATTGGGAAAATTTGACAGTTTCGGGTAGCTTGACCTGCTGGCGTCTGTACATTGCATATTATAAAGTAAAATCGCGTTTGATTTTGAAAACTCCGCAACGGATTTTGATGCGGTAGTATACGTTAAACGATAGTTTAGATAATATATTCCAAAAGGTTTTTGTGTATAATGCATTGATATATTAAACTTACATACACCCTGTACGTAAGTTTAATATATCAATGATGCGCATGCGCAAACTGTAACCACGAACACAGCTCATGATTCTCATACATCATTCATGATTCCAGTGTTTTACATGTTAGCAAATAAATAAAGTCTACGACGGTATCAAAAAAAAAAAAAAAATCACCTGTTTCATACAAAAGTATTTATTTTTAAGTTTTTTATAAATTAATATCACACTCAAACAGATAGATTGTAGTAGGTATACATGGTTATTGTATTTTATTTTATTTTATTTATTAAGGGATAATAAACAACTACAACATAATATATAATACATAATGATAACAAAAGCTTAAGTAGTAATGTTGCAGTCCACTGCATTATCCGCAGATAAGACATATTAAAAGATCAGTGGTTGCCACTAGACGAGCATTACCAAAATTAACAATTAATTTGAAGTTAATAAATAAGTTACTATAAGGCTAGCTATAGTTACATAACCAAATCATCAGAAACAAGTTCATTTACTTAAATTATGCCATAAATAAAGAACAATAATAAGATAACAATTAGGATAAAATTTTTATAATATTAGATTTAAATTTATTTTTTGTTATAGCAAGGTTCTTACAGAATATGCTAGGTAGTCTACTAGTGGATGAAGCACTGTCTCCTAGCTAGGTTAAAAGTGCAAAATTTATGCGGCTAAAATGTATGGAACAGCATTTTTTTTTTAATAACTGACGAAATATTTTAACACAGGTTCAGGATCATGTGCCATGCACTGGTTGGAAAATATATATAATTAAAATATATATAATTATGTAAATGGTTTAATGTTTTTTTTTTATGACGGCAACAGTTTATCATCCTGGAATTTTACAGGCGACAGCGAGTGATGTTGTAATAATTTTAATCTATAATATTATAACGCAAAATATAACACAAATATTTTCATGACGCACCGAACTACGTATATAAATACGTACATAACACATTGTTTTGCAAATCTTTAAGCACTTAGCGCCTTTTATCAGTCACTGCGCGAAATTACGCATCTTGTAAGAAAAATATCTATATTAGATAGGTGTTTTGATAATAATAAATATTTGTTAGATAAGCTATTATAAGTAAAAATAAATACTGAGATCAGATAATATGGTGTGATATCAAGTAAGTATTCAGCAAGTGATAAAAGTGAGAAACATTTAATTTTTTCTTTCAAGATAACTCTCTGCCTAGCCTTTTGCAGCTGAATGCCAGTATTTTATATAGAGCGACTACCTATCTGATCTCCACAACCCAGTTACTGGGTAATACCATACCTTGTGGTAAGATTGGTTGTCAGACTTTGAGTCTTGTGGGGGTGGGGGTGGGGGGACAGTTGGGGTTTATGGAAGGCTCAGACCTCCGGTCAGGCCTCCTTCACTCAGCCGTACCTACAGCGATAAATGCCTACACTTTCGCGTGGTGCCGTCGCCACTCCGGCAGTCGGTTGTCACTGCTCGCGTATTTTAGATTATCGTGTTGTTCAAAAATAAAATTTGATTAATTTTTTATTGAATTTGACCCAGTTTAAAATAAATTTAACGTTTAACGTTTGATAAAGAATTGTTACGCGTTTCATACATGTTGGATAGTTACGAGAGCAACTTGAAAATGTGTTTTTTTGTTTGTTGAGATATTTTAACGATTTTGTGTTTTGTGTCAAATGAAAGGTCTAGGTCTAAAACTATTTTATCAGTTTGAATCATGTAAATCGGTCCACGCGTTTAGGAGATAATTAAGAATTAGTATCGTGAAAATGTAAACAACCAGAATTTTTGATGTTTTTGTTCTACGAACTTTTTAATTATTGCAAAATGTGAAAATATTATTATTATTGTAAGTTAATGCGGAATGTTAAACAAAGAGGTAGGTATCTAGGTAGCCTAAAGATTATTAAAAAGGTTTGTTTTCATTTGCTAATTACAAATGACGGACTTTAGTATTCATTGTCTATCTACCTAATTGACGTGTAATCATACGCATGAAACATAAGATAGATTACTTGGCATTAAGTAGGTAGACGCAAGCGCAAGCCGACAACCCTAGCGCCACAGCTAGCGCGTCACTCCGTGCCAGACAGCGACAGAGTTACGCGTTAGAAGAGAGCGGCAACGTTTAGGTGAATATCGCGTTAGGCACTGAGCGCTTATGCGAGCTGAATTGCACTTTGTTGCTTAGTGGCAAGAGTCGCTATTTCTATTAATTGTTGCGCGAAGTGCCTCTTCTGTACTTGTACTATTTATTCTGTGCTCCGGTGTGTATGCGGTGTCTCTCCACAACCAGCTTTACTACGGGGTTTCGTATTACTAACCCAGTACTAGGTTGTGGAGGTCACATCAGAGCATCGGTGGCCCAACGGGTCTACTCCGAAGTGGTCTCGGCCGAATGTTCGGCCGTTTCCTGCTACGAAGTTACTATTTGGTTCGGTCGGTCCGATCCTACACTCCTACACTCTTTCAAATATTGACTATGGTCCCGACCCAACTGAGCCGATCCGAACTTTTTTCGCATTTTTCAATAATATTCGGTTCGGCCATGTGTCGGTCCGATCCGATCATTCGCACTTTGCACTTCGTAGTAGACCCCCAGAAGTAACGGGTAGAACAAGTAAGGTCGTGGGATCGAACCCACGCTGGCGCTTTCCTTTGTGTAAATAATTTCATCGCCACTGCTCTCAAAACGGTGAAGGAAAACATCGTGAGGAAACCGGCATGTCCTAGAGCCAACCATTCTAAGACATGTGACATCTACCAACCCGCACAGGGTCCGCGTGATGGGTTGTGTCTAGTGTTACTCAGGTCCAGTCGAAAACCAGCGTCAGGCACTAGCTGTCTGGCATTTTTGCTGAACTGGGCCTTTTTGATGCAGCCGTGAGGCACAGTTTCCTGCTATTTTCTTACATCGGACTTTACACTTTCTATTTGATTTTAATTTGTTGCTATCTGATGTATGTATCTGGTGTATTGTATGTCTTTTAGTCTGTGCTAACTGAATGTATTTTCTTTCTTCCTTCGTTCTTTCATTACAGTCCACTCGTGGCCAAGGCCACTGAGGCTTGTCTCAGCTCAGCAGTGGGAACATTGTAGGCGGAGTATGCTTCAGCTTCCTTGGCAAGTTTGTTGATAATCGTGGTTTGATACTTATCATTATACTCTCAGCTCCAATACAACAAATCCTCCCGAATACAACTACAAAAGGTATGTTTGGTAAACATTTCAACTCATTCAATTGTTCTGAAAAAACTGTGTGTATACGTAGAATTGTGTAGGTACCTTTTATGTATCATCCGGGGCTCGTGGCTAACTTACATCCGCATTGATCGATCGCTTACCAAGGAACGATCACTTGCCAAAATCAAAAGTCATTTATTCAAACAATGCCATCCCATACAATGTGGCAATACGGCCAGCCTTTTGGGCACTGTTCCTGTTGACAGCGATGCAGACGAATTTTTTGATGCCCTATGATTTTTTTTGCTTATTTCTTCATATGTAGGTACATTATTATTTTAAATGTTAGCTTATATAATTTAAATATTATCTTTATTCGAATAAGGCTGAGAATCAACCCTTTTAAACGTCAAATGTGTTAGGGTTAAGGGAAGAACACCAAAGGAAAGACTGTTATAAGGATTTATATAATATGTACGTTTATTATCCTTTTATATTTATATATTGGAAGGTGTGTTTACTAATATTACGTGAGACGTGTGATCCCACACAAGGCTAAAAGGGTAGTACAGTCGCTATGCGAAAGTAAGGATTTCGGTCAAGTGGTAAGGGCGGGCTCGATAGTAAAAAAATAATATTTATGAGTTAGAAAGAGAAAGACGATAGTGTTGAAGTAAGATAGATATGTTTTTGCTGTACTCCAACAAAATGAACATAAGACAGTCTCTCAAAACGCCCGCTCTTCACCACTTCCTAGTGGTTGGTGTCCCTTTGAGGGATATCATCCGGAATGAGGTGATCCGGCAGAGAACCAAAGTTGTCGACATAGCTCATAATAAGCAAGCTGTGGCAATGGACCGGCCATATTAGCCGTAGAATTGATGACCGTTGGGGTAGACGTGTTCTTGAGTGGAGATCGCGAATCGGCAATCGTAAGGTAGGACGCCCTCAGGCAGGTGAAGCGACGATCTTCGCAGGGTGGCTGGTAGCAGCGGGACTCTACAGACACGTCATTGACACGAATGCCATGCGTCAATGGCAGAGGCAACTGCAGCTGTCGACCCTTGTCGACGGCAGCTATCGACTCGAGAGTACACTCGTGTATTTGAATACGGTGCTGAAACACACGAGCGGCAGGAGCGGCGGTTGTCGACTGCAGCTGTCGACGCGTCGACCGCGTTGATCGCTGCCGTTACCGCTTACCGCTCGTGTGTGCACACTAAATCAAAATTAAGGAAGAAAAACCTAACAGACGTTCGACCAATGGACATGACTGCAATAAATACCAGTGATATCACAGATGCGTTGTCATCCCAAAGACATGCGTCATGTGTCTGTAATTTACTACCCATACGTTTCAAGCCGGAACATAACGAAGTTGCTTGGCGGCAGAGAAGATTATGTAAGTAAGGTCTAAACAAATTCATCTTTCCAATCGATGTTATTTCAAGTTAAACAAATATCAACTATATTCAAGTGAAAATTAAGTTGATTTCATAGTGACTAGTACTATTGAAAAAGTAGACTGGAAGCCGACCCCAACATAGTTGGGAAAAGGCTAGGCAGATGATGATATTACTATTGAAAAAGTTATAAAAATATTTGAAGTTGTAGCTTAAACTGAACTTTATTGTGTAGGTATTAGAGTTATTTTTTCAATAATTCATAGTTGTTTACATGTTTGGAACCTAAATGGCGTACGCAGACTACGTAGCGGTACTTCCCCGGACGAGCTCCTTTACAAACTGTTCAGAGTCGACTCTAAGAGCAATATTCACAAACCGCGCTTTGAATTTACTTTACTTTTTCGTAAACTTAAACGTAACGTAAACGTTACTGCTTTGCTTTGCTTGCATAAAAATAAAGTTCATATTCGATAAATGGCTTACTTTACTAAGGGCTGATTTTTCCATCGACAGATCATTTTTATTCGTAGAATAAAATCGACGTCTGACAGATTTTGTATGGAAGAACTGTCAAAAATTCAAAATTATTCCTCGGATAAAATTAATTGGCGTTGGAAAAATCAACCCTTAATTAAAGTAAGCAATTTATACGAATGTGAACGATAATTTTATGCAAGCAAAGCAAAGCAGTGTCAAAATGCGTTCTGTGAATCTTGCCTTGAAACTGAAGGAAATCCCTAACAATAAAATGATTTATGATTACTTACTAAAAGTACAAATTATTGACCATACAGTTAGGAAAGTAGATAAATTAAAATAACAGATGTCTATAAGTTATTTCAAAATGACGTAGTTGAGTTCTGTTGTTTTAATTGTTGTTAAAGGGTAAAGAACTATACATTGTTTATGATCGAACGACTAGTGATGTGACTTAGCGAAGAAGCGGACTTTGAAAATGTTCTTCGTCTTTTGGATTTCTTCGGCCTCTCCTTTTTAAACACAATGTATTTTATCGATCTCCAAATAATTACCTTTGTAACGCGAAACTATTACCAACCGCTTCGGCCACAATCCGCGTGCTTCTGGCGGAAACAGCTTTCGTTCCTACTCGGCCAATGTGGACGAGTCGAAGCTTCTAGAACATTCTAGAAGATTCCTTTAAAAACATAGGACGCGCATCCTTTTTGGCATGAGCCGCGAGACGTCTATCAACTGGCCTGTGCACCAAGTGTTTTTCTCTTATACAATTTTACGAAACTTCTTTTAAAAACTTCGCCCCGAACACTATTGTTTTTGTATACAATAATTATTTATGTTACTGGGAATAAAGGATTTACAGTACGTCAAGCTACTACAATCTGTCAAATTTATTTAATAGATTTTCAACTATAACGTTAAAGCATTAAGGTTCAAGGTTGATTTGGTGGCTGGCGTCTCTACATTATGTGTGTACGTTAAACCTTTTTGGTTTCCTAAAAATACTAATCGATCGTCTTTTTGCGTTCACTGATAGTCTTTTATATGCACTAGCCTAGTAACTGCGACCATCTTAAATGTAGTTAGCGGTAGCCGGTTTATCCATTTCGTCGGGAGGCCCTCTTGCTTACTTAGTGCGACTAACAATAACGGTGCCGATAGTAAAAAAAAAAAACTAAAGAACTCGTCTTTATCACACATTAAAAATAATTAAATTGACTTAAATTGAATTCTAAAATCGTGTATTTTAGTTTCATTAAATAATTTTTTTTTTTTTTTTTTTAACTTTTGTTTAGTATATTCTTCGTTAAGTTAATAAGTATAAAGTCAACGAAGTAACTAATACAAGAGAAAAGAAAGAGAGAGAGTTCTAAAGAGTTCCATTATCCACCTCCTTCATCATGACGACACGGTTGGCGCAGTGGCTGAGCGATCGACTGCTGCGCTGCGTGTCGCGGGTTCGATTCCCGCACGGAACAACTATTTGTATTGCCTACAGGTAGTTGTTCCGGGTCTGGTTGTTTGTATATGTGAGTTTAAATGTTTGTAATCGCACCCACGATACAGGAGTAATTCCTAGTGTGGGGCAACGTTTTAAAAAAAAAAAAATAAATAAATCATCAGATCCAAGTGAAATATATTGATCTCGTCATAGCGAATCATATGACCCCAAGCTCGATGGGTTTTCTAGTAGTCACTGAAGGGCTCCACTGTGCACCTCCTGGCTCTATTATCAGATCAGCTCCAAGATACCAAATTATAGTGTTGTCTTCCAAACTATACATGCATACAAAGTTTAATTTCGATACGACATTACATTACAATTAGGCTAAAATTAACTTCTAAGATTTTTTTACAATGTTACTTAGTTACAAATGAAGCTAATAAAAGCGTGTTAAAAAGACTAGAAAGTTAAAAGAAGACCAATGAGTGAAAAAGTTGACCATCATTAGCAGATTAAAATAATTTAAATATTCATCTTTAAAATTTGTCTTTGTCTTTCGGATTTTTCGGCCTCTCTCTTTGGCAGTAATTACAGTATATATTACTGTGTGTTAAGTATGGTGAATTTATTTATTGCCATTATTTTCCTCATGATATTTTTCTTCTAAATCCACTGGTTTGTAAGGCCTTTCTGCTCATTAGCAGAATTTTCGGAGTGATATTTTCCGGTACCTATACTTCGATGTTGTTGTTTTATTTGCATAAATACTCAGAAAATAATACTCAATACTCAAATCTTTATTGCATTAATAATTATATTATTTCTTCTTTAAAAGGATTTACGATAACTATTACTATTTTAAGCCGCAGGAACCCGTTGGATGCGATCTACTTTAATAGTTAGTTGAATAATACTACTGCACAGATAGTCCAATAAATGGCCTAATCATTTATTTAACTTTATTTGGTTCGTCACTTTCCTACGCCCAGATTGAATGATTACATTTACTCTATTAAGGCCAGGAGGCCTGGAGACGTAATCAACTTCTGGAGGGAGGTGGGCTGGTTGAAATAACCCCGACGGCCGCAATGGCCCACGCACATTGGTCTGTGACATGCACTCTAGAACATACTCTATTAAGGATTAACACAATATTAAACCACCAAAAAACCAAAAATATGCGGCACAAACTCAAAAACCACTTCCAATATTCGGCCTCAGAAAACGAATTACAATTATAATTATTCGGCATGCAGCACGCACATTTCTATTGAAATATGCCAATAATCGGCGCGAGGCGTTGTCTTGTTCTCGTAAGATAAGGTAGCCTTCCACGAGATCGGAAGCAAGAAATTTAGCTTGCAAGGATTTGAAGCAAGAATTATTTTGTTTATTTCAATTTTCAAGATAAAATTTACATCATTTAAAAAGCTAACAGTCTTGAAATAATAATAATTATGTACAAGTAAGTATTTTATAGAAAAAGGGACAAAATAATCAAAGGGCATCAAAACATTCGTCCGCATGACTGTCAATAGGAAATGTGCCCAAAAGGCTGGCAGCATTGCCACGTTGTATGGCGATGCTGATTCTTTGCATAAAAAATAGGCCAGCCTTCAGGTCATGTGAAGACTTGACCAACCGCTTGGCGATGTCTTGAAAAAATAACTGGGCTATCGGACTCCAAGGCAAGACTTAGAGTTTTAAAGAAAATAATCAAAGGGCATCAAAAAATTCGTCCGCATGACTGTTAATAGGAAAAGTGCCCAAAAGGCTGGCAGCATTGCCACGTTGTATGGCGATGCTGATTCTTTGGATATAAAATAGGCCAGCCCTCAAGTCACGTGAAGACTTGACCAACCGCTTGGCAATGTCTCGAAAAAATAAGTGGGCTATCGGACTCGAAGCCAATAATAATAATAATAAATAACATTTTTTAAACGGTGACATAACTATGTATAATAATAAGGTAAGTACCAAAAGGTATGTCACTAAAAATAAGGCTTTGGAAAATTAAAAATCATAAATGGTACCCACAGTGTGAGTCAAAGAACAGTTATATTTGTCGAAGGTAAGGTTTATTTGAATAATAGCACAGCACAGTTTAAATAATAACGGTTATAATAGTTAGAGACAATACCAATAACGTACCTGTGAACCAACGATCCCGATTGGAGGTCCGATCTGAAATATCGTTCCGAGCCAAGTTCTCTTGCGACTCGCGCTTTTATAACTTTAAAATCGACACCCCTCCAACCGATTCCGTTCACGTGACATGTGACGTCACTGCGTTCACCGGTATTACAAAAATCAATTGGGCGTCTAAACCAATAAATAGTCAAAGATGCGACATATTTAAATTACTGCCTTCTGCCCGCGACTTCGTCCGCGTGAAATTTCTTATTCCCGCCGCCCACCCCGTCGCATCGCATTGCATCGCTATTACTTCGTTTTCGCTTAGCATATTTTCTGAATTTTTTTTCTTTTTGCTCAGCTCCTAAGGGTCATAGCATGTAGCCTTCCTCAAGAATTGGGCTATCAATCGCAAAAAAAAAAATTCAAATCCGACTGGTAATTCCAGAGATTAGCGCGTTCAAACAGACAAACACTTCAGCTAGATAAGTGGTAAAGTCTTGATAATGTAAGAAATCAACACAAAAATGAGTTAAAAATATCATTGTTAAAACTAAACGTGCTTTCGAATAGAAGTTATTGGTCTTTGTTGTTAATTTTTATTTCAATTCGCCCAGATAATAAATAATTTCGGTGCATAGATATGTATACATAAACTTACAGACAAACAGACCCCGGACCTAGATTGACCGAAGCAAGAAAAACCTGTTTAGGTTAAGATTCATAGACGACTCCGCCTTGGAGTGTAAATGTGGTGCTGTTCCACAAACGATGGGACACTTAATATCGTGTCCTGCGTGTCCTGTCAGCTGCACGTTACAGGAACTGATGGACGCGACGACGAAGAAGTAGCCAAATTCTGGGCCGAGTCCATTTAGATTGCTATCTACACTCTAAGAAGAAGAGAACTCCCGCTTTCTTCGTTTGGGGGTGGGCAGAAACTACAGAACTTTACCTGCTACGATTCCTAGATTTAATCTTTATGATTAAATCTAAGAATCCTAATCAGCTTGGCCATTAATAAAAACAGTTCAAGGTACATACGTGTTATATATTAAGTACGCATTAATTACTAAGATTAAATGCTAATCAATCTTCGTGACAAGTTCGTGGGAGGCCGATACTCTGATAATGTTTCGCGGATTCGTATTTAAAGTATTTTTAAAGATAACAATATCAGCGTTGCTAAGTATAGCGAATACCACAATGCAGCTGGCAAAACCAACCACAAATACCAGTCCAGCCAACTAATCATCCGCCAACTCAAACAGTAATACCAACCAACCAACCCATACATCAACCAACCAACCCATACAACCACCTACCAACCAACCAATCAGCCAATATGGTGATGAAATAATTTTAAACAAAATAAAGTGATTTTTTTGTTTTTATTTTTTATTTTTATTGATTTATTGTGATTATTTATTGATTTTATTTTGTGACTATTTATTAATTAATTCTTTTTTCTATATTGATTTTATTGGTTTTGATTATTTATTTTGATTTGATTATACGTGTACTATGAATGGGTGTTATTTACCTGAAATAAATAAATGTATTATTATTATCAAAGCACCTGTCTGGGTCCGAAAGGGTTACCGCTACCCCGGAACATAAAGGGCGAAGGAAGGAACATGGGTGGGTTTTAGTCAGTAAGAGTCTGACAGTCCCTTCCGCTCCACCCAGAGCGGGAGGGGTCATTAGATGATTTCCCACTAGAAAAAAAAAAAAAAAAAAGGTGAACTTACTCCTGGTTACTGTTGTCTATGAACTAATACATCAATGAAAAACTTGAAAATAATATTTTAACCAAAACACACATTATTTGGTATTACTTTATTTACAATTTTTATGTTATATTTTTAATTGTTATTTGAGTTCAATAATTATAAAAAATATATAATATATGTAGGTATATATATTTTTTTTAATTATTGCAATTGTTAAACCCATACCATACAGACACATACTCTTAAATACCATGGGCATTACCATAATAATAACATAAATAGAATAATTAAAATAGACAAATACGAAAACTAAAAATATATAATAATTAAAAAAAATATTATATAATGCACGTTTAATTAAATAAATAAAGTAAACTAGCTACTGCCTGCAAATTTGTCTGCGATCCTGGATAAAAAGTAGCCTATGTTCAATCATGGTCTAACTGTGTGCAAAATTTCATCCAAATCCGTTCAGCCGTTTTAGCATGAAAGCGTAACAAACAAACTCACTTTCGCATTTATAATATTAGTTAGGAAGTTAGGATTGAGGGACGGGTCCCTCAATCCTAACAGCTGCACAGGTCGATCGATCAGGTTAAGCTACGCTTGCCGCGGTTGGTCTGTGGATGGGTATCTATCTTTATATACCGAGGCCCCTCCGTATCTCGGAAATCACGTTAAGCCGTTGGTCCCGGCTGTCATTTGTGGATTTTTGACAGTCGTTACAGATACTCAGAAGCCCGAAAGTCTGACAACAAGTCTTACCAAGGGGTATCTTATCTCCCAGTAACTGGATTGTGGAGGTCAAATAGGCAGTCGCTCCATGTACGTAAAATACTGGTATTCAGCTGTATCCGGTTAGACTGGAAGCCGACCCCAATATAGTTTTTATTTATTTATTAAAATCTCATGCGATAGGGTGGTCTTAAAATTAATATACTTACAATTTAAAACTAAAAAACGTAAAAAAACTCATAGTACTTATAAATTAATACATCTAAAAATAATAACTAATTAACTAAGTTCCCTATATAAGAATAAAATAAAACAAGAACACAAAATATGGCTTAATCTACACTATAATATAAAAATAACATCAGTATTTGTGCGAATTCACTTGGGAATTCAGTTGGCAAAAACATGACTGTGATAACTAATTTATATTGTAACTTTTTGCTTGCCATGTGTGTGTATATAATTTAGACAAATAAATGATATTGGTTCGTGTATCTTAATAAATAAGTTATAGGTTATCACTAAGATAGGTAGCTATATTAACGAGAACTTTCGAGCTCTTCTATTTTCTTCTCGCTCCCATTACGACCTTTTTCTCACGTTGTGAGAAAAAAGGTGCTGATTCGGCGGCGTTGACAAACTTTTTGCTGTTGATATCTTCCGTTCGTCGGTTATCACTATACATCTTAATACTCTTTGACATTGCCAACCACGGCTATAAAGTTGGACTGTTATTTTCAGATTTTCACAAAGACAGAAATGAAATTATCTGTGAATGAGATACCGACATCACTTTCACGTTGAGAGATTATAAAAAAAATAAGCTAGATGAAGACGGCGTTTCCTATCTTACTACTCTGAGAAGGAAGGCCGAAACAAACTCAGAGGTAAAGTGTTTCGGGTTCCGCTGTCAAAATAAAGTAAATATGTCACTGTTATAATAGTAGGTAAGTAAAGGAAGGGAGAGAAAGCCAACGCCAGTTCACAATTCGACCCGGTAAATGGCTAAATGACACCTTTTTTTATAGAACTGTACACAATAACATTCATCATCAGCATCATCCACAGACTTCACCCACTACTGGGCAAATGCCTCTCTTTTCTTGAGCCAATCCCCATGCGTCTGTGCCAGTCTCATCCATTTTAATACTAACATTACTGACGAAATTATATGATACTCCTTTTAGCCAGCCCTTCTATAACAGACGAGCATTTTTCTCGGAACACTTTCCACAGGACCTAAATTCCATAAAAAAAACGTAGTTTCTTGCGAAATGCTCCTCATTCTTGCAACCAGACCGTGGAAGGCCGCCTTAAAAAATACTTTCGCGCGTTTATAACATAGGTGCAAGTAAAACACGGTACATTGCAAGTTAGTTCGCGCACACGAACGGACGCTCGAAATAAATATACAACTTTAAAACTGTTTACTTTTCTTGGTTTAACTTGACTTTCTTAAAGAAACTTCGAGATTTCGTGTGAGTATAGTGCTGTGTTTATCTTTTTATTTTAATGTACAGTGTTTTCGGTACTTAAACGATAAGTTATCGGAGAAAAGTGATCGGTTTATAAAATTGTTCTGTTGGAATTCATTGGCAGTACCGTGTTATCACTGTCAGTAGTCAGTTTGAATTTAGAGACTGTTGAAAAATTGTGACGTCTTTTTTTTTCGGAGTTCTTTTGTTGGTGGAATCTTGTGAAATAAGGTTTGTTTAAGGAATATATATATAGTCAGCGGGGCAATTCTCGTAATTTTAAGATCGTTCACAGTCTTAGGGCCAATTCTCGTTTTTAACATTGATAGTCGCTGAGATGAGATTGTGACTAGATTTTGAACGTTTTTAATTACGGCGATTGGCCTTCAGGTTTACCACCTCCAGAAAAGTAATCGTTAACTTTAACTTACCTAGCAAATTGTTTTAATAGCCTAATGTAGGTATATCTGAAGTCTGTGAAACAGGCTCTTAGTACATTTAATTTAAAAAATAAAAAAAAGTACGAGAATTTATAATAATTTAATAGGGTTTTTTTTATTAATTATTAACATAAATTATTTTATTTACATATTATAAGTTAACAGTCTTAAAATAACATTAATAATAATTATGTAAATGTACCCAACTATTTAAAAAAGAACCAAAAAAAATCATATGACTTCAAAAAATTGTCCGTTTATTTTCTTAATTAAAAAAGACCTTTGCATTTAATATTTCTCTTTGTTTTGCTTTGCTTATTTCGTTTAGGCACTAACATGAATAAAAAATTGAAATAAATCATTTAAGTAGGTACCTACTTAAATCAAACAAAAAAATACTCATCATTTAAATCAAATGAAAAAACACTTGAGATACTTACTTATATGTATAATAAATTAAAAAAAAAAACACGCAATCACAATAAAATTGCGCAAACATGTTCAAACTTTGTTAAAAAATAACCCCATTAGACTCGTAGCAACAAACAGGACTGCAGAACAGGATTACCGGGGTTCAATACCCGGTTGACGCAAAAAAATGTTAAGGGAATTTCTCTCTTAGTAAGTTGGAGTTGAGATTGTGACTTTGTCCAGTTAATTACATATTTATAAGGCCCTATGTCTTAGGGCCTAATTATTATCTTCAAGAAGTTTATAGGTACTATTATTATACTAGCTTCTGCCCGCGATTGCGCCTGCGTAAAGTCTCTCGCTATAAAATAAAATATATGCATAACACACACTCAGAAATACTGTAGCTTCCCTTTAGTCAAAGAATTTTCGGAATCGGATCAGTAGTTCCGAAGATTACCCCCTACATAAACTGTTGTTTTGCATCCTCGTTAAATTACAGGAGGCTGTTATGAAAGACATAAATAATCAAATAATATTACGATCCCTGGTAAATAATGAATACATACTTGTTTTTTTTAGTTATTTACGTTTTGACAGTATTTCAGAATACACCACTTTCAAAGAACAGAATCGCGTTATGGTATCGTATAAGCGGCCGCGTTTTTATGTGTGTGTAAAAGGGCAGTTACAGTGCGGGCTCACACAGGCCGCGTTTTAAAATACGTGTCCCACCACCGAGTCGAGAATCAGTAGCATAGTTACCTCCTTGAAATTGACGAGGATACAAAACGACACCTTGTATAAATTTACAAATTTTAGCTATTTCTAAATTAATCACATATCAAGACCCCTTTGTGCCTCGGAAAGCACGTTAAGCCGTTGGTCCGCCTGTCATTCGTGGATCTTTGACAGTCGTTACGGGTCGTCAGTAGCCCAAAAGTCTGACAACAAGTCTTACCAAGGGGTATCGTATTACCCAGTAACTGGGTTGTGGAGGTCAGATAGGCAGTCGCTCCATGTAAAATACTGGTATTCAGCTGCATCCGGTTAGACTGGAAGCCGACCCCAACATAGTTGGGAAAAGGCTAGGCAGATTTATTGAATGTTATGCAAACAATACTTGTTGGAAAAAGGTGATGAGATATAAAGTTGAAATTTTCTAAATACAGATCAATGTCTAACTATTCCCTTTTTAGTGAGTGTTTGAGTAAGAATTTAACCAGAACAGGGTTTGTTTACACTTCCAACTGATAATTTTGAAACAGACCATAGGAGCACTATGACTAGGTACTTGTTACTAGGTGGTAAAAGTTTTTTTTTTAAAAAGATGTCACTATTGATGATGATGATGATCACCATTTTGAAGGATGTTGATAATCCATTGCCTCTTATGCTTGTAAAATTTGTCTGCTCAACAGTGTAAATAACGCAATGAATGTTGTTGAACATTCAAAATGAAAGCCATTGCTACTGTTAGTGCGTTACGCAATCACCCCGCTGTTAGGTACATTAGGTATCGTTCGTTTGTTTACGTTCGCGGTCCAACAGCGCGTATCGATAAAGAAACTTCTTTTGTTTTTGCAATTGTTTGATAATTCGAGAAAAGTGCATAGTGTATGATTCTGTGAATGAAATGCAGGAATGTTGTAATATCAGGGGTTCTATACGCTTATTGGTTCGAAGTCGCTCAGCGCCCCGAGCAGTGGTGGCCCGGTGGTAACGGCTGTAGGTCGGCCGTAGGTCCGAACCTAGACAGGGGCTATACCTGGTGTAAATTATTTCATCACTACTCCTCTCAAAACGGTGAAGGAAAACATCGTGAGGAAACCGGCATGTCCTAGAAACAAGTATTCGAAGACATGCGCCATCTATCAACCCGCACTGGGCCCGCGTGGTGGATTACGGCTCACTTCGTCTCACAGAGAGGAGGCCTGTGTCCCAGTAGTGGGAACATTGTAGACTGAAAATGCAGAGCCCTATGGAGCGGGCTATGTTCGGACATTCTTTGAAGGATAAAGTCCGAAATTAAGTTATCCGGAAAAGAACCGGAATTACCGACGTAGCTTATGGAGTGGCAAGCTGCAGAGGCAGTGGGCTGGCCATCTTTGTCGAAGGACCGATGGCCGGTCGAGCAAACGAGTCCTGGACTGCGTATCGGCAAGCGTAGTGTGGGACGCCCCCCAGCTAGATGGACCGACGGCCTTAAGAGTCACTGCGGACGGACCGGATGCGGAAGACGGAGGACAAGGTGTTGTGTCGCAACCTGGGAGAGGCCTATGTCCAACAGTGGACTGTGATAGACTAAGTTGACTCGGCTCATTCGATTAGGTAGTATTTGTTGAACAATAAAATCGACCCGTAGCAGCTACTACACATATTCGGCATTCATTCGGCTCGTGCTGATCGGCAATTCCGGGTCTACCCTCGCTGAATCATGTTCGGGTCAGTTCGGCACAATTCGAGCTAAGGCGAGCGACTTTTTTCCGAACATGTACTCGAACCACTTTAGCGTGGCAATATCGATCATTGACCCTCCTACATTTTCTCTGAAATAAAGTCCATATAAATCAATATCTATCGTGATCTTCAACATGTTGCAATAACGAAAAACCTTACATAGTTTATTGTTTGTGTTCCCACGGAGAGATATTAAGGAAAGGACAATGACCGCTATAACCACGCTAAAATGATTCGGGTATAATCGTACTTCCTACTATCCAACTTCCTGCTAATATTATAAAAGTGAAAGTTTGTATGGATGGATGGATGGATGGATGTTTGTTACTCTTTCACGCAAAAACTACTGAACTGATTTGGATGAAATTCGGTACACAGATGGTTTATAACCAGGAATAACATATAGGATAATTTTTATCCCGATATTCTCACGGGATCGAAACTCTCAGCATAATGCTGTAGTGCTCAGAATAATAATTACGGTCGTAGATTTGAACCCAGTAGCGCTTCACTTTGTGTAAATTATTTAATCACCACAGCTCTTTTTGAGAGCAGTAATGATTGACGGCACGGTTGGTGCAGTGGTTAAGCGATTGACTGCTGCGCTGCGTGTCGCGGGTTCGATTCCCGCACGGAACAAATATTTGTATGACCTACAAGTAGTTGTTCCGGGTCTGGCTGTTTGTGTATGTGAGTTTAAATGTTTGTAAACGCACCCACGATACAGGAGAAATTCCTAGTGTGGGGCAACGTTTTTATAAAAAAAGAAAAAAAAAAGAAAAAAAAAAAAAAAAAAAAAAAAAAAAAAAAAAAAAAAAAAAAAAAAAAAAAAACTGATGCGGGTGAAAACGCGGGGCGCAGCTAGTTGTGTACATAAATGCGATTTTGCTGCCCGATTGTGTCCAATCATGCCGGACCTGAACGAATGTGTAGCACCCCTGATCAAAGGCGCTATTGTTGTATGTTGATGCGCAAACGCACGGCAGACAGTCAGATTGATGATAGCTGTTTGTTGTTATTACCCTTCCTTTTGACGTAATCGCTTAGGCAACTTTTATGTAACACTAGCTGCGCCCCACGGTTTCACCCGCATAAGTTTCGATCCCGTGGGAATGTCGGGATAAAAAGTATCCTATGTGTTAATCCTGTTTATAAACTATCTGTGTGCCAAATTTCATCCAAATCCGTTCAGTAGTTTTTGCGTGAAAGAGTAACAAACATCCATCCATCCATCCATAGAAACTTTCACGTTTATAATATTAGTAGGAAGGATAACGTCACGACTGCATACCTCGAAAGGTTAGGCAGAGATATGTAACCAAAGAGCGCAAACACGCTTTAGTGGTCACTGCTAGAGGTATATTGAAAAAAAAAAAGTATTTTACTTGTGACGCACAAAGGAAATATAAATAGTAAAAAAAGAGGCTGGCCTATTTTTAGCCCAAAGAATCAGCATTGCCATCCAACGCAGTAATGCTGCCAGCCTTTTGGACACTTATCCCATTGACAGTGATGCGGACGAATTTTTTGATTCCCAATGAGCTCCTGCCTTTTTCTTTATTTTTTCGTATTATATGTAATTGTATATATATTTTAGTGTTAGCTTGTAAAAATAGTAATTCATCAGTTAATAAATAATTTTATCCATATGTCACCAAAGAGCATTTAATTAAAACTAACAAAGTAATTAAAAATCAAAAATTTTGCTGTGTCCGACAGGGTCCATATTGATCTTTTACATTGTATAACATATATGGGATGCAATAAAGATTTGAGTATCGAGTATTAAAAAAAGAGCTGTGCTAGGCCAATAAGGTACCTATCTCAACATCATAATTAGCGTAGTTATAATGTTCCCACTACTGGGACACAGGCCCTTCTCTTTCTTCGAGAGGGAGTCGGCTGTAATCCACCACGCGGGTCTAGTGCGGGTTTGTACATGTCACATATCTTCGAATTTTTGGATCTAGGCCATGCTGGTTTCCTCACGATGTTTTCCCTGCACCATTTTTTACTTAATTTTAAATTATTTAATCATTACTGCTCTCAAAAAGAGCTGTGGTGATTAAATAATTTACACAAAGTGAAGCGCTACTGGGTTCAAAACTACGACCGTAATTATTATTCTGAGCACTACAGCATTATGCTGAGACTCCATCTCAGCATAATGCTGTAGTGCTTAGTGGTAACAGCCGCGACTTACGAGTTGTAAGCGTAGGTTCGAACCCCGGCAAGCTTTTAACTTTGTGTAAATAATTCCATCACCACTGCTCTCAAAACGGTGAAGGAAAACATCGCGAGGAAACCGGCATGACCTAGAACGAAAAATTCCAAGACATGTGCCATCTACAAACCCGCACTAGGCCCGCGTGGTGGATTACAGCCAACTCCCTCTTGAAGAGAAGAGGCCTGTATCTCAGCAGTGAGAACATTATAGGCTGAAAATGCTAAGAAAAGACTATATAGGAAAGAAAAACAAACCCCTTTTTAGGTCAAAGTATGATTTCCGTCTTAGAGTGTCATGTTAAACGAATCAGGAAGTGCCAATTAGTTAGGTACGACACTGACCTTATAATAAAATATGTGCTTGGCGACTCGGAGACAACAAAATACCTAGAAACCAGATACTTTAGATACCTAGAATAATATATAATCATCATTTACCTAGCCTTTTCCCAACTATGTTGGGATCGGCGTCCAGTCTAACCGGATGCAGCTGAATACCAGTATTTTACATGGAGCGACTGCCTATCTAACCTCCACAACCCAGTGACTGGGTAATACGATACCCCTTGATAAGACTGGTTATCAGACTTTCGGGCTACTGACGACACGTAACGACTGTCCACGAATGACAACCGGGACCAACGGCTTAACGTGTTTTCCGAGCCACGGAGGAGTCTTGTTATGTAAAGATGGTTATCCCTCCACGGTCCAACCGCGGCAAGAGTAGCGTGCAGCAGTTATTACTTGGAAATAAAGAAAAAGTATTTATTGCGACTCGTACAGGATTATAAACTAAACACAAGCCATAAGCCCCTCTTTTATTGTACTTTTAGGTATTCATAAAAAAATTAAATCAGACGAGAATCACTCAGCCTTTCTGATTATGACATATTCTTTTATCTATATCTTTTAATCTTTTGATTACGATTTACATTACACTAAGGTAGGTATGGTAGTTACCTACATACATCTACCGGGTGTCAGGCACATCAACGCGCAAACTGTAGGTAACCATGAATTCAGCAAATGATTCTAGAGTGATTCTAGTGTAGAAATTGTTCGACGGTTCTGACCCATTTTACGATAAAAACATCTATAATTATCCAAAATTAAACTAGAGAAAATTTCCTACAATTTATGTAAAATAATTGCATTTTTTTTTTTGTAAAATCTGTAGTTGTAGCGCCGCAAAGTGTACATCAAAATGCGTGAAAAAAAAATAATTTCCACACCACCTTGAGGTAGGGCCGGTAGAGTAACCGACGCGTTTATTTTTTTTTATCGTGGCCCAGTAGGCCTAAAAATATTTAGAAAAGTTTTTTTTTTATAATGTTTTTAAATTTTTTATATTGTAATATTTAATAATATAATTTATATATTATTTTTGTTATGTTATTTATTTTTATATTGAAATAAAGGAGATAATAAGAAAATCAACATCTTCACCGAAAACTATTACAGAATCGAATGCTGATAAAACACTTATTTCGGTATTGATTGTTTTCTACCATTCAAGTTTCATTAACGTCTTTGTCATAGATTTTTCCTTCCATTTTTACCATTCGGCTACAAAACCCTAAAACGCTCGTCTTTGTAGAGCGCCTCTCTATCACTCATAACTGGGTGACAGTCCCTTTTTAAAACTCGATGTGTCATACTAACGATGGTGTATTGTTGTACCCCTTTGTATAAAGTAAGCCACGTTAACATGAGGGTTAACTATTACAACGCGTTCACATCAATCATATAGTCGTCGGTGGGTCAAGTAGTTGTTTCACACATTGCTCCGGACATGACATTCTAAGGGTGAGTGGAAGTGGGCAGGGCACATTGCTCGCAGAACAGATGGCCGATGTGGCCGAAAGGTTCTGGAGTCGCGAGCGCGTAGTAAACTGTATCATAAAAAAGTAAAAAAATATCTCCTTTTAAAACAAAATTTAATGCTACCCCCGAAGATTTGAAGCAATACGTTTTGCCCCCTTTTTTGGAACAAACCGTGGTAGTAACAAATGGTTATAATGTGCAGACTATTCCCAACCTTCCACGGTATTTGGAGGACTTATAACTTCATTTTGGCTGCATTCGGTGTAAATGTCTCGGGCTGTCTTGGCCCTGTTATCACCTTATCATATTATGCCGCTGGTAAGTTTACTGTTAACTTAAGTGGCAGTGGGCAGGGCACATTCCTCGCAGAACAAATGGCCGATGGGGCCGAAAGGTTCTGGAGTGGCGACCGCGTACGTAGAAGACGTAGCATTGGAAGGCCTCCCACAAGTTGGACCAACAACCTTGTGAAGATGCGAGGAGCACAGAACCGGTCGAAGTGGAGGTGCTTGGGGGAGGCCTACTCGTATGTCCCCAGTGCGCGTTTTTCGGCTGAAATGATGATGATGAACGCGCTAATATCTAAAGCTTCCGGTCGGATTTGAACATTTTTTTGCATTAGATAGCCCAATTCTTGATGAAGGCTATAGGCTATTTAACATCGCGCTATTATCACGCTATTTGACCTTTAGGAGCCGAACAACAAGAATAATAGTCGGAACGTTAGCTGAGTCTAAACGAAGTGACAGCGCAGGCAGGTGATACGATGCGATGGGGTGGGTCGGAGGAACCAAGGAATTTCACGCGGACGAAGTCGCGGGCAGAAGCTGGTCCTAAAATAATTAAAAGAAAGAAAATACGTTTATTTGCGATAAATATGACGCAAAAAAAGAACAGAAACATAAAGCGAACTGCTGCAAAAATGACATAACGACTATGTAACTTCGTACTAGCGCCGTACATTGCCCGTACTGCGTGACAAGGAGTAAACCCCTCCAAAAACTTTTTAAGCATGTGACTTCTTCATTGCATCGATTTTACAGATATTTTCGAAACACCTCCACAACCCAGTTATTGGGTAATACGATACCTTTTGGTAAGACTGGTTGTCAGATTTTCGGGCCTCTGACGACCAGTAAAGACTGTTAATCCCACTTGTCCCAACTAGTAGGACAAGTGGGATTAACAGTCAGGTTAACAGTATGGGACTGGGTCAATGGGACTAGTGGGACAGACCCTTTTACTAGTGGGACAGACCCTTTTACTAGTGGGACAGACCCTTTTACTAGTGGGTCAGACCCTTTTACTAGTGGGACAGACCCTTTTACTATGTATGCTATTTTTGGAATTACATTATTTCTTCGAAAATTTCTAATACCTATAAGTAAATCATCTTCTTGTGACCAGAGGGCTGGGTCGATCTTTGGGCAAAGAATTAGTATTGCCATTCAACGTGGCAATGCTTGGCAGCATCTTCTGGGCACGTTTCCGGATGACAGAGATGCAGACTAGTACGCCTAAGTGACCAAGAAACAAAATTATTTTTTGTATTTATTTGTATATTTAGTTAGTTAGGGCTGATTTTTCAATCATCTGATAACTGTATTCGAGGAATAATTTAGAAATTTTGACAATTATTTCATACAAAAACTGTCAAACGTCAAATTTATTCCTAAAATAAAAGTTATCTGGCGATAGAAAAATCAGCCCTTAGTCGTTTAATTTCGTACCTAGTGTGAATATATAACTATTCATTTATATTCACACTAGGTTGCGTTATATACTGGATATAACGCAGGTCCAAGATGTCAGTGGTCAGGGCTCTAGAGAGAAGAACCTCCTCACTAGGCGTGCCGTGTCCAGGAGTGCTGCTTTATGAATCAAGCCCTTGACCCAGCCGCGCAATGGTCGAGGCTCTCCCCTATTAGCTCTCCCCATTTACTGTAACGATTACCGGTACAATGATTGCAGAGTCCACGTCCCACATATCGACAACCTCGTGTGCTATCTTTCTCAGCTTTCACGAGATTATCTTCATGAGGGACAGCGATATCAACAATCATTGCACGACGCACTCGCCGATCTGTCACTACAATAGCAGAAGATCAATTCTCGTAATTAAAAACGTTCAAAATGTAGTCGCAATCTCATCTCAGCGACAATTAATGTCAAAAACTTGTCAAAAATATAGAGAAATTAGAGGTATTTTTGACAGATTGAAACTGAGATCAGACTGTGAACAAGAACTGTCCCTCTGGTTTATTGGCTACAGTCTAAAACTTTGAGGACGTTGAGGTTTTATAATTTATTTCTGTGGCATCCAAAACTTATTTTATGTAAATTGTTGCAGGAACCACCATGGACGTTGAGAATGCTAACTGCAAGATCAAAGTGTCTCAGTGCGCAGACATGGAAGTGTTGCCCATTGAGAGACCCTTGAAAATTGACGTGTAAGTATAACATACTGAGCCTATATTGTTCCCACTGCTGGGATTCAGGCCTCCTCTCTGTGAGGGGGAGCCTTTGGGGGATGCACTAATATAGCCCGCAAAATTCAAATTAACTACACTTTTTGCAATTTTTAGATCAGAAGGCCAATTCTCGTAATTTAAAACGTTCAAAAGCTAGTCGCAGTCTCATCTCGGCGTCAAACAAATGTCAAAATCTTGTCAAAATGTACGGAAATTAGAAGCATTTTTTGACAGATTGAGACTGAGATCAGACTGTGAACGTTCTTAAAATTATGAGAATTGCCCCGCTGTTCTGTGGGACTTGTCCGCGGAAACGATGGAACACCAGGTCCTGCGGCCAAAAGTTTTCTTCCATGACAACGGACAGATAGTAATTCGGTACACGCACCACGAACGCCTTGAAGTTGACGTTGCGGTGCGACTGCAGTAACTGCACCCTCGGCGCGTACCTCGTCTTCTGGCGCACGTACTCCAGGATGTCCTCCGCCTTAGTGGTGTGGTGTAGTGGAGGTTATAGGCTGATTATTCATGATATGCAAAGTACATGTGAGATAAAACAAGGTCACATTGTTTTTATCAATTAGATTTAATTTGCATTTTATCAGTCATGGAATCATCTATGTAGTTGCTTGATATAAAATTATCACCTTCAAATAAGTAACGGAATGCTTTGGCCATCGTCTTATCAAATACATTTTGTTCACAGGGAAATTACCGGCTTGGAAAATATGATTGGAGCGTTACACAGGGTGTTCTCCCGCGACTACGTCAATGTACAGGAAGTTCAGAAACTGATGAGTGCCTATAAGTCTGACTCTAAAGATTGGAACAAGTTTGCGAAGTTTGATCGTTTTAGGTGAGTTAAGACTTGATGTAATATATCATCACGATGCAAGAAAGATCTTTATTGTGGTGCCGTTTTCGTCGAGCCAAAAGCTTTATAGGGGACAAGACTTTGGTGGCTAGGCTTCACAGTGTAGCTCATCGGCATAATATTGCTTGCCTGTCGGTCTTCTATAGACTGTACTTTGGAGACTGTGGCGGTGTGCAGGACCTGACCTCCACGACCGGCGGGGTTGTTACGTAAAATGTTGACAGAATTTTTTATCAGAGCGGTTTCTTTGCTATCGAAATCTGTAAAAAGATACACAAACATAGATAGATAACTAACACTTAAATATTGGTACTTTAATAAAGGAAAGCAACCGAAATTGTTTGGTTTTTAAATACTATAATAAGTCTGCAAACTTTTACCGAAATATCAGTAGTCTACAAATATATATTTAATATTTTTGTAGACTACACAAATATATTTAATATGCTTGTAGATATACATATTTGTAGACTACTGATAAAGGACACCTGTTGATAAGAATAGCAACAGTTAAATGTAAACACAATCAAAGCGAAATCACAAAAAATTTGAAACTCAAAGCATTTATTTCAATTAAACATTTTACAGGCACTTTTGAACAGAAATCTCTTAACGTATCAATATCATTTTCATACAAAAAAAAAATAAAACAACAAATAATATAAAAAAATCAACTTATGCGCACCCTACTCTACGCGCGGAAATTAACAATGGATTCGTTCAAGCCATCGGCCGGTTTCAATCGAAGAGATTTTTTTATTGTATTTTTGTGAAAAAAAGAGAAATTTCTGTGCCATAAGCTTCTACTCCATTCACCTTTTATACCCTGTTTTTGTCCAGACGGTAAAAAATGTCAGTCGGTATAAAAAGATCACCTGTCCTACAAACATGCCCCCAGCGACCTGCTCTGATAAGATAAACAGTGGAAAATTAGGTGTCTGTCAAGATAAAGACTATCGTATGTGTGAGCACTATGTATCTACTATAAAGGATGATTTGCACCAAACAGCTCGTATCGCATCGGATCGGAAAGGATACGAACGGATGCGGCGACAGCCGATCGCTTCCGGAAGGATAACGCATACGATCGGCTCCGTTGTCTAACTTTCGGGCTTTTGATTTTGTCAGTCAACTCAGCCTGTTGCAGACCATTGTTGGACATTTGCCTCTACCAGGCTGCACCACAACACCTTGTCCTCCGCTTTCCGCATCCAGCCAGCCCCAGTCACCTTCTTAAGGTCGCCGGTCTATCTAGCTGAGGGGTGTCCCTCACTATGCTTGCCGATACGCGGTCTCCTCCTAGGACTCGTCTGCTCTACCGGCCATCGGTCCTTCGACAAACATGGCCAGCCCATTGCCACTTCAGTTTCCTGACTCTGCAAGCTATGTTGGTTACTCCGGTTCTTTTTCGGATAACTTCAGTTCTGATTTTGTCCATCAAAGAAACTCCGTGCATAACCTGCTCCATAGCGCGCGATTTTGATTTTGTAACGACTGTCAAAGGTCTACGAATGACAGCCAGGATCAACGGCTTAACGTAATTTCCGAGCCACGAGCTGAAAACGGTTAAAAACAAAAAAAAAACCTCGTAACTTTCCACGGTTATCAGCTATTTACTTCTTCAACATAATTTGTCAGTCCTGTTTGATCTTGTCACGCGGATAGAGGTAGATTACCTGAGTGTTGATAACAGACACTCTCGTAGCAACTGCTACTGTTGCTAATGAATAATTGCTATCTTTTTTATAGCCTCGTCGCGGGGTCGTAGTTTAACAATAACAACGTTTATTGTCCGATCTGTGGGGTTAAGCAGTGTTTGTCGCGGTCAGGGGGTTGATGTGTCAGCCTATAATGTTCCCAGTGCTGGGACACGGGTCTCCTCTCTTCAAGAGGGAGTGGGCTGTCATCTACCACGCGGGCCCAGTGCGGGTTGGTAGATGTCACATGTCTTCGAATTTTTGGTTCTAGAACATGTCGGTTTCCTCACGATGTTTTCCTTTACCGTTTTGAGAGCAGTGGTGATGAAATGATTTACATAAAGTAAAACGCCTGCCTGGGTTCGAACTCACGACCTATAACTCGTAAGTCAGGTCCATTACTACTGGGCCACCATCATCATCATCATCACCAGCCTATAGCAGTCCACTGCTGGACATAGACGTCTCCTATTGCACGCCATTCAACTCGATTTTCGGCCACTCATCCACTGGGCCACCAGTGTATTAAATTAGTGTTGGGTCCAGTAGTCGGCCACGTCAATCGCAGCATCACTGGCGTGTTTTTTGCCCTCAGAAGTGCAGGTGTATAGACACTCTGGCCACTTCAATAGCCCCATAAACCTATCTCTCTGTTTCAGGTACACTAGAAACCTGGTCGACGCTGGTAATGGAGCCTTCAACATCATGATCCTCTGCTGGGGCCCTGGACATGCGTCTGCCATCCACGACCACGCTGATTCCCACTGCTTCATGAAGCTGCTGAGTGGGAACCTCGATGAAGTCAGGTAAAATAAACTTACTATTCTAAGAATTATTCATGACAGACCCGCGAATCGTCCGCGTGAAATTTTTTGTTGTCTTAAGAAAATAATATATTTTTGCTCGGCTACTAAGAACGGTTTCGCACTACGTCCGATCCGAATCCGAATTCAAGATCCGAGGTCAATTCGAATCGGGAATGTTCTAAATTATTATTCGGACGGACTGAGTTCGGATGTAGTGCACAACCCATAGATATATAAGTTACATTTCTATGGCGGTACCCCTCATACAAATAGTGCTATGGCTGCTTCGGACCGTCGTTTCTCGGATTCGGATCGGATGCAGTGCAGAATCGCTCTAAGGGTCTTAGCGTGATGTTAATTAGCCGACTTTTTGGGTGACATCTGCGATTTGTGTCTTAGAGCGCAGTATCGTGTTCCGTATTCGGTCGGTATGTCGAACTTGACTTCCAAATAGCAGTGCAAAGTCTTAGACAGTGACGGTGCAACGTTTATGCGATAGGTACAGAATGTGGATACCTTGAACACTCCACATAAGACAATTTTCATTGTTAACGCCAGGTCTTAAGGCACTAAGATGAGATCAAGAGATGTCAGGGAAATTACAGAATTGATACATAGAGCCAGGTTGAGGGACTACAGGTTATTTCTCGTATTGCCACGTATTGTATTGTATTGTTAGTTCTAGCACATAGATAAAATATTTAACCAAAAAAACTTTTTTGCAAAAAAAAAAAAAACAACCGACTTCCAAAAAAGACACTAGAAAGTCAAAAATAACTTTAATTTCGGAAGACGGTGTCGTTGGGTTCGCATTTTCGTTGTTTGCCACCGACTTTCGAAATTAAAGATATTTTCACTTTGTATTGTCTTTTTTGGAGGTCGGTTGTTTTTTTTTTTTTGCACAAAAGTTTTTATTTTACACTTTTAATTTGTAATTTTTACCAGTAATTTTAACCAAACTTCTGAATCGTTTCTGATGAAATTTCTATGGGACCAATCTGAAAGTAGGTATATCCTTACAAATAAAAAAAAATAATTTTGCAAATCGGCTTATAAATAACGGAGTTCTGAGGTAACAAACATAAAAAATATATATCGAATTGAGAACCTCCTCCTTTTTTGAAGTCGGTTAAAAAATAATCAATCCCTATTCGAAACTTTTGATATAAAAAAAACATAACTAAGTCAATTGGAACCCTAGATACGACTAGAAGGTTTCACGAAAACACGCGACAAGACCTCGTCACAGAAATAACATAAACACGATGACGAAACAAGCAATATTTTAGATTATTATTGCAATAATATTATTATATGCTTATTATCGGTGATAGTTTAGAACATTCAAATCGCCTCCACGAGTGGCGATACCTACTTAGAGTGCATACACATGAGCGACACGCGTCAAAGGGAGAGGCACCTGCAGCCGTCGACGCGTCGACCTGTGGGTAATCGCTACGACCCCGTTAGGGGGCGCGGCAGGCTACGGGCATGATCTTTAAAGACCCGCGGATTCATATGGTGCCCGACAATACATGCACGTTCATTAGGGGGTCATGGGCTGCCGACGACAAGTATTTGAGTATGGTGCTCAAATAGACGAGCGGCACGTTGTCGTCGGCTGCAATTGCCTCTGTTGATGACGCGTGTTGCTCGTGTGTGTACGGGCAATCACGGGCAACATCACTCATGAAGCAAGTCTCAGTATCATCCTTTGTAAAGACTCCTTCATGTTTGGAATGGATACAGATGCAATAGCTGATGCAACTTCGTCAGACTTTAATTTATTGATATGATAACAAGTTCAAAATAATATTTGTGTACTGTTGGCAAAATAGATAAGATATTTATACAGGTTAGTAACTGCTCGATTAAGGCAGCGGTCAAAGACTCTTGGTTGGAGTAGCGGACTTGTTGAATGACTGACCGTATCAGTCAGGGAGGTGGGTCGACTCCCGAACTAAACAATATATGAGTAAGATGGACCTGGCAATCCATCTTACGTTGGGAGATAACCTCTGCCATAGACAGGGAAATGATAGCATAAGCATAACATAATGACATAGGGTCATTATGTTATGCTCCCACTGCTGGGACACAGGCCTAATATATTAGGCTATTTATTAACATATAGAAAAAAAATAACCATTGCGCCAACTGTAACCATGAATTCAGCACATAGTTCTGAAAAAAAAAAAAATGTTGTCCATATATTTTGACCGCGAAGGATTTTTCTCTGAAACAGCTGATTTTTTTAAAAATAACTGACGTAGATTTTGTTAGAAGCGGCTTACAAGGCATAATGGGATTTCCGAAAAAAAAGATGTGTTTCCATACTTCATTCATTTTACCCCTTTAATAAAACATTACGTACATAATCAGCCTATAATGTTCCCACTGCTGGGACACAGACCTCTGTGTGAGAGGGAGTGGGCCGCAAGCCACCACGCCGGCCCAGTGCGGGTTGGTAGATGTCACATGTCTTTGAATTTTTGGTTCTAGGACATGCCGGTTTCCTCACGGTGTTTTCCTTCGTAGAAATGATAATTCAAGCAAAACTCTCACGCCCAACGCATTCAAAATTGCTCTTAGACCTTACAATTCAGTCGTATGATGCATTTACTAAGGTTTCGCACGCTTTGACGCGTTCAAAATCGCGCTATCACGGGTGCCGTATGCCTGGTTTTGCTTCTATATCGGCGCCGTGAAGTGGAAACCGCAGAGCTGTGGTGGCGCAGTAACGGCCGCGATTTACGAGCCCAGAACCCAGGTTAGGTTTGAACCCAGTCAGGTGCTTTACTTTGTGTAAATTATTTCATCACCACTGCTCTCAAAACGGTGAAGGAAAACATCGTGAGGAAACCGGCAGGTCCTAGAACGAAAATTTCGAAGACATGTGATATCGACAAACCCGCGCTGGGTCCGCATTGCAGATTACAGTACACTTCCTCTCCAAGAGAGGAGGCCTGTGTCCCAGCAGTGGGGATATTATAGGTTGATTATGAAGTGAAACTCCACAATTAAGGCACTTAGGACGTGCCTCAATTGTTTTTATGTTATGATACTCCAAACACAGGCTTATCAGCGGAAATACGTATGGTGGTACCCACAGATTTATAAACTAAAGGGAGATATGCCAAGGGGGCGTGGCGCGTGCGAACAATGTATGCACAAAACAGAAACAAACGCGGGCGCCGTTGATTTGTCAATAAGAATTGTCAATGTAGCTGTGTGTCTCAACGTTGCGATCTGCGTTACGCGATTGGCTCGCGTTGAGTGTGGTGACTCTTATAGTGTGAGTGAGCGCGTGTTCGTATTGTAGTGCATATGTAGTTGAAGGCGACAGCCGGACTCGAACAGTTGGGCAGCCACACCATATCTCCCTTTAGTTTATAAATCTGTGGTGGTACCAAAGACATAAAATTATTTACGGTGGTACAGGCGCCAGCAGGTCATGCTACCCGAAACTGTCAAATTTTCCCAATCAACCTTGAAGCTTAATGCTTCAGCGATAAAGTTGAAAATCTATTAAAGAAATTTGACAGATTGTAGTAGGTTGATGTGCTGGAGTCTGTACATGCCTGAGCTTTTTCTGCTAACATATCAAACTTTGACGCAGCTCTATCCTGATTTATGAATGTAATAATATTATTATTTTCATTATCTGCTGTTATTATATGTTCTTATCATTTTCATTACGTCATAAAATCATTATTTATTTACGTTTTAATTAGGCCAGTCCCCTGACCTCTTAATTTCGTCTTTTTTTCGATATACTAAAGTTTTTAATTTTACCCACGGGTAGGGCTGGTGGCCAGTAATCATAAAAGTTATAACAGCATAAAATAATTCGTAATTTGAAATCTACCGCCTCGCCTGCGCCGCTCGCCAACGTAGGGCTCTTGCCTTCAATTCACCTCTCTTTGCACTTTATTCGTTTTAATTTCTTTGGTGCGATGTTATGATCCAAATTCAAATTCAAATATTTTTATTTGTAGAACATGGGTAAACAAAGGGGATGTCTAAATTTGTAAAAATGAACGCTATGTCTTGCCGCCAAAGGCGTACAAATTTCTAAGTATTATTTCTCTATTTATAGTAGAAGAATGGAAAATAAAAAATCAAAATAAACAAAGAAGTACAAAAATATTCAAAATTAATAAAATGTCAATAATTATATAAATGTCATTAAATTATAATTAAAATGTCAAACCGATAAAATGTCATTAAATTACAATTTGTCATCCATGTAATCATTCACTGTATTGTAAGCTTTTACGCCCAATAAATCACGAAGAGCCCTTTTGAAATGGTGTATGCTGTCAAGATATTTTATTGCAATGGGTTTTTCTTTTTTTTTTTCCGTATGGGAAATCATCAAATGGCCCCTCCCGCTCTGGGTGGAGCGGAAGGGAGTGTCAGACTCTTACTGACTAAAACCCACCCATGTTCCTTCCTTCGCCCTTTATGTTCCGGGGTAGCGGTAACCCTTTCGAACAATCCCGCTGACCCGGCAGGCTTCGGCCCTAAGGGGCCCCTCGTTATGCTGACATCTTTTTGAGGCGCGCGTGGAACACTTACGCGCCGTCCGGCACGGGCCTGGTCCTGATCGGGCGGTGAGCTACCCATTGCTCTCCGCCCGCAGGCCCGATTGCAATGGGTGACTTATTATATATATCCGTGACCCCTGAGCTACAGTTCTTTAAGTACGGCTTGCTCCAAGATGCTATTTAAGAAAATCGTAGATAAATGATCAAGTTTAATGAAATTAAAATAATTAAGTCAGTTCATTCGCAGAAGTTTAAAATTTTCTTAACTTTTTACAATTTATGAAATTGTAGTTATCTTAGATAGTTAGTTATTTTTTTTTTACTTTTTTTAAATTGTAGTTTTGTCAATTTTTTAGTACACGCTCGAGGTTTGCCAGAGGGCTATGGAACGGAGTTTTCTGGGTATCAAACTAACAGACCGGGTTAGGAATACGACCATCTGTTCCATAACAATAATAACTAATGTCTCTTGGAAAGCTGCCACGCTAAAATGGAATTGGGCTGGACACATCTGCCGCATGTCAGACGACCAATGGGCCAAACTTACGACCAGTGGGTCCCGCTTAATGGCAAGCGACATCGCGGCAGGCCCAGACGGAGATGGCGGGATGAGCTGGACTGCTTCAACAAGAACTGGTCTTTAGAAGCTTTATACAGAGAGAAGTGGAAGGAGGGTAGGGAGGCCTTTGCCCTGCAGTGCGACCGCAGGTTTTAAAAAAAAATTTTTTTTTTTTAGTAATGTATTTTTAAAAAAAAAAAAATATTACAAAGAAAAATTACATTTTTTTTAAATTTTATTTTATAAGTATGCCCATAATACGAAAACGCGTACGCGTGTTAAATTAATGTCACCATTAAAATGGGTCGCTGTATTTTTTATAGATAAAAGTACTCATGTGATATTTTTGTTTTATCCCAAATATCGTGAATGAGGTCGTTACGGGTTCCGTTAAGCCCAAAACTCTGACAACCAGTCTTACCAAGAGGTATCGTGTCACAGTTCTGGCTTGTGGAGGCCTGAAGGCTAATTCTCGTAATTTAAAACGTTTAAAATCTAGTCGCAGTGTCATCTCGGCGACAAACAAATGTCAAAAACTTGTCAAAATGTAGGGAAATTAGAGGTATTTTTGACAGATTGAGACTGAGATCAGACTGTGAAAGTTCTTAAAATTACGAGAATTGCCCCTCAGGTAACGAAATGCAAGAACCTCTAGGTTCCGGTACTAGCTGCGCGCCGCGGTTTCACCCGCATAAATTTTGATCCCGTGGGAATATCGGGATGAAAAGTATCATATGTGTTACCTACTCCTGGTTATAAACTATCTGTGAGCTAAATGTCATCCAAATCGGTTCAGTAGTTTTGGCGTGAAAGAGTAACAAACATCCATCCATCCATCCATCCATCCATACAAACTTTCACGTTTATAATATTATATAAAATAAATATAATAATTATATAGTAGGATAAAAAGTATCCTATGTGTTAATCCTGGTTATAAAATACATGTGAGCCAAATTTCATCCAAAACGGTTCAGTAGTTTTGGCGTGAAAGAGTAACATCCATCCATCCATCCATCCATCCATCCATACAAACTTTCACGTTTATATTTAATATAAGTAGGATGTATTAAGCCCGCTGACAGAGTAGTTTTAGTTGGGAAAAGGCTCGGCAGATGTACCGAATAGCATAGTATCTGTATGATTTAAGGTCAGTTTCAAGACAGGGCACTGTTATCAGACCTTATTGTTTATATGTAACTTTACACAATGGATGTTTCAACTTCACGGTGATAAAGTTGAAGAGCGGTTTTAATTGGTTTTTAGTTAACAAATATCTATATTATTGATAATAATGGAGTTCGTTGTGCTTTTTGAAGGATGAGTGCTCTGTGGACTGTTACTAGTAGGTTATTTATATTATTATCTGGTGTTTGTATCCCTCTGCAGGGCAAAGGCCTGCCTTCCTTCCTTCCACTTACCCTTATCTACTGCTGTGTTGTCAATCTTTAAGAAAACAGACGAGTTCGTCAAGTTAAAGTGAAAGTCAAATCATTTGGTGCAACCATGAGACACATACCGCCCAGTAGTGATCGACCGTTTTAGAATTACTTATACGAGGTGTCTATGGGTCAATTTATCTTTTTAATCTTTGTTTTTTTTTTGCTTCACCTTTTTTGTTTTTTTTTAAATATTTGTATTGTGTCTTTAGTTGCACTGAATAAACTTTTTATCTATCTACCTATCTATCTATTTCTAATAGGCAAATAAAAGGTACTTTTGAACGTCAAAAATTACATTAAAATAAAATTGGTTCTAGTCGCCCCTTCCAGAAGTTTATTTTGTATGGAGAAGAATGGGCAAGAAACTCCACCGTTACTCTTTTAAAATGTTTTCCAATATTTTGCATATACAGGGTTATTGGTAAAACACCAACAACCTCTTAAGAGGTCGTTGTACTCATCATTATGAACAACTTTTACTATGGGACCAAACCAGAAATCGCGAAAAAAAATCAGCTGTTCCCTACATTTATGTTCGTCTAACTCGTCAAAATGTAGGGAACAGCTGATTTTTTTTTCGCAATTTCTGGTATGGTCTCATGGTAAAAGTTGTTCATAATGATGAGTACAATGACCTCTTAAGAGGTTGTTGGTGTTTTACCAATAACCCTGTATTAATTCCATAATAATATGTGAAGACGATACGAGACGGAGATGGCGGGACGAGCCTCCTATAAGATCTGGTCCCTGGCAGCTTTGAACGAGACCTTTGCCCTGCCGTGGGACATCAAAGTCAAAGTCAAAATACAGGGTGCTAATAATAATAATGTGAAGACGATGCACCTAAAATAAAATTACTATACCACAATAGGTAAAATCATTAAAATGGGTTACTGAAACCATGACATATAAATTAATTATGTGATAGATACATGGTGCTCACGGTGCAGGAAAATTAATTATTGAGTAAATCGAATACTAAACTATGAAAAGAAATTTCGCTTTGTATGTAACGAGTATGTTTATTATGCGTAGAGTCGAGATAGAAATGATTATGCTACTCTTACCGGTATCGGTATGCTACTACTAGTTTCCGCCCGCGGCTTCGCCCGCTTGGTATGTCGATGAAAAGTAGTAGTAGCCTATGTCCTTCCACAGGGTTCAAAGTATCAAAGTACCAAATTTCATCAAAATCGGTCTAGCCATTTCTGAGATTAGCCGGAACATACATTCAGACAGACAAAAACTTTTTTTTTTTAGATAAGGCCTCACAACGTTTCCTTCACCGATGTCCAGTGTGATTGACTTCAATATTGTCTTTAGAAAATGTACATTTTTCTGATCAAATTATCTCACTAACGAAATCTTAGGAAACATCAATTTTCCTTTGTTTTATAACTGAATTACTTTAATCATAAAAACCAACACATAGCACCGATGACCTGAATTACTCAACTAATTAAAAATAATTAACGGTTTCCAGATACGAGTGGCCTGAGAACGTACAGTCGGAAGTGATGAAGGTCTTAAACAACAACAAACCTAGAAGAAAATGCTGCTCCGAGAGTCAAGACTTACCGGACAGCGTATCCGAACTGAAAATCGACGATGACAGCACTCAACAATGTGACGGTTTCGTATGTGACAGCTGTCAAAAGAGAAAGCGAAGTGACAGCTGTCAGAAGAGGGAGAGTGACAGCTGTCAGAATAGGCGGGAGGAAGGTTATGAAGATGAAGAGGAGGGGTATGATGCGAGGGATATGCAAGTGAGGGGGAGGTCAAGAATGGAAGTCAATGATGTTTGTTATATTAATGGTTGGTATCGAATATAAACTTAATATTTTTGTTTTGTTGTCGAGTTAAGCAAGTTTTTATAGGCTCGTGGTTAAGTAATAACATCCGCACGGGAATACCTATCGACCAGGTTTTAGGCTACGCTTGTCACGGATGGCTGTCCATCTTTACATACCGTAACACCTCCGTGGCTCGGAAACCACATTATGCCGTTGGTCCCGGCTGTCATTCATGGATCTTTGACAATCGTTACGGGCCGTCAGAAGCCTGAAATTCTGGCAACCGGTCTTACCAAAGGGTATCGTATCGTGTTTCCCAGTAACTAGGTTGTGGAGGTCAGATGGGCAGTCACGCCATGTAAAATACTGGTATTCAGCTGCATCCACTTAGACTCGAAACTGACCCCAAAATAGTTAGGAAAAGGCTAGACTGATGATGGTAGATGATGAGCTAATAAAGATATTATAGTAATAAATAGATTTTATTATTGTCTGATGAAACAATTTACAAACAGGAAACAAGTGCCTTTAGCCTTAGGAATGCAATAATAAGTTGTATGTTGATATTATTGTACAATATTTATTAATAATTAGATAGTGGAACAACGATCTTTTGGCGCCTGAATGGCGTTGGTTGTTGATAAACATTTATGACATTGTCAGAGAAACTGTATTGACAAAACTGTTTAACCATACGTTTTTGACGTTAATTAAACCCCAGTTAACGTCAAAACTAAAATAATGATCGTTCCAAACAAAGGTATTTTTTCAATATTTTTTTTTGGACAAAACGCCTGATAAATTATGCTACGTTGCTCTGTATACCGTGGGCTTGCATATCTATTATTGATAGGAGATACTATAGCTGCTTGTTAGGTTATTAGCGGCAAACTGTTGCTGCCGTGTCGATTCAAAGTGTAGAATTATACAGGTTTACAAATTATACACGGGGTTAGATTGTATATGGACATAGATTATACAGGTTGTTAGATTATACAGGCTGATACACTATACAGTGACATGGTGATAGATTATACAGAGTTATAGTTTATAAATCGATGTATAATTCCATTCAATTTAAAGTCCGATAGATTATACTGGACGTAGAGAACACTCTTTATTCTTTTTCATGTTTTCCAGATGCACTAGGCCTCCATCGTGTTGAGAACCCCTCCCACGTGGACGGAGCAGTCTCCCTACACCTCTACTGTCCTCCGTTTGACAGCTGTCGTGTGTTCGACGCGAGGACCGGCAAACCTACTGAAGTCAAAGTCACCTTCTGGTCTATGTACGGGAAGAAAATTAAGAGGGTATGTCTGAGATTTATGTATCATTAATTACCTACTGGTCATCTTATTTTTTTTTGTTTTGGGGTCATTTTGACCCCTGGACATTTCAATGAGCTAAGAAGTAAAAAGTGATGTTTAAAGCAGAATGTATAAATTAAAATGTATGGTGCTATCTACGTAAGACGTAGGACGCCTCAGGCTAGGTGGAGCGACGATCTTCTCAGGATGGCTGGTAACAGCTGGAGGAGAGTTGTCGAAAATCGAGTGGAAGGGCGTGCAATAGGAGAGGCTAATGTCCAGCAGTGGACTGCTGTAGGCTGATGATGATGAAGATGAGCTCTCTACACTTCCATAACTCTTGTTGTGGTTTCATAATAAAATAGACGTATAGTTTGTTTCTATTAACAATTTGAAACTATCGTCTGGAAGTTGTGACGCGACGCGCTCGAATTCGCGTTGTCAATGTCACGTGAACAATAGCTTTATTTTTACGCAATTATTTCTTAAAAGTTATAATTAATCTCAAGTCTTTTACGAAATTAGTTTGACTTCGATATTTTTAGCTCAACCTCTAAAGAAAATTCATAAATTATGTACTTTATAATAGACTAGTTGCCAGTAAGAAAAATATGTATTTTTCTTACTGGCAACTAGTCTATTATCGCTATGGTTAGCTTAGTTTTTATAAGCGTGGCTAGATGTTTTTGTCTACCATGCCATGGTGACATTGTCAGTAGAATTAATGTTCTTTTTTTTCAGGTATTGGAACCAAACCATGCAGCCGACAGCCAGTAAAAGATTAGCTGTCATCTTTCAAAATTGAAAAACGAAGCATTCCAGTCGAGTATTTTTAAATAAAAGTTGTTAATTATTTTGTAAAGAATCATGTTATACGGCTATTGTGTTGATAATTTTAGTAAGAGCAATGGTCCAAAGCAATAATAAATTGTGTAATTTTGCATTAGTTTTTTTGGGGTAATTTTGACCCCGGTTTTTTTTTATATAGTATGTTTGTGGGCACAGTTGTAATGATCGTTAGGTTAGAGCCTTTTCATATAAGGATGAAAAAAAAACAAAATATGTTCAGTTAGGTTATGCATTTTTTCTGGCTCAACATTTTATCTAAGCTTAAGTACTTGCCTATATGTATTTCTAAGAGTAAATTATAGTCGATTTTCTTAGAAAATACTTACATCGACTCCAGCATCTATTCTGTAAAATTCTCACGGTGAAAACTTAGGTGAAGTGAACTTGAAGTGAGCTGTCATTTCGCTTGATGCTAGAGATTGACACTATTGACAGCTCACTTCACCTAAGTTTTCACGATAAAACTTCGACAGAATAGATCGGCACTCGGCTGTTCAGTTAGATAAACTTTATTATTGTACCTATCATCCGTTTCATTTAACATTGACTTCCATTTTATGAGTGAAAAATTATACCCTGTAGTTGTAAAGTGCCTCCGGTCAAATAGTGTGTATGAATTTGAAGTACAATACATAATACAACTGGCTGAGAGCCAGCACTTTTTGAACGTCAAAATTACGTAAGACAGTCCCCGTAAATGCCCGCCCTTCACCACTTCCTAGTTTCTTTGCTGGGAAGAAAAGTGGTGCAACTAAATTCCCGAAATGTAAGTGTACCCCTCTGCCTAACCCTTGAGGGAATACAGGCATGATGTTATGTCATTTTAGATGCATATACACCGTGTTTTGGACGATATACATAAACTTCGACCAGATGTTCAGACCATGGAAATAAGCATTTTTCATTATGGACACATTAATGAATTATATAATTATTTTTTGTTAATTTTCATACAAACTAAATGCCTTGACGTAAATCACCCGATATACATGACTCTTTATCTCTTTATCCGAAGCATTTGATAGATTTATCATTTTCATTGCACTAAGCGGCAACATAGGCCAAATTAAGACCCTTTCTTACTCAATTAAATTTCATTAAATGAAATTACAAATATCTTTGTAACGAAGCCTTTTTAAGTACTACTTCCTTTGTAAGATTTGATTTGTAAAAGCTATAGAAGCGTTTGCCAAGGTTTAAGGATAACGTGAAGAACACGGTGTATAACTTTGTATACTATATTATTATGTATGTACGGACGCCAGCACATCAAGTTACTACAATCTGTCAAATTTCTTTAATAGGTTTTCAACTTTATCGTTAAAGCTTTAAGGTTCAAGGTTGATTGGGAAAATTTGACAGTTTCGGGTAGCTTGACCTGCTGGCGTCTGTACGTCAGACCAATTTTAAAAAGGACTCCAAATAAAAAGGAACTTAAGATTATTCGAACATAATGAGTATTAGGAGAGTGTGGGACGAATTGGACTCCTTTCATAAAGAATTTTCGTGGTAGCTCTGGAAAGAGAGAGGTGGAATTAGAGTAGGGAGGCCTTTGCCCATCAGTGGGACATAAATGGCTAGAAAAAAAAAATCTTTATTGTGCCTTATGTAATTTTAATCTAGGATAAACTTAATTTAAGACATAACACTAAGTGGCGATTTAAATTGTAAATTTTATATTTATTTACGATAATTTTTTACAAAATAAATAAAATAATATTTTTAGAGAAACATATATTTTTTATTTACTTATCCGAATTTAATAGAAGACAGTACGTAATAGATACATATTCAAATTTTTTACTGACCCTTGTGTTCATAATAATTTATATTTATAAACGATTTAAAACTAAATATTTAGTGAAATTCTCCTCTTGTCTCATCAAAACACAAATAATAAAGAGAGGTATTTACGGTTTATAAATATTAATATTTACTGAATTAGGGTCTATTGCAAAAAGAAATAATGACAAGTTCTATACAATCATATTTTTTTATTATATATTGTATTAATATTTATAATATAACAATAATAATTAAGAATATTATTTTATATTATTATATAGTGATAGTAATATAAAATTATATTCTAGCGCGACTAGCAATAGCGACTGCCTATCTGACCTCCACAACCCAGTCGCTCCATGTAAAACACTGGTATTAATCTGCATCTGGTTATATAGGAAGCCGACCCCAACATAGTTGGGAAAAAACTAGCCAGCTGATAATGAATTTATAATATTATTTTCATTTTTTTTCAACTTCAGAATCTACAAATCCGCATTTAACTCATTATGCAACAAATCCCTCATCTCACTGGTAATGCTACCCCATGGCAGGAACATTTTGACTCCTTCAGTTAGAGTAGTTATCTGCACGTTTTCCCTCACACACCCAGCATTGCAAATGAAGTCACAAGTGTAAGTGCTGGGGTTGAAGTGAAGACCTTCAGAGCAGGTGACCAAGAGGGGCTGATCTCCGTTGCAAATCCAGTATTTGTCGCAGTCGTTGTCATGGACAAATGGAAGAACGTTGCATCCGCTCTTGCATCTGTCTGCGGGTGTAACAGGCAGGCAGGAGTTACAGCCAGGAGCAGAGGTTGTGCCGTCAGTACCGCCGGGAGCAGCGGTAGTTCCGTCATTACCGCCGGGAGTAGCGGTAGTTCCGTCATTACCGCCGGGAGCAGCGGTTGTTCCGTCATTACCGCCGGGAGCAGCGGTTGTGCCGTCATTGCCGCCAGGAGCAGCGGTAGTTCCGTCATTACCGCCGGGAGCAGCGGTAGTTCCGTCATTACCACCGGGAGCAGCGGTTGTTCCGTCATTGCCGCCAGGAGCAGCGGTAGTTCCGTCATTACCGCCGGGAGCAACAGTTGTGCCGTCATTTCCGCCGGGAGCAGCGGTAGTTCCGTCATTACCGCCGGGAGCAGCAGTTGTGCCGTCATTGCCGCCGGGAGCAGCGGTTGTGCCGTCATTGCCGCCGGGAGCAGCGGTAGTTCCGTCATTACCGCCGGGGGCAGCGGTAGTTCCGTCATTACCGCCGGGGGCAGCGGTTGTGCCGTCATTGCCACCGGGAGCAGCGGTAGTTCCGTCATTACCGCCAGGAGCAGCGGTTGTGCCGTCATTGCCGCCGGGAGCAGCGGTTGTGCCGTCATTGCCGCCGGGTGCAGCGGTAGTTCCATCATTACCGCCAGGAGCAGCGGTTGTGCCAGCGCAGCCACCGTTTTCATCTCCTGGACCAGAGCAGCCACCATCCCAGTTCTCGCAACCAGCGTATTGAGGCCAATCGCAGACCTGGAATTAGAAAACAATGGTCTTGATTTCAAGTGGAGTAAGCATGAAGCAAAAAAGTTGACAATCGAGTTCGTCTAACAATTGAACTTATATAATAACGAGCTAAGGTCATTTTCATTCAGCGGGATTGTCCGAAAGGGTTATCGCTACCCCGGAACATAAAGAGCGAAGGAAGGAACATGGGTGGGTTTTAGTCAGTAAGAATCTGACACTCCCTTCCGCTCCACCCAGAGCGGGACCCCTCCCGCTCTGGGTGGATGCTTCATTTGATGATTTACAACCCCGAAAAAAAAAAAAAAAAAAAGGTCATTTTCATAGGACCTATATTCAGCTGCATAGGTTCAGACGTCAGCAGCCTGCACATCAACCTACTACAATCTGTCAAATTCCTTTAATAGATTTTCAACTTTATCGCTAAAGTCTTAAGGTTCACGGTTGATTAGGACAGTTTCGGGTAGCTCGATGTGCCGTACAGTAATGTGTGATGTGATGTACAGACGCCAGCAGGTCAACCTACCCGAAACTGTCAAATTTTCCCAATCAACCTTGAACCCTAATGCTTTAGCGATAAAGTTGAAAATCTATTAAAGAAATTTGACAGATTTTAGTAACTTGATGTGCTGGCGTCCGTACATTGGGCCATCGAAAATAACCAATGCAAAGATTGGCAATAAAGCATAGCAGAACGCTACTTCATCACCACTGCTCCCAAAACGGTGAAGGAAAACATCGTGAGGAAACCGGTATGTCCTAGAACCAAAAATTCGAAGACATATGACATCCACCAACCCGCACTGGGCCCACGTGGTGGATTATCCCACTCCTTCTCACAGAAAGGTGGTCTGTGTCCCAGCAGTGGAAACATTAGGCTGGTTATGCCATGTTTAGCATAATGCAATAGAAGATTATTGCAACTTGGCATATATGTGAAGAAATTGGTCGGTGGGAAGTTTAGAATACTATTCATTCGTTTTTAGAATGATTTGGTAAACGCGTTTGATTCCTTTTGCTGGCGGTTTTTTCTCAAAGGGGAAATACCGAGAACCCAAAGATATACATAATTAATCAAAGACAAAGATCTCCACTAATTAATAATGGCATTGTTCACTTAAAATATAAATTCTTATCATACTTAATTAAATGATAAATAATTTTACCAAAACATTTAAAGGTGGGAATGGATTTTTGATAACTTAGTTTTCATTTAAATTTGAAGGAGTGTACATGCATTTTATATTAAAAGTATTTGTATAGATTTGGCTCGGTTGTGATCATCATGTCATCCAGGTACATGAAGGAAGAAATAGTACATTATGATACGTGTGACTTAAGTAGTACATTATTGCACGGTTGCAATGGACTACTAAACGCGTGACTTAAGTGCGGGTTTAAGTCACACGAGCTATAAAATAGTATACTATACGTGTGATAAGTCACACACGAGCTGTAAAATAGTATACTATACGTGTGATAAGTCAAACGTATAGAATACCATTTTACAGCTCGTGTGACTTAAACCCGCACTTAAGTCACGCGTTTCTGTGTAAAAATGGACTACTTAAGTCATAGAAAAGCGTGACTTAAGTGCTGGTTTAAGTCACACAGTGCTATAAACTACATTATATTGGATATTCTATTTAAATGTGAGTATGTTTTACTATATTCATTGTAATAATAGGCGCTTTCAGTTTCACTGTTTTCTAAAAGACTACATAATTTACAAATTGATCTATTGTGTTAAACCTGAAACTGTATCCTACGTTCTAGTTATTAAAAATAATGATTAATTAATATCAATTATTGGAAGTTTTGAGCAGTGGTGGCCCAGTGATAACGGCCCTAGCATACGAGTCGTAAGTTGTGGGTTCAAACCCAAGTAGGCTTATTTTGTGTAATAATTTTATCACCACTGCTCTGCTGCTTCTGAAGGAAAAAGGCATGTCCTAGAACGAACCACGTAGGTGGCCACGTGGGTGGCTCATTCCCTCTCGAAGAGAGGAGGCCTGTGTCCCAGCAGTGGGAACATTAGGTATAGGCAGATTATGCTATTGGAAGTTTTTAGACGATGTCTAGCAAAAGATTTCTAAAGCTTACAATAATTCAAAAGTTGATTTATTTAAGGAATGCATGTTCTATCGAGGTGACTTCTAAATGGCTTCAAAAAACTAAAAATAATTTAAATTCACGCCATGTTTTATTTCCAGGTAATTCTACATCACAAAAGTCTCAAGAAAAAGCGATGTAACACGATACCCCTGGGCACTAATTCACTATGACCACTTAATGATTCTTTATTTCGAAACCACGTCAATTCCTTATCTAATAAAACGCATTCTCTATGACACAATGAACGAAACTGCGCGAAAAAACGCGACGTTGGCCTGGTTTGAACTGTCAAAGGTATTTTGACAGTTCAAACCAGGCCAACTTCGCTTGACAACGTACGTGGTTTGCACGTGGTAAGATTACACGGGGAATAATAATTATCATACAGAATTGGGGCCCTAGTAAGAGAGTATCAGATATTTGGGCTTCTGATCACCCGTCACTACAATCTACGAATGACAGCCGGGACCGACGGCCTAACATTCTTTCTAAGATACGGCTCTCGGTATGAAATGAATGGTCACTCATTTGTATCTTTAAAGCATAAGTAAAAACAGCCTATAATGTTCCCACTGCTGGGACACAGGCCTCCTCTCTGTGAGAGGGAGTTGACCGTAATCCACCTCGCGGGCCCAGTGCGGGTTGAGAAATGTCACATGTCTTCGAATTTATGGTTCTAGGACATGCCGTTTTCTCACGATATTTTCCTTCACCGTTTTGAGCGCAGTGGTGATGAAATTATTTACACAAAGTAAAGCGCCTGTTTCTCAAATAATATAATATTTTTAAATATATTTACCTGCAGACTGGGGCTGAAATGAGTTCCAGCTGGGCATTCCGCCTCAATGGTTTCTCCGGCAACGCAGTAGTAGAACTTGTCGCAGTCAGATTCATGAGGCAGAAGATGGTGGACGTCGAAGTCAGCTGGGCAACCATTGGGGAGAGGCTCCCAATCGATTGGGGCTTCCGGGTCTACTGGATCAGAAGGGTTTGGGATCTCTTCGCTGCTGTTAGTGTCATCTGTAGTTCCACCAGGTGTGGTACCTGGAGCTCCACCTGGCGTGGTACCGGATGAGGAGCAGTTTACATTGAAAGGCCAATCACAAACCTGGAAAGAGATAAACGTAATTTTAGTACAATGTTTCGTTTTTGTGATTTAACGGACAAGAAATTATGCGACAAGTACACCAATTTGCTGTACAAATAAATAAATAGAAATGACTTTATTATTACCCTATCCTACACTTTCCTTTGATCTAACCATAATAATTATTATTTGATACTATACTAATAATAAAGCTGAATAGTTTGTTTGAACGCGCTAACCTCTGGAACTAACAGTCGGATTTGAAAAAACATTTTTGCTTTTGAACGCTCAATTCTTGAGGAAGGCTATAGTTTATTTAACTTTACGCTACGAGTCCTAGGAGCCGAGCAATAGGAAAAACAAGTTAGCTGAGCTGAGCTAAAACGAAATAATAGCGCGGGCAGGTGATGAGCTGCGAAGGGATGGGTCGCGGAAACAAAAAATAAATGTCAGCTGTCATTTCACCTGACGCTAGGGATTGACACTATTGACAGCTGACTCGAAGCTCTCTTTACCTAAGTTTTGTAATATACAGTCATATTTTTACAGAATAGATCGCCCGTTTCCTAAATGCATTGAAGTCGGCAAAACACAATCGTTTTAAAATCATTTTTATTATCAATCAAGTTAATTAAAATCTTGGCATTTACTTTATTACTTGCGTTTGATATTGTATCTTACGATCTTAATTATTATCCAACGCAGTGATTATTATTTGCAGAAATAGTCATTATGTAAGTAGGTAATGTTTGTCAGACAGAGATGGAGGTGGATGGATCTTATCGTATGCTGCACCGGTCGACGTCATCACGTCAACGCCGGTTGTTACTGAAAACCAGCGCTGGGGCTCTGTCTCTCACAGGGTCTTAGCTTTATGCTGAGTGCTGATCGTTTTGCGTGGATGTGACGCATGTTTTCCCCCCAACTTGTAATGTTTTTTATTTGTATTTGTTTTCTTTTTATGCGTCATGTCTACCGCAACTAAACGTATATTTTTTATTTCTTTTTATTTTTAGGAATATATTTTTGGCATCTCTTTCATAAATAAAAAAGGACGATAGGCTTTTTTTACAGATGAAAAACTGTGTCTTGTAATTTACACATATATTTATTTAAAACCTTGAATCACTATAGCATATTTTAAATGTTCTAATATCTTGTCTTTATTAAATAATAAAATTAATCTAACTCGCTTCTGGTTTCTGACGTCAAATTATATCCCCGATCTTAAATGCTTCATTAAATATCGTGATATTATCAATCGGCAACGTAATTGCGTAAAACAATCAATCAACAATCACAATCAGAATCATTTTGAAGGATATTGCTAATCCATTGCTGTATATTCGAAAAATTTGTCTACTCAACAACGCAAATAATGCAATGAATGTTGTTGAACTGTCAAAATGAAAGTCATTGCTACTGTTAGTGTTATGCAATTACCCCGCTAGGTTAGGACATAGGATTCATTTATCCCGGTATTGTGTCCCCATGGGATAATCTCCGCCCTCCACGTGGATGAAGCCTCGGGCAAAACCTAGTTAATCATATCAATTGACGTAAAAACTTAAAACAGATTAAGTGTAATGACATTTTTATTAGTACTTGTAAATCATTAATGAATAATAAGTATTTTTTTAATCTTTAATCTGTTGATTTTTACTAAGCCGCCTGCGCAGTATTAACCTACACGTTTTCCGGTAGATGATAATACCCTATCATTAACATCAGTAAATTAACAAAAACTGCTTATTTAATTATCATTAAATAACATCAGGTAACTACTGTTTAAGTAATTGAAAACGGTTTAATTTATCATCATAATAATATAATTAAAAATAATATAATTAAATTATTAATATTAAAAAATATGTACAGTCAGCAATAAATGTCGATTTGCACTTAAAAAGTTTTGAGTACGAATGTCGATAGAAAAGAAAGAAAGAAAATACATTTATTTGCGGCAAACATGATGCATGCAAAAGAACATGATGACTATAGGACTAAGGGAAGACCAAAGAAACGATGGATGAAGGTCATGAGGAAAGTTTGGGTATGAATGTCAATGGCTATAAGAGTAGGGGAAGACTAAAGAAACAATGGACGCACTGTGTGAATGATGATATAGTTCGAAAGGGGGTGACTATCGAGATGATGACTAATAGAGAAGTACAGAAGGAAAAGACATGTATCACCAACCCCAAATAAATTGGGATAAGAGCAGGAGAGTGTTGATGATAATAATGGCATCACAATTATATGAAATACTTGTTGAATATTATATAAATTATCAAAATTAATCATCAAATAGTTCAGTACCTACGTCATGCTGAAATGTTTGATTTAATCTCTTTATCTGCTCACCTATTTATTTCCTTTGTTACATAGTCATTGCGTTATCTACCGCGAATCCGTGTTTTATCGCGGTGTATATGAGTTTTATTATATTTGCTGCTATTCAATTTATTACCCTCTATTATTCCAGAAATCAGCTCAATAAAACCATGACGAGTCAGGGGGTCTACTCCGAATTGGTATCGGCCGAATGTTCGGCCGTTTCCTGCTACGAAGTTACTATTTGGTTCGGTCGGTCCCGATCCTACACTCCTACACTCTTTTGAGTATTGACTATGGTCCCGACCCAACTGAGCCGATGCGAACCTTTTTCGGATTTTTCAATAATATTCGGTTCGGCCATGTGTCGGTCCGATCCGATCATTCGCACTTTGCACTTCGTAGTAGACCCCCAGACTAGAAGTCAAATTCTTCATAAATTTACCAGTTGAAAGCAGTAATTACAAAAACAATAAAAAACCATTGGGTCTCGCGTGGATCCACGTCCAGGGTTAATCACCTAATTTTTTTGAATTCCGTTTCTTTTGATAGAGAAATATATGCAAAGAATACTTTCGCCTATTGTCCTTTTAAAAAGCACTTGGTCTTATTTAATTCGATGTTGTTAATTGTATTGACGATAATAATATTTGAATGTCATTTCTTGTTGATCACAGATTGATTTGAATCATACCAATGAATGTTAATTACTTTTTCTGATTTGATTCACCCTAATTAATGTTAATTACTTTTTCTGATTTGATTCACCCTAATTAATGTTAATTACTTTTTCTGATTTGATTCACCCTAATTTTTGTTAATTACTTTTTCTGATTTGATTCACCATAATTAATGTTAGGTACCTAATTACTTTTTCTTTCGTGTAAATTTAATCATAATATATTTTTAATGTCTATTGATTAAGTCAGACTTTGCCTTGAAAGTCTGTGTCGTAACCTCTGGATACGAAGTTTCAAACCTATGTACTGTTTAGAAAAAAAATATTTTTTTGAACAACGTAACTATAAAAAAAAAAATCTAAACAGTGCTATAGGTAAATGTACCTATTTTATGGCACTGTATGCGTCTAACCTAACCTAAATCTGCACTTAAGTCACGTTTCTCTGTTACTTAAGTAAAGAAAGAAAATACATCTATTTAGCACAGACTAAAAGACACAATACACCAGATACATACTGCATACAGATAGATAGCAACAAATAAAAAAACAAATAGGTAGAAAGTATAAAGACCGCGATGTAAGAAATTAGCAGGAAAGTGTCTCACGGCTGCACCAAAAAGGCCCGGTTCAGCAAAAATAACAGACCACTAATGCCTGACGCTGGTTTTCGACTGAACCTGATGTGTGAGGTGACGGATGTAAATCAGTTTTAGTAGTCCATTTTGACACAGAAAAGCGTGACTTAGGTGCGGTTTAGGTCACACGAGCTATACAATGGGAAACGATACGTGTGACTTAAAAGTACCTAGCCACCAACCATCTGTGTGCCAAATTTCATCCAAATCCGTTCAGTAGTTTTTACGTGAAAGAGTAACAAACATCCATCCATCCATAAAAACTTTCACGTTTGTAATATTAGCAGGATAGGATAGGATAGATTATCTACATCCTGCTTTTATTTCATACTTGAAATTCGTAAGTACCTATTATTAATTAATAATTTTGGCCAACAAAATTCCAAATTATGACCTTCTAGATAGATCTTGTAAAACTGTCAGATTGGTGCATTTTCAGTAGTGGAATCAGGCTAAGAATTAAAAACAGATTTATTTTATTTTAAGCCTAAGCCCAAGACACATTAAAATATTAAATTTATGACTTGGCTAATGCGCAAAACGAAATCAATACTATAAGATACTATATCAGTTAGTAAAATAAAGTTTTATTGCCGTTTTTATCAGTATCTACACGACTCTGGCAATGATTTTGAAAATATCGATGGATGTATTGGAAAGAAATTTAATTTGATAAATTAACTGTTTGTTTTCTATTGATTAAATTAAATTTTATTCGAAAACGTCCATCGATTTCTTACAAAACATCAACTATATCCGACGACCCTGGTTACTTATCTCCTTTGGTGACTGTACACAAGGCTCAGTAACATAAATACTATAGATATACATAAAAAGAGTTCCGTAATCGAATCAGGAAATTAAAAAGTCATATTTAATTAACACTTGTATTCATCTATTTAAGAAATTATCCAAAGATTTTTGGGTCTTAACAAAACTATTAATTAATAGCACACGATCTAGTATTGTTGATGAGTAAAAGGCAAAAGGATAACAGTGGATTTTCGAGATTTTAAAAATTAAGTTACAGCAGAATTTTATTTCAAAAACTCGAACAATGAGAATGCAGAAGAAGCAGATATAATTGAAAAAGAAACCTAGTAAAGCCGTCTTCAGAGAATTGTGGCGATATTATCGTCGTATCACGTATTTCTATACACTCTCTTAGAACGTGTCTACACACGGCGAGACCATCGCCGCGATTCTCTCGCCCGTGGAGATGGCGCCTAACAGAGCTAGATTATAACACAACAAAAAAATCACAAATACTAGAACAATGACTCATCAACAATAAGGGCTAATTTCACAGTTTCCCGATAGAACATCTACCGAATAAGTCCAAAAACAGAACAGAATTTGAACCAAAATAATAATGTATATGCCAGACAAGTTAATCTGTAAAATTCGTTTTTTAAGCCCAGATACTAATTTGACAGGTGTAATGTAAAAGACTTAATGTCAGATTAGTATCCGGGAATTAAAAAACGAACTTTATATGTTGAAACAAGCCACTAAGCTGGTATTAGAATCTTCACTGATATCGTATTATGACGTTTTAATACCATCATGAGTCCTCTGCAAAAGAGAGAGACAGGACTATACATGAACATGACTGATAGCACCATCCCTTTTTCTGACTGGAATCTTAATGGCATTAAACTTCGTAATACGAAAACGACACCGCTATTTTTTCATTTTTAAAACGTCAACGTCAAACGAAACGTTAAAAGACAAAATGAATCATCACGTTCCTTTCTACGTAATATTGCCAGTGTATGTAGTGTTAACGTAGAAGGAAACGAAAATGAACATTCACAGGAAGCGTCTGATTTCAGCTAAATTATTCTTTTGACAATCAACGCACAAATAAACAGTCATGAAATGCTTCGGTAATTTCTTACGCACCGCAGATAAAAACGAAAAACTGACCTGGATTTCATAGTTGAAGTAGGTTCCGGGAGCACAAATCCTTTCAACCTTTTCACCGAAGACGCACTGGTAGAATTTGTTGCACTCAGTTTCATGAGGAAGGAGGTGATGAACGTCTAAATCGACGGGACAGCCGTTGTCCAGGATATCTCCAATGTCGTCTTCTCCAGGGGGAGATGGAGTTGAAGTCGCGGGGGCAGAGGTAGTAGGATACTCGTATGAGCCATCGTTGACGCAGTCCACGTTTTGGGGCCAGTCGCAGACCTTTATAAGAAGGAGAGATTGGTTAGGTTCATGAGTGGTCTACATCTATGTATACTAGAGGTAAAATTGGTTTCTTTGTATGTAGGGGGTAATCATTGGAACTACCAGTCGGATTTGAAAAAAATCTTTTTGCATTTAATAGCCCAATTCTTGAGGAAGGCTATAGGTTATTTTACATGACGCTATAACCCTTAGGAGAAAAGCAAAAACAAAAAAGGTCAAAAATATGTTTGCAAGTATATGTATAATGTTACACGTGTTTACAAATAAATATATCTTTATCTTTAAGAAAGGCGAAAACGAAGTGATAGCTCTGGCAGGCGATGCAATGCAACGGGAATGTGAATGTGCGTTTCTTGTTCCCAACAAGAAACACGCGGACGAAGTCGCGGGCAGAAGTTAGTCCTACTAATATTATAAGCGCGAAGGTTTGAGAGGATGGACGGATGGATGTTTGTTACTCTTTCACGTAAAAAACTACTGAACGGATTTAAATGACATTTGGCACACCGCCCCTCGGTTTTACCCGCATAAGTTTCGATCCCGTGGGAATATCAGGATAAAATAATAATAATATCCTATGTGTTAATCCTGGTATACTATCTGTGTGCCAAATTTTGTCCAAATCCGTTCAGTGGTTTTTGCGTGAAAGAATAACAAACATTCATCCAACCATCCTCACAAACTTTCACATTTAAAATATTAAGTAAGATTTTTCGGTCTGAGAAATTGTAGACTCATTTATGTCACCTACAAGGCACAATAATTTAATTTTCTCTTTGACATCTTTAGCTGCAACGAATTCATATGGGAAGACAAAACCGGCCTGTGGCATATTGCAGTACCTGTGTTGTGTTTGACTGACAAGAATACAGTTAGTTAGGGCTCAGCCTATAATGTTCCCACTGCTGGGACACAGGCCTCCTCTCTGTGAGATGGAGTGGGCCAAAAGACGGGCCTAGTGCGGTTTACCAGATGTCACAGTCTTCGAATTTTTGGTTGTAGGACATGCCACTTTCCTCAGGATGTTTTCTTTCACCGTTTTTGAGAGCAGTAGTGAATACTTTACGCAAAGTGCCTGAACTGCTTGCTTGCGTAGGAACCCTCGTCCTACAATTCTTCTTCTTCTCTTCTTTTTTTCTTTCTTTATTCTTTCTTTCTTCCTTTTCTTTTTTCTCGTTCTTATTCTTTTTATTTCTTCTTCTTTCTTTCTTTCGTCTTCTTCTTCTTCGTTCTTTCTTCTTAATTATTTCTTCTTATTATTTTCTTCTTTCTTTCTTTCTTCTTCTTCTTAAGTCACGGCCGTTACCACTGAGGCACCATTGCTCTTTTGAGCCACCTCTACTCCGAGTATGGCTCATCTTCCTTACATTTTATCTCTTTCATCTATAGTAACAGCCATAGTTAGATATATGGCGTCCTTATCTTAAGTAGTCACCATATGAACAGTTATTGTTCACAGTATCAATCTAAATAATATTAACCTTATCAAATGAGTTCAAGGTATAATAAGCAGGGCTTCCCCTTTCCAATAACCAAATACATGTCATCATTCACCTGCCTTTATCCCATTTTTTTCGGGTCGATGCAACGTCTTATCTTCCATACTTCTCTATTAGTCGTTTTCTCGGTAGTCACCGCCTTTCTAGCCATATACTTTTTCACACAGTCCATCCATCGTTTTTTTGTCTTCCTCTGGTCTTATAGCCGTCAAAATCAAAATCAAAAGCCATTTATTCAAATTAAGCTGAGAATCAGCACTTTTCGAAAGTCAAAATTACAAAAGACAGTCCCCCAAAAACGCCCGCCCTTCACCATTCCTCCACATTCATACTGAAATCTTTCCTCACGACATTTTCCTCATTCCTCCTTATCACTTATATTATCAATTACCATTTACAATTATTTATATTTCTTAAACTGACATTTTATTAAACTTTATCTCTTGAACTGACATAGGTATAACTTTGACATCAATTAATTAATTTGTTCCTATAATTCCTTAATCACGAGATCTTATTGTTGTTGCTGTCTATTTTGATTTTATTTTTATGAATGTACCTAATTATATTAGTAACATTGTGCAGGTTAAAATTACATATTTGCACACGATATGTAATGGTAGAATGTAAAGGGGCCATTATAGCTTTAAGATCATACATTGTAAACCTATATTCTGGCAAATAAATGATTTGATTTGATTTGATCACATCATAATTATGCCCATGCCATGTTAACCGATTTCCACACAGCTTTTCAGTTACCGGTACCACTTGCAGACTTCCTCCTATGTACTAATTTCTTATTCTATCCATTCGTGTAACACCACACGTCAAGTAAATGTTCACATATCAATGTAAATGATATTTTCTGTAATAACCTTATCAAATGATTTCAAGGTACAACTAAAAGGGCTTCCCCTTTCCAATCCAACCTTGCACTTTCATAATTCGTTTAATCCGTTATAACCAGTTAATAAAATTCTATGAGTATTTTATCTATAAAAATTTTTATAGTACCTAGCATTTTTTTGCCACAAGGCCGGAATTGTGCTGGCGAAATATCATAAAGATATAAGAATTGTATGAGTTATCAAGATTTTGCGGCTTAATAGTCGATTAGCACAAAACTCGAACAAAACTGGCGAATCGTCACTTTTAAATACTATAGTTTTTTTCAATAGGCGACTCGCATGAAGTTAATTTATTTGTGGGCAAGTCGACAACTCCAAAAATATGTCAAAAGTCAAAGCATTTATTTCAAATATAATTAATAAATATGTATTAGGCAATTGGCACATTTTTGAATTGTATGCAATAAAGTATAGAAAAAAGGACACTAGCGCACAGAGCTGATACGAGTTAAATATTATAAAACGTGTACTTTTTCTTAACTTCATTACTATCTACTATTTCTAAGTCTTCGACTCGCTCACCGAAGAAATAATATTATTTAAAACTCACAATTCGCCCGTTTTGGGTGAGTAAATTCGCGCAAATCGTAATATGAGACGAGGCCTATGTCCCAGCAGTGGCAATAACATCGGCTGATAATGGTAATAAAGTTTCCTCTACTAACCTCGATCTTAGGGTTGAAGTAGGTGCCAGGTGCGCAGTACCTCAGAACCAGCTGACCTTTGTCACAGTAATAGAACTGATGGCAGAATTCTTCGTGTGGAAGGAGCTTATGAACATGGATGTCAGCAGGACAACCATTTTCCAAGGTTTCACCATCTCCAGGGTTAGCTGTTGAAACAGGAGCTGTGAAAGAGAAGAAAATTGATTACAGACGGAATGGTAAGAGGGATGTGCGGTGTTACATGAATGTATAAAAAAGAAATCTAATGATGTAACTCTGAGATTGCAGTGGATCCCTTCACATGTTGGCTTGAGGGGTAATGAGAAGGCTGGCATTTTGGCAAAAAGATCTTGTACAGACGAAAGCGAGGTGTTCATAATTCCTAATTACTCAGAATATTTTTCACGGCGCAAGACAATATGGCAACAAAAGTGGATAGAACATTTTGACATCAAATCTCGAGAAAAAGAATATGGTACAAAACTACGCAATGTGAGCCTCCTCGGACACCGCGGTTTACCGACGTTAAACTAGGTAGGCAAGTACTTAAAATAGCTTTTAGAATACGATCTGGACCACTAAAAAATATTACCCTTTTAATGAAGAAATCCCTTTCACCTAACTGTATTGTTTGTGATAAACCAGAAGATGTCCAACACCTCCTCATAGAATGTATTCGCAATAATTTTGAAAGGCAACATTTATGTAAAATATTAATATTAAATGCAATAATGCATACATATCTGCATTATTGGTTTAGGTAAATTCCAATGTATTCTGGCTTACCCCGCAAGCAATAAAGCTAAGCTTATTTATAGATTTATATTTAATAGCCTTAAGAAAATTTTGTAAGTAACTTGCGAAATGAAATTATGGGGCTGACATGACCTATTAATGGTAGCAAGTCCCTAATAAATAAAGAGGAAATGAAAAAAAAAACCTAGAAATCACATAAGTGTAAGTCTGAAAGGGGTAACTGAAAAGTGTTGTGGAAAGTGTTTGTCATCGGTTGTCATTGGTTGTCGGGCATGTGATACGGAGAAATGAGGAAAATGTCGTGAGGAGAGTTTCGAGTATCAATGTTGATAGCATAAGAATAGGGGAAGACCAGAGAAACGATGGATGGACTGTGTGAATGATGGATATGGTTAGACAGGAGGCGACTACCGAGATGACGACTAATATTGAAGTATGGAAGAAAAAGACATGTTGCGTCGAAATTGGGATAAGAAATGATGATGACCCAAGGGAATTCAGGCATGATATTGTTATCACTGTGATTGATTTGAAAAAACTTTACCTGATGTTGAAGGTGCAGCCGTGGGGCGCTCCGTATCACAAGGAGGTTCGGTAAATTCTGTTGTAGCTACAGGAGTTGTTGGGTCAGGTGATGATTCAGTAGTTGTAATGTCAGGTCGTGTTGGTTCAGAAGTTGTAACGTCAGGTCGTGTTGGTTCAGAAGTTGTAACGTCAGGTAGTGTTGGTTCAGAAGTTGTAACGTCAGGTCGTGTTGGTTCAGAAGTTGTAACGTCAGGTCGTGTTGGTTCAGAAGTTGTAACGTCAGGTAGTGTTGGTTCAGAAGTTGTAACGTCAGGTCGTGTTGGTTCAGTTATGACTTCAGGTGTGGTTGGATCAGGGGTTGTACTGTCAGGTACTGTTGCTTCAGTTATTCCAGAAGTTGTAGTACGGAGTGTTGTTGGTGCATTTGTTGGAGTTGCAGTTGCTCCTGTTGTTCCATCTGCAGGTGTACTGCTGGATCCTGGTAAAGTGCATCCCGAAGAGATTGGATGCACACAAACCTGTGGAAAAAAATAATGAGAATATTTATGATAATCAGATATTCTAGAAAGTCATAGATTACAATCGTTTTTTTTTATAAGGGACTAGCTGTTGCCCGCGACTGTGTCTGCGATACGGGGAAAATGAAATTAAATGAATGTTTTTTGCAAGAATTGTAGTAAAGTCTTTCGGGGTAAAGTGATTCGGGATTTCGAGATTCGGCCTAACGTATAAGAGTCACATTATAGATGGTCGGGTTTTTTTAACAGTTTCTTAAATAATTCGCCCGCGCAAAACTAGCATGCTATATATCCTCAAGAAGCCTATGTCCTTTTTCAGGTCCAAGGACCTACATAAGAGGAAGTCTGAAAGTGGCACCGGTAACTGAAAAGTTGTGTGGAAGTCGGCTGTCATGGTATGGGCATGTGTTACGGAGGAATGAGGAAAATGTCGTGAGGAGAGTTTCTTTATTTATTTAGGTTAGCCAACGATTTACACGATACATTTAACAAATCATTTCCTTATACATTTATAAGTGCAACAATTACTTACAGGCTAACACAACATGCACCATTAATGGTTTTACTTATTTCAAAGCCAAGAAGGATATTTACAGTTATAGTTATTAATAATTTTCTTTTTGATAATCCATGCATAACAATTGTAATAACAGCAATTCCGGGTGTTCTCGTCTAGCTAACGGAGAGTACTTGCATAGACACAACCTTGTAGCTAGGATAATCCATCAGCAACTTGCTCTGAAATACAGCCTTGTGGAATCTGAGGTGCCGTACTACAGGTATGTGCCCGGCCAAGTTCTCGAAAATGGAAATATCACATTGTACTAGGATCGATCCATCATCACTGATAGGACTATTGTTGCCAATAAGCCTGATATAGTGGTGGTGGATCGATCAGAGCGGCGCGCAATGATTGTTGACATAACCGTCCCGCATGATGAGAACCTCGTGTAAGCCGAGAAAGATAAACAAATCAAGTATCTTGACTTAGCTCGCGAGGTTGTTGACATGTGGGATATGGACTCAGCGATCATTGTGCCGATAGTCGTGACAGCCAATGGCTTAATAGTCAAGAGCTTCGACCAACACCTGAGGAGGCTCTCGTTGGGTAGCTGGATCAAGGGCTTGATTCAGAAAGCGGTACTTCTGGACACGGCTCGCATTGTCAGGAGGTTCCTCTCTCTGGAGCCCTGACCGCCGGTAGCTTAGACCCTATTCCCGATACCGGTGGGCTACTATGTTTTATATTTTTAAACGATTTTTTTATATTTTTGTTTATAAAAATATTTATAAATATAATTTATATGTACAGACGCCAGCACATCAAGCTACTACAATCTGTCAAATTTCTTTAATAGATGATCAACTATAACGTTAAAGCATTAAGGTTCAAGATTGATTGGGAAAATTTGACAGTTTCGGGTAGCTTGACCTGCTGGCGTCTGTACTTAGTTGAAATAAAGAAAAAAACAGCAATTACCTTCTAAATAATTAAAAAATAAAAACAGTTTTGAGTACAAAAGAGTTTAGAGTATGAATATAATGAGATTAGGGGAAAACTAAGGAAAATATGTATGGACTGTGTGAATGATGATATGTTAAGAAAGGGGTGACTAGCGAGATGACGACTAATAGAGAAGTATGGAAGAAAAAGACATGTTGCGCCGACCATAAATATATTGGGATACGGGCAGGAGAATGGTGAGGGTCTTAAGAAAAGAATATAAGGTAGACTAACCTGGATTTCAGCATTGAACTCAGTCCCAGGGGCGCAGTTCCTTGGTTCGATCCATTTCAAGCCATATTCACAGTAGTAAAACTTTGTGCAGTCGTATTCGTGAGGAAGCAAGAAGTGGTACTCCGCAGGGGGACAGTCCTCATGGGGCTCGTATAACCTTTGGTTGGTCAGTTCCGCGTCATCGTTGGGACGAGCCTGGACTAGCGCAAGCGCCGTCAGGACGAGAAGTGTTTCTAAGGAGACAAAGAGTCGATCAGTGGTTGCGATTTAATCCAGTTAATAATGTCGTGATGTGAACCTGACGTCGCCGCTCCGCCTTGAGCAAGCTTGGTGATCAATGCTTATGCCTTTTTGTATTGCTGCTTTTACCCTGCAGTGTGACTATAGTGGAGCAGCAGCAGGAGCGAGGTAATGGTCGCGACTTAAGAGTTGTAGGTCGTAGGTTCGAACCCAGATAGGCGCTTAGTGCGGGTTGGTAGACGTCACATGTCTTCGAAATTTTGGCTCTAGGACATGCCTGTTTTCTCGCGATGTTTCCTTCACCATTTTGAGAGTAGTGGTGATGAAATAATTTACACAAAGTAAAGCACCTATCAGAGTTCGAACTGTAGCTACACTCGTTTCTACTGGGCCACGTCTGCTCTAAAAAGAATTTGAGCATTGAAACTACGTTAATGAAATATAATTAATAATAATTACGACTGAATAAGATTGTAATTAATCTTTATAATCTACAACACGAGAATGTGTTGTTCGATAAAATATTTAATACCTACGTGCAAAAGATATCTAAATCTATTAGTAATCGCCATTTTGTTTTGTATTTGATTAGTATTAGTGTTAGACTACCGGTGTTTTTTGTCAGTAATAACTGTAAAAAATATTTTTTAATACAAGTATATCATTAATGCAATACTAACAATTATAATAATAATTGTCAGTATTGCTTTAATGATATACTTGAATTACAAAAATAGTTTTTTACTCAGTATGAAAAGTTAGTGTAATAATTGACAATTAGCTTTTAAATGATATAAGTTAAACTATCTTTTGTTTTTAATTTTATCTTTCGTTCTGTCATAGCAAAATCAACCTTTAATGTTCCCGCTGCTGGGATACAGGCCTCCTCTCTTAGAGAGGGAGTGGGAAGTAATCTCCCAAGCGGGCCCAGTGAGAGATGGTAGATGTCACGAGTCGTCGAATTTTTGGTTCTAGGACATGCCGGTTTCCTCACGATGTTTTTCTTCACCGTTTTGAGAGCAGTGTTGATGAAATAATTTACACAAAGTAAAGCGCCTGCCTGGGTACGAACCCACGACCTACATCTCGTAAGTCGCGGCCGTTACCACTGGGCCACCACTGCTCTCCACTACTCTCCAGTTCTGCACAATTACGTTTTATATTTTTTAATTAGTTAATTATTAATATTTTGTATGATGCCACATTAAATTGTACTTGAAAAAACTTATTTAGCAATTTGAAAACGGAGTGCGACCGTTTACTATTAATAATTATTATTGTTTACACACGAAATAAATTTACAAAAGTTTACTTGTCTCAATCAAAATCTAAATCCGATAATTTAGCGTAGATTACAGTGAATCATTATTTAAAAGTCCTCATATTATCTTAGATATATTTTCGATGTAAATAATAATTTTGACGTCAGTTAATTATGTCGCAATAACTAATAATTTTTATTATTATTCTAATAGGAACTTCCTTATTGGTTTCCGTACCTACTCCGTCTACAGGTCTACGTCTTACTAAGGGGTACAATCAGCCTATAATGTTCCCACTGCTGGGACCCAGGCCTCCTCTCTATGAGAGGGAGTGGGCCGTAATCCATCACGCGGGCCCAGTGCGGGTTGGTAGAAGTCACATGTATTCGAATTTATGGTTCTAGGACATGATGTTTTCCTTCTAAGTTTTGCGAGCAGTGGTGATGAAATAATTTACACAAAGTAAGGCGCCTGCCTGGGTTCGAACCTACTGCGTTCAAACTGCCCCACTAGTAAGAAGTATTATCCAGTAACTGGGTTGTGAAAGTTGCAGAGGCAGTCGCTCCATATTAAAAAGTGGTATTCATCTGCGTCCGGTTAGTCTAGAAGCAGATCACGACATAGCTGGGCAAGGTAACCCAGATATTGTCCCAGAACTAAACACTCGAAGTCTGGCGAGTCAGTTGTTTTAACACACAAAGAGGCAGGAATCTACACTATGGAACAGGAAAATAAACTGACCATCTGTCTCACTGACCTCTAACAATTAAAAAGTTCAAAATAAATACTATAAACGGATGTCACTCCTGGATACGGCTCATCGTCATACTCTACCTAGCTTTTTCCTAACTTTGTTGGTGTTGGCTTCCAGTCTAACTAGGCGCAGCTGAATACCAGTATTTTACATGAAGTGACTGCCTATCTGACCTCCACAACCCAGTAACAAGATAGCACAAATATTAAGGGACTAACCACACTTATTCAGCTCTGTTCAGCTTTTGTTCATCAAAATGTAGCTATATGATGCGTCACTCCATACAAAATTGTTGTATTCTATAGACAAAAGCTGAAGAAAGCTGAATATGTGTGGTTAGTCCCTAAGACTGGTTGCCCTACATTCAGGCTTCTGACTACCCCTAACGACTGCCAAAGGTCTACGAATGACAGCCGGCACCAACTAATAAAATCTACGAATAACAGCCGGGACCAACTAATAAAATCTAAGAATGACAGCCGAGACCAACTAACAACGACTAGAATCAATTCTATTTTATTGTAATTTTTCACATTCAAAAGTGCCTTATAAGTGCCTATTTGAAATAAATGCTTTGACTTTGACATTAAGATCTACGAATGACAGCTGGGACCAACTAATAAAATTTACGAATGTCAAGCGGGACCAACTTATTTTTATTTGCCGTAAATAAATAAATAAATAAAGTATTTATTTGCAAAAAACATGGTATACATGGTGTTTCAGTAATTACAACAAAGAGCTTACATGTTTTGCCAGAATTGTACTTAGCATGCAAAGTTTTACTTAAAACTAACATGCGAATTTCTTTGCCATGAATTCTTTAAGACTATAGAAATTATTAGAATTCAACCAATCAAACAATTTTCCCTTAAATAATCTAGAGTTTAAGTTTTTTTATGTTACTCGGTATCTTATTATATATACGAACACAAGTATATAAGCAGCTTTTATTATATTTAGCAAATTTGGGAAGATCATGCAGAACGAGTCTCTGTGGATCACGCCGGCTCCGTGGATTAATATCGTTATCTGATATAAATAAAGCTTTATTTTTATTAACGAACATGCATATTTCAAATATATAGAGGGACGGCAGAGGTAACAAACGTAGTTTTTTAAATATAGGTTGACATGATTCCTCCGGGTGCATCCCGTGAATTGCCCTAATGCACTTTTTTTGAGCAACAAATGCTCGGTTTATATCTGTGCTATTTCCCCATATTATAAGCCCGTAGCGTAGACCGATTCTACATAATATGCATGATAGGTCATGAGAGCTGTTTTTGGATTCGTTATATTTTTGATTTGCTTAAGTAAGTTTGTAATTTGTTCTGCGTAGTAAGTATATAAAAAATAAGACTTACTTATCATTCCTTAATTTGGGTGTTTTATAATATTTTGCACACACAGTCCTAGAACCACTATAGTAATGCGCCGAGACTGAGTAGTGGTACATATTTTATACTCCTTATCTTTCGATAATCCGAGATAATTAGTGATTGAAGAACAATCGATGTAGTTTTAAACACATGTGATAATGATTGCGGGTTCCGGGGGTTGAATGGAAAAACGCTGATCCTTGTTCTGATTAGATTATCTTGATTTTATGCTAGATCCGATAGGGAATAGATAGAGGTAATTTAACCTACTGTTTTTCTGTTTTTCTGCGTCTATCTACCTGATGTATCATTTTAACCGCGTAACGGAATATTACCTATTATTATAATAATAATAATACATTATTTATATTTCCATAAGTAATGTACAGAGTAGGTATGCGCAGCATTTACAGCGTAGGACTTACAAGTGCACAGATATTTGATCAATAACCCCATGCTGGGTGGAACCTGTGTTACAGGGGTCATCCATCCGTCTATTATACAAATTACAGGTACTCAATACTCAATATCTTTATTGCTTTATCATAATGTGTACTTAGGTGGTATACAACATGTCCCGGAATTAACGCACACCACCAGATACCCCAATTAGAATGTTATGGTATAATCATAATACATACACTGAATTTTTATTATTAAGTAATAAACATTGTTTTTCTCATAAATTAGTTACACTGATTGTGGGAGAAAATTGTGGTCACATTACAAATCTACGCATGCAAACAGTCGCACTCGTATAAGGGTCTAGCGCAGTAGGTACTTCATCCATTTCGGTTTGTTTTGACTGTACAGCGGAAGTGTGACAGTAATTTACGTAGTTTTAATTATTTTTGGGAGAAAAAATTACCTATATTAAAAATTACAGAAATCGATTCAGAAAACGATTCTGAACAAATTACTTTCATAATTTGCATTAATTCAGTTACACATTGTATATATAATTTAGTTCATTATGAACCCTGTAGGGTACAGCAAAAGGATAGAAGAGAGGAAGAGAGAAGGTAAGTTCGTAGTACCCACGCATTATTTAGGCGAGCAATTATGTGCTTATATCTAGTGTGAAAAAGATGTGGTGAGTGCGTGCATTATAGAATATAGATCTTTTTCTTATTCTTTCCGTGTCGACGTATTTTTAATCGACTTCAAAAAAGGAGGACGTTCTCAATTCGGATTCGGATGTTTATATAAATATCTGAATTGAGAACCTGCTCCTTTTTTGAAGTCTGTTAAAACACATTTTTTTTTTGTGTGATTTTTATTATGTTGTCTGACTGCCCTGTTGGTCTCAAGGTCGCAAACGCGACTGCTGAGCGTGGACTACTGGGTTCGATTTCCGGGTCGGGAAAAAGTGTTATTGGGTTTTCCCACTGGGAATTTCTTAGTAACAGCCCGGAGTTTGGACGTTGGCGGTGTGACACCCTGATGCCTCAGAAAGACGTTGTTTCTGCTCCTACTCTCTCTCTTGTCGTGTCGGATTGCTGTCTTATTGGACAATGAGAATGAGGGAAGAGACTGCACCTATGTCTGCGCACACACTTGTGCACTATAATATCTCCCGCGCCGAAGGCTGGTCCGCTGAGGGTCGTCATGGCCGAAATTCGGTCTGGATGACTTTATTAGAATTGTTTGAGCCCAGTAGGTGGTCACGTTGATAGCGTAATCAGTGCTATTTAGTTTAGTTCGCCAAAAGTACAAGTGCCACTTAGGACACTGCACGAAATGGCGCATAGTCTTATCAGAAGTCCTCGCACTGTATTATTATAGATAGCTATGGGTAATGTATAGGTAGGGTCATGTACTCACTAGTTCAAGCCTAATGTGTAACTATGGTTGTGTGTTTTGTGGATTAAACAAATAAAATAGGTAACATACGGAACCTCAACCTCTGCCTATAATTAAAACGTTTCAATTCTCAAGATTGTAGCATTCTATTCAAATAGTATTTATATTTAATTCTGCGAAATGATAGTCCCTAATACTATGGAAGAAATAAAATTGCTTTTTCGAGAGAGCAGTCATTGTGACTGAATTGTGAAGTAAGATAGAGAGCAGTAGCGGCTCAGTGGTAACGACCCTGACTTACGAGTTGTAGGTCGCGGGTTTGAACCCAGACAGGCGCTTTACTTCGTGTAATTTATTTATCACCATTGCTCTCAAAAACGGTGAAGGAAAACATCGTGAGGAAGCTCGCATGTCCTAGGACCAAAAATTCAAAGATTATAAATAATATTTTAGCTATTATGGTCGATGCACCTTTGTCAGTTTCATGAAAGTGCATTTATGTCTCCACCTCTATCACCTCTGGCAAAAATCGAAATAGAAAGAAAGAAAGGAAAAGAAAGAAAAATATTTTATTCTGCACAAATAAAACGCACGATTAGAAGTAAAAAAAAAATTTTTTTTGTTTTTCTTAAAAATACATGGGCACTTATGAAACATCAGAAGCTAGGTGCACGGTTCCAATTGGTAGATTCACTATATTAATTTAAGTCTATAATTATTATGTAAATATATATTGTTTGAAAATATCTGTGAACACAAAATCTTCATTCAAAAACAATAAAATTATTCCACTCCGTAAAATCGTCATGTGGGGGCAATGGATCAAATTGCACAGTCCGAAAATCTGGCTGTATACGTGTTGCTAGGAATGCCAAGTGCGCATAATTTGAGCCAACGGGGTCCAAAGGTCAACCGTATCGGCAAAGCGATTATTACCCTAGGCCAAGGTTGCACATTGGAAGGGGGATACCTTTAGTATTTATGCTCATAATCAGTTCAACAACCATCGGAGTCCCAGATGTGTCTGTGCGAAACTAAATCTTGTAAACGTTTGCCTTAGATAACTTCAGTGTGGCTGAAGATCATCATCTCATTTGGGATTTATTAAGGACTCAAATTGACGAAGTTAAGGAACAGTAGTCGACAGATCAGAGGAACAATTCTCGTAATTTATAGAACGTTCACAGTCTGATCTCAGTCTCACTCTGTCAAAAACAACTCTAATTTCCTTAAATTTTTGTCAAGTTTTTGACATTGATTGTCGCTGAGATGAGAGTGGCCTTCTGAGCATTCACGAAATTCATCACTATACTGTGGTGTACATCAGTGTTGCTTCGGTTAGCATCTTGAGTGACGTCATCGTGGACCTCAGAAAACATTGAAGTACAGGCAGAATACTCGTACTAGCGTCGCCGGCTCCCCAGGGCCAGGAGACTGTCTGGGTGGGGCCTGTGACAGTCGCGCCGGCAGACAGTGCTAGTGTCATCAGGTTTAGTGGAATCAGTGCAAAAGTGTAGTGAAGTGTTTACTATTAATGGATTGTGGTAACTCGACAACTTTTCTGATGATGTACGTACACCTTTTTTAATTAACAGACCTCTAAAAACTATGATAAACACTTTTTTTAAATACATGAGCCTCTTTTTAAATTTCTGGTCGCTTCTTACTGTTGGTCGCAGTTCTAAGAGAGGGGCTTATGGCTCAGTAATAACTGCCACACGGTTCGATCGATCAGGTTAAGCTACACTTGCCGCGGTTGGTCCGCGGATGGATCTTTACATATCAAGAGCCCTCCGTGCCTCGGAAATCTCGCTAAGCCATTGGTCTCGGCTGCCATTCGTGATGGCAGTCGTTATGAGTCGTCAGAAGTTCAAAATTCTGACAACCAGTCTTACCATGGGGTCAACCAGTCATATCACATTACCCAGTAACACACTGGGCCCGCGTTGTGAATTACGGCCCACTCTCTCTCACAGAGAGGAGGCCTGTGTCCCAGCAGTGGGAACATTATAGGCTGATTATGTAAGTTTTGATCCCGCGGGAATATCGGGATAAAAAATTATTATATGTGTTAATCCTGGTTATAAGCTATCTGTGTGCCAAATTTCATCCAAATCCGTTCAGTAAGGCTATTAAGTGGAAATTAAGTTACTTATAAATCTGTTTTTTTTTTTGTACTGTTTGTCCCGTTCCCACAGACAAACCGTGTAAACGGTTTTGTGGGGCATAGTTTATAAGCAAGATTTTTGTAAACTTACCTTTAATTAAGAAATAATATAAATATATATATATACTAAACTACTATAGGAGTGTAGTGTGTTTGTGTGTGTGTAGTAATGTATATATATAGTAGTTTTTGCGTGAAAGAGTATTAAAACTTTCATCCATCAATCCTCACAAACTTTCGCGTTTATAATATAGGTACGTAGGATCATTTCAGAATGATGAAAACAATTGCCAATTACGATGGCTAATACATGATTGGTGACGCTCAAACATACATAGATAACAATCATAATTTTTGTTTTTGTTTTCGTGTTCAACTTGATCATAATATTAGAAAACAAACAATTGTTTTTAATTTTGGGGTTCCGTACCTCAAAAGGAACAACGGAACCTTTTATAAGATCACTTCGTTGTCCGTCTGTCTGTCCGTCAGTAAAGACCTTTTTTTACTAGCTGTGTAGCGCTTTACTTTGAGTAAATAATTTTATCAACACTGCTCTCAAAACGGTGAAGGAAAACATTGTGAGGAAACGAGCATGTCCTAGAACAAGAAATTCGTAACGACTGTCAAATATCCGCGAATGACAGCCGTGCCCAACGGCTTTTTTTTCTGGTTGGGAAATCATCATATGACTTCTCCCGCTCTGGGCGGAGCAGGAGGGCGTGTCAGACTTTTACTGACTAAAACCCACCCGTGTTCCTTCAGTTGCCTATGCCAGGGACCACGGTATCTCTTTCGAACAACCCGCGGCCCTGGCAGGCATCGGCCCTAGCGGACCCCGTCACTTCGTGCTGACATCTCTTTGAGGCGCGCGTGGAACACAACGCGCCGTCGACTCGGGCCTGGTCCTTGCCGGGCGGCGAACGTGCTTTCCGAGCCACGGAAGGGTTCTTGGTATGTAAAGATGGTCACTCATCCACAGACCAACCGCGGAAAGCATAGCATCATGACATATTGTATGAAATAGTTTCAGAAATCGGTTCCAAAAACGCAAGGAAATCAAATCTTAGACGAAGACTTTCGAAAAAGTAGGCTTTTCCCTAAAAAAACAAACCTTGTCAGGAGATCTTTAAACAGATGTAAATTCATGTACCTGCTATCACATTAATTATTTAATAACGTTATCAGAAAGATCGCAAGATGCACCTAATGATTCAACTGCAGTACCCACGTTTGATTGCACAATGAGGATTTAAATTATATTAATCTGTTGAAAAAATCTTTTCTTATAATTACTTACGTTTCCTTAGTCATGATTCGTTAGGGGGTGGAGGAGGTATGGGAGGGGCTCGAGGCTAAATGATAACAGCCGCAGGGGTCCATTGAAGGTTAGGCTGGCTGGCTGGCTGGTTCGTGGACGGGTGACCATCCATTACATATCGAGACTGCTCCGTGCCTCGGAAAGCACGTTAAGCCATTGGGACGGCTGTCATTCGTAGATCCTTGACTGTCGTTACGGGTGATCGCCCAAAAATTCTAACAACTAGCCTTGCCGTTAAACCAGTAACTGGGTTGTGGAGGTCAGATAGGCAGTCGCTTCAATCAAAATCAGAAGTCATTTATTCAAATTAGGCTGAGAATCAGCACTTTTCGAACGTCAAAATTACAAAAGACAGTCCCCCATAAACGCCCGCCCTTCACCACTTTCTAGTGCTATCGCTGGGAAGAAAAAGTGGCGCAACAAAGTCCCCAGTAGCTCCATGTACAACAATATTGTTTATTTACGAGTATTTATTTATTATTCCCAACACAACTAGCATTACAGGTTGCCCCAAATCGGTAGCGTGGTAATAAACAATATTTCTTCCATTAAAGCTTATTACATGTAAAGTAATTTTTGTGAACTCATTCACAGAACATGTAAATAAATCCACCCTTTCCGCGATTTCGTTAAATGTATGCAATGCGAGCATCTAAGGTGCTTTACCCAGCAGGTTGGTCCAGCCGCGAGGCACCGCCAGTAACCGCGGTCTCCGTCGCCGCGACACGTAATGATTATCCGGCATGTTTAGACACACATCCTTTAGTACACCTGGGTTAGAGATCTTACCACGCGATAACTGAAAAATATATGTAACAAATGCCAAATTCCTTCTTGTTTCCAGCTTGTTGTACCCAACCATACCTAACACAAATAGGTTTGGGTACATCAATGGATAGAAAGGATAGACTCCATAAAGTTTCATGTACAGGTACCATGTGATTTTTTCTGTATGCGCACCAGCATTAGGACATTAATTTGGTTTCATGTGGTTTATTCAACTGCATCCGGTTAGACTGGGAGCCGACCCCAACATGGCTTAGGAACAGGCTAGGCTGATTGCAGATTGTTTTGTTACAGGTCAATTAGGTCGACATTACGCCAGCACCCTAATTGCGTAACATTAAATCTCAATCTGAATCATTTAGAACGATATTGCTAACCCATTGCTTCATATGTACTAAAAACAAACCTGCTCAACAACGAAAATAACGCAATGAATGTTGTTGAACTGTCAAAATGAAAGCCATTTCCAATGTTAGTGTTATGCAAGTACCCTCCGATTGGAAGTTGTTACGGCTACCTAAGGGCCAGTTTTTAGATCTGTATTTAAACTCAACCCATTGTTAAAAATAGTAACTAACTCATGGTTAAATTTTTGCAAAATGTGTTTTTTGATCAATTTTTAGTTTATAACTGTATTGTGTAGGTATGTATTTTTAGGGTCCCCTATGTTGTTTCGAACGCCGCTGTTGCGACACACGCTGTTGCGAATTATTTTTCCACTGCCTCACAGGTTCGAAAGCTCATGGACTCGAATGAAGTAGTCGCGAAAGACGCTGTTTCGAAAAACATTTTCACTGCCTCATACGCTCGAATGCTTGTGATTTCGATTTATTTAGTCATAAAGTGTACAGAAAAATATTTAAGCAGTAATTAAATAAAATCAACAAATTCTACAACTAACTAAAACTAACACATGTGCAATTGATTAATTTCTGAAAAATACCACTAATAATTAATACCACTTAGGTACCTAGACAATTTTTTATAAAGATCAGTCTTAGATTTTGTGTTAAGTACTCATAGAAAAAAATGTACAGTTGAGGTACTAATATTTTTTTGATTGTTACTTTGTTAATAATAATATTAAATGTTGATGTTGACACCGAATTTGTTGATTTTATTTAATTACTGCTTAAATATTTTTCTGTACACTTTATGACTAAATAAATCGAAATCACAAGCATTCGAGCGTATGAGGCAGTGAAAATGTTTTTCGAAACAGCGTTTTTCGCGACTACTTCATTCGAGTCCATGAGCTTTCGAACCTGTGAGGCAGTGGAAAAATAATTCGCAACAGCGTGTGTCGCAACAGCGGCGTTCGAAACAACATAGGGGACCCGTATTTTTAACAACTGTTTGAGTTAACTACGGATCAAAAAACCGGCCCTAAGAGCGGGTTGTTTCACGTCCTCTTGACGCACGCGTATACGTCAAAAATGGCGCTAACTATCGTCGACCCAAAAAAAAACGTTGTTTCAAATTATAATTACAAAATTATGGCCTTGACGTACGTATGTTACGTTAACCAACCGTTTGATACAACCGGCCCTTTTTTTTTTTTTTTGGTTTTCAGGTTGGGAAATCAGCGTATGACTTCTCCCGCTCTGGGCGGAGCAGAAGGGCGTGTCAGACTTTTACTAACTAAAACCCACCCGTGTTCCTTCAGCCAGGGACCACGGTATCTCTTTCGAACAACCCGCGGCCCTGGCAGGCATCGGCCCTAGCGGACCCCGTCAGTTTGTGCTGACATCTCTTTGAGGGGCGCGTGGAACACAACGCGCCGTCGACTTGGGCCTGGTCCTTGCCGGGCGGCGAGCTGCCCATTGCTCGCCGCCCGCAAGCTCGCGCCTACGGTAGCCGGGAGTCGGCTGGTGCGTGAGGGCGCAGAGATTGCCTCTCCCTCACGCGCTCCGCCTCCTCCTTTGCGAGCATTACTGCTTCGCAGAAGGAGGTGACGGCTTCCCATGCACTCTCGCTCCGTACCATGGCCTGGACCAGGGCCGGACGCGAGAGATCGCCGCCGCCGATCGCCGCCACGAGGACGCGGCGGTGCTCCGCCCAAGCCGGGCAGACCTCCACCGTATGCTCCACCGTGTCCTCCGGGCGATCCACACAGTGGTGACACCCTGGCGTTTCCTCCCGCCTTATCCTGAACAGGAACCTCCCGAAACAACCGTGTCCGGTGAGGACCTGCGTCAGAAGGTGAGGGCGCCGTGGCGCCTCTCCAGCCACTCTTCAAAGAGGGGACTTATGGCCGCAATTGTGGCGTGCCCAGCACTGGGTTGCGACAGTCGCACTCTCCATGTCGCCATGAGATCCCGCTGGAGCTCTGTCCGCTGTACCGTGATTTCTCGCGGCAGCGGAGTTACGCCCCGGCGTTTTGCCTCCTCTCGCCACTCCCATATGTGGGCGAGGGCTTTTGCCTCCAGATCCCATGGCGACAATCCGGCAAGGAGGCTCGCCGCCTCAGCGGAGACCGTGCGGTATCCTCGGATCAGCCGGACGGCCATGACCCTTTGGAACGCGTTCAATCGGCGGGCTGGTCGTCGCCTCAAGGAACGCGCCCACACCGGTGCCCCGTAAAGGGCCATGGACAGCACGACCCCCGCATATAGCCTCCGGCAGGAGGCGTTTGGACCCCCTAGATTGGGCAGGAGCCGCCTCAAGGCAGCCCCGGCCCGCTCCAGTCTGGGAGCCAAACGTCGGAAATGCTCCACGAAGTTCCACCGGCTGTCGAGGACGTGTTCCAGATACTTCATCGTCGACTCGACGCCGATGTGAACCCCTCCTACCGTTATTTGAGAACCCGACGGTGGCGCGTCCCAAGGACCATGAAAACACATGCCCTCGGACTTGTGCAGGGCCACCTCGAGTCCCAATTGCCGGATCCTCTCAACGATTGTCGCAACCCCGCGTGTCGCTATTTCGGCCGCCGCCTGGTGCGACCTCCCCTGCGCCAGGGCCAGCGTGTCGTCAGCGTAGCAAACCACGCTGACGCCGCTAGGGAGGTCGGCGTGCAGCACCCAGTCGTACCCGATATCCCACAGATGCGGCCCCAAAGACCGATCCCTGTGGGACACCGCACGACATCTCTCGCCGGTTCCACTCTCCCCGGTGACCGAGGTAGATGACGGCCCTGTCCGTCAAATAGGCCTCGACAATGCGACAGAGGTAGGTCGGCATCTGGTGACACCGGAGTGCCTCCCTGATGCAACTCCAGGGCAGGGTATTGAAGGCATTGGCGATGTCTAGAGACACCGCCAAGACAACCCCACCCCGGGCCACGGCATCCCCCGTCGTGAGGGCTCGCACGCGCATGATGGCGTCCACCGTAGAGCACCCCCTGCAGAAACCAAACTGGCTGTCCGCCAAATCCGGCCCCACCCGCACCAGCCGCCCAACAAGGCGGTCTGCAATGACTCTTTCAAAGAGCTTGCCCACCTCGTCGAGCAGCACGATGGGCCGGTAAGCGGGCGGAGAGTCCGCAGAGCGCCCCGGTTTCTTGATGAGGACCAGATACAACCAGCCCTTACAATATTATTTGGTTTTCCGATATCTCTGTGTTGCCGACTTTAAAATCAAAGTTGTAACGTCTAGTACAGACGCCAGCACATCAAGCTATTACAATCTGTCAAATTTCTTTAATAGGTTTTCAACATTATCACTAAAGCATTAGGTTCAAGGTTGATTGGGAAAATTTGACAGTCTCGGGTAGCTTGACCTGCTGGCGTCTGTACCTGTAACGGTCCACTGCTACGCAGGGTGTGGGTGTGGAGGTATGTCTGCGGTTTCCTCGAAGTGCGGTTTCACCTTATTACAACGACCGTCATGAAGAAAAAATTAGAGGTGACGCGGGAAAAGAGTTTTTGGAGAGGATATGGAGGAGGCTGTCAACCAGCTGTGGAAGGTAGGCTAACAACAAAAATAAAATATGTTTGAAATAGACAACTCGTCTTGGAACAATAATAGGCAGGTTTTCATAAAGAAAAAGGAAAGGAAATTATTTCATCACCACTGTTCTCAAAACGGTGAAGGAAAACATCGTGAGGAAACCGGCATGTCCTAGAACCCACAATTCGAAGACATGTGACATCTACCAACCCGCACTGGGCCGGCGTGGTGGATTACGGCCCACTCCCTTTCACACAAAGGAAATCTGTGTCCCAGCAGTGGGAACATTATAACCTGATTATGTAGGGTAAAATTAATGAAGTATGGAAATACGTCTTTTTTTCGGAAATCCCATTAGGCCTTGTAAGCCGCTTCTAACAAAATTTATGTCAGTTATTTTTAAAAAATCAGCTGAACCACATTTTTTTTTTCAGAATTATGTGCTGAATTCATGGTCACAGTGGCGCAATGGTTATTTTTTTATATATATTAAAAAATAGCCTAATATATTATTATTAATTAGTATGGCGTGACGGAATATAGAATATTCCATATCAGATACATATCGGTCGGTAGCACACAAATATATTTGAATGATAAGATCGAACAATTAATTAAGATTAACAATCGTTGATCTGTGACGATAGGCACTAATTTCGAGATACTAGTCGATATCGTGCTAAACTGCTACCGTATCATCATCATCATTTCAACCGAAAGACGTCCAGTGCCTCCCCCAAGCACCTCCACATCAACCGGTTCTGTGCTTCCCGCATCCAGCGGATTCCTGCGGCCTTCACAAGGTCATCGGTCCACCTTGTGGGAAGCCTTCCAACGCTACGTCTTCCGGTACGCAGTCGCCACTCCAGAACCTATCAGCCCAATCGGCCGTCTGTTCTGCGAGCAATGTGCCCTGCCCACTGCCACTTAAGTTTGGCAATTCTTCGGGCTATATGTATTTGACGATATATTAGTCATGGCTGAGACTATGGAGGATCTCAGTACAATACTCGATGACCTCAGTAGAGTCTCCGAAAGTGTGGGTCTTAAAATGAATATGGACAAAACGATGGTCATGTCTAATGCCCATGTAATACCCAATCTCATGAAGATTGGAGACGCTTCACTCGAAGTCGTGGACGAGTATGCTGCTGGCGGGGTGGAAATACCAATTTTCGGTAAGTAGTTCTAAGGGGTCCGATTTATCACCTGCCTAGCCCTTTCCCAACTATGTTGGGGTCGGCTTCCAGTCTAACCGGCTGCAGCTGAATACCAGTATTTCATATGAGGCAAATTGCCTATCTGACCTCCACAATAACCCACTTACTGGGTAATAAGATACCCCTTTTGTAAGACTAGTTGTCAGACTTTCAGGCTTCTGAGGACCCGTAACGACTGCCAAAGATCCACAAATGACAGTCGGGACCAACGGCTTAACGTGCTTTCCTAGGTACGGAGGGGACTTGATATGTAAAGATAGTCACCTGTCCACGGACCAATTGCGGCAATCGTAGCTTAACTTGATGGGTCGATCCGTGCGGCTGTTATTAGTTAGCTACAGATTATCAGCGGTTTAGTAGATAATTAAGATGAGACACAATACCGAAGCCCAAATATTCCAAGATCCAGGTCCAGAGTCTATAACTCCAGATCAGAAACTACGAAAATACTTTATTTCCGTTTATTAATGAAACTTAAAATCAATATTACACGAACGAGTTTCATCTTCTGCGGAAAATCTTAACACCGCGATTCAGAAAATAGCGACATTTGCTCAACGCCATCTATCGATTACAGTGGTCAACTCGAAACTCGCTCTGTATACAAGCCTGTAGCATCTAAACCGCCACATGCGAATTACGCATCATACAACTGACGTCACGCAAAATCCTGCATCGCGCAGAGTTTACCGCGCCACTAGCATTAATTATACAACGCCACGACATCAATCGTCGGCCAGTTGCCCACCAGACACGACACCCGTCTGGTCGGAGGACCTCTCTTTTCTATGGAGAATTAATGAATTTTACACGTTGTTCCTCATACCTCTATAAAGATAAACCTAATTTGATTAAAAAAAAAAGTCGTTAATATGATTTTAACTAATCTTACATTGCTCTTTGTCACTCAGAACACTACATCAATTATTATTTCCTTTATTTCATTTAAATACTTACAAATTATATTTTTAAATATTTATTATAAACAAAAAGATAAAAAAAACATTTAAAAATATAAAAAATAGTAGCCCACCGGTATCGGGAATAGGGTCCAACCTACCGGCGGTCAGGGCTCCAGAAAGAGGAACCTCCTGACAACGCGAGCCGTCTCCAGAACTACCGCTTTCTGAATCAAGCCCTTGATCCAGCTGCCCAACGAGAGCCTCCTCAGGTGTTGGTCGAGGCTCTTGGCTATTAAGCCATTGGCTATCACGACTATCGGCACAATGATCGCTGAGTCCACATACCACATGTCGACAACATCGCGAGCCAAGTCAAGATACTCATCAATTATTATTATTATCTTACATGATCACCACTTTTTATTTGAAATTATTTTAGCGCCACTAAGCAACCACCAATAGATAGCAATTTTTATAACATTATAATCATGTATCATTACTTTTTTTAATAACACAGACATTTTTCATCTTTATTTCAATGTAAACATATACATTATATTTTTAAATATTAGAATATAAAAGATATAAAAACATGTAAAAATATAAAAAATAATAGCCCACCGCTATCGGGAACAGGGTCCAAGCTACCCGCGGTCAGGGCTCCAGAGAGAGGAACCTCCTGACAACGCGAGCCGTGTCCAGAAGTACCGCTTTCTGAATCAAGCCCTTGATCCAGCTGCCCAACGAGAGCCTCCTCGGGGTGTTGGTCGAGGCTCTTGGCTATTAAGGCATTGGCTGTCACGACTATCGGCTCAATGATCGCTGAGTCCACATCCCACATGTCGACAACCTCGCGAGCCAAGTCAAGATACTTGATTTGTTTATCTTTCTCGGCTTTCACGAGGTTCTCATTTTTCATTATTGTTAACATAATTTATTATCTATTGATAGAGTGAAGCGGTACGATAAAGTTTCTCCAGGGGACCAATATCGTAATCGCGAAAAATTTATCATGGGTCACATAGAAAATTTCAATACTCGTACCAACTCGACTTAAACAAATGGGAAGGCTGAATTTTAATTACAAAATAAATTTTGCTGACATGAACGATAAAAATACTTATCATAACTTTAATGCGCTAATCAAAGTCATTTTCGAAGAGTTGTTTGGATAATAATGTCAAAACCAGTAGGGAGTTCCCGATGACATCAATATCTGCCTATCTGTGTCGACGCCGTGGAAATGGCGCAGTTTTGGGCCAATCAACTCAGCCAATCGAAGTCCACTGTTGGACTTAGGCCTCACCCAGGCTGCACAACACCCTGTCCTCGGCCTTCTGTATCCAGTCTACCCCAGCCACCTTCTTTAGGTCGTCCGTCCATCTAGCTGGGGGGCGTCCCACACTACGCTTGCCGATACGCGGTCTCCACTCCAGGACTCTGGGCCAACAAGATCTGAAATACAGACTTGCCAGCGACACGAAGAAGAAGTGTAGTGGTCACAAGCGCTACTACTGAGCATGAGGTTCTAGGTTCGAGTCCCAGGTCGGGCAAAGTGCTCTTAGGTTTTTTTATCTGGAATTTCTCAGTAGCAACCCGGAGTCTGTATTTGTGCCCCGTTGCTGGCAATAGGCAATAGGCTCGACCTTACATGGGTCTTAAAAAACAGATTAAGTAGAATGACATTTTTATTGACACCTGTAAAACATAATGAGTAATAAGTAATTTTTCTAATCTATAATATTGTTGATTTTAAAATACACTTTAAAGTAATCTAAACGGCTATTCACCGTACGACGGCAGATTACAGCCTGTCAATGTTATTTAAACGCCAAAAGATCCTTGAGGAAATTGTTGTGTGGAAAATTTGTGATACCTACAAAATCATGATGTGTGTAAAAGTACAGACGCCAGCAGGTCAAGCAACACGAAACTGTCAAATTTTCCCAATCAACCTTGAACCTTAATGTTTTATCGATAAAGTTGAAAATCTATTAAAGAAATTTGACAGATTGTAGTAGCCTGATATACTGGCGTATGTACCTAACCAGTTTAGTCTAGTTTACCTGCTGATAAATCGCGTATCGTTTTAATTCCGTCATTCCTTATCCATAATTCCGACCATCAATCCCAAAACAATAGAAAAACATACTAAACAAGGAAAATATTGTCTGTAAATGAATGCCTACTATAATCTAATTTCCTAAAATACCTCTCTATCTTGAAATTCCTTTATACTTACTATCATATTTGTAATACTAACAATTATAAGTACTTAGTTTTCTTTGTACTTGTCTAGATATGTCGTGACGTGTCTAATCGCTGGATGACTGTCGTTTTTAAAGGGGTTTTTCTTGTGGCTTGGTCCATCAATCAGTGAACTCCGAAAATGGCTAGCTGTATGTGAATCCTATCTATGCGGCGACGCATGGGCTTACGTATAAGAAAATCGTGGTTTGCCATATCAAACCTGCATCGTTAGATAACGTTTCTCCAGTGACTATAAGCGGTGCTCCGCATATAACACCATTGCAACGTGTTGGTCAGGTGAACTACCTTGGACGTGGTCACGGAGGAGTTATGTGATGATTCAGATTTGGACAGGGGGGGGGAACCGCCAACGGTTGGCGGTTCGGTGCAATATGATAGCCCGTAGGTTTGCACGCTGTAATGGGGATGTGAAGGTGTATCTTTTTAAGACCTATTGCCAAACCTTCTACACGTGCAGCTTGTGGGTGAAGTATACTCAGAGGGCCTACAACGACCTACGCGTTCAGTATAATGGATTTAGGATGTTGCTGGGGCTTCCACGCTTTCGTCGCGCTTCGTAGATGTTCGCGGAAGCCCGTGTTGATGATTTTCTTGCCATAATGAGAAAGAGGGTGGCGTCGATAATGGGTAGATTGCACGGAAGCTCTAACAGCATCCTAAAGACAAGCAAGGTGGGCAGCCCCTTTATTAGGTACTTGGTGCAGAGGCACGTACCAACATGTGTTGAGCCACGTAATTATTGGTTTTCGATAGGTTAGTTTGTAAGTTTTACTAACATAGTTTTTAATTCGTTGAGGGGCTTGTGGCTAAGTAATAACAGCCGCACGGGTCGATCGATCAGGTAAAGCTACGCTTGCCGCGGTTGGTCCGTGAATGGGTGACCATCTTCAAATACCAAGACCCTTCCGTGCCTCGGAAAGCAAGTTAAGCCGTTGGTCCCGGCTGTCATTCTTGGATCTTTGACAATCGTTACGGGTCGTCAGAAGCCCGAAAGTGTGACAACCAGTCTTACCAAGGGGTTTCATATTACCCAGTAACTAGGTTGTGGAGGTCAGATAGACAGTCGCTCCATGTAAAATACTGGTACTCAGCTGCATCCGGTTAGACTGGAAGCCAACCCCAACATACTTGGGAAAAGGCTAGGCAGATGATGATGAGTTTTAAATTACTTTTCGCGCCACCCGGGACGAGCGTTAAAACAACCTTAGCTTTTGTTTTCCTAAATCTGATGCAGGCCTAGGAAATTCTGGCGTAATGACTTAGACGTGATGGGAGATTTGCTGGAGAAGGCAACACACAGGGAAGAGGGTTACGCTGTAGGAAAGACCTCTGACCAAGAGTGGGACAATACGGGTTAAAAAAAAACCTATACGGTTCTTAAAAGGGTCTTAAAAGGATCAACCCTAATTAAAAATAAAACCACTCAAGTGCGAGTCGGACTCGCACACAAAGGGTTCCGTACAAAGGGGTTTGAGTAACTTTGTATGGACTAGTGGCGTCATTTTTTTTTTCAGCGGCCGCCAATATTTTTCATGTTACTTTGTTGTGCTGTGCTAAGTACACATTTATGTTTAATTACTTTTGTCCTAAGTGATATCGAAGCTGAGATATTTGGATTTGAAGATTTTAAAAATGTGTTCATTATAAATACTTCAATTACTGTCCAACGTAAAGAAATCTTAGTTATGTTTTTAGAAGTTTGATATTAGAAGGTTGATATTATAAGTGAGCATTTTGTCCTCACTAAGCTGAAAATAGGGATCATGTATTATTTTCAACTCACAATTCACATAGATGTTATAGTGCTACTGAGTTCACGCATTTTCGTATGTCGCTCGTGTTTTATGAACATGCAGGTATTCGGTTTTACAAAACTTACCTGCACAACATTCGCAATTTCCACCAAATACGTCATTAAAGACGGATTGTTTTGCACGAATTCGGCTGATAAACTATATGATCTACGACGAGTCCCACCAACACTATTTAGACTTAGGGCACGCCGCGATAGCGGCGATAAGACCCCTCTTTGAGGAGAGGCTAGAGAGGCGCCACAGCGCCCTCACCTACCGCCCGACGCAGGTCCTCACCGGACACGGAAGTTTCGGTAGGTTCCTGCACATCATTAGGCGGGAGGAAACGCCCGGGTGTCACCATTGCCAGGATCGCCCAGAGGACACGGTGGAGCACACGGTGGAGGACTGCCGCGCTTGGGCGGAGCACCGCCGTGTCCTCGTAGAGGCGATCGGCAGCGGCGGCGGCCTCTCGCGCCCGGCCCTGGTGCAAGCCATGGTCCGGGGCGAGAGGGAGTGGAAGGTAGTCGCTTCCTTCTGCGAAGCAGTCATGCTAGCGAAGGAGGTGGCGGGACGAATGAGGGAGAGAGCCTCCCGTCCCAGCCGCCGCGGGAGACGCTCCGAGCGTCGGGAGCCGCGTGATGACTCCCGGCCACCGTAGGCGCAGGCCTGCGGGTGGAGAGCAATGGGTAGCTCACCGCCCGATCGGGACCAGGCCCGTGCCGGACGGCGCGTAAGTGTTCCACGCGCCTCAAAGTGTTGTCAGCATAATCTGAGGGGCCCCTTAGGGCCGAAGCCTGCCGGGTCAGCGGGATTGTCCGAAAGGGTTACCGCTACCCCGGAACATAAAGGGCAAAGGAAGGAACATAGGTGGGTTTTAGTCAGTAAGAGTCTGACACTCCCTTCCGCTCCAACCAGAGCGGGAGGGGTCATTTGATGATTTCCCATCCGAAAAAAAAAAAAAAAGGTACACTTTCCTGCTAATTTCTTACATCGGAATTTTCACTCTTTTTATTAAATTTTTATCTGACTTGTGGCTAATTAATAACAGCCTCACAGCTCGATCGATCAGGTTAAGCTACACTTGCCGCGGTTGCACCGTGGATGGGTGACAATTATCACATACCAAGACCCTGCCGTGCCTTGGAAAGCACATTAAGCCGTTGGTCCCGGCTGTCATACTTGGATCTTTGACAATCGTTACGGGTCGTCAGTAGCCCGAAAGTCTGACAACCAGTTTACCAAGGGGCTATCGAATTACCCAGTAACTGGGTTGTGGAGGTCAGATATGCAGTCGCTCCATGTAAAATACTGGTATTCAGCTGCATCCGGTTAGACTGGAAGCCGACCCCAACATAGTTGGGAAAAGGCTAGGCAGATGATGATGTCTCGGGGACTATTTATAGGTATACAGGAAAAAGTTAATGGGCCCTGAAGGGAAACCAGTTTAAATCCTTAAGATAGAATATTTTACGTAAAGGAAACATTCCTTTATTTTTAAAAAGAAAAAAAAACTGCATTCAGAGATTTCTTGACAAACTTACCTAAACCGGGAATCGTGGTCCTATTCCCGGTTTAGGTAAGTTTGTCAAAAATTAAAAATTAAAACATAAACACTCGTTATTGTATTTCACTGGTCGTGAAAGTCAATGTTAACCAGAGAAACCTCTTGAAGATTTTGATCCTTTGCCTTTTTGGCGCAGCCGTGAGCCACACGTTCCTGCTAATTTCTTCCATCGGAATTTTCATTCTTTTTATTAGTAGTTTTTATCTGATGTAAGTTGTATTTATATTTTACTGTGTGCCTTCTAGTCTGTGCTAAATAAATGTATTTTCTTTCTTTCTTTCTTTCTTGCTATTGCTGATGTCTCTGACCATTGGCCTCCCACAAGGTGGACCGACGACCTGGTGAAGACCGCAGGAACCCGTTGAATGCGAGAAGCACAGAACCGGTCGAAGTGGAGGTGCTTGGGGAGGCCTATGTCCAGCAGTGGACGTCTTTCGGCTGAAATGATGATGATGATTGCTGATGTCTATTAACAGCGGTGTCCACTTACCATCAAGTGGGTACATTGTACTAAATGATAAAGAAAAAGTTTCTTCTCACGAGCATTAATCACCACAGTCATTTGTCTTCCTGATATTGTTATCAGCGCCATCTCTGGAGGGGTATCAGAACTGTGAAGCGTGTTAGGTAGACTATACAGTCACCAAATTTTGCTAAAAGCGCCATCTCTGGTGGGGTGCAAGAACTACGCAGGAATTGATATTGGGTAGACTATACAGTCGCCATCTTTTGCTAAAAGCTTGGCCCTAACTTCAAATAACTTTTTTTTTTGGCATAGATGGCGTTAGTTGTATGAACGTGGACAAAAACACTAGCGGGAATCTGAAGGGTATTTTTGAGAATGTTCATATTCTATTCTCAGTCTCAATCTGTCAAAAATACTTCTCATTTCTCTACCTTTTTGACAAGTTTTGGACATTGATTGTCTGAAATGAGATTAGACTAGATTTTGAACGTTTTTAACTACGGAATTGGCCTGAAACGCTCGTGGCGTTTTGTTTTATAGTTTCTGCCTCCCTACATACTTACGGAATATGATGAGTCTTTGTTGTCATTGTCAATATTCGATAGTGTTGGCGATTTCAACTAGGTACGTATAATATTCATCAGTAACATCATCTGCCAGCCTTTTCCCAACTATGTTTTGGTCGGCTTCCAGTCTAACCGGATGCAGCTGAACTACTTATAATATTATTGTAAGTCACACTTTCAATTCTTTTCCCGGCTGTCATTCGTGGATCCTTGACAGTCGTTACGGATTGTCAGAAGCCCGAAACTCTGACAACCAGTCTTACCATGAGATACCTATCGTAATACCCAGTAACTGGGATGTGGAGGTCACATAGGCAGTCACTCCATGCAAAATACTGGTATTCTGCTGCTTCCGGTTAGACTGGAAGCTGACCCCAATATAGTTGGGAAAAGGCTAGGCAGATGATGACTTTCTCCATGATGTTTTCCTTTCGCGTAATTCTATAAAATTTAAAAGGCACTACCTCGACTGAAAAATTGCCTCTCTGAGCATGAGGTCATTGAATGTATTCCCAGGTCGGGCCAAATTATATTGGGTTCTTCCTTCAGTGATTTCTCAGTAGCAGCCCGGAGCCAGGATTTGTGACCAGTGGATAACAATAGGCTCGCCTCCTACTACATGGGACTTAAACATAACTGGAGAAATGTGGGTGTAACAATAGGCACACCTTCGCCTAACCCTTCGGGGAATACGAGTGTGATGTTGTGTTGTGTGCAATTATGTAGGTAAGTACTTTAATTGTGATGTAAATGCCACCATGTTTAGCAATCTGATTTGCGATCATTGATTAGTGTTCTTATCAATTTATCAATTGTTATCAGTACCTACCTATTGTAAATAAAAAATTGGTTGTCTGTAAAGTTGGTTTAAGGACGATAGTTTAACGTGATAACGTCATAACAAAACATTGATGAAATTATTGCATACTGTGCAAGCGCGCAAGCGCGTAACGGGACAATGAGTCATACTTTTTCGTGCTTGCAGCCGGCGTTCATCGATTTATTAGACGTTGTCCGTCAAAAATCCTACAGCTGATGATCAATATTATAGATGATGATTGTGATATCAGGAGGCCAATAAATTCCCGTAATTAAAAACGTTCAAAATCTAGTCGCAATCTGATCTCAGAGAGTAGTTCCAGATATTACCCCCTACATAAATGATAAACGAGTACGAGCGACTTACGAGTTGTAAGTCGTAGGTTCGAACCCAGACAGGCGCATTACTTTGTGTAAATTTTTTCATCACCACTGCTCTCAAAACGGTGAAGGAAAACATCGTGAGGAAACCGGCATGTCCTAAAACCATTAATTCGAAAACATGTGACATTTGCCAACCCGCACTGGGCCCGCGTGGTGGATTACGGTCTACTCCCTCTCACCGAGAGGAGGCCTGTGTCCCAGCAGTGGGAATATTACAGGCTGATTAAGTAAATGATTAAAAAAATTATTTTGTAAGTTGTTTGTACAAACACTTTTACGCGTCAATCATATTTTAAAACTAGATGAGGTCGCCGTTTTCAAGAAAGCGCGATACAAACTCAGAGGTCACAGTCTCTTTTAAAGTCTAGACATAATCTTGGTCAGATCATATGAAGACCATGTAGATCGATGTCTGATATGGTCTTTTGAGGAAAGAACCACACAGATTGAGAGGACCTGTCCAATCAGTGCACGGATTTGTCAGAAATCGTGCAGCTCAACTCATAACTTAAGGAGCTCAACGATACGACGAACAATACCAAAGAAATGACATTTGGGTAGGCCACATTAATTACTCAAACTGCCAGACCATGACAAAACTAACAGAACAGAGATAAAATAAAAAATTAAATGACCCACATAGTCTTCACATTCACAATAATTAAAATAATGGAATACTTTACAAAGTAACATACATACTTACAAACAAACTAATTATACCTCTTTAGAACATTAAGTAATAAAGTAGTTGTAGATTAATTATATACAAGCAATTATATACACACACAAAAAAAAAAAAAGTGTACTTAGCTATGTCTTTTGAAAGCAGCGGCACGAGACTAAAAGTGCAAAAATTTTCCGGTAGTGTTAATGTTTAGGGACAGCAGATCTGAAGAGCCCAGCGTAGAATTTTAGGAGTTATTAATTAGAGTTTATGAAGTCTTGCTGTTTGCGATTACCACTCAGGGGTATCGTGTCAGCCCAATAAGTAAAGTTGGAAGCATGAATACAGTTCATCTCTTTATGAAAGGAGGGTTGAAAATTCACGCAGAGAAACCCCCACTAGATGTCGCTAGCTGCCTGAAAGTTAAAATGAACGTCACTGTTATGATTGGAAGTCGATCTTATAGATGATACTTAATTATTTAATCATTGCTACTATTTTTTTCAGGGTTTATTTGGGAACGTCATGATATTTACAAAGTCAAAAATACGACTTTTTCTTATCATGAAAATATTTTGAGAAATTAAGTTTGCTATTCGCTACTAGATGGAGCCACTTCTTACTTTAGAGATTAAGAAAAATGAGAAAGATCTTGGTTTTCTGTCCTTAGAGATGTTAAAGTTCCTTGAAGATCAAGTCAAATAGATAGCTGATTTACTGATCAAAGACAATGTTATGTTAGCTTGTGGTTGGTTAGTCGAAACAACAATAATTAGACGATTAAATTATAATTATTAATACGACAACTGATTAAATTGAATAAAATATAATCTTGGAGAAGCATATAAGCACAAGCATAATGGGCCTATAATTCAATTCAATTCAATTCATTTATTTTAGTCAGACAAATAAATATAATGGTCCCACTGCTAGGACACAGGCCGCCTGTCTTCGCGAGAGAATGGGCTGTAATCTACCACGCGTTCCCAGTGCGGATTGGTAGATGTCACATGTCTTAGAATTGTTCGTTCTAGGACATGCCTTTTCCTCCATCCTCACAATGTTTTCCTTCGTCATTTTGAGATTAGTGGTGATGAAATAATTTACACAAAGTATAGCGTCTGTCTAGGCTCGGATCTACGAACTACAAAGTCGTAAGTCGCGGCCTTGGCCATCACTGCTCAAATTAAAATGAGATATATTAATACAACTGATCAAGGCCTGATGTTTCAATGGTCATAACTGTTATTCGAGGAATAAATATGACAGTTTGAGAGGGTTTGTATAGAAATATGTCAAACTGTCATATTTATTCTTAGAAAGAAAGAAAGAAAAAGTATTATTTTAGATAGATTTTTTGTGTTATTTCCTTTATTTCATTTAACCCATTGGCTGTCACGACTATCGGCACAATGATTGCTAAGTCCACATGCCACACGTCGACCACCTCGCGAGCCAAGTCAAGATACTTGATTTGTTTATGATTATTGTAATTATTTGTTTATTAGTGAGTGTGTGTGTGTGTGTTTTGATGCTATGAATTTTAGCGGTGTATAATAAAGTAAATAAAAATAAATAAATAATAATTAATGCGACTCGTACAGGAAGATCAACAAACTAAACAGATAAAAGTTATCTGACTATTGAAAAATCAACCCTAAATTGAATTAAAGGTAATCTTGAAGAAACCATCGATAAATTTATAGGAACAGGTTGTGCCTATAAATTTATCGATGAAGTAAGTAGGTGATGTCAGCTTCCTAAGGATTTTTTTTTATAATTTTTTATTGTTGGGCCTGTCTTGAGCTCGACCACGCCTAATGACAAGCGATGGATGACGTCTATGATGGAACTAGCGTGCCCAGAAGTTGCCGTTCATTCTTGCTTTGAAGGCAGACGGGTCAAATGTGGAAGGAATACAGCACACAGACGCTGAAAGGATTTGAGCCTCTTCTCATAGAAAAGGAACAGGTATTGATCACCACGCTTACTGAGGGCATGAGAGCGTGTTCAGGCCATTAGAAACATGGTTTCGACAACATATTAGTGTAATAATAACAGCCACACGTGTCGATCGAGGTTAAGCTACGCTAGCCGAGGTCGGTCCATGGATGGGTGATCATCTATTACATATCGAGACCCCTGCGTGTCTTGGAAAGTATGTTAAACCATTTGTCCCGGCTGTAGTTTCTAGATCTTACAGTCGTTACGGGTAGTCAGAAGTAAAGCCGACCCCAAATTAGTCAGGAAAAGGCGGGCAGATGTCGGTTAGTGCAATCCATCATTGTATGTGTTTTTCACGGTTTGCTAATGCCGGGTAAAGATTGATAAATCGTAACTTGAAATGTAACACACGTTATAGATAAAGATATTTTATTTTGCAAGTATAGGTACAGTACATACTCGTACATGGTGATGTAGGGAAATAAGTTCAGCCATGCATATTTTACCAACAGGCATGCAAAAGTTACAAAACCATCAAGTCATCTGCCTAGCCTTTTCCCAGCTATGTTGGAATCAGCTTCCAATCTAACCGGATGCACCTGAATACGGGGTTCTAATCCGAAGTGGCATCGGCTGAATGTTCGGCCGTTTCCTGCTACGAAGTTACTATTTGGTTCGGTTGGCCCCGATCCTACACTCCTACACTCTTTCGAATATTGACTATGGTCCCGACCCAACTGAGCCGTTCCGAACTTTTTTCGCATTATCAATAATATTCGTTTCGGCCGTGTGTCGGTCCTATCTGATCATTCGCACTTTGCACTTCGTAGTAGACCCCCAGTATTTTCCATGAAGCGACTGCCTAATTGACTTCCACAACTCAGTTACTGGATAATACGATACCCCTTGGTAAAACTGATTGTCAGACTTTTGGGCTTCTGACAACGACTGCAAAATATCTACGAATGACAGCCGGGACCAACGAAAATGTTTCTGTATGTCATTTTCATAATACTTTTACTGCTAAACTACTTTCTGAAAGGATTTTTATAAAATCGCATATATAAAAATCAATTGCCGTTCGTTATTCGCGCAAAAACTCGAAAATGCAAACTAGAAAATGCTCAACCAATTGTGTGGAAATTTTGGTAAGTTGTTATGTGCGCGCCGGAAACAAAAATGTATTGCAAGGCATTAGCTAGTCTAAAATAAAAGTAGGAGGGTCCTATAGAAAAGTTTTTAAAGTACAGACGCCAGCAGGTCAAGCTACCCGAAACTGTCAAAATTTCCCAATCAACCTTGAAACTTAATGCTAAAGCGATAAAGTTGAAAATCTATTAAATAAATTTGACAGATTGTAGTAGCTTGATGTGCTGGCGTCCGTACCTACTTTTTAACTCGTTTTAAATTCACACACTGTCAGAAATTAACGATTCCTTCCAGCTCACCCATTTTACTCACTAGCCATAGTTTTACCATAGCATGACCTTCATATTGTTCGTTTTAAAACGTCATACGAGAGGAAAAGAAAAAACACGTGGGCGCATCCAATTTTTCTCATGTTACTCACTAACTTTAAGAGCCTCTTCTTGCACTTCTGCTTACCTCCTTTCGTATAACTAGCTATAAAGACGCGAAATCAAACAAAAGACAAATTAGTGATTCTCCAAAGGCGCGGTGGTCCAGGCGGAATAATATTTTAATCCTATCTCCAGCAGATGTTTACAAGCGAATCTCATTATTATAGGGTAGACGGTACTGTTATCGGTCGTAACAAATTTAAATATATTTTTTTAACTGGCTCGCTAACTATGATTTCTTTTCGTATGTGAAAACGAGTCAAATATTATAAAGTCAAAGCCTTTTTTTCAATTAAATTTTTTTACAGACTGAACTGTCAAGGAGTCGGTCTGTCATGATATACCCAGGATTTTGTAATAAAAACTTGATTTAAAAGAGTGTCCTTGGAGTTTCTTGCCCGTGTTTCTCCGTAGAGATCTACGTTTTGCAACTGACCGACTATTTAATTTAGACAATTCAAAAGTGCTTGTAACTGGTTTGTAATTGAAGTAAATGCTTTGAGTTTGAGTCAGAAATATGAAGCTAGTTGCCTATTCCAAAGCGCATTCTTTGACTTCCGCGGGCCAGTAAATTAAAAAAAGTTTGCGTGAAGTACAAAAAATATCTCTAAAAATGTATCTATTTTAAATATGCTATTTTTATCTTTAAATCGTCGGTATTTAAGATTATTTTACAGTTTTGTAATCGGCAAGATGCCTCCCGACGGACGACTGTTGATGCTCACGAAAGTTCGGCGCAATGTAAATAGTCTGCCTCATAGAATAACTACAAAATACGGAACGAATCTTTTATTACAGAACATAAATTTATATTTCTTTTAGCGTCTTGAGGGAGCAGTGAATTCAACAACTAAAAATTCCAGCCGGTGTATTCTGTAAAAAAAATCACCGTGAAAATTGAGGTGAAGTGAGCTTGTAATTAAAATATGATATCAATTTCGATTGGTTAACAGATCGGTGTAGTTACCTATATTGACTTACCTGCCGATCGATTCTGTAAAAATTTCACCGTGAAAAATTAGATGAAGTGAGCTTAGAGTGAGCTGTCAATAGTATACATCCGTTGCATCAGGGGAAATGACAGCTCACTTCACCCAAGTTTTCACGATGAGATTTTTACAGAATTGATCGGCTGTTCAGGTCGGTTTAGACCAAACGAGCGAATGCTCATTGTATCCCCAATTAATCAAATTATTTTTGTCTAAGGATAGAGCATTCTTTCGTTGGTCTATTCCTACTAAAATGTCAAGAATATCAAGAAAATATTTACAATAGCACCTACCACTGTTTGTATCTGCATCACGCAAAAGTTGACTGGTACAAAATGCCTGTGGCATTAAGTCCGCCTTTATACATCTGTGTGCTAATGGCGCCGATTCCCTTGTTCGCAATCTAAACTAAATTTAAGTTCAGTGGTTTAGGTTTAAAGAAACTTTATTCTCAATAAAAACATAACATGTCACTTACTTGAGAACAATAAATATTACTTAATTAAATACTTATATTAGGTTCGACAACATCCGTCACAGACTAAATAAAACTACTCGAAACTCGACCCACCCAACGCATTCATTTTTCAAGTAATGTCCGGTTAGCGGTTAGATACAGGCTAAGCTGGTTTTTGAATGCATTGAATGAGTGTAGGTTTCTTATGCGGGAGGGTATCTTATTGTATAGCTGTGCTCCTTCAAATGTAAGCATTTTTTTGCCATAGTTGGTCCTGGTTTTTGGTAGAACTAATAAACTTGCTCGTCGTGAGCATCTTTTTATTTCTATTTCATTAAGAAAAGGACAGACGATAAATATTAGTTTAGTCCTATCAAATTAAGATACTCCATATACTGTTTAGACGTGATTAAAAAGTTGGCTAAAAAAAAATACGTCAATTTACGTTAGGCGCTAACTAATTTGACAGGACTAAACTAATATTTATCTTCTGTCCTTTTCTTAATGAAATAGAAAGAAAGAGATGCACTGAACTTAAATTTAGTTTAGTTTGTGAACAAGGCAATCGGCGCCACTATAAGGTAAATAAATAAAAAAATAATGCTCTTGTTCTGGTTCTACGTTCGATAATTGGTTCAACCTTTAGGAAAAAACGTTCATAAATCAAAACAAATATATTAAACACTCAGACAACAACAGTCCCCTTCACCCTACCCGCGATACAATAAGAATAAGATTTGTCTCACTACCTCACTCCCTGGCTACCCCTCATCGTGACGGATTTAACATAATATTATTAATATTTATACTTTTGTATCGTACTTTATGGTGCACGGTTTAAAATGCCCTGTGGTATTAAAAAACAAAAAAAAAATGGTTCAACGACCACGGAAATCAGATATTTAAATTTTTTTTTTAAATGAACGAATGACCGATGGGGCCGAAAGGTTCTGGAGACGACCGCGTACGGGAAGACGTAGCGTTGGAAGGCCTCCCTCGAGGTGGACCGACGACCTTGCTAAATCCACAGGAACCCGTTGGATGCGAGAAGCACGGAACCGGTCGAAGTGGAGGTGCTCGGGGGAGGCCTATGTCCAGCAGTGGACGTCTTTCAGCTGAAATGATGATGATGATTCTTAAATAATAATTATTATGATAAATGATAAGTATTTTGTAAATTGGTTAAATATAATACTTGTACAAGTCTAAACTGAATTGAATTGAGTTGGTGGTTTTGGCGTTTGTGCTGTTTCTGACCGTAGCTGAATTAGGAAATGCCGTACTTACTCTTTATTAAGTACACAATACAAACAAATAAAACAGACACACACACACACACACTCATACACACAGATAATAAGTAAAAGATCTGTAATTAGCAAAAATAACTAGGTACTTTTGATTTTGTTTTACGTTAATTTTTTAAACCAATCTAGGTAAATATACTCGTATATTTAAATTAATCCCTATTTCCCTTGGTCACGCCATAACTTGAAAACGACTTTACCACCAATTTCATCCATTTTTTTTAAGTTGTCTATTACTTTGAAGAAGGTACTTACGGAAAAAAAAACTTAAGAAAGTTACTTCACGCGGACGAAGTCGCGGGCAGAAGCTAGTACCTATGTAATAAATTTTACAATACGGTATCAACCCTGATATTTTAAATTGTTAAAAATCTCTCAAGGACTCCACGAGACAGACTCGATCTAGTGTGGAGTCCACAAGTTAAAAAATTAAAATTATATTTCCCTTGTAACAATAATTTTAGGAGTAGTTTATTTGTTGTATATTTATAAGGAAATGTAAGAACACTATATGGTGAATAAGCAATTTATTATTATTTCCTTTATTTCACATAAATACTTCTAAATTACATTTTTAAATAAACAAAAAGATAAAGACACATTTAAAAATCAATAAAAATAGTAGCCCACCGGTATCGGGAACAAGGTCCAAGCTACCGGCGGCCAGGGCTCCAGAGAGAGGAACCTCCTGACCATGCGAGCCGTGTCCAGAAGTACCGCTTTCTGAATCAAGCCCTTGATCCAGCTGCCCAACAAGAGCATCCTCAGGTGTTGGTCGAGGCTCTTGGCTATTACCCCATTGACTGTCACGACTATTATTATTATTACTCATCTTCTAATAAACTTAGTTACAACACAATTAAAATGAAACCAACTACCAAAACCACAAAGGTATGAAATGAACCAGTTATTTCATAAAACTAGCTCGATTAACTTCAGTAGTCTGTTAGATGTACAATCAGAGTCGAGCTGTTCCCTTAATCTTATTGTTACATAATCTATTCCGGCTAACTTGACCTAATATCTGGGAGGGTAATCTCACAGGCACTCGCTTTAAAATACCTGTTTCTACATAACCATTCGTTTTATTACAAAATTATTTATAACTAGCAACGCACCGCGGTTTCACCCACATAAGTTTCGATCCCATGGGAATATCGGCATAAAAAGTATCACATGTGTTAATCCTGGTTATAGACTATCTGTGTGCCAAATTTCATCCAAATCCGTTCAATAGTTTTTGCGGGAAAGAGACAAAGAGACAAACATCCATCCATACATCCGTCCTCACAAAATAGACGGTTTTCCGACCAACATTTCGAAGACATGTGACACTGGGCCCGCGTGGTAAATGACGGCCCACGCCCTTTCACAGAGAGGACGCCTATATCCCAGCAGTAGGAACATTATAGGCGGATTATGTTAAGTTATTTTTAAAGGTCGATTAAATAGATGTTGCCAAAAGACGCGGTTTTCGAAGAATGCAGTCTCAAGTGCAAAGTTATTCGTTATGAGAGCAACCTCGATAGCGAGCGACTTCCGAAATAGTTCGCTCGCTGCATAACTTAATCATGTCTGACCCAATTATTTTAGACTAGTATGCTATGCTTTATTATAAAATTATACGTGTCTAACGTAATATGGCGTTGGGAAGTCTTTTGATTGTTATTTTTAGATAATACTAGCAGTGCCTCACGGTTTCACCCACATAAGTGTTGATTCCGTGGGAATATCGGGATAAAAAGTATCCTATCTGTTATTCTGATGTATAAGCTAAATTACTGTACAGTTTCATCAAAATCCGTTCAGTAGTATTTGCGTGAAAGAGTAACACATCCATCCATCCATCCATCCTCACAAACTTTCGCGTTTATAATATTACTAGCTGCGCCTCGCGGTTCACCTGCATAAGTTTCGATCCCGTGTGAATATCGGGATAAAAAGTATTCTATATGTTATTCCTGGTTATAAACTTTATGTGTGCCAAATTTCATCCAAATCCGTTTAATAGTTTTGGCGTGAAAGAGTAACAAACATCCATCCATCCACACAAACTTTCGCGTTTATAATATTATGTAGGATGTAGTAGGATTAGTAGGATATAGTCTACATACATAAACATACGCCTTCTTCATGGGTGTAGGCAGAATCTACAGAATGCTACCTGCTAAACTCAAACTCAAACTCAAAGCATTTATTTCAAATGAACCAATTGCAGGCACTTTTGAATTGTCCAGAGGTCGGTCAGTCAGAAAGATGAAGCTCGTTGCCCATTCCAAAGCGTAGTAGGTACCTATGGAGAAGAACGGGCAAGAAACTCCACGGACACTCTTCTAAATCAATGCTACGAACCTTCCCCATTTAAATAATCAAATACACAATCATCATCGAACAAGAACGTTGTCGACACGGTGGCGCAGTGGCTGAGCAATCGACTGCTGCTCTGCGTGTCGCGGGTTCGATTCCCGCACGGAACAAATATTTGTATTGCCTACAGGTACGAGTAGTTGTTCCGGGTCTGGCTGTTTGTGTATGTGAGTTCAAATCTTTGTAAACGCACCCACGATACAGGAGTAATTCCTAGAGTGGGCAACGTTTTTTTTTTTTTTTTTAAATTACGTTTCCTGATGCAAAACTTTACTACAGAATATTTAATTTAAATGGCGGGTCATTATCATCATTCTCCTGCCCTTAACCTAATTTATTTGAGTTCGGCGCAACATGTATTTTTTGCCATACTTTTCTATTATACCAAGAACCCCTCCGTGCCTCGGAAAGCACGTTAAGCCATTGGTCCCGGCTGTCATTCGTGGATATTTGACAGTCGTTACGGGCCATCAGAAGCCTGAAAGTCTGACAACCAGTCTTGCCAAGGGGTATCGTATTACCCAGTTACTAGATTGTGGAGGTCAGATAGGCAGTCGCTCCATGTAAAATACTGGTATTCAGCTGCATCCGGTTAGACTGGAAGCCGACCCCAACATAGTTGGGAAAAGGCTAGGCAGATGATGACTTTTCTATTAGTCGTCATCTCGGTAGTCACCCTATGTCTAGCCATAGCCTTTCACACAGTCGATATCTCCACCCTAAGTATAACTAAGTATTCGATGCAGGCCTGCGGGCGGAGAGCAATGGGTAGCTCACCGTCCGATCAGGACCAGGCCCGTGCCGGACGGCGCGTAAGTGTTCCACGCGCGCCTCAAAGAGATGTCAGCATAATCCGAGGGGCCCCTTAGGGCCGAAGCCTGCCGGGTCAGCGGGATTGTCCGAAAGGGTTACTGCTTCCCCGGAACATAAAGAGCAAAGGAAGGAACATGGGTGGGTTTTAGTCAGTAAGAGTCTGACACTCCCTTCCGCTCCACCCAGAGCGGGAGGGTTCATTTGATGATTTCCCATCGGGAAAAAAAAAAATACTATGCAAATGGTGTCACAATTACTACAACGTGTCGTACCTATAACTATCACACAGGATGAAATTGAAAACTTACGACAAATCGAAATAGGAGATGCAGTAACTGTTACATAATCATAGTAAATTGTCATTCTCAAATCTAAAATCTTGAAAACAATCGTCAAGTAGACACGAATTATCGTCGAACAGTTTATTTTTTTCAAAATTCTCAAAGCAATTGAGAAAATTGAAGTACCTATCAATTTCAGCGCGCACCCGATAAGCAATACATTCATTGCAGAGTTCACAACATGAAGCAAGTTGGCAACGTGTTGAACTAGCGGTATTTACCTAATTTTGACCGTTCCTACGAAAAAAAGAGCGCGCGACGACGTTGCAAATCGCTCGCCTACGCGCACGTATGTGTATCCCTTTCCTTAATGACATGCTCTAAATTTATAGCACGCTGAATCAGATATTTTAATTTGTCGCACCTCTTCAATTTAATCCTGTAAATGTATGTGTATATCTGAGAAGACCCAACTGCAACGTTTTCGTAAAGTGATATATGTCGACGGATGGGAGGTCTGCTCAGCTCGCCCATCATCAGTATGGTCTTGAGGCAGAGATTCCATGGCGTAGGTGACGTTGAATAACACGAAGTGTAAATGTAACTTCATTTTAATAATCGAATAAACTAAATACTACACACAAATCAATCTACCTAGGCAAACCGACAGTTTCGTTTTGGACAAGTGACTTGGTCCGCGTCTCGATGCGAAGTGTCCGTTCGACAATCCCCACTTTCCAAAACGACTCTGTCCACGTGCCGCCATTACTAAATAACGTCACGGCGTTTGCCCCACTACTACATTAATCAATTGAGCGTCTAAACCAATAAATAGTCAAAGATGCGACATATAGTTTTTATTCTCGGTATTTCTATGTATTTTCAATGGCAGACGTACCCAGGTGCGGTGACGAGGTGTTTACAAAATATTTACAGTATAGCATCACGTTGTAATACGATAAATGGAATTTAAAAGCTTTGGATTTCTCACCGCTATTGTTTGGACGGGTTTATGCAAGATGGGGACGGATTTATATCAGGCAATTTTTGTGAAAAAAGAATTTTGGCTATACACATTTTTGTTATTGTTTTAAATATAGGTCACATCCGCGTTGATGATGGGATCCTATATGCGATTCTCAGGACGGGCAAAGTTTTATTGGATTTTTTCTTACGTAAGATCCCGCATCCAAATTTCGTATAACACTCAAGAACACAATTTTCTTTATTTTGAGAACTAGCCAGCCTTTCGGTATTCTATAGGATGCATTCTGGAGAGTGTGCGTGGGAATTACATGACTTAATTCCGCCATCACCGTTCCATCATCGGACAACCCGTCGTACGGCGAGTTTCCACCCTTACGTTGTTGAAACTGATACGATCCGGACGAAGCGTTTCGCCTCGTCGTTTTTACCGCGAACATCGAGGGACTGGAACAATTTACCTACAGCAGTTTACCCGTCCGATTATAATTTAAATGTCTTCAAGGCTAGAGTGAATAGGCTCATAATAAATTAGTGCGCTTTACCATCAACGATTGCATCACTGCTTTCCATCAGGCGGGATCGCAATCAAGCACTAGTTCATATCATTAAAAAAAAAAACTGGATAATACGATACTTTCTGTTAAGACTTGACTGAGCAGTCAGAAGTTTTAACTCGTAACGACTTTCAAAGAATTATGAATGACAATCGGGACCGTCGACTGCTTAACGTGCTTTCTAGTCACGTTATTAGATGGGAGGTCATTTAATGAAAATTTTAGTTATTTTTGTAAATTTGTTCGACAAAACACGTCTTAAAAGTAAAGGAGTTCGGTGCTTCTTATCCAACAACTCTGAAAAGAAAGACTGAAACAAACTCAGACGTCACAGTCTCTTAAAATCCAGAAATTATTTTGATCAGGCAATTATAAGGGTGATGTAGCTTGTTGGATTGCCACTCGTAGACGCAATTTTAGGCTATTAAGTCCCATCTCTTCATCAATGAAACAATAACAGGCTTAAAAGATCACAACAAAATCATGATGGATACTTGTAGAGTGGGTATTTCAATAAATCAGAACTCCTTTAAAAAGTAATTACAAAAGATAGCGGATCTTGCAATATATTTTAATGGATATATCATGTTTTTAGATATATCTTATTTCCTGTTGTTTACGTATTACGGTAGATGTATATCTGTTAATCTAATAATAAATAAATAATAATAATCGTGTTGGTTTTATGTTTCTGTTGTTTTTTGTATCGATTGTGATTCCAGCTTCTCATTTAAGCTCTTCAAAGTGCCTGATTTATTTACTCAGAGTAGATTGTTTTATCATTAACCATCTGGTAGGTAGAGTGGAGCAGTGGTTGCCCAGTATCGACCCTGACTTACACCTTGTAGGTCGTGAGTTCGAACCCAGACAGGCACTTTACTTTGTGTATTTAATTTATATATTTTTTATCACCACTGCTCTCAATACAGCGAAGGAAAACATCGTGAGCAAACCGGCATGTCGATCAAAAATTCGAAGATATTTTGACATCCACCAACCCGCACTGGGCCCGCGTGGTGGATTACGCTCCCTCACAGAGGAGGCCTGTGTCCCAGCAGTGGGAACATTATAGGCTGATTATGTATGTTATATTGAGGCACAGCCGTGTCACAGTGGTATGACTTTTACCAAAAATAATAATTACTACTGATTTTTTTCAGTTTTTTTGTTTTTTTATTTGTTATAAAAATATTTATTTTCCTGCTTCATTCTAACAGATCACCATCCTCTCGCCCCAACACAATCAGACCGTGACTGCTCGGATGACGGGGATGAGAGGAGGATGGCGATAATATCCTCACGAGCCATCCCCCGGGATGAAGTTTAAAGTAACGTTAGTAATGAATCCAAACCGAATCTCGAGTGGTTAAGCTGTTTTTGAGATGGTTTGTTCTAGACCGACTGACGTTTAATTTTTGGTGAATTATATTTTTTTCTGCTTTAAAAGACACGCTTTGTATTGACTGCATTCTGTTTTTTTTTTTACAATAATTGCTACATACGAGTTTAATTTTTTTTTATGATATATACTATTGCTTGACTGCGATCGCGCCTGATGGTAAGCAGTGATGGAATCGTTGATGGCAAAGCGCACTAATTTATAAATTAAATTAAATTAAATCTTCATCATCATCTGCCAGCCTTTTCCCAACTATGTATGTTGGGGTCGGCTTCCAGTCTAATAGGATATAGCTGAATACCAGTATTTTTATGGAGCGACTGCCTATCAGACCTCCACAACCCAGTTACTGGTAATTAAATTAAATAAACAGACAGCAGTGGTGGCCCAGGTATAACGGCCGCAACTTACGAGTTGTAGGTCGTGGGTTCGTACCCAGGCAGGCGCTTTACTTTGTGTAAATTTTTCATCACCACTGCTCTCAAAACGGTGAAGGAAAACATCGTGAGGAAACCGGCATGACCTAGAACCAAAAATTCGAAGACATGTGACATCTACCAACCCGCACTGGGCCCGCGTGGTGGATTACAGCCCCACTCCCTCTCGAAGAGATGAAGCCTGTGTCCCAGCAGTGGGAAAATTAAAGGCTGATTATATTATGTAAATTAAGGGGCTAATGAGGGGCTTGTGGCTAAGTAATAACAGCCGCACGGGTCGATCGATCAGGTTAAGCTACGCTTGCCGCGGTTGGTCCGTGGATGGGTGACCATCTTCACATACCAAGACCCCTCCGTGCCTCGGAAAGCACGTTAAGCCGGCTGTCATTCGTGGATCTTTGACAGTTATTACGGGTCGTCAGTAGCCCGAAAGTCTTACCAAGGGGTACCAGTAACTAGGTTGTGGAGGTCAGATAGGCAGTCGCTCCATGTAAAATTCTGGTATTCAGCTGCATCTGGTTATACTGGAAGCCGACCCCAACATAGTTGGGAAAAGGCTAGGCAAATGATATGTTATGTAAATTGTCAACATTTCTAAGCATGAGTACGTGTCTTTTGACTATGTGTATCTTATGTCTTTTTCGTTTTTTTTTTAATTTATTATTATTATTTTTTTACTTGTAATTGTGCGTTTTGTTTGTGCAGAATAAAATATTTTTCTTTCTTTCTTTCTTTAAATTAAATAAATAACATAAATAAACATTTCATTTCATTTAAACATAACTAGCACGATATAGGTGAACATTACACCTCTGCCTAACCCTTTGGGGTATACAGATCTATAATATAACATTATTACTTGTAATGATACTCAAGCCTTTAGCTTTTAACTTACCTGTTTCAATGAAATAGCCCCGCGAACTCTCGCTCCGAGTAATAACATTAGGTATAACAAATCCTGTGTAATAAGGGAGTAAGCAGTGCTGTAAACAATACTGAGTTACATGTTGTCATGTCAAATTGTATTAGGAGAGGTTTTGGTATAGTCTGTGGGGGGAATTGGTCGTTGATTTTTGTTACCTGACTGCGAGGAGGGTTTGTAGTTTTCGTGTCATCATCTGCCGAGCCTTTTCCCAACTGTGTTGGGATCGGCTTCACGTCTAACCGGTTGCAGCTGAATACCAGTATTTTACATGGAGCGACTGCCTATCTGACCTCCACAATCCAGTTACTGAGTAATACGATACCCCATTGGTAAGACTGGTTGTCAGATTTTCCGGCTTCGGACGACCCGTAACGACTGTCATAGATCCACGAATGACAGCCAACGGCTTAACGTCCTTTCCGAAGCCAGCAAGCGGTTCTCGTCCGATCACCGAAGTTAAGCAACATCGGGCGCGGTCAGTACTTGGATGGGTGACCGCCTGGGAACACCGTGTGACGTTGGCTTGTTGTTTTTGTTATTTATCTTAATTTATTTTTAAGCATTTTGTCATTTTATTTTTAATAAACTCATATCATTGTAGTGTGTCCCCATCAAATAAATGGATTTGATTTTTGGTGTTGGATTTTTTTTTTAATATCTATCTTTAATTATTGTCCCAATGTAGCGCTTAATTCTCTCTCCATACAGAGTAAAAGTATTAAAATCTTTTTTTTATCTTATTCATTCAGTGGCCAATACACCGCAGTGCGACTACGGATGACACCATAAAAAGCTAACAACCGTAAAAATACCACGACGCCTCGCGGTATCCATCGATACCACAATAGGGTGCGGCGGTACCAGCGACGAGCGGTAGCGGTGTCAGCATCACATCCATTATACCGCAGTTGCAAACCTGCTTCGAAGATAAATATACAGGATGTACCAGAAAAATAAAATAAAATAGGTATAGGTAGGTCGTAGGTTCGAACCCAGTCAGGCGCTTTACTTTGTGTAAATTATTTCATAACCACTGCTCTCAAAATGGTGAAGGAAAACATCGTGAGGAAACCGGCATCTCCTAGAACCAAAAATTCGAAGACATGTGACACGTACCAAACCCCACTGGGCCCGCTACGGCCCACTCCCTCTCTCAGAGAGAAGGCCTGTGTCCCAGCAGTGGGAACATTATAGGCTGATTATACTACTCATCCAAGAACCGACCGTGGCAAGCGAAGCAAGACCTTCGATCGACCCATGTGTTTAGCCACGAGCCCCTTAAAAACAGTAGTACTTATAACGTTGAATTAAAAAAAAAAACACGACTTCAAGTGCTACGCGCTACGCCGTAGCACAGCGCCTTGTGAAATGATGCTACGTGCAGACGCGTAGACGTGGTTTGATAGCAATAAAAAAAATATTCTTAATTATTTACTAACCATCGACTATGCACAGACAGAAGACCTACTTATTGTTTGCAAATAGAACTGCAGTGCGATTCTGTAATCATCTCACCGTGAAAACTTAGGTGGAGTGAGCATGGAGTGAGCTGTCATTCCAACTAATGCTAGGGATTGACACTGTTGACAGCTCACTCTAAGCTTTTTCAGATTACTTTGCCAGATCAGGTCTAGGGTGAGGAGCCAGACCAAGAGAGATACAGGAACCTGCAGGGCAGCATGTGGCGAGCTGTTGTGCAGTAGCGACCCCACGGACCCTATCTCCCGGGAGAAGCCTTGTTCCTCACCTCTGGCTCACCTATATTGGCCGGCTGGAGTGAACACTGACGAGGAACACAGTTCCCACCTCATTCTTGCCTTTATTGGCTGGCTTGAGTGGAGATTCGCAAGAGCAAACGTGCTCGGAAGAAGGAAGTACATATTCCAGTAAGATGCTGGTAGGGATCTTGACCGTACTTCTGGGACTGTCCTGATAGCCGTGGAATACCTCTCCACTCCTCACAAGCACCTCAGGACATGTTGCCCCCTAGTCGCTACGACACTATTTCTAGCTACTCTTATTAGAGTAGCTAGAAATAGTAGAGTAGTCTTATTAGAGTAGTAGAGTATTTCTAGCTAGTCTAGTTATTATACATGCTATACTAGCGACAGTTTCCGGGAGCCCATTATTGAGTGTGCAAGTCACCCCCTGCCATTTTATCTGTGAATTATATTATCATTGGTCAGGCAGGGGACATAGTTAGAATAGTTAGATATAGTTCACATAGATCTTCCATAGTTCAAGGTAACCGATCTATTATAGCCACCCACACCCATAGCCCAGTATATTTTGTTTCCATGTTCTGCAATAGTCCTGCACCAACCGGGGGTTGTCCTTGGGTGCACTTGCATGGTGCATACAGGGATAACCGTCGGTTGGTGCCTCATCATTTAAAATTGTCTAATCTGTTATCTGAAAAATAAATAAATGAAATGAATGAAATTGTTGTTACACGAAAACTGACTAAACATCCCACATTTCTCCACCCTGCTTCCGCTTTCGCCTTAGACCACAAACCAGCTAATAGCGTGTATTCCCGATCTGGGTGACTTTATGAGTGTCCCGTAACAGCGGGATTGGCGAGCTGTACCCAGGCGTGCCCTGGTATACCTTGGTATACACGAGAATACCCTGGAATACCTCGGCTTATTTGTATCACATGTTGTAGGTAATTGAATGGCGTTGAAGATTTCTGTGTCATGCTGTTTCGTTGGAAGTGCTGTAGGTATAATTTTGACACTGTATTACCTATACAGGGTCAAATTAATATAACTAGCAAAAAACCAAACCAAAAAAAAAAAAAATTTTGGGTCGACTCCCGCTCTTTTGGTAGTTACTTGAAGAATAAGCTGAGAAAATCAGTTTATTTGTTTGTTTTGTAGTGTAAAGATTACGATACGCATCACGTCTATAAATTTTACACAAAATAAACTAATATTTCAAGTAACTACATCACGTGCGGTCGTTGAGCTTCGTTGAGCTGAACGGTTACTGATAAATGCGTGCACTGACTGGTCCACTCAATCTGTGTGGTTCTTTCCTCAAAAGACCATTTCAGACACCAATCTAAATGGTCTTCACGTGATCTGTCCAGGGTTATGTCTGAATTTGAAAAGAGACTGTGACCTCTGAGTTGGTTTCGGCCTTTCTTCTCAGAGTATTTAGATAGGAGACGCCGACCTCATCTAGTTTTTAAAATATGATTGACGTGTAAAAGTGTTGTAGAAACCTACCTAATGAAATAAAAACACTTATAATTTATAATGTTCCCACTGCTGGGACACAGGCTTTAGGCTTCAGGCTTTGGGCAGGTCTCTTCGGGGGCCGTAATATACCACGCAGGTCTAATAAGCCATTTTCTTTTCAGTATAGAAATAATAACTATCATTGATATCGCAGAGTCATTAAGTACGGTAATGATTTCAGCTTGATATACATTATTACTGTTATTCTAGGATCTTTGACAGTCGTTACGGGTCGTCAGAAGCCCGAAAGTCTGACAATCAGTCTTACGAAGGGGTATTGTGTTACCCAGTAACAGGGTTGTGAAGGTCAGATAGGCAGTCACTTCATGTAAAACACTGGTATTGAGCTGCATCCGGTAAGAATGCAAGCCGACATAGTTGGGATAAGGCTAGGCAGATGGTTTTTATCTATATTTTCTCACTGCTGGGGAAAGACCTCCCACATATTCTTCGACCTTTCTTTGATTTTGATATTGTTATTGAAAAATTTAGTTTTCATCTTCAGCCGATCGATTCAGAAAAAATCTCTCCGTGAAAAGTTAGGCGAAGTGAGCTTAGAGTGAGCTGTCAGTAGTGTCAATCGGTGGCATTAGTTGAAATGACAGCTCACTTCACCTAAGTTTTCACGGTGAGATGGTTACAGAATCGCACTGCAGCCGATCGATTCTGTGAAAATCTCATCGTGAAAAGTTAGGCGAAGTGAGCTTAGAATGAGCTGTCAATAGTGTCAATCTCTAGCATTTAGTTGGAATGACAGCTCATTCCACGCTCACTTCACCCAAATTTTCACGGTGAGATGGTTACAGAATCGCAGTGCAGGTCATTGCACCTATTCCACGCTAAAGCCACGAATCAGTAATACAAATTACACATGTATCGGAACATCGAACATCATTAACGTAGGGTGAGCGCACCAGTTATGGGCACGGGGCACGGCGCCCTTAAATGTGGCCCGCGGGACGAGACCTTCATAAACCTGTTTACCTTACTTCGTGTCGCGTTGAGATGTTGGGTTCCGTACGACAAGGTAGGATATGAAAACCCTTTCAGTTTTTGGTACAGAGATTTTATTTACTTGGTTTATTCTTTAGGTGTCAGTTTGTAAGGTAACATTATAAAATAGTTAATAGGCTCTAAATTTACCCGTACGTATCAGAGTGTTACCCACTAATAAATTCAGGAAAACAATATTTGCCTGGCTTTTAGTTAACTGTTTCTATTCAGTTAATGATTTTTTTAATTATAAACTTTGACATTACATTTTTATCAATACTTTGTGTGTGTATGTATGTACCTATTGACTTGTATTGTTTTTGATATATATTTTTCATTTTCTAAATATAAATTCTGACATTACATTTTATCAATACTTGGCCACGTTGACGTTGTAAGTTATTTTTTTTTTAAATTAGTGTATGTGAAACTGTTTAATATTAAGACCTTAATGTACAGACGCCAGCAGGTCAAGCTACCCAAACTGTCAAATTTTCCCAATCAATCTTGAACCTTAATGCTTTAGCGATAAAGTTGAAAATCTATTAAAGAAATTTGACAGATTGTAGTAGCTGGATGTGCTGGCGTCTGTACCATATGCTCAGAAATAAATTTATTATTACTATAAAGTTTATTGAACTTTTTTAGCACAAATTGAGGAAACCTACTTACAAATGCAACTTAAAAATCAAAGGATGCATGGAATGAACACGTATGAGAACCATTTAATGCGTTTTTTGTTATACGTTTTTTGCAACAAAGTTTTATGTCAGAAATTGGCCTCAAACGTCATGATTTCAAGAAATATTCGTTCAATAGGCTAATATGAAATTAGAGAGTTGTATTGATGACTGTTGTGATTATAATAATTCTATTAATAAATATTTGTTACGGTCGCGAACCATATTTTAATCAACATACAAGCTTACACTGACCTGTAAATTGCAAAAAACGCAAGATAATTTGAATTTCGCAGGCTACCCTGACGCTTTCATTATAATTTAAACTATATAAGTTTTTATCAAAAAACTTGTCTACTAACAAATCAACTATAGAGTTTACGAACTCGTACAGTAATAAAAATAATAAATATACGGAACCGTCCCCCCACAGTTGTAACATTTGATCCCGTCGCCCGGGACACATCTAGTGACGTGTGTAATTTATGACCATCTGTCACTCACATATTAGCTGACAGGGTTACCAGAGAGCGGAAAAATCTTGGAATATTTTATGTTTTCTTGTATTTTTAGTTTGCATACTTTCCATCCTCACACATGGTGGACATACATGGTCTTTGACAAATCAGCAGAGTTCCACGCTCGAGGTTTGCCAGAGGGCTATGGAAAGGAGTATTCTGGGTATCAAACTAACAGACCGGGTTAGAATACGACCATCCGTTCCATAACGAAACTAACTGATGTCACTTGGAGAGCTGCCACGTTAAAAAGGAATTGGGCTGGACACATCTGCCGCATGTCAGACGACCAATGGGCCAAACTTACGACCCAGTGGGTCCCGCTTAATGGCAAGCGACATCGCGGCAGGCCCAGATGGAGATGGCGGGATGAGCTGGACTGCTTCAACAAGAACTGGTCCTTAGAAGCTTTATACAGAGAGAAGTGGAAGGAGGGTAGGGAGGCCTTTGCGCTGCAGTGGGACATAACAGGCTTTTAATCTTTTTTTACTTATATTGTACACCTGTTGTTTACCTGTATTGTTGTTGTATTGTATTGTTGTATTGTGTTTGTTGTATTGTTTTGTTTGTGTTGTGTGTGTGTGATTTTTTACCTGTGTTGTTGTTTGTTTGTGTTTTGTTGTTTGTGTTTTTTGTCCTGTTTTAGTGATAGCGTACGTTAACATGTCTTATTGTATCTCTTTTGTCAAGATATACTGTTAACTTAACTGCCCCGTTGGTCTCGTGGTTAAAGCGCGACTGCTGAGCGTGTGGTCCTGGTTTCGCTTACCAGGTCGGGCAAAAGTGGCAATTTGGAAGTTGGTGGTTTAATATCCCCGTGCCTCGGAAAGCGCGTAAAGCCGTTGGTCCTGCGCCTGATCTCTCCCCGGTCGTGTCGGATTGCCGTCCCATCGGACTGTGAGAGTAAAGGAACAGAGAGTGCACCTGTGTTTACACACACACTTGTGCACTCTAAAATATCTCCTACGTACCTGGTTAATCTCCGTTGAGATTGGCCACCGCGATCGAAGTCAGTCGGGAGGCTATTATTATTCACTTTTCATTTTACAACTTTAGTATTTCAAAAACCTGTATTACTCGTATGTCTAGAATGCTTATGTTATTATCTGCCTGGCCTTTTCCCAACTATGTTGGAGAAGTTCCACACACGTCTGCCCACTGCCATTGCGAGCCAGTTCTTCGGTAGGTGTCAAGTTCGTCCACCATACAAAAACAAAATATCTTCATCTTCATTTTCTCCAACGTGCCAGCCCTCGAGAAGACGGTGTTTACGTAGCCCACCTCTAACAGTTTAACCTCCTTCTTTATTTATCAACGGGTCACATTTACATTCTGCGGGGGCCACCCCTAGCCGCACACCCTTTGCGATGCGGATCTCCGAAATTCTAGAGAAAAAAAATTGAAGTAGACAGGTATTACGAAACTGGGAATGGGAATTGGTGTTGCTACCCTGTTTTTTTTTTGTCTGCATCTATGTCAGGTTCCATTTTCTTCAGGTCTTGGATTTGAACCCTGAGCATGTGATGCGGAGGAATGAGGAAAATGTCGTGAGGAAAGTTTTGAGTGTGAATGTGGATGGCTATAGGAGTAGGGGATGACCAAAGAAATGATGACTGGACTGTGTGAATGATGATATGGTTAGAAAGGGGGTGGCTACCGAGATGACGACTGATCGAGAAGTATGGAAGAAAAAGACTTGCTGCGCCGAGATAAGGGCAGGAGAATGATGATTATTAAGAAACTTAATGCTTTGTTATCATAATATAGTAGCACACCAATACTCTCAGCAGGAGTTGGCAGAAGTGCACCCAAATTTCGCCAGTTATGTTTAAGTCCCATGTAATAGAGGGCGAGCCTATTGCCATCAACCGGGCACAGATCCTGACTCCAGGCTGCTGCTGAGATTATCTAATAAGCTTAGGTCTAATCAAGCTTTATAATTGAATTTTGTACCGCGTGTCAATCCCACATTATAATTATAATCACCACTTCAGCCGAAAGACGTCCTCTGCTGGCAGATGATGACTGACAGTAACAATTAAAGAATTAGCATCGCTATACAACGTGGCAATGCTGCCAGCCTTTTGGGCACTGTTCCTGTTGACAGCGATGCGGACGAATTTTTTGATGCCCTATGATTATTTTGCTTATTTTTTCTCATATACATATCATTATTTTAAATTTTAGCTTATATAATGTAAATACAGTAGGTAACAACTTTTTTTTTTTTTTCGAATGGGATATCATCAAATGACCCCTCTCGCTTTGGGTGGAGCGGAAGGGAGTGTCAGACTCTTACTGACTAAAACCCACCCACGTTCCTTCCTTTGCTCTTTATGTTCCGGGGTAGCGGTAACCCTTTCGGACAATACCGCTGACCCGGCAGGCTTCGGCCCTAAGGGGCCCCTCAAATACAGTAACAATGGGTGTCAGTTTGACAGTTCAACAACATTCATTGCGTTGTGTACGTTGTTGAGCAGACACATTTTTCGAACATATGAAGCAATGGATTAGCAATATCCTTCAAAATGATTCAGATTATGATTGATAGTGTGTTACGCAATTACATAGAGTGCGGGCTCACAATGAGCCTTAGAACTAAGGGCGAATGTGACCAAAGAAAATACGAGATCAGCACATCAATATCGAAAGAAAAAAGAAAGAAAATGCATTTACCTAGTTGGCACAAACTAAAAGACACACAATACACCAGATACATAAATCAGTTAAAACACACAATAAAATAAAAAAATAATAATAAAAGATTAAATAAAAAGTGTGAAGTCCGATGTAAGAAATTAGCAGGGAAAGTGTGCCTCACGGCTGCGCCAAAAAGGCCCAGTTCAGCAAAAAAAATCGCTTTACAATTTGCACAATCAGCCTATTATGTTCCCACTGTTCGCTTGTTTATTTAATCACACTAATCTCTGGAAACATTACATAATCAGTATATAATGTTCCCACTGCTGGGACACAGACCTCTTATCTGTGAGAGGGAGTGGACCGTAATCCACCACGTGGGCCCAGTGCGGGTTGGTAGATGTCACATGTCTAAGAAGTTTTCGTTCTAAGACAAGCCGGTGCCCTCGTAATGTTTTCTTTCACCGTTTTGAGAGCAGTGAATCAAGGACATGCGGTCGAGGAATCCGTAAGAACACTGGTGGCCCATTGGTAACGGCCGCGACTTACGACTTGTAGGTCGTAAGTAGGTTCGAACCCAGTCAGGCGTTTTACTTTGTGTACATTATTTCATCACTACTGCTCTCAAAACGGTGAAGGGAAACATCGAGGAAACCGGCATGACTTATAACCAAATATTCAAAGACATGTGACATCTACCAACCCGCATTGGGCCCGCGTGGTGGATTATGGCCCGCTCCCTCTCACGGTTATGAGGCCTGTGTCCAGCAGTGGGAACATTATAGGCTGACTATGTAATATTTCCAGAGATTAGTGTGATTAAATAAACAAGCAAACAAACTCTTTAACTTTATTATAAGGAAATAGTACCTATATTATTTGGTTTTATAAAAAACTGTGTAACTTATACCTAATTAGCACAGCGAAACAATTGTTAATTAATCGAGGAAGAGCGAGGTTTATCCCATCACAAGTATCTTCGGATTACCCCGGGGAAACCCCGGCCACTTAAATGTATAGATTTAAGATAATAAATACATTTTTTTATTTTTTATTATATTACTAGTAAATTGTTTGTTTGTTTGTTTTTTTAAAAACGTTGCCCCACACTAGGAATTTTTCCTGTATCGTGGGTGCGTTTACAAACATTTAAACTCACATACACAAACAGCCAGACCCGGAACAACTACTTGTAGGTCATACAAATGTTTGTTACGTGCGGGAATCGAACCCGCGACACGCAGCGCAGTAGTCAATCGCTTAACCACTGCGCCAACCGTGCCGTCAAATAATATAATAATATGCACCTACACACGTGAGGACCTAATGGCTGCGTCGGCAAATGCTATCCGCGTTGCTGAATTTTGGGCCAAACTAAAAGAAAAAAAACTATATTTTTTCCTTCGACTCGCTAAGAAGAAGAATATTAGGAAATAGTATAGTATATTGTAAGAGAGGCTCATGGCTCAGTAATTACAGCCGCACGGGTCGATCGATCAGGTTAAGCTACGCTTGCCGCGGTCGGTCCGTGGATGGGTGCCCATCTCCACATACCAAGATCCCTCCGTGCCTCGGAAAGCACGTTAAACCGTTGACCCGGCTGTCGTTCGTGGATCTTTGACAGTCGTTACGGGTCGTCAGAAGCCAGAAAGTCTGACAACCAGTCTTAGGTACCAAGGGGTATCATGTTACCCAGTAACTTGAGTTGTGGAGGTCAGATAGGCAGTCACTCCATGTAAAATACTGCTGCATCCGGTTAGACTGGAAGCCGACCCCAACATAGTTGGGAAAAAGCAGGCAGATTGAGTATTAGTATATTGTAAGTTAAGAGGCAGACCCAGGCGCCGGTGGTGCGATGATATTATGGCCGCGACCGGCCCCACCTGGACTAGAATGGCTCAAAACAGAGAGCCGCGTGACGACTCCCGGCCCCCGTAGGCGCGGGCCTGCGGGCGGAGAGCAATGGGTAGCTCACCGTCCGATCAGGACCAGGCCCGTGCCGGACGGCGCGTAAGTGTTCCACGCGCGCCTCAAAGAGTTGTCAGCATAATTTGAGGGGCCCCTTAGGGCCGAAGCCTGCCGGGTCAGCGGGATTGTCCGAAAGGGTTACCGCTACCCCGGAACATAAAGGGCAAAGGAAGGAACATGGGTGGTTAGACTGGAAGCCGACCCCAACATAGTTAGGAAAAAGCAGGTAGATTGAGTATTAGTATATTGTAAGTTAAGAGGCAGACCCAGGCGCCGGTGGTGCGATGATATAGGCCGCGACCGGCCCCACCTGGACTAGAATGGTTCAAGACAGAGGGGAATGGCGAAAGATGGAGGAGGCCTTCGCCCTTGGTTAATAAGTAAATATTTTTTATTTTTTTATAATAAATAGATTTATTTAGTTGTCTAATAGAAATGTTGTTATTGTTGTTTTTATTTTATTTTATGTTGTATATTAGAGTACAAATGTCCATAGTATAAGTGTTTTGTATTCTTTACTAGAGTATAAGTAGTATATAAGTTAGATTTTATACCCACGTGTACATTACTGTACATGCTTCACATTGTAAATATTCGTATGCCGCTAGTAGCGGCGGATGTGTCGAACTTATCCATATGTACCAACCATCTTTGTACCTACCATGTCCGACGAATAAATGTCTTTGTCTTTGTCTTAAATGGGCACCCAATACTAATTAAACAAGAATTATTTATGTTATATTATTCAATTTATAAAATCAATTATTACTTATTTACGAGTGTTTGTTAAAATGCATGATTCAATTATTATTCAGATTTTAATTAGGAATGAGATTTGATTATTTTATGATAATGTTGTAATTAATTAATTTTAAAAGATTTGGGAAATAAAAGGCTTAAATAAATAAATAAGTTAAGATTAAGACAAACGCCTTGAGTTTGAGTTTGATCGCGATCAATTTCATTGGCAAAATTCGCCCTTATTGCTACATGCTAAGGCTCTTTCAACCAATAAATTCGTCTCAAACTCTTCAAATTGACATTACATCCCCCTAGTGCCCACTAATACAGCCGTGGGGCAATTATTCTGGCGGGAAAACGTAACATATCAAATATACTTTTATTGCTCAACCCACATAAAGTGTAGGTACCGAGCAATATTCTTAAGTGATCTTAAAAAACGTGTTTTTATAACTTGTGCACTTAGTTTTTGATGTATGAGCGGTAAACATGTACAAATTGAAGGGGATGGTGTTTTGAGACTGTGCTTTTAGATGTGGTGGAAGCGGGGATAAGGACACAGCATAATGCCAGCCTATTATAGTCCCACTTCTGGGCAAAGACCTCTCTTCAGACACAGAAGGCACAAGCATTAATCATTATGCTTGTTCAAGACGGTTTGGAGATTTCAGACTACATATTAACTAAATACTAGCTTTTGCTCGCGACTTACGCAGATATTAAGAACAGTCACGATCATGTATACACTTGTCTTTATTCAAAAGCGATTTTCTCCTTTATTTTTTAATGAAATTTTATGTTACTACGAACATAATATTTTCGTACCCATAGGTTTTTACAATGTGTCGTATTTCATTGTTGTTTTCGTTATTTCACGCAAAAATCGCAATTGAAAGTTTCCAAGTGTGTTAATTTGTGCTCGTGACTGTAAATAGCGACGTCTACCCGCCCCGCTTCCGCTCTGTCAGTGGTCGCAACCTTAAGGACTGAAGTTGTACTAAAAAGCAAGACATAACTAGAAACTTCGTTCTTGAATTTCTGTTATTTCAATTGCTAAGGACTTTACGGGCAGTTTTATTTACTGTACCGTGTTTCAGTAGGGTGGCTATTTGAAGGTAAGTTTTTATAAAAATATCATTTTGGAGGTCTGCTAAGTGACTAACACTAGCCATTTTCATTGAGATTTTATTCAAGTTTTCATTGATTTTATTCAAGTTTTCATTGAGATTAAATCAGGATTGAGCAGTTACCTGTTACTTACAATATCCTGTATATTGTAAGTAACTGCTCAATCCTGATTTCAGATAAAATTAAATTCGCTAGCAAAACTACGCAGACGTGATGGGTATCAAATTATCAATATCTAAACAAAATAAAACAAAAAAATATTAATTTGATGTTTTTTTTTGGGGATGACCGCGGATCGTGTGTAGTTACTTAAAATATTAGTTTCAAAAATAGTATTTGTTATGCAACCTTCAAAAACGTGATTAGTATCAATATCTGAACACGATAAAACAGATTTTTGGAACTCGCACTTTTTTTTTTTTTTTCCGGATGGGATATCATCAAATGACCCCTCCCGCTCTGGGTGGAGCGGAAGGGAGTGTCAGACTTTACTGACTAAAACCCACCCATGTTCCTTCCTTTGCCAGAACAATTAAATTTATTCATTCAGTAACACTTTACATTGCGTCAACATCTCCAGGAACAGTCAGCTAGGAAACGCCTGCGCGAGCTAGTTTTAAAATATTTACCAACTTGTAAAAGTGTCTTAGAAGACCTATTCACAGAAATAAACCTTTAATTTAAACAGGATGCAGCTGAATACAAGTATTTCATATGGAGCTAGCCTTGTCTGACTGTTTAAACGAAATTTTATTAGGAGATTGGTATTGAAACTTCTTACACACCAACACAAAAACTCTGCCATGAAAACGCCATTTATCATCATAAAAAAGTAACGTTCTAATGTCATAACGAATATGGGAATATGCGATAATGGGTAAGTTTTTTTTTCTTCAAACCAATTATAGGAATAAAAGGTAGGTGGTTTCGTTTTTTTTTACGCCAGCCCCTGATAATTTCCGTGGTATAGAGATTTTTGATGTAATGAAAGTGAATGAAAATATTGTAAAAGAGACGTGTGGCGAAGATGTAATGGCTGTAGATTTTAAAATATTGGCGGTGATTTGTTTCATAATTTAAGTTAATAATATAAGTAATTTACTCGTTCATTAAACAGGACGTTCAATAGCAAGCTTGTGCAAGTTTACTTTTGCAAATAACTTGCACATCAATAAAAACAGGATGGGAACACGTCAATCTACACTTTGACAGTTATCAGCAAATTCAATGAACAACACAAGTCAACTCAAGGGTGTTTCCATGTTCCAAATCGGCTGCCGATCCGTGATTTAAGCCATGAATTCAGTTGAGAACATATATCCCGCAACACGTGTCCCTAGATATCGCGTGACGTCGAACGACGTTCAGCGACAATTTGCTCGCGCCATTTTTCGTAGTTTTCGATGTCGCCCGACTTCTCTTTATGTCTCTGGTGCCACTTGTCGAGGAAAATGTTGTCCCCTAGTGATTGTACACGGCTTTACATTTTATTAGGTGTTAGCAATACGTTGTCACAATTTCATTTTGTAAGTGTCTCTTTCTCACAAACCGAGGTTGATAATTAAAACTTGAAACGTGCTATATTTATCTAGTTATGTTTCCTACAAGAAGCAGAAAATATTCAACAGATGCATGTTTGTTTCAGCCATGGAAAGATTGATAAAGAAACACAGTCACCGTTGTTGAACATATTTAAAGAAATCATGACAAGGGAAAAAGAGTAAGATCATTCTACATAATTATATATCTATATTTACTAAGCCCATAATGTCCTGTAATGTCCCCACTGCTGGGCAAACTAATAGGTGGGTGGTGGATGAGCGACCTACAGAAGATCGCGGAGAAGACGTGGATGATACTCGCACAGACCAGGGAAGCATGGCGTAATAGGGAGAGGGCCTATATACTCACCTGTGGGTGGAACAAGGCTGCCAAGGATAATGTCCATGATAAGAGGCAGTGACCAGCTGTCGGCTCGTTTGACTTCCTAAAATATTTGAAATACTATTTGTCATGTCTTTTCATATGGAATTATAAATTAAGTTTTAATACAGTCAAATTCTAACTATTTACACTAGATACTAAATTAAATGAATGACTAACTAACTAACTAACTAACACTTAGGCGTCGAAGTACTCATCCGCATCGCTGTCATCTGGAAACGTGCCCAGAAGACTGGCAGCATTGCCACGTTGAATGGCAATGCTAATTCTGTGGCCAAAGAACGACCCAGCCCTCTGGACACGTGAAGTGTCGACCAGCCGGCGAGAAATTTCCTTAAAAAGGAGACGCGCACTCGGGCCCCATGACCCGAGCGTTTCGACCCCAAACGGCTCAAAGCTGTAGTTACCCATAAGGTTACAGTATTTGCGCCGCAGGGTTTCAGCAGCCACAGCAGCGGCGCCAGCACAGCCCGTCCTGCTATTAACATGACATGGCGCATGGGTATTGACACACGTTGCGTCCCACACCAGAGGCCTACCCACCTTCCAAGGCAACAACGTCATGCCATCAGCCGTTTGGTTCTAATAAGAGATTATTAATTTTGTAGTGATCCAGAGAAAAGAAATCTCCTACATGAACCAAGAGAAGAAAAGAAGAGACGACAGTATTCCGGATCTAGGAACAAAGCTGAACGTGTGAGTCTAAGTGTTATTTTTTTTTATTAGCCCTCGTGTCGTTGAGCTCCTTAAGTTCTGAGTTGAGCTACACGATTACAGAAAATGTTTGCACCGACTGGAGTCTCACTGAGGTCCACTCAAACCTGTGTGTTTTTTCCACACAGATTTGAGTTTTTTTTTCATCTTTTTTTCCCATATTTACAGAGGTCCTGTGAATCTAGCGGTTCAGAACATCGCAAGAGGGGTTCTTACAAGATATCCTCCACGGAGCAGAGGGCTGAGTATAATAATAAAGTCAGGAGTCAGAGCATGGCAAGTTATTTTCTTTAAAGCATTGTCCTTGGGTGGAGTAGACGAGTCCTGGAGTGGACACCGCGTATCGACAAGCGTAGCGTGGGACGCCCCCCAGCTAGAAGGACCGACGACCTTAAGAAAGTGGCTGGGACAGACTGGATGCAGAAAGCGGTGGACAGGGTGCTATGGCGCAGTCTGGGAGAGGCCTATGCCCAGCAGTGGACTGCAACAGGCTGAGTTGATTGATGCGCCCAGCCAAAGTGTGGAACTCTCTGCCAGCGTCTGTATTCCCTTCCACATTTAACCCATCTGACTTCAAAGCAAGCGAACAGGCATCTTCTGGGCACGCTCGATCCATCATAGACCGCATCCATCGCTTTTCCATCAAAGGTGATCGAGGTCAAGAACAGGACCATTCAGCAATAATAAAATATGAAATCTCCTGCGCAGAAGGCTAGTGTCTGCTGAGATCACCATGGCTGAAACACGGTCTGGAGTACTATATAACAGAAAAAAATGATCTCCCATGTTTTTAACCCCTAGCAATAATGTTATATTTTTTTCATGTATTTATCATTGTTTCAGCCTTACCAGACTGAAAAAAAAGATAGCTGGTGGTTTTGGGTAAGTTTTAACCCTATTTGTACAGCATTTGTCATAAAGGTGTGTTCATATTTAGGGGTATGGTAGGTAAAGAACCTGGTCTCAAAACGGTGAAGGAAAACATCGTGAGGAAACCGGCATGTCCTAGAACCAAAAATTTGAAGACATGTGACATCTACGAGTAGCTAGCTACCCGCACAGGGCCTGCGTGTTATCTCAGGTCTCGAAGAGAGGGGGCCTGTGTCCCAGCAGTGGGAATATTATAGGCTGATTACGATTATGATGGGTACAGACCATCAAATTGAACAACTTTCTTTAAGGGACCAACATTGTAATCGCGAAAAAATATCAACAGTCCCATACAAAACTTCCATTTATCATCTCGAATCAAATGTATGGGATGTCTGGTAATTTTTGGAAAAAGTAAAATAATATTTACGTAAATAACAACTAATACCAAATTATGTCATAAAAATAACAAAATGATATCCTACCTTAACTAAAACTATTCACAAACTAAAATATAGCGTCGATTCTAAAATTCCTCCGCATCGCTGTCGACTGGTAATGTACCCAAGAGACTGGCGGCATTGCCACGTTGTATGGCAATGCTTAGCCTCTGGTCAAGGTAAAAGCCAGCCCTTGGGTCACGAGAAGTGTCAACCAGCCGTTTCGAGCTTTTCTTAAAGAGACCATAAGGAAGTGTTTCAGTTTTATGGTCCGCACCACAGCCTTGAATATGACCATACTTTTCTGATACATCCTACTAATAATAAAAATGCGAAAGTTTGTATGGATGGACGGATGAAAAGAAAAAGAAAGAACAATATTTTGGATGGATATTTGTTACTCTTTCACGCCAAAACTACTGAACGGATTTCGATGAAATTTGGCACACAGGTAGTTTATAACGAGGATTAACCCAATACTCTTTATGCCGATATTCCCACGGGGAAATCGCGGGCACAGCTGGTTCTGTATAAACAGAACTTTAAAAAAGTAAAAGAATTTATCAAGTTTTGCAAATGCAAATAATAAAGATACACAGACGTTTGTTTCCCAGCAAAACACCCCACCGAAGAAGACAGAGGACAGCTGTTCGTGTGTTTCTTGCGCGTGAGTCGATTTTTACTATTAATACCAACTTAATCTTTCCACCAATGCTACGTCGTTGGAAGGCCTCCGACGACCTTGTGAAGGCCGCAGGAACCCGTAGGATGCGAGAAGCACAGAACCGGTCGAAGTGGAGGTGCTTTTTTTTTTTTTTTTTTGGGATGGGAAATCATCAAATGACTCCTCCCGCTCTGGGTGGAGCGGAAGGGAGTGTCAGACTCTTACTGACTAAAACCCACCCATGTTCCTTCCTTCGCCCTTTATGTTCCGGGGCAGCGGTAACCCTTTCGGACAATCCCGCTGCCCCGGCAGGCTTCGGCCCTGAGGGGCCCCTCGTTATGCTGACATCTCTTTGAGGCAAGTGGAGGTGCTTGGGGAGGCCTATGTCCAGCAGCGGACTTCTCTCGGCTAAAACGATGATGATGATCACGAATCTTTCCACCTGAGTTGAATTGAAATAACTGAAAGCCGGACAAGGGTCGGCATTGAAAATCTCACATTTTGAGTTTTTGAGGTCAAGGATTGGAACTGCTGCTTTAGAAATTGAAGATCTTTTAGAACGGTATCTACGTCACCTCCTACTGTTCCGTCATCTAAATACGACACATTGGATTTTGAATTTAAGTTTATAAAACATAACCTTTTTCACAGCTTAAAAAAAATTGTCAGCTCCGAATATGCCTGCATCGGCTGCCTGCTCCTACTCTTCACCATCTCCATCATAGTCGCCTTCCTCGTGGTCTTCAAAAACGTGCCAAACATCGGTGGAGAGTGCAAGGTCATAGAATGCAAAGATTGCAAGGAGTCGACCTCTGGAGCTGGTCCCACTACTCCGAGATGTAAGGAATGCAAGGGAGTTGTGGATAGCGAGAGGCTGAAGAGGAAGATTGAGATGCTTAGCAATAAGAGGCTGAAAAAAGGCTTTTTTGGGGTCAATGAGTTTCGAAAGGGTGATGAGTAAGTATCATGGATTATAAGTAAGTAACAGTAAGTATCATGGATGGGTGATCATCTTTACATACCGAGGCACGGAGGTGCCTCGGAAAGCACGTTAAGCCGTTGGTCCCGGCTGTCCTTTGTGGAGCTTTGACGGTCGTTACGGGTCATCAGAAGCGCGAAAGTCTGACAACTAGTCTTACCAAAGGGTATCGTATTACCCAGTAACTGGGTTGTGGAGGTCAGGTAGGCAGTCGCTCCATGTAAAATACTGGTATTTAGCTGCATCCGGTTAGACTGGAAGCCGACCCCAACATAGTTGGGAAAAGGCTCGGCAGATGATGATGTGGTTGTGATGATTAATACACTTTTCTGTTTGCAGTAAAGGCTATGACGATGTGCTGTCTGGACAAATTGGTATTCCTGCAATAGAAGGAATAGGTGTGTATGCTTTACTTAATTATTTGATAAATGAAAAATCTGTGCAATAGTACCCTATAGCTGTAGAAGAATCATTTGAAGCGTCGCCAAAATTGGCGGAATTAACCAATTCACGCCGCCATTTTGTTTATAGGGTTCCAAACCCTTATTACGGCTGGACCCTATTATTACGGCTCCGCTGTCCGTCCGTCTGTCACAGGGTTGTATCTTTTGAACCGTAATAGGTAAACACTTAGAATTCCACAGAGTGTGTACTACTAGGGCTTCTATAATAACAAATAAAATAAACTTAAAAATTAGGGAAAATAAGGTAAAGAAACGTTTATTCGGTGTTTTTAAAAAATATTGTTAGATATTGTACGGCGGTACGGAATCCTTCCGGCCTACTCATATTTGGCTGCTTTTTTCAGTACTTTTCACATTGCATAAACGTTTACCAACAAAAAAAACCCCCTGTAAACGTCATTCGGGTGCCAAAAGATTCTTGTAAATCTTAACTAAAGCTTTGATTTCCTAAGAAATCGGTGAACGGCCACACAATAAACGGCTGTCCAAAATACAGGAAAATGGCCGTTATTATTTGTTTCGTATAATTTATGTGACGTTGAGCTCCGGTATTTTTTCACATTACCTATTTTTTATTAATCTTAACTTTTCTTTTTAATAGAGTTTGGGCCCAGTTTTCGTGAGCTGGTGAGTGGTAATCAAGTATTTCTTTATTTTTATTAGCTTTAATCCGGACTTGTAGAAAAAAAAAAAAAACTTCGATTTAATCATTGTTTTGCTTATACTTACGTAAAGTACTTACTTATAAAACGAAAAAAAAAAATACAAAACCGACATTATTTTCACAACAAAAAAAAAACTATTTTTATCGAATACCTGAAGGCCGATTCCCGTAATTAAAAACGTTCAAAATCTAGTCGCAATCTCATCTCAGCGACAATCAATGTCAAAAACTTGTCAAAAATGTAGGGAAATTAAGAGGTATTTTTGACAGATTGAGACTGACATTGACTATGGACGTTCTTTAAACTACGAGAGTTGACCCTCTGGTCTAATCAAAACTCAAGATGACACCAATAATATAGAAAGTCAATCAGAGAAAAAAGCAAGAAAAAAAACTTTAAAAAACCTACAAATCTTTCATACTACTCCGTCAGCAAGGAAAAGCGTCTAAAACCCTTGAAGCCGGCCATTATTTTCAATAGCAACACCTTCAGGATTCCCTACAGTATTGCCAGTAAATAAATAACGCGCATTACATGGCAGTTTTGGGAAGCATTTTTCTCAATCAGTCTGTTTTTTAGTGTTGTATCTTTTTTTGTGAACGGCGAGACTACATCTCACCTCTAGTAGGTATTTTAAAAGGTTGAAGTGTTCATTTTTAATCTGTACTGACAAACTGAAGTTTACAATTTTATAACAGACTGGTAAATCGCTTGCAAGAGTTTCTGGATTACAGAGATGATGAACTGGAAATTTCTCGTTCATTTTCATGTAATTCGATACGTCCTTACTCAGGTCCGATATTTTCATCAGGCAGGTCATATCAAATGACTTTCCTTTTTGGCAAACTAATGTCTAAACGTCTTTATAGACTGCTTATAAAAATATCCGGTATTTTTGCAAAATGACTTACGTCCGTCATTTACTAAGATTCAAAGATATAAACAACAATGGGCCTCATCAGAAGGCTTAAAGTCACTCAAAGGGCAATGGAGAGGGCTATGCTCGGAGTTTCCTTGCGTGATCGAATCAGAAATGAGGACATCCGCAAGAGAACCAAGGTTACCGACGTAGCCCGAAGAATTGCCAAACTTAAGTGGCAGTGGGCAGGGCACATTGCTCGCAGAACGGATGGCCGATGGGGCCGAAAAGTTCTGGAGTGGCGACCGCGAAGCGCAAGACGTTGCGTTGGAAGGCCTCCCACTAGGTGGACCGATGACCTAGTGAAGGTTGCGGGAATCCGCTGGATGCGAGTCGCACGGGACCGGTCAATGTGGCGACACTTGGGGGAGGCCTATGTCCAGCAGTGGACGTCTATCGGCTGAAATGATAAAGATAAAGATAAAGATAAAGAATATTTATTTGTCAAACATGCGTTTACATATAAACTGATTAATCAGACATGCAAGGTATTGAGTTAATAGATGTTGTGAGCGTCCATGTTTTGCCAATAACGGCGTACAAACTTTGTAGGTATAATTATTATATTTAATTGCATTTTACATGTAGTCATTTTCAAATTTCATTACAGAATACAAAAACAAATACATAATAATTTAAGTTCAAGGTATTGTAGTATAAGTATTATATTAGTCAAAAAATAAATTAAATTCTATGTCTATTATATGTATGATATATGTCCAGTATATTCATAATTATGCAGTAAAATAATATCATTCAAAAGACAATTGATTTAAAATTCACATTATTTTATTTGTTAATCCTATCCATGTATATTAGAAGTCGGGATAGAAAAGTCCTTTTCATTCAAAAAATCTCGAACATCGTAATATACTTTACTAACCAAAAAAATTCTCAGCTTCTTCTTGAAAAGTGACAAGGGCAGTTCTCTCCAACTTTTAGGCAATTTATTAAATATGGTCGGAGCCATACAGAAAACACTTTTGCGCATGAGGGTTGTTCTCGCAGTATGAGAGCATATCCTGCTGTTGTCGCGTCTATTACGTGGGACTACTTCGTCTATTCGTTGAAATCGGAGTGAATTTGTTTTAACAAAAACAGCTACCTCAAAAATGTACAGACATGGCATAGTAAGCATTTTATATTTTTTAAAGTAAGGAACGCAACTATCAGTTCAGCTGGAAAAGTCACCTAACGGTTCTCACCGCTCGAGTTCGTAAGACTATCTACATATTTAAAAAACTTCGCTATTCTCTTGAACTCAACACTCTGATGATGGTATATTGTGCCCTATGTCAGTCCATCCTGACATATTGTATAACTGTATGGGGAGGTGCCGCAAAGACCCTTCTACTACCTCTAGAACGTGCACAGAGGGCTGTGCTTAAGGTCATGTCCTTTAAACCCTTCAGGTATCCGACAGTTCAGCTTATGGAGGACTGCCAAACTTTATCGGTGAGACAGCTATTTGTTCTGGGAACGGTTTTGAGAAAGCATAGTATTCTAGTGTACGACAAAGCTATAACAGCAAAGCGCCGATCATACGCAGTGTGTGAAACCCAGCGGTATCGTAGCTCCCTGGCTGCACGGCACTACAATGTGATTGGATGTCATTTATATAATAAAATAAACAAATATTGCAACATCTACCCACTCAACAGATTCGAATGTAAAAGGAAGGTGTCAATCTGGCTCCTAAACAAAGCATATGACGAAACTGAGAACCTCCTTAAATTATCAATAGCGTAATGGGACCCCCTGCCTGCATTATCACACACCTCAATCACGTACACTCATCATCTACACGCAAATTTACACACCCTCACACATCACACACACCACTTACACACCCCCACACCACTTACACACATACACACCACTTACATAAATTACTCACTCCTAAATACCACATACTTTACATCTAGTTTTTAATTATTTACTTTATTTCTCTTTTATTTACAATTGCAAACAGTTATTATTATTTGTGTACAACTTTGCTCACGTGAACACGTTCCGCTACCTAATATAATATTGTAATAGATTAATAAGTGCGAGGGCCCTGGTACCCATAACACAAGTTAAATCTTAATTTGGGTACCAGAGTTCAACTAAATTAGCATTTAAATTGTGTTCTCTATAACTATTGTGTTTTTTTATGTGTCCTTATTTTGCAAATAAATAAATTATTATTATTATTATTATTAAATTATTATTATTATTTATCAGTAGGTTTAATTTTAAATATTGAACGCACGCATCTCTTTTGGGCCTTGAACACCGTGTCTTTTTCCGTTGAGTTGCCCCAAAAAATGACACCATAGCGCAAATGGGATTCTGTTAAACCATAGTAGGCTGTAATTAATGCCTCCACACCTATTATAGACGACAATGTGTGCAGGGCATAGGCAGATTTACTGATTTTTTTGCACAAGGTTTCGATATGAGTTTTCCAATTCAGTTTTTTGTCAATGTGGAGCCCTAAAAATTTTGTTGTTTCTACCTCTTCTATAGGCTGGTCATCGTAGTGTATATTTGAATTACTCTTACTATTTATCCGTTGACTAAAATGTATTAATTTGGTTTTAGTGAGATTAATTTTTAGGTTATTGTCATCTAGCCACTTTACCATTAGATTTATGGAATTATTTATGTCACTTTCATAAGTATCAACATTTTTACTAGGTATCGTTATAGTGCTATCATCGGCAAATAATGTCAGAGGTTGGGGGATGCCTTTTGGTAGATGATGAATGATGAATGTGTGGTGTGAATTGAAGATTCGGGTGTTATCGACGTTACAATTATGATTGTATAACTTCCGCGCATAGGCTCGATGAAATGGTTAGAATTTTGATATTTTCCAGTTGTTTTTATTCATCTATTATTTATTATTTCTTTCTTGGACCACCAACATAGGCTAAGCGGTTACATTCACGATAACATTAACAGGGACAAATACAAGTGTGCGCTTCCAATATGAGGAAATAAAATGTTTTTTTTTTATTCTGTAAATAGGAGATCGGAATCACTTTTACACGTTATATTGTGAAAAAATAAGCTAGGTGAGATCGGCGCTTCCTATCTGACTACTCTGAGAAGAAAAACCGATACAAACTCAGAGGTCTCTTTTAAAGTCCAGACATAATCTTGATGTGGTCTCCTACCACATGATTCACTTATCATCTATACTGCATTCGCGATTTATTTGCCAAAAAAGTAAACAAATATGAGCTTATGGAAAAATAACTTTAACTCCTACACAATAAAGTTCAGTTTACGCTACAACTTCAAACATTTTAATAACTTTTTCAATAGTGTCAGTCACTCAGTAATCAACTTATTTACCATTAAAGTAAAGTTTATATTTGTTTAACTTGAAATAACATCAATTTGAAACATGATTTTGAATAGACCCTCGCTATCGCTACTAACACAAATAATGTTGTTACTGCTTCGAAACCCATTTTAAAGAAATACCTGTAACTAAGATTACTAACATGCGTAGTATTTAGATACCACTATACCACAGAATATTGGTTGCAGTATCTACATTTATATCTGTAATTTATATGATGTACAGACGCCAGCACATCAAGCTACTACAATCTGTCAAATTTCTTTAATAGATTTTCAACTTTATCTATGAAGCTTTAAGGTTCAAGGTTGATTGGAAAATTTTGACAGTTTCGGGTAGCTTGACCTGCTGGCGTCCGTACATCATCATGGGTCTATAGCAGTCCACTGTTGGACATAGGCCTCTCCTATTGCACGCCATTCAACTCGATTTACGGCAACTCTCATCCAGCTGCTACCAGCCATCCATCTGCTCACGGTGTACGTAATAAAGAGCTATTTTGCCAACCAATCATACGGAAATTAATAACAAGTTTGACAAGGTCGAAAAGTTTACTTCAAATTAGTAATTTTACTGATAGATGACTTTATATAAGCAGCGGGAAAGTAACTTTTTGCAAAGTTAGTTCCTTGCTTTTAAATATTCTTTCGTGCATTAAAATTGGAAAATAATATTCTCAATTATAATTGAATAGAACCCTGATTACATTGAATACTCACAAATCAAAATGAGGTCACTTTAGGGTGGCTCCTACCTACCCTAAATATAATTTTACATACTCGTATCGTGTGACTACTAATAATATAAGTTTGACCTACAAATCAGCGGTAACTCTTCCTTCGGCAAACAGTCGTTGTAATACCATCCCTTGACTAAGGGTGGGCAGAGAGACTGGTGTAGTTGGTGTGTCTTTTGTTGGTCATTGTTATGCGCGACTTGAAAAAGGGTGCCGTTTTTATAATGTTTTGTTTGCTGTTGAGCTGTTTTACGTACTTGTACCTACAGTCACAGTTTGTAGTTTTGATGATTTTGAAGTGTCACTATTTTTCTTTCTTTTCACACTTTAAATATAACATAATTAATTACTATTATTTAATTAATTTGAATAATCGTCTTGTGTTGTGGCAAAACCAAAACGAAGGCAATGTCAATTGGAGAGAAAATCTATGAATATGTCATTAATTTGCAGAGTGATGTCTCATGCGCAAGTAATTTTACCGACATCTGCGAACTGGAAAACAGTAATACTAATAATACATGCCTTTAAAATGTATTTTTTTAGTTGAATGTATGCCTATACTTCTATACATATTAAATTATAAATAGGTAAAGTTTGTGACATTGTTTGTAGGAGGTAATCTTCGAAACTATTGATCCGATTCCGAAAATTCTTTCACTAATGCGAGTGTCATAGGTTATATTTTATGTTAATACGCGGACGAAGACGAAGTCGCTGAGAAGTGAGTCTGGTAATAAATGCGACACTCTAAAATCAATCTTCAACGCCACTCCTCTCCTCCGCGACTACCCCCACAAACTCATTGTTTTTCCTCGTCACTACAGATCATTGTCGTCTGTATTATATCTGCCGGCCCCCTTCCCTTTGTCTGCGTGATGTATTAGTCGCCAGACTCATTTGAAGCCTTTAAAATATTACCTAGCGCAGTCTTTGTGCTGTTTGACTGGACGACGGCGTTTTGATGTTTGTCTCGTTTTGACGTGCTGTAGCAGTAGGTATAATATATGTTTGTTTTTGAGATAGATTTTTCTTCTGTTTTAATAGAGCTTTCCCTTCTAACTTTATTACATAATCAGCATATAATGTTCCCACTGCTGGGGCACTGTCACAGGCCTCCTCTCAGTGAGGCCATCCAATACATTTGAGTCGAGATGATAATGGAGTTTTGTATCGGGCATTTGATATTTTTTTCGCGATTACAACGTTGGCCCCATATAGAAAGTTGTTCATTTTGAGGGCCTGTACCAATAATAATCTGCCTATAATATTCTGGGACACAGGCCTCCTCTCTGTGAGAGAGAGAGTTGGTCGTAATCAACCACGCGGGCCCAGTGCGGGTTGGTGGATGTCACATGTCTTCGAATTGTTGGTTCTAGAACATGCTTTATTATTGTTATTAATAAACTTATATTGGGCTTCGGGCTTACTATATATATATATATACATATTGGCCTTGTCATTTAAAAAGTGCGTAGTACTTTCAACCGGTGTTTGCAAAATCGCATATGTTTGGCAAAATGTATGAACGTAAATGAATTAGGATTATAATCGTATAAAGTACAGACGCCAGCAGGTCAAGCTACCCGAAACTGTCAAATTTTCCCAATCAACCTTGAACCTTAATGCTTTAGCGATAAAGTTGAAAATCTATTAAAGTTATTTGACAGATTGTAGTAACTTGATGTGCTGGTGTCCGTACAAGGTGTAGCAATAGTAATGTCATAATGTGAATGTGCCATCATTTTTGCAACTAGCGTCATGCTGTTAATGTGGTTTGAAACTTATATTGTAAACATGTGGAGAATTAGTCAACAATGCAATGGAATGATACACACAGCTCAGGCAACGATAGAGATTTTGAAACACCAATTTCCGGGCCGTGTGATCTCTCGTTTTGACGATGAGAACTGGGGGTCTACTCTGAAGTGGTATCGGCCGAATGTTCGGCCGTTTCCTGTTACGAAGTCACTATTTGATTCGGTCGGTCCCGATCCTACACTCCTACACTCTTTCGATTATTGACTATGGTCCCGACCCAACTGAGCCGATCCGAACTTTTTTCACGTTTTTCAATAATATTCGGCTCGGCCATGTGTCGGTCCGATCCGATCATTGCACTTCGTAGTAGACCCCCTGGCTAGCTAGATCGCCAGGTCTGCCGACGCCAGACTTTTACCTTTGAGCCTTTTGCCCCAGCCAAACCACAAAACTTGCAAGTCTTGAAAGTCAGCATTGAAGAAGGAATCACCAATTTGAAGCTGGTTTTGCGAGCAGCAATTCAAAATGCCGTAAACGAGCACAATTGTGCATCAAGCCCTTTTCCTCTCTCCTAATTTTTGCTGTGCCCGACAGGGTCCCTAATGATCTTTTACCTTGTATATACCATCTATGTAATACATATAGAATGCAATACAGATTTGAGTATTGAGTCAACTCAGGAGGTGGTATTTTGACTGGTATAATTATTCGACTCAGGGCTATTTTTACCAAAGTGAAAAAAAAAGATATCTTTTGTATGTGGAATAAAATTGACGTCTGACAGTTCTAGTATGGAAAAACTGTCAATAATTCAAAAATTGTTCTCAGGATAAGACTTATTCTAGGTATAAAATTTTGGTAAAATGCACCCTTAACGTCATAAATTTTATACCGTTAAATAAACTTTCCGTGAAAATAGAGGGCATTCTTTTCATTCCTTACAAAATGGCAGCCTATTTACATTATAACATTTGCCCCACCTTGTATTTGTTAAAGCTAATTTACAGAAATAAACATTAATCAACATTATCATCATAAAATATGTTGTATTCTGTATAGTTTCTATCCCCATAGGAAAAGGAGTGAATTTATAAATATTCGTATAAAAACATTTCAATTATCATTATTTTAGCCGAAAGACGTCCACTGTTGGACATTGACCTCCCGCAAGCAACGCCATTTTGACCTTTTCTGTGCTTCCGGCGATCCAGCGAATTCCTGCGTATTCAAACATTTAAGAGAAGGAAATTAGATTGCTGATCAAAAATTTTTATTTTTAGCAGCCAGGAGTACACCACTACCTATCCTTTTAACAATAATCCAAAGCCACCCTTTACGATACCCACGAGACAAAATTAAATGATCTACCCTCACCCAGAGACAACCAGATCCTCCCCATACAGAAAAAAAAAACTTTAAAATCCCATAACTCACTTGTACCTCTAAAAACACTTATAATACCATAAAATATCATACGACACAACACACCATGGGAAACACATTTTATACTTATAAGAATATATATGCAAAATTCACTTTACAATCCCATAGATAATTTTCACAAACTTACATTTTCACATCACAGAAAAAAACTTACCCAAAACTCTACCTTAAATCTTAGAACATAAAGTTGAAAACCGTGTCGTTGTTTTAACAGATTTTTGTCAAGCCAAATGAAACCTTATTGTGAGAGGCGTAAGGTTGGGGTAAAAAATGTGAGTAGTATTGAATAAGTTGGTGGAATGGAAAGCTACCCTCTTATTTGCGATAAATATCGGTACATTATGCTTCGAGGCAGGAGAGTCAATTGGTATACATCTTAAGTGTTTACAGGGTGTTTAATTTTAATTGATTTGCATAAACATTCACGTTTTACCACGGGGTGTCGTGTTGCCCAGTAACTGGGTTGTGGAGGTCAGATAGGCAGACGCTCCATATAATATACTGATATTCAGCTACATCCGGTTAGAGGGGCTTGTGGCTAAGTAAAAACAGCCGCACGGGTCGATCGATCACGTTGCCGCGGTTGGTCGGTGGATGAATGACCATATTTACATAACAAGACCCTTCTGGGCCTCGAAAAGCACACAGAGACTACTGCCGTCAAGGTAGCCCCACTTTACCAAGTTGGACTTACATCTTCCCACTTGTGTCCGGAGACGGTTCAGAGACTTCCACGTGGACCACGGAAAGTTACACCCTGCAGGGAGATGAGATCTTTTAAGGATAATCGGTCTAGTCGCTTCTAGTTACTTATTTATTTATTTGTTTGTTTATTTATTTATATATTTATTTATTTATGTATTTATTTATTTATTTATTTATTTATTTATTTATTTATTTATTTATTTATTTATTTATTTATTTATTTATTTATTTATTTATTTATTTATTTATTTATTTATTTATTGATGTATTTATTTATCTATTCATTTATTTATTTTCTAACATGTATGTAAAACATTGGTTAGTAGCAGGCCTATTCAAATTTCATATATTCGTATACTGTTGAAACATGTACCCTGTAAGGGTACATGTTTCAACAGCCTGCAAGTTGTACATAATACTTAATAAAATATTGATCTAATTATTACAATTTACATTATACTAAACAACGTACGGTAATTACAAAAAATTATTACATTTTATTTTAAAGTTAAATAATTCTTATCAATTCGTTCATTCATTTTAGTCATATAGGTAATTTAGTAAAGTAATTTATTATTTCACATTTACGTCAAGCATTAGTATTACAAGTTCGGTCGATTCACAATTTGTCAGTTTTAAATTCTTCAACGCTATCTTGCTTCCTCTGTGTGTGTGCTGTCTCCTTCTTCCTTTCTGTGTTACGAGTATTACGAGAAAATTAAAACTTTCCGGTAGCTTATTAAATATATTAGTTAGTCTAGAGTATGGGCTTTTCCCGATAACTTTTAAGTTTGTGATGGGTAGTTGGGTATTATTAATCTATTCCTTAACCACCGGAACAGGGGCAGGTGTCTCACAAAGAGCTGTGCTACTAAATCGACCGACGCATCCATTGCCTCAGCTTGCATTACACAAAAGTATATTAAATCACGTCCTCGAATCCAATAAGAAAAGTTCCTAACTCGTAACACCCTGTATCTCTAAGGGCGGCTACAAATCATGCTTGGCCGCGACACCTTAAGACTTGCCGTCCCGTGTGGAAGCGGCCTTAAATGATTTGTAGTCGCTAGACGATACTAACTCTTTTTTTTTTTGTTTAGATTTATTTTCTCTTAGGGTTGGATTGGAAAGGTGTATTATAGGAAAGTTAAGTTTAGAGATAGCACGGTAATATTATCTATTCAGTATTGTAACTCGGCCGTATCTTTGAAATAAATGCCTACAGCCGCGCGGTACGTAAACATGCGATAGGGCTACCCGCCTCCAGCATTTTAATTACATTTGCCCACTTTGTGTTCCATTTAGTTTTGTGATTGTAAATGTACTTTTTTTATATACAAAAATAAAATTCTTTGTGAATTGAATAGGAAGTGTTCAATAAAAATGCATGTTTTTTTTTATTGGTAGATTTAATTAAAAAAACCATGTTTATGTTTGAATAACAAATCGGTCTTATAAATTTGCGAGCGAAAAATATTTGCACCTCGACTGAGACGTACGAAATGCTTTGTTATTAAATTTTAAAGTATAAAAAATCCGCATTCTAATATAAAACTTAATTAAAAATTGTTTGACGAATTCATGCAACCAAAAACAGCACAATATATCCTACTCGTCATATTAAATATGTACTTGAACTTATTTTTAGTTAGAAAATCGCAGGGTTATTGTTAACCCATTGAATGCCGACGTTAACCGTCAAATCACAATCGGTGGCCACCATACAAATGGCCTGCTACGTAATACTACGTAGTTGGCATCACGGATACCAATTTATAGAAGGATGCCGTGGTACGTAATATTGCGTATATACGTAATATTGCGTAGTTGGCATCTGCCATTAATACCAGCTACGTAATATTGCGTAGTTGGCATTCAATGGGTTAAAAAAACAACACACCATCCGTTCGTCACTGCGGCACAGTCGCGACTGTCTGCATGTCGAGCGCATGTCGACATCGAGGCGCGTAGGCATAACTCGCGCTTCGTCCGTTTGTATGAATTTAGAATACTGTATAGATAATATTACCGTTGAGATAGTGTCTCGTTGGTGTAGTGGTCGCTACAGCTGCTGAGCACGAGGAACTTAGGTGACTTTCACTGTCAATAGTGCCAATCCTTTGTGTAAATAATTCCCTCACCACTGCTCTCAAAACGTTGAAGGAAACCGGCCATGTTCTAGAAACAAAATTTCGAAGACATGTGACATCTACCAACCCGCAATGGGCCCGCGCGACCAACTGTGTCTCACCATGAAAAGGCCTGTATCCCAGCAGTGGGAACATGGCTGATTATGGTAGTGTCAATCTCTTGCGTCAGATGAGATGACAATTCATTTCAAGCTAATTTCACCAAAGTTTTCATGGTGAGATTTTTATAGGATAGACCGGTTGATGGGTTCGATTCCCAGGTCGGGCGGTTTTAGGTTTATCTGTCAGTAATTTCTTAGTAGCAGCACGGAATCTGGATTTGTACCCGGTTTATGGCAATAGGCTCGCCCCCTATTACATGGGACTTCAACATAACTGGTGAAATGTGGGTACACCTCTGCCGAACCCTTCGGGATTACAGGCGTGATATTATGTTAGATAAATATACTAGTTTAAGCCCGCGACTTCGTTTGCGTGAAATTTCTTGTTGCCCCGACCCACCCCGTCGTATCGCATCGCTTGCCCGCGAGTTTACTGTGTTATTTCTGTCTTTTTTTTGTTTTTCCTCGGCTCCTAAGTGTCTTAGCGTGATGTTAAGTAGCCTATTATAGCCTTCCTCAAGAATTGGGCTACTACAATTTTATCGTTTTACAAGAAGAGCCTGAGATACAAAACAAATATACACTAAACTTCCCTCACGACATATGTCACATTATCACGACACATCTCACACACCTACATCATTAGCCCCGCAATCCTTATCAAAACTTCGGACATTTCCGATTACCCTCCTTTAGTGCAAGTATTTAGTAGTAATACAAACGTTTTAAAGGTACCTACAGAGCAGTAAATGGAAGCGTCTGGTGCAACCGAAACGACTGTGGAGTGTTTATTTTTTTGATTTCGTCGTAATGTCGCGGTTTGGGAGCTAGGGAGTCATTTTGTTTTGTCATGTGAGAAACGTTTTTAAAGAGATGTTAAATGTGACTTACTGACGTTTTGGTTTCACATGAATTTTATTTGTTTTATACACATTATTAGGTCTCGTATATACTGCTGTAACGGCCCCGACTCACCGAGTTTTAGGTCGTAGGTTCGAACTCAGACAGGCGCTTTACATTGTGTAAATAATTTTATCAGCACTGCTCTCAAAACGTTGAAGGAAAACATCGCGAGGAAACCGGCATGTCTTAGAACCACAAATTCTGAGACATGTGACATCTACCAACCCGCACTGGGCCCGCGTGGTGGATTACAGTCCACTCCCTCTCGAAGAGAGGAGGCCTGTGTCCCAGCAGTGGGAACATTATAGGCTGATCATGTTTATGTGTAGCTCCCGTATCTTCATGATTCTAAAAGACGTTTTGCCGATTAACTAAGCTCTACAAGCTGTCTAAACTCAAGCGCACTGAACTGTATTGTCCAGAAAAATGTGTGACTTTGCCGGGGGTTAGGTGATTAGATTCTACACCGCATGAGGCTTATCTTGTAATAATTTGATTGAAGAAAATAATGGGAAGGAGGCTGGGTTTATGTATGAAAATCACTGTGATGTAAATTATGCGGAATAGGAAATGTTATTTAAAACTATTCATTCTATCGATTTTAACTTCACCAATTAAGGTCAATTTTATTTTATAATAGATTTTGTTTCCTCCATTTTGTTTTTAACCATAAACAGAGCAATATTTTTAAAGCAGTGAGGCCTAACAGATGTTTAAAAAGCTTCGAAGGACTAGGAAGTGGTGAAGGGTGGGCGTTTTGAGGGACTGTCTTGTGTTATTTTGACGTTTAAAAAGTGCTGACTCACAGCGTAATTTAATCAAATAACGTTTGTTTTTGATTTCGATGTCTAAATTTAACTGATCATGAAAGAAAAGCTCTCGCAACCTCCTCGCCTACAGTATATTGTCGCGAATGGAAGTTGAACCGAGTTCGGCCGACATTTTTTATACCTCGCCAGGCCCTTTGTGAGCGACGTAATGATAGCCTGATGGTTTGCCATTGTTGTTCCTGTGGTCTGTAAGCACCGAGTGTTCTAGAAATATTATAGACTTTCAGATTGGTCCTGATGACGTGAACACTGTTGAAATATTCTTTTAGTGTTTTGATAGTTGTTGTGAAGGTAGAGGATGAGAAAGAATGAAAGAAAATACGTTTATTTTCGGGACAATTACGTATGTAAAAGAACACAAACACGAAAAAAATTACAAGTTTGGTTGCATCCACGCAAAACGGCCATCGCTCAGCATAATGCTAAGACCCTATGCGATACAGAGCCCCAGCGCTGGTTTTCAGCGACAGCCGACGTTGACGTGGTGACGTCAATAGATGCAGCATACGATAAGATATAGATGAGACAAAAAAAAACAAGAAACAAAATAAATATATATTCAAATTTTATTTAAGTTTCAAATTGACGTTATTTCAAGTTAAACAAATATCAACTTTATTTTAATTCAAATTAAGTGGATTTCAGAATGACTAGCACTATTGAAAAAGTTATAAAAAATGTTTGAAGTTGCAGCGTAAACTGAACTTTATTGTATAGGAATTTAAGTTATTTTTACATAAACTTATATTTGTGTACACTTTTCGCGAATGCAGATTACATAGTTCTAAAAGTTGACATCAGAGCATCTTTTTCGAGATGAATTCTGGGAATAAACCATGAAAGACGTGTAATACGAATGTTTACACACATTACAATTATAATAACCTGTCTAGTCTTTTCCCAACCGTGTTGAGGTCGCCTTCTAGTCCAACGGGAGGGAAGCACGTGAATACCAGTATTTTGCATGGAGCGACCGCCTATCTGACCTCCACAACCCAGTTACTGGGCAATACGATACCCCTTGGCAAGACTGGCTGTCAGACTTTCGGGCTTCTGACGACCCGTAAAAAACTGTCAAATATCTATGAATGACACCCGGAACCAACTTGACGTGCTTTCCGAGACGCGGCGGGGTCCCAATATGTTATGAATCACCCATCCACAAACAGACCGCGGCAAGCGTAGGTTAAAAGCTGATCGATCGACCTGTGCGACTGTTATTACGTGGCCGATGCGCCTTGTTTCTGAATATGCGCGCTAAATAAAAATTCATAAATTGTGAGCAGCTACGGTTTTTTTTACAATATAAGTCAAAAAGAGAGCAGTGCTGGTCCAGTGGTAATGGCCGCGACTTACGATTTGTAGGTCGTAGGTTCGAAACCAGACAGGCGCTTTACTTTGTGTAAATTATTTCATCACCACTGCTCTTAGAAACGGTGAAGGAAAACATCGTGAGTGAACCTAAAATTTGATGACATGTGACATCTACCAACCCGCACTGGGCCCGCGTGGATTACGGCCCACTCCCTCTCGCTGAGAGGAGGCCTGTGTCCCAGCAGTGGGAACATTATTGGCTGAATATGGATAAGTAAAAAATGTAAAAAAAAAGTTTTTGAAAACATGGTAAAAATATCTGAAACTCTTTCAAAGAAAGATGTATAACAAACCACTTTTTTATAATTAATTTTCCACCCATAACAACTGTGTATAGTACTTATCCACTAAAACCCCAAAATAAAAACTGCTATTTTAATTCAAGAACTTCCAGCGAAAGTAATACCAAAAACTATCCACCTAGAAACAGAGCTACATCTAGATTTTTCTCATCATGATAACAACAAGAAAATTTTTAATCTACGAGGTGCCTCAGGGATGCTATTGTCCACAACAGACAGACGGACGGTAGCCCTTTGTTGCTTTTTATTATATATATATATATGTGGGTAGGTAGACTTACAAACCGCGTGGGTTTATTTGGATTGCAGTGTAAGTGTTTTATGTGAAAGTTATCTTGGAAGGGTGAATGACGTCCAAATTACTGTGCGTACAATTATTAAATTGTGACCTCTGAGTTTGTTTCTGTGTTTCTTCTCAGAGAAGTCAGATAGGAAACATCGACTTCCTCTAGTTGAAAAAAAATATGACTGACGTGTAAAAATGTTAGTACAGGCCGAATGGGCCGAGTCCATCGATCGACACGCTAAACAGTACTGGGGGTCTACTACGAAGTGCAAAGTGCGAATGAACGGATCGGACCGACACATGGCCGAACCGAATATTATTGAAAAATGCGAAAAAAATTCGGATTAGCTCAGTTGGGTCGGGACCATAGTCAATATTCGAAAGAGTGTAGGAGTGTAGGATCGGGACCGACCGAACCAAATAGTAACTTCGTAGCAGGAAACGGCCGAACATTCGGCCGATACCACTTCGTAGTAGACCCCCAGGCCTACGTTACAGAAATAAAAGCATAATAACATTTATTTATCATTTTCTAATGGCAGACGAAATACTTTAATCTATTAATACTTAGCATATTCAGCCTACTAGTCCACTGCTGGGACACAGGCCTCCTCTTTGTGAGAGAGAGTGGGCCATAATCCACCACGCGGGCTCAGTGCGGGGTATACGTAGTTTTTATTTTTATTTTTTTATTTTATTTATTTGTCTCACCAACAATTGAATACACTGATACAAAGATATAAGATATATTCAATAGACTTATATACTAGTGTACAAATTTCTTACAGGTAAGCACATCATGCATTACTTATTTGTCGATTGATTTCGAACGAGTTCAATTACTCTCCGAACATAATTATTTTTTCAACCAAATTCCAAATTAAAATCACAATCCTAATTAAAATCACATGCAATCAAAATCAAAGTTAAAATAAACATTACAATACAATTAAAATCAGAATTAAATCAACGTTAAAATCACAATCACCACTAAAATCAAAATCATTAATAGTATCTAGTGTGTATATGTCAAGATATCAAACCAATAGTACCTAATAGTTTCCACAAACCATTAATTCGCAAGACCAGTAAGTATCACAATCTTAAACAATAGGAAACCATTTTCATTTATCTACAAAACATTACACCTGCACACGATAACTTAAATAAAAAACACACACCTGTAACTCTACCTACCCCTTGAACATAATTAAACAAAATAAATTGATTCCCCCATGTAACTAAGCCTCTATTTATGGCTTTAAATAATTACGGGGGGGTGATAGATATGCCATTCATAAGGCTACAGTGCAATTACACCTTTATAAGTGCCAGGTGGGATTCTGTGTCTTTATGTATATTGTCTATGGCAACGCTTAAGAAACAATTAAGTATAATGAAGTGGTATTTTAAGGGTGGATCCCAAATGGCAGGAAACGACCGCGCGGCAGGCCTAGACAGAGATGGCGGGATGAGCTGGACTCCTCCTTGAAGGATTGGCCCACAATCGCAGTAGACCGGGAAAAGTGGAAGAAGGGAAAGCAGGCCTTTGCCCTGCAGTGGGACAATACAGGCTCAGAATAATAATAATAAGTAATTTCAAGGGGTTTCGAGTTCCCGGCCCTGGTGCAAGCCATGGTGCGGGGCGAGAGGGAGTGGGAGGCAGTCCTAGCGAAGGAGGTGGCGGGACGGATGAGGGAGAGAGCGCGCCTCAAAGAGTTGTCAGCATGATTTGAGGGGCCCCTTACGGCCGCAGCCTGCCGGGTCCGAAAGGGTTACCGCTACCCCGGAACATAAAGGGCAAAGGAAGGAACATGGGTGGGTTTTAGTCAGTAAAAGTCTGACACGCCCTCCTGCTCCGCCCAGAGCGGGAGAAGTCATAATTATGATGATTTCCGAACCAGAAAAAAAAAAAGAGGGGGTTTCGAGTTACCCAGTAACTGGCTTGTGGAGGTCAGATAGACAGTCGCTCCATTTCAAATATAGCCATCTATAAATATGTATTCTGTAAGAATATCACAGTGAAAATTTTAGTAAAGTATGTAATATAATATCGCGATATATTTGTCAAATATGTAAACATTTATGAGTTTATGGAAAAATAACTTATCCTACACAATAAAGTTCAGTTTACACTACAACTTCAAACATTTTTATAACTTTTTCAATAGTGTTAGTCACTCTGAAATCAACTTAATTACCATTAAAATGAAGTTGAAATTGGTTTAACTTGCAATAACTTCAATTTGAAACATAAATAAAATTTGAATGTATGTAAGTAAGTAGTTTAGTGTGTGTGTGTAGTGTAGTGTTGTGTAGTGTGTGTGTGTGGAAGTGTGTGTGTGCAGTGTAGTATGTAAGCTCATAATTTTTATTTAGTTTTAATAAGTGAATTGTTTTTGATCTCTGTATCTATTGTCCTGTGTCGGGTGTGCTGGAAGAGATATCTTGTGAAATAAGCATCACCTTTGTACCTATTTTTTCTGTTCTGTTTCTCTTGTCTGTTTATATACACACAGTACATAATTAATGGTAAAATAAAATAAAAATATAATGTGACCTGTAAATCCCTAGAATCAGCGGGGTAATTGCGTAACACACTAACAGTAGCAATGGCTTTCATTTTGACAGTTCAACAGCATTCATGGCATTATTTACGTTGTTGAACAGACAATTTTTTTAAACATATGAAGCAATGGATTATGTAGCGAAATTAAAAACAAACTTCACTTTTACACGTTTTAATTTGACTAAATAAAATAAAGTATTGATAGAAACATAAGAAAAGACACAGAATGAATATTATTAAAAAAGATTACGTCGTGACGCCGACGCGGACGTTTTTGGTGTTCGACCCTATAATAAATTTTACGTATTCTTGTTACGCGTCGATTAAGATACGTTTGCAAACGTTCCTAAACTTACGTAACTAGATAAATACGAGGACGATCTGATGGGTAATTGGCACCAAATCAATTCGTTATTAAAAAGCAAGATAATAATTTAAACGGCTAATTGGTAATACATCAAGTAATAGGCTCAACTGAAAACTAAGCTACATAAAATATGAAACTCCGGTCTTAGGCTCCACGCTGACAATCGGAAGACTCCTCGCTGGGCGGAATCAGAATCCTCTTAAATGTGCTGGTCGTGCGCAAGATGTTATGTTGGGTTCGATTCCCAAGAGGAAGCTTGTAGACGTCTGGTACTAAGGTGGCGGGTAGGGCGAATTCTAGATCGCTCTAAAGTCTTCGGACAAATCTACAGAAAATAACGAAAAATGACAATCCGAGACGCAGGCAGAATTTTTTATAACAAAAGAGCTGAAGAAAAGTAAAATACATACCGAATCTTCACGCTTCGCCTCGAGACCACTTTTTAGTGATGTACAATACGTTTATTTTCGGGAACACTACCTATTACAAAGAAAAGAATGGGATAAAATTTAGGAAACGATAAGAACTTTTGAATAATCAATAGGAAAGCAAATATACCCTTGGATCCAGTGGATACAGAATGACCGTACAGAACTCGATCGTTCAATCTTTTATAGATTACCGTTAGCAAATTATTTAACTGTGAAAGCAGGAAAAAATAATATATAGACTTCCGTCCTGTGTCTAAAAAAATCCTTCCAATCAAAATCTCGGTAGGAGAAAAAAACATGACATTCTTTTATTCAAAATTCAAACCCAATATGAAGAAAAAAAACTTTCTGGTTAAAAATAAGGTTGGATTTGTTATAAAAGAAGAATTTGCCAATGCTGCAAATATCCTTCAAAATAATTCAAAATTGTGATTGTGTTCGCAATTAAAGAAAAGAAACTATAAATAGGATTATTTGTCACAGAAACACGTACATACAAAAATGTAATAAACTCTAATACACAATTAGGGTGCTGAGGGGCTTGTGGCTAAGTAATAACAGCCGCACGGGTCGATCGATCAGTTTAAGCTACGCTTGCCGCGGTTGGTCCGTGGATGGGTGACCATCCTTACATACCAAGACACTTCGTGCCTCGGAAAGCACGTTAAGCCGTTGGTCCCGGCTGTCATTCGTGGATCTTTGACAGTCGTTACGGGTCGTCAGAAGCCCGAAAGTCTGACAACCAATCTTACCAAGGGGTATCGTCCCACGTGGCACTGTCGTCAGTGTTGTAAGGACCACTATGGAAACTTGTTGACAGACAGGTTTTTTCTACTGCGCGGTTAGGCCGTACCGTAAAGAAACCGTGCTATGTACGAAGGGCCTAACTGGGTTGTGGAGGTCAGATAGGCAGTCGCTCCATGTAAAATACTGGTATTCTGCTGCATCCGTTTAGGTTGGAAGCCGGCGTTGTAGTTGGGAAAAGGCTTGGCGGATTGATTGAACAGAACAAAGTGCGGTGAACTTCCTACTATCCTACTCCTATAAATGCGAATGGATGGATGGATGGATGTTTGTTAGTTACTCTTTCACGCCAAAACTACAGAAAGAATTTGGATGAAATTTTGCACACAGATAGTTTATAACCAGGATTAACACATAGGATACTTTATACTATACTATCTATAATTATTTATCCCGATATTCCCACGGGATCGAAACTTATGCGGGTGAAACCGCGGGGGCGGGGTATTAATTAAATAAATGAAGGTAGGGGGGAAGTATTGAGTACCATAAATACGAAGTGTTTATTTTGATAAGTTGTTTGTTGTTGTTAAATATAAACAAAGTTAAGAACAGTCGTATGGTGAATGGATTAGGAATGTTATTGCGAGGGTGTGGCATCACTGTTTGTTTTGTAAACGAAATAGGAAGTGTGGTCATAGTGAATTTTCTGTGCGAAAACATCTAATCCGCATTCGCGATTTATCCACCAAAAAATGTAAACAAATATGAGTTTATGGAAACAACTTTAATTCCTATACACAATAAAGTTCAGTTTACGCTGCAACTTCAAACATTTTTGTAACTTTTTCAATAGTGCTAGTCACTCTGAAAATCAAGTTTATTACCATTAAAATAAAGTTAATATTTCTTTAACTTGAAATAACATCAATTTGAAACATGATTTTGAATAGTCTTTAGGTGAAACAACCTAGCTATCGCTTTTCCAACTGTGTTGGGTTCGGCTTCCACTATATCCAGGTGCAGTAAATACCAGTATTTTACATGGAGCGACTGTCTACCTGATCTACACAACCCAATTACTGGGTTCTTTTCCCATTTTCCAGGGCTCATATTTTACATTGTATCCTGTTGGACGACGGGTCAGTCGTCCAACAGTTTTGTTTTATTTTGGGCTTGACTCTTGCTGCGTTACGATGGGATCAGCTACGTAGCAGGTGTGTGTCCCCGCACTTTGGGGGCCAAAAGAAAACCAAACCTTTCCGAGTTGCAACCATTTTCGAGCTCGCTTCGCTCGCTCTTGCATTCATGGTCCATCTCTACCTAAAATAGGTTTATTTGTCACAGAAACACATGCGTACAAAAAGACAATTAACTAAAAAAAAATATCAAAGATTTTTACCCAAATACATACTAGCTTCTGCCCGCGACTTGGTTCGTGCACAAGTGTGTGCGCGAACTCAGGTGCACTCTCTGTTCCTTTACTCTCATAGTCCGATGGGACGGCTATCCGACACGACCGGGGAGAGATCAGGCGCAGGACCAACGGCTTTACGTGCTTTCCGAGGCACGGGGGTAATAAACCGCCAAATTCCAAACTCCGGGCTGTTGCTAAGAAATTCCGAGACCAATGGGGCAGTAAAAAAAATACTACACTATACATTGTTTGAAGACAGAAATTGGGTAAGTGTGATATACGAGTATGTATATGATTTGATTAGTGTAATATCAAGAAAAATATTTTGTAAACCTACCGTTCTGTTTTATCTCCTAAACTTTAAAACCTATACAAACCAAGTTTTACCAAGGAACTCCTTGGTATTTGCTGCAGGACTCACTGGCCGAGTCCAGATCTGTGCTGCGCATTAAAAAAAAAAACAAATCTTCTGTACAGAGAGAGCTGGAAGGAGAGTAAGGAGGCATTTTCCCAGCAGTGGGACAGTTATAGCTAATAAAAAATTAAAAAAAATCTTAACAAATTGAACCCAGCTGACACTGTTACCCCACCCCACACAGTCGCAAGAAAAGCGACAAAACATTAACTCACTCAATATGTTACTTGGTTTGTTTCCCTCTCGCTCTGTTCTTCAGCGAGAGAGCGAGATAGAGCGTGATTTAGCTCGGCACCCGTCACATGTTCCTAATGACCGGTTAATATAGGAGATTTGTTAAAGAGAAGGTCGTTATTGAGATTGTTTGTGTGTTCAAGAGTTTAAAGGAAATTGTACAACAACAACAACATACAATATACTCTGCCTATAACGTTCCCACTGTTGGGACGCAGGCCTCCTCTCTATGAGGGAGTGGCCCGGTATCCACCACGCGGGCCCAGTGTGGGTTGGTGCATGTCACGTGTCTTAAAATTTTTGGTTCTAGGACATGCCTGTTTCTTCACGATGTTTTCCTTTACCGTTTTAAGAGCAGCAGTGATGGTATAATTTTACACAAAGTAAAGCGCCTGACTGGGTTCGAACCACCATTGCTTATTAAGGAAATTGTAATCATCCTTTTCCGTACAAATGCTTTTTACCTCTTACACCTTTTTTGCCTGGTTTGCGCACGTCTTGCCAGAGTTATTTCAATTTATTTGGTGTCGGCGCAAAATGACTTTTTCTTCCATACTTCTCTATTAATCGTCATCTCGGTAGTCATCCCCTTTCTAGCCATTATCATCTTCACACAGTCCATCTATCGTTTCTTTGGTCCAGACTAACCTTAATCATTTATATTTTTTTAAACAATTTCACTTAGATCTTGACTCATTTGGCATCGGTCTTATTTCTACATTTTTTGTACTCTCAACCTCCATTCGGCCATGGATCTATCGAAATCAAACTCAAAAGTCATTTATTCAAATTAGGCTGAGAATCAGCACTTCGAACGTCAAAATTACAAAAGAAAGTCCCCCAAAAACGCCCGCCCTTCTCCACTTACTAGTGCTATCGCTGGGAAGAAGAAGTGGCGCAACAAACTCCCCAGCAGCACAGCTGTCTGTTCAGTTAGAAAATTGATTCTATACAATACTAGGTACCTATGTTAAGTACAGTAATATTACAAGACTATGAGTCAGCTAGCCACGCCAATATACCAACAATATAAAAAAAAAACTATAGGTACTCAAGCTAAAAAATAATTAATTAAAATTAAAATGTAAATAAAAGCCTCTATCCTTCTTCCTACTGTTAACTTATCTAGCCAATAGTAGGAAATACATAAGGAAAAGAAAGTAAATAAATGGCAAGTTCTATAAATAATCACAGCTCGGTAAATAAATGTGCAGTTTCTGGTTTCAAACAAAATAAAAAAAGTTCAGAAGAAAACAGGCCAGATTTGACACAAAGTGTCAGGCGTGTCAAGCAGTTTTAAATCTTGTGCGAAGCAACTGACTCTCAACTTGACCTGCACTTTTAAACACTGTCCTGGGGTATTAAAACCATCATGATTCCGGTACGAAAAAGAGATGGTGCTATCGGTCATGTATAGCTCCGTTTCTCTCTTACACTACACTGGAATCATGATGGCACTAAACCTTATTATACACCACCTGAAAATGATTATTGTACGGACCCTGATTGCATTTTGTACATCTAAGAAGTTACAAGTTGTATGCCCGATGGTTTTCCTTCGGCAAATTCTCAGGAACCTTGTATGAGTTCCCAAAAATCGATGAAATTGCTATTTTTAACTTGAAAGCAAAAGTCTTACTTAGTACTAACTTCCTTGTTTTGAACTTCAAACTTTCATCCCCTATTTAGCCGCTTTAGGATGAATTATCAAAAATCCTATACTAATAATAATCATCAATCCATAGTGCTCATCTTTGTTACAAAAAGAACTCTTGAGCAAAATTTCATGTTTCAAGACCCGGTTTAGGCTGTACACTGTCTGTCACTGAATGAATGAATGGGACTGATTTTTCCAACGACAGATAATTTTATCGGAGGAATAATTATGAATTTTTGACAGTTCTCCCATACAAAAACTGTCAGACGTCAATTTTATTCCACAAATAAAAATTATCTGTCGTTTGAGAAATCAGCCCTTAATTTAATAATTTTATTAAGTAAAGATGTGTCCACAATAGTATAGCAAAAGTTTGTGTTATGAACATTGCCAAGAACTCCCCCTTAACAAAATCCACACAAGTTAATATCCAAGTTCATTTCAAGTGTGTTTTAAGTTTTAAGTTTACAAAGTTTCGGGTCAGCCTCCGCAATGTTCATGAATTACTTACTTTATTGATTACAAATTATAATTATACGAGTATAATGGTATATATATTACTTAGTTATAACTTGACAACGTACCGTGTGTTGTGTGTTTCCGGGTTTCTTTGGAAGAATAATAAAAACATATTGTTTATTGAGAGTTGGTGTTTTGACAAGTCTTAGTTTATTATTTTTAATTAATAAAGTTAGTCATGAGAGGTATGTGGCTAATTAATAACAGCCACACAGGTCGATCGATCAGGTTAAGCTACGCTTGTCGTGGTTGGTCTGTGTGGGATCTTTACATTCCGAGATTCCTCCGTGCCTTGGAAAGCACGTTAAGCCGTTGGTCCCGGCTGTCTTTCGTGGATCTTTGACAGTCGTTACGGGTCGAAAATCTGACAACCAGTCTCACCAAGGGGTATCGTGTTACCCAGTAACTGGGTTGTGGGTCGTGTTATCCAGTAACTGGGCTGTGGAGGGCATATAGGTAGTCGATCCATGTAAAATACTGGTATTCATCTGCATCCGTAGACTGGAAGCTGAACCCAACATAGTTGGGAAAAGGCTCGGCAGATGATGCTGATGATGACATAAAATGCTATACACACATGAGTTCACAGAGATCACGTTTACCCACCACCTCCTTTTTCACCTTTTCTTTTTCTTCACCTTTGAGGTAGGCAGAAATTACAGAAAGTGACCTGCTACGATCATTACAATAGCTTTCCTTTCATTAAATAAATTTCAGGAGGCTGTTAGAAAATACATAAGTAATCAAATAAAATTACGATCCCTGGTAAATAATTAATACATACTTGTTGTTTTTATTTTTTTATGCAAGTTTGACAGTATTTCAGTACACACCACTTTCAAAGAACAGAATCGCGTTATGGTATCGTATAAGCGGCCGCGTTTTTATGTGTATGTAAAAGGGCAGTTATAATGCGGTCTCACACAGGCCGCGTTTTAAAATGCGTGACCCCACCACACATGCCGATTTCCGAAAATTAGAAAGAAATACTTATTTTATTATTGATTCGTGTCGAGAATCAGTAGCATAGTTACCTCCTTGAATTTGATGAGGATGCCAAACGACAACTTGTATACAAGCTTTTCTGGTTTAAAATAACACTAGTTGTATCTAGAAGGAATAAACAAAACACAATACTATTCTTATTTAAAATTACTCTTAACTGTCGCAACGCAAATTGCCTTTTAAAAGTAAGTCACTACAAACCATTGAGTAAATAAAAATGGAGTGTCAACTAACTCATTATAATATCGTGAAGGATATATCTTCGTTAGAGCAATTTAATCGGCCTATAATGTCCCCACTGCTGGGACACAGGCCTCCTCTCTGTGAGAGGGAGGGGTACCGTAAGCCACCAACCGGGCCCAGTGCGGGTTAGTCAAAAAATAGGACGATTACAACACGTTAAAGACGTTAAAGTAATTATTATGAAGTTAGATATAGGAGGAGATACTTACACGTTACTTACTACATTCATAATACATACATAATTCAATCATTTTAATAGTTTTTTTTTATCATTGCTCCTCTGAGCCAAAGCATCTGCCATCTAATCCCTTCACCACCCTTGGTTGACTGGTAGAAAATGCCCAAAGGCATTAAATCCGCCTTTGTACCTTTTTGTGTGCGAAAACTTTAGATAATTAAATCTCGGCTACCAACGTCTGTGACCAGTAGATTATGAACTCTCCATTCCTTCAATACTCCACGCCACAACTCCGTTAGTTAACCCCGCAACCGCCTATAAACGGTACCGTAACTCAAACTGTCGCGGGTACCACCTGGGCACTTTTAAATATACCCTGACATATTTATTGTTAAGGGTTAATATCGCAAAGTACCCCTTTTAGAGTGCTAACGGCGGACGCGTTTTAAGGGTTAATTGACCGACTTATAAATTAGTGCGAGTAAATTTGTGGCGAGTTTTTTAACTGTTATGATGTTTTGAATGGCTACTTTTTAATTATGTAGAAGAACTAAAGTTCTCCTTTATTTCAACATAAATACATATAAACTATATTTTTAAATATTAAAATAGAATATAAACCCATTTAAAAATATAAAAAATAGTAGCCCACCGGTATCGGGAACAGGGTCCAAGCTACCGGCGGTCAGGGCTCCAGAGAGAGGAACCTCCTGACAATGCGGGCCGTGTCCAGAAGTACCGCTTTCTGAATCAAGCGAGTGCCTCCTCAGGTGTTGGTCAAGGCTCTTGGCTATTATTAACCCATTGGCTGACACGACTATCGGCACAATGATTGCTGAGTCCACATGCCACATGTCGACAACCTCGCGAGCCAAGTCAAGATACTTGATAAGTTAAGATACTTCTAACATTATTAAGAACTTTAGTTCTTAATAATTTTAGTTTCCGATCTAAATATTTGGTATTCCAATAATAATATAACAATAACCTACCTTTTCTTAACTAACTATTTACACCAGGTACTAAATTGAAAGACTAACTAACTAACTCCTTGTTTGTCCATTGCAAGTAACATTTTGGAAAATAAAATTAGGGCCTTCATAGTAATGATTTTGATTGTATATCTTTACAGAATTCTGTGGAAGAATCTGAGCACAGGCAGCCGAATGACATCGATCTGTCGAACATTCTGGATGGTGACAATATAGACATTCAGAACAGTGAAAAACTACGAGGTATGTAAATAGTCAAGCGTGCAACAGAGCAGGAGATATAATCCACTTCTGAGGGGAGGTCGGCTGGTTGGAATAACCACTGGCGACTGCCATGCCCCACGCACAATGGTATTTGTTATTCTTCTCATCGCGTATGCCAGAGACCCTAAAGACTAAGGTCTTCAATTAGTGCGTCCTGCCAGTTATGATACGAGTAGTCCGGGCGGTAGCGTTGCAAATGAAAAAGTCATAGTAAGCTGGCTGATGTTGACATCGATTGTTGATTTTATATGACTGATAAGTGTACCGACCGTCAGCTGCTCAAGTAGCGGCGGGTTTGGGAGGTCACGGAAGTGGTAAGAAGTAGCGTACTATGACTTAATTTTTTTTTTTTTTTTACCACTTCCTTTACCACCCACACCCACAACCGCCGCGTGTGCGTCTCTATTGAAAAAGATGTCAATCGATCGGCGTAAAAACACTACCTAATATGCAACGCTACCGCCCCGACTATGACTTACGGAGCTGAAATGTGGACACTCACGGTACGGCTGGTCCATAAATTCAAGGTCGCTCAGCGAGCTATGGAACGGACTAGGCTTGGTGTCTCTCTGAGGGATCGAATCCGCTACTAGGTAGAGGACCAAAGTTGTCGCGATAGGCCGGCCATATTAGCCGTAAAACCGATGACCGTTGTGGGGTAGACTTGTTCTTGAGTGGAGAACGCGAATCGGTAAACGTAAGGTGGGATGCCCTCAGGCTAGGTGGATCGACGATCTTCGCAGGATAGCTGGTAGCAGCTGGATGAGCGATAAAATATAATATATTACCTACATATTAATAAAATAAAAAATAAAAATATTATTAATATATTTATTAATATATTATTATTTTATTTCCTTTATTTAAATGTACACATATAAATTATATTTTTAAATATTAGAATATAAAACATATAAAAATATAAAAAATAGTAGCCCACCGGTATCGGGAACAGGGTCCAAGCTACAAGGGCTCCAGAGAGAGGAACCTCCTGACAACGCAAGCCGTGTCCAGAAGTACCGCTTTCTGAATCAAGCCCATTATGACATTTTATTCCTTTATTTCATTTACATAGTTACAAATTATATTTTTAAATATTTTTGTAAACAAAAAGATAAAAAAAAAACGTTTAAAAATATAAAAAAATATTTTATTATTTTATTATTAATTAAATATTCTCGTTTATTTCTTTTCAAACATATTTAATACAATATTTAAATATTTTTTTACATAAAACATTTAGTAAAGTGTTATTTTTAAGTTAAATGTTATACAGTTTTTTATAGGGACTCGTTTTTATTTTAACAGTAAGTGAATAAAGCGTAAATAAATAATAAAATTTATTGTATTATTATCATTTTCCAGATTTCTACAAGAAACTAGTACAAACAGATGCAAAAATAAAATCCCTGAAGCGGATCAATCAAGATGACTCCTACATAGAAGACGTCATTCAAAAGTCACCAGAAAGATCCAGAAGATCATTGAAACTTTACCATTATCCAAAAAGATACCGTCTTCTCAGACGACGAAGGTCTATTTACGGAAAACGGCACAACGTCAACGAAACCAGTGTAGCAAAAACAAAGTCTGGTAACAAAACTAGACTGAAAAGATTTAACAATGAAGCTGAAGAACCAACTGCCTTTATAATAGAGAAGAAGAAACTACTGGTACAATACAAGCCAGCAGGTAAAAGAAGGATACCAGTCAAAAAGTGCCAACACGCTCCAGCAGGAACACATACCCACGAAAAACAAATGATGCATCCGTTCTACAAAAACACACAACGGTTAGACATATTACTAGATAAGTTTTTAAACAAAAACTTACCAGAAATCATGACGGATCCCTTTGGAATAGATGAACTTTTTAAACATGAGAAACTTAATAAACCATGCAAGCATCTGAAACCACATAAAAACGTTAATATCATCGATGATGAGCAATTCTTAGACCAGATACCGAAACCGAAATATAATCTCAAAAAGATAAAGGACGATAAAATTATAGGTAGTAGTACCACACCAGATCTCTACAAGATGTTAAGGCCTGAGTCCACGACGCAGTATGAGAGGGATTTCTTTAAGCATGAAGCGAAAATGATTGGGAAACAGAAGAAGAAGATTGTGACAGCCAGTCCTAATGATTTTGAAGTTTTGTTGAGTGTTTCGACTTTAATGTAAGTTTTAGATATTGCTTATTTAGGGGTCTATAATTATATGCTGAATTCATGGTCACAGTTTGGGCTTCGATGTCCCTGCCACCCTGTATGGTTATACTATTTACCTCTGCCTAACCTTACAAGGAATACAATCTTATGTTATTTATTAAAACTCTCTAACTCTCCAGGAATCCAGAATTACTAAATATTAACAAGATACCCTCGACTGAATATGGAAGAACGAAACTGCCAACTTTAAACAGAGTTCCTCCTAACTTACGGAGGCTGATGCAGCTTGAAGCAGGTGAAGATGAGGAGAACCTGGGTTACGAAGACTTCAAGGAAGTGCTGACTGATGACATGGACAACCATGATGAAGCGGAAAAGTCTATAGATCGAAAAAGGAGGGATATTGTATGTGGTTTTTTGTTTAAGAGACCAGCGTAGGATAGTATTACATTTGAAAAAATTGTTTTGATTTTTTTGTTAGTCTATACTGTTGGGCAAAGGCCACCCCCAAATCTATCCAGGAACTCTTTTCCCCGCCACCCCAAACCAGCTGTCGTGGTACGCGTCCAGCCGGTCGATTCTGTAAAAATCTCACCGTGTAAACTCAAGTGAAGTGAGCTTAACGTAAGTTATCGGTAGTGTCAATCCCTAGCATTATTTGGAATGACAGCTCACTCCACGCTCACTTCACCTAAGTTTTCACGGTGAGATGGTTACAGAATCGCACAGCTGGTCATCTCGCAATACTTTTTTGGGCCGGCCTCGGCGGCACCTTCCATCTTCAGGCACCCGTTGTGTGACTTTTTCGTTTTAATTATTTTGTGGATAATCCTAAGGAAGGAAGACCTAGGCGAGGCCAAAAGGGCTCGTACAAGTTCCCATGATCCCCGGTCCAAGTGTTGGACGGGAACACTAGGGTGGTCCTTAGTCAGTAAGAGTCCAACAGACCCCTCCACCCCCCCAGGGTGGAGGATATCCATGAGGATTTTCCAACCCGGAACAAAAACAAGCGCAAAAAGCTACTATCTCAGCTTAAGATAGGAGCATCTGTGTCAAAAGTACTTTTATACGAATGGACTTCTCACTCTAGTGTAAGCCTACTCATTTTACAGGACCTTCCCGAACCACTGAAATATCCGAAGTTCAACCCACCTCAGTCCGTTCACAATCCAAATTGGAAGGGCGCTATGCCACTCTACCCGGATGAAATAAACTCTATGGTCGCTAATAAGGTACTAGTATAATCCTAACTAATATTATAAATGCGAAAGTAAGTTTGTTTGTTTGTTACCTTTTCACGCCTAAACCACTAAACCGATCATCCTGAAATTTTGCATATACGTTGACAGGTGTACAGAAAAGGACATAGGGTAGGTACTTTTCATCCCGAAAAAAAGTGCTGTTCCCGAAGAAAACAACAATAACGTTATTATTATAATAGATGGCGCCACGTGTCTTTCGAATCATGATTCAATTATATTAGTAACTTCAGCGCGGACGAAGTCGCGGGCAGAAGCTAGTAATAAATAAGTGATTATCTACATCACTCTCATCCACAGTCTAACCACCCCACTATCCACTCATCATTACGGCTCTCAAAACGGTGAAGGAAATCATCGTGAGGGAACCGGCATGTCCTAGAACCAAAAAAGTCTAAGACGTGACATCTATGAATTCGCACTGGGCCCGTGTTGTAGATTACGGCCCACTCTCTTACTCCTTATAAAGTAGGCCTGTGTCCCAGTAGTGGGGACATTATAGGATGATTATGCTTATGCTACCCCGTAACTGGGGTGTGGGGATCAGATAGACAGTAGCTCCATTTTAATTCATCTGCATCCGGTTAGACTGGAAGCCCTCCCTAAATAGTTGGAAAAATACTAGGCAGATGATGATGATTTTATTAACACACAGGCGGACGTCCCGAAACCAATACAAGAGCTCCAAGATCTCTTAGCAGCCCAGAGAAAAGGCAGGGATCTCTCCGACATGGAATACGTGGAGGATTATCTAGCAAACAAATATAACAGACTGGTGCAACAGGCACAAGCCTACAGTGACTATGGAGTGCTGGATGGAAAGAAAGAATCCAGGAATGAGAAGGAGTCACCAACAGCTGATAGTGCTACTAACCATAAGATTAAATTGTTGGCAGATGAGAATTTTAATAGAGTTGGACGGAGGCTTAAAAGAGGTAATTTCGTTGCTTTTTCTAGCTAGTATTTGAGTTTTTACACCGGCGAATAACGTCGGAAAAAGTCTTCTTCTTCTTGTCGCTGCACGACTTTTCTCAGCCAGAGTTTTCTATCTTGTTGGCCCGAAACTTTGCTTTTTCCACGGCGTCGTCGGTGGCAGCACAGAGGTCACTTTGACTTCGTCGGTGGCAGCGCAGAGGTCACTTTGACTTCGTCGGTGGCAGCGCAGAGGTCACTTTGACTTCGTCGGTGGCAGCGCAGAGGTCACTTTGACTTCGTCGGTGGCAGCGCAGAGATCACTTTGACTTCGTCGGTGGCAGCGCAGAGGTCACTTTGACTTCGTCGGTGGCAGCGCAGAGGTCACTTTGACTTCGTCGGTGGCAGCGCAGAGGTCACTTTGACTTCGTCGGTGGCAGCGCAGAGGTCACTTTGACTTCGTCGGTGGCAGCGCAGAGGTCACTTAGACTTCGTCGGTGGCAGCGCAGAGGTCACTTAGACTTCTTTGGTGGCAGAATAGAATAGAATAGAATAGAATACTCTTCTCTTTCTTCTTTCTCTTCTTTCTCTTCTTCTTTCTCTTATTCTTACTCTTCTTCTTACTCTTCTTTGGCAGCGCAGAGGTGTACTTTGACTGCAAAGTTGTTAATTTTGGACGCCATATATTGGCAAAATATAGTGCACATATGTTTAGTAAATAATAATATCTGTGACCATACTTATGTTTAATATAGTTTAACAATATAAATAATTAATTGATTGAACCGTCAAGCTCAGATCCGTAACACTAAATCGGGTATACTCGGCTCCAGTCGGTCGGTAGCACTGAATCGCATATACTCGGCTCCAGTAGTACCACCGCCGGCACTGGCACCGGCTCCGTGGATAGTTTTCTCTTTTTTCGTGTGGTCATAATTTTTCTCAATTTCGAGGCTAGTAGTCACTACGTAGTAAACGTTGTTCATAGTGATGAGTACAATGACTCTGTAGCGGTATCTACAACGACACATGCGAACAACGCGTCATACTGACGTCACGCAAATCCTGCATCTCGCAAGCAGAGTTTACCGCGCAATTAGCATAGATACAATTTCCCAACATCAATCGTTGGGCAATTGCCCGCCAGACACAACACCCGTCTGGTCGGAGGATCCTCCCTTTTCTATGGAGGATGAGTGAACTTTACACCCTGTTCCTCATATCTTTAAAACCCCTTTTCAGGTTTTCAGTTGTTTCAATTTAATTTCAGGTTACAGTTATTTTTTAATTAAGTCTTGTATACAGGCTGTATAAAATGACCCATCACATGGCATCTACGCATTCTGTATATCAAACTAAGTGACATTGAACGAAAATTATCGCTGGGTAATTTTTGGTGCGAAAAATCGCTGTTTACGGCATCGCGCAATGTAATGCACACAAAACATTGTGGTTATTGCATGCAACGGGACCGGAGTTGTGAGGGTATTTTAAGTTATGTTTTCGTGAAAAAAAAATCAGGTTTGACCTTCAATAAAACCGTGACCAGAAGGCTCCCAAAAAAACTTACACAATGACGGGAAGTACAAGTGACGATCATTTTACACCCGTTATCATGTTACAATCACTATAAGGCGGCCCGCCCACGTCAAACTTTTTGTAGCACCGATAATTGCGCCGATTTTTCCTCCGATTCTTATGACCGACTCAACGTACACGTCCGGCACTTTGTCTGTGGTACAACGTCCTTCCCTAGCAAGTGTATGCGGCCGACTGTCGGTGAGTAGTGCGTTACCGCATACATTTCCGAACGTTCCATTTTTCACCGATAATCGGATCGGTCGGGATGCACAGATTTTATTTCTGACCGTCTTGTTGGAAGTACGTTCTATTTTTCTCCTACAAAAATCGGTTACCAAATTATTGGACGTGAGCGGGCAACTCACTCATCAGAAGGCTTAAAGTCACTCAAAGGGCAATGGAGAGGGCTATGCTCGGAGTTTCCTTGCGTGATCGAATCAGAAATGAGGACATCCGCAAGAGAACCAAGGTTACCGACGTAGCCCGAAGAATTGCCAAACTTAAGTGGCAGTGGGCAGGGCACATTGCTCGCAGAACAGATGGCCGATGGGGCCGAAAAGTTCTGGAGTGGCGACCGCGAACCGGAAGACGTTGCGTTGGAAGGCCTCCCACTAGGTGGACCGACGACCTGGTGAAGGTTGCGGGAATCCGCTGGATGCGAGTCGCACGGGACCGGTCAATGTGGCGACACTTGGGGGAGGCCTATGTCCAGCAGTGGACGTCTATCGGCTGAAATGATGAATGATGAATGATGAGCGGGCAACCTTATTTTGTAGAATCAAGTTCTTCTTACTTAATAGACAGCTGTACTGCTGGGGAGTTTATTGCGCCACTTCCTTCCTGCTAAAGCACTAGGAAGTACTGAAGGGCAGGCGTTTGGGGGACTGTCTTATGTAATTTTGGCGTTCAAATAGTGCTGAATCTCAGCGGAATTTGAATAAATCACTTTTAATTGATTGATGTGGGGCTTGTGAACAAGTAATAAAAGCCATACGGGTCGATCGAACAGATCAAGTTATGCTTGCCGCGGTTGGTTTGGATGGGTGACCATCTTTACATACCAAGACCCCTCCATACCGCGGAAAGCACGCTAAGCCGTTGGTCCCGGATGTCGTTCGTGGACCTTAGACAGTCGTTACGGGTCGTCAGAAGACAGAAGCCCTAAAATCTGACAACCAGCCTTACTAAGAGGTATCGTATTACCCAGAAACTGGGTTGTAGAGGTCTGATAGGCAGTCGGTTCATGTAAAATACTGGTATTCAGCTGCATTTGGCTGGGCTGGAAGACGACCCTAATAGAGTTGGAGAAAGATCTAGATGAGAGTAGATCAAACCGCATAAGAAGATGATTTCTGCACGGCTCGCCCCGATTCATGGGACTTAAACATAACTGGCGAAAGATAAAGATAATTTTATTTGTCAAAACATGCGTATACACGCAAATTAAGCATGTCACAATATTAATATTTCGTACGTACATGTTTCACCGTAAGGCGTACAAATTTAGTGTTTACAAAAAAAAAAAAAAAAAGTAAATTACAAAATAAAAACTAAATTAGTAAAGGCATTTCAATCCTAGTACAGACGCCAGCAGGTCAAGCTACCCGAAACTGTCAAATTTTCCCAATCAACCATGAACCTTAATAATTTAGCGATAAAGTTGAAAATCTATTAAAGAAATTTGACAGATTGTAGTAGCTTGATGTGCTAGCGTCTGTACATAATAATAATAAACATTGATAAGTCAGTAAAATAAATTAATCATCCACGTGGATGGATATAAGGCGAAATGTGAGTGAACTGGACGCAGAATTAAAATATGTTTTTATTTTTAAAGGTAGAGTGACAAGAAAAGCTGCTGACATCAGGAAACCAGCTGCATTATTAAATGAGGTTGAAGTAACTTCGCCAGGTGCCCCAGGTTGTCTTTTTATTATTATTTATTTATTTTTATCCTTTGTTGTCCCACTGCAGGACAAAGGCCTCCCTTTCTTCCCCCCACTCATCTCTGTTTTGAGTTAGTGTGGACCAATCCTGTCTGCAGGCGTGACGCTCACCCCACCATCTTCTCCTGAGTCTGTCTCGATGACGCCGGACGATTTCTGTACGTAGTTTTGGCCCATAACTCGTTCGACATGCGGCAAACGTGGCCGACTGCCTTTTTATTAACATAATGTAGTGTTGAGTGTGAATGTGGATGGCTTTAAGAATAGGGGAAGTCCAAAGAATCGATGGGTGGACTGTGTGAATGATGATATGGCTGGAAGGGGGGGTGACTACCGAGATGATGACTCAAAGAGAAGTATTGAAGAAAAATATATGTGGCGTCGACCCTAAATAAATTGGGTTAAGAGCACAAGAATGATGATGTTGAGCATGAATGTGGATGGCTATAAGAGTAGGGGAAGACGAAAGCAACGATATATGGATAGTGTTACAGATGATATGGTTAGAAAGATTTTTGATCATTGACTTGAATGGGCCCTGGCGGCTGAGAGTATGTCATGCTCACTCTAATGTCTCGCTGGTGGTGGCGTGTGTGTTGGATCATTAAGTTCCCTTCAAAATGGTTGAGCTGAATGGTGCTGATCCATATGTCATGTTCGTGAACGGGCGCCGTCAGTGGGGACTGGTCATCTCTTAGCTGTCACGGCTTATTTTAATTTCTGAATTGTTTTTATGTTTTCTATAACGGACGCTTTTAACGTGCTCCTCTTTCTACATCGTTTATTTATTTATTTATTTTATTATTTATGTACACACAGTAAAACACATAAGGATAAGACATTTAAAATATGAGTACAAAGGTACTGCTTATTTCTTAAGAAATTTCTTCCAGCAGACCTGCGAAAGGAGAAGTAAAAAAGAAATGTAGACAATAGTGTGTGAGAACAAGAAGAGAAAAATATGAATGAGTGAAGTCTAAAACTAAAATATAAATATACCTACACATATAATCCAAAAAATAAATAAATACATAAGTATACTTAAATAAATACATAAACCAAAAATATATATCGTTCTCACATGGTTAATTTCAACATGAAATGAATGATGTAATAAAACATTTTGTAACAATTTTATGATTTAAAAGAGTGTCCGTGGAGTTTCTTGCCCGTTCTTCTCCATAGGTACCTACGCTTTGGAATGGGCAACTATCTTATTCCTGTTTTATTTTATTGGGGAAAACAAACAATAACAACAACAACATTTTGTCTTATATCTAAGTATACAATAAAGTGGGTTAACATACAATCAACAACGTCTCCACATATTACTAAAGGTATTAATTTACTTACATACAGTATGGAAGAAAGGTTGGGCTTATTTTGTTATTATACTTAATTATTAGGTTTTAAGTGCATTAACTAATTCTTTTTTAAATAAATTATGAGCTAACTTAAATATGTCTATTTTAACAAAATGTTGGTTATATATTTTGGGTAATCTGTGAAGAGGCGCCCGTTGACCCGCATTTGTACGACTAGAGGTCGTAGCAAAGAGTGGGCAAGCGCGCGCCTCTCGCCTTATTACAGTTCTGGGCACGATATATATTATTCAAAAGTTCAGGGCAATCAAACTTGTTGTATATCAATCCACGGAGCATCATGGTTTGGAGTAACAGACGCCTTGAATGTAGTTAGTAGCTTGAATTTCTGCAACAACTCCTCATACGGCAGATGCTCCAAGTGACATTTAAATTGCATTGTTTTCAAGAACTTACGCTGATTTTTTTTTCTAATGCTTGATCGTATTTAGCATAGTAAGGGTCCCGTATCATACACGCATACTCTACTTGCGGTCGTAATAAGAAGTTGAAAAAATGTAGATATGTGCCTGGGCGTTTGAAAGCTGATGACGATCTCATAACAAAATTGTACATTTGAAAAGGAAAGCTTAAAAACTACCTTCATCTTTCTGACTGACCGACCCTTTGACAATTCAAAAGTGCCTGTAATTGGGTTAGTTGAAATACCTATATGCTTTGAGTTTGAAAGGGGGAGTCACCCCCTTTAACCGAGATGACAACTAATAGAGAAGTATGGAAGAAAAAGGCATTTTGCGCCGACCACAAATAAATTGGGATAAGGGCAACAGAATGATCACGGTGTAGTGTTGCCGCATTGGTCTTGTTGCTTCGTACAGTCAAACGCACGTGTTAGAGGGACATCACTTGTACTACGAAAGTTACTAATGGTGGATCTGACAAAGTCGAAATGTTACCATACATGCACGGGGTACACTGTACATTATGTAAATACTTTAAACACTAGTGAGTCTAACCAAGATGTTTTTAAGCAAATTTCCTTGATGTTGAGTGTAACATCAAGGAAATTTGCTTAAAAATATTGAATTTTAAAAGTTTATGTAATAGCTATATAACGTTCATAATATTTATTGTCACCAGCACAGACCTGGATCTACTCTAATAGTGTTAAAGTACCTCAAAGTAAACCAAAACCACACTCAGTATCAGAAGGCTTAAGAATCCAAATTGTGCCCACAACCAAAGCCAGAGAAGACATCTCGAATAACTTTGGAACCCTTAAGAAAATCGTCTCGGATCATTTCAAGATAAAACCCAAAACATCAAGTTACGGAAAGAGTACAGGATTTTTGCCAAATTACATTCATTCTAGCCTCATTTCAAACAGCCCCGGTGTGGGACCAGTATCTAATACAAAACCCACTGAAATCACCACAACAACAACAACAGTTTTTAAAACTCTTGACGAGTTAGAGAATGAAAAAGAATTGGTTTTTGCCATGACTAGAGGAATAAGACGATTATTATCAACTGACTTCGAAATTCCTGATTTTCCTGATTACAAAAATACTCTTGAATATCGCATGGGTAACATAGAACGTAATAGAAGCAATATTGACGGATTTGTTACCAAACTTCATATGAACAAAAACATACATTCGGCGGATGAGATAGCGTTAAAAAACTATATAGAAGGTGTTAAACTGATGAATATAAAAATTTATAGCACTCCAGTTCCGTCTTACGGTGCGAGTAGATTGATTAGTGAAGCACAACATACGATTAGAGAAGAGAGTGTGTCGCCCTCGGATCCTATTGAAGTAGGAAAATATCCTATGGAATTTTTTAAAGTCGATACTGAACAACCAGACTCTGAAGTAACTATCAAGAAAAGTCTGGTCAAAGTTGACAAAGGAGACAGTTTCTTCGGTAAAATACTGTTAACAGTAAAAGACCCACAATTTGGCGTGCAAAATTTTAATCTAATTTTCGATGTACCGTCAATAATGAATTTCAAGGAAGAACTCATGATGTTGAATGACAACTTCAACGACTCTAATGTTTTTAATCAATTTGAAATATACAATGATTCGACAGTCGATCCGCAAGGCTCAGATATGGATTCTTATCTCAATCATGGTTCCGAAAAGTTTGAACAAACTGAGATTATTGCGAAAAGGCTCAAGAGGGAGATCAATGTAACCGCAACTTGGTTTGATAGTACTGTAGCTACAGAATATGCGAAAGAACACTCAAATGTAACTGAAAATTCGCCTGAGTCTGGAACGAAAGTTAGTTTTGTACCCGCTGTTACCTTTAATAATACCAACTCTATTGATTCTTCAGCTCCTGCTGTAACTCTAAAACTGGAACTAAATAGATCTGCAACTTCAACCCCTACTCCAAACGCTGGTCGCTATGCGAACTCTGCGGCGACTATAGGCGATAATATGACTCTTAGTGAATTCTTCGGTGCCGTTGCTAACTGGTTTAGAACTCTTGAATATGGGAAACAAGATAATGCAAAAAGAGACAGTTCTGGGTAAGTGTTTTTAACTGATTATAATTTTGCTGAAAAGTTAAATGGGTAGTATTGCAACCTTAACTCCCTTTTGTTATGCCAGCCATCATCAGCCTCTACAATTGCACGGCATTCAACTTGATTATGTGAGCAGTGGTGGCCTAGTGGCTGCGACTTACGAGTTGTACGAGATTTATAAACTAAAGGGAGATATGGTGTGGCTGCCCAACTGTTCGAGTCCGGCTGTCGCCTTCAACTACATATGCACTACAATACGAACACGCGCTCACTCACACTATAACAGTCACCACACTCAACGCGAGCCAATCGCGTAACGCAGATCGCAATGTTGAGACACACAACTACATTGACAATTCTTATTGACAAATCAACGGCGCCCGCGTTTGTTTCTGTTTTGTGCATACATTGTTCGCACGCGCCACGCCCCCTTGGCATATCTCCCTTTAGTTTATAAATCTGTGGAGTTGTAGGTCGTAGGTTCGAATCTAAACAGGCTGAAGCGGTATCTACAACGCCACATGCGAACAACGCGTCATAATCACGTCATGCAAATCCTGCATCTCCCAAGCAGAGTTTACCGCATAATTAGCATACATACAAACTTCCCTACATCAATCGTTGGGCAGTTACCCGCCAGACACAACACCCGTCTGGTCGGAGGATCCTCCCCTTCCTATAGAGTATGAGTGAACTTTACAACCTGTTCCTCATACCTCTAAAAGGCAATTTACTTTGTGTCAATTATTTCATCACCACTGCAGCTATACCATGAGTTTGTAAAGCCAAAACTCGCTAGCGTGTCCATATATATGAAATACTGTACAGCGCCCCTAGTGGTCACAGAAAGATTTAACATTCGTACCATGAGCACTATAATAGACGTAATCTATTCGATAGTCATTAACGTTACTCAGTGACACAACAGTGACATATAAAGAATAAAAATTCAACAACCACTAAATTACCTTAAACAGTTCACTAACCGCGAACCTTTCTATTTAGTCGGATTATTGACTGTCAAAGAAACAAAAAGAAATGTGTTGTGAAAGAAAGAAACAAAACGTAAGTAGGCACGATCTATCGAGTTTACTTTAGCGCCTGCGTAAGACTCCGTAAAACTCCTGGTGCAAGCATTATCGAAATCTATTCGATCCACGTTAATACGTTAGCGAGTAAGTTTTCGATAACAACTCCTGGTAAACGTACTGCTCTCAAAAACGGCGAAGGAAAACATCGTGAGGAAACCGGCATGACCAAGAACCAAAAATTCGAAGACATGTGACATTCACCAACCCGCACTGGGCCCGCGTGGTGGATTATGGCCCCCTCTCACATAGAGTAGGCCTGTATCCCAGCAGTGGGGACATTATAAGCTGCTTTTGCTATGCTATGTTTATGCACCTCGATTCTCTTCAACTCACATCCAGCTACTACCAGCCACTTAAATTTGACATTTTGAATCAATTACAATCAACTCAGTCTATCGCAGTCCACTGATGGACATGGGCGCCTACCAGGCTGTGCCACAACACCCTGTCCTCTCCCTTCCGCATCCAGTCTGCTGTAATGAATGCCTTTGTAACAAAAAAACGCGTTCCATGAGTACTTTAAAAATGTGTAATTATTTATTGATGACCGGCAATTTTTTTTTATCCAAGAATGTCCTTTATCTTCGGCCCGAACCCTATTATTTTGATATACAGGGTGAATTTTTCATGTGGGCGTGGATGGCTAAATCTGAAACTATGAGAAATAGCGAAAAGTGCTCAAAGGAGTCTTGGGCTCGATTTTGATGAAAACTAAAACTGCATCATTGGATTTTTTTAAAATAAATATTTCTAGCCAGGAATCGAAACCGTTGATTTTGAAAAAAAAAACACATTGTATTATAACACCATTCGATAGTGTCGCTAATAAGGATCAAATTCTTCATTTAGGTTATTGGAAATAAAGCACTTGCATTAAATACATGTGTATGTTAAAAGTTCAACTTTCTTTTCAGCTCTATTCTTAGCGATATCTTACTAACGCTTAACAGCAACATCACCAATAAGCCTAACGTCAGCAGCACCGACTCTGCCTACCCCTTATACGATTCAGACATGATTGAGAACATTGGACATAGATCCAGAGTCCTTCTCTCTGTTGAAGACACCGTCACCAACGTTACTGAAGAGAATCAATTAGTTAACAGTACTAATGCCCCCAAAGTAACCGCTGCTTCAACGGCCGCCGAAGGTAATGGTAGGTATGTTAGCCTTTCATTTTTATCACATACCCCTCTCCTCTTTGAAATCTAAGAAAGAAAGAAAATACTTTTATTAACGGCAAACATGATGCAGAGAAAGAACACAACAATAAAAAAAAACAAATTGGGGTGTAGCGGCATCTACAACGCCACATGCGAACAACGCGTCATACTGACGTCACGCAAATCCTGTATCTCGTAAGCAGAGTTTACCGCGCAATTAGCTTATATACAAACTTCCCAACATTAATCGTTGGGCAGTTGCCCACCAGACACAACACCCGTCTGGTCGGAGGATCCTCCCTTTTCTATAGAGTATGAGTGAACTTTACACCCTGTTCCTCATATCTCTATACTGGTGACCCCGAACATGAGCGTCCACGCATACCTGGTCATCACCCTCAGCCTCATCAGCAACCTCGGCACAGCACACTGCACTTTCGGCCGGTCAACAAGCAGAGCACCCTCTCCTGGTCAGCCTCAACCCGGCGCTGTACGACATCCGACGCACTGGAGTATAATGCAGCGCCACCCCGACTCACAGGGGGGACATCACCGCAGACGGTTCCCAACTCACTGGAACCTCAGGTGGCCTGGCAAGCATCGCAAGATACAAGACTCAGCTCACTATCGACCTCCGGTCTCCGGAGGGGAGTGATGTAGCGGTATATCTACAACGCCACATGCAAACAACGCGTCATGCTGACGTCACGCAATTCCTGCATCTCGCAAGCAGAGGTTACCGCGCAATTAGCATATATACAAACTTCCCAACATCAATCGTTGGGCAGTTGCCCGCCAGACACAACTCCCGTCTGGTCGGAGAATCCTCAGTTTCATCCCTTTTCTATGGAGGATGAGTGAACTTTACATCCTGTTCCTCATACCTCCAAAGGGGGAAAATATACGCCAAATCCACGCGAAATGGCCATCGCTCAGCATAATGCTAAGACCCTATACAAGCCCCAGCGCTGGTTTCTGGCTGGTTGGGTAATCTGTTTCTCAATGTTGAGGATTGTGACTTTTTCTCGCCGGTTCTGCATCTCTACCCGGTTCTCCACCTTGAGAGGCCAACCTCCTTTTTAGGTGGATGGCCCATATAGCTGGGGGACGTTCCTCGCTACTCTTGTGGACTCTCTACTTTACTCTCTATTTTACTAGAGAGATTTTTTTTACACCGTAATGTCAAACCCCGCTGCCATCTTTTTTCATGACGGCCGTCACTGTGAACGTTACGTGGCGGCCACCGCCCTTCTAAGAAACCGTAGCTTTACTGCAAGTTGTGACTGCCTCGTTGGTCTCGTGGTTGCAAGCGCGACTGCTGTGCATGAGGCCCTGGGTTCGATTCCTAAGTCGGGCAAAGTGGCATCGGGTTTTTCCATTAGGAATTTCTCGCCCGCAGTTTGGAACTTGGTGGTGTGATACCCCTGTGCCTCGGGAAGCACGTAAAGCCGTTGGTCCTGCGTCTGATCTCTCCCCGGTCGTGTCGGATTGCCGTCCCATAGGACTATGAGAGTAAAGGAACAGAGAGTGCACCTGTGTTTGCGTACACATTTGTGCAGTATAATATCTCCTGCGAACCTGGCTAATCTCCGTTGAGATTGGCCACTGTGACCGAAATCGGTCAGAGGATTTTTTTTTTTTTCATATTATTTTCCTCCAAAGAAAGCCTTCTTTTCATAGTTCTTGTTGCTTATCAACCATGCTAGCTTTAACCAAACATTTTCTTGCAGTTTTTAACGGGTCCATCTCAACAACACCTACAACTGACCTCAGAAGCAATGTTACCACTTCAAAAAACAACCCAGATATTATAACCTTTCCTATAATAACAAAAGACAGTAAAACCAAAGTCAAGGCAATTGTTAAAAGAAATGCAGACGATAGCAATTTGATATTTTGGAACGATATTTATGATGACGAGTACGGTATACAAAGGGATAAAATGGATAATTTTATGAAGGATAAAATGGATAATGCTGTAAGAGACAAGCATTCTGTGAAGGAGAAAGATTTTATTAAAAGATCAGGTATAGTTTTTATGTTATTGAATGGCAAACAAGCCGACGACTCATCGGATGTTAAGTAGTTACTGCTGTCTAGACATCAGAAGACCAATTCCCATAATTAAAAACGTTTAAAATCTAGTCGCAATCTCATCTCAGCGACAATCAATGTCAAAAACTTGTCAAAAATGTAGGAAAATTAGACATAATATTTAAGACTGAAATCAGGGGGGCAATTCTCGTAATTTTAAGAAAGTTCACAGTCTGATCTCGATTCCAATCTGTCAAAAATACCTCTAATTTCCCTACATTTATGACAAGTTTTTGACATTGATTGTCGCTGAGATGAAATTGCGACTAGATTTTGAACGTTTTTAATTACGGGAATTGGCCCTCTGCTATATAAGAGGTATCGCATGTGCTTTGCCATGACAGAGCTTCAGTATCTCATGTGCTGATGCAGCTTCTTTTCATAGAGTATATAACACTGGAGAACCTCTGTAAAAGTACAAGAACGAAGAGACATACCTTGACCCTAATACTTTAGCGATAAAGTTGAAAATCTATTAAAGAAATTTGACACATTGTAGTAGCTTGATGTGGTGGCGTCTGCACGTTTATAAAAACTACTTTCAAATCGATTTTTAAATCTTCTGAATAATAGTCCGTCGGTTTCAGGAAGATGGGTTCAAAACAAAATAAGGAAGTTTGCTAAGAACTTGAAAATTAAACCGCACTCGAATGATGTGACAAATGTTCACTCAGTTGGCATGGAGACCAAGGAACGAGTTGCAAGGTCCATTAGGCATAGTAATCACGGGTAAAGTATTGTAACATATTATTTATCATCATCAACTACCTAGCCTCTCTCCAACTATGTTGAGCTCGGCGTCCAGTCTAATCGGATGCAGCTGAGTACCAGTATTTTACATGGAGCGACTGCCTATCTGGCTTCCACAACCCAGTTAGGCCCTTTGTATAGGGCACGGTTTCTTTACGGTACGGTGTATACACCGCGTCGAAGAAAAAACGTGTCTGTCCAAACGCTTCCATACTGATCCATACAACACTGACGACTGTGCCTACACCCGATGTATAAACCGTACTTTTTGACGGCAAGAAAAACATGTGCAGACTGGGCAACACGGTAGCTTTTGGTACGATTAAGACTTGTTGGTTATCTTACCTAACAATTTAGAAATAAATTCTAGCCCACCGGTATTAGGAACAGGGTCCAACAGGCGGTCGGGGCTCCAGAGAGCGGAACCTCCTAACTCATTATAACCGCACTGCTCCAGCGCAGTAACGGCTCGGGCACCGCCTTGAGGCGAGATGCCTTAGGCGTCTGCTATTGCACGCCATTTAACTCAATTTTTGGCAACTCTCACCCAGCTGCTACCAGCCATACAGACAAGTTATTTTCTGTGACGGAGCGGTGCTGTTATAATAAGTGATGAACTCAACAATATTTGACCTTGACCTTGTTTTTTCAGTTTGGTAGCGCCACCGCCCACATATGAGATAGAGGATGACCAAGTTGGTAGGGAAGAGAAAGACGATAGAGATGAAATTATAGAGGTGAGTATTTTTTGTTATGTTTGAGAATAACTCGTTTAATGACACGTTAAATAGCCTTTGTAAAAAGTTAGAGCGTTATTTGTTTTTTGTTGTCTTGTTAAAAATTCACGCTCAAATTAAATTTGCTAGCGAAACTCCGCAGACGTTATGGGTCTAAACACGATGAAACCAAAAATAAATTCGTTCCGACCATTTTTTTTTGTGAGGGTATTGGCCGCAGTCTGTGTAGTCCCTTGAAATATCAGTTTACAAATCAGCGTTTTGTTGTGTAAACTTCACAGACGCGATGGGTACATCGATATCTCAACACGACAAAACTAAAAAAAAACAGTTTTTCTCAACTCATACTACAAGTAACAAAACATCCCGCGGTCGTTGAACCCCAAAACATCAAAAATCTTTTTTGTTTTTAGTGTATAGTGTTTAGATCACGTCTGCAGAGTTTCGCTAGCGAATTTAATTTAAATTTAGAATTTGTTATTTTAGAAGTTTAGCTTACAATCAATTATTTTATTAATCAAAAGTTCTCCAGCATTCTGCGCTGTCCAATGTCGCTCTGCCTAGCCTTTTCTCAAATATACTGGGGTCGGCTTGCAGTCTACCAGGTTTTTTTTTTTTTTTTTTTAATAATAAGAACTAGTGTTCCTAGTAATTTATTACAATCTAGCCTAACAGACTAATAAGCAATTTAACTCTAACTTAATATTTTACGAGATAGATTATAACTAAGAATAATGTCAATTTGCACTTTTACACAGTTTCGTAGCACTTTCTTAGGGTCTGGTAATTGATAAAACACTTTGTTCATGTGTAACATGTATAGCACCATTAGCATCGCACTATTATTCATTCACTATATAAATACTACACTAATTCAAATGGTTTAGTTCTCTTTAGCCTACGCACTAAGTCCGTGTTGTCTAGCAGCTGAATTGCCTCGACATTGACATGTCGGTGAAGTCTGTGTTCGTGGGCTTCAGCAAATTTTTGAATGATGGTGGTGACGGATTCCATTTTAAGGTCACGGTGGAGGTCGTCATTTCTAATGTACCATGGAGCATTTACAGCATCCCTGAGTACTTTATTTTGGAATTGTTGGATTATTTTAACGTTACTTCGTTTAGTACAGCCCCAAAGTTGGATGCCATACGTCCAAATTGGCATAAGAATATGCTTGTATATTATAATTTTATTATGTATTGATAGGCAGGATTTCCTTCCGAGTAACCAATACATACTTTTATAACGTATGTCGAGTTCCTGTCTTTTCTTTTTGACGTGAGATTTCCAACGCAGTTTGGCGTCAAGAGTTATGCCAAGGTATTTGGCTGTGTTAGCATAAGGTACTTGCATGCCATTTATATAGATTGGGTGGTAATCGCAGTGTTTGTTAGTGAAGTCAATATGGATTGATTTTGATTCATTCAGTTTGATTTTCCACTTTTGTGTCCAGTCATAAACTTTGTTCACAGCTAGTTGAACTTTTTCTACTGCTTCTTTGTGGCTTGATCCGGTAGCCATAATAGCAGTGTCATCTGCAAAGGTCGCAATGGTGTTGTTTTCCAGCTCTGGGATATCACATGTGTATAGCAAGTAGAGGAATGGTCCTAACACACTTCCTTGTGGTACCCCAGCTTTTATAGTTTTTAGCTCCGAATATGCATCCTCTTGCCTTATTCTAAACATTCTGTTACTTATATATGATTCTAAAATGTCTGCAAATTCTGGAGGTAGCTTGCGTCTGAGTTTAAATATCAGACCCTCATGCCAAACTTTATCAAAAGCTTGCGCGACGTCTAGGAATACGGTGGCGCAGACTTGCTTGTTTTCGAGTGTTCTTTCAATAATGTTAGTTATTCTGTGTACCTACCTGGTCTATCGTAGAGTGTTTTTCTCTGAAGCCAAATTGATGGTTTGGTATTAGCTTATTTTCTTCTATTATTGGTTTTAACCGTTTTAATAACAGTTTCTCGAATAGTTTTGATAATACTGGCAACAGGGAAATGGGTCTATATGATGATGCTTCATGGGGTGGTTTCCCAGGCTTCGCTATCATAATGACTTCAGCAACCTTCCATGACTCAGGCACATGATTTAGCATAAATGCAGCATTAATAAGTCTGGTCAGCTTTACTATGGCTTTGCGCGGGAGATGTTATAGTATTTCTCCTGTTATGAGATCGTAACCCGGAGATTTCTTCGAGCTTATGTTGTGTTGAATTTCTCTCAGAACTTCTTTAGGAGTTACAAGTCGAATTCTTTCACTTTGTGATAACTTTTCACTCTCAATTATTTCTATGGAGCTCTTGTTGGGCCGAAAAGTGTTTTCTAAGTGTTGGGCAAACCTAAACGCTTTTTGTTCATTGCTTATGGCCCATTTTCCTTCGCTGTTTTTGATGGGTGGAATTGGCATAATTGGCCTTTTAAGATTTCTTGTAGCTTTCCAAAGAGAGAAATCCGTTGATTGGTCGTTGGTAAGCTGCACAAGGTGAGTATTCAGACAGTCATCCTCAAATTGTAGAATTTTCCTCTTTAGTCGTTTAGTTAGGTTATTTAATAATGTTTTATCCCGCGGGCATCTTGTTTGCTGCCACCGCTTTCTTTGCTTTCTTTTATCAGATAGTAAACTCACAATTTCCTTGGGATAGATATGTCCCTTATATTTACGTTTTAATTGTGGCGTGTTGTTCCATGCACATTATTGGATATTAACAACGTATTTGTTTACTTCCGAGTCCAGTTGATCCTGATTTTGTAACGGAGTTTTTAGGTCGATAATAGTATCTAGATCAAGGGCGAAACTGTCCCAATCTGTAGATTTATTAACCAGGCTTAGATGGCTTTCTCTCAGTAGGATTTTTTGACTGAGTCTTAGGATAATCGGGGAATGGTCCGAATTCATGTGAAAATCTTCCTCCAAATTAACGTAATTGGTGGATACATTTTTGATTATGAAAAAGTCTATAAGATCCGGTATTTTCTGGTGGTCAGTGGGCCAGTATGTTGGTTTGCCTGTGCTCATAACTTCACAGTGTGTGTCTTTAACTGCATTTAAAAGCTGCCTTCCCTTTGTTGTAGTAAGTCTTGATCTCCAGTGCGTATGCTTGGCATTGAAATCACCGCCTAGGATGAATCTCTGGCCTAGAAGTTCAAAGAATTGCAAGTATCGCTCTTTTCTTATCATATGCCTTGGAGGACAGTATACGGCTGCAATGGAAACGTGACAAAATCGGGTTTTAACAGATACTGCCACGGCTTGAATGTCTGGTTCTTCAAATTTACTCTGCTCATAATGATTGATGTTTTCTTTGATTATAACCGCGCTACCTCCTCTGGCCGAGTTGTCAGGGTGGAGCGAATTATATACCTTGTATCCTCTTAATTTGATGAAAGATTGGTTAGTGAAGTGCGTTTCGGAGATCAAACACACATCTATATTTTCTGTCTCTAGGACTGCCTGTAACTCATTCTGATGTTTGAGGAGCCCATTGGAGTTCCATGCCATTATTTTTAGTGTGTTACTCATTTTTGGTTATTAAAAACAACTGTTTCGGTGCTGGATTCTAGCATCTTTAATCTTTTGTCAAAAGTAGTAATACACTTCAAGATCTGATTTATCTTATCTTCCAGATTCGAAGGTTGTGAGCCTTGTTTCCTTGAGTCTAACCAGGTGCAGTTAAATATTTTACCTATCTGACTGCCACAACCCAGTAACACGATACCCCTTGGACTGAAGACTGGTTGTCAGACTTTTGGGCTTCTCACTACCCGTAACGACTGTCAAAGACCTACGAATGACAGCCGGGGACAAACGGCTTAACATTCTTTCCAAGGCACGGAGGGGTCTCGATAAGTAATGAACCATCCACGAACCGACCCCAGCAAGCGTAGCTACGGTATCTTTAAAACGTCACGCGCTACCGATAGCTTGTGGTGACGTCACGACGGATGACCGACAAGCCACCGGTTGCCAAAACCGTCGTTGCCCAAAATATATTTACACAGTCCCTGTACCTGGCGTGTACCTGGCGATCGTCAGCGGCGTGCGAGCGAGATCGCGCCCGTGTATTTATGAACACAGCAATCTTCCGTCGTCGATGACGCACTGCAACACGTAGTAGGTCGCCGGTCGGCGTGTGGCCAGATAGATCTTAGTCATAATCTTCTATTGACCGCTAACCCTATTTTTTGTGTGGTAAATCATCAAATAACTTCTCCCGCTCTGGGAGGAGCGGGAGGGCGTGTCTGACTTTTACCGACTAACACCCACCCGTGTTCCTTCAGTTGCCTGTGTCAGTGGCCACGGTAACTCTTTCGAGAAACTCGCGACCCTGGCAGGCATCGGTCCTAGCGGACCCTATCAGTTAGTGCTAACATCTCTTTGAGGCGCGCGTGGAACACAACGCGCCGTCGACCCGGGCCTGGTCCTTGCCAGACGGCGATCTGTGACCGCTGACCCTTTTTTTTTTTTTTTTTTTTTGGGATGGGAAATCATCAAATGACTCCTCCCGCTCTGGGTGGAGCGGAAGGGAGTGTCAGACTCTTACTGACTAAAACCCACCCATGTTCCTTCCTTCGCCCTTTATGTTCCGGGGTAGCGGTGACCCTTTCGGACAATCCCGCTGCCCCGGCAGGCTTCGGCCCTGAGGGGCCCCTCGTTATGCTGACATCTCTTTGAGGCGCGCGTGGAACACTTACGCGCCGTCCGGCACGGGCCTGGTCCTGATCGGGCGGTGAGCTACCCATTGCTCTCCGCCCGCAGGCCCGCGCCTACGGTGGCCGGTAGTCGTCTCTCGACTCCCGACGCCCGGGGCGTCTCCCGCGGCGGCTGGGACGGGAGGCTCTCTCCCTCATCCGTCCCGCCACCTCCTTCGCTAGCATGACTGCTTCGCAGAAGGAGGCGACTGCCTCCCACTCCCTCTCGCTCCGGACCATGGCTTGCACCAGGTCCGGGCGCGAGAGGCCGCCGCCGCTGCCGATCGCCTCCACGAGGACACGGCGGTGCTCCGCCCAAGCGGGGCAGACCTCCACCGTGTGCTCCACCGTGTCCTCTGGGCGATCCTGGCAATGGTGACACCCGGGCGTTTCCTCCCGCCTGATCATGTGCAGGAACCTCCCGAAACTTCCGTGTCCGGTGAGGACCTGCGTCAGGCGGTAGGTGAGGGCGCCGTGGCGCCTCTCTAGCCACTCCTCAAAGAGGGGTCTTATCGCCGCTATCGCGGCGTGCCCTGCGCTGGGTTGCGACAGTCGCTCTTTCCATGTCGCCATGAGATCGAGCCGGAGGTCCGTCCGCTCCGCAGCAATTTGCCGCGGGAGCGGACTTTCCCCCCGGCGTAGTGCCTCCGCGCGCCACTCATACAGGCGCGCGAGGACTATCGCCTCCAGATCCCATGGCGGCAGTCCGGCAAGGAGGCTTGCCGCCTCGCGCGAGATCGTGCGGTAGCCCCGGATTAGCCTTACGGCTACCACCTTCTGGGGCGCGTTCAGGTAGTGGGCGGCTCGCCGCCGCAGTGAACGCGCCCACACCGGGGCCCCGTATATGGCCATGGACCGCACGACCCCCGCGTAAAGCCTCCGGCAGGAGGCGTTTGGCCCCCCCAGGTTGGGCAAGAGCCGCTTGAAGGCGGCCCCAGCCCGTTCCAGTTTGGGGGCCAAACGTCGGAAGTGCTCGACGAAGTTCCACCGGCTGTCGAGGACGAGACCCAGGTATTTCATCGTCGTCTCGATGCCGATGTGAACCCCTCCTGCCGTTAGTTGGGATCCCGGTGGTGGCGCGTTCCGGGGCCCATGAAACGTCATGGCCTCGGACTTGTGCAATGCCACCTCGAGACCCAACTGCCGGATCCTCTCCACGACTATCGCAACCCCGCGTGTCATCGCGTCGGCCGCCGCCTGATGCGACCTCCCCTGCGCCAGGACCAGCGTGTCGTCAGCGTAGCAAACCACGCTGACGCCATCAGGGAGGTCGGCCCGCAGCACCCAGTCGTAGCCGATGTCCCACAGGAACGGCCCCACAACCGATCCCTGCGGGACACCGCACGACATCTCTCGCCGGTTCCACTCCCCATCGCGACCGGGGTAGCTGACGGCTCTGTCCGTCAGATACGCCTCGACTATTCGACGGAGGTAGGGCGGCACTCGGTGATACCGGAGTGCCTCCACAATGCAGCTCCAGGGCAGGGTGTTGAACGCGTTGGCGATGTCGAGTGACACCGCCACGACGACCCCACCCCGGGACACCGCGTCCCCCGTCGTGAGGGCTCTCACGCGCATGATGGCGTCCACCGTCGAGCGCCCCTTGCGGAAGCCAAACTGGCTGTCCGCAAGATCCGGCCCCGTCCTCACCAAGTGCCCGACGAGGCGGTTTACAATTACTCTCTCAAAGAGCTTGCCCACCTCGTCGAGCAGCACGATGGGCCGGTATGCGGACGGAGAGTCCGCTGGGCGCCCTGGCTTCCGAATGAGGACCAGCTTCCCCGTCTTCCAACGAAGCGGGAACTGGCCTCTCTCCAAACATGCGCTTAAGAGCGCCTCCAGTCGAGGCCCGAGAGCCCTCGAGGCCAGGACCCAGGCTTTACCTGGCAAGCCGTCGGGTCCTGGGGCGGTATTTTTGGCCTTCAGCCTTCCTACCGCCACTCTCAGTTCTACCCCGGTCACTTCAGGGATGTCGTCGTCGTCCGCGTGGTCCGCTTCGGGCACCGCAATTGGCGGAGCCATGGGCGGGGGTGTGTGCACCCCCCGTGAGGGGAACAGAGTGCTCACCACCTCCTCCACCAGCTGGGGGCGGAGACTCTGCGTCAGCGGGGGGGCCCAGGTGCGGAGTTTATTCCGCACCATTTTATAAGGGCGCCCCCACGGATCTCTGTTCAGAGTCTCCACCATCTCCTCGCGGGCCATATCCTTGGCCCGCCGGACAGCCTCTCGGAGGGCGGTCTTCGCCGCTCTGTACCCCTCGTACAGCTCCGCCTCCGTGGCTTCCGCATCCGGAGGGCGAATGCGGAGCCTGCGGTGCCTGGTGTACAGGTGTCGCGCGTCGACGCACGCCTTGCGTAGCGACCCTAACTCCTGCGACCACCAGTACACCCGACGCCGGGCGCGTCCCGGCCGGACTCGGGGCATTGCCACGTCGCAAATGTCGGACATGGCCTCCCGGAACCACTCCGCCTCATCGTCGATATCGGCAGGCCTGTCCGGTGATGACACCCAGGCCTGCACGATCGAGGCTTCCAGGAGGAGCTCCCGGTCCAGCTGCTTCAGCGCCCACCGCGGACCACTCGGGGCCTGTCGGACCAGCGCGCTAGAGGTCTGGGTGGAGACGTCGAACCGGATATACCGGTGATCGGAGTAGGTCTCCACCTCCTCCATGACGCGCCAGTCAATGACACGCTGTGACAGAGCGGGGCTGGCGAACGAGATGTCCACCACCGACTCCCCCCGCATCCGCACACACGTGGGAACAGAACCCCGATTTAGGACGACCAGGCCTGTTTCCAGAGCCCAGTCCTCCACCATCCTGCCCCGCACATCCGTGCAACGGGAACCCCAGGCCAAATTCTTGGCGTTGAAGTCCCCGAGCACTAGAACGGGGAAGGGATGGCTTCCGGCGACGACGACACTCAACTCTATTAAAGAGTTGTGGAACTCGGCGAGAGTTCGGCTCGGAGAGAAGTACACTCCCACTACTACCATCTCTCCGAACCGTGCTGCTACGCACCCCTGTCCCTTCGTGACGCATTCGAGGGACGGGGTGCCGGCGGCGGCCGACGAAATTATGGCCACTGAGCCGCTCAGGTCCTCCACCCAGTCATCCCTGGGCGGGACAAAGTACGGCTCAGCGACCACGGCGATATTAATCGACCACTGCGCCACGCTCTGGAGCAACAGGTCCTGAGCGCAGGCGCAGTGGTTGATGTTCGCCTGGAGGAGGCGCAATGGAGGAGCCATTACTCCTCCATTTCAGCCCCCTCCCGGGCCCCCTGTGAGGGCCCCTCGCCAGAGATGGCAGCGGCGGCGGCGGCGGCGGCGGCCGCGGTGGTGGCGGCGGCAACGGCGGCGGCGGCGGCGACGGTGGCGGTGGCGACGGCGGCAGAGGGCCTGCCCTTCCACTTCGCTCCGGTGGGCGGAGCGCAGGGTTTGCTCCCCGCCCGGTGATCGGCCGGCTTGCCAGCTGCCGCACATGCGATGCAGTGCGGCGCGGCGTCGCACGAGCCGGCCTTATGTCCGGGCTGACCGCAGCGGAAGCACAGTGTGCTGCGGTCTACCTCCGAGGTGCACTGGACGCCAACGTGGTGCCCCACATGGCATCGGTAGCACCTCAGAGGCTTGGGTTCCAGCAGTTTGACCTGCGCTGAAACCCAGCCCACCAGGAGCCTTCGGCCCTCCACAATTGTTTTGGCCGCCGTCACGGGGCAGCTTACCACTAGGGTACGCATGCCCGTGGAGTCTGGCCGTATGGTGCCGGCCTTCACCTGCTCGGCCAGACACCCGCCCGTCCTGACGACGGCGGCCACCACCTCTCCCTCCGTTACCGAGTCATCCAGGCCCGAGATGCGCATGTCTGCGCACTTGATGGGCCTGGACACCCGAGCCTCCTCCGCATCAAGGGACGCCCTTAGCTTCTCAGCTAGGGCGTCAGCGGTGGGGCCACTAGTAGCCCCGGGGATCTCCAGCATGCGGGCGCCAGTGGCGGTCACCCTGTGCCGGAGGCCCCCGGTGATCCCCAGCTCTCGGAGGTCCACCGTCGCCCTCGCCTTTGTAAGGACGTCGCCGTAGGTCACGCCCCTCTTAACCGCGTCCGGCTGTAGTGTTATCACTACAGCCGCGGTCTTCGGGGCGCGAAGCCTAGCCGCTACGGCTCGCTCCTTGCGGCGCCGCCTTTGCGCCTTCTTTCTGGCCGCTTTGGCCGCCTTCTTCTTCTCCCCGACCACCTGCCATTCGGCGTCGGTCGCGGGAGAAGTGGGAGGGTTTTGCGGGCGGGGCGTTGGCTGTGGGGCCTTCGCCTCCCGCGCCGTTTTTCCTCTCCTCTGGGCCTGTGCCGGGGCTCCACCTGCCGGCGCCGGTCTGGCCGGCGCCGGTTTGGCTGACGCCGGTTTGGCCGACGCCTGGGCCCGAGACGGCCCGGATTTAGGGGCGGCAGCTGCCGCAGCGGCCGCGTACGAGGCCGCCTTCGGCCCCGGGGCCGTTCTCCCCGCCAGGGTGGGGCGCAGTACTATGCCCTCCAGGGCGGAAAACCGCGCCTGGAAGGCCGCCAGCTCCCGCCGAACCAGGCTGAGGACCTGGTTCTCCTCCGGGTCGGGCTGGCTTTTCGCCTGCGCGCCCCCGGTGACCCGCAGGCCGGCCAGGTCTGCCCGGAGCCTCTCGTTCTCCTTGTGGAGAAGCTCCGTGGCGTTCGTCAGGCGGGCCACCTGCGCCCGTAATTCGGCCACTTCGCCGGCCGAAGGGCCGGTGTACCCGCCGGTTGGCCGCCTCCGCTGCCGCCATAATGGAGGCCGTCGCCGAGACTATGGCCCTGTTTTTCGAAGCCTGCAGCTTCTTCAGGGCCACGTCCCGTATCGCGGCCTCCACGACCGCCGCAAACCGAGGTTTGCCGTCCTCCTCGGGGTTGGGGGCGCCAACCGCATCCGCCTCGTCGCCCGAGGGCCCCTCCGAAAATTCGGCTGCCTCGCGGGCCGTGAGCCCCCTCCCCTTGCCTCGCTCTCGGACTCCACCCCGCCTACTGGTGGGGATCTTCCGAGCCGAGGCCAGCTCTTCGTCGGAGGACGACCTCTGGCTGTCCCCTGACCTTGGCCGCTTGCTCTTCTTCGCAGCGGCCACCTCCTTGGCACGACAGGGGCTCCCTGAGCCTCCCGTGCTCGCGCCTCCAGATGCGGCGTCGGACTCCGACCCCGCATCACTCCCCATCTCTTCTGTGGTTTTTTGGTTTTTATAAGATTCCATTTTTGTTCCCACGAGTAATAAACATTCTGTACTTGCTCAAAAAATAATGGTCCGCACTAGCGACTAAATCAAGCTACCCATTAGCCAAGCTTACAACCTCCCTCACGGTGCGCCGCCGCTTGGAGGTTTGGGGAATTTTTTATAGAGGTTAATCTTCCTCGCGGTCCGGGCGGTTAAGCCAAGACCCTCGACCCCCTTCAACAGCCAGAGACATGACCTTAACTGTCTCCGGGGCTACGAGATTGGCAGCAGTGGCAGAAGGGTTGCCCCTCCTGCCTGCCCGGCGGCAGGGTAAGTGCACACCGGGCCCGCTCTGACCCCCCACAGTTGTTGCTCTGCTACTCAGAGCGACCTGTGTGGGGCGATCCTCTTGGCAGAACATTAGCATGCGGACAGCGAAATCCCACTGGGAAATAATCCCAATGGGAAATCGCTGCCCGCACCCCAGGATGTACCGGCCCGAACACTGGTCTTCCCCTAGACGTATCCAGAAAGGAACCCCAGTACCCGGGCACACGTGGAGGTTTTCTGCCCTGACATCCCGACCGCTGACCCTTACATTTATATTATATTTCTAGGAGGATTATCCAGACGTAGATCAGAAGTCGTTGTTCGCCGCATTGTCTGTTAACATGAAGGAAGTATGCAAGAAAGCTGCCAAGGCAGTGCAGGAGACGAGAAACATAGGGAATGTGCCGAATAACCTGAGGACAAACGGTATCATAACATATTATCTCTGATCTCAGTCTCAATCTGTCAAAAATATCTCTAATTTTCCTAAATTTTTGACAAGTTTTTGACATTGATTGTCGCTGAGATGACATTGCGACTAGATTTTGAACGTTTTTAATTACGGGAATTGGTCTTCTGGGTCCAAACGAAAACTTTATTTTGTAATAAGGCCGGATAAAACCAATTTACATTACTAAATATTAGTTATCGGTTACATAGATTACTAGCTTCTTGCTCCCCCAATTCACGTCGTCGCATCGCATTGCTTACCCCTGCGGTATTACTTCATTTTCGTTTAGCGTTCTTTCTTTTCCTAAGAGTTCTAGCGTGGTCTTAAGTAGCCTATAGCCTTCCTCAAGAGTTGGGCTATTCCATGCAAAAAGATTTTTCAATTCCCACTGGCAGTTTCAGAGATCAGCGCGTTCATGCAAAGTCTTCAGCTTTATTATTAGTCTATAGATAGAAGAGGTCACTACCGGGTCTGCTAAGCGCATTAAATTAGTTCTTCTTATCTTTCAGAAGGAGCAAAAGAGGAATCCAAGCAGGGTTCCATTGCAAATGCTTTGATGCAGCAACTGGCGCGTCTGCTGACGGACTTAGTGGACTACCAGGTTCAGCAGAAAACCTGCACTAGTTAGTTGATTTGATACTATAGGCCAACCGCTTAACTGAGACGTTGCCTGAGGTAGCAGCGTGGTGCGGGAGGGGTTTGGTGACGTGATGCGAGAGCTCAGTGATTTGTCAACTTGGGATAACTATCACCACGCAGCTACCTCAGGCAACGTCTCAGTTAAGCGGTCGGCCTATAGCTCGTGGCTCCGTGAAATTTCTTGTTTTAACATAAAATATTATATGTGGCAATACTATAGCTTCCCATTAGTGAAAGAATTTTCGGAATCAGATAAGTAGTTCCGATGATTACCCCCTACATATAATCTCACAAATTTTACCCCTTTATAATATTAGTACGGCATAGACTAGCATTTACCTGCGTCTACGCTCCTGTAGTGTATCACACAGGAAGCCTTCAATTTTTGGTATGAAAAGATGAAGAAAAGATGTTATACTTTCGGTCCTAATTAAACTAACTCTTCTCTGTACACTCTTTTCTGTTTTTTTCGGAAAAACCCGTGAAGTCACACAAAAGCATGCATCGCGCAAGCAGAGTTTACCGCGCAACTAGCATACATCCAACGTCCGACATCAATCGTCGGGCAGTATACGGGTGTTGTGTCTGGTGGCCACAAGCCGTTGGCCTCGGCTGTTATTGGTAGATCTTTGACAGTCGTTACAGGTAATCAGGCCTAGAAGTCTTACAACCAGTCATACTAAGGGGTATCGTATTACCCAGTAACTGGATTGAGATGGTCAGATAGGCAGTCGCTCTATGTAAAATTCAACTGGATGACGACTCTCGCGTTGATTCACTTTAAAATCTTCCTTTTTCTCCGTCCATTTTACAGAACTGCCAGCAGAACTACAAACCTTTCTGGAATGGCTGACTTACTCCAAGGAGGAGCCAGAAGAATATGGCAAACCGTCAGAGCTTCTATTCAAGTTACCAAACCACGAAGATGAAGAGCAGATTAATGACTTACCAGACCAACAGGATGGTAAAAAAAACTCAAACGCTCTTACTTAAACCTTGCTTTGTAAACAAGGTTTATCTTTAAGGATGATTTCTCGGATCGGAACGGATTTTACAATCTTTAAACGATATTAAATCGTGTACGCAGTATTTACAGTCTATATTAGCAAGCCGCGCACAGCAGCTTGTACGCGGGCGTCTTCCGCGACACGCAATCGTAACCAAAAGTATGCTGCGACGCGCGATCGGCTCCGTTCGCCTGTCGTCGTATCCGATCGAATCCTTTCAGCATTAGAACACGTCAACACGGTAGGAATGAAACTATTTGACTAGGCGCAGAAACAGATACGTTCGCAAGCGACGTACGGAGCCGATCGTATGCATCGACATCCTGCCGGACGCGAGCGCCTGTCACCGCATCCGTTCGAATCCTTTCCGACCCGAGGCGATGCGAGCCGTTTGGTGAAAATCATCCATATTCCGACAAAGTTAAAGTTCTTATTACAAAAAAGACGTTAAACCCCAGTCGTAAGTTATCAATTTTGCACTAAGAACTTTTCGGAATAAAGTTCAAAATACAGTAACTGGCTCGAAGATTTAGGCCGAAGGGGTGTCTGTTAGAACTCGTTTTGTAATAAGACGGAAAGCATTTACGAGTATTTCAATTAATCCAACTACAGGCACTTTTGAATTGTCAGTCAGTCACAAAGATGAAGCTGGTTATCAAATTCCAAAGCGTAGTAGGTTCCTATGGAGAAGAACAGGCAAGACACTCCATGAGGAAGCCGAAACCCGAAGCCAGAATCCAAAAGCCCGTAAATTTGTACGGAACCCTTGGTGCGCGAGTCCCACTCGCACAGGACCGTTTTTATTTTATTTAAGCACCGTATGTACTTTCATATGCATTTAGTAAAAAGCTGCTATTTTGTAATGACAGATACATAAATTTTATTTATTTGTGTTGTATGTATAGATAAATCGTAATTTCCAGATGAAATACGACTGAGAGACACACAATATGTAACAGCTGACGACAAGACCCTCTGTCAGGACAATATGCACTCCGTCCAGGATCTGCTGGAGCAGTATGACGATATGACTGATGATGAGAAGGTGAGCAAAGACCAGAGGAGTTGCTGTACATTCTCTATCTGCGTAGTTTTTTTCCCAACTCTAATGGGGTCGGCTTTCGGTCTAACTGGATGCAGCTGAATACCAGTATTTTACATGGAGCGACTGCCTATTTAGAAAGAAAGAGACATTTTGTTTATTCTCCACAAAAAAAAACGCACGTTACAAAAAAAAAAAACATAAAATACACTCATACAAAGTGGCCAAAAGCCTCGTACTCAACCAATTAAAGTTTGACAATTTTGTCCATTGTGTAATGACAGGGCTAGGACCAAAGACGATATAAATAGGGGTGCGTACGCTTTGGCTGGTGGCCTTCTTAGCGCGTAGAGCCTAGCGAGTCGCCTTGCAAGTGAAACGAATGCTCTAGAATTTTTGCAACCGGCCGCATTGCGTGCTTGGCGCCTTCGCTAGTCGCCTAGGGCATATCGAAGGATGTTAAATCACCAGGCTCTAGGCGCTAAGCTGAAGGACATGTCGCAAGAATTTACGAGACCAGAGCATCCAAACGTTTACTGGATTGTCAACCGGATGGCTGGAGAAGTCGAGAGCGGCCCAAGTTCAGATGGTTGGATGGCATAGACCAGGATTTATGAACTGTTGGAGTAAGAAATTGGAGAGGAAAAGCCGAAGTTAGGTCACGTTGGACAAATATACTAGACCAGGCCCACCCGCGGCTGTAAAACCTTAGATGATGATGATGGTTGGCTTCCAGTGTAACCAAATGCAGCTCTATTTTACATAGAGAAACTGTATATCTGACCTGCACAACCCAGTTACAAGGTGACACGATACCCCTTTTTTTCCGCTCTGGGTGGAGCGGAAGGGAGTGTCAGACTCTTACTGACTAAAACCCACCCATGTTCCTTCCTTTGCCCTTTATGTTCCGGGGTAGCGGTAACCCTTTCGGACAATCCCGCTGAACACGATACCCCTTGGTAAGACCCTTTGACTTGTTGTTGAATGGTGTCTGACTATTCACTACGCGAGCCTTGTCAGTGCGTCATCGTCATCATCACCATTTCAGCCGAAAGACGTCCACTATTGGACGTAGGCCTCCCCGTAGCACCTCCACTTCGACTATTTCTGTGCTTCTCGCATCCAACTGGTTCCTGCGGCCTTCACAAGTACGTCGGTCCACCTTGTGGGAGGCCTTCCAACGCTACGTCTTCCGGTACGCGGTCGCCACTTCAGAACTTTTCGGCCCCATCGGCCATCTGTACTGCGAGCATTGTGCTCTGCCCACTACCACTTAAGATTGGCAATTCTTCGGGCTATGTCGCTTACCTTGGTTCTCCTGCGTCAGTGCGTACGTAGTACCTAAATGTGGCAAACACACTAACACTAACACAGGCACATGAAAACAAACAAACAATCAGAACAAAAACAAGATGCCGATATCAGCTGTGAACTCCACAACCCAGTTACTGGTTACCGGTTACCAAAATATTTTTATTGACGGTAATATTAAGTGAAAACACAAACACAAAAGGTGAAGTGTCAAGCGATTTTATCACGTAGGTACTGGTACGTGCCTGATAGTAGTAACCAACCAATCTTACAAAAGGGTATCGTGTTACCCAATAACTGGGTCGTGGAGGTCTGATAGGCAGTCATCATTAGTCTACAGTAGTCCACTGCCGGACAAAGGCCTCTCTAAATGCACGCCATTCAGTTCGATTCTTGGTTACTCTCATCCAGCTGCTACCAGCCACCCAGCGAAGATCGTCGCTTCACCTAGCTCGAGAGCGTCTTACCATACGTTTGCCGAATCAAGGTCTCCACTCAACGCCCAACGGTCATCGGTTCTACGGCTAATATGGGTGGCCCCTTGCTACTTCTGCTTGCTAATTCTGTGAGCTATGTCGACAACTTTGGTTGTCTGCCGGATTACCTCATTCCAGATTCTATCCCTCAGAAATATGCTTCGAGTCTCCCAAGCATAACTCGTGTCATCGGCTGGCTCTATAGGCAGTCGCTCCATGTAAAAATACTGGTATTCAGCTGCATCCAGTTAAACAGGATACCGGAAGACTAGGCAGATAATAATGATGACTTTTAACCAGCCAGAACTTAGTGAAATATCTATTGTTTCAGAGTAAACTGTCAGGCGTGAGAGGTTATCTGGAGAAACAACATGCGTACCTCAATCAGCAGCTTTCTGCCTACGAACTTTACAAAGTAAGTATTAATTACCATTATCAACCATATGGGCTGGCCATGTTTGTCGAAGGACCGATGGCCGGTGGAGCAGACGAGTCCTGGAGTAGAGACCGCGTATTGGCAAGCGGACGCTCCCCAGCTAGACGGACCTAAAGAAGGTGGCTGTGGTAGACTGGATGCGGAAGGCGGAGGACAGGGTTTTGTGGCGCAGTCTGGGAGAAGCCTATGTCCAGCAGTAGACTATGATAGGCTGAGTTGATTGATTAATTAACCATGTTGATGGCTTTTAAGAGTACGAGAAGACCCGCAGATCGATTCTGTAAAAATCCCACCGTGAAAAGTTACGTGAAGTGAGCTTAGAGTGAGCTGTCAATAGTGTCAATCCCTAGCATTAGTTGGAATGACAGCTCACTCCACGCTCACTCCACCTAAGTTTTCACGGTGAGATGGTTACAGAATCGCACTGCAGAGAAACGATGGATGGACTGTGTGAAAGTTAATATGGCTAGAAAGGGGGTGACTACCGAGCTGATGACTAATGGAGAAGTATGGAAGGAAAAGACATGATGCGCCGAAGAAAAATAAACTGGCGTAAGGGCAGGAGAACTATGTTGATGAAATAAAAATATTCTTAGTACTCGAAAGATTGGGAGGGCAAACTCAATTCATGGATAGGTTTTCAGAAACCTTCACCCGAATAGATCAACGTTAGGCCAGTCCTATCGAATATTAAAATCGCAAACTAACTAACTAGTTCTGATTTTGTAAAATGTTGTTAGGACCACTAACAGTAGCGTATACCCAAGCTTGCAGCTTCGAAAGACCTGTGCTAACTTTGCAGCACTCGAAAAACTGCGAAATTTTCGCACGTTTTTTGGTATTCTCAATATAAGTCCTAAACTATGCGTTTTAAAAAAAACAAAATTTTCGAGTGCATTAAGTCAGTACATGTATGTGCTTGAAGTATTGAATTAATAAATAATATCTTTTGTTAACAGTTTTTCGAGAAACGTGACATGACAAGGAACAAAAGAGATATTTACATATTGAAGCAGCAATCAACAAAGCACAGACTGCGAAGAAGACCACACAAATTCATCAAGAACTTCGGCAGAAAGCACACCAGGACCACAGCAGGTTATCACGACGAAGCCCAGATCACAGACATGGTAATGAACAAAAAAGCTGTTGAAAAAAAACCCACATTACACCCGGCTTCAGATAAAAACGTTCATCAGAAAATGACGAAGAGAAATTTAAAAGATGTGTATTATAAAGCTATTTCGGAAGCTAAGAAGTTTTCTTCGGCTAAGAATATCCATAAGAAAGATGAAAGTAGTTTTGAGACTAGCACTGCGGTGGGACATAAGTAATTGCTTTATGCAGATACTGTGACTTGTGACAGCTTACCCATAATACACAATCAGCCTTTAATGTTCCCACTGCTGAGACACAGGCCTCCTCTCTATGAGAGGGAGTGGGCCGTAATCAACCACGCGTCCTTAGTGCGGGTTGGTAGATGTCACATGTCTTCGACTGTTGGCTTCTAGGACATGCCGGTTTCCTCACGATGTTTTCCTTCACCGTTTTGAGAGGTGATGAAATAATTCACACAAAGTAAAGCGCCTGTCTGGGTTCGAACCTACGACTTACAACTCGTAAGTCGCGGCCGTTACCACTGGGCCACCACGGGTCTTCCTTAGCATTCAGTGACAGCCTAGTGAATGCCTCAATAAAACCGTGCTGTTTGATTTTCAACCCTCAGTTTAGTGCTAAGGGTTGAAATCCAACAGTGTGCTTTTATTTAAGTGCCTAATCAGCCTAATAATGTAGGGAACACTGCTGGGACAGGCCTCCTCTCTTTGAGAGGGACTGCCGCACTGGGCCCGCGTAGTGGATTGTGTACGTAAGGTCCACTTCCCCTCACAGTGAGGTCCTATGTCCCAGCAGTGGGAACATTATAGGCTGATTATTTCCTCTAGAAGAGAGGAGGCCTTTATAGGTCACGCATCGGGTATTAGGGTGTTATTACTCATGATCGACATCGATCGATTAACATCGATAGTTATGTAATTTTATACAAGATCGATCTATTTTCATTGAGATCTATGCGACGTCGATCTTGCGCAATTGTTGCGGATTGATCGATTTCATCGTTCAACGGTGTCAAAAAGTAAATGATTTGTTTGAAAACTTAGATTCTCTATAAAAGGTGTAATTTAAATTAAATGAAAATTTCAGGGGTCACTGAAATCATCATTATGAATAACTTTTTCTATGGGACCAACCCTGAAATCCAGAAAAAAAATCAGCTGTTCCATACATTTTGAAGAGTTGACCGCGCGCACTTTGGATGTGAATTTCTATCGTACGTAAACGCACGAAAGTGTTCTAAAATCCCATCAAGTTCCGATTGTTTTTAAACGTCGGAACTACACGAAGAGATAAGTATGCAGGGTCGTCGAATATAATTGAAGTTTAGTAAGAAACCGATGGATGTTTTCGAATGAAATTTAGTTTGATAAATGAACTGTTTGTTTTCTATTAATTAAATAAAATTTTATCTGAAAACATCAATCCGTTTCTTATTAAACTTCAACTATATCCGACAACCCTGCATACTTATATCTTTTGTTGACTTACGTACGACTAACTCTCACTCAGTCTGCGTGCTCCATCAGTACTTGGCAGGTCGAGATCGTTCATGCGTGTTCGTACGTGCTCGCACGAGTAAAATTCGTTCGATAACGCGTCCACAGTGCTCGCGGCCTTATGTATGGAGAAGCAGGATTTTATTTTCGCGATTCCATATTTATTACAATGTCGTATCCTTTTAACCACCTTCTAAAAAGGGAGAGGTTCTTCTCCATCTCTACCAGGTTCTTATGTCCTTGAACACTAATTGTAACTTTATAATTATGTTTTAAAATATTCGTTTTTTAGTGACATTATTTGTATTAGAGTTTATTTGTAGGATTTATGAGACAATGAAGAAAATGAAAATAAATTATGAATTATAAGTTTTTTTTGCAGTTTTAGTTTTCCGCATTTAATTAGGTAATAGACGGAAGGAGTGGAGGGGGTCTTTGCCCAGGAATGAGACTGCGCAGACTACTTTTTTTTTCGCTAGCCTATTTTGTGTTCCTTTACTGGGCAAAGGGCTCCCCTTTTTCCTTCCAAACCTCCTTGTCTTGAGGGTCTTGAGCGATCTCTGGCCATGTTGGCCCTGCAAACCTCGTCGTCACACCACATTAGCCGTGGTCTACCTCGACGACGATGTCCTCCTTCAGGCCTCCATTGAGTGACGATCTGTGCCCATCTCTCCGGGTGCATTCGCACGATGTGTCCTGCACACTTCCACTACAGCGTAGACAAATAAAAAGAAATCGGTTAATCCATCCAATGCATTCCAGTATGGAAGTCTTGATCTGCATCATCAGCCTATAGCAGTCCACTGCTGACATAGGGCGCTTCAATTCACGCCATTCAGCTCTATTCTCGGCAACGCTCATCCAACTGCTACCAGCCACCTTGCGAAAATCGTCGCATCGCCTAACCTGAGGGCGTCCTACCTAACGTTTGCTGATTCGCGATCAAATATGCACGGAAATTGTAAGGAAAACCTTAAGCAGGGTGATTTTAAATGAACTAGCTAAACTCCGCGCGCATAAGTATTGATAATTGTCGTTTACCTGCCAAAAAAAAAATTAAAGATTTTAGATCCATCGCGTCTGCGAAGTTTAGCTAGTCAATTTAAAATAACCCTATATATCATCATTCAAAAACTACCTTACAGAATATTTTCCAATGTTATCACGTAGATCTTAAAACCTTCCTTAAATCCCCAAAGACTTCAATCCCTTTTAAATGTCTAAAGAATATTGCTACTTTATAACTATCAATTTTCTCGTTACACGAATATAAACGCAGTTGAACCAATCCTGAGAAATGGCATCCATTAGTTATACCTTACATCTTAGGGACTACACATATTTGTACGAATTTGTACGCACCACAAGAGTAACAAAAATATTGTGTATTAGCATTGAATTTCATGGGCATTAATTTTGTTGCGCTAAACCGTATTTTTTTTTTCTAAAATAATAGAAGTCGAAGTTACTCCTTCTAACATCAGATGGGCAATTCTCGTAATTTTAAGAATGTTCACAGTCTGATCTGTCTCAGTCTGTCAAAAATACCTACATTTTGACAAGCTTTTGACATTTGTTTGTCGCCGAGATGAGACCGACTAGATTTTGAACGTTTTTAATTACAAGAATCGGCCTTCAGATAACTGCCAGTGAAAGTCTTGTCAAAAGCGGTCCAGCCGTTTCGGAGATGAGCCGAAACAAACGGTCATAAATTTAAAAAAATTGTTTGTTTTGTGTACTTTCATATGCATTTAGTAAAAAGCTGTTATTTTGACATTACAAATAGACATTTCATTTTTATTTATTTGTATAGATAGTGAAGGGGCCGGGCGTTTTGGGGGACTGTCTTATGTAATTTTGACGTTCGAAAAGTGTTAGTGTGTTACGCAATTATCCCGCAGGTGTATGAACAAAGAAGTAGGTATGTAAGGATCATAGCTGATGATTACTATATACACAGCTAGCTGCGCCCCGCGGTTTCACCCGCTTAAGTTTCGATGCCTCGGGAGTATCGGGATAAAAAGTATCCTATATGTTAATCCTGGTTATAAACCACCTGTGTGCCAAATTTCATCCAAATCCGTTCAGTAGTTTTTGCGTGAAAGAGTAACAAGCATCCATCCATCGATCCATACAAACTTTCACGTTTATAATATTAGTAGGATGCCATTGTTGTAGGCAAACTTGCCTTGGAATTCGTTCAAATGTGGTTAGGTCATCATCATCTGCCTAGCCTTTCCTCAACTATGTTCGGCGTCGGCTTTCAGCTTCAAATTACACACACACACCACACAAACATTACACATACGCGACATGTACCATACCATACTTGAAGTCACCTCTCTTGTCTCCACACTGGAATTCGTACCCTGAGTCCCAAGATTATGTGATTATGATTTTTAGTACCTACTTTCAAACTCAAATAGAAGCCGGGGGGTTTGTTGCAGACTTTCGATGTAATAGTAAAAAATACTCAAGATGTAGAAGGCTCAAGTCGCTCAAGTCGCTCGAGTGCTCAAGAAGAGAAATAACATCTCATATTTCCCATAAGACAGCAGTACTTTTTTTATCTGGAACTGGACTATAATTTTTGAGTTTCAAATGTTCGACACCTGAGTGATGTCCTTTCCCGGAGTTTTTAATGTAAGTACCACTTATTTTTTTTTAGAAGTCTATTAAAAAAGTTTGCAATCTTTTTTACGGTTATTTAAAAGTGCCAGCCAATCCGTAGGTACAAATGTACCAACTCCTTTACAACTCAAGGGACATCTGAAAGCTACATTTAAACGTCAAGTCACAAACTAATACATCTCCAGCAGGACTGTAATAAACTGCACTATAACATAAGAGCATTCGTATCCAACTAAATATTATATTTCACGAACCACCCTGTATGTTTCGGTGATAAAATGCAGGCATAGCCTGTATTATTAACTAGTATCGTCTGGGAGTGAGATTAAAAAGTTTACGGTGGGTAGTTTGAGAGAAAAACTGAGCTTTGGCTGTAAGGAGTCTAGGTTTGTGCCCGGTTAATGGCTCGGCCCCTATTACATGGGACTTAAACACAACTAGTGAAATGAAGCATCGTCAGCTCATAATGTTCCCACCGCTGGGAACGAGGGTGAGAGGGAGTGGACCATAATCCACCACGCGGGTCCAGTGCGGGTTGGTAGATGTCACATGTCTTCAATTTTTTGGTTCTAGGACATGCCAGTTTCCTCGCAATGTTTTCCTTCACCGTTTTGAGAGTAGTGTTGGTGAAATAATTAAAAAAGTAATGCGCCTGGCTGGGTTCGAACTCACAACCTACGTCTTGTAAGTTGAGGTCGTTAACTCTGGGCCACCACTGCTCAGGTAAATGATATTTATTGTGTAAATTGATTTAAAAAACACACACACATCAAAATCCTATCCTACTAATATTATAAATGTGAAAGTTTGGATGGATGGATGGATGGATGTTTGTTACTCTTTCACGCAAAAACTATTGAACGGATTTGAATGAAATTTGTCACACATACATATGGTTTATAACCAGGATTAACATATAGGATACTTTTTATCCCGATATTCCCTCGGGATCGAAACTTTTGCGGGTGAGAAGGAAGACGAATACAAAGAGTCACAGTCTCTTTTAGTGTTCAAATATAATGTTGGTCAGATCATGTGAGGACCATGTAAATAGTGTCTGAAATGGTATTTTGAGGAAAAAACTACCCAGGGGGTCTGCTCCGAAGTGGTATCGGCCGAATGTTCGGCCGTTTCCTGCTACGAAGTTACTATTTGGTTCGGTCGGTCCCGATCCTACACTCCTACACTCTTTCGAATATTGACTATGGTCCCGACCCAACTGAGCCGATCCGAAATTTTTTCGCATTTTTCAATAATATTCGGTTCGGCCATGTGTCGGTCCGATCCGATCATTCGCACTTTGCACTTCGTAGTAGACCCCCTGGTTTGATTGGACCTGTCCAGCCAGTACACGCATTTGTAAGTAGTCATGTAGCTCATCTCAGAACCAAACCCTACCAAGAACGGACATTTGAGTAGGCTACTCAAAACTGCCAGATCACCGAATACCTCTGTCTATCCCTTCGGGAAATACACACTTGATGTTATGCTCCGTTTAAACACGTTTTTGTGATTGTTTAGTATAGTCATTTGTTCTTATTAGCAAGCACAAGGATACTACATAATTCACTTCATCTTATTCTGAAACGAAAAAGTCTGTAAAACATAAAAATGTTTTAAACCAGTAACGTCGATGTAATTCAGTTGACGGGCGGTTACTCGCCATTTTGTGTACTTAACTACCCTTCGAACGGTTTCATTGCACATAAAATAGAGTAGCCATGTTTTTGGGGAAGTAGAGACTATTCTAAAAACATGAATAATTTACGCGTCGAAAGACAGACACTGAAATTTTGACTTTTTTCTCTTTTTCTGGGTTCAAGTAAAGGGTAATTAAGTAAGTATTTAATTTATAAAACAACTACCAAATGAATATCATTATTTGATTTGGTTTTCATTAAGATATGTTTTTAAAGATAAAGATAAAGATAAAGATTTTTTTATTTTGCAAACATGGGTAACATTAAATGGTGACAAAAAAAAAACATATTGACAAGTTCAGCCATATTTTACCACGTAGGCATGCAAAAGATATAAAACATCAACTTATAACCAGAGAGTAAAATTAAAAATTAAAAATTAAAAAAACACGAAAGGTAGGTACACAAAAAAAAAAAAAACACAATTCAACTTAGAAAAAAAACTTTCTCAGTAAGGTATTCACTTAAGTTATAATAAGCTTTCACCACTAAAAAATTTCGAAATCTTTTTTTAAATAATTTGAGTGGAAGCTCTTTCCAACTCTTAGGCAAGTGATTATAAATAACTGGAGCCATGCAGTAGACACTCTTGCGCATTAGTGCTGTTTTAGCTGGCTCCTGACATAGCAAGCTATTATCGCGTCTATTGCGGGGAAACACGTCAGCTATACGTCTGAAACGACTCGGGTTTGCCTTCACAAACACAGCTACTTCTAGTATGTACAGACAAGACAATGTTAATATCTTATAGCTTTTAAAGTATGGTTTACAACTATCGGTGGGTTTAATTTTAAACATCGATCGAATGCATCTTTTTTGGGCCTTGAAGGCGGTTTCTTTTTCAGTAGAGTTTCCCCAAAATATGACCCCATACCGTAAATGTGATTCTACTATGCCATAATAAGCAGTAAGAAGAGCATCTGTGTTAATTATAGGTGATAATGTATGTAAAGCGTATGCAGACTTACTCATCTTCTTACATAAGGTACCAATGTGGGATTTCCAATTTAATTTATTATCTATTTTGAGACCCAAGAATTTCGTACTTTCAACTTCTTCTATGGTATCATTATTGTAGTGTATATTTAAATTAATAATAGATGTCTGTTGTCTAAAATGGATAACTTTAGTTTTACTAAAATTTATTCTTAAATTATTCGCGTCTAGCCAGGTTACCATCTGTTGTAAACTATTATTAATGTCATTCTCATAATTATCTATCTTCTTACAAGGTATTGTAATCGTACTATCATCCGCAAATAGTGTTACTGGTCGATCAATAGATTTCGGTAGGTCATTTATGTATAATATAAATGTAAAGGGTCCTAAAACGCTGCCTTGCGGTACCCCAAATAATAATTCACGCTCTGAAGACCGAAATATCTCTTCACGTTTACTAACTATATTAACTTTACTAATTTCAGTAATTTTAAAAATAATAATTGTTCCTTTCAACCAAAGCACCTGCCATCTAATCTCTTCACCACCCTTGGTTGACCGGTAGAGAATACCTAGGGCATTAAGTCCGCCTTTGTACCTTTTGTGTGCAAAAGCTTTGTATACCTACATAAATAAATAACACAACCGCAAATCTTTTTTTATTGTTTATTTAACGTACACTGTCCCTCCGCTAGATAAAGGTAACCCGGATACGCTTGCCCAGCAGTGGAATTTAGGTGATTTTTCATTCCCTTCATAGTTTTTCATTATAATAAATTAGGAAGACATAATTATACTGACCTTACTGGCGATGCTCTTTAGAAAGGTTAGGTGTGCGGTACTCGCTACCGTTGCGTGCGTGTATGACCATGAACGGAAACCAAGCAAAGAGGAGGATGACGATGTAAGGGTTGTAGCAGGTGGCGGCGAGCAATGGGCAGCTCGCCGCCCGGCAAGGACCAGGCCCGAGTCAACGGCGCGTTGTGTTCCACGCGCGCCTCAAAGAGATGTCAGCACAAACTGACGGGGTCCGCTAGGGCCGATGCCTGCCAGGGTCGCGGGTTGTTCGAAAGAGATACCGTGGTCCCTGGCATAGGCAACTGAAGGAACACGGGTGGGTTTTAGTCAGTAAAAGTCTGACATGCCCTCCTGCTCCGCCCAGAGCGGGAGAAGTCATATGATGATTTCCCACCCTGAAAGAAAAAAAAGGGTTGTAGCAAGTGGCGTTCTATAGTTTCTGCCTACCACATAAGAAAAAGGCATTTAAAATAAAAATAAAATAAATAAAAATCGTTTATTTTGGAACAAAAACAGATGCAATCATAAAAAATACTTAAACGATGATAACTGCAAAAGTTAATAACTGTGGCACAGCTACCAACGCCCAGCTCTTAGTGAGCGGGTAGTTCGTTCCAGATAAGAAAAATATTTTAAACTATATTATAAGTAGTTAATGTATGGTATTCAGCTGAATCCGGTTAGACTGGAAGCCGACCCCAAAATAATTGGGAAAAGGCAGGCAGATGATGATGATGAAGTAGTTAATGTATGTATACATATATTAAACATAATGCTGAGCGATAGCCGTTTTGCGTGGATGTGACGCATGTCAACCTTATCGTATTGTTTTTTTTTGTTTTTATGTTCTTTTTTGCGTCATGTTCACCGCAAATAAACGTATTTTCTTGCTTTATTTCTAAACAAAACATTTTCAGCAACACATAACCACAATTGCTGCATCAATCGAGTTCTGAGCTTCGAATCGAATCCAGCAACAAAATATCACCGTTATAAACAGGATGGTCTCCCGCCCTCCCCACGACACTGTCGCCCGACACTAAGCGCTCTTGACAAATGTTTATAGTTTGTTCCCACGCGATCTCCGAAACATAACGCCGTGTCCCGGGGAATTCGTTCGGCGTGGATAGTCTACCATTCTTCTTTTTGATAATAGCTTAAGTGGTTTCGGTTTGAGCTGGAAATATTTTTAGTAGTTTGTAGTTTTAGAATTAATGTTTTTAAGCTTATCCAAAACAAAAAGGTTTTTCAGTTGAAAAACTGTTCTGTTCTGGTTCTGTGCTTCCCGCACCTAGCAGTTTCCTGCGGCGTTCACCAGCGTAATTACGTAAAACACTTTCAATAACGATCTGAATAATTTTAAGGGATATTGCTAATCCATTGCTTCATATGTTCGAAAAATTTGTCTGCTCAGTAACGGTAATCAGGCAATGAACGTTGTTGAACAAACGGATTTATATGACTATGAAATAGAATATTTTACATTGTAGGTAAAAATAAAATCTGCAATGCACACATAAATGTTAGATAATTTATTAGGGAATCCTTAGTATTAACCCGCAGCCTAAATTTGTGTCCAGTTAATGGCAAAACTGCCGTTGCTACTTGAGACTTAAACATAGCTGGCGAAAAGTGTGTCAGAATTCGAAAACTCGAAGCATTTATTTCAAATAAACCAATTATACCCTGTCCATTAGGTTAACCGTTTTTTGACAGCTGTCTTTTTGACAGCTGTCTTAGAACGTACATATTCCAGACTTGCTGCGCCCCGCGGTGTCACCCGCATAAGTTTCGATCCCGTGGGAATATCGGGATAAATAGTATTCTATATGTTAATCCTGGTTATAAACTATCTCTTTACCAAATTTCATCCAAATCCGTTCAGTAGTTTTTACGTGAAAGAGTAACAAACAGCCGTCCATCCATTCAAACTTTCGCGTTTATAATATTATATAAAAATAATATACATATGAATTATATAAATATAATATATAATGATATATAATATTTAAGTATGAAGTAGGATTACGTAAAAGTTAACGTTAGAATGTGTAATAAAATAAATATATAAACTGCCTTATCTTATTGAATTATCTTATGCATGGCTTCTTCCAGACATTATAATACCGTACGTGTATCAATCAATGTATTGTGTGTTGCTGCAATCACTAGTTCCATCTGTCAAAAAACGGTTTACCGAATGGACAGAGTATAGAAGCACTTTTAAATTGTAAAGGAGTCGGACAGTCAGAAAGATGAAGCTTATTCTAAAGCGTCTGTTCTCTCTCCAGTCGTGTTGGATTGCCGTGCCATCAGAGTATGAGAGTGAGGTAAGAGAGTGCATCTATCTCTGCGCACACTCTTGTGCACTGTAATCTCTTCCGCGCCGACGACTGGTGCTGTCGCTGTCTACTCCCTATTGAGATTGGCCGAAATACGGACTGGAGGCCTATTATTATTATTAGGTACTATAGAGAGCTTGAAGAACCCTCTGAGGTAACGGGAAGAATCAAACAACTTATGAATCCTGTCTGATGATATTGTCTGAACTTCTTTACATAATTCCGACTAAATTTCCACTCACTGTTCTAAACAAAAATCCTAATAAAAATATTTGACATTAGCTTGAACGTTCTAATGTAACCCGCGCTAAATTATAGCCGGCCTGCACAATATAAGGTCGCCTTCTGCAGACAAACCTCTACAGTACCTATGGAGAAGACCTGGGGTTCTACTACAAAGTGCAAAGTGCGAATGTTCGGATCGGACCGACACATGGCCGAACCGAATATTATTGAAAAATGCGAAAAAAGTTCGGATCGGCTCAGTTGGGTCGGGACCATAGTCAATATTTGAAAGAGTGTAGGAGTGTAGGATGGTGACCGACCAAACTAAATAGTAATTTCCTAGCAGGAAACGGCCGAACATTCGACCAATACCACTTCGGAGTAGACCCCCAGTTCTCAACAACTGAACTGACAACAACAAGAACTTTGTTCACGAACTGCCGATCGATTCTGTAAAAATCTCACCGTGAAAAGTTAGGTGAAGTGAGCTTAGAGTGAGCTGTCAATAGTGTCAATCCCTAGCATTAGTTGGAATGACAGCTCACTCCACGCTCACTTCACCTAAATTTTCACGGTGAGATGGTTACAGAATCGCACTGCTGGTCCTCAGCAGCTTTAAATAGAGATTAGTGAAAAGAGAGATGCCTTTGCCCTGCAGTGGACCATCACATGCTTTTAATAATATGGAGAAGAACGGGCAAGAAATTCCACAGACTCTTTTAAATCATATTATTGTTACAAAATAGTGTACAGCCGATCGATTCTGTAAAAATCTCACCGTGAAAAGTTAGGTGAAGTGAGCTGTCAATATTGTCAATCCCTTAGCATTAATTGGAATGACAGCTCACTCCACGCTCATTTCACCTAAGTATTCACGGTGAGATGGTTACAGAATCGCACTGCTGTGAATAGTGTCAATCCCTAGCATTAGTTGGAATGACAGCTCACTCCACGCTCACTTCACCTAAGTTTTCACGGTCAGATGGTTACAGAATCGCCCTGCTGTACTCCTCTGCCATCCCCTTCAGGGAACATAGGTGTGATATCATAGTATTTCAATAAACAAAGTCTAGCATTTATTTATGCATTAGTGCCGAAATGCACCTAAAGGTAGCCAGACTAAATAGTGATGTAACTTAAATACATTATCGATATGCGACGACTTGTATACGATAATTAGTGCTGTACATTATCGACATTATGACGTCGAGACTGCACTTTGGTGCGACTATTAGGCTAGTGATGTGATAGTGTTTTGTCGATTTTAAACGAAGTGCCTTGTATTTTGGGTAACTTACTGTTCTAGTGTAGGTATTATTTTATACAATGCGATATGAATTAATTTTGAAATGAATGTAATAATTAAGACATGTGTCTTGTATCTTGCTCTGTTTTGGGTGTTTGTCATTTTTAGTCTAAAATATTAATTAATACATTGAAGTAAAATAGCATTAGGTACTAATAAGAAAGGTAAATGGATTCAAATGAAAAACAACCTGAGAATAAACTGAGATTTTTTACAAATGAATGTTTTTTTAGGGATATCGGTTAAATGCATTGCTAACCATCATTCCAAATTGTCATCTCAAAAACATCGATATCGATAACCATCGACTACCCCCATCACTACACAGTACCAATGCTATAATTTTCGTACAAAATACAGCACTTACCGCGTTGGTTACTTTCGATACAAACTCACAACCCTAACAGCTACAGGCTGATGTTTAAATAATGTTTTAAAATGGATATCGTTTTTTAGCAAGTGTTTAACTGAATAAGTTATGGCTATATAATGATCACGAGTTTAAAACTTGTAACCTCGTTCGTTGCAACCTTTTTCTTCATTTGTAATATAGTTTGTATACATATAGATTTGACTGGACAATTTGTTCGTAGCTTTTTTGGGGTGAGGTTTGGGTACGAGGAGGGAACCTTTGTATTAAAAGCAAATTAATACTTTTATACCTGGTAAAGTGGGGCTACCTTGACGGAACGGCAGCGGGGTGTGATTGTGGAGCTATGTCGCAAACCATGCTCCACCTCCTACCCTGACCTCTGTGTCCCAAAACATGCAGTCAAAGTGACCTCTGCGCTGCCACTGTCGACGCCGTGGAAGTGGCAAAGTTTTGGGCCAACAAGATATGAAATACTTTTATAATAATAAATGCATAATGTATCTGGCCTTGCTTAATTTTTAATACTTCAGTACTTTACTTACTCTTTGAGTGTATCATTTTTATTGTAGGTACATTGTTTTCACTTAAAAATATAATTAATGTATGCAAAATATTCAAAAACATTTTAAAACAGTAACTATATAGTTTTTTGCCCATTTTTCTCCTTATGAAACTACATTGGGGGGGGGGGGGGGGGCACCTTGCATCAATTCTTATAAATTTTGAAGTTTAACACGTTGACTGCCAGACAACAGACAATAGAAAATCTATTCTTGTCGGCCACCGGTGACAGCGGTAGCAGTCAATGCCTTAAAAGTTGAAATAAATGATTTGACTTCAACTTTGACATAGTTTCTGTGGTGTCAAGTCAGCTAAGAAACAAATACGTAATTTATGTTCAAACATTTCTACACTAGATCTAATTTGCCATTGCAACACTTCTAAAACAATTCAAACTAACAAACTCAAACCATTTGTGAACAATAATTTTAACAACATCCTGTACACATATAATGAGCAAGCACGTATAGTCAGCATGTATATTTAAATTTGATGCGATCCGTACATTCGGCTCGGTTGCTAAGTGTAAATATACATGTCTATATACAAAATGTATATGTGTGTATACAAAATGTATATGTTAGTATACATACGCCGTGTCTGGTCGGAAACGGTAGGCGGACGTGACGAGAATCTAAGGTGGGCTAAGATACAGTTTACATGAGTTTTTGAGATGAATTTTTACTGATTATCTAGCTGAAAATGTGTGGTTTTCCTGTGAAGAAAGCTGTATTTTTGACTAAAAATATTTGTGGTGGAAAAGCTGCTTGGGAAAACTCATGCAGGAAAGATAGATAGATAGATAAACCATTTATTTGGCGCACACAAAAGACAGCTCAACACAAAAGTACATGAATATAATATAAAAAACAAGGTGTCGATATAAAAACAAAAGAAAAACATACACATCGAAGTAAAAGTGACACAGTGCGGTGTACGGAATGAATACCGACACACTTTTAGCTGTTACCAAACAGCTTTGCTGGGTTCCGGGGCGAATGACGATACTGGTTTTAAAGATAAGATAAAGATAAATATATTTTGCAAATATGGGTAAGATATAACGGTCACAAAAAAAAACATATAATAGTACAGCCATATTTTACCACGTAGGCATGCAGAAGATTTAACATCGATCGATTTAACATCATCTTTTCCCCTTTGTCTCTCTATTTTAGCAACGAGTTATTTTTGTCCAAATTATTTCATCACCGCACACATTTCTCTCAAAACAGTGAAGGAAAACATCGTGAGGAAAGCGGCATGTCCTAGAACCAAAAATTCGAGGACATGTGACATCTACCAACCCGCCCTGAGCCCTCGTGGTGGATTACAGCCCACTCCCACTCACAGAGAGGCCTGTGTCCCAGCAGTGGGAACATTATAGGCAGATTACGATTATATTGTTTTATGATGAATCTCGAACAAGTAATGAGAGAAAAAAAGAACATCAAAGATGTCTATATCTAATCCCGAAATAATATAAAATATGACCATGTTGTAACTGCTGTATTATCAATAACTAGCTGCGGCCCGCGGTTTCACCCGCATAAGTTTCGATCCCGTGGGAGTATCGGGATAAAAAGTATTCTATATGTTATTCCCGGTTATAAACCATCTGTGTGCCCATCCAAATCCGATCAGTAGTTTTTGCGTGAAAGAGTAACAAACATCCATCCATCCATACAAACTTTCACGTTTAAAATATTATATACAATATGTAACAAAAACCCTGTCCGATCCTTAAGAGTATTATTCGGCATCGTACTGCGTACACATATACGTAATCATTTAATGGATTCGAGATTATTATTTTTCCCCAATGAATATCATTAAATTAAAATAAAAAATAAAAACTGACCAAAGGCAACACTGATCGCTCGACAAAGTTCACGTCTTACTACCTACAGTTTTGTGTCAAAGAAGCCGCCCGTGTCATGAACCGCGCTTTGTCGCGTGCCGTCAAACATACCTACACTACTCTCGCTGCGCGTAGGTATCAGCTGATATTGTTTTGTAGGCATAGTAATCCGGATTTCAGATACTCTCTGTATTTTGTGTTTTTGACTTAATTCTGTTTATCAAGAAACAATTAATTGAATTAAATGTAGCCCTGATAAGGACTTTTTTTTAAATGTGATGTGCAGCTGGCAATGTACTTACCGACTGCAGGTGTTAGTTTATTAAAACGTTCACTTGTTGTTGTTGCATACTTCGGCGATCATGCTCCACATGTCCACCTCCAACACTAATACACATTCGACACCTTTTTGCTAAATTTACAAAAAAAAAACACATACAAACACATTTACAAAATTCCATTCTTGGTTCGTAATCAGTGGGCAGAAGGGATTGAACCCGCCGGTAGTGCTAAGGGTGCTGACCATCTCCCTTCAGCACACTCCAAACCGCACTGTGGTTTGTGTCTAATCGTCGCGCAACAGAGCGTGTGCTTTGCGTGGGGTCCGCGGCAAACATATCCAGCACTTGTTCCTCAATTTCCTCGTTGCGCTCTCTTGGTCTTCCAGCATCAGTGGCCTGCGACTCGTGCCCATGAACACTGCCTGTGGTGTAAGGCGTTGGAACGCACGCTCCGACGGTACTGTCACACCTGGTCTATTAGCGAAACGCACCTCGTACGTATTACGCGCAGCTGCATAATTGCAGTCGGTCTTGCCTAAGCACATCAACATATTAAAATATTCCTGATTAGAATACGACATTGTTCGCGAAACGACAGCGCTTGATACGTACGGACGTCAGATCGAAAGCTATCTCCACGAAAGACTAGCAACAAGTATCGCGTCGGTAGGTAACTAGGCGGCGACATCAAAAGAGTCGGCGACTAGTTGAAAGAGTGTCTACGACGCGGTAGTGTAGGGCGGTGTTCTTTGAAATAAAAATAGGTAAAAATAAAAAGATTTTGCCGGCGGGTGGAGTGTTGTCAACTTATGAAAATTTGCCATATTCAGTGTTAAATTTCGCATGGATTATAAAAATTAAAAATCAATAACTTTTGGTTTTTATGAGTTACATTTTTATAACAATTTTTTCTAGTACGTATGTTGACCCAGGAATACGCCTTTATTGGATCGGACAGGGTTTTTGGTACAGATTGTATAGTAGGAAGTAGGATAATAGGATTATCTGTATGTAAACCAACGTTATTCCCAATCGTTTTATACAGATCTGAAACCGATACGTCACTCTGAAAACGAATAGATTTTATTTAATATATTATACGTGGGATAAGCACGGTTTGATGAAAAACCTACATTTGTATCACGTTTTAGATATCCAATTTCGTAATTTATTTTTTGAAACTCACGATTATTCAGCAAACACTCAATTAATTTATCCAATTTAAATTTAATTTATATACAAACTAGCTGCGCCCCGCGGTTTCACCCCCATCCCGTGGGAATATCGGGATAAAAAGTATCCTATGTGTTAATCCTGAAAGCCAATTCTCGTAATTTAAAACGTTCAAAATCTAGTCGCAGTCTCATTTCGGCGACAAACAAATGTCAAAAACTTGTCAAAATGTAGGGAAATTAGAGGCATTTTTGACAGATTGAGACTGAGCTCAGACTGTGAACGTTCTTAAAATTACGAGAATTGCCCCTCAGGTTATAAACTAACTTTGTGCCAAATATTATCGTTCAAGAGTTTTTGCGTGAAAGAGTAACAAACATCCATTCATCCATCCATAAAAACTTTCGCGTTTATGATATTAGTAGGATATTCTGAACACTAACCAAATTACAAAAATTAATTAAAAAAACGTTGCTGTTCAATACATTTTGACCGCGTAGGTGCGGCTGTTCTACGTCTCTACGTCTAAAATCATAATTATGCTGAATTGCGCGCCGATGTCCCTACCACCCTGAATATATTACAAATTTTGAAAAAACTCATTTTTGTTAAAATGTTATTAAGTTTATCATCAGCTGTACTATGGAAATATTGGTATTCAAATTGAGCATTATGCTTAAAAGAAAAATTATCCTAGCCTTTTCCCAACTATGTTAGGGTCGGCTTCCAGTCTAACCGGATGCAGCTGAATACCAGTATTTTACATGGAGCGACTGCCTATCTGACCTCCACAACCCGGTTACTGGGTAATACGATACCCCTTGGTAAGACTGGTTGTCACACTTTCGGGCTGCTGACGACCCGTAACGACTGTCAAAGATCCACGAATGACAGCCGGGACCAAGGGCTTAACGTGCTTTCCGAGGCACGGAGGCGTCTCGGTATGTAAAGGTGGTCACCCACCCACAGACCAACCGTGGCAAGCGTAGCTTACCCTGATCCAATGACCTGGGCGCCTGTTATTATTTAGCCACGGACCCCTCCATTTTTCATGCTTAAAAGAAGAAATAACTAATAAAATATTTAATTAAAATAAAACTTTGAATAATCAAACCTGCGTATTAACTAACCGCAATAAAAACAAAATGGCTCCCACAGACGGAACCCACCCAAGTAATCTTACACCGTCCGATACAAAAGTTCTCAAGTTATATTATGTTTTTATAACTGAATCCTGAAAACACATGGGGCCTGAAACTTTTACTGTAAAACGATTGGGGGCAGGACTGTAATCCTCATGTTTTTGCTTGTATTTTTTTAGAGTCTTGTAGAAAGATGAGAAAGAAATCGATTTAGATAATTCTAGAGTTATGGGTGGATGAGAATTTATGTCAAATTCTAATTAATTAAAAGCTAATTCGTTTTGATTCTACACAGTTCCGTGCATTGCATAAAGGCATATAAGCAGTGCCTACCTCGATAAATCACCATAAGCCTGTCAATTACATTTTAGTGTGTGCTAAATATCATACCTAACAAAAAAACAAAAGCTTCATACAAACACGCGCGGCAGTAGGCAGTCGCCAGACAGCCTGCTCGGCTCCCGTACTATTCGCACATTGTCATTGGTCTTTACTCGTTCAAGTTAATACGACGAAATTAAATTCCTGCCTACCTATTCTGAAAACCAATGCACGCCACTGATTCTACAATGGACGAATATTATGAGTTACATAGATTATGTAGAGACTAGCAGCTAATTACTTAGCTGATGCGTCTGTATCGTATAGCTTCAAGATATTTAATCTGTCCAGTCGATTCTTGAAGCAGTTCAGTGTGGGAGCCGTCACAACATTTTCCGGAAACCAATTCCATGTGCTTACAACTCGGTTAGACAAGAATTGCTCTAAGGGCTTTTTTATGAATTTTCCCATAGCTTTAGGATAATGGTACATCCATTATCCTAAGTTGCCGAGATGTATTTATTTTTTTTCATGAAGAGAGTTAAAAATTTTTAGAAATGTAATTTTTCTAACTTAACTTTAAAAACCCTACAGTTCTTGTACCGTTGCAAAAGCACAATGTTCAGCGTGCGTCACATTGCTCGCTAACGTAAACAGTGATTTCTCTCACCAAAAATAAAAGTCGTTTCCAGCAAGAATTTTTGCTCAATGTAACTTAGTTTGATGTACAGAATACGTACCTAGATAACGGCTATGTGATAGGTATTGTTAAACACTGTATATACAACTTGTCCCGGAATTAATGCACACCACCGAACACCCCAGAAGAATTAGAATATTAAGTTATTATCATAATACATCGAAAAGTTATGTAGTTGAGATATTTCCACTTCTGCCGATCGATTCTGTAAAAATTTCACCGTGAAAGTTAGGTGAAGTGAGCTTAGAGTGAGCTGTCAATAGTGTCAATCCCTAGCATTAGTTGGACTGATAGCTCACTCCACGCTCACTTCACCTAAGTGTTCACGGTGAGATGGTTACAGAATCGCACTGCTGGTGTGACACACCACATTATGATTTAAAATTCTAGTGATCCAAATGTTTGAACTGTTTTATCGTTGTTATTGACTTATTCAACTACCTTTGACTTATCATAAAAAATAATCCAAGTTATCCCTTATGATTATCTGATTATCTTTTTTTTATTTTAAATCATAATATGGCGTCACAGCTTAAGTGGAAAAATGTCAACTGACTAAGGAGGCCATTGTAAATAGATAATTCATAAATGAAAAATATTGCTATTCATGATGTTAAAGGGTATTTTAACGTAATACTTAGCCTACCAAGATAAAAAAAACATCCTGAAAAAGGTCGTTTCACGTCTCTCTAAAAAACGAAACAAGGGTAAACACACCAAAACCGAACCTGCCAGAACCGCATTAGGGTGGCAGCACCAATTGTCTCACCTCAAGTCTTGGACTATAAAAGTCGTTGGCAGACGAATAAAATATTAACATTGACTGCCCACTGTGCCCACCCCTCTGTGGATAGTCATAAACATAGTGCAGTAATGTTCAGGGTGTAGCTGCATAGAGGGATGTATAGATGTTATTGGATGAAATTATGGCGAAATTGGTTGGATGAAATGTGATGAAGGAGGATGAGGAATAGTAAATGCTAACGATTTTTAGAAGTTGACATTATTAGGAAAAATAATAATAGTTTCGTTAGTCGATTTCCAAGCCGTTTTTTATTACGTTTTTCGAATCGTGTTTTCATCTTTTCTGTGCAAGTTTTTGTTCTGATTTGTGCAATATTTTAGGCTATTTAAGAAACCGGGCTGTTTCTTAGATAGCCATTAGACACACAGTAGACCAGATACACACATCAGCACCCTTAATTGTGTAACACACTATCAATCTTAATCTGAATCATTTTGAAGGATATTGCTAATCCATTGCTTCATACGTTCGAAAAAATTGTTTGCTCAACAATGTAAATAACGCAATGAATCTTGTTGAACCGCCAAAATGAAACCCATTGTTACTGATAGTGTGATAAGCAATTACCCCGCTGATAGTAACAAATAAAAATCAAATAGTTAAGTTCACTTGATTGAAAGTTACCGCCGGCCAGTCAAATACTAGAACACCCTTTCTATTTCTGCCGTCAAGCTGCATTGTTGTCTTCCTACGTATAACCCACCATCTGCCTGCCTTTTCCCAACTATGTTGGGGTTCGCTTCCAGTCTGACCCGGTGCAGCTGAATACCAGTAGGTGGAGCGTCAGCCTATCGGAACTCCACAGCCCAGTGTCAGACTTTCGGGCTCCTGACGACCCGTAATGACTGTCAAAGATCTCGGAGGGTCTCGGTATGTAAAGACGGTCACCAATCCACGGATCGACCGTGGCAAACGTGGCTTAACCTGATCGATCGACCCGTGCGTCTGTTATTACTTAGCCACGAGCCCCTCCTTCCTACGTATAGGTATAAGTTTTTGTTTTAGCTATTAATGTCCCACTATTAACCTCCCTAATCTCTTTCCAACTCTCTCTGTCTAGAGCTCTCAAGGACTAATCTTTATTAAAGGAGTCCAGCTCATCCCGCCATCTCCGTCTGGGGGCCTGCCACGATGTCGTTTTGCAATACTGTCAAGCCAGCGTCACGAAGAAGGTGTATGTACCGGTTTAGATGCAGGCATATGGTATTCGGTGAAGGTAGTGATGATTGCCATGCAAAATATTGCAGGCGGCTGTTGTCATTTTCCATGAGGTACGGAGTCTATACCTACCTACCTATTATATTGGACAGTAATTGACTACAAGGTGAGGAGAATGTTGCCACAATAGCTTGGTTTGAAAAAATCGCAGTATACATGTTTTTATCTGATTCCTGGTGCATGAACTCAAACTCAAACTCAAACTATTTATTTCAACTAAACCAATTACAGGTACTTTTGAATTGTCAGGGGTCGGTCAGTCAAAGAGATGAAGCTAGTTGCCCATTCCAAAGCGTAGTAGGTACCTATGGAGAAGAACGGGCAAGAAACTTCATGGACACGCATGCATGCTAAATGATAAATGATTTTACTTCTATTAGTTATTAACTTTGTACAAATACTTTTACACGTCAATCATATTTTAAAAATTAAATGATCTGCTACTTGTCTGAGAAGAAAGGCCGAAACAAACTCGGAGACAGTCAGTCCAGACATAATTTTGGTCAGATCATCTGAGGGCCATGTAGATTGGGGCTGATATTAATTTCATTGATGCGGTTACCGACCCAGCTGAAATATGGTTATTTACTAAAGAAAGAAAAGCAATTTACGTATGTTATAAAAAAAAAATTGCTGTCCCATAAATTTTCACCGCGTACGTATTGTACTTTTCTATGAAACAGTGTGGTGTTCAGAATCATGTGGTGAACCCATGGTTACAGTTGTCGCGCCGACGTTCCTGCCACCCTGTATACCTATTATCATAGCAAAACCTGGATTTAATGATCTGCAGGTCTATTCTGTAAAAATCATACCGTGAAAACTTAGGTGAAGTGAGCTTGAAGTGAGCTCTCAATAGTGTCAATCCCTAACATCAGGTAAAATGACAGCTCACTTCATGTTAGTATTAACGGTGAGATTTTTACAGAATAGCTCGGCTGAAGGCCAAGTCTTGTAATCTACGTTCAAAATCAAAAAAGGCCTTTCCACAGGCGCAAGACATGCAGGATATTCCCATTTTACAGCATAGATATCTACAAGTAAAACAACAGGAATACCTGTAAAACAAATCAATAAAAGAGACGGTCCCAACTCTATCACAGAACTAAAATGGCTGGCGGGGAAACTTTTTAAAACTGACTGTTTTATAGACAAAGGAAACTGGCCTGACAGCCTATGTACTCATCCTATGTATAGTTTATCTTTTCCGTGTTTAGACCACGCCTAGAGTGGGCGGGTTGAGTTGTGGGCGTGGTGGGAAGTGTGCACGATGTCGGTAAAGGAAGATGTGGTATATTTTTTGGGTGAGTATTTTGAAGTAAGAGAAATATTAACGATGTGAATTTTTGTAAGGGGTAGGACATCTGTCTTCTTTTCTTGGGTTTCGTAAGTAACTGCGATCGATCAGGTTAAGCTACGCTTGCCGGTTAATCCGTGGATGGATGACTATCTTTACATATCAAGACCACTCCGTGCTTCGGAAAGCACGTTAAGCTATTGATCCCGGCTGTCATTCGTGGATCTTTGACAGTCGTCACGGGTCGTCAGAAGCCCGTAAGTCTGACAACCAGTCTTACCAAGGGGTATCGTATTAGCCAGCAACTGGGTTGTGGAGGTCAGATAGGCAGTGACTCCATGTAAAATACTGGTATTCAGCTGCATCCGATTAGACTGGAAGCCGACTGAGTTGGGAAAAGGCTGCGCAGATGGATGGCGTAAGTTTTTTGTTTTTTTTTTTTTTAGTTTTTTAAAAACACGTTGCCCCACACTAGGAATTTCTCCTGTATCGTGGGTGCGTTTACAAACATTTAAACTCACATTCACAAACAGCCAGACCCGGAACAACTACTTATAGGTCATAGAAATATTTGTTCCGTGCGGGAGTCGAACCCGCGACACGCAGCGCAGCAGTCAATCGCTTAACCACTGCGCCAACCGTGCCGTCAAACTGTCTATTATATCCATTGATCACAGTCGTTTTGATCTATGGATATGCATATAATATGATCTATGGCATGCGGTCATAGAATGCTGTATACTCTGTTCTGCTACAAATATTGAACTAATTTTACAAAATTCTTGACAAGCAGTAAAACCTCTTTAAAAATCCGCTAGTCCTTTGCCCACTTCTATAAAATCATCATCACCAGATCTAGACCATACATCTGAAAGCAAATTCCTATATTCAAAAACGTTCAAAATCTATTCGCAATCTCATCTCAGCTACAATCAATGGCCAAACCTTGTCAAAAATCTAGAGAAATTAGAGGTATTTTTGTCAGATTGGGACTGTGAACGTTCTTAAAATTACGAATATTGGCCCTTAGGACGACCGTCCGTCCGTGACTATACTTAAACAAAAATGTGAAACTAGAAAAAAATCATGTTTCAGACGGCTGTCAGGCCGCAAGCACTTGGTGATCGTAAAAAATAACGAAGATGTTCAAGAATTTCTGAGTGCAACCCTCTCCAGCCATCAAGAATAAGCCTGTTATTCTTAGAAGTTCAGTCTATCGTTCAGACACTGGCTTGAGACAACTGCCTCACGTCTTTTGCATGCAGAATGAAGAGGTCGACTGATGAAGTTGACAAAAAGAAATCAGCTGTCCTATACTTACATTTATGGTCTCATAAACCGACAAAATATACGGGACAGCTGCATCTATTCCGTAAAAAAACTCACCCTGAAAACTTAGGTGAAGTGAGCTTGATGTGAGCTGTCAATAGTGTCAATCTGTAGCATCGGGTGGAAGTCATTCCACCCGATGCTGAAAACTCAGGTGAAGTGAGCTTGATGTGAGCTGTCAAATGCTAAAAACTTAGGTGAAGTGAGCTTGATGTGAGCTGTCAATAGTGTCAATCCGTAGCATCAGGTGGAATGACAACTCACTTCAAGTATGGTTTATTCTTTTCGTGATTTCAGGATTGGTCCCTTAGTAACAGTTGTTCATAATGATGAGCACAGAAGCCAACACATCAAGCTACCCGAAACTGTCAAATTTTCCCAATCAACTTTGAACCTTAAAGCTGTAGCAATAAAGTTGAAAATCTATTAAAGAAATTTGACAGATTGTAGTAGCTTGAGGTGCTGGCGTCTGTACACCATTTTTTTTTAATAACCGACGTTGATTTTCTTCAGGTTTAGAATCATGTACTGAATTCAAGGTTTCAGTTTGTGCGTCGATGTTCCTGCCATAGGTAGTTGAAGGAATACGTGTAGTTTTTACGATTGATTTTTTATATGAGGTATGAGGAACGGGGTGTAAAGTTCACTCATCCTCCATAGAAAAGGGAGGATCCTCCGAACAGACGGGTGTTGTGTTCGGCGGGCAATTGCCCAACGACTGTTGTCGGGAAATTTGTATGTGTGCTAATTGCGCGGTAAACTCTACTTGCGAGATGCAGGATTTGCGTGACGTCAGTATGACGCGTTGTTCGCATGTGGCGTTGTAGATACCGCTACAAAACTATTGTTTATTGTTCTTGTTTGTGTCTTCTTGAATTGTCTCTTTCAAATACAGTTTTACCTATGTTTTCCCAGGCTATTTGCCTACCAATTGGTAAGTGTTGCAACCAGCTGTAAACAGCAATAAACGACGCTTTGATGACATTTTCTGTCAGGGTCTGACAAAAGTCATTTATTCAAATTAGGCTGAGAATCAGCACTTTTCGAACGTCAAAATTACATAAGACAGTCCCCCGGCACGCCCGCCCTTCACCACTTCCTAGTGCTTTCGCTGGGATGAAGAACTGGCGCAACAAACTCCCCAGCTATTATTTAAAGAGTACCAATTTCTGTCCTTTTTTTACACGATCTTGACATCAAACACGTTACTACTTCCCCAACTCTGCTCACTCCCTTCATACCTCCACGACAGCTTACGGTAGGCGTCCTACAGCTACCTCATTGGGCGCTCAAATGTAACTCAAAAATCAATATTCCTCTAGCTTGTACCATGAATGTTTGATATTACCAAGTAGTACTTTTTATTGCTCGGCGTCCAGGATTTATCATTACGACTTCACCTCAGGGGGTACGGCTGTGTCATATTTTTTCTGGTATCGGTAAAGTAAGAAGTGGATTGGCATGGTTATAGGGTTTTCGTGAATCGAAGGTAGATTGAAAATGTTTTTTTTTTTTTGGCAAAATATGTTGGTACAAAAAATAATGAGATTTATTTTATGGAATTATTTTTCTCTTTACGAATGTATTTTGTATCGTGCTTACTCGTAAACACAAAGAAAAAACACAGCCAATAATGTTCACTGCTGGGACACAGGCCTCCTCTCTGTGAGAGCGAGTGCGCTGTAATCCACCACGCGGGCTCAATACGAGTTGATGTATGTCACATTTCTTCGAATTGTTGGTTCTAGGACAAGCCTGTTTCGTCACGATGTTTGCCTTTCCCGTTTTGGAAGCAGTGGCGAGGAACATAAAAAGTGTTTCTGTTTGAGTTCGAACCCACGACCTTCACGTGGGCCGGTCGGGACCAGTTGTAAGAGCATGTCATGTCATACATTACGCATAAACTTTAGTTGCATAGTTTCCCCGGGTCTGGTAACATAAGGAGCGGTGAATCCTTATGCTAATCCCGCACCCCCGCGCACCGGGGGGCCACAGGCAGAGGTGGAATACCTCGGTGGGGTTAGCTGGTAAGAGCCCCCTCTATCACCCCCACGATAGAGGAAGTTCATGAGGATTTCCACAGCGCAGCAAAAAAAAAGGGTCTGGTAATATGTCTATCACAGGCAGGACAGCTATGCACCTTTTTTTTTTTTATTCAGGGTAGGAAATCATCATTCACTTTCAAAAACATCAGCTTCTATACTTGCACTATCTGAGGGCCAATTCTTGTAATATTAAGAACGTTCACAGTCTGATCTGTCTTAATCTGTCAAAAATACCTCTAAATACCCTACATTTTTTACCGACTTAAAAAAAAAAATACAGTCTAATTGAGAAAAGGATGAGGTTCTCAATTAGACTGTATTTTTTTTTAATGTTTGTTACCTCAGAACTCCCTTATTTATAAACCGATTTACAAAATTATTTTTTTATTTGGAAGAATTTACTTTCAGATTGGTCCCACAGAAATTTCATCAAAAACGGTTCAGCAGTTTGGTTTTTAAACCAAAATTTCTGGTAAAAATTACAAATTAAAAGTGAAAAATATAACCTTTTTTTCAAAAAAAGGTCTGTAGTGTCTTTTTTTTTTTGTAAAAACGTTTTTATTGACACGTTTTTGACATTAGTTTGTCTCCGAGATGAGACTGCGACTAGATTATTTACGTTTTAAATTAGGTACGAGAATTGGCCTTCACTCCATGTAAAATACTGGTATTCAGCTGCATCCGGTTAGACTGGAAGCCGACCCCAACATAGTTGGGAAAAGGCTAGGCAGATGATGAATTGGCCTTCACTTTTCTGACTGTCAAGACAGCACCACCACCACTGTGTACCTATTGGCTGCTAGCCATGTCAACTTTTAAACATAGAAACAAAGTTTTGGGAAATCAAGATTTAAACTACAGTCGTGCCAGCAACACGACGAAGAAGAAAATAGAGACTAAGTATATTCAGGGAATTTAATTGCTAAGCAAATTGACACGCTTCGTCAATTTGCCCTCTTATAGCCATTTCATAAAACTGTAAAAGAATACTAGTTGTCATTATTTTAAATATACGGACAATTTAAGTTTTTCAATTAAATGTTTATAGTCAATGAACTGGACTCGTGGCTACGTAATAACAGCCGCACAGATCGATCGGAGGCTACGCTTGCCGCGGTCGGTTCGGGGATGGATGACCATCCATTCCATATCGAGACCCCTCCGTGCCTCGGAAAGCACGTTAAGCCGTTGGTCCCGGCTGTCATTTGTAGATCTTTGACAGTTGTTACGGGTAGTAAGAAGCCCAAAAGTCTTACCAAGGGGTATCGTGTTACCCAGGAACTACTTAGGTTGATATCATCCGGTTAGACTGGAAGCAGAGGCAGAATTGTAGATTGATTGTTGATTGAGTCAATTAACTGTTAATTTTCCCGGCTTTACCTACACCAATAAGAAACTGTTCGTAAAAATAACTTGCTCGTAACATAGACAAAAAGCCTAAAAGTTTAACAGAAAAATATAAGAAATGCATAGAATTGTCCTTGTTTTACGACAGACTGGCTGCAATAAAATGCATGCGAGGTCGTTAAATGTATCGATAGGGGGACGTTTACCAACTTCCACGAGCGAAACGGTTCGTAAAAGACATGTATTTGGAGTCAGAAAGAAAGGTATAAAAGAAAAGGTACATAGTGACACAGTACCTACTTACTCAGAAAAACAACATTCAAAACTAAAATCTAGCTGCGACCAAAATGGCAACTAAAAAAGTAAGAAACGAGACATCACAGAGATTCAAATTAAAATTAACATCGGATTTCGTATAACCATATATAGGTATAGATACATGCATAACCTGTTAAAATCACAACAAATAGCGTAGAGTCATCTCAACTTTCCATTGAATTTGTATCAATACAATATATATTAGAAGAATATATTAAAGTAATAGTGTATGTGTATATAACCTATTTATGTATGTGTGTACGTTTTAATTGTTTGTTTTTAACATTGTTCCTCTCAACCAAAGCACCTATCAACTAATCTCTTCACCACCTTTGGTTGACTGGTAGAGAATGCCTTTATGCGAAAAGTTTACATAAATAAATATATTTATTAGCAAAATACAACACTTTAGGTACAGACGCCAGCAGGTCAAGCTACCCGAAACTGTCAAATTTTCGCAATCAACCTTGAACCTTAATGGTCAAAATCAAATAAAGAAATTTGACAGATTGTAGTAGCTTGATGTGCTTGCGTCTGTACGTTACAAGCCAAGGATAGCATATTATCTCAGAGCAAGAATCGCCGCACCGGCCGGCAGCGTCGAGAGACGTTATTTATTTATTTTATTTATTTATTGGTTCACCAACAATTGTATACACTATTAAAAGCAATTTAAACATAAGCTTCAAAACGGTTAGCGGGATTGTCCGAAAGGGTTACCGCTACCCCGGAACATAAAGGGCAAAGGAAGGAACATGGGTGGGTTTTTCGTAAGTAAGAGTCTGACACTCCGTTCCGCTCCATCCAGAGCGGAACGGAGTGTCAGAGGGGTCATTTGATGATTTCCCATCCGGAAAAAAAAAGCTACAAAACGGAATAAAGTGTAACAATCACTTATATGTAAACTCTGCATGCACACAAAACGTTGTCGTAAGTAACAAAAAAGAGAAAGAAAAGACTATGTGAATGTGTATGTGTGTGTAAGTTGCACCGATTAGATCTTAATAAATTAGTTAAACTAAATTAAAACAAACGTTATACCATAATCAGCCCATAATGTTCCCATTGCTGGGACTCAGGCGCCCTCTCTTCGGGAGAAGTGGGCCGTAATCCACCACGCGGGGCCAGTGCGGGTTGGTAGATGTCACATGTATTCAAAGTTTTGGTTCTAGGACATGCCGGTTTCCTCACCATGTTTTCCTTCGCGCTTTTGAGAGCAGTCGTGATGAAAGTATTTACGCAAAGTAAAGCGCCTGTCTGGGTTCGAACCCACGACCTACAACTCGTAAGTCTAGAGACGGCAGTATTAATAAAATTCGTGACACGACTTCTGTCATTTTAAGCTGTCAATTTCTATAAGGAAACAAACCAAACGGTGACCCGTTTGGTTTGTTTCCAAAGTGTTTATCGAAATGTGGATGTACTATATGTAGGTACACGTCTGCCTAACCCTTCGGGATAACAGGCGTGATGTTACGGTATGTTCATTTAAAACTCTTGAACTGCGTTTACGCAACCGACTACAGTCCGGCCGTCGAGAGAATGCGTTCCTGATACCTATAAGAGCGACAATTCTAGTAGCTAATCATCTGCCTGGCCTTTTCCCAACTATGTCGGCTTCCAGTCTAACCCGATGCAGCTGAATACCAGTATTTTACATGGAGCGACTGCCTATCTAACCTCCATAACCCAGTTACCAAAATCAAGAGTCATTTATTCAAATTAGGCTGAGAATCAGCATTTTTCGAACGTCAAAATTACAAAAGACAGTCCCCAAAACGCCCACCCTCCACGACTTCCTAGTGCTTTCGCCGGATAATACGATACCCCTTGATTAGACTGGTTGTCAGACTTTCGGGCTACTGACGATCCGTAACGACTGTCAAAGATCCACGAATGGCAACCGGGACCAACGGCTTAAAACGTGCTCTCCAAGTCATGAAGGGGTCTTGGTATAACGCATTCCCCCTCGTTGGCCGAACTATAGTTATGTGGTAACTTTTTAGCTAGAAAAGAGCCTGCTGCAACAGTCAGCGAGAGAAATAAAAACATGAACAAAATATAAATACAATGCTTCATGTATTTTCATAACAAAACTATTAAAATTCAACTACCATACCGTTCCCCTACAATAAACTTAAAAAAATTAACACAAGACTATTTGAAAATAATTTAACTTTTAAATTTCTTTAACTACCGATAAAAGTTTCCCGTAATTAGTATGCTAACCGTCTTTCGAGACATTTCAGTTTATAGTTATTATATTTTTATACGTTTAATATCAAATAGTTATGGGTTTACACTAGTTTTGGGATATGGTTCTGCCTGTAGTACTTGAAAAATGCAAATTCAAATCTTATGTTGTCGTCAGTATCCATGCCATGGGTAAATATTTTTTTTTTTATTAAAGTGAAAGGGACGGATGAAGTCTATAACGAACGTGCCCCTGAAGATGCCCGTTCACTCTTCCTTTGAAGGTAGACGGGTTAATTGTGGGAACACAGATGCCAGAGAGTTCCACACTTTGGCTTTGCGCATAATAAACATGAAGGAGAAGCGCGGAGAACGTCGGGATATCAACCAAGTGCGGATGGTATGCTGCAGTACGTCTGGTTGTTGGTGGGATCAGGTCGTGGAGATATCTATGTTTAAGAAAAACAATTAGCAATAACACAGTAAAATATGTATTTATTTTATGAGGTTTAGTATTCATTTATCACCCACCATAGAATATTCCGTGACGTCATAGTTTAAACAAATTCTGGATATAAACAAAAATAATGACAGATCAGACATAAATGAAATTTCGATCTTAGCCATAACAAATCGGTATTTTCAAAATCGAAATGTTTTATTTCACATAAACCTACATGGGCACTTATGAAACGTGAGAAGCTAGGTGCATGGTTCCAATTGGTCGTTTCCTATGGAGAAGAGCCGGCAAGAAACTCCACGGTTACTCTTTTAAAAATAATTGGCTTTTACAATGTTTTCAAATTACAGTAGGTATGGGAGGACAGCGTAGGCCTGTCAACAAGTACCAGGTACTTGATAAAATAAAAAATGGTCTACAGATCTAAAGTCTACAAGGCCTACAAAGTCCTCACATTTACAAAATATGTTGGAAAAGTAGGCACTATTGGAGTCAAATTTGTGAACACAAGCAAGAAAGGATTTAGTCTTTTCTTGCTTCAGTGTTCACAAATTTTACTCATAGACCGCAGTTCAGGCTGTACAAGACAACAAACTATCTCACATAAATCATTTATGTAAACCCAGAATTTCATAACCCTCCCTTTACCTACACAGTCAAGCAAAATCCTGATATTCTCAGACAAACATATCCATGTTCAAAAAACAAGTAAAAAAGCAACAAGTCTCAGTTACGTTAAACTAATAAGAAAAACGGTTGTACTTGTGTCTGTTTGTCAGAGTCGACCGTAAGCCGCGCACGAGTAAACGGGGGTTCAAAATATAAGGGCGATAGGGTTAGGGTGGATACGACAAACTGAGAAGTAATCAGAAGGCCAATTCTCGTAATTTAAAACGTTAAAAATCTAGTCGCAGTCTCATCTCGGCGACAAACAAATGTCAAAAACTTGTCAAAATGTAGGGAAATTAGAGGTATTTTTTGACAGATTGAGACTGAGATCAGACTGTGAACGTTCTTAAAATTACCAGAATTGCCCCTCTGATCAAAACAACAGTTTTGAACTAACACAGAAGAAAATATATTGAAATAAAAAACCCGGCCAAGTAACCACGCACAGTGACTAGGGCATGGGCGTAGCTAGGGGGGGAGGGGGTGTGGGCAATGCTCACTCTAGAAACTTCTTTGCTTTTTAGTACAGACAACACATGGAGAGACTAACATACAGACGGACGGACACCGAAGTGATAAGGGAACCTTATATGAAAACTATTTCAAATAGCCAAAGACAGCGACAAAGGTATAGTATTACTATCTCACGAAGCGACGCGCGTTTTACTTGTGGTTACCAAGTGTACAAACACGCTATGAATGTGTGTGTACGCGCAGGAGCTCTCGGTACCGTCCGAGGCAATGGCGAAGTCGGAAGTGTGTGTGTGTGTGTTATGTGCTGACGCTAATCATCTTCACGCACACACATTCACAGCGTGTTTCTAGACTTGTTTACCACAAGAAACCACGCGTCGCTTAGTGAGATAAAAATACTATAGCAGCGAATTGAAATTCGATCTCTGAACTCAACAAAAAATAAAAATCATTTAAAATTTCACCGACGACGTCGTATCCACATTAATCTTCACTAGTCCTTGCACCCGGCGTCCCCCGGAGATCTGTATAAAATACCAATTATTTGTCGCTACCGGAATATTTTATAACTCTCCTTCACTTTTATATTAATTTTGATACTTACATTATACACTGCTTGGCTGTGTTTTGCTTCATACTTACTCATTCAGAAATACGATGTGCATTTGTTTTTGTAATAATACTTTTTCTTTTTATTTGTGTTTGTAAGTGTTTTAATTCTTGGATTTTTATGGAGTTTGTTGGTTGCGTATATTTTTAATAACTTCTAGATTAATTTTATGTGGTTTTGGGAGAACAATATGCCTCCAAATCTGGCTACATAAGTAAGCAGTCCCCAAGACTGCGTGTTTTTTTTTTAATAAACCTGTTCTTTTACACTTCAGCGGAGGTCCAAGCTCGAGGTTTACTAGCGAGCCATGGAGCGTAGTATCCTGGGGATTCGGATTTCTGACCGTATAAGGATCACAATACTGTGCGCCAAAACCAATATAACGGACGTTACCCAGAAAACCGCTAAACTTAAATGGGACCGGGCTGGACATGTCTGCCGAATGTCAGATAACAATTGGGCTAAAAGAACCACTGATTGGGTCACGCAAACGCACGACGCCATCGCGGCAGGCCAAGACGAAGATGGCGGGACGAGCTTGACTCCTACCGTAGGGACTGGCCGGCACTCGCAAAAGACAGAATTGTGTGGAAAAGAGAGAGGGAGGTCTTTGCCCTGCAGTAGGACAATACAGGCTGGTTAGATTAGATTAGATTTTTTATAAGTTAAAATGTAGTTCGGAATCTAGGTTTTTATAAAATGGTTATGATCGTGGAATTTATCATTATCTGAAGCTTTATAGCCGGGGTTGGGCCATAGCCTGGTCGAGTATAGTTCTCCAACGTTACTTATTTCTGGAATTTTCTTTCCAATTTATCACTCCAACAGTTTTTAAATCATGGTCTACGCCAACCATCTGAGCTTGGGCTGGCCGTGATTTCTCCGACCGTCTGGTTTACTATCCAAGGGGCCTACTCCGAAGTGGTATAGGCCGAATGTTCGGCCCTTTCCTGCTACGAACTTACTATTTCGTTCGGTCAGTCCTGATTATACACTCCTACACTCTTTCGAATATTGACTATGGTCCCGACCCAACTGAGCCGATCCGAACTTTTTTCGCATTTTTCAGTAATATTCGGTTCGGCCATGTGTTGGTCCGATCCGATCATCCGCACTTTGCACTTCGTAGTAGAATCCCAGTAAGCGTGTGGGCGGTCTGGTCTCGTCCATTCTTGCGACGTGTCCTCCCTATAATAATACTAATCCCCCTGACCTGATTTCATTCATGGTGGCCAATCTCAACGAAGATTAGCCAGGTACGCAGGAGAAATTATAGTACACAAGTGTGTGCGTAAACACAGGTGCACTCTCTGTTCCTTTACTCTCATAGTCCGATGGGACGGCAATCCGACACGACCGGGGAGAGATCAGGCGCAGGACCAATGGCTTTACGTACTTTCCGAGGCACGGGGGTATCACAACACCAACGTCCAAACTCCGGACGAGAAATTCCTAGTGGAAAAACCCAATGTCACTCTTCCCGACCTGGGAATCGAACCCCATGCATAGCACCACTTGCGACCACGAGACCAACGTGGCAGTCTTCGCGAATTTCACCGGAGAGTTTACAGTTCAAGTTTTCATTAAAAAAATCGCTTAGTCAATATTTTTTTGCCTTTCAAGCATCGATAAGTATTTCGTGTTACTAACACAGATGAAAAACCTTCAACCTTCAATATTTTTAAGCGGTCTGGTAGAGATAATATCTAAAAACATGTGAGAATCACCTGGTAGAGGTACATATCATTAGCTATAATGGCGCCAAACTAGTAGAGAAGCCATTTTCTTTTATATTTTAAAATTGAAATCTTAAAGTATTGAGTCTGGATTATTGTGTGCGTTTCCATCGAGGATTTTAACTGTGATCGAAAAATATTGTGTTTTTTGTAGCATCTTCCGTTTATTTGTATTTTTACACGACTGCCCAAAAAAAGGAGTGTCATGTTTTCAGGGCTCATGTATGTTTGTGAGTTTCTTTATCCCACTATAACTTCTAAACGGCTTCACCGATATCAATGTATGTGGTATCGTTATAAGCGTTGATTTACCCCGGGAAACATTTTTTTTTTGTAAGCAATATTTTCATTGCAGTCAGGGGACGGTTCCTTGGAACAATTCTTTACAGGTCCCATGACTTCGCTGAAAAGATTGGTTTACAGTTTTCCAATTTTAGGCACAATGGCGGTTTAATTGAACCGTAAATATTATAATCTATTTAGTACTTACCTTGTGCCCATTCAATACAAAAATCATTTAGCTTGTTTTTCATTTTTAGTTCAACTTTTTAATTCCTCATTTTGACAAGCGGCAGGCGTGTTTTTTTTTTTTTAATTATTTTACCAAGTAATTCCTGAGGAAGGTTAAAGGCTATTTAACATCGCCGACAAAAATTCAAAAAGAACGCTAAGTGAAAACAAAGTAAAAGTGCGGGTAGGCAATGCGATGCGATGCGGTATCGTGGGTCGATTAAGTATATTATGTTGTCTTACGACTTCCACGCGAACGAATTCACGGGAAAATGCTAGTGGGAAGATAAGGACGTTAGTATGGAAAATCATTTGTCTTGTGTGACCCAAATAACATAAATGTATTTTAGAACGGTTTTAAAGTAACACCCAGCGAATACTACTCATGGATATTGAAGGTTGAATGATATCAACACACATAAAATACGACATTACATCACACCTGTACTCCCCAAAGGGTTAAGCAGAGGTGTACCTATACCACATTTTGCCAGTTATGATTAAGTCCCATGTAATAGGGGGCGAGCCTATTGCCATTAACCGGGCACAAAAGAGCGAGCTGCTATTCAAATATTGCTGATGGAAAAACCACAAAATACTTCAACAACATCAAGCCCTCAAACTCCTCGTCTTTATCAACTATCAAGTATGTACTAAGAAATATATCTATAATTTTCTAAGTAAAAAATCTCGTGATACAATGAAAACAAGTGCCGATTTTTGGATAAAGCACGCACCCGCCATCTTCGAACACCGTTTGGCGCGAAAACTGCTGTCATCTGTCAAAAGTGACAGGTCGATTTGGCGGGAATGCATAACCCTATCGTAGACTGTGGATAAGAGCCATTATGTTTGAGGAATTAAATGTTATTGGCTATCATTATGAGATTTTGTAACTAGATTATCTGAATCGTTTTGAATGCACAGTTTTTTATAATAATATTCCTCTCAAACAGAGCACCTGCCATCTTGTCTCTTCACCACCCTTGGTTGACTGGTAGAGAATGTCTAAGGCATTGAGTCTACTTACGTACCTTAAATGTGTACGAGAAGTTTAAATAAATAAATGAAATACTGGGCAATTATGTTATTGAAATGGTCTTTCAAAGAGTTCATGGATAAATTGCAAAAATACTAGCATAATCTCCGGTTTCAAAATAGAATAGAATAAGCATAAAAAAGGTCTATGCATACAAAAATTAATGAACCCTGTCTCTTAAACTAGGAAGAAACCTGTATCTTAAGAGACAGCGATCGGCCAAAATTTAAATCTAATAAAAACTTACAAGAGTGAAAGTGTGTCGATCTACCATTACTAATGCATATTAATATTAGTACGAGCAAATATGTGAGTGTTGAGGTGTATGTACAGACGCCAGCAGGTCAAGCTACCCGAAACTGTCAAATTTTCCCAATCAATCTTGAGCCTTAATGCTTTAGCGATAAAGTTGAAAATCTGTTAAATAAATTTGACAGATTGTAGTAACTTGATGTGCCGGAGTCCGTAGATGAGTGTGTTGTGAGAAGGGAGAAAGAGAGTGTACCGATGTGTGTGTGTGTGTGTGTGAATATGAGAAAAGTATTTCATTAGTAATTTACATAATTAACCTATGCTATATAATCTCCTGTACGAGTCGCAAGTTGCAGCCTGAGGGCTAGGTATACGCAAAGATCGTACAGCGCTCTCCGCGTTCAATATAACAATGCGTTTAGGATACTGGTGGAGCTGCCCCGTTTCTGCAGTGCGTCAGGGATGTTCGCAGATGCACGTTGTAGATTGCTTTTACGCAACAATACGTAAAAGGTGCGCTTCCCTGGTGCGCAGGGTGTGGGGCGGCTCCAACAGTGTCGTAAGCATGATTGCGAGTCGCCTGGACTGTGTGTACGTGGGTCACTGTTTCCGTCTCTCATGGGATTTCGCAACGGTGTCCAACCGTATTTTTTTTTTGTATTGTTTTACTTGTTTTTGTTCAGTGTCTGTGCTTACTAACATAGTCGTAAGTTTTACTAACAATCTTGTTGAGTCTTTGTAACTTGAATAAAGAAAATTCTATTCTATTCTAATAAATACTTCTTCTTTTTCTAATCTGAAATAATGCACACCATTTTCCAAATAGAAGCTGTGGTTTCGGAGATTACAGTGAATTTTTAAGTTTGTGCATATATAGAGGACATATACACAAACTCAAAAATTCACTGTCTCTTTATAATATTAGTATAGATTACAATGTAAACTGCCTACCCATTTACTTCCCCAATGTAAATGTAAACAGCTCCATTCATCTAAATAACACAAAACTACCCTCACATCACACCGTAAATTCGAAATCTAAACGCGACAACGGAACGCGGCCGCCGGAAGCGTCCGACACCGCATTTCCGGTCAGCCGTTAAATTTGAATTTCGAACTGATAACGGCATTCCGCTGCAGACTTTTGTTGAGAGCGGACGTGTCGCCGGCCGCGGGAGCTGCGGAAATTATCACGTGGTTTTGTTTGTTTGAAAATAACCTCTGGTTATTGGATATGT